>QYRS01000002.1:1304628-2609256 GCA_006503535.1 Arthrinium phaeospermum | reverse complement strand
ACAATGAGCGCACCACTGAAGATGCACTTCTCACCAGCCTTGGCACGATCGACCATTTCACCGCGCAGGATCACATCCATGGTTCGAGGCATGCTTCCAGTGGGGATTTCGGAGCTGTTCTCTTGTATGCGGACCTTTTGCCAATCCACGAAGGTACTGTGCCTGATATCGAGCTGCCATGCCATGCGGTTGTTGCATTGCATATTGGGGCATTGAGTTGGCTCCGTGTATCGGAAAGTCTGCTCAACATTGGGCACCACGGCCCTGCAAGCCTCGCATACAAAGGTGGCCACTGACAACTCCGGGCGTACTTCCGACGTACGAGTAACAGTGCCCGAGATGGAGAGCAGCTGCCCAACGTTCAGGGCGCGCAGGCTGCGCACTCGAGAAACTAGCGGCAGGTTGTAAAATGCGATGGCAAAAAGCTTGTCTGTCTGCTGGTTGGCAGTTTTACCACCTTGGCTAGACTCAGTTTGCGAGGCGGAGCCAACGTGGCTAGCACCCGAAGTGGTCAGGTTGCTCGAGGTGGTGGGCTGGCGATGCTCGCGGAAATATTGCGGCTCGTACTTGGCGATCATATTGTGCAAGGCATTGGTAAGAAAGGGGAGGAAACGGTAGTAGCTCTGGTTGACGGCATTGGCGAGTGCGCCAGTTTGGTAGGAGGAGAGATGGTCGTAGTTGACGTAGAACGTGGATAGCTGGAACACACGCATGTTATGAATCTGCGCGACATAGTACTTGTCGGTGGTGACGGCGCTCGAGGTCGGTTGGGCTGAAGATGTCGGGTCTTCGGTGAAGCTGCAATGTCGTCGCTGTCAGTCCTCCGACGAGTCGTATACTTTCCAGGGGGTGGGGGTTGCACTTACTCCTCGATGAAGTGCTCAAAGGCTTCTTGGATCGCAAAGCCAACTCGATCCTCAACTCGTGGGATGTCTTGGGTGCCACCATTCCTCCTTGCGCGACCTGGAACCTGGTCGTCGGCGAAACCTTCACCCTCGTCGTCGCTGGGGGCAGCAAGACTTTCGGAAGGCGGTGCCCGTGGCCGTGCCGAAGAACTTCGGGCGTGTCTACCCCTGGGACCTGCCGACGCTCTCGAAGGGGCATCCGACATCATAAAGCCGGCATCACTCGAAGGAGTCGCCATTGCGATGAGCAGTCAATTGTGCAACAGGCTTCGAATCGGCCGTTTGTTTTGGGATGCAGTGCGGTTGTGTACGTAAGTGACTTGATTTGTTTATCACAGCAACAAACATCTACATCCACGCTGGAGGGTGACAATTTCTGAGAGAAAGAGGGGCCAAAACGCGTCGACTGGGTAGGGGCGGGCGCGTTTGAGACGCGCCATTCTTTAATTGATTGCATGAGCCGCCAAGCTGAATTGGGGATGGGCCGTCCTGGCCAGACGTATACAGTAGGTGCATAGGCTTTTCTAAATGCATGGGCCCCTGTCTCCCGCCACCTGAGGTCCACGGAACTCCCTAATCGCATGTACGATGCTTGATGCTCGCCACCTGAGGTCCAGGATCTATCAACGCTTGCAAGTGTCTTTCTAGCGGTCTAGCTGCAGTTCCGATCTGTGGTCCACCGCTGCCCGCAGTTCTGCCCGCAGCCCGTAGCCCAGAACATGAACGTTGGGCAGTTGTCGTTCGTTGTACTTGGCATGCGAGCACTTGTTCAACCCCCAACGCCGCCACGGCCCCCTACATCATACGGCAGTAGCAAAAAGTCAAGATCGGACAACTATTTCAAGAGTGCTGTCAACTTCATGTAAGCGCCGAGTAGTGAATCATGGACGCTGCAGAAGGACGAAAAGCCAAGGACGATTACGTCTCTTTTTGACATGTTTCATGGGATGAAAGGTCCCTGAATGCCTCATGCAGTACCGGTGACCAGCGCTGACCAGCGATTCAGGCGAGCGGCATATCGGTCGGCCATTACTCAAACGCTAATACTGTAGGAGTAGGTATCAAGTCGGTCTGACTGTGTTGTGCGTGAACGGGGAACGTGGGACAGCTGTACAATCCAGCCTGTGCAACGTGTACAGCTGATCCGTTTTGAACGAAGAAACCCCTCTCTTTCTCCAAATGCTCAACGGCGACTCGCCGTGTCGTCAGTCGCCCCCTCCGCTTCAACCGCCAAAATCTGCCTACTAGCTGGCTCCCATGGATCAAGCAACACCAATCGAATTGCCCCAAGCTGCCAACCGTTAGCATCTAGCTCGTTCGTTGCGGTCAGATGCCCCTCCCCGTCGGGGCTTTTTTTGTCTGGGACCGTTTCAACCGTGGGCGAGTCGAGCCTGATCTCACTTGAATCTGGAGCTCCCGCATGATGCACATGTCTAGTATTTGGGGCAACGGAGCCTGCGAGCCTGCGTCTTGAATGTTCCTAATAGATCACACAAACACCGTTTCTTTTGCTTTGTTTGGCAAACGGGCCTCGTATTCATCTTAAACCACTCGTTTGCTTCGTCAAGTGTCAAGTGCCTTTGGTGTCTTATCCCTACTTGGTAGGCACTGCAACCAACCGGTTGCTTCCGCCAACGGGTTTGCAGATCAGCGATCTGATTGCTTTTTATTCCAACCTTATTCAGTCGCGCAGCATAGCGACACCCGTCCACAATGGTTTCAGACGCAGGTGACACGGGGGGCCTGAATGCACAAGACAGTCGTACCCTCAAGTCTTTCTTCCTGACACGGCGACTCAGCATATGGCCTCGCCGGCATTCGGACGGTGACGGTCGTCCCAGTCCTCCCAAACTCTCCGATTCCATGGATGAACAGTCGGACGATTCCATACCAGCGTATGAAGAAGAGGGCGACATAAGATCGGACAGCGACGAGCAGTTTTCAGATGCTCAGTCCACCTTCGAATTCTCCCTGGTGACTGACAACGGTGCCGACATTCCTGGCTCAACAGCTCCGCTGGATCTGCTTGGAGAAACGGATGCCGGAGAGGCAACCCTGGGCAACCCCAAGAAGTTCAACCGCCCTATAGCAGGGCTTGGTGACCTTGGCGAGCTGGTCGTGATCAGGAAAGTAGACGAGGATTCGGACGAGGATAACGAAAGTCGACTTCCTTCTTTCCAGAGCAGGCCTGCGTTTCACTCGTTCCGATCCGAGTCATCCAGAGGCAAGGCTGCCGAGACCGGGTCCGGCTGGAGTGCCGCCACGAATCCCTGGGCCGCGTTCGACGATTACACAGAGGACGACGACAAGCAAGCTCTTCGGGATGAGATCTCTCGCTTGCGTGCCGAATTAGAAGACCTGAGAAACCAAACCACCGACCACACTGCGCGCTCTCTTGAATTGGCAGAACCAGGCACCCGCAGGCACCAGTCACGCAGCACAACTGGCAGTAGGGCCGGAAGGAGACCTAGATCCAGGTTAAAGGCCATGGCGGACGACACCACCCCCGTGCCGACGACTCTGCGCGAGCTGATTATGAGACAACTGCTATCACCACAAACTGTCACTAGCGCCATGACGAACCCCAACACAAACAGACAGCAAGCGCAGGTTACTCTTGACAGTCCATTGACGCCACGGCAGATCCAAGAGTTCAGCCGCCTTATGAATGGAATGCAGTTGTCGGGGCGAAACTTCAAGCAGCCTATTGCCCTCTGTGCTGTCTGTCATCTTCCCAAGTTCAAAGGGGCCCAGCCATCCAGCCGCAGTGCATATCTGTCCGAGATGCTCACTCAGCTTCCAGGGGTCACCGCTTCGGCCTTTGAAGATTTCGATCCTATCTGGGGCGTTTCGACTTGCTGTCGGAGATATGTCTGTAAGACATGTCTTACGACCGCCATCATCACCGGCATCAGCTCTCAATATTGGTTCCAATTAGGCAACTCGTCTTGGATTAAGTGCCCTGTACCCGTTTGCGGGAAAAGTCTACCGCTGGATCGCAACCTCGATGTCCTCGGGATCCTTGAGGCGCTTAGTGTCCCGGATGCCATCGCCCATGTAAGGCGCTTCGAACGCGCGAATCAATTGCGTGCGGCCCTTCAGACTCTAGCACCTCTACCGGAAAAGGCCCAACTTCGTCGAAGCAAAGCCCTGCATGACCGACTTGTTCGGTACGGGCGCATGTCATCCCTCCTGGATGGTGCGCCGCCGCGAATCTTGGGGCAAATCGAGGTTGAGTTACTGCCAATCAACACGGCGGACGGAAAGGCTGCTATGAGCATCCCCATCTTCAAACACCTACTGCGGCGGCAAGATTCGCGTACGTGTATCGTGTGTGATGAGACGTACTCGGAGTTCGAGACTGGTGGTGAGCAAAAGTGGAGACGAGTCATTAAAGGGTACGAGGGCGAATGGACATGGCGCATCTTGTCTTTCCCAACCAAAGATATCCTCCCAGAGTGCGGGCACGATTTCGACATATGTCGCGAGTGTCTCTCCACCTTCATATCGACACAGATCCAGTCCCGCGGGCATGGCGTCGTAGACAACATCATCTGCGCCACGCCGGACTGCCACCACCGATACACCCACGACGAGATCCGGTGCCTCGCGACACCCGACGTGTTCGCCACCTACGACCGCTACGCCACCATCAACTCGGTGCGCGACCTACCCAACTTCCGCGGCTGCCTCCGCGACGGGTGTGACGGGGGCGGGCTGTACGACGGACCCGACGTGGCGGCAGAGGGGCCGACCGAACTGCTCCTGCCTTCCAAAGACCCCAACAACATCATGTGCATCGAGTGCGGCTTCCACATGTGCTTCACGTGCCAGACCCCCTGGCACAAGGGCCTCCGCTGCGCCGAGGCGGCCGCCCAGCGCGAGCACGGCGACCCCCACTACCGGCGCACGCGGCGGTGGCTCGCGCAGAACACCAAGGCGTGCCCCGGCCAGGGCTGCGGCGTCCAGGTCGCCAAGGGCGAGGGCTGCTTCCACATGACCTGCTCCCGCTGTCAGTTCGAGTTCTGCTGGGAGTGCCTGGCCGACTGGCGCGAAATCCAGGTCGTCGTCCCGGCCGAGGGCGGCCAGGGCAACGAGGTCGAGTTCCGGCCCGAAGGCCACCGCGAGGGCTGCTACTTCCGCGGCGAGGGGGCGCTGCTGCCGACCCAGGTCATGGGCAACACGCTGCAGCGGGGGCTGCGGCGCCTCACGGTGAACGAGCAAGATGGGCAGGCTGCTGGAGATTAGAGCGTACTGAATTGGGATGGGTCCATTTACTGTTTTCATCTTCTTCTCGCGCATTTTCAGGCAACGCATTGGGTATATGTTAGCGTTTAGAATGCTACAAAGCTTCCAATCTTCAATCCTTTACATTAAATTGAAGTTTTTTACCTCAGTCGGTAAAATGGATTTACATCTACTTCAACTAGGCGATGTCCAACTATCAATCCCTGTTGAAAGTCCCGAGCGATACTCGAAAAGCTCAGTGATACCCGTACCACCACATCCCCTCGATGCTCTAATACCACTGTGTCCCAAAGAACACCCTAGGCATCGCCAATGGAGACCGAGCCGGCGTATCCGTCCGGCCGCGTGTCCACTTGAGGCGAAGCATGCCTCTTCCGAAATAGGTGGTGAGAAGTGGCCCAAGCACACTTATAGTGGTCAGCTCGGGCTACGTTGCATCTGGGAAGTGAGCCTAATGAAACTGTCGATGGTTATTCCCGGACAGCATTCCAGGTCGAGTGCTATGGAAAGGGGTAAGAGCTTGGAACCTATATGCATGAGATCGGCATGGGTTTAGTTTTTGAGGTATACAAACACCTTGCCAAGGCACTCCGCATCACCTGGAGAGGCTCGCTAAAATAGCAGCCGCAATCAATCAAAGCAGTCAGACATTTGCTTACTCACAGGGTGCGATACCAGTCAGAACCTTGATGCAGCGGCCTCCATACGCGGATTTTCCGCGGTGCCCGGAGACCCCAGCTTACCATGGCATTGGTTAGTATTACTGGTTGGTATGACAGGGGTCTGCTGCTATGCAACCCATCTTGTGTACATTTGGACTAGTTTCCCAACTACCGGGGCTTGTCAGACTGCTGGATACGGGTTATAATAGGAACGGAATGCTTACTTAATGTTAGTAATAGGTACTCTATAATTAGCCACGGCACTCACGTTGACTGCCACTATCTACTCTTGATATAGATCGACAACTGATAACCTAAGTCTGGACTGATGTGCTGATACGAACCAGACGGGGCAAAACCATTGATATGGTGTCCTACAAAATTGAACCCCAGTGGCTATCAGATGATGACAGAGGAAACTTCGACAAGAACAGTACTCGGCAGACTGGAGGACCAAAATGAGAAGTCCATAGTTTCTGAGCTGGTATCCAGCAATGGTGAAAAAGGGGGGTGCCATCACTAAATAACAGTTTTTGAGCATAGCAGCGGCTGTGTGATGGATGTGGCCCTATCCTTCACCTACGGGACTATGATTGAGCACTGGATTCTCTGAAGAAATAGTTTCAGGCACTTTGTCGCAGAATGATAGTGTGTCCCCTGATTTGACGAATGACCGTGGGCCTGGATTAAAAGTCCTATAAACAGATGACGTGTAGATCTCACTGATATGTAGTCTTATCTCCCTTATATTTCATTGCATCTTGGGCGCTTCCAGCTCGCAAAGTATGCCTCATAATTATGTCGTTATTATAAAGCAGACCAGGTGCTTACCTGATCGGAACTTTCGGCTAGGCAGCCAACCAGAAACATCGGCGCGGATGCACGAGCGGGCGACGGGCAGCGGGTGATGCGTCCCAGGGATCTTTACGTCACAGAAGAAAGAAAAGAAATAATATGTTTCTTCCCTCGCCAGCGACCACCTTCGACCAGGCTTCTAGAAGGTGGTTCTCCCCGTCTTCTTACTGGGTGCAGGGCCCCAGCTATCTGTAAGCAACCTGCATTTCGCCTGTCTGCCTACTTAGTCTAGTGCTTATCATCTGCAGAAAAAGGGAGGCTTGCTTCTTTTGGGAAGCTCCGACCGCGGTGACAATGCAACGGGACGCAATATCCGCCTTTGCGCCCTTCGCTGGTCTCCGTTGTCCGCCCGGGAATAAGCGAAGAGGGATGTTGGGTATAATCTCCTGCGACTAGTTATCGACCGGTTATTGGCCAGAGTTAGATAATACCCCGGATTGGAGGCAAACGAAAAGGGATTTTAATACCTTAACTCCAGCAAATCCCGAAGTCAACCCCTGGCGCTGCAGACAATGCTTGCAGACCCCGGGGGATTCTAGTCATCTCCCAGGGCGGTCAGTTGGCGAACAACTCGCCTATCTGCGCCATCCTAGCTGGACGAATAGAATCTTGCAAAGAACCTGAGTATTGGGTGTTGTATGTACATATAATTATTGGCATCCATTGAAGGGCAACATCCAGGAGAGTAGTTGTCAGAGCACCAACTACCAAGATGAGTCAGTGACGAAACAGGGGCCAGAGCAGCATGGCAACATGTATCACGTATAAGATATCCCAAGCCGGAATCCTGTCATCCACCTGCCTGCGTTTCCATCTGCAGCTACTCGGTAGATTTCTTGGCACCCGGCTGTCCAGCCAACCCCCGTACTTTCAACAAACCCTCTACTAACACACCACCCGGCACAATCATCTATTTATCGATGGCGTCCAACCAAGCTTGTGGCACGCTGACCCTTCAGCGCCGGCCTGGAGCCCACTTCGCCAAAGACAGTGCCGATGACTGGAGCGGGCTTTCGTCCTCGCACCTACGGCGCAAAATCCAGAATAGATTAAACCAGAGAGCCTGCAGTATGAACACCCGCCCACCTCACCATCCTCGAAAGGAATACCACGGCTTGAGTAGGAATCCTTCACTGACATTGTACGAGGACATCGAAAGGCTGCTTCTGCTCGCCGACCCGCTACGAACAAACACAGCAGCGGCTCTCCCCCTGAGTCTGCACGGAAGTCGACTAGGCAGGTTGCACCAAGCGAGAAACAGAGCTGTGTCTGTGGACGTCACTCGCAAGGGGAAACATGTGCTGCTTCAGGTCTTGCCGACTTACATCTAGGCCCAGCACCGTCGCTGGATACACTCCGGTCTATGCCTCCCCTCCTGGAGGATGAGAGCAACAGGCAGATGTTCTATATGGGTAAGTTGCATGTATACATCCCTGCCACAACAAGATACTCACATGATTGCTCTGCTCCCCAGCTGCCCAGCAAATATTCCCCATCATGTCCGAGAGGTACTTCCCAAGCAACGAAAGGATGACGAGCCTGGCGTTCCAGCTCAACATGATGGAACCAATCGTCCTGGAGGTAACCATAAGCAGCCTGGCGGAGTGGTCGCTACGCCGGCAGTACTCGCCCGCGCTGGAAGAGACCAAGTGCAAGTCGGCGATGCGGCTGATACGCCTGGTACGCGACAGCCTGCAGCAGCCTGGTCCGGTGTCCGACGCCACCCTCATCGGCATGATGGCGCTCAGCTGGCGACCCGCGAACTGCTGCCCGCACGCGGGGCCGCTAAGAGGCCTTTTTCGCGATATCGGCATCGATCACCTGGGCGTGCATGAGAACCTGGCCCACTACGAGTTCGCCGAGGAGAGCTGGGCGGCGTTTCTGTACTGCTTGAATATGCGCGGCGGCATTGAAACCGTCGACCTCCACGGCGGATCGGAGTCGTTCACACTGGCAGACAATATGAATGCGGCCGTCACCGGGAAGGCGCCTACAGTGTGTACTCACATGCACCTACCTTTTTGCTGACTTGAGCCATTCCAGGCTAACGAACTTACAGATCGGTCTCTGCAAACCGTTTCAACATGTCGTTCAAAACTGGCTCCCGCAAATACGACTGCCCCTGGCCGAGGTCGCCGCTTTCCCCGTAGATAATGACTTCAAAGAGCTGCTCCTGGACCTGCGGATATGCTGCCAGGAGATCGAGGAGTACACCATCCGGGTCAAGAAGCTGGGCGACACGGGCTCGACGGGCATGGTAGTCCCGTACCAGAACATCGTGCAGCATCGGCTGATGAGCCTACGGCGGGACGGCAGCGGCAGCGGTAGTGGAGACAACGCCGAGAATATCTGTCAGGCAGCCACCCTCGTTTTCACCTTGGGCGTGACGTTCCCGCTTCCGCGCGCCGGGCCGCTCGCCAATGCGGCAGCTGGCCTCGGGCGCGCCATGCGCAACAGCAACAACATCCCGAACCGTCGTTTCTTGTTCTGGGCCGCAATGCTGGGCGCGATCGCGACGGGGGCGGCCGAGGTGTCCGCCGCCAGCGAGGGGAACGAAAGTGCCAAGCAGTCGTACATGTTCTTCCTTGACCAGTCCAGGAGACTCCGGGGTGAGCTAGGCCTTACGACGTGGGACGCGGCCAAGGCGTTGCTGAAGAGTTTTGTCTGGCTAGATGGTGCCTGCGACGAGGGCGCGTGGAAGGTGTGGACACAGTCGCTGCGGCCTAGTCAGGCCGCAGCTGGCAAGTAGTGAGCGACGACGTGCGAATAATAGATGGCATGTAGTTATCAGCATCCGTGGGCAGAGAAGAGCGGTCGGCATTGGAACAGTGGCAGGGCGAGATGCGTGGGATGCACCGAGCGAGTGGCCTTCGAGCCTGTAAGGTGGGCAGTAGGCTCCAGGCACCAGGCACCAGGTCTGGGGTGTGATAGGGTGACAATATGAAGCTAACAACCATCACTATTCTCGCCCGCTATGACCACTTCCAAGGTGATGCATGACAATGTCTATTGGCTCTGTGCCCTTTCTTAATCCGAAGTTCCTTTGTCCGACCGGTCTATTCGATTCTGCTGTGGGGCCTCTCATCCTGTTTTTCAAGGCGCCGCTAAAAGATGGGACTTGCCTTGCGCTCTCAGCGTCTCCTGAACAACTCGGAGAACCTCGTGGTGGACGTTCTTCGGAGCGGCCACGAAACCGCAGTTGGAGGACATGGTCCTCCCGACAGTCAGGTCAATGTCCTTGCCATCAATGTCTGTGATCTTCCCGCCCACTTCCTCAAAGAGGAGCATCGCCCCGGCATGGTCCCAGAGTTTACCGTGACGTTCCCGTTTCTTGTAAATCCAGACTGTGACGTTGGCAACCCCCAGGCCGAGCGTAACCCACCGCGGAACCCAGCCCAGGAGATCACTACCTGGAAATTCAATGCCCAGTTTCTGCATGATGAGTTCGTGGACATCGTCGACACCCGAGTCCAATGTGTGGAAACAAGTCACGCCCCGAAGTCCTTCCAGAGAGGTTGCGTCGGGCTGGGGTTGGATTCGGTGGCCCTCGACCTCTTCCGGAGATCCAAAGAGTGGGCGGACGAAGGTTCCGTAGCCTCTCACGGCCGAGATGAGAGATCCTCGTCCGGTGGGGTCAACAGTCTCGTTGGAAAGGTGACCTTGCGGATTGGCGGGCAGGGTCGGGCAGCCCACGGCGCTCAGTACCTGCTTACCGCCCTGCAGGAGCGCGACGTTGATGGCGTAAGCCTGTCCCAGGACGAAGGTTTTCGTTCCATCGATGGGATCAAACACCCATACCCGTCCAGAGTCTGGTCCGCCAGGAACGCCTGAACCGCACCAGTCGATCATTTCACACGCCTGGTCCGGGCTCTCGGGGATTTTACAGCGGCCCTGGGCGACGTCATCATCGAGTCGTCGCAGTAGCGCCCAAACACGATCCAGCAAAACAGGGTTGCTGCGGAGATCTGCGGCCGTCTCCTCGCCGACGAAGCGGTCATTGGGGAAGGCGGCGTGAATGGTGGCCGTCAACAGTGCCTGGATGGCAAAGTCGGCGACGGTGACGGGGCTCAAATCATCTTTTTCGATAATGCCTTTGTCCTCTGCTGAAATGACTGCTCGGCTGAGCTTTGCGGCCTGCCGGATGACGGCAAAAGCAGTCTGCAATTCCTTGGCGTAGGGGCTATCCATTTGGGCTAACCAGGGATGTGTGTGACAGGAGGGTCGAGGTGGGATTAAAATTGCCCGGCAATTAAACTGTCATATGGATTTTTTTGCTCGGTTTGAGATTCCCGGGGCCCCTGGCAAATTGACTGTTTGCCCTCGTTCGTTGGATTGCATGACAGGAAATTCGGGGTTGCAGACCAAGGCAAACAAAAAGTCATGCTAGCTGGAGCGCCAGCTGGCAGCCCACCGTGGACCAATGCGACTTCCATTTTGAAGTTCCTCCAGCCAGTCACCAGTAGAGTAGGGACATTTTGATCAATTGAAAGTTGACAAGACACCGGCCTAACCAAACAGGCTTCCCCCGGCCGTGGGAAAGACCAAGCCCGAAACGCTACACTTGCGAGTTTCAGTCGAATGTTTATGCCCTTAATATTCCCATTCGAGCATTATGGGCATTGGCAGCTTCGATCTGGTTAGGTAGTCCGGAGTCTTGCAACACTACGGAGTACTTAGGCGCTTCTTCTGCGCTGCCGGGTCTGATTGCAGCTGCCGTGTGGAGCGCAGCCGGAATGCAGGGGACTAGCAGCTGGCAGTCAACGAGGGGAGGAGGGTCCTTTCCATTCCCACGGAGCCACGTCCCACGATACGAGAGAAATCCAAAAATCATGTTTTCTGGTGTCAGGAAATGTCAGAACGTCGCATTTACTAATCATCGCCCCCGCTCAAAAGTCCCAATAAGTACAAGGTAAACGGGTATCGGCCGGCTCGACCTGACTCGTCACACAGACCATTCACGTTATGCATACCTTATTAAGCAATCAACCGGCTTGCCTCTTCAGTCGCTATCTGATGAGTCTGTAGTCGGCAGCCGGGAGGCAGATGTTCCCGTGCGAAGCGAGGTGTGTCGAACAATATCGAAAAGTGATACATCAACAGCTGCCGCTTGGCGCGTGGTGTGAAGAGACGGGGGATTGGCAGAGGTGGCGGACTCGCCGCCTCGCTTATGTACTTGGCAACAAACACTGACGTTATCCCATCTAATTTGGGCGCAGGATCAGAGAGCAGAAGACGGGACGAAGAAGAGTAGAACACACGTGGAGGAGGGTGGCCGACGTTCTTGTTTGCGAGTCATCTTCCATCCCATTGGCGACCGGGCAGCGGTGCAGGCCGCGGCCAACAGCCGGCGGCTTTCTGGCCCACACATCACCTCTTATCCCACTTCCTACACGGAACTTTGCGAGGGTTGGAAAGGAACAGGATGGAGCCGCTTGGGCAGTGCATTTCGCTATCATCTTTGGAACAAAGCGGAACGCATGGCGAGAGCGCCCGGAGGAATCAAGTTCTTTCCCTGATCGTGCATCTTGTCGGTGGGAAAGCCGTGGTACGCGGCGTGGTTAGCGCTCCTTCAGCGATGATCTATTACTACGAATGCCCAGAAGGCCGTTGGAAGCCCCAGTGCCGAAGAAGTTGGGGGTTCACAGAAACACGCGTGCACTCTCATCCGCGTGGGTACCAACCACTAAATTGGGCGCAACCCCAGTCGCATGCAGGCACTGACAGGGCTTCACACGATTAACGTCCTGGCCCCCCCTTTGCCAGCCATACTACTACTGCAACCATACTAGAGAAACCAGGGGCCTGGCCTAGTAAGGGATGCATATTGCGAGTAGATTTGCAAGTTCACGTTTCAGCGGCTTGGCCATCTAGCCATGTCTGTCAATGTGATAAGTGCAGCTAGGTAGACGCTCGCCTGGTCCCCCAGATCCTTCCCCAAACGTGCCATGAGCGTTGCTTTTCTTTGACCACCTCTTCTTCCTTTGCTGCATTCTGAGTTTGCTCCTTACATTCGTTACAACCAACAACTGTGGCGGGGGAAATGGGCCGGACTGGACAACACGAACCGAGACATTTCGATTGAGTAATAGGAGCATCCGACACAGGAGTACGGGGACGGGACCCGGCGGGCTAAGCCTTCCACAGCCAGTTGTGCCGAACGCCCAGCGGGACGGAGATCAGCCATGGCTTCGGCCGAGAACGAGTTCATCTACTCCGAAATCAACTTTGACGAGCCGCTCCCAGCCGCCAACAAGCCCGCCGTCATTATTGGAATAGTCACAACATTCCTGGTGAGTATTGCGACCCCGGCATCTCTTCACGCTCTATCCAGCGTCCTAACCCGGTTCAATTGCAGGTCCTCGCATGGCTATGCTGCTTTTTCCGCTTGTACATTCGGCTATGGATCATCCGCGCTGCAGGTCTGGATGACCTCTTCGTTGTGCTGAATATGGTAGGCTCTTCTCGGCTGTCTTCATCGGGACGACGAATGGATCTAACATGATGGATGCGCAGACTACCATAACAGCAGGGTGCATCGCAACATGCATCGGTAAGTTTGGATTCTTCCTTCCATTCTCAAGTCCCTGTCACTAACACCCAATAGCTATCAAGTTCGGTCTTGGGCAACACATCCTGCAGGTGGAGAGTTGGCAGGTAGAAGGCTTCCAGAAGGTGAGCTTTGCTAACATCTCCTGCATTATCTTCTTTGCTAACCCCGCTGCAAGAGCTTCTACGTTATGTTTGCGACCTATGCGTGTTCTGCTACCTTCATCAAGTTGGCACTGCTCTTCCAATATCGACGGGTCTTTCCTCGCGGAACAACGATGCACCAGGTCGTCCTTGGCCTTATCGTATTCACCGGACTCTGGGGAGTGGTGTATGGAGTCATGTCCTGGGTCCCTTGCGTCCCGGTGAGTGATTACTGGAAGATGACTGCCCCTGATAAGAACTGCTACGGTTTTGGGGCGCATCATCCGAAAGCCTTCCTTGCTACATTCGAGAGTCACACAGCTATCAACATGTTGCTGGACATAATTCTCTTGATCATACCGGGTTTCCTTTTGTGGAAAGAGGGAGGAACCCGCGCAGGTCAACTGCGGCTGCTCGCCTTGTTGACAATGGGCATGTGGTACGTTGCTTCCCATCTACATACATCCTGGCATGCAGGATCATCAATGGCTAACCTGGCCTCAAGTGTCATTGCGCTGGCTGCTTGGCGCCTGCAGACGATTATCGAACACCAAGCTGCCACCTGGCCGACACGCGATCCGACCTGGTACGGACCTATCAGCATCATCCTGTCGGCCCTCGAGGTGCTGACGGCAAGCATCTGCGCCAGCATCCCCATCTTCTGGCCCATGGTCTCCGAGGGATGGGGAAAGATCTTTGTCACGCAGGAGGTCAAGGTGACGCGGGAAACCCGCTACTTTGACGATGATGAGGAGGACGCCTTGACGAACAACGCGCACAGCCGGAACGGGAGCAGCGTCTCACAAGCGAGCAAGAGCGCAAACAGTAAAGACAAGAGTTCGCACTACCGCGACACCTACATCCTGCGGCAGGTCGACCCGCTTCATGGGATGGAGGACCCGAGGGTGCACGTCACGGCGGCGCCCAGCCCGGACGAGGAGCGGGGGAAGTGGACAAAATTATGAGGCTTGTTTTACCCATTGCCAAACTTAAGTGTAATTATTATTAGAGAACGTGTATTATGGAACATGCATCACTATCACAACGACATATTTATGGTATTCAAGAACACACTCCTTCCCAATTGAGCATTGCGCAACCGTGCACCCCCTACAGGGCTTACCAAACGTACGTAGGTATATATAAAGATTTGTTGTATACTATGTTTCTATCTGACATTTACTGGAATGTCTCAAGTTCATTAAGCTGCGAATGCAAGACCTAGTCTGCACTCCACTTAGCAACTCACAATTACATCATGTTCTTTCGTGGATAATCATATCTCGTTTTGTACTGCTGTAATGCCGCTCCTCAAGGCCTCGCGAGACCATTTACTGGGGAAATCTGAGCGGCAATGCTACGCACATGGCTAGCATTTGTAACGCAATCTTCCTACCGGGAGTCTCCAATAAAACCAAACGCGTCTTCCAAAACCCATGCAATAGACTCATAAGGAGCAGTTTACCCTCAGAAAACATCAGCTTGAGAAGAAGGTATAACAACTAAATTTCACGCAACAGCTACATGTGGCACAGCCATGTCGGTGCTCGTCTCGAAGATCTCGTGGCCAAAGAAAGCCGGCTAGGAGTTCCACTCAGTACTGGCGCAACCATGCTGCACGATTAGAGTGCTGAGCCGATCGTTACATAGGTCTCTTAGCCTCTGGGGTCTCGCTCATGTACTACTCCGTGTACGGCTAGGCGGCCATGGGAAATGGGAGTAGGGCACGGCCTTCCGAAGAATTAGGTGACGGGAGATCTGAACTTGCCGGCGGATGCCACTATCACATTGACATCCTTCTTGTATACAAGCATTCACCTGGTAGGTAATAGAATTTCAGAGTGGCAAACTAGAGGATGTCTTGTCTCTTTATCCACCACCAACATCTAAGGGCTAAGGATGCGGAAATGCCCACTCGCTTGAATATTGCGGGTACAGGTAGATTGGCTCCCAGTAGGTATAGTCAACTGACGTAATGTTTCCATCCCACGTCCCCTTTGTCTAGAAATGTGTCAAACAACGCCGGCCTCTGTCGGCTTGGGAGGAAGGAAACAAACAACCCGGTATAACATTTTCTCTTACCCCTCTCTTTTGAACTATGCCACATCAGCGCAGTCAGAACAAAGATAAAGTTTTATAAATTGAAGAAAACGATCAAAAAATTGCGGTCATAGGCAAGCCCAGACATACAACGATGTAGTGTTGGACAGGAAAGGGATACGACGATTTCAAGAGGATATCGTCATCGAACCCCTCTTTTCGGATAGTATTGCACTCCATCTATATAAAAGCACTTCAAAGTGTCTCTCATATTCTCAAGAATGCTTCTTTAGCAACATGCCGTATCCAGTTCAAGTGTATTCACACCATAAGCCATATGGATCTGTAGAGCAAACACTATCCATTTTTCTCTGGCCAGCAGTCTTTATTCACATGTATAGAGTGAATGCTGTGACTATCTCGGTCTTTCATGCTCACCACTTGACAGGTGAATACAAAGTCTGGCATTATAAGCGCCATGATGCTCCCTCAAAGCCTATAAAAGCACCCAACCTCGCCGAGATTCTTTCCGTCACGATTCTTTCCCATCGAACTCTCCTAATAAACATACCCTGACTCGAGACATTTACTTACCACTTTCCTTCTGCCGCAACTCATTGCCCTTATAATGCCTACCTTCAGCTTCATTGCTCTCTCGCTGAGGGCCATCATGGCCACGGTTGTTTACGCTTCCGTCGGGTCCGCAGGCACTCATACTTCTAGGAACACCTCGCCCGTCACTGGTGCTCAGACTTACCCACTCCCCACGACTGTCTTCCCGGTCACTACCATTACTACGGGCACTACCTTCACCATCTCGACCATTACCTCCTCCGGCAACGTGATCGCGCCCCCGTCCGCCACAGCCCCCGGTAAAGCGAACGCCCTCATCACTGATAGATGTAACCGTTTCCGCATCAACGAAGGCAAGGACGATCAACACGGCAACATCTGGCTCGATGCCTATTGCCATGACGACCAAGGACAGTTGTGGCACTCTGTCATCAACCTAAACCAGTGAGTACTCACTCAACAGCCATGAATGATGATCAACCATGGAAGCCCCAAGAAAGCACTATTATCACGAACCGATCCTTTTGTTCCTTACCCATAGCGCCTCACTCGCCAACCCCAAAAGTAACAACAACGAAAAGGAAATATGAAGCTGACATCAAGACCACAGCTGTCTGCAGAACGTCGGCGGGATCCTCCAACCTCTAGCGAACGGAGATTTTGCCCAGACGTGCTGGCAGCCTGAGATTGTCGGTGACCCGGCGACCATCATGTGGGTGTCCTGCTACCCCGGCAATGGTCTCGAAGGCTCGGTAACCTCTTTCGATTTCGGTAAGACATGAGCAGCCTCTCTCCATTGGGCTTCTGGTAAAGGAGTGCGGTCCAAAGATGACGTTGTACTAACCTCAGCTGTACTATTATCTAGCCGGCTCGGTGGTCTTGACCATCAATCCGGACGGTAATTTTGAGTGTTTCGGAATCCAAGGATGCGCCTGGAACGCAAAAGGCTGTGACGACAAACCAAATGGCGTGATCGGTTGAGGAAGGAGGCGGCCACAGCGGTGACATATGGTCGGATGTATGAATAGAATCAGTTGTCTGAAGTCTGGAGAGGATGGTGCTCGGGGTATGTAACCACTCCTTGGGTCGATACAAACCGCATTCACCTCAAGTTATGTCTCAAATAAACAAGATTAACAAGCCATTGCATACAGTCTCCGACGTAACATGACATTGATGATTTGAGTCTAATTCGCGTAGCTGTATATAACCTGGTCTCCACAGGCTAGAAGCAGCTTTCTGTATTAAGCATACACCTTGGTGCGTACAATACGTATATAAGTAAGTGTTCTTTTATAATTTCATTGAAATACCCAAGCCATCCGGAAAGAACGAATGACTTGTAATAAACAGGTGTGACCGAATGTGGTATACAGTTTCACTCAATCAGCAATGGGGCCGCAAGGCTTAACGTAGCCCGCTCAGGAAGTGTCACCATAGGTACAGGTTACAAGCATCAAGAAGGGTACTTTAAACTGCATGAACTCGGTAGATCGACCTAAGGACAGTGAACTGTACGCCATGGACGAGATTGAGGCTACTCCGTCTTCAACCCATGAATGGCACTGCCAATTCTACGGAGTTAATGCGTATGAAAAGAGCCATAAAACGTGCAGCATCGTGCCAATCGTTCCGAAATGGAGGTTTTCGATTCCATGTATTCCTTGTCGGGTGGCAATCTCATGAAAATGAATTCCCTCAATCCTCCTCACCGTATTCTTCCTCATAAGCCTCGGCATATTCCTCCTCGTATTCCTGTCTCGCCTCGGCGAGCTCTTCGAGGTCGCTAGAGCTGGCACTCGAAGACCTGGCATCATCGAGAGCTTCCTGATATTCTTCACGCGCTTCTGCAAGCGAAGAGTGATCATCCTCGTCGATGGGCGGAGGGGCCATTGGCGGGGCTTGGCTGTAGGGGTCTCCACCATAACCTGACGGAGGAGCATCGTAGGATTGCTGAGCATAGGCTTGCTGTTTGTGCTCATCGTCAGAATCGTCTATAGAATGTTAGTCGTCTTGTTCATAGGTGTTGTGGAGATGATATGGAGCACGACGGACCGAAAGCGTTGGCCAGTAAAGCACCTCCAACCGCACCGGCAGCAAGACCCCCAGCTGCACCTAAGAGCATGCCACTGGAGCCGGACTTCTTCTCCTGCTGTTGCTGTTGCGGATAAGGGCTGCTTCCAGGATACCCTCCGTATTGTTGCGGAGGGGGAGGCGAGCCGTATCCAGGAGCACCACCGTATCCAGGGCCACCCCCGCCGTAGCCAGGAGCGCCTCCGTACGAAGGGTCAGGACCCCCTCTCGTGTCAGAACCTCCACCACCACCTGCGTTGAATCCAGGCGCCTCCCACTGCGAGCGGCCGCTAGACTCTTCAACGTAGTACCATCGCTGATGTTGCTGGTCAAATTGGGGGACCCAGCCCTGAGGAATTGGAGGCTTGTCACGTGGGGGTGAGTAGACCGGCCCGGGCGGTGCGCCACCGTAAGATTGCTCTATTAGATTGAAATCAGCAATGACCAAGACACCCGATGAAAGCAAGGTTGTGTGAAAGAATATAGGCCAGAGAAGAGTAGTAGTTAGGAGATAGGAATGAGACTAACGTGGCGGCACCGGAGGTGGGTATTGATTGCCGTACTCCGGACCCGGGGGAGGGGCTTGCGAGTAAGACTGTGGTGGCGGCGGGCCGGAACCTCCAGGGTAGCCTGAATGGCCGCCGTAGCCGTCGTATCCGCGAGTAGCTGCGTAATTGAAGCAAGTCAGTGACAATATCTTGGAATCTGGGAAGCTAGTGCCAAAACGTGGGCCAAATGGCGTAGCGTAAAACGTAGCGTTGCGGTGGGCTTGCGTAAGTCGCAAGGAACACGCTGCCGACTCCCGAGAGAAAGATCTACTAATAGTGAAAGACGGATGATGGGGGATGGGACGACCAACCTTGTGGTGGCTGCTGCTCGTCCTTCTTGCCGCCCAGGTCAAGGTCGTCGAACTTGTCGGCAAGTTTCTTGAAGAACGACATGGTTGCGTTGCGTGGTAGCTGATGAATAGGGTCGATGGTTTGATGGGATTCCTTGGGCGAAACGACGGAATAATGTAGACTTGTCCGGGTGGGAGGCCGCTGGAATGGTTGACCACACCACTCCTGACACCTGGGGGATTTTTTTTCCTTCTTTGCAAAGCTGACCGTCAGTTGTGTCAGTGCCACTGCCCACTGCCAAGCGAATAGTGTTTGGAGGGGCACGGTGAGGAAGAGATGTATCGGAGTGTTTGCATCTACAGTCGCGCGAATCAACTGCGATGCCCACCGAGTTGACCCTCAAAGACAAGTGGCAAGGTGGTGCCTGCGACAACTTGGCGGCTGTTTCGGGATGGCCCCGATCTAACCAGAGCGCTAGGTGTTCGATCCCGCGGGTGTGCTGAGCCACCAAAGCTGCCTTTTAGGCCTTGGTTGGACCAGGCCCAGGACAGGACCCCTCCAAACGGAGTCGCCAAGCGCCAATGCCCCCTCCAACAGATGCCGCCCAGCATTTCCAAGGCACGTTGCTGGCCACATGAATACCGAACACCCCGCACCGCCTTGCTGCCAGCGACCTTCCCGACCATTCCATCACCTGAAGCTGCATGGATTAACCCTCTGTTTCGATTGTGGTTTGACAGCGTGACACACGCAACAGCACCGATCTGCCCCTCGTTTCAAAGGAAAGCTTGCGGGCCAAACAGCCAACCTAACCTAACCTTGAAGCATTCACCTGGACAACCACACACAGTCTCCAGCTGACGTATGCAACCGCCGGCATCCCTTTCTTTTTTTGTTGTTTGCCCATAACCAACCCACCGTGCGCACATTGCCATCTCATTCCTCCCAATTCGCCCTTCTGTTCGAGATCAGCATCCTGATCTCGCCCATCTTCGTTTCTCTGATCTGATCGAACCCGGAGCTGAACTCGTGCAACATGTCCTATCAACAAGGCTACGGTGGAGGATACGGTGGAGGCGGCTACCCAGGAGGCGGATACAATCAACCACCGCCGCAGCAATACGGCGGCGGATACAATCAACCACCACCTCAACAACAGTACGGCGGCGGATATAACCAACCACCACCTCAACAGCAGTACGGCGGTGGTGGCTATCAACAGCAGCAATATCCTCCTCATCAGCCCCAAGGCCAGGTAAGCATACAATTGAGCCCGCCTCATTGGTCGCGTGCATTTCGCAACCCCGAAGCGCTCGTCACTGACCGACTACAATTAGTACGGTGGCCCGCCACCGCAACATCACAACCAATACTCTGCGCCCAACCATCCGCCACCCCCGGGCCTTGACCCTTACGGATACCCGATCAACTCACGCCCCGAATATGGCCACCAGGGTGGTGGCCCGCGAGGCAATGTGCCCCCTCCGCCTGACGCTCCTCAGCATTTCGGTACCGGTGCCCCTGAGGGCTACACATTCCAATACAGTCACTGCACAGGCAAGCGCAAGGTATGGAGACCCTTGCTGCTGCACACAATTAGGTCTCGTTGAGGAAAATAAGGCTCTAACCTATAAGTAGGCTTTGCTCATCGGAATCAACTACATAGGCCAGGAAGGCGAACTGAGGGGCTGCATCAACGACACCCAGAATGTTTCTAGTTTCCTCATGGAGCGCTACAATTACAAGCGCGAGGACATGGTAGGTTAAACTCTATTACCGCGAGCATCTTGACTGCCACAGCTCACACCGCTATATAGATCATCCTGACCGACGACACTTCCGACCCGCGACTTCAACCGACAAAGGCAAACATCTTGCGAGGCATGCAATGGCTTGTCGAGGGTGCTCGTGCTGATGATGCTCTTTTCTTGCATTATTCTGGACACGGTGGTCAGACGGAGGATCTGGACGGCGACGAGGACGATGGATACGACGAAGTCATCTACCCCCTTGATTACAAGACCCAAGGCCACATTGTCGACGACGAAATTCATCATGTCGTTGTGAAGCCGCTCATGCCCGGTGTCAGACTGACGGCCATCTTTGACTCTTGCCATTCTGGTACCGTCATGGACCTGCCGTACGTCTACTCGACCAAGGGCGTGGCGAAAGAACCCAACCTTGCTGCGGAAGCAGGACAGGGTCTCCTCAGCGCGGTGTCGGCGTATGCTTCTGGTGATATGGCAGGTGTGGCCAAGAGTGTCTTTGGCTTCGCCAGGACAGCTTTCAAGGGCGATGGTGCTCACAAGAAGACTATCGAGACGAAGACCAGCCCTGCAGATGTGATCATGTGGTCCGGCAGCAAGGACGACCAGACCTCGGCTGATGCCAGCATCGCGCAAAAGGCCACGGGAGCCATGTCGTGGGCTTTCATCTCTGCCATCAAGGAAAACCCACAGCAGAGCTATGTGCAGCTACTGAACAGCATCCGCGATCTCCTGGAGCAGAAGTATTCGCAGAAGCCACAACTGTCCTGCAGTCACCCACTCGGTAAGTAACCAAGGCGACAGTCCCTTGTATGTATGAGAGTCGTGCTAACTTTGTCCTCAGACACTAACCTTCTGTTTGTGATGTAATGGCATACAGTGGCTGTCTTGGACTGGAGGTCACGGCTACTATCTGCATTGAAACTGGTGGTCCGTTCAGTGCAGATGCTTCGTACCAACGGGAACCTCCCAAATTCTGCGAGGTGTCAACGAGTAAATTAGCTCAATTCTCAGGAGTTTCAATTACCTGCTGTCTCGGACACAACAATTGGTCGCTCACTACTACAGCGCAGTACTCCCTCCCCGTCAATGATTTTAGTATTAATTGCCAGGACCGTGACCTCTTGCAGTCGTGATATTGGTGATGATAGCGAGGTGTAAAGACTTACAGTGCCTTGTATACTAAGTATTGACCTGCTAACAACGACGGGTGAGTGACTGTCGATCCAAGCACATGCAAGACACGGGATCGAAGTGGTGGAAACCTCGGCACTTGCTTCCTATTCCCTTGGTTGCGAATTGCGCATAAGAGTCTGGATATCTGATCAATCCAAACGCTGCCCCCACGTGTAAAGACGAATTCCATAATCAGGGGGGGTCAATAGTAGCGAGCCAGGTAGGTACATGTACTTCGAAGGCTGCCTCATGCCTGCTAGCATGGATCCATGTTACCCCACCGGTTGTCGTCTTTTAACTTGACAGCTAGACGGTTGACGGCTGCGCCGCCCAGCACACTAGGTGATCATATCCTGCACCTAGATCCTTGACCCTCCCAGGTTGTCGGAAAGCGAAAATGCTACTACCTACACTACAGTACATCGCCAAACACCGGGTCCGGCCAAGAGAACGAGACGACCCACTCAGCCTCATCCTTATCGCGACTGCACTTCTTCTTCAACGCCTTTGTAATTGCCCAAACACGCTCGCCCCCTGCAAGAAACCGTTGGGGCATTTGGGTAGGTTAGACCAACGACGACTCACAACACGTGTGACATGTTTGTTTCTGGACGGGTAGGACAAAAGCACGCCACGCCCCAGCACCTTTACGAGCACTGCTGCGGCGTCATTGCATCAAACCCCGACGGATCCTCCGCGGCGAAATTGCAAAGGCGACTGTGCCTCAGCTGCCCCTTTCACACAAACTGGCCCCGGGCTGCGCCGAGTAGGACACATGTAATTGTCTGGTTAGGCGATTGGGTCAAGAAAGAGGGAACCTGGAAAAGTCCGCAGCTGCATACTGTGCCGCACCCACGCAGCGCTACGATGACAGGTGGAGCTGTCAGGTCAGCAATGTCTATATGATTACCTTCTATACTTTGTTCCTGTGTAACCTGGCCCTTGGGTGTGTCGCTGATGACAGTGTCGTTAGTAGAGAAAGGAGTCTTCATCGAAAGTAGAAACTTGTTTGACTACATCATGTAGTTAGTCGGGTCTTTGTCAGGGACATGAGCTGTAGGGCTGAGTAATCCAGAAAGGCTTTTTCATAGATTGAATGCACCAAAGACTCACTGCAGTAATTGGCGATCAAGCAACCTAATCTGGGGAGCTGAGAACCTGCCAACCTCGTGCACAGAAGATGTAATCCAGGATGAGGTGAGACGTCCGAGTAACCCCACGTTGTATGAATGTTGGTATGCCGTGATAAAAAGTAGCAACTAGGGTGCCCTGCTTGGCGGGCGACCCGCTCTGTGCGCCACGACCAGCCCTAGTTAATATACGCCATGCACCTATCGGCATTGAGAACCATCAAGAGCCCTGCTACATCTTGACGATGATGATGATGCACCTAGTGCTTGTATGGTACGGCTGCTTATTGGCGGATGCACCGGGTCTTTTTTGTTTTCGCCGCAGTAAGCCCAGCTGCAAAAGTTGGTGTACAGCATGACAGCCACGATGATCAATGTGTATGTAGATCGTGTTGCTCTAAGGTTCAGTCTTCTGGTAAACGCGACACTCGAATAAAGCTGTACCGGGTCTTTCAATTTCCCCATATATTTATGATAGTTGCAGTCTGTTATTTGCTGCCCCTAACCGTCTTGGACCCTTCTTGGCAACGTCCCCCCTGAATCATTGCAGGTTGCTGAGAACTAGCCCTTCTTCAGTATGGTTATGTACGACCAGCGAGATACTAAGGTTACGTCCGTGAAACATTTTGGTAGCATGAGAATCCCCGCTGCATTCCACGCTAGAGAACTGACAAGGGATGAGTACTTACACAAAAATGTCTTTGTACTGCCCTCATTCCTCCGCCTGGCAATCTCCCCTGCTCCGATCCACACCAGCACCAATCCTTTGTATAGGGAAATGGGGACCCTGGGACCAATACAGACCAGGCCAGTCGATAACATTACCGACTATGTGCAAGGTAGTCGGAGAATCCCTATGCCATCTTGTCAGCTTGACCTATTTACTGCCACCCACAGCCCCCAGTGCCAGTATGGTTGGCACCTTCACGTATCTGCTGGGCTGATGTCCTTTCTGCTGGTTATCATTTTCTTTCATTAGGCGTCATCTGTTTAATTTTTTGACTTTCTTTTTGGCTGTTTTCCCACCGCTCCCTTGGGCCAGCGATCATCCCTCCATTCACAGCCTACGCGCCTTAGCCGGCATCTTGACTTTGCTTTCACCAGATCGTTTCTTTTATTCTTTACCTCTCGTTTAGAACTATCCCGTCCCCTTGAATGGCTCCAATGCTTGCCCAGGGTGCTTTCGCTATGGGCAAGTCGTCGCCTGACCTGTTCAAGCGGCGGCTGCTATGGCTCGTCCTGGCGGTCTTGACTGTCATGACACTCTCCTACCTGTCTCACACTCGCCATACCAGCCTGGGAGAGGCCGCGCCGCTTGACATCTCGCACCCCCAACAGGAGCACGAAAGGACAAAGGCGAAACAGGGGAAGCCGGAATGGACTTTTGTCGTTGGCCGGGACGACCTGAACTTCGGCCTGTCAGACGAGCAATGTGACGTAAGTTCACCCGAAACCTCCTGTGATGCAACCGTCCACAAAGCCCGAAAGACTGTCTTGCGGAATCTTTTCGTGTTTTGGATTTCTTTTCACTCTATGAGGCAACGCCTAACTGAGACAACACTTTGGAAACAGATCGCTTTCCCGCAACTTTACCAAGAGATCTACCGGGCTCGTGATCACTTGGTGGAGAAGAACCGTACGATCAAGGAGGGGGATGTTCACGTCGACAGGCAAGGCTCATACGATGGGCACACGCATGGCGAATTCCAGGTCATGATCCACGATGGAGAGGTAAGCTAGTTTCTGCATCTATGATGCAACATGTTCAACGTCCGCAAGCATGAGTCTTACAGAGTCACAATAGATGTACATCATCAAGGAAGTTCCTGGAGAACCAGACCGTTCCCGAGGCCTAGCTGCACTGGCTAACATGCACCGTGCCATCTCCTCGATGCCTGATGCCCGCCGACAGATCCCCAACATCGAGTTCACCTTCGACATCGAGGACGTCGCGCAGGGCGGCGAGAAGAACCAGGAGCGCATCCGCTGGACCTGGGCCCGGCACAAGGACAACCCGTGGCACTGGGCCATGCCGGACTTCGACGGTTGGTCCTACCCCGACGATGCCGTTGGCGCCTTCGTGCAGTTTCGCGAGGACGTGGCGGAGCTCGAGACCAACTACACGCGCGGGTGGTGGGACAAGCCGCAGCAGCTGGCGTGGCGCGGCAGTTACGCCCAGAATGGCGACCTACGGCGGGCACTCGTCAAGGCAGCCGAGGGCCAGTCGTGGAACAACGTGAAGCCCATCGACTGGCACGACCGCAAGGACGTCCTTCGCATGCAGGACTTTTGCAAGTATCAATTCGTCGCGCACACCGAGGGCAACTCGTGGAGCGGCCGGCTGCGGTACCTGCACGTCTGCGACAGCGTGCCCGTGGTTCACGAACTCGACTGGGCGGCGCATTACTACCCGCTCATGGTGGCGTCGGGCCCGAAGCAGAACTACGTCGAGGTCAAGCGCGACTGGTCCGACCTCGTGCCCAAGATGGAGGAGCTCCTGGCCGACCCCGAGCGCGCCCGCGCCATTGCGAGCGAGAGCACCCGCGTGTTCCGAGACCGCTACCTCACCCCCGCCGCCGAGGCCTGCTACTGGCGTCGCATGTTCCGGACCTGGCGCTCCGTCATGGACTTCGAGCCCCGCACTCACTATGTCCACCCGGACGGGTCGCGCAAGCGCCGCGGCGTCAGCTGGGAGCGCTTCGCCTTCCGGCAGGAGAAGAGCTTCGAGCACGGCTTCCTTGTGGAGGACAAGATTCAGGACGAAGAGCCCGAGTAGTGGTAACGACCGAAAGACAACGAAGCGAGAAAAGAAACGGCGCTATAAGAAAATCCTTGCGGCAACGAGCGATGAGGCTACGCGTTAATATGTACGAGGGGAGAAAAGGTCTTGGCTGCTTCTGAGGTCGCAGCTTCAGAGACCAATAGACTAGGCAACAGGTAAAATGGGAGGTCCGGTTGATCAGGGGGGCGGCGAGGTGTTCTAGGAGTTTGACATCACAATCGCGATGGATTTTTTTCACATGTACAACCAACAGATATCTTGGAATCTACCCGGACAGGTACGAGGAGGCTTTTTTTAGATTTAGCAGGACAACCTAACATATCTCTTTTGTCCACTTGAGTTCAACTGCGCCGCAGCTTCAGGGAATGCTCATTGTCGCTTTCGGCATGTGACTTGTAAGGTCAATCGTGTGTGCATGTTTGTATATATATATCTCTCTCTCGAGTGGACCTACAGGGGCTCAGATATATCTTGCCAAGCATTTATAGAAATAGAGTTTGGTATAGTAGGGCGCTAGCAAGGTTCGTCTTCTATGCGGTCATTTGATAGCTGCTGGTGACGTCACCAAAAACAGGGGCAGCAAAAACATTGGATCGTGAATCTCTGTCCGGAACAAATCGAACCTTTCGATCGCAACCTCATTCTAGACTACAAAGCAATATAATCATGGCTTCTCAGATCACCAGGATCCATTCGAAAGCAGTTCCTGCCATTGTTCCGTCAATTTCCAGGCTCCGTACCACCACACCGGTTGCGGCGGGGCATTTCAGCACCACCACGCTTGGCGCGCAGGCCGAGCCCGGGTCAACAAAAAATGGCAGCAGCCAATCCAAGCAACAACAAAGTCAGAGTCCAGTGGATGCTTCTCAAGGGAAGG
The DNA here is from genome assembly GCA_006503535.1 of Arthrinium phaeospermum. Taxonomy (NCBI): domain Eukaryota; kingdom Fungi; phylum Ascomycota; class Sordariomycetes; order Amphisphaeriales; family Apiosporaceae; genus Arthrinium; species Arthrinium phaeospermum. The sequence goes on along the minus strand of QYRS01000002.1, from coordinate 2,582,640 downwards.
ATGAGCCCAAATCTGCAGGTCATAAAAAGACGGTAGCAGAGCTCGACGAGGAGCTGATGCAGAAGATGTCGGGCATTGCCGGGGATGGAGGGTCGGCTGGCGTCGAATACGAGGATGGGCAGCCAGTGGCGATGAAGCGAAGTGTGAAGAACAACATGTTCCGCTACATTTGAGGCAGCCTACGGCGCTAAAAACTGCACTTGCTTTGCTTTGGGGAGTCGAGCACAAAATTGGAGGAGAGGCTGAGAAGAGACAGCTGTTGATGATTGGGCCGTCACTCGTCTCCTGTACATTGTAGGAATGCCCCGAAGCGGTGATTGGGCAATGATGCTGGAGGAGAAGGGGGCAGTGTTGGCAGTGTTTAATGTAAGCCAAGGTGCTTCGATCACGTGCAGCAGTAGCCAGCCCTTCGTTGCATGAGGCGTCTTCCCCTCCGCAGCCTGGTTCAACGCAACATTTCTGCCTAACGTCAACAAATCAAGCTGGAGTTGCCGCAACTCATCGTCACCCAAAGAAATCCATCTGTTAGTTCTCAGTCTGCTGTTCTTGCTCGAAGTCCGGTATAATCAATTAATCAAATCCGGTCGGGTCACTGTTGTGCCCCCCCTTGTTATCGAGCCCGACCGTAAGCAGCATGGACGGATTTACTGCTCTCGGTATCGCGGCAAACATCTGTCAATTCATCGAGTACGGTTTCAAATTGGTGTCCCAAGTCAACAAGGTTCGGAAGCATGGCGCTGTAGACCCTGACCTGGAGAGAGACACCATACGGCTGAAAGCGGTGGCGGACAGGCTGACACAACAACCGCCCTGCCATGATGGCCTGGACAAGATAGCCACCGACTGCATCAGCTTATCACAGCAGCTCATGAACGAACTCTCCAAAGCAACGCCCAAAGACCCAAACTCGAAGTGGCAAAGCTTCAAGGCGGTGATACGGAGCGAGTACAAGAAGCGTGATACATCATACCTCAAGACAAGTTTAGAGGATTGCAGGAGCCAGCTGACCCTGGAGTTGACTGATTTGATGAGGTAAGCAGCACCGCCCCAGATCTCGATGTGCTTCGATGTCTAGGTTACTAATGATTCGTCGAAAAGGCGAGAGACAAGTGAGAAGCTGCACAAAATCACCGAAAGCGGACATGCTTTACAGAGCGAAGTGTTGGCTCTCCGAGACTCTCTCAACCAACTTCAGCCAGCTTCAGCAGCTCAACATATCGGAGACGACATTTCCAAGCTTCTAAAGTCATTCATCGATCGTCTGGACAGCGCTCTCCACAGTGTCAAGCAGACATCTATCTTGAACCTAGTCAAGTTCCCTGGCGTGCATGAACGGTTCGACCTTATTGCAGATGCCCACCAAAGTACATTCGATTGGTTACTATCAGAACTAGAAGACGAAGAGAGCTTTGAGTCAATCTCTGACGACGGCTCAAATTCAGTACGCAGTGACGACATGAATGAGTCTTCATCAGGCTCAAGTAACTCTCTGGATGGTTTATCAACTGATGAACTTGATCCGATACTCAAGGAAGCGCGAGATCAATTTACATCATGGTTACAGAATGATGGCAGCGCCTTCTGGATAGCGGGCAAGCCTGGTGCAGGCAAATCAACCCTCATGAAGTATATATGTCTTCAGAAGAGCTTGGTCAGTCATCTGGAGATTTGGGCTGCAGGGAGCAAGCTTGCGGTGGGGACTTTCTTTTTCTGGAAGCCTGGCACCGCAGCACAGAAGTCCATTCAGGGGCTGTTTCGAGGGTTGCTTTTCTCGGTACTGGAGAAATCACCAGACCTGATTCCGACCGCGTTCCCTGAGTTGTGGCACATGGCCGACGTCTCGACAGTCATGCTGACAAAGACTCTCGAGCATCGCGATGTTCTTCGAGCGTTCCGGAATATGCTCCAGGCCGCTCAGCGAACACCCGAATACAAGTTCGCCTTCTTTATCGATGGCCTCGACGAGTTTGAAGGCCGACACTTGGAACTTCTTCAAGAACTGAATTCTTGGATGGATTTGTACCCAAGACATATCAAATGCTGTGTTTCGAGTCGAGAATACAGCATATTTCAAGAACACCTCTCGATCCATCCAACAATGCGGCTGCACAAGCTGACAGAGAGAGACATTTGCAGCTTAGTCAACGACCGCCTCAGTCACATCTCTGGGCTACCAGACCTAGACTCTTCTGATATTGCGGAAATTCAGAGTGTGATTGTGCAGAAGGCCGAAGGTGTTTTTCTCTGGGTATCGCTCGTCCTCGGCACGGTCGAGGACGGCCTGTTCTCCGGCGATAGTATCCCGGAACTGGTGGACAAGATAGCACATTGCCCAGTTGAGCTGGAAGCGTTATTCGAGACGTTGCTGAAATCCATTCATCCAGCAGATCGAAAATTCGCGTTTTCAGCGCTGCGGTGGGTTGTCTATCTTCAACGTCACAAAGAGGATCATGATGGGGTCGATCAGGCTCCTATGTGTTGGGGGGTCGGTAGCACTATTGATCTAAGCTTGGTGGAATTATCATCGTTAGAAACGACAGAAAACGACTTATGGGCACCACAGTTTGGTCATGAAATTGACTGGGAAGTGTTCAACAAGAAGTGGCACCGGAAGGTGTATGGCAGAGTAAGTAACTCGCCGGGCCTATGCTATCTTACACTACTCTATTAAGCCACAGGACGACTCATAAACCAAATAATTGCTGATATAGATTCACAGTGCAAAGGTCTACTGGAAGTTCGAGGAGAACATGACAGAACAGAGAGCGCGCATGTTGCTTTGACCCACCGGTCTGTTGTCGAGTTTCTAGGCACAGCCCACGCTGATACCTTCATGGACCAATGGAGTACAGGGTTTGAACCCTTCCATGCTACAATGAAAGGATTTCTTGCCTTTCTCAAATACGCCACGTCTCGGCGGTCCAGCTGGAGATTTCCCGAAATGTGGCTTGACATCAGCCCACGTGATGGCCCTCACGATCTCTCATGGCCAATATGGCTAAGATTCAGGAGGATATTCAACCTGAGTTTACGGGAATGTCGTCCTATGATCATAACTTTTATGGAGTTTCTGCATCGATTTGGCCAACTATATGACGATCCAACGGGCGATATCGACAATATGACAACAAAACCCAGGAGTCCGAACATTTTGTTGCTGAGCCTGGTCTCCGGATACTATGAGTACTATGACTGGCTCATTGATCAAGGAATGATATCAGAAGCTAGAGCAGAGCCCAATTACAAAGTGCACCGTCACGCGTACTTGTTCGGACTCATAAACATGTGGCCACCACTGCTTATAGGGGAGTCTCACATGTCCACCTATCCTCTATTCTCGGCCCGGAGATATTCTCGCGCACTGTCAGTATTGATAAACATAGGGGCCGACCTGAACCATGTGTATGAAGAGAGCAGGAAAAGCAAGGAGTGTCTCGAGTCAGAGCACTGGCGCTTGCATTCTGGCTGGACCTTGTGGCAAATCAGCATCTGGAACATGTTCGTTAGGGGATGTGCCGAAAGAAGTGAAGAACGCCGTTCTACTATTGGGCACATTATGGATCAGCTTCTCCGGAATGGTGCTGACCCTAATCTGCAAATATTGAGCTCGAGCGGAGCTTTAGAGAAAACCGAAGTCGCTTGGCTTACTCCAACAAGTGGATGGATTTGCTTCCGACTTTTCGCCAAAACATTTCTCCCAACGTCATTGGAGTGGACAACAGCCCAACTTTCGGACTTTGACAATTTACTGAGAACAATGAAGGAACTTCAACTGGGACACGTGTTTTGCGTCAGGTCAGTTCATTCCAAGATTTGGCTCTAATTATGTTTTCCCACTCCTGCCGCCTTTTACTTTATTACACTGAAGAAGACCACCTTACACATCACACCGTTGTTCTTCCAGTCCTGTTTTTACATACATTTATTTAACAATAGAATGCGGTGGCTGAGGAAGGGTTCGATTCAGCATCTTATGATAGTTACTGATTATTTTATGATAAAGGGAGTCGGCACCCTTGTTACAATTTGCAAGGGATCGAGGAGGGGTTCTCACCCTACGTGATTTTCTGGCCCTCTTCTTCCCAGAAGACGCGAATCACTTCCAACAACTTGTGGATGGCCTCAACCACTATACCCCTTCATCAACTAATGAGCTGCCGCCTCCAATCGACAGGCCGATAAAACTCGGAAATACCCTGTTAGGCGAGCGATGGGCAATGTTGTCATCTACTGCTGTGATAATCAAAAAGGAGGGGACAGCCGAGTGGCTCGATGGAACTTGGTTTGGTGGATGATATTTTGAAAATCGATATGTGCTCAACCGGACCATGCGGAGGATAACGAATCCTGTATTCGGTGTTTGTGTTGGTAAGGATATGCCGGTAGAATATACATGCCCTCCCTATTGTCCTTGTGTCGACATTGTGTCTTTTACTCAAGTTCTCTAACAACACATTCGAGGAAGCATATCCATGGCCTTGCTTGGTAGGTTTAGCCTAGCCTATATTCCAGGTCCGGTTTTGTAATAATTCATGATTCCCTATGGGATGGCTACTATTAGTCAAGAGACACCCTACCTCTCCCAGAAGGGAGCTTCCAAAGCTGATCAGATCGTTTCCCTATAATTCGAGCATAAAAAGCGACAAAGCTTAAAATGGGTGTTTCTCTTCGCAATGGTTGAAGGTCTAGACTAGTGGCTGGGAGCCTTGCCACCACTGAACCTTCGTTATATTGCCAGCGCCAGCGGCGCCCGTGTGAAATTGGCATAGAAAGCTTATAGCAAACAAGGTAGTATTATGGTAACGTAAGTAATATTAGGTTCTGCCGTATTTGCATTGTGGGCCGTTGTGAGGCTTGCCAGGGGCTCCATGTTGGGGGTCAGCTCTGTGACTGGGGTTTGGGCTGCACTTGATGGGAAACTTGGAAATACCCTCCGTCTCATAGGTCGGCGTACCCGCTTGAATAAACGGGTTTGCATAGGGCGATCATGGATGCCTTCCTATCTGGTGTGCGTGGGAGGTGTCCAAGCCCCCGGAAAGCGGAAAGCTGATGGGTCTGAGAACCTTGTTGGATGCCCCCGGTGCCACAAGTCCTGTAAACATCAACAACACGCACAAACAATGCCTACAGATTGCTATTTTGACTCCCTTCCGGGACCGCCCCTATGAATAAAACATTCTTCCAATCGTCCACATACCGATTTCCAGCCTTTGCTCTTAATCCCTTGACTCATGGACGGAGACCTGTCTTGCTATAAAACGACCATCCTGCGGAACTAAAACACCATATCAGACGTCTAGTGAGGCCCTAAAACGAATACCGACCATCAAGGTACTCCAAGGAAAGAACGTTGGACTTGCCGTTTCTCAACCGAACCTCAATGGTCATGCCTGGACTATTAGCCTGGGCTGGCGCTTCTCGGAAGAAGGCACGTGACCCCCACGCTCTAACATCAGGCGAACCCGAGAAGAGTTGCGAACATGTGGCCTGCTCGCCAACGTCATCTGGGGATGCCTCATCGATTGTTGACCGAATTGTCGGCATACACACCAGGTTACAGGAACTGACCGATCTGAGCCCCAGCGAGACCACCAACAGCCTCTTCGGCGATCTGGTATCGCAGTGTTGCGAGATCCGCGATGCCAAGACAGTCTCTCAGGTAATGGGACTGCATCATACGAAGTGCGCCTCGGTCAGATGCTGACCATGAGAGCCATAGGTCCTTGCGAGCTGCAAACTCCAAGCTGTTCTACCGTCACTTCAGAGCCTGTGTTCCCAAGCCGAAGGCTGTCTCGAATCTCATTGGGCTCGCCATATTGCCCAGGGACAAGACCCAGCCGAAGCGCAAAGGCTGTTGGAGACATTTCCCTACTATGGCAACTATGAAGAGCTCACGCGACTCGAGCTATGTGCTCTGCGCTCGGCGGGTCTCGACCGTCCACGGAAAATTGCCTTCGTGGGGTCTGGGCCTCTTCCATTGACACCCATATGCCTCCTGAAAGCCCTGAAAGAGGACGCGCTATCCGGCTGTGTACCGTCGAAAGATCACATTGGAAGCCCGGTCATAATCAACGTCGACCGCGATGAGAAGGCCATTGCAACATCGTCGAACCTCGTTACCAGGCTCGGGATCCCCAAGGAAGAGATGGACCACTACTGCGGCAGTGCCGACTCGGAATCGCAGAGTCTCACCAGCTGCGACGTCGTCTACTTGGCTGCACTGGTCGGAGTGACACAGCTCGAGAAAGAGCAGATAGCTCTGAGCATTGCAGCAAGGATGCGCCCTGGGGCGTTGCTGGTGATCCGAAGCAGTTGGGGCCTGCGAACATGCTTATATCCGGTCAGTCGAGGCAGAGAGGCAAGGAAGTACCGATGACAAGACTCATGCATGCTAATCTTGCCCGCAACGTAGGAATTCGATGCGACCACCGCCAGCCTTCGTAGCAAGTTGGAAGTCGCGCTCGTTGTTCATCCGTATGGGAAGGTGGTTAACTCGGTGATTGTTACCAGAGTCAGGTGAAACGGAAGTACCCAGGCTTAGCGTGGTCACCAATCCATCAATGTCAAGTAAACCTTGGAAGTGCTTCATGCTTCGTGCTGAGGACCAATACATTATAGAGGCAATGATTCATGATGAAATTACACATTTATTTACGTTATTTGATCCGTTAATATAGGTAGGCATACCTACTTGTAGTTAGATATTGCACAGGACTGTTTCTATTTTGGTGAACATCAAATGTACCCAACAATGAACTCGCATCGATTATGCAATCCAGCCTAGGGAATTGCCGATAAGCGATAAGCTTATACCCAGTGTTATCGTTAAATGTAAGCTCTCCCACCTCAAGCATCTGTCCGGTGGTATGCCCCGCGATTCAGGTAGAGCTTCATTCCTGCCAAAGTGACGACCCTCCTGAGAATTGGTATTAGGTAATGATGCAGCAGCAGGAGTCGGTGTAGCAATCTACCATGCCTTCGACTCCTGCCTTGGATGGAGCGCCCCCTCCGCCACAGGAGAACCCGGCCTTCCATCTGATTGCCCACGGCAATCATGATATTGTCCAAGCTGTCGCATTCAACGCCTACGGGGACCGCTGCGCAACCGGCTCGGTGGACGGCAAGATTCGCGTCTTCAACCGACACAAGGACGGGATATGGCGCCTATGCGATCACTGGTCCGCCCATGGCTCAGAAATCCTGGAGGTATGTTCACATCTATCTATTTAGAGGCGGTCGTCCTCCACTTGCGCCCGCCAACATGCGCGCTGAGCTCTGGTTACCGAATGTATTTACTGACATGACCCGGGCTTCTTAGCTTCAATGGCTCCCGCCGACTGTATATCCCAACCTCTTAGCGTCCCTAGGGATCGAAGGACACTTCAAGCTCTGGACGGAGGACAACTCAGCACCTCCGGGCCGGCGCTTCAGCGCGACGGGCAAAGCAGCCTACGAGACCCGATCGCCCAAGTCGCCATACCGATCCTTCTCGATCAAACATAACGAAGATACAAGACATACATACTTTGCGCTTCTGGCGGCCGATGGAAAGCTTTCTGTCTTTGAGAGCGAGGAACCGGAGACGCTGGCCGACTATACCGCCATCGATGAGTTTCAGGCGCTTCCCAAGCCCAGCCGCGGCGAAGAGACGTGCTTCAAGGTCCGGTTCGACCCCAATCCCGAACCCTGCTACACGGCCCTGAGAGCGGGCGTGCCGATTGACGCGCTGGGGCTGGTGGTCTCTGGCCTGATGACAGCCAGGATTTACCGAACGCGCGAGACGATTACCGGCTCCTTTGGTGCTGCAACGCGCGCCCGGGAGTTCTACCAGGCCGTCGAAATAACTGGACATAAGGGCCTGGTTCGTGATGTAGCCTGGGCCCCCGGCAACTTCAGGGGCTACGACATGATCGCCACGGCGTGCCAGGACGGCCATGTCCGCGTATTCCGCGTCGATACGCCCTTCTCACCAAACGACGGCAAGAGCTGGCGCGTGTCCGACGTGCTAGGCCAGGGGAAACACGAGGAATCCCGAGCCAGCTCGACGTCAACAACAACAAGAGCGACGGCCACGACGCACTCGTCGCGAGCCGCCCAGGAGCACGCGCACCACTCCGGGATCCGCGCCGAGATCGACAAGTCGGGCACGCAGGGCGAGCGCAAGTACCTCGGCCAGCCCGGGCAGGTCGGCCACACGGTCCGCGAGCTGTGCAAGCTCGAGAACATGACCCGGCACGGCGACCACCGCTCGCCGGTCTGGCGCGTCGGCTTCGACGACGACGGCCAGATCCTGGGCAGCGTCGGCGACGAGGGCAAGCTCATGTGCTACCGCCAGAAGCCCGACGGCGCGTGGGCCAAGAGCTCCGAGCTGGCCCCCATGAAGGCGAAGATGGTCGTTCCTCCGAATGTGCAATAGTGGAGCAACATGCGAGGCTGAGGGCCTAAGAGCTTTGTCTATCAAGGGAAATGGATCTGGAAGCTACAATGTGGGAGTTCACATGTATGATATAGTGTTTGTGTTACTCTGTTGTTTTCTTTACGTGTAATATGATACCCATTGAGAAGTTACTTTGGCTTATTCTCGGTCCCGCGTTCTGCTGATCTGAACCATAACGTATCTTCACCAGTGTTATAACCATGCTGAGGTAGGAGGATGGATTGTCTATTATCGGCATGTCTCGTGCATAATTCTACATATAGTTTTACATATGCTCTTTCCCATGAGTCCGCCTCACGAGATTGGTTGATCCTTGGTTTGTTGGTTCGTTTTATATCTCGGGTTTTTGATAAACCGCGTTAGACCACCACATCCTAACTTCGGTTATTCTCTTTTGCAGCAAACAACGGTTTATTTCGACCCGGGTTGCGCAGAGAAGGATTCGGTCTTGGGCGTCTTCGCCTTGGGCTTGCTCTCGGGGGTGGGCTTCTTGGTATCGTTCTCGCCCGTGGCGTCCCATGCCGCCTTGGGCACAGCCCGGCTCTCCTCCGGTGCCGCGGGCGCGGGCGCTGCTTTCGGGGCTGCGACATCAGCGGGTGATGAGGTCTGGGAAGGGCTTGATGCCTCCTTGGCATCGGCCGTCTCGCTGGCGTTGGCGGTCTCGGGGGCGCCGTTTACGGCCGCCTCGGACTCCTCGTCGTCGGCCAGCTCGTCTCCGTAGACTTCGGGGTGTAAGCGGAAGCAGTCTTGCATGTGCCTGGTGGTTCTCTGTCAGCAATTCTTCTTTTTCTGTTTTCGTAGGGAATATTCCAACTCCTCTCCGTTCTCCTCGTTCTCAATTGGTTCCATTCGCTCAGGGGTAACTCACTGGAACTTGTCAATGCAGTCCATGCCCTTGGGCTCCTCGTTCGAGTAGACGAAGCAGCTGAAGGCGGCCTTGAACTCCTCGCCGCAGGGGCCGTGGGCCATGCCGCCCAGGCACGGACAGTCCCAGTTAATCTCGCCTGTCTCGGGGTTGAAGGCGCCCTGCTGACCCGCCTCGGCCTCCAGGTCCTCCGGGCTGCCTACGGCACCGGCCTCTCCAGCCTCGGCACCATCTGCGGGCGGGGCACCGCCATCCGAAGCTTTCGTCGTCGTCAGCGCCTTGTCGCCCGACTTCTTCTCCTTCTCGGCGGCTTCCGCCTTGGCTAACCGCGCCTCAGCCTCCTTGCGCTTCTGGGCCACGACGGCCTCGACGGTCGGTAAGTCGTCATCGGAGAACGACGCCGGCGCGGTGACATGTGTGGCTACAATATGGGTCCAATGTTAGACAATTGCACCAAGGCAAGTCCTGATCCGGCTTCTCAAAGGGGGTCAATTCGTACGTTGGACTTCCTCGGCGAACGCCGGGCTGGTGCTGTAATAGTAGACGGCACCGACGGCCAGGCCCCATCTTACTACAGAGCCCTTCCACGTGCGCTTCTTGTCGGCCGGTGTGGTGGAGGCGAACCTTCGGGGGGCTGCGGTTCGGAGATTCGCTGCTGACTGTCGGAGTGCGTTGGTCGCACGCGGCGTCGACCGCAACGCTGATCGGTACATCTTTCGTTTTCTTTGCGACTGTAGTTTTTGGGGGGAGGGGTTTTGTCCTCTTTAAAATTACCGACTTAAGGAATGACGAAAGGAAAGTAGCAGGGGCAGCCCGTACACAACACACAAGGAAAAGAGGGATTGTTGCGACTTCGATAAGGACGACGTGGTATATCGCAAAAAGATTGGTAATCAAGGTCCAAGACGAAAAAAGACCTCGCCTCGCATCAATACGGCATTCCCAAATTCAATTCGCAAATTTTACCTAAGATCATGACGCGCCTGCTCCCGAGCTGCCGACCCAGGAGCTCGGGCCACACTACTCGCATTAGCGTCAACCCCGGGAGAAGCATCAAGACAAGACAGGCCAAAAGCAATGCAACATGTTTTTTTCGGAGTTACCAAATGAGGTCTGTCACATACTGTTGCATGCATGTGTTATGCATATGTAGATGGCGGATCGTATAGTCCCGTACGTATAGACAGTATACACCAACATGTGACGCAGCAGGCGTCGACAACTATCCGTAGAGACCTTCTTCGTTCCACATCGCAGCATTTCGTAAATCTTGGAATGAAAAACATGGCTGTCGCTCATTCGGCCCCGTCATTCTCGATCGGGTGCGATCAGGAATCGTAGCCGGGAAGGAACTCGGTCTGGTTTAGCCCTCAGATCATCCATCGGCGCCGGGCTTGGCCAGATGTCATGCGGAGGACGAACGGGGTGTCACGGGACCCACCAAAGACCATAGTAACTTCCCATCCCCTCCGGTGTAAGCTAGTGGCTTATCTATTGTACGAACCCCCCTTCCTATTTCAACCCGATCGAACGACACCTCTGCTGGGAGTGAAGTTTCTATATCAGTCTCAGACGCAGGCTACACGACCAGATCAGACTGTCTTCATCTTGTCACTGCAGCTGGACCCTTGGGCTTTCTGAGCAGGACTTTTTCCCGATGGCGGCAGACGACGGCCCCATAACGGACTGGTTCCCAGCCCGGCTGTTCCCCTCCCGGCCCTGGGAGGCTCCCACCGAGGAGAAGGACCGCTTGTCCGTGATAATACTAAACCAACCGCTCACCGACATCCAAACTCTGAAACGAGTATGGCATAACTGTAAGTCAAATTGACAAGTAGCGGGCCAAATGTGTTTGCTAGCTTGCAATGTGTTACTGAGATGATCCCAGCATCATACCGTGTCGCCGCCGATGGCGGGGCAAACCACTTGTATGACTGTTGCTCGCAAGCCATCTCGAAAAAGCCGGAAGAGCAAAAGTCAGAGGAAGTGCTTGTCAGTATACTCTCTTCCCCCGATAGTGGATCACGCCCATCCTTCCCCTGACCCCTTGGCACCTGACTTACACCTATATGTCGTGTATAGAGCGACCTGGATGTCATCATAGGGGACCTAGACTCCCTGACCGAGACGTCGCAAACGTACTTTGAGGAGGCGACGGGCGGCAAAGTCCAGGTGATCCGCGACAGGGACCAGGACAGCTCCGACTTCACCAAAGCGCTGCGGCACATCCGGGAGCGGCGCGGGGGCGGCGAAAGCACCGACATCGTGTGCATGGGCGGGCTGGGCGGCCGCGTGGACCAGGGCCTCTCGCAGCTGCACCACCTGTACCTGTTCCAGAAGTCGCCGACGTACGCCGAGGGCCGCGTCTACCTCGTGAGCGGCGAGAGCCTGACGTTCCTCCTCAAGGCCGGCACGCACCGTATCCACGTGCGGGAGTGGGCGCGGGTGGAGAACGGGGTGAGGGACGTGTTCGAGAAGCACGTGGGCATCATCCCCATTCGGGAACCCAGCGTCATCAGCACCAAAGGGCTGGAGTGGGACGTGGAGAATTGGGCGACCGAGTTCGGGGGCCAAATCAGCACGAGCAACCACGTGCTGCCCGACACGGAAGTCGTCGAGGTGCGGGCGACCAAGGACGTGTTGTTCACGATTGCGCTCAAGGGCTGGCCTGCTGAGTCGTAGCCTGCGCGTATTATACGTCATGCATGTCTTGAACCTACGAGTGCGTGCCCCTTGGAGGCCACACCCAACAAAAGATGGAAATAAGAATAGAACGGCCCTGATCCGAATATTGAGTGTGAGTTTACTGGATGTATAAAATACTTCAAGATGCTATTTTAAGGAACGCCAGACGCCTCGCTTTGAAGTAATATCACGGTTTTTTCCAAACCCACCCATGCAGCCGTGCCATGCCCATAGACACCCCCATGTATTTCCAGCAGCCCCTGACAAGGATTTCGTCATTCTGCCGATAACCGACTTTTCCGCTTTTTACCGTAGGAAATGCAAGCAGAGCCAGCAGAACCCGAAGAAAATGATCGCACCCGCCCAGAATATCCACTTGTCCTGCATCGCTCGGCGCTCGATCATGCGGATCGTGTCGCCGCTGATGCCGAGAGTGTTGGCGACGCTGTAGAGCCGCTTCTGGGTGTTCTTGAGCATCTCGCGCTGGGCGCCGAGGTCGCCCAGAACGGCCTGGCCGCGCGCAATGTATTCGTCGAGGGCGCTGTTGGTGCTGTCGAAGAAGTTCTGCTCCCGCAGCGCGTGCGTCTCGCGCGAGTAGTCGCCGGTGCCCATGCTCATCTGCCCGCCGCCGTTGTACGCGCCGCCGCTCCCATACCGATTGGTCGGCACCTCGCCGGGGTTGGTGGGGGTGGCCCCGACGTTGGCGTAGGGGTTCTCTGGCGTCGAGGTGGCAAAGGGCCGCCGGCCCAGCAGCTCGGTGCGGGACTGCGTGTGCTGCGCCTCGTCGCGCTGCTCTTTCAGGGCGTTGAACTGCTGCCGGTAGTCGGCGAGCTCGGCGCGGAAGTTCTTCAGCCGCTCGAACGCCTTCTCCTGCTTCGCGACCACGAGCTCGTGCTTGGCCAGGTCGCCGTACTCGTCGAGCGTCCGGCCGAAGGAGGTGAGCGAGGCCGAGAGGCTGCCGAGCGCGGCCGGGGTCGCGGGGCCGCCCGACGTGAGCGAGGTCAGGTCGCGCCGGACGGCGGTCGATTGCTTGAGCGCACTGTTGAATGCCGTATTCTAAATCGAGAAAGGGTGCACGTTAGTGGGCGTGGCTACATGGTGATATAGGGGGGTGTATATTTTGGGATGGCGTACCATTTTCGGAGATCAAGGATTGGTAAGACGCATGCGAATTGGTTGCGAATCGAAGAGATGCAATGCAGATTGGAAGAACAGTTTGCTTCTTGGTCGATATGGTCTCGATCGCAGTGTTGTTGCAGTGGGCTTTGTTTTGTTGCTAATCAAAGCTCATGAAATGGCATTATTTCATCCCACAGTCAATGAGCTGTCCTGTTGCGTGTGAAATGTGGCCTACTTTTTTGGGCTGTCATCGGCTTAGCCGTGCAGCTGTTGACCTTGAGCTGCTGCCACTAATTGGCCGTATCTCCAGTACAGTAGGTAGGTACTCTCCTGTGTTCAGCAGTAGGCAGGCAACTTGGCAATCGGTCCCGTCGGAAAGCCACTTGCACTCCAGGGCCAACCTGGTTGGGCCCGAGCGCAGTTGAGTTTAGGGGGCTCTGAACATCAACGGAAAATCCATCATCCCGGGTTCAGGCCAGTACCTACCTACAGTTGCCGATGCTAGAACTCTCCATGGATGCGTTTTCCAGGGCCATTTTGATGGAGATGAGAGAACGGCTATATATGGAGCAGCAATTGGCATGGGCCGTACGGTACATTATGCACTTTACATTAGACACCCCTACCCTTTCATATTCCTTGGACAGCACCCTAGGCAGCTAGGTAGTAGGGGGTGTGTTCGGCGATTCAGGTAGCTCAGGGAGGGCGCGCGAACCGCGTAGTGATACAGAGTCACATTCCCGACAAACATGGATGTTTTTTCCCCATCCCTTTCCAGAGGATCATCTCCCTCGATAACTCAAAAGGCGCGTCAGGACTCATCATTGAATACTGTAGAATCTGGATACGGACATTTACATAACCTAGGACTCCATTCGACGACCGAATCGTTACGTGGATATCGGGCAGAAGATCGGGTACCACCGCTGTGTGCAGCACACGAGCACAGCGTGAATCGACCCAGAAGTCTGGCCCAAAAATAGCAGAAGCAGTTCGGAAATTCGTGGTCATCTGCGCACCAAGCAGTCCAAGTCCGATCTGGCCGACAAGCGGACCCTCTCCTCCAAGCCACTACTCTGTTAATCCCATCCACTCTTCTTGGGGTTGAGGGCTGGTCGGCTTTTGGCGTACACAGTGCTGGCCTCTAGTGACTTAACGTACATACGAGTCCATGGGTCCGGTACGAGATGTGTCGGTCGATATGCAGCCAGCCAGCAAGTAATCCTTCCTCGATGCCTGGGTGCAGTCAAAAAATCACCTGTTTCCCCCAACAACGCATGGACGGAACGGATTCTTCTGGGCAATTCCAAGGGGTGCCGTTTTTTCCTGAGCTCGAAGCAGGCGATTTCCAAACAGGCAATGACTCACTGGCGATCGACAATGCTAATCACCACCATGGTACGATAACCAGTGACACCAAGACACTTCGATATAGGGATCAGAGCATCAAGTGCCAAAAGTGTTAGGTAATCAGCGCCAACACGACAAAACGACCGCCTCCTGCCTAGCGGCTTGGAGACGCGTTCGGTGTGACACCAAAAAACATGCAGCCATCGGGGGGTTCTAATACAAAGTTCTTACCAGTCTCGTTGTGCCGAGAGCTTGCCACTTGTGTACATAGCCCCCTTTGGGTCTGTGAGACTTCTGACTCGGGACGAATCCCCGTCAGTTCAGCTCCTCCCGCTATCCGTCGAAGCCTTCGAACGAACCTTGAAGAAAACTCTATACCGACGTTGATAATGAATGCTTGAATGTCGCCCAACAGCCAATCGCAAACCCGGTATGCGAAGAGGTCCAAGATCCGTTTGCTTCTTCATCTTTGTATGTTTTTTCCTTGATTGAGAAGACAATGATCCAACCCAGCAACAAGGATCGGAAATTAGATTAAATGCAGGGCTTGGGGGATCATCTGGTTGGTGGCCGCGCGCTAATGCCGTGTTGTCTCTTTGCTGTTCAGCCAACCGGACCAACAGAGGGTAACATGCAGGAAGGGGTCTCCAGCGACGTGACAAGTAAACAACCATGCCGCCGGAAAAGACTTCCTCGAACTGCCCAGGCAAGCTAAAGCACAGTACTGCAGTACCCATGCTACTGTACACCGCGCTGCTAGCTCACCCCCCGAGCAATAATACGAAGCAAGGCGCAGTCAGCCGATCCACTCTGGCAGCGACTCTAGCCAGGAAAGGTCGACTTGTAGACGACCAGCAACAGGCTTGCAGCTGGTGCAGCTTGCTTTTTTCGCGGAGAACCCTTGCCGCCCTGCTAACTGGATAGGATCGAGATGAAAGTACCAATGTCGTCCTGCATTCGGGAAATGAAATATAAACATGGCGGCCCCCTTCGATTCTTGAGTTCGGTTCTTCTCCAGAGATCACCTTACCCTCGTTTTCTCCCCACATTCGTTCACTTGCGCCTGTACAGCCTTTGACCTCGAGTCTTCATACAGAACAAGTCCAACCGTCAAGTCAAGAAGTAATAGTCAAGAACCGTCAAGATGCGTTCCTCCGTTGCTGCTGTCGCCCCTTTCCTGGCTGTCGCCGCCATGGCACAGGAGCTGCACACCACCGTACGTTCAATACCACCCGACTCTTATGGGTCTCAACTTAGATATATACCTTCCTTATACGCCCGGACCACAAAACTGACCAATTTCACCCACAGACTGTCCTCGTTGGCTTCACTGGCACCGACGGCAAGCCCACTACCCAGACGTCGGCGTACACCTACGACTACTCTAACCCGGCCACCGCATACCTGACCCAGACCAACTCTGATGGTATCGTGACTGGCATGCCCTCCCAGTCGATCGACACCGCCATCCCCACCCAGCCCAAGGCCGCGACCTCGCAGCCCCCGGTTGCCACCATCCCTGCCGGCCTTGCCACTGGCGCGCACACCCTCACCATCGCCGCCAGCAGCGGCCTGACCTCCTTCACCATCAGCGTCGGCTCTTCCACCACCGCTGTTGTCGGCAGCCCCTCGGGCATCACTGGTGTCACCACCGCTGGAGGCCCCAAGCCTACCGGCTCCTCTGGCTCCGGCTCCAGCTCGGACGGCAACGGTAACAGCAGCGGTGGTGACTCCTCCGAGACTGGCTCCGACGGCAAGGCCGCCCCCAGCAGCACTGGAGGCAGCGGCGCCGGCCACTACCAGGCCCCCGCCGCCGCCGGTATTCTGGGCGCGATCGTCGCTCTTCTCGTTTAAAAAAGCTTTCTAGCGCGATTTGTCATGTATATCTAGAATGTTATTTAAAAGAGCTAATACCCCATGGACCTAATTAATTCAACCATCCATACCAACTATACATACAATCATGTGGCCAAACGTCTTTTTATTGTTCAAGTGGTGTAACGTTGGCGCAATTGGGCGCACTGTGGCTTCTGCCAATATTAGCCGGCATATTGAGTTGACCGTCTAATCTACCTGTAGCATCAATAAATCCATGATTCCAAGTAAATAATCATTGCCTGCGACAGGAACCACACGCAATTCGAAACTGTCATGTATTAGGTCTACCATAACAAACTGTAGTTTGATCCGTATATGTCTTGGGTATTGGTAACCAGGACTCCAAATTCGAACCGTAAATCACTAAATTACGGGGCGGATGGACCTTGTTCTCAAAATCCGATCAGGTGGAAACGGGGTCTTATTTTTTGGCGGACCATCTGATTTGTAGTCTCCACGATCGACCATAACTCCATTTTATCATTATAACGGTCTACAGAAAGAATGGTCCGAGTTTAGCGTCGTAGAGGCCACTGCGATATAGCGGCCTGTACTGAACGTAAATTCGCCCGGCGATATTGTTTTCGATCTCATCAGTGAAGAGTGCAGGTGGTATCAACTGCAAGCACCGCAATTGTCCCAGCCGCAACGTTCAAGCAACATTCAAGCCCATAAAAAATGGTTGGTCTGGCGCCGAGCTAGGCTCCATATGCTTCTGCGCCGTTTCGGCTATTAAACCGTATCGGCTAACTCAGCTGGTTAGCCGTTGTCGGCTCCGAAGCGGCTACCGTCAGCGTCAGGTACGCACACCTCTGGTGAGGAATGAAGAGAATTTGGAAGTACCGAATTGCTCTTTGCTTACCCGACGGACAATAAGGCTATTGTAAAATGTGATACATATATATAACGATGATGCCATCCCCTACTATTGTGCACCTCAAGTTGTCCGGTTCCTGTACACGAAAACTGGTTGATGCAATACTTGAACCGCATTGTGCGCCTTGACCCGGATGAACATGTCCGGAACCTCCACGCAGCAAGGCGATGGCCACCGCTCGAGTGAAGAACGGCATCAAAGTAGCCCTCCGGGGGCGACACCGAGCGGAGAGCCCCCGAGTGAGCGACCAGTCCCGAAAGATGGCCAGCCGAATTACTCAATCTTCACGACATGGCAGAAACGGGCCATCGTGCTCGGCGCAGCGGCCGGTGCCTTCTTCTCGCCCTTGACGGCCCAGATCTACTTTCCGGCCCTCGGAATGCTGGCAAAAGACCTCAATGTCAGCATTACACAAGTAAGTCCCGGCAATCCGCGATGAATCATAGCGCATTTGCGTACATTGGGCGCTGACTGGTTTTGACAGATCAACTTGACTGTGACGACTTACATGGTACGTATTATGACGTATCGAATACACCATCTGGAGTTTCGGAACTGACAGTTCAGCTCAGATCTTCCAAGGCATCACGCCCATGTTTATCGGCTCGTTTGCCGATGCCACCGGACGTCGGCCGGCTTATCTCATCTGCTTCGTAATCTACATCGGAGCCAACATCGGATGCGCCTTGGCACCAAACTACGTCGCCCTATTGGTACTGCGTATGCTCCAATCTGCCGGCTCCAGTACGACGGTAGCGCTATGCCAGGCCGTGGTATCTGACATTATCACCTCGGCCGAGAGGGGCCAGTACGTCGGGTTCGCAGCCGTGCCCACGATCCTGGCGCCGGCTCTGGGGCCCGTCATCGGTGGCCTCATCTCGCAGTTTCTGGGCTGGCGCTGGATCTTCTGGTTCCTGACGATACTCGCCGGCGCCTTCATGGTTCTCTACGCACTGTTCATGCCCGAGACCTGCCGCAATATCGTGGGCGACGGCAGCCTCCGCCCACACAGGGCCTATCGCCCACTATGGCAGCTCGGCAAAGAAGCCCTAGCGGACCGCCGCCGCAGCCGCGTACGGGCCAATCAAGACTCCGACAGTAGCAGCAAAAGCAACAACAATGATCTCACGCTCCGCCAGACCATCTCTCGCGTATCGACGAAGCATAGCCTGCATGTCCGGAGGCTCAACCCCTTCAAGAGCCTCGCCATCCTCTTCGACAAGGAGATGTTCCTGCTGCTCATGTACAGCAGCAGCATCTTCGCCGGCTTCTACGCCGTCGCCACCGCCATGCCGTCGCAGCTGGCGGCCAACTACGGCTTCAGCGACCTGACGGTGGGGCTCATGTTCCTGCCCCTGGGCGGCGGCTCCGTCTTCGCCGCCGCCGTCCTGGGCCGGCTCATCAACTGGAACTACGAGCGGCACTGCCGCCGGCTGGGCGTGCCCTTTGAGCGCAGCAAGCAGCAGGACCTGGCCGGGTTCCCGATCGAGAAGGCGCGGCTCGAGATCGGGCTGCCGCTGCTGGCGCTCGCGAGCGCCGTCCTCATGGGCTGGGGCTGGGCCATGCAGTACAAGACGCACATCGCGGTCCCCTGCGTCCTGCTGTTCCTGCTGGGCATCGGCCTCATCGGCTTCAGCAACACCAGCAACGTCCTCCTCGTCGACGTCAACCAGGGCCACGCCGGCGCCGCCACGGCCGCCAACAACCTGACCCGCTGCCTCGTGGGCGCGGGCGCCACCGCCGCCATCAACCCCATGATCGACGGCATTGGCGACGGGTGGGCTTTTTTCATTCTCGGGGCATTGTCCTTTGCGGGCGCGCCGATGCTGTTGCTCATCATGAAGCACGGTGTGCGCTGGCGCAAGGAGAAGGGGAAAAGGAACGGCGCAAGAGGTTGAACAGGGAGCAGGAGGGGCTTCGAAGACGCGAAGACGGTGATGGTAGTGCCAGCGTCCACGGGGTATCGGAACGTGTCGACGATGGGACCAGTGGGCCAGACGAGAAGAATTGATACCCTTGCTTGCGGTTATAGACTTGTGATACCTTATACTAGATGGAACCCCTTGGAAGGGAAGAATAAACTTTGCGGGTCAGATTGATCAACGATGTATACTATATGATAAACGTTATGTGGAGGAGACAATGATCAAATATCGGAATGTGATCGATGGGCTCCTTTTCTATAACATTGTTACAGTCACTACTCAACACTGATAGCCAAGTGCTTGTACGCTTTCCCCTCCATCATCGGTAAGTTTCAAGCCCTCTTTTACTCGTCCAGGGGTGATATTGGAGGGTTTGTGTGGTTTGCTAAACGAGATGACGGATTTTACGACATCCCACGAGTTCATTTCTTGCAGGACCCATTGCCTCCGAGGCAAACGGGAAACCCCCGGTTGTCTCGGGCGGTTAGGGGGAGGGCGTACGACTAGGAAATCATGTTCATATGCCTCACGGAAATTATACACAAATATATTGATTCTTGGCTGACTAGAAGCCCAACCGAGCCGTTATTCAGTACGTTCTCTGTATACAGCTTTGCGAGAGACGTCCCGTAAACTCGGCATTGGTCAAATAAGGGTGAAGTTACAAAGTATCATGCTTTGGTGGTATTGTACAAAAGTGAACTGTGTATATTCGCCTTAACTACCGACACGATGTACCCTTCGTGATACCAGCATCTGGTAGAGTGAAGTCAGTGCAGAATGCGTGTGGTTTTATCTTGAATTTCCCTGGTGGAACCAGAATTGATGTGAGAGGGTTGATCGGATCTCGCAAATACTGATGCTAGCATTTCCTCGGTCAGACATGCAGCTGTCGTAAAGGATACCCATGCCTGCAACTCTTTGTCTTCTAGAGTGTTCCGAAAGGCAACATAAATTCTTGCGGCCCAAGTATCCCAATCGGCTTCCTCATGCAGTTAAAATAAGTTGCTCGCGTCGCCTGACCCCCATGGGAAAAGGGTGCACAGCATCGAGTGTGTTACTCGAAAGAGGAGACGAGAAATCTCGTGTATCCACCCAGAAATCTGACAGGCCATGACATGGGAACACGACTAGTAGTAGATAGTTGATCATCACTGCTAGGGTTTTCTCTTTTCTTTTTCCTGCTTACAGCCCTAAACCTGCGACCGCTTTTCACGGGGCAGGTGAGACTCGCCAAGGCAGGATCTCTCGCTGACGCTGCCTTAGCGCGAACGATGGCAGGTCGAAGCGCTCGAACAAGATCTTCTCCACAAACCCGGGCAGGCAATTTACACTACATATGAAGGGTTCGCCGGGAGAAGGTGGGGTTGGAGCTGTCGGAAACGGGAGGGTGTCTAGTACCTACTGCCTACTGTACGGGTGGTTAGTTTGGGCTAGCTCGGGATACCTCAAAGGGTGGGCTTGGTGCCGATATGGACGGGAGAAGCAATCCTGTCCCTCTCTTCCCTGTCTTCGGCGTTCGTTCTGACCACTTGGCGCCCAGAAGAGAGCGCCAATATCCAGAAATGACGCCATGGCCACAAGGCTAGAGAGAACATTGGACAATGAGACATATTACCTGCATAGGAATAGAGAGGTCTCAAGGTACTCGCTTTCTCCAAGATAGGCTGGTGGCTGGCCCCCCTCCCTTCCCTGTTTCGAACTGTACGACCATGGGGAGAAAGCAGGATAAGGGCCGATGCCGTGGAAAAGTTGCCATACAAGATGGGAGGATAGATTCAGCGAAGCAGCACTGTAGAAAGTCCCGAATGCATTAGTAAAGAAAGCCGTCTGCAGGCAGGGGTTGGCCCATCTTTTGGAGAAGTGGCTTGCGATGGAAGGGCACTTTTCCGTGGAGCTGGGTGGCCTCGGGCGCCAATCAACAGCGGCATCAGCTGCAAGTCCGGCTTGGCCTGCGCACCTTGGTTCCCGTCTTCCAGCCCCTGCCGCCCTTCAGTGGACTTCTCTTATATCCGAGCATCTGCCCCTCTTGGAAACCAAGCCCGGCAAAGTCTATTATTATATGTAACATTACCCCCAGTATCCATTCCACCGGGTCTAGCTACGCCGCAAGTACCATTATGCATAAACGACGAAGTCACCACAAGTCCCGTAACGGATGCTACTCTTGCAAACAGAAGCACGTCAAGGTAAGCGAGTATTACTTATATTCAGAGACAACCTTTCGTATTCTTTTGTCGTCGGTTTCGGCTGCTGCGTGGCCAGAGACACATACGCACGCATAAGCACCGTATTAGGTATTCGACCAACAGCAACGACCTACAGCTTTTGGGCGTATGTAAGGCGACAACAATTAGGGCTAATATCGATACCAGTGTGACGAAAAAGGTCCACCTTGCACCAATTGTGTGTTGCGGGAGGCCG
Organism: Arthrinium phaeospermum; assembly: GCA_006503535.1. Lineage (NCBI taxonomy): Eukaryota > Fungi > Ascomycota > Sordariomycetes > Amphisphaeriales > Apiosporaceae > Arthrinium > Arthrinium phaeospermum. Next base: position 2,561,080 of record QYRS01000002.1, on the reverse strand, counting down.
AATGCAAATATCCCACCCCGGAAGAGCTTGAAGAAGCGCGACTCAAGAAGCAGGCTGCGGCTTCGGCGGCTCGCCCCAAGCCGAAGACACAAAAGCTTGTGAGGAAACAGCCGCCATCAGTCCCCCCTCCAGGTCTCGCACCAGCCGCCCCCAAGCTTCCATCCAGCCCAAGCCAACCGCCGTTATCTGGGGAGCCCCTATACGACAGACGGCTCGAGCTCGAGCTGATGCACCAATGGACCACCAAGACGTGGATGGGCTTCTACGGCATCCCCGAGGACCAACGCTACCTGCAAGAGGAGCTTCCGCGGACAGCGCTAGGGGAGGGCTACCTGCTGAACGGGATACTTGCCATCGCGGCGACGGACCTTGCGCACCAGACCCAGGGTCCCGCCTCGTCCAAGTATGTAAGCGCCGCCCTCGGGTTCAGCAACCGCGCGAGCATCCAGTTCCGCCAGCAGCTGTCGATACTGTCGGCCACCAACAACACCCACGTACTATATCACCGCGGCATCATCGTGGAGAAACGCAACCTGTCCATGCTGAAAAGCGAAATCGCTTCCGATGCAGCCGGCGGACTAGACAGCCACCAGAACAACATACAACGACGCTTCAATACCTTTTTCGACATCCTTCTCGAGACCTACAACATCCTGCTCACCAATATCCGGTGGACCATGAACAGTCCGTCCGACATTCGGGCGGCCGTCGACAGACTGCTAAAGGATCCTCTCACGCTCGACTTTATTGGGTTTGACACCAGGCTCGCCATGGAGCGCCTCACCAGCGTCAGCCAGCAGATACGCACCAACTTCTCCTCCAGCCACACCGAAGACGCCGCCGCCGCCCCGCACGCGTCGCCGCTGGGCTACCTGTGCGCCGAGGTGCCCATGTACCGGCTCATCATCGCGCAGGTGAAGCTGAGCTTCGTGGTGGAGGCGCTGAACCTGCCGCAGGGCTTCTGCCTGTCGCTCGTGACGACGACGGGGCTCGAGTTCCTGAACCTCGTCATCGCCATGGACACCATGGCCCTCTTCGTCCTGCTGCACGTCGGCGTCGTCTTCTACCGCATGTTCCGCAAGGAGGAGGACCACCAGGCCGCCGGCGGCTGCTGGGCCATGGGCAGCGTCGCCCAGGAGCTCATCCGGGAGCTCTCGCGCATCCTCGAGGCCACGCCCGTCTGCCAGATCCCCGAGGGGCGCGAGGCCATCGTCTGGTGCCAGCAGCAGATCGGGCTGCTGCCGGCGCCGGGGGCGGGGACGCTGGTGATACCGGACGTGCTGTTTGGGGAGGATTTAAATTAAGCGCTTGAGCAATTTGAATTTACCGGATCTATTCTCGGGGTAATCTTCTCACTGTGGGTGATACACCTACCCGTATATAATGTTGATGCTCGGCGATCTACCCTTACTATAGTCTCATATTTGTGGAGTATCTCAAGCGCGTATAGACAGCTATTTATAGAGTATTACTATATTCTACGGCTCATGCCTTAGCCCTTTACCGCTTCTGGTAAAAGGGACGGGCTGCGCCGCACGACGACATGACTAACACAATCGAACAACTAAAACGCCCAGAAGTCGTTTTCTGCATCCAGGATGCTTTTATGAGTACTACGTAGTTGATCCCCTAAGCAGTTTCGTCTTGCTATACTCATCGATGTCGAGGACCGACCGAACACCCTCGCCCCTTTTTCCTAGTTCCCACAACAAAAAGGGGGTGACATACTTTGCTGAGTACGAGACTCTCTTCTGCTTGGGACATGAGCTTGTAGGAGACAAGTTTATATTCGTAATAGGTGGGTTAATTGCGAGGACTTACAACTTACTGGCTACTGGGCCTAGTTATTGAATATTAGATGTAGATCTAATTCGATAGACCCAGGGGCTCAAAGGAAGTTGAGGTTTGACATACAAGTGCAATGATCAAACACATGTTTTTAGTGATCGGTTGCAGCGTGGATACTGCAACTACCCTATACGTATGTCCAAAAAGTTCGTTTCTTGTTGCTAATACCTGAATGCCAGGTTCCTACAAGCTGTACCGGAAGCCCTTGTTATCCAACTCTGTGACGTCCTGCATCCCAAGCTCGACCGCCTGCTTCTCCTCTTCTTCGGGAAGCTGTCCTGATTCCATGGCTTCTCGGTCCCGCTTCTTGTTGATAGTCCACATGTAAAAGTATAGAACGGCGACCATGATCGTTTTGATCGAGTATCCAGTCAGAACGCTTGATGGCAGAGAAAGTGGTTAGTTAGTAAGCCACAAGATCAAGAAATGCCACCTGGGGTCGGCTCGTCCGGTTACTTACGCGATATATGCAGAGGTGTATAAAGGGGCTTCCTTCTCGATGAATGTCTGCGGTCCGATGATGTTTCCCACGCAGTACCCGACAAAGACAAACGCGCCAGTTAGTTGCTTTTTGGTGTAGCCCGCGACGTTGCTGCTGACCATGGTGAGGCTAAGGCTGAAGCCAACTGACTGCAGCGAGCAGAGCCAGAGGGCGACGAGCCGGCCCCATTTGTTATGCGTTCCGTCCGGCCCTGGGTCGAGACCAACGAGGACAGCGCCTTAATGTATAATATTTGTCAGTCCCCTAGCCTACTCGGGATAGGGGTAGCAATAAACGTACCGCAGATAACACATGCTAGGTTTCCAGTGAACATCATGGCACAGCGCATGTTCGGCCAGCGGGACGAGATCCAGCCTCCTAGCAAGAGCGAGACGACTTGGATGACACTGCCAGGTATCTGCATGTATTGGGTCTCGAGTGCGTCGAATCCAAAAGTCTCCAGGATGATGGATTGAAACTATCATGTGGTCAGCCTGATGGCTCATCCAGCCTCGGTGACAAGAAGGACCCACGCTCGATTGCGACGCATTCGGGATCTGGGCCGCGATGGACATGACGAAGAGGATCCAGGTCTTGGGGTCCCGGAGGCACTGCCACATCTGGTACGCCTTGAAGTGGTGATTCTTGACCCCCTGGCGGTTCGCGGCGACCCGCTCGACGGCGACGACCCGCTCGGGCGGCGCGAGGAAGCGGGCGCGCGACGGCAGGTCCGGCATCCAGGCCAGAAACACGACGCCCCAGGCCAGGCTGACGGCGCCGAAGATGAGGAAGATGTACATCCACTGGCCGGGCAGGGCGCCCGAGGTGATGTGGCCGATGGCGTAGCCGAGCAGGCCGCCGAAGACGCCCGCCGCGCCGTTCATGCTGTAGTACGTCACGAGGCGCAGCGGCTGCTCGGCGCCCCGGTACCACATGGACATGACCAGGACGAAGCCCGGGTTGACGACGGCCTCGGAGACGCCCAGCAGGAAGCGGTTGGCGGCGATGCCGGCGAAGTTGGTGCATGCTGGAGTGGTGATCAGGAGGACGCCCCAGACTGGCATGATGCGTCAGAACTCGCACTACAGGAGGTACTCTGGGGGACACAGGGAGGAAATAAAAGTATTCTACCAATAATCGTTGAGCCAATGAACTTTGCGGTGGGGAGGCGTTGGAGAAGATAGCCTGCTGGGTATTGAGCAAACAGATAGCCTTGAGTTGGCGAAAGTCAGCCAATCGGTCTCGATCTCAGTTGCCGCCAGTAGAATAGAACAAACCAAAGTAGAAGATGGAAGATAGCCACGCATAGTCCTGGTTCTGCAGATTGGTCCCCTTCTTCAGGCCGAAGACGACGGCGAAGTTGATGCTGGACTTGTCGAGGAACTGAAGCATGTAGGTGCCCATCAGCAAGGGCAGGATGTGCCAGTCGATCTTGCGCAAAACCCGGCGCGCTTCCAAAATGCCAACATCCTGCGATGTTTCCTGCCGTTGATACAGCTCATACGTTTCATCCAAGTCTTTTGATGATGTCCGGCGAGCAATTCTGGGGCGGTCGGCCTTATCGCCAACTCCGGCAGCCCGGGTAGGTTGGAGGGTTTTCTCGTCCATTATTCGCATAACCGTTTCACGCAATGCCGCATCGTTTGCTCATAGATAAACGAGACAAATTATGTTCGGAATGAGCAACTGAACATTATGTTAGTACCTAGGGGTTTTGCCTTTCTTTTCGCAACGAAACGGCCACGAATATAGGGCTCTTTAGAGAGTCGCATCATTGCGCACCAGCAGACCGAATCCAACATCACCCCTCATCTTCACACCTTGTAACTCTACAGCAGGCACGTTTCGCCGGGTGTCGATGAGGTGATCTGGATACAGCCAATAGCACCAAACAAGCAGCGACACTTATCTTTCTTGGGATGCGAGAGCTTCCCAATCCAGCCAACACCCCAATCGCTATCACTACCGAGCCGTGGGTGCGCTCCGATCAAAGGCAGCTGCCCACCACTTCATGTTGCGATGCCAATCTTCGGTGGTTCTGCAACGATTGCAGAAGGCGAATATTACCGACTGAGTGGTCGGGATGCTGCTATGCATTTGTTTAGTTAACCCAACCCAGAGAGGTATGCAGATGATATTGTTGTTATCCCACCTTTGTTGGGCACTCTGATTACGAACGCCGAACCCCGCATCAGTTAGTTGTGTACCTGGCCAAGAGATCTCATCGTACCTGTATATCGAGCGCCTATTATTACTCAATCTTCAAGACATTGTCAAACGCCAATAGCGTGTAAAACCTATTTAACCGGCCGCTAGCGTGCGATGGATAAATAGTATATCTCTCAGATACAGTCAATACCCTGCTAACCCCCCCTTGAGCGGCACCAACCCCCGCAAAACCCCACCAGTAGCGGGATTGAGTCGTCCCAACGTCATGGAATCATGTCATGAAACGATACTCGCGCGCCAGTAGAATCAACAAAAGAGTCCTGTAGCAGCCGCAACTTGCCGTCGTCGGAGCAGTATGTACTTGATTTAATCCCGAGGCCATTCCAGTTTCGTCTCTTTTCTTCTTCTTCTTATTCTCTCATCTTTCTCCCACCAGCCCATTCACCAACTACATGCTCAGCTCCATTCGCAAAATCGCAACTTCGGCAAGCAAGATGGCAGTTCCCTCACTCAAGCTGGCTTCCGGCCATGTAAGTACACCTAGCCAATGATGACTTTAAGTTCGTCCTTAGGTACGATATTGAGTGCTCACGAACGGCGCCTCTAGAAAATGCCTATCGTGGGCTTTGGTCTCTGGAAGGTCCCTCGCGAGTCTTGCGCTGATACCGTTTACGATGCCATCAAATGCGGCTACAGACACTTCGATGGTGCCTGGGACTACACCAACAGTGCTGAAGCCGGCCAGGGTGTCCAGAGAGCTATCAAGGACGGTCTCGTGAAGCGAGAAGACCTCTTCATCACATCGAAGCTGTGGTGCAACTACAAGAAGGTGGGAATTCCGTTGGTCTCCGACTAGCACGTCTCTTATTGCTGCGTCAAACCCATGCTAACCCCGCCCCTTTCCCCATCAACAGAGGGAGAATGCTCTGCAAATGGCCAAGCTGGAAAACGAGGCCTGGGGATTGGGCTACCTGGACCTGTTCTTGATCCACTTCCCCATCTCCTTGAAGTTCATCCCCTTCGAGGAAATGCGCTGGCCCTGCTTTTGGACCGACAAGGAGCAGACCAAGGTTACCCCTCTGGACCCGGTCCCGGTGAGCGAGACGTGGGGTGCCCTGGAGGAGCTGGTCCACAACGGAACCGTCAAGTCAATTGGTATCTCCAACTTCAGTGCCCAGCTCATCACCGATCTGCTGTCCTACGCCAAGATCCCCCCATCTGTGCTGCAGATTGAGCACCACCCCTACCTCACCCAACCCGACCTGGTCAAGCTGGCGCAGGACAACAACATCCAGGTCACGGGCTACTCCACCTTTGGCCCTCTCAGCTTCCTCGAGATGGACCACGAGAAGGCCAAGAGCGCCAAGCCGCTCTTCGAGACCGATGTGGTCAAGAGCATCGCCGAGAAGCACGGCAAGTCCCCCGGCCAGGTCCTGCTGCGCTGGTGCACCCAGCGAAACGTCATCGTCATCCCCAAGTCGAACAACGTGGACCGCTTGAAGCAGAACCTGGACTGCTGCTCCTTCGATCTCACCGAGGACGAGATCAACCAGATCTCCGGCCTCAACATCGATCTGCGGTTCAACAACCCGGCCACGCTCTCAACGCCGATTCGCATTTTCGCGTAATCGACAGAAATGAATTGATTTCTCGGTAGTGTCAGGCAAAGAGAGGACTATGTGAGAATGGGACGGGAATACCATTGACCTCGGTTTCATAGTCCAACTACACCTGTACCTAGAGATTAGACTTGATTAAACAAGCAAGCCTCGGCACTCGTAAAGGCGGATTGCTATCTTGTACATATAGAGGAGAAAAGAACTCATGGTTACCTGCCAATGCCTCCCAACAACAAAGATTTCGAGGCAATACCAGCTCGTATCCTGCATCAAGACTCGAATATCAATACATGAGTGAAAGCGAATAGATCGGCATGGTTCATCCCAGTTGCATGGTTGAGTGAGGGGAGAGAGCTACAGAAGTAGATCGTTGAAGAGCTACCTACTTAGCTACGGGGGACCCCTCCATAAGCCTCGGGGGAGTGAGTGCACGGCCTCTAATTAACATTTCATCCCACTTTCGCGTCCTGGGTCGCGTCTCCCAAAGATTCAAGATCGTAGCGAAACCCAAGAACCAAGAGCAGCCAATCGTACCGACATGGCTCTTCCGTTACCACAGGGCCTCGTGCCCACCGAGGTTGCCTTTCTCTGCGAAATGGAAATGGTCACTATCGTACCGCGCCAAAGGCTCGAATCCATCCCATTGCTAAGTGTATGACAATTCCCGATCCCCCAACTTTTTACCCCACCATCCGACCATGCCCTCCGATCACGATGCCGCTATATGTATGAGGATCGCAAACTGAGACCGAGACCACTCAACTGCAGGGCGACACCCCCGCGCTCCGCCCGCCGCACCGCGCGCAGATGCCTCTCTGGCTAGCCCTGCTCCTCAAAAAGCAACGCCGCGCCAACATCGTCCCGCCCGCCTGGCTGCACCCGGCCTCGCTCGCCGACATCATCCACCACGAGACCAACGTCGACCCGCAGGCCTTCTCGCCGCCGCCGCCGCCCCCGACCCGCGCCGACGGCCGGACGGGCCGCGCCCGCCCCTACCAAGAGAACATCCGCAGCACGCGGGAGGCGCCCAAGCCGGGCGACGACCCGCGCCTCGCCCCGCCCTTCCTGCCGTCCTGCACCGCCGACGCACCCGCGGGCTACCTGCCCTACCACTGGCTCGAGCTCGCCGAGGCCCTGCTGGCCCACGCCGCCGACGACGTGCCCGCGCAGGCCGAGGTCCGGTCCCTGCTGCGCGACCTCCAGGAGGTCCGCGCCGCCAAGATGCGCGGCAGCACGCAGTCCCTCGAGGGCGGCGGCGGCGTCGTCGTTCTCCGGGGCGTGGGCGCCATGGAGCTGGCCGAGAGCCGCGGGTTCGTCCTGGGCGTCGTCGACGGCGTGCGCAAGCTCGGCGCCAGCGCGGAGGCGACGAGGCGCGACGAGGAGGCGAACGGTGGGGGAGGTGGCAGGTACGGTGGAGGAAGAGGAGGGGAGTTTGAGGATAGTGACGAGGAGATGGAGTTTTGAGAGGGGAGCGCAAATAGAGGAGAAGGGGGAGGAAGACGCAACGCCTATGGGGTTGGAGGTTGGAAAGGGGGTGGATTATACGATTCTTACGAGAAATGAACACACAAATACGATATGAGCCGCGGCCAATATGCTTGTCGATGGCGGCTGCTGAAGTTTCAAGCTGACACATCTCGCTCTGCCAACCATGCCAGTATCAACGCAATAAGTCAGGCGCGCAGCATAGCAGCTGTCTCCTCTCCTCCCCCAGTTTGCTGCCGGAGAATGACACCCGACGAAAGATGTCATCCAAATGACGGTTAAGACATCAGGCCCCGAGGAAATACTCTGCAACAGATAACAGGAAGACGAACAAAGCAAATTGGCCCAAGGTGTTGGTACCACATAACAACCAACACATTACAAGTATATTACGGCAAGATCATGATTTGGACCGGACGCTGGGGGCCTAGAAACATTGTTAAAACACAAAACCACGCAAAGAGATAGCTTAACTGGAGTCCAACTCACCACTCTGCATCCGGAATCACGCAGCCCGGGTACCGGCAAGGTCTGAGCACATACCCCAGATCCACGAACCAGTCCATGAACCGCTTCTCCCACTGGCCCGCGTCGAAGAACGCAAAGAGCCTCTCGTCGACGTGGGCCCCGAGGGCGTCCCGGACCGTTCGCACGACGACGTGCCCGAGGTCCAGCTCCGGGTCCAGCTTGGAGATCTCCAAGAACGAGAGGGGCGGAGTCTCTGAGTGGGGGGAAGCAGCAGTAAACCAGCACCACAGGCTCGCCATCTGGCTCGCCATCCCCATCGCCCCGTACGCGGCCCAGATGGCGAGGATGGCGACGGCGACCCAGTAAACACGGGGCCCGACCCGCTCGCCCACGGGGCGTATCATGGGCCCCACGACATACGCCTGGAGCGCCCATACGCCCCCAACGAGGGCGGCCGCGCCCGCGAGGTAGACGGACACGATCCGCTGCAGTACCAGCCACGTCCCGTACAAGATCCATGATACCGCCACGGTGGCGGTGACCCCGTAGACAATATCGCGGAGCATGCGCCCGAGCCAGCGCGCTATCGGTAGGACGACAGGGAGGACGACATAGTCCCGCGCCGCGCGGTACAGCAGGCCGGCGACGAAGCCGACGACGCGGGAGAGGGCGTCGACCAATAGCCGCTCCGTCTCCGAGGCCAGGACCGCCACGAGCCACAGCGCCACGTACAGCAGCTGCGCGCTCGTCGTCAGGACGGACCGGACGCCGCGCCGGTAGTAGACGAGGAGGGCCAGCGCCCCGGCGAGGAGCAGGCCGTTGAGCGCCGGGCTGCCCGTGTCGAGGGACGAGTACCATGGCGACCAAGACTGGTGCAGTTGGGACAGAAGTTGTCGGCTGTCGCTCGGCCAGGTGGGCTTGTCAATCCAGGCGAAGTACGGACGACGATGTGACGTGGGCGGATGGTAGACATCGCCGCGGCCATGATCCTTCTTCGCCCGTTCCTTGGTCTGTTTCTTAGTCTGTTTCTTGGTCTGTTTCTTGGTCTGTTTCTTGGCCTGTTTCTTGGCCTCTGTTTTGGTCTGCTTTTCCTTTGCGACATCTTTTGTTTGTTGGCGGGATGCGGAAGGGGACGTCCGTTTGGCAGGATCCTCCTCTCCCTGATACTCGGCCGTGTCGGGTTCGGGGAAGAACTCGGCCGTGTAGAGGCCGCCAAAAGTCTGACGGGCCCATCTGTCGTTGGTCCAGGCTTCGAGATCCCAAACGTCTCGCTCCATTCGTTCTCGCCATTCCCGGCTCTGCCCCTTTACTTCTTCCCATTCTTGTAGCCTCTCTTGCTTTGTCCTTTCGTTTTCCTTGTTGCGCCTATGTAAATCGTCTAAAACCTTTTGAACCTCGTCGTCCATCGTGTCCCTGGCTACGAGAATATCTGTTCTCTGATTAGAATGTTATAATATATCTTCATAGAGCTGGGCAGCGAGGACTGTATGCAGCTGGCGAAAGGAATAAAATGGCGTGTATGAAGGCAAGCTTGTATGTTCTGGCGTATACATGAAGAATCAGAGTACGAGCGAAGCATACATCAGTCGCAGGAGACGGAAATGATTGATGGTAGTCCATCAATGAGACGCTTCGTAGGTTATACGCTACATCTCAATGTCATTGTGAAGTGCCTTTTGTCATAAGTTCCTTTCAGGGCTGACTACGTCCAACGTTGCCTGCGGTAATGGCAAACAACATGAAAGGGTCCCACCACTCTTTGTCTTAAGAAGAGGGACGAATGCAGCCGGAAATCGCTGTTGTTACTCATACAGACCAAAAGCACCCCTATGTGGGCAAAATACATTACATACAGAAGCCTATCGAAGGCGCAATCCAAGCAGCTCTACAATACAAACGCAGGCATGCTACATACAAATCCTGACCAACGCCTGCTGGCATATATACCCTGCTCGTGAGCCTCCATGTGTACATCATCTCCCCTATCGTTGGCACGTTAGCAGTAACCAGATCACAGCTCCTTAGTCTTGATCTGCTTAATTCCATCCGCAGCTGTGTCAACAACCTGGAAGCCCTCGGAGTTGCCGGCACCACTCGCCGCGCGATCGTAAGCCGTATCGCTCCTGAGTTTTTTTTTTTTAGTTACGCACACAAAATAACAATCAGCTCTGAGCGAACATACCGATCACACAACACTTCCAAATCCTCGTCGCTGAAGATGCGATCGTTACCGGAGTGTTGGTATACCTCGCCCTCCTTCAACAAGAGAGCTCGCAGCGTCTCCTTGTCCAGAAGCTCGTTCTGGTCGAGTTTCTGGCCCATGGACTTGAAGCCGCCCTTGCGAATCACAAGCTTTTCGAGTCTGCGCTTCGCATCGGCACTCATAAGCAGCTCTTCTTCAACAGTTCCTTTCGTGGCCAGGCGGTAGACAACCACGGGCCGGGTCTGGCCGATGCGGTGGCATCTGTCCTGGGCTTGCAAGTCTTGCTGAGGGTTCCAATCGCTGTGAAAGGAGTATTAGTAGGATGCGTCATGGGGATGTTTGCGTACTACTTGCCTGTCAAATAGGATGACGGTATCGGCGCTCGCAAGGTTAATACCCTGCCCACCAGCCCTCGTGGAAAGCAGAAATACTTTGAAGTCCGGGTCCTCGTTGAAGTTCTTGATCTGCTCTTGCCGGTCCTCCTGTTTCACGCCACCATCGATTCGACATACTTTCCACCCCCGTAGATCATTGCAATAGTCATGCAATATGTCCAGTTGGGTCTTGAACTGGGAGAAGATCAACACCTTATGTCCCCGTGCGAACAGTTCGGGGAGCAAGCGATCCAGCAGGAGCATTTTGCCCGAAGATGTCACAATGCTTTCGTCAACAGGTGTGTTCTCGTCAAACGCCCATGGGTTGTAGAAGTTATGCGGGCTGTTGCACACGAGTCGTAGCTGCATCAAGGAATTGCCAAGCTTCTTGTCGGCGATTTGCATTTCTGAAAATGTAAGTATTGAAACGAGGGACAATCGTCACGGTAAGTCAACTTACTAGCAAGTTCCAAGGTGGCGGCTCTCGCCGTTTCCTCTTCGTCCAGTGGGAACTCCTCATCCGTCAACGCGGCCGCTTCCATCTCGGCGGCCAGCTTTGCTTCAAACGCAGCGTCATCAAGATCGTCGTCGTCCGAATCATCTGGAACCTTGTAAGTTTGGACGTTCTTACGAGGACGTCCCCTGCCTCGGCCTGTACCAATCGAAGATGGCGTTGATTGTCTGCTCGACTTAGTACTCTTCGCCGGGGGCGTCTCCTTCGTCGGGGCTGCCTTTCGCTTTCCTGGTGTCCTCGAGGGGGTGGTCACGCCCGATTCTTCTGCTTTAGCTTGAGATCGCGTGCCGGTCTTCTTGCCCATCATCATAGAGAAAGCATTGTTGGGTGAGCCTCCGGAGTCCGACGGGCGAGTACTACCAGCCCGAGACGATTGACGGCTCGACCGAGTAGAGGCAGATGGGGTACCAGTCACGCTCCCCGCCAGACTCTCGACCACCTTGTTTTCCAGGTAGGCTCTTGTGTCGGTACCTCGATCGCTAATGACATTGTACAAGTCCGTCTGCTCCTTCGTCATTGGAGCATACAGCACGTATTCTCGTTTCTTGGGTAAGTAGCTCGCGACATCTGCCTTGATCCTTCTCAGCAGCAGAGGCTGCAAGACGTTGTGGATCTTCTTCACCAGATCTTGGTTGTTCTTGTCTTCGATAAACTGCTCGGTGCCCTCTTCATTCTGCAGGTCACTGAAGTCGAACCAATCCTCGAACGCTTCCCAATCCAGAAAGGTCTGGGGCATGAGGAAGTGAAGAAGTGACCATAGCTCTTTTAGGTTGTTCTGGAGAGGAGTGCCGGTGATAAGGAGTCGGGTCGCTGATTTGAACTGCATCAGCTCCCTGAATAGCTTGGAGTCCGCATTCTTCATTCTATGGCCCTCATCCTAGAGCGACAATGATTAGCAAACTTTTGATGGATCTTATGCATGGCGTAGTAACAGGGCATGCTTACCACCACGATAAATGCCCAATCAATTTTGGATAAGGCCGCTCGATCTTTCAAAATCATCTCATAACTGGTACATACGACCGGAAACCTCTCCGTCGGTCTGCCCTTTGCATAATGCTTCCAAATCTTATTTTTGAAGATTGCTTGGCGGTCCTCAGGTGTGCCATGGTACATGACGAACGGAATGGAAGGCGTCCACTTTTCGAATTCGTTCCGCCAATTCGATAACGTGCTCAATGGTGCAATTATAAGATGCGGGCCAAAGTATTTCTCCTGCTCACGAAGCAGTGCCACGAGCGAGATCGTCTGAATTGTTTTTCCTGTGGTTTGCATCATTAGTAAAACGCATGCGGGCTTGATAATGGCAATACCAACCAAGACCCATCTCGTCAGCCAGAATGCCGCTGAGCCCCTGCAAGCATATCTCATACATCCAGGTCAAGCCTTCGAGCTGGTAGTCGCGCATCGTGCCACCGGTCATAATCTTGGGTTGCGGCTTGAGTTCTAGGCCAGCTTCGGCAAGGGCTTGGTTGTCGAAGTCACGTCCGACGCGGCCAAGAGCCTTAGTCTTTTTGGTCAGGATATCACTGAAGATCTTGCTCTTGCGCAGGAGCTCATCAAGCTCCTTTGCCCGGGCAGCTCGCTCCTGTGGTGATATTTGCGACTTCTTGCGCTTGTTGCGAATCTGGGCCAGTCTTTTCGCCTCTGCTCGAGTGTTCTCAGCTCTTGCCTTCTTTTCTTCGGTGAGCATGTGCTCGTCGCCGAAAGTCGACGTGGCCGCCATGTTGAGCTAACTGTGACTTTCAATGGATGGTGGCGATGAAGGTGCCCTTGGGGAGTGTTGAGAATGATGCGACAGAATTTGAACTTAACGATGAATGTCTGCCCATTACGTTCTATAAAAAACGTTTTTGTACGTCGCCGAGAGCAGAGACGTAATAAATTCCGGGCGTAGATTCCAGGCTCCCCAACGGTACCTCGTCAATTCGAGTCCTTTGTCAAAGTGATGATGCCATAGCTTCAGGTTAGCGCGATCTCAGGAGCGCGTTCCAACGCGAGATTCCGCGGATGCACGTGTTAAGTGCTTTTTCCCAGGCAACCACCCCCATCCCACACTTTAAGCATCTCCCCACCTACCTAGGTTAGGTACTTACCTGCACCTTCCAGCCACTGACTGGAACACCACCTCCTTACTCCAGCATTCCGGCACTGCCACAGCACTGCTGACTCAATCGGCTCCACCAAGCCTCAACGACCCTCGACGCATCCTATTTCCGGAACTATTTAAACGGCGCAACTTCATCACTTTCATCATCATTTTACCCGCCCGCCGCCGCCGTTGCCATTGAATATCTTCAGATCACCGACGATGGCTACCGACAAGCAGAGCTTCTACGAGCTCTACCGTCAAAGCAGGTATGACGCATGCAACTCGACATCCTATTCACTGTTGGATCTTCGAGAAGCTAATACAAGATGTCACCAATTCGCAGTGTCGGTGCTGCGCTGACGGACGCTCTCGACGACCTTATCATGGAAACTCGAATCGACCCTCAGCTTGCGATGAAGATTCTGGCGAACTTCGATCGTGCCATCGCCGAAGTGCTGCAGAACCAGGTCCGGGCGCGGCTCAGTTTCAAGGTACGGTGACCTGTCGCAGAAGCGTCTCTCATTCTCCATTCTAGCAATTCTTCTTAGCATGCCTGTGCCTTTCATATGAGCGCCCGAATATTAATGCGCGTTTCCTCGCTATTTAGGGAAGCCTCGATACCTACCGATTCTGTGACGAAGTTTGGACTTTCCAGCTCAAGAACGTCACCTTCAAGATGGACAGCGGTGGTCAAGTCGTCTCGGCCGACAAGGTCAAGATTGTGTCCTGCACTGCTAAGCCCACGGGCACCTAGGCGGAGATCAACGCGGGTCTAACTGCAGCGACTAGAAAGGCGATCATATGACGAAGGAGGAGAAGAGACAGAACTATTGATAGCATGGAACGGCGTTTTTTCGGGGTCATGAGTGTATACTGCTTTTGTTTTTGGGATTTGGGGCAACGATAAGATTGACACCAAAGCTTCACAATTGTGCTTTGGACAACAGCATGTCACAGATGGGGACTGCTAGGTGGTTTACAGAGCGAATCCACGGGATACAAGTTATTGGCCTGACCATTACTTGAGCCGATTTGCCAATTTAGTAATGCATATCACATTCTACAAGTGCATGCTAGCCAAGGAGTATCCTCTGGTCATGCTACTCCCAGTGATGCTTTCCACGTCATTGGTTCACAATTCGAAAGTGCCCGTGGCCGGCGCCGTGTCTCTTTGGCTTTTGGGCTCGTGCGAGATATGCTGTCCAGCGCAGCCTGGATACTAATTGACATCCTGCGAGACCGCATACGCGGCCAGATGGTGGTTGGTGAGCTCTGGGGCACGGATTATTCATACCCATTGGTCGCATGAACTCCCTTCAGCCCCCCTAGTGAGTTGCTTTGGAAATCAACATCGGACTTACGTACATCGTATGCCTGTGTTTTCCTCCGCAGGATATGTTGTAGTCATGACTATTGTATCATGGGGGGACATCTACCTTTGGACTGGCCTTGTGCTGTTTACTGTGGGCATCATACTCAACTAGGCCAGATCAGATGTCGCTGGCGACCGTCTAGTCATGTACAACACAGTTTCTTTCTGAGATGTATGCGCTTCACTCAGCTCTTACGTGGTCGACGTTCGCCTGGGGTTGCAAAGGTATAGTCACCTCTTGAAGTTGTTCATAAGATAGAGTAGACAGTAGAGGCCGTTGTCCATGCGCACTTGCCCCAGTCGGCTCTGCCACTCAGACATCAATATACATCATGCGGGAGTGTGCATGTGTGTGTAGATAAGGTAGATTGTAATTGAATATATAGCTCGATATTCAGAGATCCTGCTTGGTCACGAGTATCTAATGAACGAGTCAATGCAGATGGAGTTTTGAGATTTTATGAGTTTGAGATCTATTTTCTCCTCCGAGGCGGTGGCTGGTCAGCACTTCCGCTCCCAGGAAGATTAATGGACAAAATACGTTTCGAGCTTTAGTGCTGATGGGGACAGCGATCTGAGGCTTACATGCTTCTTCTCTCTGAGTGATTACCAAAGCACTTACTTTAAGGATCTATCAAAACGAGAGGAGACAAGCCCATGTCGGTATCAAACCCATCCTGCTCTTGCGGAGTCGGCATCTGCGGGGGTTGAACTTGTTGCTTATACACAGCTACTTGTCAACAAAACACTCTTTGCTGTAGTAAAGGTTGAGGTCTATTACTATGGACAGCTGCGATGAAATTTTACTGGGGATATTTCTGGCCCCTTTTGAGAAAGCGAGGCAATAGAGAGTTCTTTATGTCAAGGCAGGCCGCAGCGTGTTGGCAATGGTACATCTTCCGTTCTCACTCGATCGAACACACTCATGTTCCTTTGCGTACATCGTTCGCATGAGGGTACAGGACCCATGAGAACCGATGAGTTCATATGGCGAGTTATAAACGCAAACGGTGTTGACCTTAGCCGGGTCTGTTTTTGTCCCTGCAAAACAGTACGTCGGTGCTAGAAGGGACTGGACTTCCTTAATAGAACAGATTGTATGTCAATTGACAAGCACGCAGACCCCATATTGCATCTACAACAACTCTAGCGGAGATGAAATAATTGATGTAAGTCAATTTGTGCTTCTATAATACCGAGATCTGGTTGTTTCCGATGCAATGACGAGGGCATCATCCATCAATGTTGCGCACAGGGGTTGATTTTAGGTGGGTGAGGGGTGCCTGTATGATTTGAAACGGACCTGTAAAATCGGCTAGCCTTCAAATTACCAACTCTGACGAAATCAGAAGCAACCTAGCCAGAGGTTGAAACACACAGCCAACAGAAGACGTCCATCAACTGCGGCAACCTCCAACTTGAAAGCAGGTTACGGATTACTAACCTAAATACTCCATAGCCTATCCCAACCACGCGCACCCAACGCCATGGCGCCGCGTAAGAAGCCGGCCGCCCGGCAGCAGCCTCTCATGCACCCGGACGAGCCGAAGTCTGACCTTCTCCCTTCATCAACTTCTGTTTCTGCTGCCACTACCACAGCCAGGCGACGTCAAGGTGCTGCTTTATCGACCAATCAAAAGATGAGCAACGATGCCGGCGGCGCTGCCGCTGCCGCTGCCCGCCCATCCACCGAGAGTGTGAGAGACCCGCCAACCACCACCGCTGGTCCAGCATCATGGGCGAGTCGGAATCAATGGATTGTGCTCGCTATCGCCAGCGGCGCCTGCGCTGCTTTCAATGGCGTTTTTGCTAAACTGTACGTTCTTTGTGTGTTTACTTGGTTCGCCATGCAAGCCTCTATCCCCCATCAGCTTGGTGCCGGCAGTTAGACGCATCGCATCGCAACCATATGTGTCAGTAGTTCACCGGCCACTTTTGAGCTTCCGTTGCGCGGCATGATCATGTCTGATTTCTTGGTCCATGTGGCCCTATTAAGTCTCCGTGTACGCGCGGTTGGCTACCTTATGATGCCTGCCGTTGGACAATGTGTTTTGTTACATCTAGACGGCAGCTTCTTGTTTATTCCCCGAGACGCCACGTTACTGTGTGACCGAAACGAAGCTTACATGTACTACAGAACGACCAATAATCTCACCACTCAAATTGCTGAGGCCGTCTCGGGCGTGCTGGGTCTGAGCGACCTGGAACAGCCCATTGAATACGTTGTCCGCGCTGTAAGACTTCTACCTAACCAATTTGTGATTTCGGGTATCCAATCACGGAGCGTAGTACTGACAAGAACCGCAACCCACAGGCCTTCTTCGGCTTGAATCTAGTCTTCAATGGCGTCGTAAGTGACCCGGATATCTTCTAGGCCCCTCTTTCATTAGGCTGTGCTAACATGGCTTCTCCCCTTGCAGATGTGGACGCTCTTCACCAAAGCCCTGGCGCGCGGCAGCTCCACGACGCAGGTGTCCATCATGAACACGTCGGCCAACTTCGTCATCACAGCCGTCCTGGGCTTCGCCATCTTCGCCGAGTTCCTGCCCCCGCTCTGGTGGCTCGGCGCCGCCATGCTCGTCGCCGGCAACGTCATCATCGGCCGCAAGGACGAGGGCACCGGCGACGATGCTGGCACGGCTTCCGCCAGCGAGGAGTCCTCGTCAGAGCAGCCTCTGCTCGGCCAGCAACAGCAGCAGCCTCGCTATGATGACGGCGCGGAGAATGCGATCGCGGCTGGCATCGCGGCCGGCGGTGTCGCGGCGGTTGGCGCGGCGGCACAGGTCGATGAGACCGTGCCTAGGGTTGAGAAGGATGAGGATGATGAAGAGGACGTGGCGATTATTGGAGATCTGGAGTCCGAAGAGTTGTAGTACTGGGTAGACTTTCCAGACCTAGATTAGAAAGCCTCAATACCTAGACTTTTTTTTACCATCCACCTGACTTTCGCAGTACGCACACTGATTTCCGTTACAGAAAGAAACTTGGACTGCGATCGTATAGTAAAGTTCGACACGAAAAGAAAAGTATATAAAATTGTCTTGATATCCGAGTGGTAACACCTATGCTATAAAATCTATAAATCTCTATAAAAGAACATGTTACCTATTCTCCAACTCCACGCCGCCCTCATCGCCCAGGTCTTCATCTCCGTCCATGATGCCCCCTCTGCCCGCATGCGGCCGACCCGCGCCCTGGATCTCCGTACTACCGAGCCGGATGCGGCCGCCGCTGGCGCTGGTCAGCTTGCCCGAGACCCAGAACCCCGCGGTCTGGATCCAGCCCCAGAGCACCTCGTTGCCCTTCTGGACGTCGTGGCTCGCGTGCGGGTTCTCGGCCGCCTCGACCTTGAACTGGTATTTCAGGCAGTCCTTGACCGTGACCAAGCCGGCCAGGCGGCCGTGGTACTCGATCAGAATGACGCGCGGACCGATCTTGCGGAACATGTCCATGACCGTCTCGAGCGGCAGGCGCGGGTGCACCATGACTGGTGTGGGGTCCACGTAGCGGCTGAAGTCGATGGTCGACGCCGACGAGGAGATGTTGTAGTCCGTGTTGGACACCGTCACGGTCGGCGTCACGGGGATGGCGCCCGCGACGTTGGAGGGCGAGAAGGAGCACTTGGCCTGCGGGCTGATGGTGATCTGGCGCTCGCGCCGGAGCCGGTCGATGGCGTAGCGGAGTTCTGTACGTCCGATGTAGCCTACAAGTATCCTCGTGTTTACATCCTCTACTATAGGGAAACCTTGGTACTTGGGCTGCGAGAGCAGATCTTCCACTGATTGCAGCGTCATGCCTTGGATTGGAATGGTGACAATGTCATTGGTCATGACCGATTGGACGGGTACCCCGAAGTTGTGGTCTTCTTTGTTGTCGAGGAAGGGAAATCCACTAAACCAGATCATACGGTCCGCGATACCCCCTTTACCGAAGATTTCAGACACGGCTTTGGTAACGCCAACCACAATCATGGTGGGCAGAATATAATCAAGCGCCCCTGTGAGTTCGAACATGATGACGACAACAGAGACGGTGATGTGCATGATGCCGCTGAGAGCAGCTGCGGCGCCTAGAAATGCATATGTTCCAGGGGTAATGCAAGGTAGATCGGGTAGGCAAGAGGCAAAGAAGACGCTTTGCGGGTAAGAGTCGTGAAGCGCCTGAACTATTATTCCAATAGTTCGCCCGAAGGAAGCACCAATGGCCATAGATGGGACGAAGATACCCGCTGGGACTTTACAGCCATAGGATATGATGACCAGGAATATTCGGATGACCGTCGCAAGTAGCAGAGAAAGGATATTACTCCAGCGCCTGTCGTTTTCACAGAGCCCCTGGTAATCCTCTGCGCCCTCACATTCCAAAAACAGAATCTCCATGCTTTCCGTCATGTCGATGCGCAAGAATACGTTGGGATAGCAAATGATGGCGGTACCCGCCGCCAACAATGTCGCTTCCAGAACGGCGTATTTGGTCAAGTACTTCTTCCGGAACGCCTGGACTCGCAGATTCCACTTCATAACAAAAGCGCCATACAAGCCTCCAAAAACGCCAAGTATGATGTAGAAGAATACCTCAAAAAAGTGCCATGATCGATCATAGTGGACCTGAAACATGACAAGTTGGCCGGTTCGGAAAGGGTTCATGGCGGCCAAAACAGCGGTGGCAACTAGAGCACAGAAGTAACTCCTCCACAGCGTTTTAAGCGGGAAGTAGTTTGACATCTCTTCCAAAGAGAAGAGCACGCCGCCAATCGGACTTCCAAAAGCAACAGCCACACCGGCAGCTGCGCAGGCGCTGAGGATCTCGCGTGTCTTGGAGGCATTGCGCGCATACTTCTCGAAGAGCCTAGAGATGACATTGCCCGTGCAAACGGCATAGTGTACGCTGGGACCTTCCTTTCCAACCGAAAGACCCGATCCAATGGCGAGGGGAAGCGCAATCGACTTGATAATGAGCGTCCAGAGGCCGAGAAACCCCTTCATGACGAATCCGGCGATGATGCATTTGATCTCGGATATACCTGATCCGGCAGCGTAGGGCGCAAACGACTTGACGAGAGTCGCCGAGAGGCAGGCGAAGAACGTGCCAAAGAGAATATAGATCACATAGTTGGCGGGCCCGAAGCCGGTCCAAGGGTGCCAGTCGGCGCAACCATTGTCTTCGCCCCAGCAGCAAAAGTTCTCGTTTAGGTAGAAGCCCGTCGTGCAGTAGCCCGTCTTGATATCGGATAGCCACTCTGTAATGATATTGAGGAACGCCGCATTGAAACCGATGGCGGCACCAATGAGGGTTACGACGATCCATCCCTGAGCCGCATCGTAGGATTCGGCCACTCGATGTCGCCAGGTCACCTGGCCGTTGTCGAAGAGGCCGGCATTCTTGCGCCGTTTCGCTTTCCGTCGCAGTTGTTCGCGTGCGGCATCTTGCACCCAGTCTGTCGATGGCTTGTCAGTATCGTGGTATCCCCTCGCGAGCGAGCTTCATGGCGCATACCGATCGTGGTAAAGTCCTGGAGGCAAATGCACGTTAGCAAGATTGCGGAGCAGCTTGGGACGATCGGCGCGTGGGCCCGCAAAGGGCGACAACACATACCTCGTACCGCTTGATTTCAGCGATCTCTTCGTCTATCTGCTGCGCTGCGGGCGCATCGTGGCCTTCGCCGCGCTCGGCGGTTGAGACAGCAAAGGAAAGGCGACTGGTGAGAGAGGACGGCCGGCGGGTGAGTGGAGCTGCGGAAAACGAGGTTGTTCGTGAACTCATCGCATAGGGTCCTGCACCATGGTTCTTGTACGAAGAATAGGACCCAGCAAGTCGAGGCGGGTCGATTTTCGAATGGGGGTTCGCTACTTGAGGTCTGGGAAGAGGTGTATGTATCGTATCAAAGTCGGGAGTTGCTCATTCTCCTACGTAATTCGATCGATTGGTGGATGGGTTCCGGGTTGGCATTTGATGCAATGCAGTGAAATCCATGGATGGTACCCTCTGATGGAAGCCTAGACCAGCTCGCCCGGAGCTTGGCTAGGGGTGCCCCTCCCAGGCTTGGCGCTGTCTTACGCTTGGCTTGCTTGGCGACCAAACATTCGGTCTCTTCTGCCAAGCAAGCACCTCCAGTGCCAGAGTTTAATGGGGATCGCGTCTCCTTAAATCGTCACGCGTCTTCATTCCATGCCATTTCATGCCAGACCGCACTCGAGACTACCCCGAACGACGACGCTTTCAGGAGTAATATCATCACGAAAACCTCAGCTCGCCTATTTCCGTAAGTTGATGCTAGTCCAATGCATGAGACCAGGCCATGATATAGGCTCGATTGTGTTCAAAAAGACCTATTTGACCTCCATCTGGGCCGCCTGTCAATGAAAAGCATGGCCTTTTCGCCGCAATACGCAATATATAGGTCGATGGTCGCTCTTTCCCACGGTAGAAAAAAAAAAGAGAATCAGTGACCTCAACGAAGATTTGTGGTTGACTGCACTCGCTGCTCCCAGCCTTAGAAATTGGGGGTTGCGTTCCTGAAGCAATTGAGCCAAAGTTAAAAAAGTCGGAAGTTTAAAGCACTAACCCTCGCGCTTCAACAGGTACTTGCGGCGGCCAATCCATCTTCAATTCCACTACACTCATTTCATACAACATACCTACTACTACTTGGTCTCGCACCAGCCTGTTTTGTGTCAATACCATTTGATCGGGACGCTGCATTTTTGTTCCACGGAAGCCTCTCTCACCATGCCTTACAACACCACGGCTATCCCCCCTAGAAAGGAGGTGACTGGGCAAACGCAATTGCCACGTGAGTCGAGCAATATCCCAGGCATGATCAAATTATACTGACCTTTTCCGCAGTCTCAAGAGTGAAGAAGATCATTGCCCAAGACCAAGATATCAACATCTGCTCTAACAATGCAGCATTCGTGATATGCCTAGCTGCAGTAAGTCTTCGTGCCGTCATTTTCGCCAGGCGAGACCTAACATCCTTTGCAGGAGATGTTTGTTCAGCACATTGCCGAAGAGGCTCTCAAGCAAGCCAAGACAGAGCGCAAACCTAGGCGCAATATCCAATACAAGGACATTGGTATGCGATTCCCGCTCCACGTTTCGTGAAGAAAGAAGTATGTGAATGGCATCTGACACCTCATTAGCCAGCGCTGTCCATCACCAGGACAACCTAGAGTTCCTGGAGGATGTCGTCCCCAAGACTGTCAAGTTCCGGGACATTAAGGCCGCTGCTGCTGCCACGCGCGCGACGCTGCGCGGTGAGCGGGCCAAGAATGACGCCAACGGCAGCGTCCAGCAGGAGCTCCCCGTGGCCAACGGCAGCAGTGCTAAGAAGCACAAGTCTAACGGCAGCCGGTCCAGCCTGAACGGCAGCGCCAATATCGCCGGCATGCTGGGCGGCGGCGCGGCAGGCTCGGCCCGGCAGAGTCACGACGACGAGGCTGCCGACCCTAACGATCAGCTCGAGATGGAGTCGCGGCAGGCACGGGGCGATGCCGACGATGACGACGTCGCCATGACGGGCTAGAACCCTCAACGTAACACCACTGGGAGCATGAGGGGCGGACTGGACATACATAACTACCCAAAAGACTTGAAGTTTAACTCTGAGACTGCCCACCTCGACAATCAGCCGGAGATGGACTTACCGCAGGTGAAGGCCGAAGACGATAACGACGCTCCTTTCAAGGCCGAGGATTATAACGACATTGCTTTTAAGGCTGAAGATGATGATAATGCTATCTTGGAAGCTGAAGACGATGACAATACTACTCCGAGGGCCGAAGATAACGGCGGCATTGCAATGAAAGCTGAAGACGACGATGTTACCTTGGAGACCACAAATGATGATAACACTGCCACAGGGACAGGGACCCCTCGACGCAAGTTCACCTGGCCTCCGAAGGGCGGGTTGTCCATACGCAAAGAATTGCTGGATTTGTTCGACTTCCCTGACCCATACAGTTCATAAGCGATACTGAAATTACGGCAGCGACGAGGAACTCATTGGGGGAGGCTCTCGCAAGAAAAGCTTTAGCGATCGGTGTTCTTTTTGGAAGGTAGCATTAGTGGACGAAAATATTTGCATTGCCTTGAGTCTGGGTATAATCCATCAACTTTTCATGTTGTAGCGAAGCAATCAACGCCTGTTACCAGTGTCGTAATCATCTATGTTTAGAAGAATGAAGTCCACATCTATCCATGCCCTCTCTACTCTTCCATCTCATCCCCAGCATGGACGCCGGCGGGCAACCGTCCTTCGCGGAGCATGGTCTCCAACCGTGTGATCTCGTCCAAGCTTGTCGCCTTCTTGATCAGATCCTGTAGCCGCTTCTTCTCTTGGTCCGTAAGCTTGATCCTCGACATCCTAGTCGAGAGGTCACCCGAAGGTCCGTTGGATGCGGAAGCAGCGTCGAACGTCTTAGATTTGATGCCCATGAGCTTCGAGGCCAGCTCCGTGGGCTCCTCGGCCGTGCCAAAGAGGGTTGTCGCCTGGGTGCGCTCGGCCAGCTTGACCTTTTCGTAGTCCAAGAACCGCACGCGAGGGCATCGCCAGAGGACCCAGTATCGGTAGTGCTGGACCGGCCTATTAGCAAGCAGTCGTCAAATACCAGCGAGCGGCAAACTCACCTCCTTCTTAGTGACGGGGTTGTCCCGCAATACCAGGTGCGTGAGGTTCGCGAATGTGCCCAGAGGATCCAGATCCGCCAGCTCGTTCAGGTTGTTCGACTCGAGCTGCAGGGTCGTGAGGTTCGGGATGGAGTTGGCGAGCGTGGGCTGGATCGACGCGATGCGATTGCGGGCTAGCAAGAGGGTACGGATGCGTGGCGACAGCGGGAAGTTGCCCAGCACTTGAATATCGTTGTCGACGAGGTCAATGGCATCTTGCGGCTGTGGAAGGTTGCTATAGTCAGCACAGGCACACCTCTTCGGTCATGCGTGATAGGGAAGGGAGCGGGAGGTGCTGCAGCGACTTACACCTGCGACACCCAGGTTCTCGATGGCGGGGATGCGATGTCCTGTTCACGGGGCGAAGAAATCGCTATCAACTCTGCTCTCTGTCTTTTGGCTTTGGTATTTGGCGATATGGCTAATTGGGATAGATCAACCAGTGTAGTATCTGCTCTTTTCAAACGTACCTCGAAGATCAAGCTCACGCTCCTTCAAGGCGTTGAGCCATGACGGCGAGTTCTGGAGGAGCTCGACCGTGAGCCTCATTTTGGCGGGAAAAGAGGTGCTTCGGTCAAGAAGGGGAGTAGTAGTGATATGGTGTTACCTCTTGGGCGTTCGCAGTCACAGGTCGTCGGAGGGGGAGGTGACTGGAAATGTTCTGGCTTCGCCGACCGCTTCTGTCGTAATGTCGCGTGCAAGGCTGAAGAGCTCCCAAAAATTTCGAGATGCGCTACAGCTGTGATGAAATGCGGCGAGTTAGCTGTTTACCGGCACCTAAGGCAGCCTTGAACAGGTCGGGTGCGGGGATTGGCTGTAGCTAATCAGTGGGGTTAAGCGGTTTGTTGCATACTCTGTAACCGCCCACGGTCAGGTATATCTTCTTACAAGCATATTAACCTCCTATGACCCTACAGCGGCTTTCGTCCCAATTCACCGCGATCTCATAAAAAGAACATCAGCATTCATTGATAGATGCTCCTCTCATCAAATTAAAATTTATAAAGCTACAGTATTGGTCGGCCTCATTAGCCTCGATCTGCGATGATTCCCTTACAAAATGCCCAACGTTGAGGAGCACGGATGTGCTAGGAAATATGACGCGTGGTAGCGATTGACTCGATCAATGACCTCGCCCACTTGAAGCTGTCAGCAACTGCTTCCTGGTTTTTCCAGCTCCAGACTGCGAGGCCTAGTGCCCCAGAGCTCATGATCAACGGCACGAGAGCTCGAAGTGTCTTCTTACACATCGCCTTGAGGAACATGTCTTGCTTGGCTCTGACTCTTGCCACATGCTCTTTCCTTTTGTTGACCTGTGGGAACGGCATATCTGGTACGGGCTTGCCCAGAAACTCGCACAAAGGCTCCCAGCCTTGCTTGAGGTCATAGTTCAGAAGTCGTTCCTCGGGAACCGCAGCTCGGATCTCGGCGTAGTGCCTGCGGTACCGCTCTTTCGCCTTGGCTCTCATCTCGGTGACGTTGCGCGCCTCGTAGTAGCCGAGCATGATCTTCCTGATTGTCAATCCACCCGTCAAGTTCATGAAACGACCAAAGACGTCGATAATCAAGTTGGCCCGCCAGCCCCAGGTCGTGCTGAAGATCGCCTCCTCCATACTCTCATACCAGCTGTCAACGTCACGCTCTACCAGGACGATCTTCGCGTCCGGGTATGACTCGATGAGCGGGAGAGCGAAGAAGGAGCCCATATCAGTGACCGCTTCACACTGGCCAAATATCTTGTCCCAGTCGAACCGCCCGAAAGGCTGCCCCTGATAGGACGGGAGAGTCTCAAAGAAGGCGTCGCTTGCGTTAGAGAACACGGTCCAGTCATTTGGGTTGCTTATGGCCTGGATCCCATGGTGCACGTTTCGATAGCCCAGTATAGTGAGCGCTTGTGTGATGGAGGCGGACCCTTATACACATGTCAGTGTGTGGCTACACTTAAAATTATGCGGATGTTTGATCACCTGTTCTCGTCATTCCAAGGGACATCACCTGCATGGGCTTGCGGACGTCTTGCCCCAACGAAGTGTCCATAGTACAGGCCATGATCGATTGCGAATTTGATTTGAATGAGACCACGCAAGTCGAGAGTGAGTCTGTATGATTTGAAGTGACTACATATATTTTCTCGCTGATGGCATCCAATCGTGTACATACAAGCACGGGGCTATACCTTCTTGAGGTATTGGCAGTATCTCGGTGTCGCCATTCTCCTTTCTCAACGATCAGCGGCATCCCTGCAATCGGTTGTCTAGGGGCTACATGCGATGATACCACGATACTTTCTCTTCAAACCGCCAAGCGGGCCGAGGCGGTGAGTCGGCTACCACGTGGGCAAACGCAAAATAAACTTTGCCAACGAAAGGGTCATATTTGACGTTCTACAAGCCAGAGGCTCTAGACTAAGCGGTCGTCTGGAACGTCCGCATTGTTCAACCCCCAGCTACTGTTTAATTACCCCTTTTTGTATCTAAGTCAGACCCCATGTTCTGGATGGATGCCCTATTTTCGCTGCAAATATCCCTTCCCAATATTTCCCAAGATTACCTTGACAGCTGCAGTTTATCGGCTGTGAACCCATGTTGGTGAGAACCGAGTGGTTTTGGGTGTGAAGTTCAGTAACATGCTCCAGGACGGGCGAGTCAGACTTCATGTGGCTCCGTAGAGCACCAAACAGCCAGGGGTATTATACATCATATTCATCTTGGTTTTCGTTGGAACAGCCCGGCGTATCCAATTGATTATGCCGCCAACTGATTATGCTGGTGGGATAATAACGAATCGTCAGTCATTCTTGAACCTTTCCATGCTTCTGCTATTATCTCAATGCTATCCAAGTATGTTCACCATTACTTGAACCTAGGATGTAGCTGGATCATCAACGGGATCTTCTCCCAGACGAGATAAGTCCCTTGCAGATTCCACCAATCCAAATCAGGCTCCGCAAGCTCGAGGTCAAATGAAAACATGATCTTTGCCATTGTGAGGCGCATTTCGGCGTATGCCATCCTGAACGTCCACAGTCAGTTACTCAAGCCACAAAACAAATGTCAAACGGATAAGAACTTACGATCTTCCGATACACACGCGCTGGCCCATAGAGAAAGGCTGAGCCGCAGCTTTGTCGTCGTTGGCGAACTCGGACCCTGGAGGTAGTTCCAGATACCGCTCTGGGTGAAATTCGCGAGCGCGCTTGAAGTTGAGCTCTGACGTCCCGGCGCTGAACTGGTTGACGGCGACGGCCATACCACCCTTCACCCATTTACCATCAATCTCCTGGCCTTTGCCGGGGACTATGCGCGGCAAAGAGCCCGGGGTGGGCGGGTACATGCGCATGCCTTCTTCCAGGCAGGCGTTGAGGTATTTGCACTTTGCTGTACCGACCATGGTTATATCCTCTAATGTCGAGAAAGCGTCGCGGATCTCCTTCTTCAACTTCTCGAGCTTGTCCGGGTTGCGCAGTAAGAGATATGTGAGGCCGGACATGCCTCCCGCGGATGTTCCGCTTCCGGCCACGATGAAGTTGCTCGACAGCATAACCAGTTCGATCTTGGACAGCTTCTCCACCGCGGGGTCGTCGTTCTCCAGAATGAAGGACATGAAGTCCTTACCTGGACTTTTCGCGTTCATGCGACGTTCAAGCTTTTGTGTGGTGTTTTTTATGTGCGCTTTTCGGCTTTCCGTCACATACCTTGGGGTAAACAGACTCAGTAGAGGGAAAACACCATACCAGACTGCCAACTGGTAAAACTTAATCGCAGTGGCACGGTTGAGAATGACTTGGATCCATGGTTGGTCTGCATTATCAAGGAAACCGGCTGGCTCACCAAATGCGAGGTCTGCGACAGGTATCAGTTTCACTTGCGATAAAAGGGAATCCGCTTCTCAGTGAGATTCTACCCACCTGATACGATGTCAAAGGCAACAAGATTGTACCACGTTGTCATGTCCACGGGTCCTTGTTTAGACTTCTCTGACAGGACTTTGACCAGTTTGGTGGAATGGGCCTGGAGGTAATGTTCCTGTTCTCTCAAGGCACGCTCCGAGAACGCCGGGTTGATGGCCTTGCGCAGCCTCAGATGGTTTTCTTGCGTTTCCGTCATCAACGAGGGGCGCCCATCGATGCTCGTAGGGGCGATGCCTCGTCCGTCGAGAGCCTTTGGGAACTCCGGACTACGTTGACCATAGATCTTCTTCCAAGCCGTAGACGTGGTGTACGACAGCTCATCAGGGGCAATGCGCACCACTGGTCCATACTGGTCATGGAGTTCCCGGATGCGCCAGGTGATTCTGCCTTTGAGGTTGGTGTAGTGCCACGGTACCCGCGAAATGGCCCAAAGTCGAGGCCCGGGAAAATTGCGCAACGGGTGAAAATACAAGTTGTAGACAACCCTGACCAAGACAAGGTGCGCTAAAATCTACCATACACTTTCAGTCTCCAGCAATATTCATCCGAGGGGAAGAGATAACTTACAGCGATACCAAGCCCCTTGAAGACGTTGCCGAAAGTGATGGGAGGCAAGTGACTGACAATTGCCTTCACATCCTCTCTTTCGAGGTATTTGATCATATCAGACATGTTGATGGAGCGCACCAGATTCTCCCTCTATCAATGGTCTGTGGTCATGCTCGCGCAAACACAGGCAAGTGCCAGGACTGGGACGACGTCGGCTGCCAGTATTCATACGATAACCACCCTTTGACTCACTGGAGCCATGGCCTCCCAGAATGAAGGGAGAATACGCCCTGAGAATTTGCATGGCGGGGGATGATCAGGGGTACCCCATATCCCTTTTCCCTTTTCCACCCTGGTCCCTGCCCAACCCCATTTGCCTTGCCAAACGAATCAGCACCCCTGTACATTCTGGAGTGGGAAAAAGATAGATTTGCAAGCTTTTAGCTACTGCGAGGTGACAGGACCCTGATAATGCTTCTTTGCGGGTCCTAACATACGGTCTACTAATAGAACCCAGGGAAGGCCTGCCAGAAATCGACACAGGGGCAAGAGAGTCTTTAGCCAACCCCAAGCTTCACATTGAGCACGTTGGCATCCTCATGCCCCACCTACCCTTCTGCCCCAAACAAAGTCCGCTGTTGACGACAGATGGAAGGGCGTGCTCAGTGAAGTCAGAGTTAAGGTACTTGATATGGCGTCCAAACAGCAGTTGAAGTCCGCCAACACGGCCGCGACAACACTGGCATCAATTCATCACGAAGGATCATGGCGCATGAACTCCCCGACCAAGCAAAGGGAGCCATACTCTACCTGAGCTCAAACTTCAGCCGCATCAGGTTGCTCGTCAGCCTAGGAGCAGCCTTGGTCCTTTTGAGGTTCATCAACAGTTATGTTGTTCGTCCCTGGCGTCACTGGTTAAAAGCTCGCCAACTTGGCTGCGGCAGCGTCCCAACAGAACCAAGGAAATGGCCATTGGGCCTCGACATCGTTCGAAATGGGTTGATGGCCGACAAAGACCAAAGGATGCCCGAGTATGTTACAGACCGGTTTGCGGCGATGGGCCGCTATACGTGGCGCATGAACGTCCTTGGCAGCTCCAACTTCATCACGGCCGAGCCACGCAACATCCAAGCCATCTTGGCCACGCAGTTTGACGACTTCAAGCTGGGCGATGTTCGCACGACCAATCTCAAGCTGTTCCTCGGCCGCAGCATCTTTGCGGTCGACGGTCCGGCGTGGCACAGCGCCCGCGAGGTCATGCGGCCCCTTTTCACCAGGGAAAACGTGTCCAACGTGCGCCTGCTCGAAGGCCGCTTCCAGAGCATGATGCGGTGCCTTCTGGAATCGTCCGAAGGAGTCGGGTCGACCTCACAGGACAGTGACGGGCGGACTTGGACAGCCCCCGTCAGTCTCGCGGCGCTCCTGCCACGTTTCACGCTCGACTCCGCCACCGAGGTCTTCCTCGGCCAGAGTGCAAACTCGCTGGAGGCCAGGCTGCGCGGCGAGAAGAAAGAAGATCTGAACTGGGCCTTGGAACAGATGGTCCCCCTGCTGCGCATGCGTCTGACTCTCAGGGGCTCTACTGGATCTATGGAAACAAAGAGCTACGACGCATCGCTGACGTTATGCACCAATTCACCAACGACGCCATGGACAAAGCGGACGCGACTGTCCGCTCAGGGGAGAACCGGGCCAAATACGATTTCCTCGACACCCTGCGCGCCCGGTGTGCAGATCGCGACGAGGTCCGCGAGCAGGTTCTGGGCCTTCTCGCTGCCGGAACCGACACCACCGCCGCATTGACGGGCTGGGTCTTTTACTCGCTGATCCGAAACCCGCGAGTGTTTGCTAAACTGCGCCAGATTGTTATCCAGCATTTCGGTGAAGCTACTGGTGGCAACGAAGCCGCTGACAGCGTCACGTTCGAGAAGCTGAAAAATTGTACTTATTTGCAACATGTGCTGAACGAAACGCTCCGACGCCACTCGGTCGTGCCCCTGAACAGTCGGTGTGCCAAGAGAGATACGACCCTTCCGACCGGGGGCGGCCCAGACGGGACACAGCCCGTATTCGTGCCCGCCGGTACGGAAGTGAACTTCTCGACACATGTTTTGCATAAGAGATGCGACCTTTGGGGTCCTGACGCGGAACACTTCATTCCAGAGCGGTGGGAGAAGCGCAGGCCGGGTACCTTCCACTACGTGCCCTTCAACGGCGGGCCGCGCATCTGCATAGGGCAGCAGTTTGCGCTGACGGAGGCCGGGTTCGTGGTCGTCCGCATGCTCCAGGAGTTTGACGCCATCGAGGGCCTGGACCTGGACAACACCTCCAGAGATTACAGCAACTTCGGCATTACGTGCGCGCCGGGGAGTTCGATCGACAGGCATGAGGGCGTCCTGTGTCGTCTCAGACTTTCCAAGTGAAATGCCGCATGGTGCGGACATCGCTACCACGTGTTTATTCCAATATCAGAGATACCGGTAAGGTGGTAGGTTTACTCAGGTCAAGGGGGTAGCCCGGCCATTGTCAACCTCCCCGTTGATACGAACAAAGTAGCGAATAGAAAAGACAATACTTAGTCGATCAAATAGGTCTACTCGATTACTCCACCAGGTCGTCCAATTCTCGGAAACCACAAGTCGCACACAGCCAGTGTAACACTGATTATTCCTGAGTTAGGCCACTTGTTTGTCGGCCTGGCGCCGACGACATCTTGACCGCATGTCGCGATAGCCAAGAAGGCCCAGCCGAGAAAGGCTCCGAAACGGTGAAGATTAAGGTTTTGGATAGTTGCTCTTCCATGATCCTAGAAGGCCGCGTTTCTCGTATTCCCTGTCGCTCGTTTGCGAACAATTTGAGATGTTGCAAGTCCGCAAACTGCGGACTGGGTTTGTGGGGACTTGAGACCACGTGGGCTTGGCATCTTCAGATCATGGGCTCGCGTGTGCTGTCGTTCGAAGCGACGGGAGTCCAGCACGGCGGCTATCGGTCGAGACAGGCTGTTGTTAATCACGGTATTTTCGCCGATCGGTTCTGCACCCATGGCGATCCACCCTCTGGGCCCCGCTACATCGTGAAGGTCAGGGACCCCCGTCCCAAGAGTGTACCCCGGCACGAAGAGAGCACAGGCGTGTAAGTCCCGAGATGGACTTGGGATCAGCATGGAACTGGCTGGTCACTGTCGATGCGCTCTTCCCTGGACGCCTCCTTTACCAAGACTTCGCCGTGCTCTACCACCACCCGATCTAGAGTGTCGCTTACACCTTGTTACTGAGGATGGATGACCACCACGAGCTCGCGTCTCACCTTTCGCCAAGCGGGAAGTTGCACTATCCAGGCTCTGAGGGCTTCGGTGCATCGAATCTGAGATTCACCGAGTATGAACGTCCGGTACACAATTGCCTTTCACTCCCGGCTCATGCTGGACATGAAGATATCCGCTAACACTGGCGGTGCTAGACTTACACTGCCGTGGTCCAGCCGGGCTGTATCGAGGACGTTGTGGAGACCGTCAAGTATGCCACAGGGAAAAACATACCGTTTTCCCCGCGTGCCGGTCATCATGCCGTGACGTCGACCATGAGGCATCTGCAGAATGGCATCTTGATCGATATGAGGACTCTGAATAGCCTGAGCTTCAATCAAGGGGACCAGACGGTAACTGTGGGCGGCGGAGTCATAACGGACGACTTCGTCAAGTTTATACACAAGATGGGCATGGAAGTCAGTAAGTGAGAATGTTGGTTCGCGAAATCCAAACCTATCTGATCATTCTGCGTCAAGATGTGGGATCATGCCCGACGACTGGTGTTATGGGAGTCTCCTTGGGTGCTGGACTTGGCCGCCTCCAAGGCAAGTATGGCTTCTTGCACGACAATATGGTTTCCTGCAAGCTGGTTCTCGCGGACGGATCTATCGTCACAGCCTCAGAAAAGGAGAACGCGGATCTGTTTTGGGCACTGCGCGGGGCTGGCCACAACTTTGGCATTGCTATTGAGGCAACTTTCCGGGTGCACAAGCAATCCAATCGCGGCATCCACTACACATGGGATCTTGAGTACGAGATCGAGCAGTGTGACGACGTGTTTCGTACCTTGAACGAGGCTACGGAGTCCATGCCCAAGGAACTGGCTATATTCGTCTTGTGGATGAGAAAGAGCACCGAGGGCAAACAGGTAAGACCAGTCCACAGTCCTCCCTAAAATAACGCAACTGATTTAGAACGGATGAAGCATATGATCCTGGTAAACCTCGTATGGTCCGGTACCGAAGCCGAAGCAGACCCTTGGATTGCCAGGTTCGAGGCGATCAAGCCCGCCATCCACTCGGGTAAGGTAGCGGTTGAGTGGCCTGAGCTGCCCTGGACGACTTACAAGGGATATAACAAGTTCCTGAGCATGCCCGAAGTCTGGACTGTCGCGCCTTACAAGATGATGAGCGCCGCGTGCGTCAAGAAGTTTGACCTCCAGACCACCAGGGAATTCTTCGAAAGCGTGAAGGCCAATAACATCGAGTTCGCTGGCAAGGGGACATTTGGCGCCATGTTCGAATGTCTCCCGCACCACCGGGTCCGGGAGATTCCTGATGATGCCACCGCCTTCCCGTGGCGGTCTTCATCCGATCACTTCCTGTAAGTCTACGATCCGTGTCGGGAATTCGTTTGCTCGAAGCTGACATGGCCCACGTAGAATGTTGATGGCAACACCCATGAAGCTGGAATATCGGGAAGATTTCGAGAAGCACCTCGACGGCTGGAAGAGGAGGTTTATAGAAACCTCTGGCTACGGCGAGCTTCATCAATACGTAAACTACGGGAACACGACTTCAACGATGAGAGACCCCCCGGAGGCCCTCTACGGAGAGCCGTGGAGGCTGGAGAAGCTGAGAGGGCTCAAGAAACGATATGATCCCAATAATGTATTCCGGTGGTATCAACCCCTGGTAGAATAGGTAGAGATAGGACGCTATCCACAATTGATTATACAAACTGCTTCTCTCATGGGGTTCTACAACTGTAATCGCCAGGATACCAACACTGCGCCATATGGTATGGCAAACCATTCGAACCCCTAGAATACTCTTCACGCTATTCAGGTTCCGTAGAAGGCGTACCCAATACTTCAACATACGATCATCAATAAGCCGGTCAGGTTTCACGAGGTAACATATCGCTCATCCAGCCCCATATGATCCACTGCTGTATCGAAATGGGGCTCCTGTTCCCAAGTGCCGACAGGGTCCTTGGTTGTTGTGGAGGGCTCCAGCCATCCCCAGAAACCGGGGTCACACAGGCTAGAGCATTACCCAGTTGTTTGTTTCCATCCGGTTATCGCGAAAATATCTTCACGCAAGACTGCGCGCAGCAGAGAAAACGTGCTGGATACTCACGACCGCACTGGTCGGCTTCTACAGAGGCATCTAGACCCATAGTACTCAGCTCCAAGATCACACGACGTGCGGATGGAATTTCCGCCTTGCACCCTGCTTCAGCCGCGCCATAGTGTGCCGCACGCAGACCGACTTTCCACCTCTATCTACACTTGCAAGTCGCTGGATCCGAAAGAGCAAGATGATCGCGTATGGAGCCCAAGTTTAGTAACTCCCTGCGAGTCATGAGGTAACGGCGACAATACGGGCGAGGATGCTGGGGTGAAGGAAGCTGATGAAGGACCGCGATACTCTAACAAGCGGCGGTTAAAGACAGATGTCACTCACTGGCTAGACAGCCACGTGCATGTCGTCTCAGCTTTCAGGTAGACAGTATTAATGATATAGCTGCGCTCTCTCTCGCCATAGCCTTGGGATCGGTTCCTGTATCTCGAATGAAAGTCCTACCTCCTATTACCCTTTGATACCCCATTCTAGACACATTATTGGCCTCTCTCACTCTTCATCAGGCCTATCAGATATTTGTACAACATAACATGCCTTTAATACACGACCAGGCCGAGGCCTTGCCTCAGTCGGAGCCCATAGCCGTCATTGGTATTGCTCTCAGAGCGCCCGGCGATGGCTCTGACCCGGAGAAGTTTTGGAATATGCTTCTCGAGGGCCGATCAGCCCGAGGCGAGATTCCCAAAGAGAGATATGATGTAGATGGGTTTTATCACCCGAACGGTGACCGGCTCGGGTCCATCCAGCAAAGACACGCCCATTTTCTGAATCAAGACTTCAAAGTGTTTGATGCCCCCTTTTTCTCGGTGACGCCCAAGGAGGCAAAGGCCATGGTGAGTAACATGTCTTGAACTTTTCAATGTTAATACGTTTCAAATGAATATGACCAATTACCTTGGCAATGTCATCATATCGATTGCAGCAAAGAGCGGTTATGCCAGTAGATTTACTGGGGTGTCATAATGGCACTCATCAAACGCTCGGCCAATGGCGTAATTGGAAGCTACCTTGGCAAGAACGGAAAGCGCTAACTCAACTCAAACAGGACCCCACGCACCGAATGCTTCTGGAAACAACATACGAAGGATTTGAGAATGCAGGTTTGCGATTACAGGATATTGCCGGAACAAAAACGTCCTGCTATATCGGCACTTTCACAGCCGATTTTCCCTCGTTGCAAGCTCGCGACAATGAGGGCCCATCTATCTACCACGCCACCGGAACCTCGGCTTCGCTGGCGTCGAACCGACTGTCCTGGTTTTACGACCTGAAAGGGCCGAGTATGACCATTGACACAGCATGTTCATCCAGCCTGACAGCCTTCCATCTCGGCTGCCAAAGCATCCGGACAGGAGAGGCCGAGATGTCGGTCATTGCTGGCGCCAACCTGATGTTTGGTCCCGACATGTCCATTCTTCTTGGCGCCGCCAAGATTCTTTCCCCTGAGGGCAAGTCCAAGATGTGGGACGCCAACGCCGATGGCTTCGCACGGGGCGAAGGTATCGGTGTCCTGATCCTGAAGCCGTTGAAGGCAGCTCTCCGAGACGGTGACACTATCCGCTCCGTCGTCCTTGCTACGGCGGCGAATGAGGACGGCTGGACCCCTGGCATTTCGTTACCAAACAGCGAGGCTCAGCAAGAGCTCATCCGGACGGCATATGCGCAAGCGGGTGTCGATCCTTCGACTACGGCGTATGTGGAGGCCCACGGCACAGGAACGCAAGCCGGCGATCCGCTTGAAGCAAAGGCTATTCTCAACACGATCGGTGCGAATAGAACCACAGATCTCTATGTTGGCTCAGTCAAAACCAACATTGGTCATCTCGAAGGTGCTGCTGGAGTTGCAGGAGTCATCAAAGCTTCACTCATTGTTGAGCGAGGCTTAATCCCCCGAAATCTCTGGTTTGAGAAGTTAAACGAGCAGATTTCCCTTCCAGACAATGTCAAGATCCCGCTTGACACCATGGCATGGCCTCACCAAGGTCCTCGCCGCGCCAGTATCAACTCTTTTGGCTTTGGAGGTGCCAATGCCCACGTCATTCTTGAGGACGCCGCCTCATATTTGGTGCGAACAGGCCAGAGGGGACGCCATTTCACAACTCCCAGACTGGTCACCAACGGAGCCAATGGTCACTCCAACGGCACCAATGGCACTTCGAAAGAGGACACCAAATCTAGAGTCTTTGCGCTTGCTTCGAACGACGCCGATGGTGTCGCTCGCCAAGTCGAAAGCCTCCAATCTTACCTTTCCGCCAAACCCGAGTCCAAGTCCACAGCAGATTTACTCGACAACTTGGCTTACACTCTGAGCTCCAAGCGTACTGTCCTTCCATGGAAGAGCTTCGCCATTGCATCCAGCAATGAGACTCTCCGAAAGGCCCTGGAGAATGTCCCTGCTGTCGTTCGATCCTCCAACTCCGCCGTACCCAAGATTGCCTTTGCCTTTACTGGACAGGGCGCCCAGTGGTGGGCGATGGGGCAGGGACTTTCTGTGTACAAGGCATTCCGGGAAAGCATGAGATACTCCCAGGAAGTGCTCGCATCTCTCGGTTGCCCCTGGAATCTGGACGAGGAGCTCAACCGGTCTGAAACCGACTGCAAACTTCGCCTGACCGAGTATAGCCAGCCGGCCTGTACCGCCCTGCAAGTCGCTCTCGTCCAGCTGTTGCGATCATGGGGTGTTCAGCCCGTCGCTGTTGTGGGACATTCCAGTGGCGAGATCGCCGCCGCTTATACGGCCGGATTCATCTCCCACGAGGCGGCCGTCAAGATTGCTTGGCTTAGGGGTCAAGTTTCTTCAACCGTCTCCAAGAACGGCGGCATGATCGCGATCAACGCGTCGGCCGAGACCATGGAGCAGCGACTCGGCGCCCTGACACAGGGCAGAGCAGTCATCGCTTGCATGAACAGCCCTAGATCTTGCACAGTCTCTGGCGACAAGCCCGCCATAGACGAACTGTATGACGCGCTCAAGAAGGATGAAGTACTGTGCACCAAGCTACCCATGGACGTTGCCTATCACTCCTTCCACATGGAGGCGGCACGGACCCAGTATGAGAAGGCTTTGGCGGGCATTCCTCACGAGGCCCCCGAGACCGGATTGCCCATGTTCTCTTCGGTCACCGGGAAACTGATCACCGCGGAAGACATGAAGCCTTCGTACTGGATTGACAACCTGGTCTCGCCAGTGAACTTCACCGCCGCCACACGGGCTCTGCTACACCACACGCAGGGCAAGACCCGCAGCCATGACCGTACCGCTTTCGCCAGCGTCTTCGTCGAGCTTGGACCCCACTCCGCCCTAAGGGGCTATCTACTTGACATTTTCAAGGCCGAGGACCGCTTTGTCGACTTGGCGTACGCCAGTGTTCTGAGACGAAAGGTCAATGGTGTCGACACGGCTCTTCAGGCGGCCGGCGAGCTCTGGACCAAGGGATGCCAGATTGACTTGAACCTGGTGAACGAGGCGCCCGAGGACGTGAAGATGTTGGTGGACCTACCACCCTATAGCTGGGACCACAGTGCCAGCCGCAGCTTCTGGGATGAGTCCTACTTGAGCAGAGACTACCGACAGCGCCCCAAGGCTCGTACCGACCTTCTTGGATACCGGATACCAGGAGTGCCTGACCCGACGTGGCGCAACTTCCTCCGCTGCAACGAAAACCCGTGGATCCGAGAGCACAAGGTTCAAGGCGACATTATTTACCCCGGTGTCGGTATCGTCATCATGGCCGTCGAGGCGGCCAAGGAGATCGCGGACATCAACGAGGAGATCTACGGGTACGAGCTCCGCGACGTCGCGATCACGACCGCACTCCGCGTTCCCGACACGGAGAAGGGTGTTGAGGTGCAGGTTCAGCTCCACCCCCGCCGCACCGGCACCAAGGCGGGGCCCTCGTCCTCGTTGAACGAGTTCTCCGTCTCGTCTTGGTCCGAAGAGACGAGGGAATGGACTGTGCACGCCCGCGGTCTGATCTCTCTGACATACAAGTCGTCCCTCTCCCCGGCCATGCAGAAGGAGCTGGAGCTGGAGTCGGCGGCCAAGAAGCAGGCTCTCCTGGACGCCAAGGAGAAGTGCCAAAGGCCCGCCCGAAGCTTCCTCTACGATCAAGTCGAGACTATCGGCATGGTGTACGGCCCTACCTTCCGAAATATGACGGATCTGTTCGCGGGACCGGAATCGAGCTATGGTATCATCAGCATTCCCGATACCAAGAGCGTCATGCCTTGTCAGTTCGAGTACCCGTTCGTCGTGCATCCGGCCACTCTGGATTCGATACTCCATCTCCTGTTCCCCTGCATCACCGGTGAAGAAGAGTCGCTCTCTGAAGCGGTGGTACCTTTCTTCTTCGACCGCGTCTTCATCTCATCCAAGTTGCCAACCACCCCCAGCACGAAGCTGCAAGGCCACTGCACCGCCAAGAAGACCAGTTATACGACGTGGACTTCTGCGATCAATGTATGCGAGAACGACGATGAACCACTCATTATCATGGAGGGTGTTGGCCTTGCCTCGATAGGTGGTGGAGGTGACAGCACCGCAGTCACCCAGGAATCCCGGGCATCCTGCTTCGGCCAGAACTGGCACGAGGACGTCGATCTTCTGCAACCCAACCAGATCAAGGAGATTGTCTACAGCCGCACGCTGAAGAGCAAAGACGACGAGACCGTGCTCGACAAGCTGGAGTACGTCTGCCTGTACCACATCTACCGCTGCCTCGACTGGTTCAAGGGCGAGGGTAGGGACTTTGTCCCCCAAGATGGGTTCTGGAAGTCGTACGTGGAGTGGATGCACGACACCATCAAGGACTTCCCGCCGCTGGCCGAGGACCCTGCCGAGGTGCAGGCGGAGCTCGAGCGGTGCCGCGACGCCATCGTGCACTCGCCCAGTGGCGACATTACCGTGCAGATGGTGGACCGGATCGGAGAGAATCTGCCCAAGATCTTCATGCGCGAGGTTGAGCCGCTTCAGGTGATGACGGAAGGGGACCTGCTGTATACCTTCTACAGGGGCGCGTTCGGGACTTCGTTCAATACGAATGTTGCGGAGTATGTCGGGCTCATTGCTGATAAGTCTCCTGGTGTCAAGATTCTGGAAATCGGCGCTGGTAAGTTTATCCAGTGTTTATTCCATCCTTATCCCGGCGTTTATCCCACACCCCAATACAGGACCTCGAGGGGGATAGACAACGCCTATTCCGGAGAACAACTGCGTTCCCTCTTGAAATTGACCGGTTATTATTGGAAAGAAATAAACTAATTACAAGAACAGGAACCGGTGGTACCACTTACCACGTCCTTGAGCGTCTCCGCAACCCCGATGGGTCCTCCAAAGCTGCCAAGTATTTCTTCTCGGATATCTCCCCTGGTTTCCTTGCCAAGGCTGCAGAGAGATTTAACACCGATTCATCAATCATGGAGTTCGGTACATGTAATGTGGAAAATTCGCCTTTAGAACAGGGGTTCGCCCCTGAAAGCTATGATCTCATTGTATGCGCCAATGTGTTGCACGCCACAAAGAGCATCCAGGAGACCCTGGAACACTGCAAGTTGTTGCTGAAGCCAGGTGGCAGACTCGTTCTGTCGGAGGTGACGATCAAGCGCATCTTCAGTGGTTTCATCATGGGACCTCTGCCAGGTTGGTGGCTCGGTGAGGCAGACGGTCGATTCGGCGGTCCCTTGCTCGATGTGCCGGAGTGGCACACGGCCCTGGTCAAGGCTGGATTCTCTGGTGTCGATATGGATGTTCGTGGCGACCGTGAGAACTCCAAGGAGCCCGTTTCTCTGATCATATCCACCAAGCCTCTCGACACAGCCTCCAAGACTGCAAGTCAGTTCCTGGTCATTGGCGCCGACACTCCTGCGTCTGACAAGCTTGGGGCTGCTATCGCTGAGACCATCAAGAAGGCGGACAAGACTGTGGACTCCATCAGCTGGAATCAGGTCACGAAAGACGCCGTGAGCGGTAAATACTGCATCTGTCTGGCCGAGTGGGAGTCCCCAATGCTTGCTGAGCTTACGGATGATAACTGGGACAAGCTGCGCGACGTCGTACTGGGATCAGCCGGTACTCTGTGGATCACGGGCGGAGCTGCCATGGATACCAACGAGCCCCTCAAGTCCCTCATGGTCGGTCTTTCCCGAGCCATCCGCAACGAGGACGCCGGTGTCCTTCTTGCCACCCTCGATCTGGAGCCCGCAAGCTCCATCGATGTGGAACAGGCATCCGATGCCGTACTCAGAGTGGCGCTGGAGCACAGCCGCGGTGAAACCCCTGACGGCGAATTTGCTGCGCGTGGCCGCTGCGTCTACGTCCCGCGTGTTGAACGGGTGCCCAATGTGGACTCATCCCTCCGCAAGTACGAGGCCAAGGGTGACCCTGAGCCTACCTCGTTCACCGGTTGCGGCCGACCTCTCAAGCTGACCATCAAGACCCCTGGTTTGCTCGACACCTTCCGATGGATCGAGGACGAGCTGTACTACGAGCCTATGCCAGAGGATTGGATCGAGATCCAGGTTAAGGCTGTTGGTCTCAACTTCAAGGATGTGCTCGTCGCGCTGGGCAACCTTGCAGAGTACAAACTGGGTGTTGATGTGTCGGGTGTTGTTACCCGCGTTGGATCCGCTGTCAAGGACCTAAAGCCTGGCGACAAGGTGATGACGGCTTCCTGCGATGCTTTTGCTACTTTCGTGCGCTTTCCTGCCAAGGGCGCGATTGCCATCCCCGAGGGGATGGACTTCGAAGAGGCTGCCTCCATGCCCCTCATCTTCCTCACTGCTTACTATGCTCTCGTCACGGCCGGTCATCTGGCTAAGGAAGAGAAGGTGC
Source organism: Arthrinium phaeospermum (assembly GCA_006503535.1). Taxonomy (NCBI): domain Eukaryota; kingdom Fungi; phylum Ascomycota; class Sordariomycetes; order Amphisphaeriales; family Apiosporaceae; genus Arthrinium; species Arthrinium phaeospermum. The sequence continues at coordinate 2,521,106 of QYRS01000002.1, read as the reverse complement.
TCATTCACGCAGCTGCTGGAGGTGTGGGCCAAGCGGCCATTCAGATCGCTCAGAGCATAGGAGCAGAGATCTTTGCCACTGTTGGTCCCGAGGAGAAGAAGCAGCTCCTGATCGACCAATATGGAATCCCCGAAGACCACATATTCAGCAGCAGAGACATCAGCAGCTTTTATAAGGGTGTTATGCGCGCCACAAGTGGAGAAGGTGTTGATGTCGTGCTGAATTCTCTTGCCGGAGAGGCCCTGCGTCTTTCGTGGCACTGCTTGGCCGAATTCGGTCGCTTCCTGGAGATCGGTAAAGCCGACCTCTTCGCCAACACAGGCTTGGATATGAAGCCTTTCTTGGATAACAAGAGCTACATCGGCGTCAATCTTTTATCATTTGAAGACAAACCGACCAAACGAGCAGTACAGCTCTGGCAACAAACAGCCAAGTTGATCCATGCTGGTGCGGTCAAGCCCGTCCAACCGATACAAAAATTCACCATGTCCGAAGTTGAGAAGGCGTTCCGCTACATGCAAACTGGAAAGCATATGGGTAAGGTCGTCATAAGCGTCGACGACGCCGACATGGTCCTCGCCGTGCCTCGTATGCCCAAGGTCGGAATCACGGCTGATGCTACTTACGTGGTTGCTGGTCTGGGCGGTATCTGTCGCGAGATCGCTCGCTGGTTGGCAGAGAAGGGCGCCAAGCACATCGTGCTTCTTTCTCGATCGGCAGCCAGCAGCGAGGATAACAAAGCCTATGCCGCTGACCTTGAGAAGACGTACGAGACCAAGACGTATGCCTTTGATTGCAATGTTGGGGACAAGGCCGCGCTTCAGTCTGTCCTTGACCAGATCCAGCATCTTCCCCCTATTCGCGGCTGCGTGACAGGTGCCATGGTCTTGCACGACACTCTTTTCGACAAGATGACGGCTGATCATGTTCGTACCACTGTCGGCCCCAAGGTCCACGGGACCTGGAACCTTCACGAGCTTCTCCCTCGCGATCTCGATTTCTTCGTGATGCTCAGTTCGTTGGCCGGAGTCATGGGTCATCGCGGACAGGGCAACTACGGCGCTGGCAACATCTTCCAGGACTACTTCGCAAGCTACCGCCGTAGCCAGGGTCTGCGTGCCATGACCATCGATATCGGCTACTTGCTCAGTGTCGGTTTCGTCGCCGAGCACGATGAGTACGTCGACCACGTCAAGGCCATGGGTCTCAAGGTCATGCGCAACTCGGACTTGCACGGCCTCTTGTCGACGGCCGTCGAGGGCTCCGACGCCCACCCGGCCCAGGTTATGTGTGGGCTCCCCTACAACGAGCACGATGACGCCTGGTACTGGATCGAGGACGGTCGGTTCGCGGCCCTGCGCAATCTCGCGGCAGGCGCCTCGGCTGGCGGTTCGGCGACCATCTCGCTGCGCGAGGAGCTCTCGCGCTGTGGACGTGTCGATGAGGACTCCATCGATCTGATTACGGCGGCCATGGTTCAGCGACTGGCCAAGCTGATGATGATGCCCGAGACCGACATCGACGCCGCCCGGCCGCTCAGCGCCTACGGTGTCGACAGTCTGGTCGCCGTCGAGGTCAGGAACTGGGTGGCGCGCGAGGTGGCGGTCGAGGTGTCGGTGTTCGACCTGATGGCCAACATCCCGATGCGGCAGTTGGCTGGGGACTTGGCGCGGAAGAGCGCCTTGCTGAACAAGGAGGATTGAGTGTAAGGTTGAACACACCACTGGGGCCCGATACTTTTGACTGATTGATTGCGCGGTGTTTTTCTATTACTGAATTGGTTTCTGCTTGTAATTGTATATAATAGCGATAAATTAAGGGAATTCAATACACTCTTTGACTTGGTTTCAGTTAAGGTCGTGAAAACGCTTCAGCTTTCAAGTCATCTTCGATGGATGAGATGGACCATCCTTGAAAAGGTTCCAACTACCAGCAGCTTCGCTGGCTTCGATCATGTCCGTGAACTTCGTCGCGCGTGTTGCTATCCCTGAAGCCACCCAAGATAGGTAGGAATATGCGCAGTATTGGCGAGGGTTTCGTCATTTGACGCGATAATTTGGAACCATCCTTCATGAAGTTGATAAAATCATCGTGGGCGCTTTAGGGATGGACGAATTGGTATGGCGAGCAACTTGCGAGAGTCCATGTCACCCACAACGATAGGCTGACGCTTGGCTATACCAAACAATAAGTTGCCTGCTAGTATAGTGTCTTTCTTAAGAATCTACTAGCCTAGCTTCTACCTATCGATAGACACATCACGGGGCCCCTGGAGCTGAATGTTGACGTCTCTATCGGGTGCACATGCAAGGCTTTGCCCATTCCGTCACGGCCGACATGTGATTTTTCGACCCAGACCAGACCGACGGCAACCTTCTTGGCTGAGATAGGCCGCTGGTCTTTCTCCATATCGAAGTATTTGGCGGTGTCCTTCGGGTATACGGCCAACTTTTTCTTGGAGTTTAGGATCATGTCGTCAGTAACATCTGATATGACCTTCATCGTCCAACACTTGCCGCTCTCACCCTTAACAGGCAGCCAAGGACGACGATTATCGGTCTCTCCTTCGTGGGCAGAGCCAGAAGTCAGGCGGTATTTGCCGTCTTCCTATACACAGATAATCAATACTCACAGTCTCAAAGTCGACACAGTGGTTGACCATGTACTTGCGGAAAATCCAGCCGGTTGGGTGCCTGCAGAGCTTGATGTTATTGATTCGGCAAGGTCGTCTCGCTGGTGGTCTCCCAAAGCGCGTATTGGAGCCACGCAAATTCTTTATATCTAGAGCGATCCATGGATTGGCCACTGGCTCGGCCACTGGCTGGGCCATTGGCTGAGCCACTGGCTGGACCACTGGCTGGCCCTAACAAATCCATTTTCAACTTTGTAAGCCCTCCATATGGGAAGGCGATCACGGCTGTTGCTGATTCTGTTCATATCGAAGCAACTGTATGCTTTAAAGGTTCATCGCGTGAACTTATCATATTCATGTCGGGCGTTTCTTTCGTAAAAGAACCGTCTACCACTCGATGCCCCCTCCCTAACCCCCGGAAAATGTTGGTACCAAGTTGCAACTAACTGTCTAAAGGTGAAAACTTCTTCATGCCTGTATAAACTAGGTATGTGATGATGTCAGATGTCTCGAGAAAACAGATTACAACAGCGGCATATCGGGAAACAAGACACCTCTAGCAGCCGCTGCCTCCACGACGGCGATGCCAATAGCGGTCTGAATTCTAAAAACGCTCTCGATTGATCGGTATTTAATGAAGTCGGCCATTTCATAGTCGGTGAAGTTTTCGTCGGCGGGTCGATAGGGGCTATGGTGGCTAGTGGCCAATGATTGGCGGTTAGACTTGATCGGAGGAATAGCAGTCCTACTGGCTTACCACATGTTGTATATTTCACGTCTAATCAGATAGACGGCGAGGGTTGTGTTCCACTTGACGATGTATTCGGCCATTGCGTCATCGGCGGTCTCGTGGGCGATTAATCTGAGCTCGGGGGTGAACTTTCCAGGCTGATCCCACTCGATATAGCCGCTGGAGGCAAACTTGCCACTGATGTCCACCCAGTCGTAGTGGACGATGTCCACGACTTCGTCCTGAAACGCCAAAAATGTTAGCATGCTACTACTCGCCTCCCGGGCTACTGAGATCATACCGCTCGGGGACGGACACAGGCGGGTGCGCCCTTCATTCGGGCCCGGTCTTTCTGAGGCTTGTTCGGCTTTTGTGGCTTGGCCAGGGTTCGGGCTTGGCGAGGTCGGTCGATCAGGCCTTTCACGTTTGTCGGGGCCTGTAATCCAACGGGAAGGTCCTGTGTTATGTTGTAGTTAGTCATTGGCCACGTTCGTATCTCCAAAAGAGCACACAAGAGGTATCAACCTACATGTTTCCAGGTTCCGACCTGGGTGATGCCGAGGTTCTTGGGGGTAAAGTCTCTCGGCACGATGGGCTTTCTGTCGCTGTTCCATCCTACTTTGAAAACACTCTTCATGATATGATTCTTCTCGCGAGCTCGTAGGGCGACGTAATCGTTGTCGAATGCCTTGACGCAAGACAAGATGATGCTGTCGATCGTGGCGTGCTCTTCGCTGTCGGCCGGAATGCCAGCAGTGCTCGCGATGTGGCGGGTGGCCTCGTTGTCTGCCATGGTCTCTCGTGATCGTGTTGATGGTGGTTTTTGCTCGTCGGTAGCTGCTTTTGATGAGTTTGGAGGAGGGTTGAATGAACGTACCATTGCTGTCAATGGTCATTGATATTTCTTAAGAAAGTAGAGCGGCACCTGCCTTCCTACACGCACTGCTGAGCTCTGCCATTCACCTCAGGTTCACATTACAATAATCGCGGATAATATCCCATAGTAAATTAGCTCAGTTTGTTCCTTTTACCTTGCAACCTCCAACCTCACCACGATCACCGCCTTGATTGGGGGCAGCCACCAGAACAGTGATCTGATCAAGGTAGACATTACTTGTAATAGTGCTCTGAAGGTACCTGATTAGTCGCAATCATTTCGACTCTAATATGACAATTGAACTGACCTTCGTCGTTCGTACGGTTCCGCTGATGATGACAAGTGCCTGGGGACCATAATATCTACCTCAGCCACTGATTCGGCGTCAATGCCAACTACAAGCGGCTTGACAGTAGCCAGAAAACCTGAAGACACGAGCGATCATGAAAGAGACTGGATCAAGAGAATCATGACATTTGCGAAATCGCAATCCCCATACCGCAGAGGTCAGACACAGAACTAGACGATGTATTCTGAACAGAGACGCAGGTATCATGGGAAAGAAAAGAAACCACAATGGTTCGCCCACTTTTAGTTTCTTCCTGAATTACTTCCTGATCGTATTCTATACATATTGTTAGATTCAGCAACATCCAATAACAACATCCTCTGGTGGGATCGTCTCAGGCAGTCCCCCCTGTCACCCGACGGCTACCTGCATTGTTGCCTCAGAGCCGTATTGTTATTAACATATTTCCGTTTCACATTGAAGTCTGAGACTGTTTGCCAGATCCCACCACCTTAATTTCTCTCTTCATCTTCAAACACCACAATGGCTACCACTGAAGAAAATACGGCTCCCGCTGAGGACGAAAGTACAGCAACCACTGAAGAAGATATCTCACAAGATTTCTCTTTGGACGGCGACATCATTCTTGTCGTTGGAGAGAAGAAGCATGCACGACTGAGGGTTAACTCGCAGTACCTCTGCTGCGCGTCTAAAGTCTTCCGTGCCATGTTCGGGCCCAACTGGAGCGAAGGTCAAGGCCTGTGCAAGGAGTCGCCCAAGGAAGTCCCGCTCGTCGAGGACGACCCCGACGCGACATTCGCGATTTGCTGTGTTATCCACCATCGCAATGACCTAGTGCCCGCGGAGATTTCACCTCGGCAGGTGCTCCAAATCGCCATCACCGCCGACAAGTACGACCTCTCCGTCGCCCTCACCTTCGCGCGAGCCCAGTGGCTCCAGAACGGAGACATCGCGGATCAGACAGAGCTCGCCTGCCTCATGGCAGCTGCCTTCTTGTTCGACGACCAGCCCATGTTCATCGCCCATGGCCAAGCACTCGTACTTCGTTGTACAGGCTCCTACATGGGGCTGATGGATGATGAAGCGCTGCGTCAGACGCTGCCGCATGGGCTTCCCCGTGAGTTATGCTGAGCTGAAAGACCCACTGAGGACGAGTGGAACATGCTGACTTTCTGCCAGACATGTTGGAAGAGAGAAGAAACCGACTAAGAGCGTCACTTGGGGGGTTGATCGCCAAGGAGGCGAAAGAGCCTTGTTCCGGCTGCAATTGGGGTGCAGCGAGAAGCAAGAGGTTCACGCAAGTAGCGTTCGAAGAATACCACCCGCTGAAGATGCTCGAGGCCCCCGTCTCACAGGTCATCAAGCACATAAACCTGCTCGCGACCAACTTCGTGGGTGAGAAGAACCAACATACTGAATTTCGCGGGTCACGAAGCTTTTACGTGCATATTGAGCCATCAGTGCATGTCAAGGAGGTTCATGCACAAGTGAAAAGTGCGACAAGCAGAGCTACCATCTGTTACGATTGTGTGAGAGGTATAGGCAGTGGAAAGGCAAGGTCGTGTGAGTCCAAGCATGGATAAAGATGCAAACAGCAAGTACGTTTAATCAAACATCCCCTTGATGGCGACAGCGATGATCCCAACATTCAATAGAGTACTTACCCAGTAATAGTTCCCACGCAGACGAGATAGAATAAAGTGAGATGGTCCCGGTCTTGGCCATGCGACCCAAAGCTTGTTTTGTTGACTATGGTGAGCGCAATTCCCCGTCTGAAAGCTGGAGTTACGGGTTGGTGGGGACAAGCCTGGAGGGGACTGTTGATCATTACGCTGGGATATGAGCATGCTTTACAATTGTCCTGTCAATAGAGCACGTGGCTGAGCCGGAATGGAACTAGATAGCTTCGGTATCGCTGTACTGTATGTAAGCCCCCTGACCCTGTGCTCGGCTCTTGCCGTCTGGTCCGAAATCCAAGGCCGGAATGCGTAACCCCGACTTGGCCTGGAAGTCGTCTGCCATGAGAATCCAACTTGCAACAACGGGCTTCGGTTCGTACTGAAGCGGCCCATGGCTGGAATTTGCATCTATCACAACAAAGCGGCAGCTCCGATGAAACTGCGCCTGAGATTGTCGATGCGCTCAAGTCGATTGGTGCCAGCATTGTGGTCTTGATATGTCCCAACACAGATACCCAGTAAACTATAAAATGAACCGGCGTGGTCGCGATACCAGCGATGTACCGTTGCCGATTTGGTGGCATTCGCTACAGTGAGATGAGGGGTGATGCCGATCCAGTTACCTCAATGAGCTCACCGACTTATAGCTGCAAGAGGCCTGAGGCCGCACGTGTCTGTTAGGTGTTCATCACCCCATGTAGGCGCGGTTTTTCTGTCTCCGTAGTGTTTATCCCAATCGTTCTCCCATTGCTGTGTCGGTTATCCCATCAAGTTTGTTGAGTGGTGTGGTCGTTCAAGGCAGAGTACACACGGGACACTACTACACCGCAATGCTGTTCAGCGACTTGTCCGCCTTATCGGCGTCCCAGCTCATAGTAGGGTCTCTGGCCTTGCTGACTCTCTACCTCCTCTGCCGCGCCCTCTACAACATCTTCCTGCACCCCTTGCGCGCCTACCCGGGCCCCAAGCTCTGGGCGGCCTCGCGGCTCCCCTGGATCATCACCAGCCTGCGCGGCGAGCTCGCGTGGTCCTTGTTGGCCCTTCATGAGCGGTACGGGCCGGTAGTGCGCATCGCGCCCGACGAGCTGTCGTACACGGGCGGCGGAGGCGAGGCCTGGAAGAAGATCTACGGCCGGCGCGGTGCCGACGAGTTCGTCAAGTGCCTCGACGGCCGCGCCATCGCGGGGCCCAACATCCGCGCCACCGCCGCCGACGGCATCATCAGCGCGCCCCACGACAAGCACGCGCGGCTCCGGCGCGCCGTCGCCCCGGCCTTTTCCGAGCGCGCCCTGCGCGAGCAGGAGGACTGCCTGCAGCTGTACACGGGGAAGCTGATGGAGCAGCTGCGACGGTGCTGCCGGGATGCGGGCAGCGGGCCGCAGGATATGCAGCGGTGGTACAGCCTGTTTGCGTTCGACGTCATGTCCGATCTGGCCTTTGGGCAGGCTATGGGGTGCCTGGACAACGTGGACCAGCCGTGGCTGCAGGTCCTCGGCGCGCGCACCAAGTCGATCGTCTGGTACCAGGTTCTCATCTACTACGGCCTCGACCGGTGGGCGAAGTACTTCACGCCGACGTCGCTGATGGCGGCGCGGCAGAAACACGTGGCCATGACGTCCGCCAAGGTGCAGAAGAGGCTCCAGCAGAAGGAGGACCGCAAGGACTTCATCAGCTACCTCTTGCAGAACAAGACGGAGACCCTGACGAACAGAGAGCTGGTCATGATGGCGTCCTCTTTCATTGTTGCCGGTAGCGGTACCTCCTCGGCCGCTCTGGCAGGAATCACGTATTTCCTAGGCAGAAACCCGGATAAGTACAAGAATCTATGCGACGAGGTCCGTTCCGCTTTCACATCCGAGGCGGATATCACTCTCGAGTCCACGAGTCGGTTGAGCTACTTGAAAGCCGTCATCGAAGAGGGTTTGCGCCTGTACCCGCCAAGCCCCAGTACTTTTCCGCGGTTCGTGCCGGGAAAGGGCGAGGAGATTGAGGGTCAATGGGTCCCCGGCGGAGTCGCCGTAGGAGTCCATCAATTCTCAGCCGGTCGCATGGAGCATAACTTCAAGGATGCCAGATCCTTCATCCCCGAGCGATGGCTGCCGCTCTCGCAAGGCGCGGAATTCGCAAAGGACAATCGAGCCGCCATGCAGCCGTTCTCGTACGGCCCTCGAAATTGCATCGGGGTTAAGTAAGTTTTCAACCAAACGTAGACGGTCAGATCAATTTTTGTTTTTGTTTTTGCTAACGGGCGCGCACAGTATGGCTTATGCTGAGATGCGGCTGGTCTTGGCCCGCTTGCTATGGAATTTTGATATCGAACTATTGGACGATCAGTGGATGGCGAGGCAGAAAACGTGGCTGGTGTGGCACAAAATCCCCTTGCAGATCAAGGTGAAATCAATCAGGACCATGTAGCATTAAAGCAAAAGTATGGAGGATGTAAACGGCAAACTCTTTCCGTGCTGTGTGGACTTGTGAAACTTGAAATTCTCCCTCCCAACGTCAGTGTTGCTGGGCATGAGGCTTCCTTTTCGCCAGCCAAGTTCGGCCGGCACTTGGCATTGGGTAACAGAAACTCTGTTTTGTGGAAGCTAGGGACCAACAAGTCTCACAGCGCTTTTGAAAAGGGCGATAATGAATTGAATCCTTTGCCGATTTAGATACCATTTTTAACAAATTCAGCTAAGAATAGAAAGTAAATTGGTATAACAATATTATACGCAAAAAGAATTCGGCCGAATTTAGGTGCTCCGCCGGGGACGACGATGGGCCATCGGACGAGGGTGCGTAACCCGGTTCATCCCAACCAGCCCACCGGTGCCGCTTTCCGGGGAAGTGGATCGGGTCTACGCGGCGGATTACACGCGGAAAGCTTTTGACGTTGATGTCGTCATAGTTCAGATGATGCGTCTTGTGCTAATTGACGAAATTTCAGTGGTTAGGTAAGGGTCTTGTTCGGGGAGTATAGAAAGGGCATCCGGTGCCCACTCGGTGAACATTGATATTTCTCATGTCATCAAAACGTAATGATCCGTCCTTTCGCCAGTTGCAACGCCGTCTTTAAGCTTCGAGGTATCAATATCCCAGCAGCTTTTTATCGTCCCTCCATAACCAGACCCACGACGAGTCCTCTGTGCCTTGGCAGTAGCGGTAGATCATACGCAGTAGCAGCAGCAGCAGTCCCCATCGACAAAATGGTAGTAAAAGATCTGCCCAAGATCCGGATGGTAAGCAACTTTCGGTTTAGAACCTCTCCTATCCCAGCAGTTCTTGCTCCTGGTACTAGTACTTGATCATCATGGTACTAGTGTCTCGGGGGAAGGGGGAGGGATACATGCACCGTTCATTCCAGAGGTTCCTTTATTTCAAATTCTAAAGGGTCGATAATAACACCGAGACTCACCAGGTAGTCCTGGAAACTGATGAGACGCCCCCGGATACTCAAAAGGACAAGGGCAATTACGGACAGGTCCTGCATCACCACTTCTCCAAAGCCGGCCTGAACCACAACCCGCCGCTCGGCGTGGAGACGGATCGCCGGTTCGTCGTGACCGAAAAGGGGGGCAAGGTCCCAACCTATGACGAGATCAAGGACTGCCACGCGATCCTCATGACGGGGAGCTGTTACGACGCCCACGGAGATAACCCCTGGATCATAGAGCTGATGAACCTGTTGCGAGGTAAGACTGACCCCCCCAGACTCAACCAATGTATCAAGAAGAGGCTGACTGAAACCCCTCTTTAGAGATATGGATAAACAACCCTGAAACCAAGCTTAGCGGTGTCTGCTTCGGCCACCAACTCCTCTGCCGTCTCTTCGGTGCCGTGGTGGCCCCCGAGGAGTCCGGGAAGTGGGAGCTGGGCCACAGCAAGATCGACCTGACGCCAGTGGGCCAGCAGCTCTTCGACGTGCCCGAGACGCCGTACGTCTACATGCACCAGATGCACCTGGACCACGTGACGGCGCCGCCGACCCCCGAGTCCTCGGGCGGGCTCCTGTCCAAGGACACCAAGGTGCACGTGTGGGGCTCGAGTCCACACACGTCGGTGCAGGGCATCTTCATCGAGGACCGTGTCTTCACGACGCAGGCGCACCTGGCCTTCGACGAGGACATGGTGCACCGCGAGATTCAGCTCCGCGTCGACGGCGGCAGCCTCAAGGACCTCGAGCACGCCGAACGCGCCAAGCAGACGGCGCACCTCGAGCACGACGGCGACGTGGCGGCGGCGGCGATCCTCCGCTTCTTCCACGGAGAGGACAGCAAAGCCGTCGAGGAGGCGAAGAGGAAATGAGTGTGGGGGTTATTTCTTGTATATTATTTCAAACGATCTGATGACGGGACGCCAAACCAGTGCGCCAAACTCTGGGCTGATGGTCTATATAGATGCTGACAATTCAAACGAATGAAACATGCACCGTAAGCCTCTAATTCCATCGCTGTGAAGTAAGTCGAACCAATCGAGATACGATCTATGGAGCAAGTCTGCGTGCATGGTAAGTGAACACAAACACGTCCAAAAGGAGGGTTCACTCGTCGACATAATCGCTGTTTTGAATCCAAGGGACATACGTCTCACAGGCAAGCGGCATTCCCAAAACCCAGTGTCACAGGCTGACCAACTACAGCTGATGGTCCTCAAGACCTAATCTCTCTGTCTGCTGTTGGTGCTAATACCGCTGGGATTAAACCAATGGTCCACACGAGACAGTTTCCTTCTCGGGAAGAGCTCGGATCGCATCTAACACGGTCATCATTCTCGGGGGCGGCGTGCCTGCTTCCTCTGCTCCAGGGTGTTGGGCCGTATGCTTCGTCACTGTCTTGAAGCTTTGCTGGAGTATTGCGGTCGAGCCGATCGTATTCTGAGTCATTGGTTGACTGATCCGCTTGCAGTGCTTCCCAGTCTACTTAGCTTCAGGTAGCATATGGTCTGGTTTCACCGTTTCACCATTCCCGTTTGGCGACAGCGGCGATGATAGTGGCAGCCTCTGCCCGTTGCTGAAATTGTTGATCATCGAGAAAGAAGGAAAAAGCTCGACTCAATCGGGGCCAGGGCTATGTAAATTCCGCTTCGAGAAGAACTTCCGTAGGCCGCCACTACTACCGATTCGCGGCGTCTTCGGCCTCGATATATCTTCTATGGATGCCTTGCGCATTTCCTGCATCTGCAGCGCGGTAGGTATAGGAGGAGCACGTCGCGGGTGATCTTTGGTCGGTACCACGGGCGGCGTCTTGCGTGCTGGCGGCGGCCGTAAGGATAATGGACGCACCTCGAAGTCTGGAAACCCGGGCATGCACAAGTCGGCGGGGGGCTCGCCGGCGGTCTGAGGTGCTGGGTTGGTAGCCTTCGGTCGTCGCCAGTCTTTGGTCCTTGGTACATCGCCCCCTTTCCCCAGCAGCTCGGGGAAACGGCAGATAAACTCTTCTTCGTCGAAATCCATTGGCGGCGGCGGATTTCTCAGGCCGAAGCCTCCTCGTGCTGCGACATTTCCGCGGCTCTCGTCGACATCCTTGACAGAAAGGCTTCTTTCCTCGTCACCGCAAACCACAACATACCATCGGATCTCCTCGTTTCGCTGTAAATTGTCCCGCAGCATCTCGAACCAGCCATGTTTTTTGTTGCCGGAGGGGTTCGGTTTCCTCCCTGTCTCGTCACTCGGGCCAGTCATGGCTTTGGCTTTCTCAGACTTCAATTTCTCTTCGTAATTCATCATCTCTTCGGCTATGGAGGCCGAGGTATCCACGCGCACGATGTGATCTGCCACATATGCCCATGGCCCATTGAGTTGATTCTCATTCTTCGGATCATACTCCTCCAATAGTTTCACGACAGACCAGTCGTTGAAGGTAGCATCCGGCTCAGGCGTCGAGGCTCGTGAGGCCGCGCCATTGTTGCGCCCGCACATCCGGGTGCGACTCCGGCTACGACTACGAGACGCATTGTCACGAATGCGATTAGACCATGTATCCCGGGTTCGGCCGACGCGAGCATCGTCGCGTTCGTTGGTCTCGAATCTTCTGTGGTGGTTTTGGTGAGCGCTAGGGGGTGGGAGTGCTTATGGGAGCCGTTCGATAACGTGTAGTTATTGCTGCTCGAGCTATCCTGGCTCCGGGGCGGATTGCTGGGCGGAAGGAAATCAAAGAGGTCATAGAAACGATACAGAAGAGCGACGGCGCTCTGGCGGGCCACGATCCATTCCGGGGCGGCGTCGTCCAAATCCTGGATCACGACAAAGTAGCGGATGCTCTTCCTATGCCAACGAAAGCCGTGGCATAGATATGTCGGCATGTTGCCGATTGGCCGTACAGGCACTGCGACTCTCGGGATAACGGTGGTTAGCGGGGTAGAGGCGGTTCCGCGGGTGGCTTGGAATGAGGGAGACGGGCCACCGCCAGCTAGCTGTGGGTGCTGCTGATGACACTATTTTGGCAATTGAGTGATGCCATCTGAAAGGATTTATCGTAAGTTGCACATGAAGAGTGGGCGCATCGTAGAAGGATTGTGGGCGGGTGGAATTGTTGGACAGTGTGTTCTTGTTATTTGGGGCTGCTGAAGGCCGGGAAACGAAGTCGAAAAGCATAAGTTGTATGATGTGGTAGAAGGCATTGAGTCATTGAAGCACACCAACCCCAAGGTTAACCTAGCAGATGTTCACAGTCCACACCCGAGTGTCAAAGTCGCTTGCTTCTCTTGTCAAGTGGCTAAAGGCTAGGTAGGTACAGTAGTTGAGTAGCTCATGCGTACCAGACTACCAGCGAACGCGGATCGTGGCGGACAGATCCGGGCCAGGGTCTGCTTCAAGGTTGTAAAACACACGGCGTCGCAGCTTCACTGAGCACCGTCGGTGGCCCATGGTGAATTGGAACACCATTTCAGCTGGTTGCAGATTCCTGATGGACCTAAAACAACGGCTTCGAAGCCGCTTGGCACATGTGCTAGACGCATGGTATGGTCCCAGAGGCGCTTTTCTACCAAGTTCCCCTGCGCTGCAGAATTGGTGATTTAGGTAGGTATCTTAGCGGCCGTTACATCAATTGGCCGAGCTCGAGCAGTTCACAGCTAATAGGTACTCCGTACTGCACCGGACTAAGTAAGTACAGATTGATAGCCCAGCTGCAACGATCCTACTCAGACATTGAATCATTGACATTGTTTGCAGCTCCATTAATTGATTGATCAAATGCAATTGCAAATAATCAATTGCCCAACAGACGGCCTTCCCAGCTGCCTAATTGATTGATTCATGTGCGGCGGAAAGTACGATGGAACGCGGAATGTGACTTCAGTCTATCTCGGGTGGCACCTGCAGCACCTGGAGGTTTAGGGGCCCTTGCTTCGGCATTTTGCACAACGTCCTGTAGCACAACAGGAAGATGTTACAATCCCTTCATCAATCAAGTTTGACAGGTACTAACCAAGTGAAACGGGGGAAACAACGGATCAGCGTTCGACCTATCGACCCGAGTTGAACATCTTCACAGAAGTTCGGATCAATCAATGTAAGTAAATCTACTACAGTCCATATGTAACATGGACAGCAGGTACAGCTAACTGACTGAACGGCCGAGGCTCGTGGCTCCTGTCAGTGGAGTGCAACACTAAACCTTAAAGGAGCCTCATCGGCCCGCATCCTGCAAATTCAATAGCAAAGCTATTGGCTTGCAGTGGTTTCTTGTGCTTCTCGAACATCGCCACCTACATTTATGTCCCGGTCCCACCAACCAGACAAGGTGCATTACAGTGCACGTTTGTCGAGGGCATGATAGTGTTACCCATCTGTTGGTATTGGCGATCGTGTCTCAGATTGATCGATGAAGATGATCTCGCGAGGTGGGCAGACATGTCAATTCCTCGGCAGCTCCAAGCGACACCGTTGGATATCGGCTACGCTAGCCACCGTTCATCTGATACGGGGGCAGGGTTCAACTTCACCACTATCCAGCATTGATCCAGGACAATGTGTCTCAGAGCCTGCCAAGCCTTGTGTGATCATGTCTTTCGATGCCAAGGTCGGCCTCTGCCGTCCTTCTTTTCCCTCCGTCCTGGCCGACATTGGATTTTGATGGTGTTCGCCTGGTAGGGTCTACCAAATGTGTTCACTACGTTCCAGAAACCCTTGTTTTGAATGTTGAATGATGGATTAAATATTAATAAAATTAGAACACTGCCCTAAGCGGGAGGCGTCCCCGCCTCACCATTCCGCGTGGTTCAGCTTCAGTCTCGCGACGCTATTCGCGAAGCCAAGCTCCTCAAAGTCGTCGCGCGCCGCCTCCATGGCCCTCTGATCCCGAACATCCCCCGAGGCGCGCCAGACGTCGCGGGCCTTGCAATACGCCTTCTTCAGTTGGAGTAAGCGGGCGGCCAGTGCCTCTTCGTGCCGCTGCTCGCGGCACGTCCCGCAGAGGTCCCCGATCACGCCGCCGTCAGACAGCGTCCGCGGCAGGTGTAGGATGGAGCTGGGGTCGATGACGCGGGGCTCCACCCGGTGGCCGCAGCCGCGGTGCCGCAACCGCAGCCGACAGCACGGGCAGGCACTGTGGGAACGTAGCCACTTGGCGAGACAGCGGTGGCCGAAGACGTGACCGCACGGTAGGATGGCCGGCCGTGTGTCGGACTTGATCTTAGGGGAGGATGCGGGGCGGATTTCAAGTTTGGAAATGAGGCAGATCTGGCACTCCAGCGCGTGTTCGCCGGCGGAAGCATCATAATCGCCACCCTCGGGGCCGATGAGAAATGTGATCTTTGGACACCGTACGAAGCAGTTTCTGGGTGCGATATCGGCGGCAGTGTTGGACCCAGGAGTATGGAAGCTCTCTTCAAACCCGCCAACCTCCGTATGACTGATAGTAGGTTGCGACTTCATGGTGTCCTGAAGCGAGCCTGCTGTTGACCCGGTGGTCAGTCTTGGAAGCCCAGTATTGGATGGGACGTTTCCCTTCCGCTTGCTTGAAGGCGGTAGCGATCTAGAGGCTAATGATACGTTCTGTGCCTCGGGAGCAGACAGTGGCATGTGGCCGAGGGACAAGTGACGAGGTGATGATGATGGGTTTCTAGGCGAGAAGTCTGGAGAATGCGAGAATGGCTTAAACTCGTACTGAGAACGTCTGGATCGCAGCGACTGGTGGGATGCATTAGTCGGTAAAGGTCGAGGCTCCTGGTGATATAACGCAGGTGGTTCGGTATGCTTACCTCTCAACAGGAACCTGGGCCTCTGCGAGGTAGAGTCAATATCAGTACGGTCTTCCCGAATCTCGGGCCTGCGAGACATACTGGGTAGCATACACTACTCTTGGCGGTCAGTTGATAATACAAGATATATATGCACAGGTCTTCTCACACGAACCTGAACCCCACCGTTGCATGAGACTACAAATGACAAGATACCGGATTTATAGGTGGCAGGGATGATTCTTAACAATGGCATTCAGGGTCCTTTTCAGGGTCTTCCGAGGTCAAGAGTAGAATGCCAGCACGACAAAGGTCTTCCCGAAACATCTGCTGCCCTCGGTTTCGGTGTGAGTTCATTGTTACAAGTGCACAATCGAATGGGGTCAAGGCAATAATATGTGTTTCTATGACGTTTCTTGTTCAGCATCACGAAACCTTCTGTCGCCTCAAGCCTTGCATTCCAGTCGAGGTGAATGTGTTCCTTGAATCCCTGCAGCTTTTAACATGGAAGAAAAGAAAACCGGGAGAGGAACCAGAGCCGCTATACATATGGTGTCAATAGTAGATGTGAGCGAAGTAACCAGCGACAGGATTCGCGATAACTTGGAAGCAGTCAGGCAGTGCAAGTTGGAATTCGGAGCCGACTCCCCACTACCACGACAACATGGAAAACATTATGCCGTGGGCTAAATAAGAGCACTTGAGCTAAACTGGGAAATCGGACGACAGAAGCCCCAGGGACAGATCTTTTATCTGCATTCGGTATCCGTCGAGAACCATGGCATTGCTGCCGCTGCTTACCAGATTCCACTTGGCCAATCTGCCAGCTACCGGATGCATCAATTCCAGGGCATGAAGAGAGCTCTGCTACTTGGTCCTTATGGTTTTTGCTTCCAGGGCGACCCCTGAACCGAATGGGCCGGAATCGCGTCCACTGTGGGCTAAACCTTAAAAATCGCTACCACCGTATTGCCAGGATGCATCAAGTAACGGGACCCCGGACGCATTGAAAATCAAGCAATTGAATGGCATCCCCGACCAGCCCGGTGGAACGGGTGGAATACCTAACATGGCAGTCAATGGCATGTGAGAGCTGGCACGGGCTTGCTGTTCTAGTACTGTATTACTTGCTTGCGAAAAGGCAGTTGTTTGTTTCTGGCGCTATTCTAGCGTCGCCCGTGTGAAGTGACATCGGAAGGCGCCAACCAGCTTGACTCCAATCGCCCATTCTTGCGATGCCCCGTCCATTGAGCCTGTGTATGGCCGCAGATGGGTATAATCAATAATTTTTTTCTTTCATGAGGCGGGCAATGGATTCCGCCCTCCATCGTGGATTCCATGAGAACCTTCTGCCAACCGTCCAGACTCCGAACTACGGACTTGTTGATTGTTTTGGGCAGCATGGCATGTCGATGGAAGTGCAGCTACCACCTTGTGAAGATCGTGGCTGTTGGATCTAGTGGGCTTCTCTGCTTGCGTACCCGGCCGATTCACCAGGTCCCGCACCCGCTCTTCGATCGGTAATCTCGACCGAGGTGGGGAGTAGTCTGCACAAGCAGCGTCGAGATTTTCCGCAGGCTCACTCCTCTGATGGGGCTCTCAAGCAATGGAGGCAGTGGAATTGAAGCGCCGTCTGTCTCCCTCGACATGAGTGTTTGGTCAGTCTGTTTGTGGTCGAAACGGCTTCCCGCTGCGGTAACACCTTTGGTTTGGCTTTTCGGGTTATGCCCTTGCCGTCTGGGCTCTCACCACTATCTCACGATCCCGGGCCGAAGCCGGGCGGCTGGGACAAGCGGCTGTAGAAGTTCAAGAGGTACAACCTGCGCGCCGAATGAAGACTTATAAGCGGCCCCGTCTGCATTCGGAATCGTGAATCACCCTCGTGGCCGACGGTCTATGTGGAAAACGCGTCCACCAAGGTCACTTGTCTGTGTTTGCGATCTGCGCAATGACTCGTCCAGACTGGAAAATTCGCTTCAATAATCAGCCAAGGATGTCAGACTCCAAGTCCAGTTGCAACTCCCCGGCAGGTTGGAGAACTCTGGATAGCACGATGCTGCGGTGACAAATATAATTGATCATCCCCAGCACACTGCCGCAGTTGCTGAATCCGAAGCTGCAGCAGACTTGGTCATCGGCAAGCGCCAGATGAATTTAAAGCATCCTCTCTTATAGCATTCACTCGTTCGTCCTCAGCGGCTATGGCCTCCTCACATCTATCCTCGCTCACACAACCGTCTCGGTTTCAGGGTTGATTCTACGTATCTACTTGGAGCGTAACTATTCTCTCATGTCTGGAACCCTTCTTAAACCTATGTACAGGACGTGATGAGATCGGAAGTCGCTCTGGAGACAAGGAAGCTTGGCCGTTCTCCTCTTGAGCCGAAGAGGATCGTTAAAGACATTCAATGTCTTCCTGTGCCTCATATGTGCCTAAATGTGGCATGTCTTGAGTGCTCTGGGGTTTGGGTGGCACAAAGAAAGTACTTTCTGCAATTCGCCGCTGGGGGAGAGATATAGCCAAGCAACAATTGAAGCCATAATAACCAAGCACTGTCGTCTCACTACGAAGTGTGACCCCTTCAGTTAAGGGCTGACTGTCGCTCTATACGTTCTGCTTAACCTAAACCCCTAGCCAAATTAAGTAGCTATGGGTTTGACGGGCGATTATTAAACAAGATGAGCATCTTGGCTTCTGTCACGATGCTTTATTGATCTGCCTCCCATGTCACAAGCAAATCTCGCTTGCCAGGGAGGAGGAACCAGGTGGGATTGGGGGTTACTGCTGCCCATCGATTCCGTATCCATGGTCCCGGATACTCCGCCCAATCACCAGGACCGGATTGGGGTCCGTATCCCCTCCTCTTTTCTAGAAAAAGGATGCTAGATGCTAATTGCATACCCTATTCAGGCACATCTAGAAGGCCATCATGCACGCATATCCATGGGCTCGGTGGAGACACCCCAGTTCAACGCTGATAACAGTGCATTGCCACTTGGTCGTTGGTTCGAATTCGGCTATCTTGTGGATCCGATCTGGGTGTTGCTCTACATATGTACACATACGATACATGTGCATCGCGGCTCGCAGCTCTTGCTTGATTCAACTGATGGTCTTTCACCGTAACGGATTCTGCGGGTGCTGCGGAGAGTGGCACATGTGTTTACGAGCATGTGCTGGAACTGAGTGGCTGAGGGCTTCCCTCCGCCGTGATGAGCTTCGCCCGTATCAGCTCTCAAGAAGCGATCTTCGCCGAGCCCAGTTGCCTGGGCGCCGTAAATAGAAGCTCGGGGCGAACAATCTTCCTATTTTGGAGCGGCCCTTTCCGGCCTCCTAGAACAACTCGGATCTTGCCTCCTATCTCTCGTCTCGTCACCATACGTGAATGAGAAACGATCATCGTAGATCTAAGATGCGATAGATGAATACATGCTACGTCAAACGGCGTTAGGGTCCAACGGGATAGCTTTGCGCGAAAATGTGTCTCCTCTGCTGCCGCTGCTGCTCGGTGCTGTCAGACAGGGGAGGCGGCGATAACACAGGATCGACTGTCTTCCGGATGCACCCTTATCCCGCCTATCACTGACTGCAGCAACCGTGCGTGGCCCGAGTACATGGCCAAGGAGGATGGACTTTCTCACTGCTGCTGGGGAGGCGGCGATAACACAGGATCGACTGTCTTCCGGATGCACCCTTATCCCGCCTATCACTGACTGCAGCAACCGTGCGTGGCCCGAGTACATGGCCAAGGAGGATGGACTTTCTCACTGCTGCTGGGCAGTCGCCAACGAAACGAAACGAAACAAGACGAGCCCCCCGCACGCTCGTTGTCATGCACACACACACACTCGCCTGGTGTGGCTGCATCTGTCAAACTATCATCGATACCGGACCCTGGGCTGGGACCATGCCGTTGGGAACGCCGGGTCTATCCTTTCCGTCATCATCCAGGGCCGACTTTCCTCGCCAATGCCTACGCCACGCGGCTAGGCAGGCAATCAAGTTGCAGGTTGCCGGAATCCAGAGATGGTCAAGTTACACAAGTAAATCACTCACTCCCCAAACCTCGGTCCCTGCTCTGCCCCCCATTGGCAGTACATACATAGGCGTTATTCGCGCCGTTGGTTGGAGCAATTTTCGCTGGCCGCCGACAAGGTTTGCCAGGCCCCCCGGTCAACGTCATTTCAGCGCGGGACGATCGATTTCCGTGGGTTCGGTAATCGCAAAGGCCGTTGCGAGACGTTGTTCTGCCACACCAGCTTCGGAGGGGCAGGAATTCTTTCTCGCCGTCATAGCTACGTATTGTATTTGAGTGGAAGCAAAGAACAGAGATAAACCCATTTTTGCGCAGACACATGTAAATACGTTTACATAAGAAGCCGCCCAGAAGGGAAGCTTGTAATATGACCCGTCTCATATAGGAAGATCAGTCCCGACTATGCATTAGCTTATGCAGCAGAGACAGGTACAAAGGTTCATTGTGATGACATGGCAAAGGGCAAGAGCTGGAGAGGGAGTAAGGATCGTCAATGCCTTCAGGTCCCTTTCCCGGTTCCCCCGTTTCCCCATTCCATTCCCCCGTGGGGTATGTACCTCTGCCCCCCTTTAAAGGGCGAGGTAGAGTGCAAGGTGTATCAAAAAGCAACAACAGTACATTCTCAGGTTACTCAACATAGATGCACACATCAGGAGGTCGCTTAATTGCAATTTTCGTTGTTGGGAATCCAGAGTTGAAATAATTGAGGTTTATTAGAGGACCCGGAATTTATATTCTTGCGACCTCTGGACATTTTATGCCATGGCTAGGTGATTTGCCACATCCGAATTTGGAGAAACAAGTCCGGCATCAGCAACCAACCAACCAACTACACACCCTCTCTTCCTCGCTGCGGCCTACATGCCGAATCCTCGTTTCCCAGTTGCCGAGTGTGGGTGTGTGCACGCTCCGGTCGCAGCGCCCGCTTATTCCGGCTCTCTGCGGGAACTCAAATCAACCGGCCGACTGCTGTATGTATGTGCGGCCGTCGGTCAGATGGATGTTGGACACGAATCCAGTATGTCTGCTTCACTTACAGCAACGACGGCTTCTGCGTCACCGGTAGTTGTGCAGAGATGGAAGCGCTATACGGACAATGTTGGTCCTGAAATCTGTTGCGGCGACTCGGCAAGGACTTGGCTTGCGTCTCGCTTATGTTGTGTTATAGATAGTGGCAGGGCTCGTCTACGCAGAATGAATACAAGATGGCCTCGAACGACATGGGAGAGCGGCAGCCCGCCGAGTGCTATATCTTGAGTGACAGATTGAAGGCCCGATAGATTGGACCCGTCCTTCCACGGTAGTTGAGAATGACATAACCTAGAAGTTGCAACTAGATACAATCTGAGCTCGTTTGACTTGGTCCAATTGCACCACCATCGCCAGACCGGTGTGTCAGTGCCAGTGCCTAGCTGCGATGAGGCCGATATTTGTTTTCTTTTCTTTCACCATATACACCCCTCTCGCTGGTCTCCGAGAGCATCAAGGATGGTCGAAAGCGAGACGTGCTCGATTCTTGTTTGACTCAAGTTTGGTCTGAGGGAGCCAGCCCGTCAGACACTCTTGAAATCCCGAAAATGAACCAGCCTCCGAGCTCGCCAAGGCTAGGGAAAAGCGACAGTTGGACAGACAGTCAATGGCGTCCAGGTCCGAACGACGATACTTATCGTGTTAGTGCGTGGTACTCTTGAGTAGTTTGGCGCAACCTCGGATCTACCATTTATTCGAAGAAAAGCCAACAACAAATGTAGATTCCATTGGATGCTCTGTCACTGTTGATTGATTGCCAAGGCTGCTGCGGGACTGCGGTCCGCTTCCCCTAAACCCGGGCTTATCCCTAACCAACCACAGCACCTCAATCTCGACTGGGTGCAACCCCAGAACAAGCAGTGGAATCCTGTTTCCCAGGGGGTTACGTGAGGTTAGCCACGCAGTTCATGTGCGAATATCAGCCTCCAAAGGATTTCCCACCCTGTATCCGACGAGGCTGAATTTCAATACAGAGCGTCGTGTATGACGTGCGGAAAGCAAGTCCATTCCTAGGCGACTATGACACACTCCTGTCCCCCCTTCCGAGTCTGAACACGACGGATTGGCTCGCGTTTTCTGCACTCCACCGGGAAGAAGCCAACCATCTCGCTTCTTTCCAG
This sequence comes from Arthrinium phaeospermum, assembly GCA_006503535.1. Lineage (NCBI taxonomy): Eukaryota > Fungi > Ascomycota > Sordariomycetes > Amphisphaeriales > Apiosporaceae > Arthrinium > Arthrinium phaeospermum. The sequence goes on along the minus strand of QYRS01000002.1, from coordinate 2,499,523 downwards.
GCCGTACATATGTCATATGTCACGGCGGTCTGCCTGAATCTCGGTTGATGTGTGCTGATACAGGCTTAGAGAAGCGATCTGCGATCCAAGTGTCGATCTCCCGGTATTCTCTGGATTTCGTAATGTCGGGCTCGCGTCCGGTCTCTCAACCGTTCAGGAAGGTGCGGCGCCTGACCTCGGCCTCCTTGATGATTTCCGCCGCAAGACTCAAGCTCGGTGCCAACACGGCCATTCTCTCAATGTCCATGATGACATCATTGATAATCTGGTCGATCGCTTCCCGGTGTGGCACTAGAGTCAGAATAATGCTGAATAGCGACGGCGACATGGTGGCGCCCATCACGAGAAGGGTCTGCGAGACGATCGATAGCGCGCCTTGCCACAGATAAGGTATGTGACCAGCATGGCTAAGCCTGTGTCAGATTGATCCAATTTAGAGGCCCAGAAAGAAACGTAATCTAACTGGGTAAAGTAAAGGGGCAAAAGTCTACTTACTGCGCGCCAATGTGCTCCAATTGCCGTATCGATGCCTCGAGGCATTTGTGGCAACTTTCCCGGACAGCAGGGTCCATGATGGCCTGCTCGTTGTCCAGTACAGCTAGAATGTAGGGCCTGTAGATAATGGTGCGGCAGGCAAAGAACCTCAGGCGGAGTACGGTCTGAATCGGGTCTGGTAGTGCCGCGCGCGTAAAGGGAAACTGGAGAGCGCCGGGCAGGCTCTCATACCACTGGGTCAGCTGGAAGTCGAGCTCCGCCACGACTGGCTCTAAGCTTGTCGTAGACGCCATCGAGTCCTTGGAGTAGATGAGCTGACTGACTCGGTTCAGCAGCCTTCGCAGGGCGATCTCGGCTAAGAAATACCAAAGGTCGTCCCGTCCTACGGCCTCCGATTCATCGCCCTGGAAGCCTCCAGGGAGGCCAACGTGCTCTTCAAGCTGGACAACCCCTGAGTGAGGCAGGTCAAGTTCAGCTAACAAGTCGCTCTCGAACAACAGAGCGTTCCAGTATATCCGCTCCAATAGCTCCCTTTGGTCCTCGGGCACTCGGTTCGGGCTCATGAGCAGTAGTTGAAGCTTGTTGCTCGTCGTGCACAGAAGATTCCATGCTTCGAGCGGTCGTACGAGGTAAAATAAATATGCAGCCGCTAGCAAGTGACACTGAGCTGCCAGCACATTGTTGGTCGTCATCATGCCCGGTAGTAGAGACCATGCGGCTGTGAAGTATTGCAGCCCTGGTGGGTCCTCGTGAGGTACGATTCTCGATATACTGCCGCGCAGACTGGCCTGACCGAGAGCTAGTACCAACAAGACGATACAACTCTCGGGCCCTTCGCGAAAACCGTTTGACAAGGCGCTGCGGTAATGACTCCTCCAGGTATAGGGGTTCACGCATGAGTACCAGATATTGACTCTGTCGAAGTATGCCTCAATGTACGCATTGGTGTTGGACAGATCGACACAGGGAGTTTTGGCTAGAGACGGCAGCGGCTCGCGGGCCATCTCGAGTTGAAGAAGTATCTGAGGGTCGTATGGCCTCTGGACCAAGTCTCGGATCAGCGGCCATTGTAGCAGATGCAACGCGGCGTTGGTATGCACTTTTGGCATGGTAGATATGTTGGTGCCGCTCGTCCACGTGCCCAAGCCCCCACTCGGGATGACCGAAACGAATCTGTTGGCATCATGGGCCAGGAGGTTGTCGCCAGTAAGGGCCACCGTGCCGTTGCTAATGGGCGGAGATTCGCCGGATATTTGCATTGGGTTCCCACCACCCACCAAGTTCATCTGCAACAGGCTCTCGATGCGCGTAAGTCTTTCGAGGATCAGCTTGTCGCCGGCGTCAAGCTTGATGCCTGGCTCGCGATAAATGCACTCGGCCCCAAGTTCCGTACAAAGCTTGCACTTGGGTTTGGTGCCATCGCACCGCGACTTGCGGGACCGGCAGACTTCGCACTATGAAGAAGCCAGAAAACGTCAGTTACGAGGATCCACTCGACCTGAACTGCCCCAATGTAGGCAACTTACAGCTATCGTAGCTCGTCTCCGTGGGTAATCTACGGTGGCATCCGTGTTACGCCTCTTAAGAGGGTTGATGGTGCCTTCGTCACTCGAGCCTTTGGACATCCCATTCACGGTTGTATACGGGTCTGGCCGTGCTTCGGACGACTGTGAAAGGTTTCGTGCCTTTTGAGCTGAGCCAAGAATACCTTCTCGACTGAAGCCGGTAGTCTTCTGAACCTTGGCAGAACTCGGCGATTTGAGAGCGGAACCATTGACTGGGTTGATCTGGGGCGAGGGAACCTCGATTGAAAAGCTGTCCCTCGATGGAAGAGGGTAGGGCCGACCTGTACTGCTTGCGCCGCCAATCGAGTGAGGTGAGTCGCCAGCCGAAGACGGCGATAGCTTTGGTGGTTGCAGGGCAGCCGTGGCCATCGGGGCTGTATTCTATAGTGGCGTGGGCGCGTACGTCTGTCTCCGCCGAGCACATGCGTGATAGAGAAAAGATGGCGTAGCGTATATCAACCAGATTGTGTAACGCGGGATGGAGCGAACAGGAATGGTGTATGCTGCAACTGAACTGACTGGCGAGAACACAACTACATACCCAATACGCCGAACGTAAGAAGAGACTTTTGAGAGATGAGGAGGAGGGAACCCTTTCGACTTTCGAAGGTGTGGCCTGCAAGGAACGGCAGAGGCCTTATTATGTTTTGGGACGGGATTAATGGAAAAACCGGAGGATCTGACAACAGGACTCGTCCTCGAGAATCGACCATGCCGCGCTGCCCATTACCATCCTTGCCATGGCTTCTGGCCGTGCTGGGTGTACTAATGTTGCTCTATGTACGGACGGTGCTGTGCTGTACCAAATGTGCTGCAGGGCGAAGGGGGGGGAGAGCAGACCACGATGCATTAGACCCTGGCACATGCACACCCTCCTTCATCCCATCTCGTCCAATCCAATCCGCTATGAGACGGCGCCCCGTAAAAGAGTACACGACCCCAGAATGATTGCCGCTCGTGGTTTAGACAGAAGTAGGCCAAGGACTGGGATTTGCGGGCTGGGGAGGGTGGAGAGAGGGGTGTATCCTCTCCCGTCAGCTCTCTTTTCTGTTCTGCCCGAGAGAAAGATCCACGTCCGGTACATACCTACATAGTTAACATGCACATGTATGTACGGACGGGGCGGAGCGGATATCTGATCATGTATGTGAGTTCGTGGACACGGAATAATTCTTTCCAGCCGTGAAGATTGGGCAAAGAGCATGAGCGAAAGATCAGTCGCAATCCACGAGCTCTTGCCAGCATGCGCAAAAGGATCTTTGTGCAGACTGTCGGTGGAGTGAGAGCGGCGTATGCAACGGAGGAGATTCTAGAACAGGAAGAGTAACTGTCCTTGGCGGCATCGTGTTTCTGATGACTAGCTGGGCTGGCCTGTAACTAAAGTGATGTACAGAACTGTCTGCGATTGGCAGGGTGTCCCATCCGTTGATCTGAGGGAAAGCACAGTTGAGCGGTACTTACTACTTCGCACCAATACCCGTTTGCGAGTGGACGGCATTATCCGTGTGAGGCTGCCTGAGGATGGTGGTAACGAAATTGAGGTGACTACCAGCACTGATTTGCCGCGGTAGAATGGTAGACCTCAGTGCAACCTCCCAAGCTGAAATGAGAGAGGTGCATTGCTAACCCCATGTTTTGGGGGCATGTACATTGAGCAGCCGGCAGAGATCGAACAGGGGGCTCGAATAGCCTGCCTGTCAGCTACCTACAACACGCACTTTCCTAAGCAGGTTAGAGCAGTACGCACATAGCCATGGGGGGTCGTTTCGCGAAAGAGAGTGAGATGCAGAATCGAGCATGAGGTATGTATACTTCAACCGGAACAATCAAGCCACAAAGCATCTTTCGGCGGTGTATGAACTCGTCGAACCCGAAAGTGAAGAGCAATAAACCTGGAGCCTGCCATTCGATCCATTGCCAGACATGAATACTCGAAGAAGATGTCAACTGCAAATTCGGTGCCCAGTGGGCGGCGAGCTTGGCTGCAGAAAGCAATGGAGTGGACAAGTCCCACCTCCGAATCGTTCGCTACCGCCCATCCGTATCGCTTAACAGCAGTTACATGAACATTTCAGGGTGCATCCATGTTCTTGACTAAGACTTGTATGTGACCCCCCTTACATTCTGTTGCTGCAAGCAGACATAAAAAGAATTATTCAAGTATGGGGAGATAAGTCTATGACCATGTATACGACATCACATACACTCGCGATCCAAGAATGAGATGGTCAGTAATACGTCGGCTGGTTCAAAACCTCGAGCATCCGACAATCAGCCTATGAGATGCTGTGGGTGCCGTGGGTGGTAAAGGAGTTCCCGGTTTTGCAATGTCCTATCCGACCATTAATTTCAGGCTCAAACCGTCGCAGAGGCTCGGCCACTGCTGTCGGATGAGATTCGTTGTAGACATTAGCACAATGGCCACTAGAAACACGACTTAACGCCTTACATGACACGCCTAAAGTTGGAGGGTAGGTCCTTGGAGCGGGCGAACGAATTTGGGTGATATCAATGCTTCAAGCTCTGCCCCCCGCAGATTTGCTTCAATGATGTTGCTTACCTCAACTGCTTCAGTACTTTATTTTGGGGCCACAGCACAGGCCTAACATTGCACTGTTGCACTACGGAACTCCACCCCCACAGCGGGCACAATAGCGGGCACAGCGGGCGGGCGTATCATTGAGCTCCCAAATTTCGGTTCCAATGGTGAACCTATTCATTTTCTTCTACAGCGCTTGCGGACAGTAAGAGCTGATCAGTTGCCTTCGCCCGTATCGTTGCTCATTGCCTACGTACGTCGAGTCTTACCCAAGCTCCTGGTTCGTCCGTTAAGCGAGCCGACCCTACATGTCCACCTGATGCCGACTCGGGTCACAAGGCGTGATCTGCGGCGAACATCTCTCATACTGCCACCAATATCTTTTCTGCTGCCTCTTTTCGCTAAACGGCGCACCTTCCTTTCTGGATATCGCCGCAGCCAAGAGACGGCAAGTACCAATCCCCCTCTGACGGGTTGGACTCAACTACGCAATCTTGACGATCGCGTTGGTCCCCAATTCGTTGTATATGTCGCTGCCGCGAGGATTTGTGGGCTGCCAATCAATGCCGCAACAACAGGCAGGTGGGCGACTTGGAACTTCTTGCCTTGGTTCTTTGTGCAGCCAACTTGGAAGAGATTGCCTGCTCAGCAAGAACCGTATCTGATCAGGGCGGATCATACACTATCGGGACACTGTAAGTTGATTACGTGCATCTTGGACATGTAAGCCATTAGCAGGGGAGCCGTTGACTTTGACTGGCTGGAGGAAGGGAACACAGCGATATATTAAGCACTTGCAGCAAAGGAGGCTTGGAACGGCCCGAATACACACTCGTTCGCCATGACTGGCTGGCTTCCCTCGTGGCAGACCGGCAATATCCTTGCGGGGTCGGCAACGCTTACTGGCAATTATTCGCAGTCTTGTACCACGTCGTTCTGGGACCAGGCTGACTTCTGAAACACCAACGCCTCGTGGCCGGGCTGGAGTTGTGCCTCTAATCATATCAATATCCTGCCTCGAAGACGACGCGACTTGAGAGAGTAAATAGTGTCCAACGTCGTGTTCACTGTCAAAGGCTGGCAGAGATTGTGTGAAGCACTGTGACGCTACCAATCACCGAAGACAGAACGTCAGCCGGCAGGCATTCACAGTTGATCGAGATTGTTGTCATTGAATCTGTTTGGTGTCACACACCATCAACCTGTCTCGAGCCTGTTCCTTTCTTCCACTGTTGATGATGCCTGATACCAGATGCCTGGTACGGACGGATGTTATACAGCAGCTTGATTCGGTTTGTATAGTTCATATCTCTGTCGCAGAGGTCTAGTACGATCTGTAAAAGGTGGGCATCGCCTTTGAGGTTGCCTGCTTCGATAGTGGCAGCACTCCCTAAGATGAACGACCATTAGTCCTTGTTGGCTGTCTTGGAAGTCTGCTCTAATTTCCACGATCAAGAAACTACCATCCAAGACAAGCTGAATAGCAAACACCTAAAGCACCGACACCGTGGCATTGAGCGCCATATGCATGTTTCTGCAGGCCAGATCACCAACACGATGCTCTCCCCCGTGTCGTTACTATTCTGGTTCTACTAGGGGCACAATGACGAGGGCTCAATATATTGCACGATGCACATTGGTTCGATTCGCCAGGGTCTTCTCTCTAGACCAAGCCAACCTGGCAAGCTGGCAAGCTGGCAATCCAGTTCTGCCCTGCTTTGCAGCAGCGATCTAATCTATTTAGATGAGCATTCCGCCCCCCTGCTGAAGGAAAGCCCCGTAGTGTCTGCCCTTTCCTTTGGCAAGTGACCGATGGAGGTTTTGCGGCTGCTCAAGAGGCGACTATTGGACTGGCAATGAGGCTCTTAACTGCAAGCGCATCCTGGTGATATTTCTCCGCACCTTTGCGTGAGCGGAGTGCATACAAATCTGTATGCGTGTCAGTATTGAATCAATGCCGTGTGCGAACCAGGCCGGCTACTTCCCCTTTTTCTCAACGTGCTGCCAGAGGAGAGTCATGCGGCTGAATCTTCCCGCATCTAAATGATTGTCGAGTGATCTACAGGACCATACGTCGGTTTGACTTTATCGATTCATGCAGGTTCAGGCGACGCTGGCCTTATCCCTTGGACGGCCTTGCTGTCGAAATGACGTTCAGAGTCCGGAGTCCTGGCCAAAGAAACAGCTTCATTCGTGGAAGCCACGCTGGGAAATCAACTACGTCCTCGCAGGCCCTGAGTCTGGCACGGCCTCTCTGTGATACCACCTGCAGTGATACCTTCACATGCATTTGAGATGTATGTAAAGCTCTTTCTCTGTCACCTGTTACAGCACGTGGCACGTAGCAACCGGACTGGGCACAGACTCAATCTTTGCATGTAAGTCATTCGATTCACCCACATAAGCAATACTATATATAACCTTAAGCTGCTTCGCTTCCAGAAACGATGTGTTTCTGGAACCAAAAGTTCGAGTGTGGAGAAGACAATATTTTCTTTACATCTCTCGCGCGCGATACCTGCATTGCCACTGCATGCAAGTGGGCTTGACGAACCAAAGAATGCGGTTCTGGGGGTACTGGCACATCCCAACGCAGCAAAAATACTCCGTCGTCACGATGGCACTCTCTAAGTAGTAGTAGCAGTTGCTCATGATACGTGGGCTCCAAGAAAGAGGAAGAAGAGTCAAAGAAAAAGGTAAGAACCTCCCGAGGTCGGCATCCGATAATGCATTATCTGGCAAACCCCCCTTCCGCTGTCTGTGATATATGAGAATGCATATGGGCGTTGAGACTTCATTTCTTACCAGCCCTGTGAACGAAATCGTATTCTTTTTGTCCAAGCCGAATCGTGGTTAAGTTCGTTTCAGACTAGGAAGATATTGTTTGGGAGGTATAGTCTAACAACTATAGGGCACGCCATACCGGTTGATTACAAGGGGGGGTGCGGCGGCTACTGGGGAAGGGCAGGTATCAGATCGTACGAGCGAGGGCGAGATATTACGCCATGATAATTTCCCGGCAACTTTTGAGAAGCGCGAGAGAAATTGCAGGGCGGCTTGTCGATGTCTCGAGATGCTTGAGCTGTGGATGAAGGGACCACACACACACACGGGTGCCAACGCGCGCGCGATGCAAATGCAATTCCTCCCCTCCCCCCAGTAAATGAGAAAGTACCTTCACTTACCGGTATTCTGGAAACCGCCTTCCCTGCTATTTTCCTTTCCAGTCCGGCCATGCTAGTGGTACTGAACAAGTCTGCACGCGCCGTGGCACCGGAGCTGTATTACCAGATCAATGTCAATGCCGCGTGGGAAAATAAGCTCCAGTGCCAAGCCATCCCCTCAGGGTTCTTCACTTTAACCGGGAGAGATTCAAGACAGACGACACCCTAATGAGGCTGCTCTACGGAGTACTGAGAGCGCAGATGTAAAGCACATGATGTATTTCAAGTAGCAACTGCTTGCATCAAGTCTATTGACAGAACATCCAGGAGTCGTCAGCGTCAAATAACATGGCGCATGGGTAAGGTGTATGTAATTACGTAGTATGAGAGAGAGGAGGGAGAGAGGGGTCTGAGTGTTGAAAACGTGGTATCGAGCCATTCAAAGAAGAGCTCTGGCTCAGGTGGTGGTGTACGGACTGCATATCGATTTGGAGGAAGTTCCGGTATTAGTAGTTCTGGTGGTGGTACAACGACAGAAATGCAGCTCTGGTCTTTGTCGTTACCCCTCTCGCTCGTGAAAACGAGTGCGGAGTCGAGGGTGGAGAAAAGTATCGAGGGGAGGATCGTCGCCCGGATTTCTTGGGGTAGACGGAGGGTTCCCGTGGACGCTGACAGGTAATGAGGGGTTCGGTTCGGTTCACAGGGGGCTATGTAAATGGTTAGCTACCTCCTATTGTTCTCCTGTACATGCACATGTAAAATTTACGTATGCCACTCCGGCATTTGACGGATTCTACGCGAACGGCGTTGCTACCACTACAGTGCGTATTATATTCCCTGGTCGCGCGTGAATATGTGCCAGAGAGCGAAAGCGAGGCAGCGAGGCAGCGAGAAAACGATACAAGTACGTACGCGTAGAGAGATGCTGCATAGAAACACCGCCAACCATAAGGGTGTGACGTGTTCACCGGGGTTTCCTGTCAAGGAAGAGTTGGTGGTGGTGGTGGTGGACCCACGATCCCGCCTCTTGTCTACCGGTGTGTAAGTGCACGGGAATCAACTGGAGGCCTGTATGCAGTCACCGTTTGCTCACGTCTATCCCCAACACATATATGTATACACATCGGAATGGAACACCTAACGAACCGGCACCGTGCGAAGTTGCAACCCGACCGGCAAGTGGTGGCCCGGCTATCGCTGTCTCTTGGTTTCGTCGTTGCACCCCCTTCATCTTTCTCTCCCTCATCACAGTCAGCAGGGAGGATTGTGCTCTTCTGGCGCAGTTACCGACGCGGCGCGGTAGGGTTCTGTCGTAGGGTTGCAATTGCGACCCCTTTTCAGGTGTGTGCCGGTAGTAGATGCACTAGCTTTCTTTTCCATCTTCCCCAGAGCAACCCTTCCTTTTCCTATGCCTTGTTACATGATGTCCTGCCAGCTTGCCATGCTTGCATACATATAGTCCGGATAGGGTAAGCGAGGTATGCTCTCATTCGAGCTTCACTTTTCTCTTCCCTCCCTATAGCTGGAGCTCTTATGGGCATCACGACTTTGTGTGTCCAGCCAAGCCTATGGAGGGCGCCGCCGCAAGGTCGCGACACCGTGGGTCAATCCTCGTCAGGATAATGGCCGACCCAGTGCTCGTAAGGAAGACCCCCTCCAGCAGCAGGTCAAGCTTCCGCCAGTCTTCTTGGCTCCATCCATGACGGATTGGTGGCATGCTCGATGTGCGTCGTGGTACCCAGAGGCACACGCCAGTCCTCCAAACATGGACGCAATGCTTGGGCATCAGGCAGACAGTCGAAAGTCTAGCTGGCCAACTATGCTCCTGTCAGACCTCGATTTGCACATGGTGGCCCGTCCTGGGGCTGTTCACAGCTCGTGCGTGAGACGCAGGTTGCGCTTGTGCGATCGGGAGGGAAATGGAGAGAAGGGGAGGTCTGAAGGTGTTCGTTTGATGGTATGGTATGTCTTTCGAACAGAAATGCTTCAAGCAGTGCAGTCGCCGCTAGCCTTGAAGATGGGAATCGGTTGAGTGGAGGACGGGGGCCAGATACATGCTAACATAATAGTCCGCTTATACCCCCTCCCCCCGCAAGATGGTCTTTCAGAGCCGGGGTATGTATGGGGTAGTCATTTGGATGCAGGAACACCGGTTGCCATCCCCATCATGGAATAGGTCACCTCTTCCCATATCTTCTTCGGATCAGCACTAGACGCATCCCTAATAGCCGTGGCATAGGTGACACACACACACACACCAAGTCATGGCAACCTCGCGCTGCAGGGCCCAATGGCTGAAGAGTATTCTACGAGTCTGGCGTGTGTGTATGCATGCGCTGCTGTATGGTTGACAGGTCTGCATTATGCACTAGAGGGGGAGTATGGCTCTTCCTGATCATTGATCAGGATCGCCGGGCCTTCGTTCCCTAGCGAAACTGTCCAGCATACCCCCTATTGCGAGTTCCGGTAGCCATGGCAGACAAGTTCTATTCATATGGTTCCCAGTAATTTCGCATGGAGGCTACGAGCAACATGATATCTGGCTATTGGCCGGACACTACCGGGCTATGTGCTTTTGCTACGCAGACGGCATTCCATTCAGTACACAATTAATGTAGCAGTTTCTCAGGTAGCGTCAGAGCATGATAACAAGATAGACCACATGAGGTTGTGTGTAAGTGAGTGCTCATATCAACTACGTAATGTCCCGCGTATGAGCGTACCAGTAATGATCGAACCAAGAAGATCACTTCTTCCCCATTTTCAAAATTCTGCACCGGAAACGACAGTTGACCTCTGAATGGGAACCAGGCCGTATATCTATCCGTGACCTGATGGTCGAGTGCCCGCTGGAGCTGCAGTCACCCAGAAATTATCGCCAAATATCCACCTGCCGCAGCTCTTACTTCAGTTCGCCAGGAATTCTGTCGATGTGGACACCATGCTGGTTGCTCGCGTTGCTGAGCCCGGAGCAGTCGGTGCACTATCGCGAATTCTGTAAGTCCCTTTCCAAGATCGAAACTCAGGGGAGTGCTAGTCAGAAAACACCTGTTCCGATTTGTCATCGACTTACGTTCGAGCAGTTGTCGCAGTCTTTGCAGTCACTGCAGTTGGAACAGTTGTTGCAATCGGTGCAGCTATGGCAGTTGGAGCACTGTCGGACGGTGGTCATATCAAGTCAGCAAACGGCCGGGAGGAGAGTAGGGAAACGAGAATACACCCTCTTACGTCTTTGCAGCCTTTGCACTTGTTACAGTTCGAGCAGTCGTCGCATCCTCCACACGTACAATGTCAGCCAGCCAACTTCACTTCCTAGACACCGGCTGACCAGAAGAGCTGGACCAAGTACGATCGGCCTCTGATGATATGCCAGTGCTGTATGTCGGGAGACGAAGGTACCCCTTATCCCCAAAGGCAGAACTCACCGGTACCTAGAAAGCGACTCGTCAGCATGTCACGAACGGCAGTGGATATCTCGCCAAGGGACGTACAGTCTCTGCAGTTCTCACAGTTCGTGCAGTTTTTGCCTAGATAGGGAGCTATAGTCAGGACATGCAGTAGGTTGAAGTAGTCACAAGTGCAAGTGTAACGGATGGCACGATGACTGCAATGTGCAACCAGCCTACAGCAGGGGACACATCTCACAGTTGGTGCCTATCAGTGAGTAAGTAATTTGTTGTCATTGTCAACCATGTGAGTCCTCTTCCCATGAGGGTAAGGGGGGCGACCAGAGTGTTCACTCACAGTTGCGATTACCGTTCTGGTCGGACATGATTGCGAACTCACTGGGAGAAATCGGCGCACTTGATGTTTTCGAATGTTTTATTTCCTCTGGTATGATTCTAGAGATCATTCTTGAACACAGCGGTATGGTAGACGTTGATATAAGCTCTTGAGGATTTGGGGGCCATTTATGATAAGCAGGCCTCAACGCGCGTCGCCGGCCAATTAGATCATGAACAAAGGTCGAACTACGTGTATGTCCTACCCTCACCTTCCTGTTTGGTAATTCATGACGACAGTTGTCTATGTTTTGTTGCTAGCAAGTGGGTGACTATAGTTCATGATTGTGATTTGATAGGAAGAAGAGGCCCGGCAAACGTGGTTGTTTACGATTGTACGCGAAATGAGAGAACATTCATCATGTCCTGGGTGACTCAGTTGTTGACACTCAGGCGGGCTCTTTGGATCAAAACACCAATAGAGCTTCGCAATGAGATGCGCCGGGGCTGCGCAAGCTATGACAGACATACCATGCTGACGTCTTGGATTCGCAGACCAAGTGATTGGGAAGAGAATGCCCTTTTCTTACCTCGTCTGCCTTCTCCCCATTACGCCCAACGAGCATACAAGCTAACCGACAACAACATTGGACGGACGACGTTTGCTTGCATGAACCCTCTTCCCGCAGCTTCAGCCAGAGGCTGGGGTCCAGACCTTCCACCAAAGACAAACAAGTCCAGCCGCAAAGTCTACTAAGGTGGGGAAGAACGTGGTTGTCGGTAATTTTGCGACGCCTGCCTGTCTTGCACACCGCCGCCAGAGTAAGCATCGCCATGAGAAACACGGTCTCGCGTAGACGACCGCGGCGGGCCATGGAGATGCCGGGGACGCACTCGGTCTTATTCGACGGCGTTTGGCACTCTGCCTGGGAACCGAGAAGGAGTTCGTTAGTCCCTGCCGCGGCGTCCAACAAGACATCTAGCTCGATACGGCCCAGAAGCCCGTCGCAGGCGCCAGCGCTGACCCCGCGGGCACTTTCTGGTTCACCGTTCCCATACAAACCTCCTCCCAACACCTCGCGGATTCAATGGCTCGACACGGGAAACTCCGAAAGGAGGAGAAAGAAGCCTTCTGGCGCGTCCGGAGCTGACTTAGTCCGCGCCCCCAGGTTGATTGATGGGCCTCCGTCCGTACCCAGCGGCCAGCCCTAAAGCGGTGTTCCTGCTTACTACCTACCCGGCCGCCCTGAGGCTAAACGCCCGATGTCTCAACCCTCTTGCCAATTGCCGCAGTCGAAAAAGCAAACATCATGAACAACAGCCTCCCAGCTTGACGCCAAGTGCCAGGGCCCGTGAGCTGAGACCCTTGGAGATACCTACCAGAAAATTTGTCAAAAGAGCTACGCTCAAGTGGGCATGGTACTGTCCTGGGGGGGTCACAGCTAGTTTGCTCGTCGGCCCAGGACTAGAGGCTAGAGCTGACGGCGGAAGACGCAGACTAAATAGGCTCACGGCGTCTCAGGCTCGCGGTTGAAACCACTATAGACGATCGCGACTCGGGCCTGGTTTGCCGCCGGGTAGCTTTGCCCGAATCGAAAAAAAAAAAAAAAGCTTCTTGGGAGAGGACGGTAGTTGCGGACGTGCCTTGCTCTGAGCCCGAAACCCCCATGGCGATGGCAGTAGGAACGATTATTGCGTCATGAAAGAGTAGCAGCCCAACAAATGATTGTGACATGTGTCACTTATATTTGAGCAGTAATATTGGATTGGGAATGTTGACTCTAAGTACCACACCACCGGCCACCCCCGCCTCCCCAAAAAGAAGAAGGGCCGGGTAGGCGCCGCCGCCAGATTCGGATATCAAACACATAGGGCAAAAGACATGTTTTCCTGGTTGCAGGGCTCGGGACTAGTGCAATTCATTGGACGAAAATGTCTCTGTGTGTAGAAATACCACTACAGCTGTTAGGCTAGAGCGCACGCGCGAAGGAACAGGTTACTGACTCTCGTCGGGCAGGTAGTGCCAGACCAGTCAGAGTAGCGTTAGGTCTGCCGCCTTTTACTCGGCCAAAAGACCAGGGAACAACGCCCGAGGGTATCCCGTCCTGAATCACACCCTATTCTCCGGTGCGACCTGCGTCATTCCGTGTAACCGTAGCCTTGGATACACAGCCAAGTATTGTGGAGCGCCAGGTGGGTTTTCTTTTCCCAGCTTCGAGCCAGGACTCGGCTTGTCGTGTTCTTGACGCTTGACGCCGGGTCACGACGAGGGCAGTGGCAGGTAGCGGTAGGGACGACCGCCGACGTGTTACAATGTTGGGGGGCCGTTTCCTGAATGCGGGAAGACCGATTCCAGCGATTTCCCCGGACGATGGAGCTGGCAGTGCGGCTCAGCCAGAAGTGAACCCTGCATAGGGAATCTTTAGCTGATGTAGGGACTTCGTGAGAACCGGACCTTGGCCAAGATTTTTTCCTATGTGCCTGGCGATCTCTTTCCCAACCGGTTTGCATCTACCGAGGATCCTCTTGGCCCTCATGCGCTCCGGCATGGGATGGAGGGTGGCACGTGAGCCATCGTCTAGAACAAATAGACCGTCGTAGATTTACATCTTGTCTCGTCATCGTCAATGGGCATGGGGAAATCCTGGACAGGAGTCCCTGGTGCATTGCATGAAGAAACAAACCACGGCATCCCGAGCGGTTCGGGCAGCAATAAACATGTTCAAGCAGGCTCCTCTGGCAGGCAGGCAGTCAAGCATCAAGTTTGCTTGATCCCCGAACCTCCAAACCCCTCCAACACCCTTCATCCTTCGCAGAACCCTTTCGCTCTCGCATCGCTGAAAAACCCGAACAACTCCACACAGCTACACAGCTGGCGCCGTCAAATATCCCGCTATACGAGCCTCAGCCCAGGATGGGACAAAACATTGTGGTTCAGGTCTCACGACTTTGCCGTTTGCCGCGAAGTGGTGAAATGCGGATGGGCAATCGGAATGATGTTGACCCTCGGGTGGAACTGGTAAACCGGACCCAATGGGGTCCGACCCTAAATATAAGACGAGCACAATGAAGAATCGACCGAGGCTATCTTGGGCGCCATGTACTGTTACCGTCACATAGACGGAAAAGAACATACGAGTTCACGGAGTTAGATGCATCTCCGGCCTGCTTGGCGAGGAGGGAAAACCCCCCGTTTTGCTCGAGTCGCTAACAGTGTTTGTGTAGGGGTGGAAAATACGATCGCTGATCTGCGGGTCTATCGCAGAGACACGGACGCGAGAGTGATCCGACAAGGATGCACACCCCCCTTGGCGCACCTCACCTTGGCTGATTGGGCAATGCGTAGCGGTGAGAGAGAGACGAGAGAGACCCCCGAGACCCCTTTTTCCAATTTCCTCATGAGGAAGATGGATGGGACATGGCCAAGATGTATGTATGCAAATGGAGGATTGATGGATCGGTAGATGGCAAAGCAGTGCTCAAGGGCAATTCACAGGCTGGGGCCACATGCCAGAGAACTACCTAGAACCCCCCGAATCCCCCTTCGTGCAGCAATTTTATGTACGTGTGGGATGATACGTATGCACAAGCAATCAGAGGTTAATAAGCGGGCATACGTTTTCCACCTCTCTCTCGCTCTCAAGCGCGATGGATTCCGACTTGGATGGCTTCTTCCATGGTTCATTACGAGCCTTGTGCTAGTGTGTCAGCTTGACTGTCGACTTCGTCTCCTTGTCCGTGGCCCAATTGCGTGCTGGGGCCTCAGGCGGCTTTGGGGCGGATGAACCCTGAGCATCAAGCCACGGAGAAGATGATGCCGGCTTAGCCGTCGACACTCTAAGCCGTAGGCAGGTATGCTTTCTCGGCAGCTATTGCCTGCGTGTGTAGCCACCGAGCGACTACTTGCCGACGCGAGTTGAAACAGTCGTAAGCTGCCCGTGTTTGTTTGTACGGGATGCGCTTGGGAAAGTGATGTGTTGTGTGGTGCGAAAAGGGCGACGATGAGGCTGACTTACGACTCACTGATTGGGCCGTAGTGCGGGATGCTCCCAGAAGAAAAAAAGTTTACACACGGGGGCAGGGCAGGGGTAAGGGGAGACCAGTACGGAGAGGAAGACCATAGCCCATACTACTAGCTTGGGTTTAGGTAGCGTTCGGTGTTGGCTGCAGGACGAGAGGACCCAACCAATCCCGTTGTGTCCAGTCTGAGCCACCGCACGCTCAAAACGGCCATTTGAAAGAAGAGCCTTCGGCTTTTTCAGCATCCACATTTGCCTTTGCTGTGTTGTGTAAGTAGGTACACACAGAATAAACACATAATAGCATTATGTATTACTATCGAACGCGATGCGTCGCTGTCGGTATGTGTGTGTCTCCCAGTCGTCTTTACGTAGCATCGGGGCCACTGCTACTCTACCTACATGTACATATGGTGTTATGGATTTTGTGTTATGCCCAGGAGGAGGAGGAGGAGGAAAAACAAGGAACAACCGCGTTCAAGGTAAACAGAAAGCGATCATACAGCATTCATAGTGACAAGTGATTCCACATTGCACAAACAAGTAACCCCCGAACCCTAGGAGAGGAGTTGGAGCGCCGGCTGCTTGTGCACGTTCGATCCTTGACTCCATGGTAGAGCACTGGTAGAAGACCTAAGCTGGGGGAAAGTTGGCTGCTCCCTCCTCCATCGAACCAAGCCCTGGACGCCGACTGCTGTACTTCATCATTTCTCTGCCATCTCGCCCTTTTCAAATCCCCCCCACTGTGCCACTTCTGCCCACCGAGCCATCAGCCTTACCAGCAAAAGCTCATTACATTTTGCGGGTTCCCAGCAAGACGAATTACTATTCTGAGTTACGAGCCAAGGAGCACGACATCCAGACTCGAGCGAGAGCTGGATCGATGTATCGATGTACATGTACCTGACGTATCTGCTTGTACCAACTTCCTTCCTGTCCCTGGGTCGGCCCCATCCTTTAGCCTGGCGCGCACCCTGAACAAGCTATTGCATCTTGGGCAGTCCTGCTCGTTGATGACCCGTGCGTGGTGCGGCTATGCAGCCATACAATTACCTACTACTACCTACATCCATCCAGACCTGATAATCTTCCAGTCTTGATATATTCACCCATCTCTGCCTTTCCGTGCTTTCCCATCCCATCTTACCATCTACCCTCTTCGTCCCCGAAAATAGATTGCTTGTTGTGCTTCGACTGCGAGTTTGTGGTTTCGCCCAGCTTCCTCTCGTCTCGGTTCAGCCTTTGTATATAAGTAGAGCTCTCTCGACCTTCATCATCGCAATCTCAACTCATTACCATTTCGCACAACGTCGCTGGTGTTAGCAATCTCTCCCCAGTAGCTGCCCACCTGACCTAGAAATCCCCTCTGCTCTGCCCAAGCCCTCCATTAGAGCATGAGGAGAACCCACTGCCATATCTAGTGCAGCATTGGAGTGTATTTTGTTCGAAGAGCGTCTTCGAGCAGCCAGTCAGCCATCTTTCCATCCATCCATCTGTCCGTTGGCAGCAACCACATCCACCCGTTTCACCATGGGCCACAACAAGAGCTTCTCCGTCGTCGACGACGACTTCGAGTTTGACGAGGCCTACTTCCGGACATTCTACAAGCCTCTCTCGAACCTGCCTACGCCGCCACTCTCATCCCAGAACTCATCCGCAACACAGAGTCCTCGCATCGTGCCTGGCGACGCCGAGGCCCTCAACTCAGATCTTCTAGGTAATTCAACAAACCTCGCCACAGCCTTTTCGAAAACACGGACGACTGACCAGCTTTCCAACTGTCTAGCGCCGGCAATTCATTTGACCAGGATGCTCCCCCAAGGCCTTGCCCTGGAATCACCCTCGGTGGCAGTCGTACACATGATGCTCACGCACGCCATGCTGCCTATGGACGCCATCGCATTGGCGACATGTATACTGGACGCACTCCCTCGCCGGTACCGCAATACCTGGCGGATGTCGTACCCCCGGTCGCGCCAGACAACCCCGGCATCGAAGCGGCACACAATGCCCTCGGGCCCAATTCTGCCGCCAGCCCACAACGATACCGTATTCCCCGAGGTTAACGTGCTGGCCGCCCTAATTATAGCCAACAAATTCATCGCGGACTTGCATGAGCCCACCTCCTGGTATGCCAGCGAGTGGGGCCGCGACATGTGGACCTGCGAGCAAATCAACGTCACGGAGCGCTGCATCATGGAGGCCCTCGAGTACCGCATCATCCCGCTACTGGACGACCAATACATCAAGCAGGCGCGGCACGACATCGAGCTCGCCCGTCGCGAGCTCCTCGACGAGACCAGCGAGCTGGCCATGGAGGCCAGAGAGTACGAGCTCTACAACCCCGCGAGGCCCATGATCTCAGGCCAGGCCGTCGTTGGTCTGGGTCTCTCGCTCACGCCCGCCGATACACCAAAGTCCGAGGTGCGCACACCGGGCAGCCAGACAGCAGAAAGCCTAGATCTCGCGACGCGCGAGGCCTTTGCCAAGTCACCCCCGGTGCCTCACGATTTCTTGCGTTTCCCGGCGGACGTAAAGCCCCGGTCCTGAGCGAGTCACAATATAATGTCCTGCAGGAGGGAGATGAGCAAATCGATTTTCCGATTACCTGATTGGGTGATCCTGATGCATAGCGACTTGGGTGCATGGCGTATTGGTTCGGGTCAGGGCCTGGATCCATTTCCAGGCCTTTCTTTTTTTGCAACATTTGTGTTAATTTGGGAGGACGTCGTATCCTCCCATCAAGCATGCCTGCCAGGCAAACAGCGCAATGCCTGGCTTTACAAAGTGGAGTCATCGGGTAAAGGGGGAACATCTGTATATGGATGGATGGGGAAAAGGGACATGGAGTTCATTGTGAGCCAATTTCTTGGTCGCCTCTGGTGGAAAAAACCGGTGCTTGCTGCTTTGTCTGCCCATGGGCGCTGGAAGTTCCGGACATCATCATACGTTATTGTTTATGCTGCTTACTGCAACCACAATACCCATTAGTATGTATTTATGTTTACTGAATAATATGTTTTACTGAGTCGAGTAGAATCGACTCGGGTGTGCAATTCATCTTTTCCCAAATGCCAATAGTGTCAGTACAAATGCATCCCCATCCTGCCACACCTCATGCAGCCCCGGGGCGGAGGAGGGGGACTAGCTCGCATGGAGAGTAAGCGACGGTGCGATTTTCGATTCGTTTGGGCAGGGCTTCCCCAGATTCGGCGGCATACAGGCTGAATCTACCCCTGATGTCGTCATGACAGCCTACTGGCCGCCGCCTGCCTTCCTTCCACTACAAGCTTCGTGCCGCTCCACGTTTTCCCTCCCGAACCCTCTCTCTGTCTCTCCTGAGTGGTGAAGAAATTTTCCGTCTCCAGGAGAGGCGGGAAGGAAAATGGGGGAGGGGCCGGCCGGGGGGCCAAGCTGCGCAAGGTCTATTTATATATATGAGCAGATTCTAAGGTAGTCTGCATCTCCCGATCTCTTGACCCAGTCTAATTGTGAGAAGGGAAGAAAGGGGTTCGGTGCTGCATCTCTGACTGGCGCGCCATTGCACAGTTGCACAATGGGATTCTTTCTGAATATTCCATGCATGACGGGCACTTGCTATTGCTGACAAGCATTTGTATTTGTCTGCGTGTCTGTTTGTCGGTCTGCCGGCTATGCGGCATGGCTTGAAGCTTGACCCTTCATCGGCTCGATCGCTGGTGGGTGGCGCCATCGTCGTCAGTTCTTGCAGAAGGAGAGCTGCTGCTGCAACTACGTCCCTGCCACCACCACCATCATCACTATCACCATTGCATTTTCCCTTTCCCACCTTAACGATTTTCCGTCTGGACTTCGATATCTACATATATTGTCAATATAGGAGGGACGGGCTCAGCACTATGACAACAAATTCTAATATACTCCTACCACGTCGATGCTGCTCCAGGCATGATGAACCTTACAAGCCGGGTTGGCAGGACGGCGGGTTTGTTATGGTTACCTCTAGTACGGGGTTACTTTAAGTTTAAAGGCCGTTGAGACGCAGAAACTCTGCGTGAACCATAAATCGTGACCATGAACTAGGATGGCATCAAGTATACTGTATATGCAAGTAAATAAGCGGTCGAGAAGCCACCGACCTCGACCCAATAGCCCCTGGCATCTGCTGTATGGATGGTGTGACATAGTAGTATGTATGACAGTGGTTATAGTCTGCACCTGCATGGAGATGGAATCGGCATGTGTAAGCGGTTGATGGACATCTACGTACCATTTTCCATCAGGCACCGACTACATGCAGACTATCCTTAATTCCGTTTGGTAGAAGCTCATCCAGCTTGCTCGACGTACAATATACTTACATAGTACTTAGCTTGCATGTAAACAGATGCATCAGTCAGGTTTACACCAGGGGCATCTGATCTCGCTGTCCAGCGTACTTGGGACACACGAACAAAGAAGGGCACCGCCTAACCAGGTCCATTAGGTCGCGGGAAATTAAGACTTCAGGTTCATCTGGTTTGACTCCATGCAGAGAATGCTTAAATTCACAAACTAAGTACCCTTACCGACCGTCCATCTTAAAATGGTCGTCTTTGATTTCAGTTCCGAGAGCTGAATAATGAGAGACAGTAAAGCCCCACGTCAGCTTGAATGCGGGGCAACGGGGCTTATCGAGCTAAAAACTATTCCAAGATAGGATTAGCGAGGGGCATTTCTCAATCTTTCAAAAGTTCTTCACTCACAACGCAGCAGCAGTTCTTCGAATTGGGCGCGCCTCGGTACCTGACAACAGCGAATCTCAAGTCCTAGACAAATCTGCATACTCCTCAAAATGGCTAAGAAGAGAGCGAGAGAAGCTGATGGCGCATCTGCCGACCCGGATAAGATGGTGGACGAGGGCGAGAGCTCGGATGACGAGGTAAGTATTTTTTTCATTCACGTCCCGGCGGCGCTCGTTCATATGACCCCTCCATACTAATTAATTTGCAGGACTTTGATATTGTCAATGTGGACTTTGAATGGTTCAACTTCAATGCAGACATTGACTTCCATGGCAGCAAAGCCCTGCTGCGCCAGTTGCTGGACGTGGATGCCGCCCTGTTCGACATCTCCGGCCTGGCAGACCTGATCCTTTCACAGTCCACCATCGGCTCCACGGTCAAGACCGACGGAGAGGGAGGCGACCCCTATGCCATGATGACGGCGCTCAACCTGCGCGAGAACCGCGAGAAGAAGCCTTTGGCGGACCTCGTCAGCTACCTCTCGGACAAGGCTAAGACCTCACCGTCTCTGTCCTCGGTCGTGCCAGACCTGCTGGCCTCGCCGGACAAGCACGTCGGCCTCGTCTTGTCTGAGCGTCTCATCAACATGCCGTCTGAGATCGCGCCGCCCATGTACAGCATGCTGGTCGACGAGATCGAAGCCGCCGTCGAGGACAAGGAGCCGTACGAGTTCACCCACTATCTTGTGCTGTCCAAGACCTACCAGGAGATCGAGTCGACGCTCGACGTCGAGGAGCGCAAAAAGAAGAAGGGCAAGCAGGAGCCGATGACCTTTTACTTCCACCCCGAGGACGAGGTGCTGCACAAGTACGCCGCCGCCCATGGCACCTACGCCTTCACCAACAATGACGCCTCGGCCGCCGACAGCAAGCGCGCCTTCCAGGAGATGGGCGTCTCGCCGAGCGGGCACCTGATCTTGATCGAAGCTGGCAAATTCGCCGCTGCGGTGAAGGCTGTCGGCGACTACATCAACCCGCCATCGTGAAGATAGATACCCATAAATCCAAGACATTATGAAACCAGCTTTTATTTATTTCGTTCTTTCTTTTCCAAAAGTAGTGCCTATTCAAACATCCATAGTAGTAGTCTATGTGTTCTCCTTTAACTTGATCTTTATACCTCTAATCCTGCCACCCTGCGTGACTGATGATATATAATGAGGCCCTTCCTTTTTCAAGCGCATGCGTGCTGTAGCTAGCCATCCCGGCTCAGTTTTCCTTCTCCTCTAAACGTTGCATCAAGTAGTCTACTTCGACTACCTTGGTCAGGGGGATGACAAAATCCCTGTACATGGAAACCACAGCCTCGACGTTGATCTTGGAAAAGGTATCGCCGCCGGTTCCCTTGTCCGGAGAAGAGGGATCGGTACCGTAGGCCTGTGCCTTTATCCGGAGCCGCTCCAGCACCTGCTTCTCGACGGCGGCGTTGGTGATGGACTCGCCGATGCCGTCGGTGTCGCCGGCCTTGATGAGGCGGGTGTAGAGCTCCGGGTCGGACTTGAACTTGGACTCGGCCACGAACTTGCCGTAGTGGATGCGGCGCGAGATGGCCTGGAGGCAGGCAATGTCGGCGGTGGCGGTGGAGCCGTAGTTCTCGGCGGCCTCGCCGCGCTCCGTGCGCTGCTGGCAGACGCCGGGCAGGAACTTTTCGGTGTAGAAGCGCTTGATCTCGGCGTTGACGTTGACGTCGTTGGGGTGCAGGATCTTGGGGTAGGCGATGGGCTTCAGCAGCGGCTTCTGCAGCGCCGTCGGGAAGAAGGGGTACTCGTCGGGCGCCTCGTAGCGGCGGATCAGCGACTGCAGGCGCTCCTGCTCCTTCAGGTACCAGTCCATGAAGCTGAGCTGCTGGCCGTCGCCGGCGTCGTCGCCATGCTCGTGGCCGATCGGGATCGCGCCCGGCTTGTAGATGGTGCTGTTCAAGGGGAACTGCACCCGCTCAATCAGGTGGAAAATGATGGTGTCCTCGAGGCGGCTGCATTGCGGGTAAAGTTAAAAAAGACCACGAGTTAGCCTCCCTCTCCGCGAACAGAAATATCCAATGTTTGCTGGTGGTTCTCTGCCCAGAAGATCCGAAGGGAAGCTTGAATACGCACATAAGCTGGAAGCGAATCTCTGACAGATCCAACGCCTTGGAGGGGTTAGAGTGATCCACTACTTTTTCCATGGTGTAGGATTGAAGCGAAGCACGAGATTGAGTTGTAGTGACACTTGCAAGATGGTGTGTGCCTCGTCTGATGGTGTGCAAAGTTTCCTGAAGTCGTTTGCTTGACTCGACTCAGCCCTTCCGGCCCCAGTGGACGCCGCCGGGTCGGAGGCAGAAGGTTCACATAAATGTCATCTCCTGCTACGGTATAAGGCGATAGCTTAGGAAGAACTGCTTATACAATTGATATACTTATATCCTCCCTTCCGGCGTTTATTCAATGGCATAATCAATTGGCGAAAGCATTAGTCGCATGTCAGATGTACCTGCAACTGACGTATCAATGGACTACCTAGCCAAGTTCAAGGCTTAGTTGTAGCATATCTATTGCATGTATGTAAGAAGCTTGTGATTTCTTCATGCGGAAACTTTGTATGCGCCGACGACTACTAATACTTGGCCAAATGATCACTTGGAATAGCCCATCACACATTTATATCAATTCATGTAGGCAATCAGCCCTTTGACCTCTCCACCAAATGCATAATGCCTCATTTTCTCTCTGGCTACAAAATGCCTACTGTCAAATAAGTTTTTTCTGCCTGTGTTATTTGCATGGCCAATTGGTCGAGTCCGATGTCCGGCCTTGCAGCTTGCAGTGCAGAGCAGCTTACCTTTGCAGCGTCATTTATTAGCCTGCCCGCCCGCCTGCCCACCCCCCAAGCCCATGGCCCAATGACGAAAGGGCACGCACGTCTAGCCAGCAGAATGTCGCAAGCTTGCAGCAGCTCCCCAATTATGGTGAAGTGGCTGTCTAGCAGCCGCCTCCAAGCCTGGTATTTTAGCGCATGGCATTATTTTAGGCTGCACGAGCCATCTGATGCAACCCCAGTCCAACTAGAGAGCTCTATTCCCAGACGACTATGCCTTCTTTTCGTGGCTCCATCAAATTATTATCGTGATAAGTGTTCAATGTTTTTGAGCTCAATACCCGACCAGCTTCCTGAATCCCCCACAGCACCACGTTAGCCACCGCCCTGTTACTTGTCCAATTGCTCAAGTACCGGCTTGGTCTTAGCTGTCGTATGGATGATAAAGATTTCGACAATGCTTTTCGTGATGAAGCCTCCGTGGGCGACAGTTCAATCCTCTCGGTACTTGCTCGCGTGCGGCCCATGATGCCCCCTCTGTACACCCGGCTAATTGCTGCTCCAGACTCGAGGGATAGAGACGTTTACTCGCAAAATCACCACGACTGCCGGGCACTTGGTCGGGCCCTTGTCTAATGAATCCGCCTCGGGCGGCCACTACCAAAACGCCATGGCCGAGGTACACAAGCAATTGAAGAGACCCGGGATCCAACGGAGCATGTTCTCCATGGCCAGGACCACTCCGACCGACTTGGTGCGCTCCAAGCTCTCTACCACGGAGATCCAGTCTCGTGCCCTCTCCTATCTGTCCGACGACTTGTTGCGACAAATCCCCGACGAAGACAACACCTATTCGTTATTCCAAGGCTTCCAGGCAAGCTTCCCCGAGCTGT
Source organism: Arthrinium phaeospermum (assembly GCA_006503535.1). Lineage (NCBI taxonomy): Eukaryota > Fungi > Ascomycota > Sordariomycetes > Amphisphaeriales > Apiosporaceae > Arthrinium > Arthrinium phaeospermum. The sequence goes on along the minus strand of QYRS01000002.1, from coordinate 2,475,571 downwards.
CTGAGGATGGGAAGAGGCATAGGAGGAGGGTCTCTCGAGGCCGCAAGATGATTGAGGAGCAGCCGCATGCGCCTGACAGCCCGCAACACTTGCACAAGCTGAAGAAGGGAGGGCCTCGTTCCTCCACGAGCTGGAAATGCTCGGCGTCCGCAAGAACATGGCCAGCAGTGAGATTCGCGAGATCGACAACAAGATCGCCAACCTTGCGGGCATGCGAAAGATTATCCTGGACCGGTTAGCAGGGTTGGAGCAAGAGGAAGCCTTACTTGAACATGACAGTAGGCTTCCCCATGTCTCTTTTTACACTAAACGTTTTGCTAACAAATGCAGTTATGGATATGGAGGGCCACATCGAGGACGCACAAATGTTGGTCGACGAGGCCGAGTCCATAGCAAGGGAATTGACCCCTAGCAAGGACGACGGGGATGACATGGTCACGGACGAGGACGCGGACGAGTTCATGTCCAAGTCGGTCTACGAGAAGATCCCCTCCACCAACAGCACGCCTTCACGGCCGAAGCGGGCCAAGACTATCCGACGGAAGTCGATGCCCATCTTGCATGAACATTTTGAGCCGGGCACGGCAATTCGTGAGATCAAGGCCCATACCGACCAGATCACAGCACTCGATTTCGATTTCCCCTTTGGTACAATGGTTTCCTCGGGCATGGATGATCAGGTCAAGGTTTGGGATCTCAATGCAGGACGGTGCATAGGACTCCTCGAGGGGCACACGGCATCCGTCCGAACGCTTCAGGTCGAGGACAACATCCTCGCAACTGGTGGCAGAGATGCAACCATTCGGTTATGGGATCTCAGTAAGGCGCATTATGACCCTCAAGGAACCTACGAAGAAGATGAAGATGGTCTCGCGTTCGAGAACAAGGACGACCAACCTGTGGACCCACCAGCAGGCAGCATGGCTGACTGCCCCTTGTTCTCTCTGGAATCACATGTTGACGAAGTCACGGCTCTTCATTTCCGTGGAGACGTGCTTGTGTCAGGCTCATCCGACAAGACACTGCGCCACTGGGATCTGAACAAGGGCCGATGTGTGCAGACTTTAGATGTCATGTGGGCAGCGGCGCAGGCATCGGCATCCTTGGGACCCAGCGAAGGCAGCTGGAGGTCAACGAGCCGGTCCACTTCGGCATCCGCCGACTTTGTGGGCGCCATCCAGGTCTTCGAGACTGCCCTTGCCTGTGGAACTGCTGACGGCATGGTGAGACTATGGGATTTACGGAGCGGTCAAGTACACCGGAGTTTAGTCGGTCATACCGGACCAGTAACCTGCCTTCAGTTTGATGATATGCACCTTGTTACAGGTAGTTTGGACCGCAGTATTCGGGTAAGTTGGGAGCCTTCCCCTCACACCAACGCCTTTCACAAGGATCTTGCTAACAGAGACATAGATATGGGATCTCCGTACTGGCTCCATTTTCGATGCTTATGCCTATGATCACCCCGTCACCAGCATGATGTTTGACGACAGGCGCATCGTCAGTGCCGCCCAGGAGGACGTTGTCAAGGTATACGACAAGCTTGAGTCGCGGCAGTGGGAGTGCGGCGCTGGCATCACGCAAGCAGAGGAGAACAAGACGCCAGCCATTGTTGAGCATGTGCGCATCAAGGATGGATACATGGTCGAGGGACGCCAGGACGGCATCGTCGGCGTGTGGACCTGCTAGCGACGTGCTTATGTACCAACATGTAGATATGAAAAGAGATGATATCCATGTATGCTGTTCAAACTTACACATGTCTTCCCCAAATAAATCAGCATTACGGTCGGTACCCGTGTGTCGAGACGAAATCGTACAGGTCACACAGTTGCCAGCCACATTTACACCCAAATCATTCGATTGACCTCAGTAGGCGCACATTTACCCACTGTGTCTTCCTATACCCCGCCCCGGCACTACATCACCTCCACTATACCTAGCTTCCAATTGCACTTTAGGTCCTGACGAGACACAGCCTACAGGCCGATATACTTGTACCTCTTACACCTCAGACGAGCTCAAACCGCCCCGGTCTCTGCAGTCGGGATTAATCGACGACGCCAGTAGACATAGTTTCGGACTTAGGACAGCCACAAGACCCGAAACCATCTTTGGTGCCCCCTCTTCTCCTGGGCATTATACAGAGACATATTATTAATCAGTGATGCCACCTGTACTTGACCGTGAGCCAACGGAAATGCTCCGGATCCGTTCTTTTGGCTCCTCCGGGATGCATCGTTTCCCTAATGCCGCGTCTGCATTATTTCCTAATGCCGATGAGATCATACATACCTGCATATATACACTATACTTTGTCGATCAAGCCATTTTGACCTACCTGCCGGCCGGCATACACACGTACGTAGTATCTGCCTCCCACACACGCAGGTATTGAGGAGTGCTTGGTGCATGAAGGAAGCGGGATGTGCGGATAGAGCCAGCTTGAGGAAACAAGGATGCTACCCAATCGTGAAGTCATAGCCTTATCAGCTCCCTACCTTACTCTTGCAGATTCGGATAAAATGGGAAGAGGTGCAAGGCTCATTGTGGAGGACCATATGTGGCACATATAAAAGACCCTCGAATTCCCTGATTGCCTGAGGTTTGACGAAGTGCATTGCTGTCGAACTTGACCTCAACGCAACCTACAACTTACTTGATTAGTTCACCTTATTAGTCGATAGTCTTGACGGACGGCTATACGATAGCATAATCGCCCAGAGATCTAGGTGAGTCAAATCATAAGAAGTGATCTCCTAGTGTGACTGCACAACACTCTCAATGTCCCCAGCAGCACCAAATCATGTGAACATTGTGACTGGATGCCAGTCTCCGCTTCTTGGTTGGAACTGCCAACTCCAGTGACGAGTATATTCTCCAGGGCGAGTATACTTCCGTGTGATGGTCACAATCAGGTCACATGGGGCATTCGCAACAACCACGAATACTGTGAAGATCGTCTTCGGAAAAAGAGACTTGAGGGGGAGAATCGATGCCTAGAAATTGTTCGCATCGTCAAGATGCACAACAAACTCACCGCTGCTCCTTCCTTCCTTTTGCAACCAAGACCGGATCAACGTTGCTAACCACAACCGGAACAGCCACACACAAAACTTGAGACTTCCAACTTGCTGGCTTAACAGCAAATAGGTACCCTCCGGTGCTACAGCCGCTACCACATCACTTTACGGACTGGACGGTCGCTTCCAGTCTTAATCTACCAACCTCTCACCTGCATATCATGGCGCCTCCTCTACCCATGGCTCCTCAGCCCAAGAGCCCTTTGGCTCGCTATCGCCTGCTCTCACCTACAGCCTCGGTCCGGGTCAGCCCTCTCTGTCTGGGTGCCATGAATTTTGGCACTGCTTGGACCGAGTTCATGGGTGCTTGCGACCAGCAGACGGTCGAAGCGATCTGTAAGTATTTCCTCGGTGGTATCCTTGGAATTTGCGCTCCTTCTAATGGGGATCGCGGCGTGCGAGTACATGCATGAGATCGAGACAATACTACCGCTGCCTCCGTATCTCATTTGGATGGTGGACTGACACGGATATCGCAGTGGACTTCTTTTATTCCCAGGGAGGAAACTTCATCGACACCGCCAACAACTATCAGGCTGAGGAATCCGAGAAGTGGATTGGCGAGTGGATGAAGAAGCGCGGAGTCCGAGACCAGATGGTCATCGCCACCAAGTACACCACCTGCTTCCGAGCTGGACGTGGTGATAGCGAGATCATGGCCAACTGCACCGGTAATGGCACCAAGAGCCTGCATACTTCGGTCAATGCCAGCTTGCGCAAGCTTCAGACTGACTACATCGACGTTGTAAGTTTCCTTGGAAGAAGCGAGAGTCCCAACGCACATACGGATTGGGTTACTAACATGAGATGCATAGCTTTACGTCCACTGGTGGGACTACAGCACCTCGATCCCCGAACTGATGCAGGCCCTGAACACGCTCGTCTCCCAGGGCAAGGTCCTGTACTTGGGCATCAGCGACAGCCCGGCCTGGGTCGTCTCCAAGGCGAACCAGTACGCCCGCGACCACGGTCTCCGCCAGTTCAGCGTTTACCAGGGCCAGTGGTCGGCGGCCAACCGCGACTTCGAGCGCGATATCATCCCCATGTGCCGCGAGGAGGGCATGGGCCTCGCACCCTGGGGCGCCCTGGGCGGCGGCAAGTTCAAGACGGAGAAGCAGCGCGAGGCGCGCAAGCAGGGCGCCCCGGGCCGCGCCGCCGAGGCCAGCGACAAGGACATCAAGGTCAGCCAGGCCCTCGAGGCCGTGGCCACCCGCAAGAACACGCTCATCACCTCGGTCGCCCAGGCCTACGTCATGGCCAAGACGCCCAACGTGTTCCCGATCATTGGCGGTAGGACCCTCGAGCACCTGAAGAGCAACATCGAGGCCTTGACCCTGGCGCTGTCGGACGAGGACATCGAGGAGATCGAGAGCGCATCGCCGTTTGACCACGGCTTCCCCAATAGCTTCCTTTGGGGCGGCAAGACACCCCAGAACCCCGGCGAGGTCTGGCTGCTCAACATGGGCGGTACCTATGACTACGTCCCGGCTCAGAAGGTACGTTGTTGTTCATAAAGTCACCTAACCTAGCATACGAGTAAGGGTTAGGAAAAGCAGTCCAAACTAACGAAAATTCACCAGGCAATCACACCTACCGCGAGAGGCGAGTAGAGCCGACGCTCTCGCCGTAGATGGCTCTGGTGGCCACGGGGCAAGGGACGAAATTGAGAGGTAATTCGCGTTCTGGGAGATGGGAATCATGGAATTTGGGTGTTGGTGCATTCACCACACAGGGGGAACACGCGGGTTACGTTGGGTTTTGGCTGGACGCGTTGGGTTTGAATGCCTTGCAACATGCAGCACACGACAGGATCGATTCTGGGAATGAAATTTGGAGGCAGATGCTCAATTGACCCAAAAGCGGGACATGGTATCATTAGGGGTAGTTTTATGGCTCGACTTGGGAATCGATTTTCGATGACTCAAAGCCGGTAGTATGAGCTGCTTCTCTCGTTGCAGAAGAGTTTCATCGAAAGATATTGATGTGACTACATGTGTTTAGGCTTTTCCCAAAAGATACGTTCGTATTTCAGGCAAGAGATGTCTGCTGACATACCTAACGCGTACAGGGCACTCTATGTCTGATCAAGTTGGGCTTGGTGACGCATAAGACGCCTGATGTCAAATTATTCCATCTCCAGGAGGAAGGAAGTGGCCACGCTTGATAGTCTAAAAGGGAAGCCGTACTTGGCTGTTGGCTGTTGCTTGCACTTGCCTTATGCACTCGTACCTGCCCCTGGGTCATCGTGCCTTCCGTAAAAATAGAACGTTCATTGATATTACAAACAGTGCTACTGTGGCTCGAATGCACTCTTGACTTCGCTTCGGTGAAGCGAGTTCTCGCATCACACCCTCGTACTATGCGATTTCTACTGACTGGGAGAGTAGTCGCTAGTGAATATCCGCGACAATTTCCCAGTCAGTGAGATTCCTACGGCTGGTAGACATACTTGCTGACACCATGTCGGGATCTAATCCACGGAGTCTGCAAAGAGTACCCTCTACCAATGATTCCTGGGATTTCGTTTCTGTTCCCTTTCCAGAAACACAGCCACAGCCTGTTGCACATGCTAATAGGGGTCGTACACGCACCAGATTGCACAGAACAACCTCGCAGATCTACCCCCATGGTCAGGAAGGCGATGCTCCCAGGGGTGGCCTGAGCAGATCAGACAGCGCCCCCTCCGTTCGTGCTAACTCAGGGAAGCGAAGGGCTCGGGGTTCGACAATAAGCCGCGGGAGGTCGCAACGATCGATGTAAGTACCTACTTAGACTTATTCTCGCTCGCATAGAAGCCTTTGGTGTCACAGTGTACGGGCCTTGTTCTTGAAAGGCGTCTTTCTAACAGTCCTGGAATCTCTAGAGTACAGCATGCGGAAGATCACACTGAAAGTATATTCCCAGAACTCGAAACCGGTATCAGTTCCAGGAGTTCCAGCCCTGTGGGTTCGCTAGTCACACCCCATAGTCCACCGAAGCAATCCGGTCAACTGTCTCAACCGGGGAGGCCTTCTTCTCAACCCGAGACTCGGCATGGACGAACACAGCAACGAGAAAAACCATCTTCGCAGATAACACACATTCCAGAAACGCTTCCCTCCCAACGTCCTGCATCCCGTGGCCGTGGAAGACCCATCACGCCAAGATCCAAGTCCCGGGCCAGGAGCCACTCAAGGGGAACAATACTTGGGGAGCTTCCAACCAATGATACTGCAACCCATCAGGTAGTTACTACTGAGTCTGTACGCGTACTCAAAGGCGGTTTCGTCATCAAAACGCCATCAACCGAGCATTACAAGTACCCAAGCGCCAGAAGCCAGCCAGAACCCGTGTGGCGTGCAGGGGACGGTTTCTCAGAGGATGAGGCAGCCACAGACTTCTTATTTTATGCTACAGGCACACGCAAGCGCAAGAGATCATCGACGTTGCCGCGTATGGGCAAATTGCCCACTGGGGTTGATGAGACGGAGAGCCGGAGCATTCGTCCTTCAAATAAACGGTCTCGCGGCATTGGTATTTACGAGAATCTCGAGCTCCTCAGGGGCGAACAGAAAGAAGCATGGCCGACCAGGGCGGATTTTGAAGATTGCACCTTACCCACCAGACGCACGAGAGAGCTGACAATACTCGATCATGATGATGCCGACACCATCATCCCGGCAACATTCAGAACCCAACGCGAGCGGTCAATAGACAGCCGGAGCACCGTCAAGTACGTTCCACGATCGAACAAAGGAGCTTTGGACTTTGCCAATTTCCGCAATTCAGGGGTCGTGAAATCCACATTCCCCGAAGATAATTTGTTGTCGCAAATCCGAATTTCCCGGGACGATTCAGTTTCAGCAGAAGAGGATGAAGAGGATACATTCTATGAAGAAAATGATGGACCAATTTCAGATGGTTCGCAGGTGGATGGAGACCAGGAACACTACGCCACGTCATACGCCTCTACTCGAGCTTCGAGCCCGTCTGGTGCTTACTGGGACGAACATGGCAATCACGTTTTCCCCGAAGACGTAGTGTACGACGAATATGGGGACGACATGAATGAGCAGGGAGGCATAAAATGACGACGGAGCGCGTCGAAACTGGACTCGTGCTCCATCATCATCGGTTATGCTGGCAGAGGTTAATCGCAATATCATCAATAGGCTCACTCAACCGGATTCATGTAGGGCAAATTTTGGCCACCTTATCGCTCCAAGATTCTTATACCTAGCCTGGAAGGCGTCGCGATACTATCTATCAGATAGCCAGAGCTAGCTTCGCAAGTAGATATCGATCATTCAACTCGTTCTAGTAGTTGTCCCAACACGCTTCATGTGAGTTGTCATCTATTTACACAGAGACAGGTATAAAGTTCGCCTGCCAATTAACGCCAATTCGCCCACACACATGATATAGCAGTACGCCCCCGCCAGCTCTATGACCTTTTCGATATGATGAGATCAGCAATACCGTCCTCTAAGAGGTGCCCGATCCTCATCTCGTGAGATCATCTAGCCAGGGCCCCTCCTGTACTGTACGCATTTCTCTCCGGAGCCCGGTGATGGTGGTGGTGTCGACGGATGCCAACAGAACGGCACACCGCCACCTCACGCATTGGTCTCTCCTAGATATTGACCAGACAAGCTGCTTGGCCTATCCACCACCATCCCGATCACCTATATTAATCAAAATCTCGCTTACTTGGCGCCCTTGCCCCTAGCTTCATTCTCGCCGAGTTCGCGGATGACGATCTTGGTGCGGCCCTCGCCACTGTAGTCCTCCATGCCCGTCTCGAAACCAGGGCAGACGGCGACAGCCAGGAAGCGGCCGTCGGTGCTGAAGGCGACAGCGGCGATGGAGTCGGCGAACTTCTGGTAGACCTTCATGCGGCGCTTGGCCTCGGCGTCCCACAGGGCGACGGTGGCGTCGCCGCCGGCGCTGGCAAAGGTGTTGCCGTGGACGGGGTGGAAGGCGAGGGCGTTGACGGGGTAGACGACGTCGGTGACGCCGGCGGCGGCGGCGTTGTCGGTCTGGCGGTGGCACTTGAAGGCGTACTTGCGGGCCTGGGACTCGGCGCTGGCGTCGAACCACTCAACGGCGACGCGGCCCTCGATGGACGAGGTGGCGTAGCCGCCGTCGGACGGCATGGCCGCCACGGCGCGCGTGAGGAACTTGAGGGAGCTCTCGCGCTGCTGCCAGGGGGCCGGGGCCTCGCCCGACTGCGACTCCAGCGCGCCCGCCAGCGTGCCCAGGTCGTAGATGTGCACGAGGCGCGACGTCATGGCCACGATCACCTTGGACGGCGACGCGGCCATGGCGTGGGGCTTGCCCGGGAGGGGGATGGTGAGCGGCGTTAGGGACGGGTTCGTCGGGTTGTGGATGTGGAGGGTGCTGTCCCAGGACGCGGAGATGAGGAGTGCTGTCCGTTTGTTCGCCAATCGTTAGTTTTCCTCCTTCTTCTTTATTCCGGGATTGGAGCGATCTTGGGGAGGAAAGGATGTGTATGCACCAAAGAAGAGAAGGGTGTTCGCGACTCACAGTGTGCTTTGCTATAGACCACCCTCCGCACCGGCGCGGTGTGCTTGCTCACGGTCGTCTGCTCGCCGCTCTCGAGGTCGACCCGCCGGACCTCCCAGTCCATGCCCGCTGTGAAGGCCTCGTTGTCGTCGGCGCCAAAGCACACGTCCAGGATGGGCGCCCGGTGCTCGTACGTTCGCAGCAGCGTGCCGTGGCTGACGCCGCTGCCGTCCTCTGCATCGCCGCTCTCGGAGGTCGTAAGTGTGTCGTACAGGTAGAGGTTCTTGTCCCACGACGAGGCCAGGAGTCGCGACGGCGCGTCGGGCGCAAAGACTAGGGAGGAGACGGCATCGTTCGGCGGTTGCGCGAGCTCGAATTGTGTTGCTTAAAAGAGCCAGGTCAGTCGGCGTTTACTAACATTGCAGATGCATGGGTTGGATTCTGCGTGAGTGAATGGATACATACTGGGCGCCATGATTATGTGTTCTTTGTGTGTCGGCGATGTTGTCGGAATTGTGATCAAGAATTGCGATTTGGAGCTCGTGCTATGTCAGTTGTCGGCGTTGGTTAATGCTCCTTGGTTGCTGTGTTAGGATGGGGCCTGTCCAATGGAGCCGTCGCCGATAAACAATCAATTGACAGAGCTCCCTGTTTCTGCTGAGTAACACCGCCTAAATTTGCCTGGCGTTGCATCCGGAAGCTCTGGGTCATGGAGGGGCAGACTTGAACTGTCTGCCGGAGCTTCAGGCGGAGGGGCATTTAACCAATTCCACTCCCTCCAATGATTTGAGAGTGTCTTGTCGCAAACCTCATATTTCGAGGCCAACTCATTTACTAGCTGTGTTCTATAATAATTGGTCTTTCCAGACCCTGTTCATTCCATTTTTAACGTATTCAATCCCAAACCACTTGTTGCTCGTAGTGTTTGTTCAACATGCCTTTCGCGCAGCTTCTGGTGGGCAGCCCAGGCGCTGGCAAGAGCACCTATTGCGACGGCAGTGAGTAAAGTCCTGTAGCTCTCTTTTTTGTATTACCTGTTCGAGTCGCTAACACAAGTATGAATAGTGCACCAGTTTATGAGTGCTATTGGTAGAGAGTGCTCCGTAGTCAACCTCGATCCCGCCAACGATAAGACCAACTATCCCTGCGCCTTGGACATACGCGACTTGGTCACCTTGGAAGAGATCATGGCAGACGATCAACTAGGCCCGAACGGCGGTGTCCTCTACGCTTTTGAGGAGCTCGAACACAACATGGAGTGGCTGGAGAACGGTCTCAAGGAACTGGGCGATTCATATGTACTATTCGATTGCCCCGGGCAAGTTGAGCTATACACCCACCACAACTCGCTACGGAATATCTTCTTCAAGCTTCAGAAGCTGGGTTACAGGGTAGGCGCTCACCCCTCCACTTATTCTTCCTTCTGCGCCATGGTACTGACATCGAATAGCTCGTCGTAGTACACCTCTCCGATTCCTTCTGCTTGACGCAGCCGTCGCTCTACATCTCCAACCTACTCCTTACGCTTCGCGCCATGCTCCAGATGGATCTCCCGCACATCAACGTACTAACCAAGATCGACAAACTCTCCTCGTACGACCCGTTACCTTTCAACCTCGATTACTACACAGAAGTACAGGACCTCAATTACCTCCTTCCCTCGCTAGAAGACGAAGCTCCAGGATTGCGCAGTGAAAAGTTCGCCAGGCTGAACCAAGCTGTCGCCGACTTGATCGAGAACTTTGCGCTTGTCCATTTCGAGGTTCTAGCGGTCGAGAATAAGAAGAGCATGATGCAACTCCTACGTGTCATAGATCGCGCTGGCGGTTACGTCTTCGGGGGCGCTGAGGGTGCCAACGATACCGTGTGGCAGGTGGCGATGCGTAACGAGTCTTCCATGATGGAAGCCCTGGACATCCAGGAGCGTTGGGTTGATTCGAAGGAAGCGTATGACGCAGCCGAGAAGAAGGAAGACGAAGAGCAAGCCAAAAGGATGGGCCATGCCGATCCTTCCGGTACGGGAGCAACCACACCCGAGTTGGTGCCTGACGACGACGACGATCCATACGACGGATTGCCACCGCCCACTGGCGACAGTGGAATTAAGATCGTTAGATCCAATAGAACGTGATACCCTTCAGTTTCAATCGTCACTGATGTCGATCATGTCTTCATCGCCCGAGTCATCTTCGACATTCAACGGCGTCGGCATGACTGTTGCTGCCTGTCGCGTCCGCTTTGCCTGACCGAGCATGGCTTCAAGCGCCGCCTTGTCCTTCTCGCCAGCTTGGTCTTTGGCGGCAAACATCAGATTGCGGGCGTGCCGTATAGCTGCCTCTTCGACTTTGCGGATAGTACCGCTGACATGGACAACACGGAAAGTGCATGGCTTGCCATCCCTAACAGGTACATGGTCCATGAAGGTTAATGCTGTCCACAACATGCGATATTGCGCTCTGGTAATACGCAGAATAAAAGTGGATGTTGCATTTGACAGGTATTTGACTGACGTTAAGTGAGCTTATGGTCCTGGGAATGCAAACAGCTTCGCACGGCATGACCTACCTTGAAGGCCACCACCTTCGAGAGCGCCCGAGCCAAAGTCCCCAAAGGTCTTGGCCACCTCGGCGCGAATTTCTCTCAGCAGCACCTGTGGTGTCAGTTTGTCGGTTGTCGGCTGGTTAATGACGACTACATCTGGCACTCCTGATTTGATTCCGATCTCACTGGGATACAGGATATTCACCAGGAGGTAGCGCTCCTTGATGCGGACCATGTTGGGTGATGTCGCGCGTTGCTTGGATTAAGTGACCAAAATAATTGTAATATCCCCAGTCGCTGCAGTAGTCTCGCCGGATGCGACTCAAAATTTGGCAAATTAGTGAGTGTGCGTGTTGTTGGTGTTGTCCCTTGAGCTTTGGGGTGAGGCATGAGAATTGATGGATAAGTTATTTGAAGAAAGTATGGGTCCAATTGAATGGTTAACCTAGCAGCTGCGGCTTGGCGCTATCTTATCGTTACCTATCCTTGCTTAAAGCTTCTGTAGTGGGACTGGAAACAGCTTCCACAGGCAAGGTCCAGTCGTGTAAGTCTCTCTTCCCCATAGCATGGAATTTTACATAGAACAAAATTACAAGAAACTGAATAAAGCTCATTCATCGAGTTTCTGCAAGACGTCTCATTGGCACCAATTGCTTGGCCTAAGTCATGTTGCGTGACTGTTGCGTATTTTGGGAAGCTTACATGTAGAAACTGACCCCCACCTCAGATCGGCAGCGGCAACGGCAGCACCCCTCCTGCTGTCGTTTACACATACAAAACTACAAGTACATGCTCAGCTTGTCCGCTCAACACTGAAATACTGCTATATATACCGCCGTTGGTGGCTCATCTTCTTCGTTCTTTCCCCCCCTCATTCGCAAACCCTCGGAGCCATTTGGTCCGGAGAGATTCCCCCAGGAGATTGTAACTCCGGAGACCTCGGATCAGCAAAAGATGTCGGCATCATCGCCGCCCCTCAGGGTGGCTCTGCTGATCATCTCGACCACCGCGGCCAAAGACCCCAGCACGGATGCATCGGGGGCCGTTCTGAAAGACACGATAGAACAGGAAGGGGGTGGTCGGTGGCAGCTCGTCGACACCAAGATCGTGTCCGATGTCGTGGTACAGATCCAGCGCCAGATCATGCTGTGGGCCGACGTGGCCGTGCCCGAGGGCATCAACCTGATCCTGACCACCGGTGGTACAGGGTTTGCGGTGGCCGATAACACGCCCGAGGTAATCAATTATATACTATTTATGCTGCATCCAGTGGCAGTAAACCATGAATACTAACCAGTTACTCGCAGGCTGTGTCGGCGTTGCTCCATAAACAAGCACCAGGGATCGTTCACGGCATGCTTGCGGCTTCCTTAAGTGTCACACCGTGTAAGTTATGATTATGCCTCAAAGGCTAGACCGTTATTTATAAAATATCCTGAACTAATACATGATAATATCAAGTTGCCATGATGTCAAGGCCTGTCGCGGGCGTAAGGAACAAGTCCGTCATCATCACCCTTCCTGGGTCGCCCAAAGGCGCCAAGGAGAACTTGCAGGCCGTTCTCAAGACTCTGCACCACGCCTGCCTTCAAGCGGCCGGCCAGGACTCGAGAAGCCTGCACGCCGGAGGCTTGAAGAAGCTGGAGGCTGACGCGGGCTTCAGTCCTACCATGAGCGGCGCAGTAGGCTGGCATTCTCGCTCCTCCCACGGCGGTAGTAGTAGCAGCCACACCCACGCACATTCCCACAGTCACTCGCACGGTGGCCATGGACACGGCCACGGCCATGGCCACGGCGCGCTCGTCCGGCACACGGCCCCGAGCGCCAACCCGATGTCGAACGACCCGGCGTTGGGGCCGAGCCGAAGGAATCGGGAGTCGCCGTATCCCATGCTCGCTGTAGACGAGGCCCTCGGGCAGATCAAGGAGCACACGCCCGCGCCGGAGGTTGTGGCGACCAAGGTCAACAGGGACCTTCCGGGTTCCGTCCTGGCCGAGGACGTGAAGGCCAAAGCGAGCGTCCCGGCCTTCCGGGCGAGCATAGTGGACGGTTACGCGGTAGTGGTGCCCAAAGGCGGTAACATGAAGGGCGTGTTCCCTGTGGTTTCCGTATCACATGCCGCACCGGGGGAAGCAAAGGAGCTGAAGGAGGGCGAGATCGCCCGGATCACCACGGGTGCGCCCCTGCCGGCGGGTGCCACGTCCGTCATCATGGTGGAGGACACGGTGCTCAAGACCATGACGGACGACGGTAAAGAGGAGAAGGAGGTTGAAATCCTGGCGGATAACGTCCAGGAGGGCGAGAACATCCGGGAGGTCGGCAGCGACATCAAGGCCGACTCACTCATCCTGCGCAAGGGCGAGCAGATCTCGGCCGTGGGCGGCGAGATCGGTCTCCTGGCGGCCGTGGGCGTGGGCGAGGTCCGGACCTACCGCCGGCCCGTCGTCGGCGTCCTATCGACGGGCGACGAGATCGTCGAGCACGACCGGCCCGGGGCGCTGCGCCTGGGTGAGGTGCGCGACACCAACCGCGTCACCCTGATGGCGGCGGCGCGGGAGTGGGGCTTCGAGGTGGTCGACCTCGGCATCGCGGCCGACCAGTCCGGATCCCTCGAAGAGACGCTCCGGAACGCGCTCCGTCAGGTGGACCTGGTCATCACGACGGGCGGCGTGTCCATGGGCGAGCTCGACCTGCTCAAGCCCACGATCGAGCGGTCCCTGGGCGGCACCATCCACTTTGGCCGCGTCGCCATGAAGCCCGGGAAGCCGACCACGTTCGCCACCGTCCCCGTCAAGAACAACGCCGGCGAGCGGGTCCGCAAGGTCATCTTCTCCCTGCCCGGCAACCCGGCCTCGGCCCTCGTCACCTTCCACCTCTTCGTGCTGCCGTCGCTGCACCAGATGTGCGGGGTCGCGCCCGCGGGGTTGACCGAGGTCCCCGTCACGCTGGCCCACGACTTCGGCCTCGACCAGCGGCGGCCCGAGTACCACCGCGCCGTTGTCACGGTGGGGAGAGATGGGTTACTCATGGCTTCGAGCACGGGTGGGCAGAGGAGTTCCAAGGTGGGGTCCCTCAGGGGGGCGAATGCCCTGTTGTGCCTGCCGGCGGGGGATGCGCCCAAGAAGAAGGGCGAGAAGGTACAAGCGCTATTGATGGGGGGTGTTCGGAGTGAATGAGTGAGAAAATAAATGGATTTGATGGCTTGATACATAATATGTGTTTCTTGGTCTAACGTCAACCGCGAAGATACCTAAGGCAGTCTCTACTTAGCAATTTATGACACCTGAAACTTTTGAAATCTAAATAGCTCTGCTGATAGACTTCGAAGCCACACGCTTGCTATTGGCAATCATAGAACAACTCGATTGACTTTAAAGGCGGACAGGGTTTCTATGGGAAACGACTCGATAGGTAGTGTATTGTTTTGTATGCTTGGTCAGATGTACCCCTTGTATTGAGAACTACACATCTAAACCCGGCGATGATAATGGCGTAAGAATTTCAACGCTGATATTTGAAGTCTTTCCAACCCGGACTGCTACATGACCGTTTCTACCTTTTAGGAGCCAGGCACGTACCCGCTAACGCAGATCCGAAGATCGCCCAGCAGGTAGGGCGAGACGAGCGTAGCCTGGCGCCCGACCTTGACGAGCGCCGGCTCGCGCTCCAGCTTCGCGATCTGCCGGCGCCAGGTGCGGACCTTGTCGGCCCAACGCTCACGCCGCGCCGTCGTCTCCTCCTCCTCCTCCCCGCCGTCGTTGGACTGGGGCAGCAGCAGCATCTGCAGACCCTCGAGGCCTTGGCACACCATGACGTTCTCCCACATCCGCTGGCGCCACTTGCTCTGATGGTCCGCGTTGCTCAAGGATCCAGGCCCCGATGATGATGATGACGATGATGATGCGTGTTCTTCTTCCGCGTACCACCACCCCGGGTCCGAGTCCTCCCGGAACTCGGGCACGCCCGCCACCTGGTTCCGCATCTCGGCCAGGCGGGGCCGCCACCGGCTGCTATTGAGGGTCCAGGTCAGCGCGAGGTTGTGGTTGGGCCCGCGGTAGTCGTTGCCGCTGTAGGGCCCCGTGGCGTGGACCATGCGGCGCGTATCCGGCGGGGTGGTAATGCGCGTCTTGTTAGGGTTGTACTCGCCGCACGAGTGGGTGGCCGAGTCCGGGATACTGTACTTGACGTACTCGAGGCGCGTCTCGGGCGTGAGGGACCGGTAGTGGTCTTTTTGGTGGGCGGGGCTGTCGTCGGGGTCGTCCAGCAGGGCGTCCAGGTCCGGCCCGAACAGCTCGCCGTAGATGGCCAGGTGGAACAGCGTCTCGGACGGCGCCGAGTCGATGGTGTAGGCGTCGTCGACGCCGCCGTCCCAAAAGTTGGGGGTGGCGTACCACTGCTGTCCGACGCACTTGTCGATGATGTCGGTGACGGGGTTCATGAGGGAGAAACGCATCTCGTGCAGCTCGCGGATGCGCGCCATGGTCAGCCCGCACCGCGCATCACCGGCGGCCAGCTCGAGTAGGCCGTCGAGCCCTTCCCGCATGCTGAGTGCCAGCCGCTGCTCGTTGGCCTCGGACTGGCGGGCCCAGTGGCCCAGCTCCCGCGCCGCCGCGGTGACGAGATAGTGCGGCGAAGGGCGGAAGAAGATACGGGTCTGCGCCGCCGCCAACCGCAGGATGGTGGGTGGCCTCGCGGCATCCATGGCGTGGCGTAGGGCCCGGCATGTCGCGCCGGTGCTGAGAAGATCCTCGATGGTGTGCAGGTGGTCGGGAAGCAGCGCCAGGATCTCCGGCGGGAGCGAGAGGAGAGTCACGGGAGCCATGATTGATTTGGGGGAGATGAGGGGCCGCTGAAAGTCATACAAACACACCCGTGCTTTCTCAAATGTCAAACGGCGGTCTTGTGTCTTTTATGTCACACGTAATTTATAACAAGGGAGGATCATGGAACGCAGGCAGCAAGCAACTTAGGTCAAGATCGGCGTGCGTGTAGTAAGTCAACCGCTACAGTTATTGCCTGTTTGGGCTACCGTTACATTATTAGTGATCATGCCGATCTGACTCTGGCGGGGTGACTCTTACGGCCCGCCGACGTTCCACTAAAACCAGGCGGCTTACTGTAGGTAGAACCTGCAAGCCAAGCACAGATGAACGAGCTACCATCGCCTTGATCGCTCGATCATATGGAAAAGCAATGTGCTCATACTTTCTGTATTTGCTATATCTATGTCCAAGTGGGCATTTATTACGAAGTGCATACACGTTCACTAAAGGGGAAAACACCAAGTTTTTAATAAAGATTAGGGATCATACTGCGATCCAAAGTGTATGGGTTATCCTAGTGAGTGCCTTGTATGTATGGTTTCTATCAAACAAAAGAGAGAGAGAATAAGTCCAGACCTACTACTACAGCATATTTTGAGTAACCCAAGTTCGAAGGAAAAAAATAATCGTAGACGCTCATGATGATTCGTAACGACCGACCGACAAAGGGAATGGAAAAACAGAAGATAAAGCACAAACCCCAAACCCAACAGATATATCGTGGGCGCTGCTGCCGGTGCTGGCTGGCTGGCTGGCTGGCTGTTGTTCCCGAATGCATCGCTGTTCTCTAAATTTCCAATCGGTTTTGTTCTGTTCCCTACTCCCATTAATCGCCCAATCCCATCCCCTTCTCCTGGAAAAATTCATGGCCGATCCAAATACGCTGACGAATCCCAAAGTGGGAGCGAGATAGTCGAGGAACGCGTAAGAGCGAGAAAAGAGAACCGGTCTCGTCTCGTATAAGTAGAAGTAAGCATGCGTATATATGCACGCGTTCGTTAATCGCCAAGGTAAGCCTGCTCGATGGCAACGTGCCCTTCCTCGGTATCGTTATGACCCCTAATCATAACGATGCCCTCGCCGTAGCCATCCTGCAGGCCGCCCGTGAAGCTCTCCATGGTCCAGGCCGCGAGGCCGCTGACGATCTGGCCGACCTTGCCGTCGCCGGCCTTTTGTATCTTTGCGCTCAGGTGCACACTATGCTTCCCGACGCTGTTGGCGAACCAGTACCCGTGCGACACGAGCTGGCTCGAGAGGTTGTACTGGCGCTCGTACCTAACGCCCATGCGACCCATAAGCAACACTGTGCACCAGATTGCGTGCAGCGCCACCATGGCCAGCGCTACCGCCTGCTGCACCCCGCGGTGCAGGAACGTCTTGCCGCGGTCCGTCGGGCGCCGGATCGCGATGCGCCGCGTCGGCCGGGGTCGTTCGGCCAGGAACGGCGCCGACCGCAGCAGTATGTCCGTCTCCAGCTCGTTAAGGTTGTCCGGGCATGCCCGCAGGTAGTAGGCGACACCATCGATGTAGGAGCGGCGCTCAAACGACGGGTCGTCCAGCTCTTCCGACGCTATCGCTGTAAGATGTTGACCTGATTGTTACACGATGCGTTAGTGCACAGTCCAATCACATGTCAAAAGGAAGAAGCGGAAGAAGCGAGTCAGCTCCAAAAGAAGTGGGCGGAAGTGGATGCATAGAGCGTGTAAGTACCTTGGCGTGCATATCTCCACTTGACACCTGAAGGCGTCCAACGGCTTTCATGGGGGTTACCCTTGGAGTCCATGGCCAGTTGTTTGAGCTTCAGCTGCTGCTGCTCCTCCATGACGGGCGCTAGGGGGGCACCGTAATGCTGCGGCTGCTGCTGCTGCTGCTGATGTGCGTAATGCTGGTACTGAGGTGGCGGTGGGTAAAATGGTTGCAACTGTTGCTGTTGTTGTTGCATCTGCTGAAACTGCTGCAGCTGCTGTTGTTGCTGTTGCTGGTACTGATGCCTGCTGTACTCCAGGTTGCTGAGGCTGCTGCGGCCGCTCATGGATGTGCGGGTCGAGGACGAGGTGCTGCTCGAGGTGTAGAGAGTGGTGGCATTGGACTCGGCTTCCGAGATCAGTGACTCGGCAGAACTGGATGCACTCAGATCACTCTCGGCGTAGGTCCGGCTAGACGATGTAAGAGTAGTTCCAGCAGTCGAGACGGAGGTCGAGGCAGAGCGCCGGCGGGACGGTTGCGGAGGGGGAGGCGCATTCTTGAGGTTGCCGATGCTAGCGGTCTTCCGGGGCTTCTTGGTGCGCAGTGACGAGACCTTGGAGGAAACCGACTCGGGCACCAGCATGTTAAACATGTCGCCTGCCAGGGTGGAAAGATCGATCTGTTCCATCATCGGAGGACAGGGAAGGGAGGGAAGCCGCAGGCTGTTATACAGGGGAGCCGGTACGCCAGTAGCACTCGCTCTATCCTGCTCGCTCGGCTGTTTCCCGGTATGTTGATTTCGATTAGTGTGAAAGCGGTGGCTTGCGTGGCTAGAGTCTGTCTCCCATAGATACAGGCCAAGTAAAGTTCTGAGAGGCTGACGGAAGGGGGGGATGGAGAGGAGAATCAGAAGGAAAGAAGGGAAAGAAAGACCCGAATCAATTGGGTAATCAACCGAAAGCAAAAATAAACAAGCAGAGGGGGGACCTGGGACCTCCACTGCCGTCGGTGGGTAAGGAAGTAGGTAGTCACGATTCCGTTTCTTGAGGCTCTTCTAGCTACCACGACCGACTTTCTTCGCGGGATAATAGGGATGCGACCCTGCAGAGGAAAGTGGATGGATGGCCTTATCTTGTGTCAGATTCCGAGATCCCTGTCTCCCGCTTTTCTATTGCTTCTTGCCTACTAGCAAAATACCAGTACCTGGGTCAGGTAGGACCCCTTGCTGGGTCGGGACCTAAGCTGCTGTGGATGGGGCGGCCAAACACGACTATGCAGGTCGAAGGTTGACATGTGCGATAGCCTGTGCGATACCCACGTGCGACTTACAATACACGCCATGTGAAGATCCGTTCGCAGGGAGCCCAATCAGAGAAATACGACTCACGCCCTCCCGTAACACGAGTCCTCGGAACTCTGTCCGACAAGACAGGCAGACCACTTTGCCTAGTAGTACTATCTGCCTAGGTTGGCGAATCGCATGCAAGTGCAGTTGATGCATTTGTCGTATGCTCCAGACTTTGGAGGAGCCGGCGGTTTACTGTTTACACCGTAGTCGCTGCAAGTGTGAGGAGTGCAGATGGGGGACTTCCCATTGAAGTTTCATCCTTGTGAAATCGTGGTACAGACTCGAGATATAATTGCCTGCCTCGAGTGGCCCCAACCAAACCAAGATCATGCATGTATAAGCATGTAGATAGGTAGGTAGGTAGTAACTGCTGCATCATGTGTATCGTCATGCATAGCATTGCACATTGCATCCAACCGACCGACACCTTTCCCCCCCAGATCGCTTCCACTTGCCAAGTCGTTAACCGAAGAACGGTTTGCTACTTGCCCTTTAGTTGCCGGCATGCTGTGACGCCCGCCTTATCGCCTAGTCTGGACGATGTACAGCAGTAGTAGTTGCGCTGAGACCTGTGGCGTCCACTTGTGTAACGACGATAACAACGTTTGTTACCAATTCAGGTGCCCTTATGTATGTAGCCACTGATCGGCCTGCTAGGTAGCTGCTAGCTGCTAGCCAATAGGCCCGTAACGCACCACAACCCAAACACACGACGCACATACGCAAGCACTTCAGTTCGTTAGTTACTGCGTCCCCATCTGCCGCGGTGGCCACCCGCCGCATGTGATGAATTGGGTGTCCTACGCGAAACCTTGAGATTGATATTGCTTCATTTGAATCTGGATCAGCCGACGGCGACACTTGGAGAAAGCGGCCATGGAGTCGGCTGGCTCATTCTAGAATAATGTCCCGTCTTCGTATCGTTATACTACTATGTTTTGTCAACACAACAAACACCGCCGCCGTCTTGTAGGCCCCGTCACAGCTGAGCTGGGTTTCATTTCATACCAACGGCGAATACGGCAGAATCTTCGATTGCAACACGACTACGCCACATGACCAAATATCCCTCAGGCCTCTACCAAACAGAACCCTACCTGAGATCAGGGCAATCGGAAACACTTGATCAGCCAATTTGTCACCAAGAGATTTCGAGGTGCTTATCATTCAGTGTATTATTCGACAAGTTCATCAGGCCGGCATGCTATCATGGTGCTGTCTATGGCCCTGGCAAGTACTTACTTGCGTCCTTTCATAGATATAGCCCGACCACTTAGCCGGGTCATATCTATCGTAAAGCTCCATCATTATCCATGCATCGTGAATGTACACCTCGATTCTCCTCCGCTAGTAGCCCCTACAAGACCGAGAGCCGTCGGCAGAAATGAATGGAAACAGGTATATCGGAACCGTAGCTCTCCTTCGCCCCAAAAACGCCGCGCCGCAATATGCTCTTATGCTTGAAAATGGCACTCTTAACCTTTCCAGAAGACCCCCCGGCCTGTTCTCCGGCTCATTGTTTACCCAACAACGGCCTTAGAGCTCAGGCTCTCCAAGAAACCAGCCAGATCCTCCTTCCGCACTTCTACGACGCAATGCTCGAAGCTGTCGATGCGGACACGGGCATTGGTTTCTGCTATCACATCCTGGAAAGCACTGCCAAATTTGTTGAGACCGTAACCGCGGCGTCGCCTCTCCTCGAGTTCCTCCTCGTCATCCGAGTCATCGTCCGAATCCGAGTCGCTTCCTTCCGATTCTGTTTCGTCGTCGTCATCATCATCGTCCTCTTTGTTTTTAGATTGGCGCTCTGCCTTCTTTGCCGCGCGCTTTTCCTCCTGGATCTTTCGCCTGGCTTCGCGCTCTTTATTTTTGGCTTCCTTCTTGGCGGCCTTCTCCTTGGCCCCTTCCCGGTCCAGGAATGCAAGATCCGGGCCGCCGCCACCACCCGTACCGACAACAACATATACACCACGGCTTTCGTTTAGGCTCGCCACTACTAAAGGAGTACCCCGACCTCCGTGCGCCAGCTTACCGTTGGTGTCGCGTTCTTGCTCCGCAAGGGCTTCGCCGATCCAAAGTGCCAGTTTGGTCAAAGCGGCAGGATGGCTGAAGAGCGGCACGTCAGGGCCGTCTTTGATGACACACATGCGGAAGGCCAGAAGGTGCTTGATTTGCCGCTTGCCGATGAGTGACGTGCCAGTGCGGAAGATAGCTCTGTGCAGGTATTGGGCCGTTGTTAGACCAGCTTTAAGGGCATCTATGTCCTCGAGCGCATCATAGGCGTCCCAGAAGCGAGACACCCACTCCTGGCTCTCAGCGAAGCCGTGGTCGTCAGCCACGTCAGCCGGGTCTGCCAGCTGAGATAGAGACTGGCTTGATATGGCGCCTGCTCCGTGGTTATGTTTGCCGACCTCGAGAAGTGCACCAATAACAACGCCGACGTCTTGGGCAGAAAGCGTTGCACGCCAGCCCCAGCTGCGGACAAATCCCCAGCCATCTTTTGCACCTGCGCGGTCGCGACCGTCCGTTTCAGCTGCGGGGACCATGTCGTCCAGGTTGTAGAGCGACGCGTATTTCAGGAGCTTTGTTCTCAGCTCCTTTTTCAGCATCATATCCATATGGACATAGCTTTGCTTACACTGCACCAGGCTGACGCCCATCTTGGCGAGTAGCTTGTGCAGTCGCTTTAGTCCGCTGTCACTCCATATCCGCAATCTGGAGAACAAGTAAGGTGAGTGCAACATGCTGTCATAAAGCGACCAGTGCCTGATGAGGAGGAATTTTGGCTCAGGCGATAACCTGATGGATGTATCCTCGGGGCTGCGTGCTGTGGTTGGAATAATGCCGGCACTCTCGGCAGGCGAGACTCTGCCATTCTGCGAAGAAAGCTCGGGTGGGTTTAGACGTCGGACCTCGTCACGAAGAAGTTGGCGCAACCTGGCTCCACGGACACCCATCCAGCCGGACATTGGTTTCGAGTCAGATCCGCGGACAGTAACCGCCAACCCGGCAGACGATCGACCATAAAGCTCCATAGAGGTGACACCAACAATCGTGAGCCAGAGTAGATCGTTGTCCTCCCTACCGAGTTCCGACGCGAGAGAGTAGACCATGGCGCTGATGGGTTCGGAATATGATGCTCCCATGCGGTAGTAGTTCCGCAGAACCGTCTCGTGCTCCTGCTTCATTCGCAAGAGTTTCCTTCGAAGTGCACGAGCCGAAGGTCTCTTTGGGGGCTGAGCTGCTGATGGCGGGTCTTCTGCATCGTCAGAGAAAATACCGGGATCCCTAAGAGAAACAAGGCCTCGTGGCGCTGGGCGTGGAGAGTCGGGTATGGGAGTTGACTTTGCTATGTTAGCGCCTAAAATCGCGATTGGGATGTAGTCACTTACCGAATTGCTACGCCGCCTTTGCTTTGGTCTGTCAACATCGTCTTCGCTACTGTCGTCCCGATCTGACCATGATTTTCTTTTTTGGCCAGGTCTCGGTTGTTCTATTTGCGGCACCTCCTCTTCCTCTTCCTCTTCCGAGTCACTGTCGCCATATAGATCATCGTCGTCTTCTATGTCGGGCATATCCACAAGGGCAAGGTACGCGTCTCGTTCGGTAGTCAGGCTTTCCACAATGTCGCCGTCGTCGAACACAATAATGCCTCCTTTTCCAGGTTTGTATGCGCGTCCAACTCGCCCGGCTTGAACACCTTCAGGTGCGCGTGACTTATAACTCGACGAGATTTCGGACGGGGGCTCTAGGGGGTACCCGCCGAACACATTGCTGAGGTTCCAGGGTCGGTGGGAATCGAAGACCCAGACTTCGACGCCATTGAAGCTTGCTTCTTCCCCTTCTACTTCGAGGTTGAGTATCGTGCCCATGTCGACCATGCCGCCCACACCAAGACATATGACCAATCCTCCACTGCCGCCGCGGGTTTCCATCATGGGGGCCACGAGTTCCTGGCCGGCACGTTCAAGGTCGCCATATCCCGCCACGGGGTGGATCTTGTGTGGAATGTAGTCATGTTTGAGGAGGCGTGTCAAGATTCGGCAGGCGCACAAGGCATCGGGCTCGAGGGCGACGAGGACCAGGACCGGAGGCGAGAGGGGGTGCCGGGTTCTCTGGAGGTGGAGGTACAGTTTCGAAATGAACTCGCGTGGCAGATACATCTTTCAGATAATGCAAACGCGACTTGCCCTCCTACAGACTCCAATTCATGGATTCTGCAGGTTAGACTCGAGTCCTTGGGGGTACCGGGTAGGTGGTGAGCGAGAGGGAGCGAGGGAGCGAGGCACGCGTCGAAGGTATCTTGTCTGATATGGCGTTCGACACTTAGAGCACGCTGGAGTGTATGGGCATGGCGGTCGAAACCGGATATGAACAAATTGAAGTGTTGGGTAGGTATGTTTCCGAAGAAGAATGTTTCGATACAGTATGATGGGCCTCAATTGATGCTTCGTCTCAATTCATGACCAGGACGTGTGGGAGAGGTACACTGAGAGCGAGCCAGCAGCAGTGTGCAAGCAGTGGTGTGCAGATAATCCTGGGTACTTCAATTAGGCCTGGCTGTTTTCTTAGACACAAGACGCGCTTTCTCCATTTAGAGACGCGACTCGCGTACCCAAGTACATGTACCCTGGTGTTCTGCACTCAAAGCGCTAAGTGCTTTTAATGCGCGTGAGTGCGCTGGCAAGAAGCCAATGAGATCATTTTGGTTGGCGACCCGGTGGGGCGTAGAGTGTTTATGTGCCACTTTGCAGCCACGGTTTAGGTAAGTAGTAGTAGGTAATCAAGGCATTTTAGGTACTTAAACCTACTGCCATATTGAGCGGGGAAGTGCACCAGGCGCCATCACGGCCAGTTACAGTTATTATTAACGTATTCTTCCAGAGGATACTGCTCAATAGAAAATGAAGAGTCTTTCAGTATAAGTGCTATTTGGTTAAGCACAGCTACCTCTGACACTATCTAGGTAGTAACCATTAGCTATCCCAACTGTACATAACCATCTACATATCTGCCGCTGTAAACACATGCACCTACTGATGTTTGCCTGCCCGCCCGCCTCGATCGTCTGATTCAATCAAGCGTTCTTCAAACAAGATGTATTGCAAAAGAGTGTGCATCATCTTAGCGCCGACCTTGATAGTGAAAGTAATGGTAGGAGAACCCATAACTAGTGGTCATATGTAAGAGCCAACAGCTGTAAGAGAGGGGGCAGAAAGCAGGGGGGTCACGAAGGGCATTGGAGTAGGTACACAGAATCTGGAAATTGGACACTGCATGAAGCTGCAGGACAAAGCCCAGGGTCCAGATGCATACATACTCCGCGTGCCATTCCCCCGGATACATAACCTTCAGTGCCGTCGTCTCAGTCGCTTTGGGTAACTCTTTTGCTGATTTCAATGGGCCAACAGCGTGCTTCCTGAGCCACTCTTCTCCCTCTCTTTTGTACGGGCGCTGTGCCGTTCCCACATCTTTTTGAGTAGGACTGCTGGGCAGAGACTCCCGGTCTTGGCGTCTCACCGTCCTACAGCACCTAATAACGGCGGCAATGACAGACCGAGGCGACACCGATGAAGCTGACATCGATAGAACTCCGGATGGAGGCGCGAGTCCATCCTCGCCAGCCCATCACACCGCCCATGCGACATTCCCTGACTGGGGGTTTGCCAGCGACTTCGATGATTCCGGTTTAGAAGGGCTCATCACGGAGAATGCAGCATCGCAGCCCGATCCCTCCACCACCAGCAACAGTGAGCTGGGGGAGACGCTGGATGACGATTGGCGCTCCTTGACGAGCAGCATTGCCCAGCACTACTTCGAGAATGGAAGGTACTCTCACATTTCGTATTCTCTCAGCATCCGGTGAAATTAAATGGGTTGTTGACGAACGAGTCTGGCAAGGCGGTATCATCAATACAGAGGCTCGCAACCGTATCCCTGGCCGAATGATGAGCTGGATTCGGCCCGGGAGGATGAAATGCGCGAAGTGTTCAAGGAGCTGAGGGGCGGACGGCATTTCGTCGCACCCATCGACGAAACAGCTCAGAAGATTGTTGATCTGGGCTGCGGTAATGGTGGGTAAGTCGGTCAGCATCTTCTGCGTCGGCCAGATGCCCCAATGTCGCCACGCATACCTCTGACTGATTTTACTGAACGCCATTCAGATGGGCTTCCGAAGGTAGCTGCTCGTCAACACCTCCTGGGGTAGGTCTCCGGTGCTAACGATCTTGCAGTTGCTGAGTTGTTTCCGAGTGCCGAGGTGGTTGCCATGGACATCTCACCCATCCAGCCTGTGTTCGCACCTCCCAATCTGACCACCCGCCTTGCCGATATTGAAACGGACTTGGACGGGGTCTGCCACATGCCGAGTGATCTCGTCCATTTGGGAAGCGTGGCTCCATATCTCAGGCGGCCAAAAGAATTAATAGCAAAGATGCTGGCGTGAGTCTTGCCAACCGACTTCCACGTGCTCGAGGCTGATGACAAGTAGAAATCTTCGACCTGGAGGGTAAGACTCACATACCGCGCCATATACGGCTTGCATATCCTGCATGGCGTCACGCTACTAACGCGTGCATTTTAGCTGGATCGAATTCGAAGATTTGCAGACCAAGGTCTTCAGTGATGACGCGCCCTTGCCTCCGGAGAATGGCTTCGCCTACGCCGTTTATCTATACAACAAAGGGCAGAGAGAGAAGTTCGGCTTTGACTTGGACACGGCTTGGAATCTCCCACAGGCGCTGAGAGAAATCGGCTTCATCAATGTCCGGCAGGTCATGTATAAGGCCCCTGTTGGCCCATGGCCAGAACACCCTCGCGGGAAGTGGATTGGCTACCTGCTCCAGTCGGTTCTCCGGCAAATCGTAGAACCTCTGGCTCTGAGGCCATTGCAGGCCCTGGGCCTGTCGCAGAGTGACATAAGCGCTGTTGTGCACGACTTCGATCGCGACTTGGCCGATACTAGTCTACATATGTGGATGCCGATAACAATAATAATCGGCCAGAAACCCCCGCTAGCCAGTTGATGAAAGGAGGATAACCGGTGATGGGGAAACTTGTGGGGTGCCAGCTCTACCTGAAGATTGATTGTCTTTCACAGAAATGGCCAGGAAGCTCGCCTCGACTCCTGGGGTACACAGTCCTTCATGGCGAGCGCTGTTCGAGTGATGGGTCCGAGACGAAGCTTGGAGACATGAGATTGGAAACATTAAAGGACCATGTCAGAATGAGCGAAGCACCATATCGACAAAGCGGCAGTGCTAGTATACGGTCGACTTCTGTGGCTTTGGGTCAGCCTGGGTAATTTGTCTAGTCTAGTTTCAGCTATCATGATCTTCGACATGATATGATGAAAATGATCAAGCAAACATACTGACCGCTTCGCACGCAAACTAGTAGTGACGTTTAGTTCCATCTTGGCCAAGCCATCGCATCCTCAGGTGTGAGGAGGTGTCGATATGAGGTTTAAGGTACAGTGACAGATGCTATGATTGGCTGCGTCCAGCTGAAGATGCTGCATCGGCTTTCGCAGCCTAGTTTATCAGCCTGTCGGCAGCCCCTGCAACTGAGCTGACACTACCAACTGACCTCTTCTGTGAACATCATATATATAGTACTCCGTACGCGCGAGTGATTCTTCAAGAGGCATCTTCTTCGACATACTCCCTAACAGCTTTTTACTGCCTGTCGCCATTACTCCTTACCCCTTTGCCCCCACAGATTGTGATATCCGGCTGTCTCTTAGGGCAATGGCTAATTCGAGTATGCCCATCGCTGGGGATACCGGTCCCGGCAATCTGCAGGGGTATGACGACAGCTCGGACTCGGAAAGTGTATCCGCCGGGCACACTCTCTCCTCGCGTGCATCTACCTTGGCCAGCGAGATGGGCGAGCCAGCCACTGATTGGCGTTCCATTACCTCGAGTGTCTGGAACCACGACTACGAGAGTGGGAGGTAGGTTTCAGGTGCCATTGCTTCCCAATCATCCATCCACGCAATGCTAAATAATGTAAAATGAATGTCAAGGCGCTATCACCACTTTCGATCGGGGCGGTACCTCTATCCAAACGACGACAAAGAGCAGAGCCGTGAAGAGGCGGCTCACATTCTTTACAGCGAAATCCTCGACCACCGAAGCTTTCTGGCCCCGGTGGCGAATGGGCCCCAGAAGATCATCGATCTGGGATGTGGCCCTGGGTTGTGAGTTTAGCATGGTCAGTATCGCAATCGATGTTATACAACTAACACGTTCCTCTGGACTATAGCTGGGCAGTAGAAGGTAACGGAGCCGTTGGTAACCCATTAGGCAACAGAGCGATGCTGACTTCGCCCTAGTTGCTGATAAGTTCCCCGAGGCCCAAGTACTTGGGGTCGATCTATCGCCCATCCAACCGCTTTGGGTTCCCCCGAATCTGTCGTTCATGGTGGACGACATCGAGGACCATGAGTGGACGTATGGCAGTGATTTCGATCTGGTCTACATGAGGCACACGTTGTTACATCTACGCGGCGATTTCGATAGTCTGCTCGCCAGGATTTTCAGGTGAGTTCGGGCTGAGCACCTATAGGCGGAACGAACAAGCTAAGTAGTACCAAATAGAAACCTGCGTCCAGGCGGGTAAGCAGTTTTCATATATATGTAGACCCATGGAGAACGCACACAGATCACCGCCAGCCTGATCCACTGACCATTCTCCCGTGCGCCCAGCTGGTTCGAAACGCACGATGAAAGATGTACGCTTATCACCATGGCCCCGCTGGAGACGCCCTCGCCACCATCCGACCCGCCAAATCGCGTCGTGCCGCCCGAGGCGCGCCGGCCGATCTGCCCCGAGACGGGCCTCGGACGGATCACCGACCTCTGCCACCGGGCGGTCAAGGGGTCGTGGACCCGCGAGGAGGTCGAGCCGGTGCACCAGCGGCGGGCGTTGGAGGCGGCCGGTTTCGTCAACGTGCGCGAGGAACACTTCGACATCCCCATAGGCCCGTGGCCCGACGACCCGTGCCGGAAGTACCTCGGCCTCATGAAGCACGAGGACCTCCTCGCGTTGGCGGACCCCGTCAGCCTCAAGCCCCTGCAGAACCTCGGACTGTCCCCGAGCGAGATCAACGACGCCGTCCAGGAGGCCCTCGAGATGATCAATGACGCCAGTTTGCGCCTCGCTATTCCCTTCACCGTCATCTACGCCCAGAAACCAATAGTTGCAGAGCAAGTCCCCAATTTGGATGCTGTCGAGTGAAGGGTATGTTCAGGGCCTGAGTTCTTTCTAAGAGCTTGAGTAGGTATATCATCTCGCAAATCGACATTAAAATGCACATACAAACCCACGAGAATTGGATAGGACCATAGTCGCGACATACTTTTCGAGGCAAATTGCAAATGATGTCTATCAATTTTTATACTACTACTATGAGATGCTCTCTACCTAGTGAAGGCGCTGTATGGGTTGTGAAAACAGGATATAATATACAGGGGCCCAGACCGCGGACGGAACTCAAGGCCCCCCTAACCACGGTGACTTTCCAAAACGACAATCGACAACAACACGACACGAGGCTATTTACATCATGGCGTGGCCGTCAATGCCGATGACCTTGCCGTTGACCCAGCCACCGTCGTTGGAGGCCAGGAAGCAGACGACACGGGCAATGTCGATGGGGAGACCGACACGGTGGAGGGGCGACCAGGTGGCGGCGTACTCGTCAACGCCCTCGTTGTCGAGGTCGCTGCCGCCGGGGATGTACTCGCGGCAGACGGCGTGGTACATGTCGGTCTTGATGCCACCGGGGGCGATGCAGTTGACGGTGATCTTCTTGTCGCCGAAGTCTGTTGTTGTTGCGATGATTAGCATTCATACAACCATCGGAGTGTCGTAAAGAGGATAGATAATACGTACCAACAGCCATGCAGCGCACAAAGGTCTCGATGGTGCCCTTGCTGCCCGAGTAGACGGCGTGCTTGGGGACGCCCTTGGCCTGGCCGGTGATGGAGCCCATGAGGATGACGCGGCCGCCGACCTCGAGGTGCTTGTAGGCCTCGCGGGCGACGAAGAACTGGCCGCGGGTGTTGACGTGGAAGACGCGGTCGAACTCCTCGGGGGTGACGTCCTTGACGTGGCCGAAGGAGACGACGCCGCTGTTGGAGCAGACGATGTCGAGCTTGCCCCAGAAGCTCACGGCCTCGGCGAACATCTTGACGATCTGGTCCACGTCCGACACGTTGGCCTTGATCGACCGCGCGTCCGACCCGGACTTCTTGATGGCCGCGCACACCTCCTCGGCCGACTCCTGGCTGTTGGCGTAGTTGACAATCACCTTGGCGCCGCGGCGGCCGAGCTCCATGGCCATCTCGCGGCCGATACCGCGACCTGTAAGCGCATAGTATGGTTAGCCGGCTGTGCCTGTCAATCTGGAGATGAAACGCGGAATGCGGTGCAATGCTATGCAATGTCGTGCAGCGTGTGTTCTGCAGTTGAGACATATTGCCTTTGCCAAATGGGGCAAGTAGACCCCTGTCGGAGGGACTAGGATGGGAGGCACCGGATGTCCGGTGGGGGTGGCCCCTCTTAGGCCCGGATAGCAGCAGACAGCCGCAACCAACAGATTTTGGGCAAAGATAGAGATTGGGGAATGGGGTGAATTGATTGTAGGGCTGGGAGTCTGTTCAAGACTTACCGGCACCAGTAACGAGGGCAACCTTGCCCTCCAGCGAAGCAGAGGCGAGACCCAGAGGACCGGGGATCTCATCGTACTTGCTGGTGCCGCGGGGGGCAGAGACGGTAGTAGTTCCAGGCATTTTGAAGAGTAGAGATTTAAAGAAGGGTAGTAAGTAAAGAAGAGTGTATTTGAGTACTTTAGAATGTAGATGCTTGGAAATGGTCTGAATGAGATGGTGCAACTGGAAGCAGGAGAGAGAGAGAGCCGATGTTGTGTTCACTTATATATATCAGACTCCACGACCGAGTGCGGGATCCGAACACGCCCACGCCTTGAAGAAACCCATTTCGTCCCAACACCGCCGCCACGCCTGGTTGGGGGGTCTGTGAAAAATTGTTTTTCTCCCCTCTCTTCCGGTTCATCTGGGCGGCCGGCGGACAAGTTTGGAGAAGCCGTACTGACGGGGCACCCACAGCTCTCAGCACCACCAGACCCAAAGGCAGGGGCCGAGCACTCCAAACAACCACTGCTAGTTCGGTGTTATGTCAGCCAAGCAAGCCCCACCAACTGGCATTTTGAGTTGCTGGATCGATACAGTGCAAAGGTTCATCCGTCTAGTTGGCCAGAGGACCGCACCCTCTCTTTGGTCCGGTCTCAAGTGGTTGTCCGGACGTCTCATTTCTTGGAGAGCCTTGGATCCAAGCTGAACGTCCGGCACACCGTGTACCTACTTGCCTCTTAGTTGTCAATCCGCCAGCCTTCCCGCCCCCCTGGGGTCTGACTCCGGCCAGTGCGCCTGAGTTTGAGACGGTGCACAATCTTCCCGTTGCTTATTTACATAGTCCGAGGGGCGTTACTCAGTCGGTCCCGAGCACACCTGCGGATCCCCTCCACAACACTGTCTCGTTTGGCGTGGGTCACGGCTGGCGGTCCTATAATAAGTGATGTTATCACGTCTCTGTTCACCTGTTGCATCTCGGTCTTCGGCACATCTACGAGACTGCTTAGGATCGTAGAGTTGGTATGGCTTGCGGTTCATATGCATAGCAGAAGCCGCTGCGGCTTTGCTTCCGGGGACGGTCCGTAGGATAGCTCTAACATGTTAGCCCCGCTTACCGGCCTCGTTGTGACGAACCGGGACATCACCGGCGCCGTGCGTACCTTCTCTATATCCCAAAGCAACACTAGTATTTGATTACACGATTCCCAATTTGCACACTTTCCACGGGTAGGCGGTTCTAACTAACCCAAAGGCTCTGCACAGAGGCACCACGGGAGCCCTAGGCTGTTAGTCAGGGGACGAGCTATCCTTAGTAACGCCGCAGATCCGCGTGTTAGTAACCACGATGCCGCCGCTCCAACCCTAAATCTGCATGGCAACACGAGACGGTTTTCAGGGACCAGTTAGAAAAGGGTCTGAGCCTGGGCCTGGGCTCTGGACGCCACCGAGTTGGTAACTTGCAGCCCGGAATCTTGCAACAGGAATTAATTGGCACAACAGTCCGGGTCCCGGACATTTATTAGGTCGCTTGGCTGCAGCCACAATCTACAGCCGCCACGTCCGTCCCACCAACCATCCTGCTGGATCATCCGTGGGCTTGGAAAACGAAATCTTGTAGAAATCATTATGATTGAACAGACACGAACGCCACTAGATCGAATGTAAACCATTTGAACGACGAGAAACCACTCGAATTCCTTCCAGCCGTATCTTCAGAGCCCGACATGTGATATGGGTTGCATGTGGGCTGCGCGGGAAATATTTGCAGTAGGTATACAGCATCCACCGCAGCGTAATTCATGCACGTCGTATCATATTCTCCGCTATTGGCCACTCCCCTCCACCGGCATCACCACCCTAATAGCCTCGGCCCCGACCCTGCGCGCCTCCTCGTCCAGCGCCGCCACCTCGGCCGCAACGTACGGGATACCGTCGCGGCGGCGCTCACGCTCCGTCCGCTGCTCGATCTCGCCGGGGAAGTAGACGCGGTCGACGCCGGCGGCGGGCTCGGACTCGTGGACGACGCGGTCGTACAGGTACCGCATGCGCTCGCGGAAGTCGGCGAGCGGCAGGAACAGGTCGGGCTTGATGGCCACGACGAAGTGGCCCGCGTCGGCTGGGCGCGACGGGTCGTACGGGTTCGCCACGTGGCCCGCAAAGGCCGAGCCGGAAAAGACGCCCGAGAAGACGTCCATCATGATGGACAGGGCCGAGCCCTTGGGGCCGCCCATAGGCAGCATCACGCCTTCGAGCGCTCTGTTGAGTATGGAGAGCAATTAGCACGATGTAGTTAATGGAAAAGACCTTTTCTTATCCACGCAGGAAGAAGAGCAAGTGAGCTTGGCTGGCCGACCGCTCTTAACCCTCTACAGTCAGGGACTGACTACTTACGCAGCGGGATCATCCGTTGGCCGACCCTCGGCGTCCAGAGCCCAGTCCATCGGAATCTTCTCACCACGCCGCTTAGCCTTGTAGACCTTGCCGCGGGCCGCAATCGAGGGCGCCATGTCCAGGATGAACGGCGACTCGTCGTCGGCGCCAGGGGCCCCGCACGCAATCGGCGAGACCCCCAGCAGCTTGGTGCGGGCCCCCCACGCGGGCAGCGCGGGGCTCGAGTTGGTGAAGACGAGGCTCATCATGCCCGCGTCGAGGGCCTTTTGCACGAGCCACGCGCTCATGCCGAAGTGGTTCGAGTGCTTGACCGACACCATGCCGATCCCGTACACGCGCGCCATGTCGACGGCGGCCCGCACCGCCGCCGCCCCCGCCACGGCCCCGAACGTGTTGCGGCCGTCCACCTGCGCCGCCGCGGGCGTCGTCTGCGTCAGCGTCGGGCTGGCCGCCGCGTCCAGCACCCCCGCCCGCACCCGCGCCATGTACGACGGCAGCCGGTTCACCCCGTGCGTGTCCACGCCCCGCAGGTCCGCCGCCACCAGGCACTCGGCCACCGTGCGGGCGTGCTCCGGCGGCGCGCCGTTGCCGCGCAGCACGCCTTCCGCGAAGGCCTGGGCGTCGGCCGCCGTGACGAAGAGTTTGCGGCTCTCCTCGTCCTCGGCGGCCGGCTTTGGTTGCGGGTTTTCTGTTGGGGTTGCCATGGTGGTGAACCTGTAAGTCGGGGTATACGCAAGAACTGCCTCAACTTACAAAAAAACACGAAAGAAACTGTTGCCTCTCGTAAAGAGGTTTTTTATATATATCAAGAAAGTGCACGTCTAGTGGTATCAAGGCCTGGATAATTAACTCGGGGATATAACGTGTATTCCTGGCAGTCAGTACTGTCATCATTGACCAACGATGTCGGAGACTTTCCCCAACATTCCCCAGCTTCGGCTAAGCAAGTGAGTAATGGGGGAGATCCATTCACTGGATTTAGCAAGTCCCCACTAATGCCCGTTCTGCCCGGCGCAACTTTGACAATAGCGAGATTGCCATCCTTTCAGATCGGTTCCAGTAAGCCTCTTGATTACCATGTAATCTGATGATGGAACACGCTGGTTTCTATGCGCGATCAAAATTACACCATGGTTGGTGCTGGTGTAAGCAGCCTGACAATACCCCTTAAACCAGCCATTGCACCATGTTGGTTGCGGCACTCGTCTTAGTCCCATCTAGTGTTGAGAGCCGGTACGTCTACTTCGTTCGGAACACACCGTCGTCCAGGCCACCATGTCCGGCCGAGCCACACAGAAGTCAATGGCTATACGACCTGTGTATAGATGGGAACGGAGATGACTAATCTCATGGTGGCTGGCACCTGTTCTTTGTTGGTTGCCAGACCATTGCAGCCAGGAGGCTTAAACGAGTAATCCACAGGACATGATTGCGTGGGCGTGAAAGTGTCTTATTAGCGATACAAGTTCCTCGCTTCTATCTATATAAAGACATGTTAGAGCGACTGTAATTGGTTCTAAGTTTTTATACGTTTATCCCGTACTTCTTTATCCCCTTTCGTCTCGGCGGTCGATAGTCTGCTAAAGATTACCTAGTCAGCCATCTTCATACATGATGTCGCAGGATTTATCATGGCAGAACGGCCCATGGCCATTGATTAGCTTCGTTGAACATGGCGGCGAGGTAAGTGATCCCGATTTCCCCCTACGGCTGGCTACAAATGCATGGGCTTATACGAATTGCCCAGGAACCAAACGAAGGACTGCAGCCCAGTACGTGATGTTGATATATGCTTAGACCGCGTGGCCTCCCGCGGTCTGTTCGCCCCAAAGATTCCGGGGTACTCATCCAACTAACGGTGGTTGTTTCCACAGTGGTGAGAGACATGATCATAATGCACAATGCCTTCATCCGAGGACTTACCTCCATATACGTGCAATGCGTCCATATCGAAGCATCCCCAGGGGACATCCCCGATTTCGTGGCTTTCTGCAGAGTCTGGGGCGAGCTGTTGCAAGACCATCACGAGACAGAAGAAACAGACGTCTTCCCATACCTGGAAGAGGGCGCCGGTGTGCCGGGGCTGATGAAGAGCAGCTTCGAAGAACACCGGGCTTTCGACACGGGACTGGTGGAGTTCATGACTTATATCTGGAAGGTGGAAGCAAGCGAGGATAAGTACAGTGGTCAGAAGCTCAAGTCCATCATCGAATCATTCGCGCCGGCGATGCACGAGCACATGGTCAACGAGATCCCGACACTGCTGGCCCTGGACAAGTACTCGGACAGGGTCGACTGGGGAGAGTACTGGAAGAAGAAGGCGGCGGAGATCGTTGACAAGAAATCGACCGATTCAACCACCAAGGTACGTACGTCCGTTGTTTTTCGCTGCTGCCAGTGACAAGAGAGAGAGAGAGAGAGGAGGAGGAGCGGAATGAGCAAAACAAAAGCTGACAAGACTTGGGAAGGTCATTATGTTGCCCTTTGTCTTGACTTGTACGGATGCGACGTTCGAGGATGGCGTCTATCAGTGGCCGCCCAACTTCCCGTGGATTGCCAAGATGATCACCCGATACTACTACTTCCCGCAGCACGGGAATTGGTGGCGGTTTGGGCCGGTCGACTCGGCGGGCCAACCCCGAGAACTACCCTTCGCGAAAGCCGGATAGATTGATCGGCGTGATCAGGGGTCTCTCCCCATATAAATGACTTGGAAATTGTCCCGAGCCCATGTCAAGTGTGTGCCGATCAGGTGACATATGTCGAGCTTAGAGTTTCTGCTGCCCAGCGGCTGGTTTCCCATGCTTGCCTACTTCCTACCAGCTTCTTGTTTCTCTGGTATTAGCCGGGCCAGTGCAGATACTAGTAACATCCAATGGATGGTTCAAGGATATGTTGCACTTGCTAGGTTACCTGCTACTGTGCACACCACGTCACTCAAGTCTGGTAGGTGATAGCACACATCAATGGGAAGCAGAAAAGTACCGAATAGGCAGTTAGCAGCAGGGTGAGAAATGTACCTGATTGGCAACTGCAAACCATCGCCAGGGTGGCATTGGCGCTAAGATCACATCGAGATTAGCGGCATCTTGCACTGCCCCCATTATGTCAGCAGCTCCCCCTTTTGTAGGGGCAGTGATTGGTAGAAAAGGCAGTTCTTGTGTCACCTCTCTGCACAGGGGACAAGGGTCTGTCGTTGCCCGAGAGGATGGCACAGGTACGAACAGTGCAGGTACTTGGCAGTTTTGATGAATGAACCACCACTTTGCACTCCAGGCACCAGGCCCCCATGCCAACACTTGCGATGATGGATCCAACCTTTGTTTCATTGTACATGCCATGCGTAGATTCCTCCTGCGAAAAGGGCAGGTGGGAGGGTCAGCAAGGCTTGAGGGGGGCATTGGCAACCGTTTCAATCGACAGTTGCGTACTAAGTATACCTAAACCTTAGCTGTAGGCGGCTGTCGTCCTATGTTTGGTTGCAACCATATGACTGATCCCAGGTAGTATGAACTGATGACGCTTTTGTTGGTTCATGTTCATGTTCCAATACCTGGTAGTCGCACTTCGCCTACTCCAGGCGGCCCCCTCAAGTCCTGACCCCGTCCAGGGCCTCTCCCGCTCTACGACGTACCATCCACCTGCCCGCACCTACAATACATACTGTACATCCTACATCACATTCGCGCATACGAGTATGCTCTCTTTTGGCCTCTTCGTATCACCTACCTACCTATGAACTTCCATTGATCGAGAGAGCATCAAGATTGTTTTGTCCTTCTGATTCATTAGCCTCGACGGAGATTGGAAGCTTGGACAGCAAGATTGCACACGTGCAAGGGAAAAAAGAAAACAAAATACATCATCGCCCACCTTAAACAACAAGGACGGACCTTTAGCAAAGCCCGCACTCCCCCCCGCTGACTGAAAGTAGCCCCTCCATCACCTGGGGCCCATCATCAATTAGAGAGAAAGAGAGCGAGCATTATAAACGCCTGGGACAGCCCTTGAATTTGAGTGATCGGCACGACAACCTGCATTTATTTACCAGAGCTCTCTATTTCCCTCTCGTGTTTGTTATCGCCTCTCCCGGGTCCAATAAGTCAACAACAGTCCAGTCGCCGGCTTATAAGCGCCCAACAACTGTCCAACAACGGCATTCCAAAAACACCCTACTACTCGGTCTAGCAAACCAGGCCAACCGCCAGTCCGGTTCGCTGTCAGTGTTCTGTGGGCTTCTTATTATTAGCACTCGTGTCCAGCGACCTATTCTACCGCTTCGCAGCCAGCCTCCAGCCTCGTTGCAGCATAGAAAACACCTAC
Source organism: Arthrinium phaeospermum (assembly GCA_006503535.1). Lineage (NCBI taxonomy): Eukaryota > Fungi > Ascomycota > Sordariomycetes > Amphisphaeriales > Apiosporaceae > Arthrinium > Arthrinium phaeospermum. The sequence goes on along the minus strand of QYRS01000002.1, from coordinate 2,439,213 downwards.
AACATACGTTTGCGCCCGCCCTGGAATCTCTTCTGCTGCTTTGCAGTCGAGACGACTTGATCTTGCAACTCGTCTGCCGAGCGACGTTATTCCAGAAACCCGCATTTTCTCCAACACCCACAGTTTTTGTACCACACCTTCACGGCTTATGAGGTCTACCTAGACTTTGCGACTCCTGCTCGATCAGTGTCCTCAACCCCACCTCCGCGCCTGTCGCAGTTTCTCGCCTGCAACTCTTACGCGTTCTCAACGACAAGACAATTTCGGTCGCAGCACCCTAAGCCGCCATGGGTAAATCGTGAGTGTGCTCCTATCCCCAAACTTGATGCCATTTGCAGGTTATCCGGGGCACCCGCATTGGCGGACTGAGCGCACATGGGCACTGGGAGAGATCTCACCGCAAGCCAGCTTCACTCGCGATAACGAGTGATGCGCACTTTCTGCCAGCTTACCCCAGATAGTCGCGGAGCCCGGCCGGATTAGGATATACGAAATGCCCAACCTGGTCTGCCCACCTGGCTAACGAAGTGCGCCTCCCAGACAGTCCAAGCTCTCGCAAGAGCAACTCGCCGAGCTTCAGAAGTCGACGCACTTCGACAAGAAGGAACTGCAACAGTGGTACAAGGGTTAGTTGGGATTTCGACACCTTCAGATCCCGTTTCTGACGGCAGACTAACGTTGGCGACTCTCAGGTTTCCTCAAGGACTGCCCCTCGGGGATGCTGACAAAGGAGGAATTCCAGAAGATATACCGGCAATTTTTCCCCTTTGGCGACCCCTCTTCGTTCGCCGACTATGTCTTCAACGTATTCGATAGCGACAAGTCCGGGTCGATCGACTTCAAAGAATTCATTTGCGCCCTGAGCGTTACCAGTCGCGGGAAGATGGAAGACAAGCTCGACTGGGCGTTCCAGCTGTACGATATCGACGGAGACGGCAAGATTAGTTACGACGAGATGCTCAAGATTGTCGAGGCTATCTACAAAATGGTATGGGACAAACATCTTTCGGTCCCGTTTTACTGTGAACAATGCTAATATCGAGTCCTCAAGGTCGGCTCCATGGTCAAGCTTCCCGAGGACGAGGACACCCCGGAGAAGCGCGTCAGGAAGATTTTCCGCATGATGGACAAGGACGAGAACGGCAGCTTAGATATGGAGGAGTTCAAGGAGGGTAGCAAACGTGACGAAACGATTGTATCCGCGCTATCACTTTACGATGGCTTGGTATGAGCGGTTTCAGGCGCATGTCAAGAAGCGAGAAGATGGTACGATTGAATGACAAGACAGAAGAAGCGAAGCACGGCATAGCTCAAGGATTTGCGACAGGGAGTCGAGAAGGATACAGATCGACTGAACAATCCGAGGAAGGGTCGTGTGCCCCTTGGTTGAAGAAGATCTCGGCCAAGCAGGCAAATACAGGTTGGAAATGCTTTTCGAAGACACCACGGACGACGACAACGACGAACAAGCGATGGAAATGGCGGCGATTGCTACTTTTGATTGATCGTATCTTCTCCACACTTAGAAAGCCCCCCCTAATCCCCCCAAGCCTGCGTTCTCTGTGTTCCTTGTCATTGCCATTCTTCGCCAAGCTACCACAGCACATCTAAGTTAGAGGAAGGATAAATAACAAAGGCATACAAAACGTGTAAAAAGTTGACGCCGATCAGTCCAATCATTATGTGACCCCTTCCTGTTGTTTGAATCCCACCACAGCCTCTGCGCAATCAACTTGGTATAAGCCACTAGACTATACTGGCTCACGCAAGCCACTCTCTCACTGGCAACGAACGGGGTATAACGGCATAGTTGAGTAGTTTCTTGCTTCTATCTTTGCTTTTTCTTTACAGCCTTACAGATGATCCTGCCGAGAGTGAGGCGCGGGACTCTAGATCAGCCTTCACCCAATCTCACCTCATACTGCTTCGATCCAGCTGCCCCGTCTGGGTTTTCTCCGGCTTACACGAGTCCTGCAGGAACGGGTGCCGTATACAGTACCTCAGGTCGGCACGGTCTATGCAAATCAGCAGCAAGGCTCGTTTATTACCCCCAAGTTTCAAGCTCATCAGTTAATGCAAGTCAGATGGTAAGCTGATGACGATGATGGTAGGAGACGATCGGACAAGGGGACAAACAATAAGCTACCTACCCGAGGCAGGCGTAGTGGGCACGCAATCTGAAGGACTTGCATGCAGTCGATTGGTCCGACTCGTGGCTTGTATCGAGGGAGCTGGCCAACGGTTTTACTCTCACACGATCACACACACACCACCGAAAAGAAAAAGGCAACTAAGGTAGACGCAAAGTGCGATGGTTTACGAAGTATATTACATGGCGATTATTGGGTTGCATCCAACCGACAACATTCGGCAAAGATCGAGCATAATGTTCCACCTTCTAACACTTGAACCAACTATCACTTGGCAAGGAGACGTAGTTTATGTAAGGGTGGCGTGTCTTGGTGCTTTAAGCAAACAACATATTTAAAAGGTATGCCTGTATTCATTAGAGAATAATACTAACGAAATTCAACAAACACTACGCATTTTGCTCTTACGGTTTTCCATTTCTCTTTTTATCCCCATCCTGCCATCCAATTTTTCTTTTCTCACATGCGTGCGCCATCTGCAGGATCGAGGAGCAGCAAGAGGTGCAAACGATAAGACACACGGATTGGGAGTAGACAAAAAGCTTCGGCCAGAGGTCAAACTATCATCTCGAGGAAACTCCATCCTCCGCGCATATGCCGGCTGACTCGTAGCGGCATAGCAACACAATAGCACGTGTCGCCTTCCTCAGGATTTAGTGCAGTAAGACCAAGTAAGTAGGCAGTAGTAGTACGGATAAGCATCTCTTATTTTTTCTGTTTTGCTACCTCATGTCACTCACATCAGGCTTGCTTATTGTTACAAAGTTCTCGTTCTCCCCAAGTTCGACCAGAAACGTCCCTTTTACCTCGTTGTCCCGCTCCCTCAAAAATTACATACATAAAAACAAACACGGGTATTCGGAACGTTGCACGGAAGCAGTGTTGTTAAGGGTATCAGTCAGCCGAAGAAGGGCTTAAGAGGAGCCGTATGCCTCATCAACCTCCTTCTTGTACTTCTCCAAGATTCCCTTGCGGTTCAGCTTTTGCGCGGCAGTGACCAGACCCTATAGATGTGTTAGTACGGGCCAAGCGCTGGATCAATGTCGAAATTCGGGGATCAACTTACGTTTTGAGGAGTCCATTCCTCGTCCGACATGACAACACCGTCGATAATCTCGATGCCGGACAGACCTCCTTGGCGGCCAGCATTCTGGAGCTCCTTGAGCACTGCGTTCCGCAGCTTCTTGTTGTGAACCAGCTCCTCGAGGCTGTCTCCCTGGACGTCGAGCGATTGCGCAAGCTTCTTCAGGGCCGGCTCCATGGGGACGATGATGGCGATGGGCTTGGCCTTTTGTTGATCGGCGTAGACGCAGATGTTACCGACAAAGGAAGCTGAGCGGTAGATGGACTCGAGCTTCTCCAGAGCAATGTACTCGCCATTAAGCGTCTTGACAAGGTTCTTCTTGCGGTCAATCAGCTTCAGGTGGCCGTTTTGGTCCCACTCGCCGATATCGCCGGTCTTAAACCAGCCTCCAGTTGCCATAGCCTCGGCCGTCTCCTTGTCGTTCTTGTAGTAGCCCTGCATGACAGAGGGCCCACGGATCCAGACCTCACCCTGCGCGTTGGGCTTGTTGGTCGCGAAATAGCCAGCATCGGGGAAGTCGACCAGCTTGACCTCGATACACGCCGGCATAGCACCGTGGGAGTCGGCAGACCACTCTTGAGGGTTCATGATCGTACCCATGGCGTTTGTCTCAGTAAGACCGTAGCCGATAATCATGGGAGCGATCGCCATCGAGATAAAGTGCTGCGTGTCACGAGAGACGGGACCGCCGCCGTTCAAGCAGAGCTTGAGCTTTCCACCGGTGGCCTCCTTGATCTTCTTGAACACAATGGCATCCAGCAGGCCCGAACCAGGCAGGCCTGCGGCCATCAGGTGGCTCTTAGCCCACATGGCAGCCCAGAAGAGGTTTTGCGCAATGCCACCGCTGGCAGCGACCTTTGCGGTAATACCCTTCTTTACCGACTCCCAGACGGCCGGCACACCAACGAGCACGGAGGGCTTGAACTCCCGGATGTCGCCAGCGCAGTTTCGGACCGATGTGTCGGACAGCGTCTTGGGGTTACCGTAGCCCATGGTCGTGCCCCAGAAGATGGCGGCGTTTTCGAAAACGAACTCGAGGATATGGGCAAGAGGCAAGTAAGTCAACAGGCCGTCGCCAGGCCCAATGAAGGGCTGTACCACCACACTCACACCAGCCACGGCGGCAACGACGTTGCTGTGCTTCAGAGGCACACCCTTGGGCGTGCCCGTGGAGCCCGAGGTGTACATGATGCAGCAGAGGTCGTTGGGGTGCGGGGGCACGGGGTCGTAGGGGTTCTCCTTGCCCATCTTCTCGAGCTCCTTGAAGCTCAGCACGGTGACGTTGGGGAAGGAGCTCTTCAGGTTGTTGATGTGTTCTTGTTTGACCTGGTTCTGGCTGTTCCAGATGACGTAACGCACATCGGTGGCGTCCTTGAGAACGTTGCCGAGGGTGGGCAGCAGGTGAGGGTCGAGGAAGATAGCCTTGGCGCCGGTGGCCACCATGGAGTGACGCAGACCCTCTTGGCCGAGGGTATCGTAGGCAGTCACAATGGGCATCGATTGAGAGGCGGCACCGTGTGACATGGCGAGCCAGTGTGCGCTGGTGGCGGCAAAGATGTGGACGCGGTCCTCCTTGGTCATGCCCAGCTTGCGCAGGCCAGAGCCGACGTTCAGAACCAGCTTCTCGTAGTCATTGTAGCTCAGGTACTCGTAACTGCTCAGCTCGAAGAAGGTCCAGTTCTTGTCCACCTCCTGCTCGGCACCGTCGACCATCTTCTTGACCTTCTTGGTCTCTTGGTGGGTGCGGACCAGTCGCCGCGAGCCCATGCACTTGGCGTTGCCATACTTCTCGGCGCTCACGCGTACGAGCTCGTAGATGGTAGATATGTTGTCGGCGGGTTGCGAGATCAGGCCGTCGGCGGTCAAGGGGTGCCGGCGGGGGATGGTCTCGCCTTCGACGGGTTCGCATTCGGGGGTCTCGATAGAGTAGGGAGCCTTGGCGGACAACCGAGGATGCAGAGGCATCGTCCGGTACTTTGAATCTTGCCAATCGCCCATGGTTGCGGAGGGCTAACTAGTGCTGGACTGGACTGGCGAAGGAGAAATGACTCGTGGTCGGTTGCTTCAGAAAGACAATGTCAAACGAAGTGCTAGAAAAAAAAAGTGTTGAGATATGTGTGTTGCGAGTCGCAAGATATGTATGCCGTATGTGTATGTATGCCAAGGTCGGCCCGGTTTTGGTATTAGGCCAGGGATGATGGCTACTTATGGATAGAGGCCGTCAATGCAGAAAGCGGGAACAGATCAATCAAAGGTGTCTGCAGCAGTGCGTAGGTAGTAGTGTCTAGGTTCTGTAGGCAGGTCTGGTTAGACCAGGTAGCACCACCAAGGTACAGCAACATGGAATGGAGCACGCGGCACAAAGTATTGAGATGGAGTCTACGTGGACTTATCGGCCAGCACGGGAGAGAGGCGATAAATATGTAAAGCAGGTATTCTGCATTCATTCGGGCAGTGATGGAACGTCTGCGTAATGCAGGTAGGAATCTGCCACGAGACCTCAACCACCCATTAATCGACTTCATCCTCAGGCATTCCCCTTGACTTTTTGGCTTGGTGGTCTTTCTTGGTGGTCGGGGGGCACATCATGATGCCTTGGCTCGAGCTTTTCTTGGCTGGTACAGTACATCTTTTTGATGAGGTAGGTAGCTGTAGCCTGTACAGTAGCTGCAGCTTGACGTGAACAGCAAGCATGGCAGATTGATAGCAGAACAAGCCGAGAGAGTGACGACAGGGAGCGGCCAAAAAGAGGGGCACCCCATACGCTAATTCGTTCGGACAAGAGACATTTTTTGATGACCACATTGGCATCAATCGACACCACCGCCGCCTCCCATTGGCGTGTACCAACAAGTACTTGCATGCCGTCATCTCCATAACTCGCGCCTCAGATGGCGAAGCGCGATGCCCAGAGATGCTTTGAGCATGAAACTAAGCCTCGTCCAGTTAGCCAGGCCTGCCCAGCGAGCCCAGAACCTTTGCCCAGCTTCTTGATATGTGTTCCTATTTCCAGGAGAGACCACCGCGAGACATTGCGCAGAGTGGTTATCTCTTCTCGTACGTCTCCCGCGTGGTCGGTCCCCTTTTTCTTCGATCTAAAACAGATGGGCATCATACGTATGCACACGTGAAGGAAGTCCTCGGAGACCGAGGCATATCGGCAGCAAGGGGATGGGGATCTGTTGCATTGTCAATCTGCAATCACGAAAAGCCCACCGGGTACCTCCCATTCTGCAGCAAACCGCACCCAAAACTGGCGATATGCGAATGATTTTGAGTGATGAGGCCCCGCTCAAGCTGTGGAAGCATAGGCCTGAGACTGCCTAGAGCCCCCGAGCTACCAGGCCAGCAACAGTATCATCTCCACTGGCTGAAGCAATGGAATTAAACCAGAGGACAAAAACGGTTGAGCTCTTTTCGGTATTCCGCCCATAGCTCCCTCCACATTGTCTTTCCGCATCTCACTGTCGCCAAGTGACTCCAGCAGCAATATTTCTTGAGGGAGGCCATTTCAATAGTTAGCCGATATTTAATCAATCAATATATATTTTCATCTGACGGATGCCTTTGTAGATTATGGATAGCGCCTTGGCTTGGCTTGCCTTGCCGATTGCCCGGCAAACCTATCGGGACTTGCTAGGCAGATCCCCGGCGGCAAACCTACTTTACTTAGATATTGCATTTTAGACGAGCCATTCAATCAATCGGATGGGAGATGGATAAGCCTGGCTTTGCCTAGGTTAAACGCCAAACTAGACGGCACTTGAACATTTTCCTAATCTCGTCATCCCATAACCCCAGCCCTGCCAAGCGCCCAGCTGAAATCATGACCATCCAGTCCTTGTTCGACCTTCTTGGCCCTGAAGTCGAGGATGCAGACGAAGGTGTGAACCAAGTCCCATCCTGTTACCCCAAATTCGCCCGTGCTGACGGCCACCCCTAGAAACCTTTCTCCTTTTCAGCCAGGAGATACCATCTCAGAACCTAGGCTTCGTCGATGCACGCGCATCCTCTTTGGACCTGACCGTGGCCGGCAAGGACTATGTCATCCACCAATCCCCCGCCGTTCTTTCCTCCAACCGTGCCGGTGGAACAACAGGCGCCGGTCAGTTTTCTTTTGCGCGATCTGAAAAGAATCTTCCCGAGGGAACTCAATGCGTATGCTGAAACCCTTGTGTGAAGTTCTCTGGAAGGTCACCCCCATGTTCGCCGACTGGATAGCTTCCCCCGGAAACCCCCTGTGGAAAACGGGCGTCCTCGCGCCCACCTCGCCGGTGATCGAGCTGGGCTGCGGCATCTCGGGCCTCACGGGCATGGTCCTGGCCCAGTCGGTCGCGCGCTACGTCCTGACCGACCAGCCCTACGTCTCCAAGTGGATCGACGCCAATCTCGCCGAGAACGCGGCCAACCTGTCTGTTCCGGGGACCGCTACCACGCGGCGCAAGGGCAAGGCGGCCGCGGTCCCGCCCTCGGTCGGCAACGTGGCCTTCGCGCCGCTGGACTGGGAGCTCGACGAGGTGACGGCGCGCCTGACGGGTTCGGACGCGCTCAAGAGCTTCGACGCCGTCGTAGCCTGCGACTGCATCTACAACGATGCGCTGACCCGGCCCCTCGTCCAGACGTGCGTGGACGTGTGTAAGCTGAGGGCGGCCGACGCCGCGGAGGGGCCCCAGCAACCCCAGGAGCCCGCACTCTGTATCGTCGCGCAGCAGCTCCGGGACCCCGAGATCTTCGAGGGCTGGATCAAGGAGTTCCACAGGCACTTCCGTACCTGGAGGATGCCCGAGTCCCATCTATCCGACGCCTTGCGGGGCAACCCGGGCTTTGTGATTCATGTGGGCATTCTGCGCACGACGCCCCTGGAGAGCCACTATTAGCAAGAGCCGTAGATACAACTACATCACATCATAGCCATACTGGGCTCTAGGGCTGAACTGAAACAGCCTGAACTCAGGGACTGGGCGGGGACGATAAGCCGAGCCGCAGGCCTCCTTTTCTCGTCTAAGATAACGCCTAGTCTACTGTAGTAGGCTTACAATAAGGTACGAGAGTCTCGAATCATTGTTACATAGTTTCATTCTGGACTTTTGCGATCCATCGGTAGGCAGACCATTGTTGCGACTTTTGGTCTTAAATGCAATTATGCACCTATGGTATACCGATGTAAGTGCTGTGGGTGTGCGACTTGGGCAATACCTGAATTATCTTAACGATGAATGATAGGGAGAGCCTCTGGAGTTATGGGAGGCAGATACAGGCTGGGCGTGATGAATCGTACTACTCCCTATACAGTAGTAATATATGAAAATATCGTGAAACATTCAATGTGCCATTCTCACAAAAGGAGGCAATCATCATTTACATACCGCTGTAATCTTTGTTAGGTCCGGTCCAGGAAGCCGCACGACAATACAGACACAGAATACATACACCCAGCGTACACATGACGATCATCGTAAAACATTGTCTTTGGGATGGCTTTCTTAATGAAAGAGTAGGAATTTCAGGGAGCTATACTGGATATGGTATCATGTAATGTGCAACTGTACGAAACCATTTCCCAGAAACCGTAGCACAGCCGGCTGCAACGGTGAGGCGCAACCACAAACAGAGGTTGAAAGAAACCCCATAAGACCCCGACCGAACACCCCAGTACCGCATCATCATTCGTTCATGGGTCAAAATACCCATTTTGGGAAATCCAAGAGATATCGTAATATATGATAATTCCCCTACTATCCATACAATCGAAAAGAAATGGAAAATATATCCCTCCAAAGCGTGCTTAACAGTCCTGCTTGTCGACAGAAGTATCAAAGAGGGACCGGCGTAAATATCGTAGTACCATGGTGACACCGAGATTCTTCTCCACTGCGACAGAGCAAGGAGAGCAGGGAATGCAACGAGCGCTTGTTGTTTTGGCCTCTCATCCCAAAAAGGTGTAGAAGAGGACAATGGCAATGAAAATCAAGCCGAGCAGGACAAAGAAAGCCCCCACGTGAGCTTCCAGCGACGGGACCGGGCGCGGCCGGCTCGTTAGACGGCGCGCGTCGATGTTCACTTCATCGTTCGTGAAGGTGCCGTAGCGAACGGGATAGTAGAGGACGTGAGGCATGGCGAGCATCGCTTCCATGTCCCAACCGTCTGGGAAACGCCTGCGTTCGAAGGAATCATCGTCCCGGCTGTCCCTCTTGACAGCAGCAGCCTGGGAGGGGTTATGCGGGAGGGGAGCAGGCGTATAACCCGTTTTCTCGTCAATCAGATCGCCGGGGGTGGCGGCGATCTCGTTATTCGTATGGTCGAGATCTTCGAGGCTCATGTCCCGGTGCGGGACGGGGATTGGAGGAGAAGGCCAATCGGGAGGAAGATAGGCGAAAGGATCAGCAGGCATGTTTACGGCGGTTGTATTGAATCGTGATCTGGCTACCGAAGTTGGCAGACGGTGTGGAAGTTGTTTGGTTGATCTGGGTAGAGGTTGCTGGGTTGTTCTGTAATGATAACTCTTGAACATATGCAAAGACTATTGGAAGGCTTTTATTTCCTTTTTTCTCTGCCCCTAACGGAGAAAAACCATTCGAGATTTCCCTTATTCTTGCCATAAAAAAAGTGCACGCCCACGGAGAGAGTAAACTTTAGTCGCCCAGGAACAGCCCTACGAGGCTTTAATTAGCTTCGCGCAGAAACCGCAGAGTTTGATCTATGCCAGCCGGTCATCGGTTTTTATTTTGTTTCTGTTCTTTTCTGCTCTTCAGTGCCAATAGACTTGGGTGGTGGGATCGGGCGGAGCAACCGGTATGGCCATCTCCTGAGGTGGGATATAGCTGTTGCTGAACTGCGACAGGAACGCCTGCCAGTCAAACTCGCCGCCAAGATTGACTTCGGTGAACTCGGGCGGGTAGTGCCCACGTCCTCCCATGCTGGGACCGTGGACATTGGACCACAAATCTGGGCCGTTGGGGAACATGGGCGGCGGTGGTGGTTGAGTTGCCACGGGTGCTGGCGGTGCCGGAGCCGAAGCTGGTGGGACCGAGTAGGCGCTCGAAACGGACGGAGATGCAGTGGAGGGCGGTGTTGGATGAGAAACGGCGGGCTCCGGCGACTTGCTCTTGGCCGAGAAGCCCATGCGAGCTACAATCTGCCGCATGGCCGTAATCAGAGGCGGAGGAGCAAGTGTCCTCCCCAGCTGCGACTCGGCCGCCTCACGAGCGTCCCAAGCTTTGACAAATAAGGGACTGAAAGCCAGCTGCATAGGGCTCCGCATCTGGCGGAGGAGCTGCCTGCGCTCGTGGTTTTCGAAGATGGCGGCCCATGCTCGTTCGCACAGCTCCCCAGTGGTCCGGGTACGCAGGTCTTTGACCAAGCAGATATATGCTGGAAAGGGAAAATGTAGAGCCGAGAACCAGAAGTAGCCCTTGAGAGAGTCGTTGGCATGGATGGTGCTGTCGTACTCTAGCAACTTGATGGCCTCAAGGAAGAGCTCTTCACTCTCGAAGGGGGACAAGGGGGCAGGAGTTTGCATGGCCGTTTTGAAGAAACCTGCGAGGACCTTGAGTTTGCACATGCTGACCCGTGTCATCATCAGAGTGAAGTAGTGCAGTGACACTTTGGGATCGCAGTACTTGAGATAGGTGTCTTCCAAGTGTGTCGAGAGACGTTCCAGATAGCTTGATAAGCGATGGTCGGCCAAGTTGGCGACTGTCTGGGCCGGGTCAGAGATGACGGGTTTCATTTTGTCCGTTCCTGGAGCTTTGGAGAACTCGAGGCGCGTTAGGGAGAATAGCATTTCCGTCGCGCCCGTATGGGGCGTTGGCGCATCCTTGGCATGGAGATGAAGGTCGGCATCGTTGATGTTCAGTGGCAGTTTGCAGTCACCGCCAGTGGAAATGGCTGTGAGCGTAGAGCCGGTGATTTCTCCAATGCGCCTGTCGAATCCTGCCAATGTCCACCATAGCCTTCTTCTCTCTTCCACTTCGAAAGGAGAGAGATTGAATTGCTGTCCGTCTCGGTGAAGTCCCATGCGCCAGGCGAGGCGGATGCCGATTCCGGTGAGACAGAAGAGTGACCGTGGATCAATGAATGGTCGAACCCCAAACTAAAGCTCGGTTAGAATCGTTGGCCGAGGAAAGGTTAAAAGTGTAATATGCAATCGGTCAATACTTACGAGATATAGCGTGTATGCTTGCAGTATAGTCAAGTCGGGGTTTCGCATAAAACTCGCGTTGAGAAGGGCCTGTTGACATGCAATGTAATATTTCTTGAGGAGAACGGCCCGCTCTTCGTTGAACATTTCTAATACCTCGTCGTCCTGGAGAGAGGTCACTGCCATCAGGTAGATTGCGAACATTAGTGCCTCGAGACTTTTAGAGGCCTTGCCCAGGTTGGCGCTTGCCTCGATGATGCGGCCCTGCAAGGTAGGGGTATGGGTCATCTTTAGCAGAGAGGACACATTGGTGAGGTATATCTGCCATAGCTGAAAAATGTGTATGGCAGAGGGGTGTTGGTCCGTGATGCTTCGGGAGGAAGCCCCCACGACGAAGGGAAAGCCGTCTGCGTTATCGAACATCTTGTCATAAGCCGTGTTGATGGTGGTGCCTACATCGTCGTCGTCGGACGACTCCCTGTGAACTTCTGATTCTTCTTCGACGGCACGAAACTACCATCACGGTTTGCATTAGATCATGTGGTCATGGACACTCTCAATCACAAATTTACGGCCGCGCAAAAAAACAAACACACCTCTTTTTGGAAGGGGAACCACTTGAACGTTCTAGAGTCAACATCAGTACACTGCAGCGGGTTTCTACACAAGTAATAAGCACTGCCAAGATGTGTGCTGACCTTGGTATGTGAGGAGTTTCGCCAGGCGAGGAGATCAAGTCAGGGTCCGACCTCGCGGGCGACTCTCTCACTTTTATGAACTCGGAGTCGAGCTCGTCCCCCTCTTGGACGGTGCCGGGGTCCAAGATCTTGACGTCCGGGCCCAGGCCCTCGAACTCGATACCATGCTGGGTGAGCATGGCCTCGTACTTCCTGAGGCGGTCGACCAGGTCGCGCTCAGGTACCCTCTTCTTGCGGCGCCTCGGAGGTTGCGGGGGGACAACCCGACACTCGACGCCGGCCTTTACGCAGTTGGAACATGGCTTGCTTTTGTCGCAGCGGACCTTTCGCTGCTGACACAGGATACAGGAATGGCCCCGGGTGACCTTCATTGCAGCAGTCGTGTCCGAGATTGGCTGGGACTGCTGCAGGGCAGAAGACCCCGTTGGAGTTGTCTGCCTATACGAGTCGCCATCGCCTAATGTTGAATCGGCAGTGTCTGACATGATGGCTAGCTGGCGGGCGGCTATGGGTGGTCCTAGGGCAAGAGATCGGTCCCGAAGGAGCCGCCAGGGATGAAGGGACCCGTCAAGTCAGCCGTATCGGATGGTCGCAAGAATGCGGGACACTCTGATCCGGTATGTGTGCCTGCCTAGATGTGCGTGCCAATGGGTCCGGGTGCCTTGAGCTGTGGTGTCGCCCAGAGGCACAGCAATCTGCCAAACCAACAGCAAGATGATGCGGTCGGGACCGAAAAGACCGGTAGTGCGACGCCAGCCCGCGTATTGGCTGGACGTAGACTGGGGGAGAAAAAAACAAAAGAAGCAACAAGCGTATGTACTTGTAGTAGTTGTTTGCTCAATGGGTAGAACAAAAAGAAAACGAATCAAGGCAGGGGAACCATTAGAGGGTCAAAAAAGAGGCGGAAGGAGATTTCACTAGCTTTCCCACCTCGGGAGCGGCCTCAATTGAAGGAAATATCCAGAAAGGCGATTCTTTTTTTTTTTTTTTTTCTCTTCTCCTTCCTTCTACCCCCCGCCGAATGGACGCGACGTTCAACAAGGCTTGGTTTTAAGAAATGGCACTGGCACTGGCACTGACACTGGGCGCAAGCGAGCAAGATTTGCGGAGCGACGACATGTCATGTCCTTTCACGTCCCCCTGCTGTGTCGCCTTACTTGTCTGAGCAAGGAAGGAGACGACACAGAAGACACTCTCAATCGGCTTGTTCGGGTGGCACACCTAGGTGATGGTGGGCAAACCCCCAGGTATGCAGTATGGGGGTAGCCAGAAGTAGCAACGGCAGCATGCACTCGTAATGGATAGATAGGAAGGACGGCCTAGTGTCCAGTGGCGTCTCGATACATGCAGTAGCTATGGCAGCTATCACTCTCTTTCATTGATCACTCCAGCCAATTACACTATGCATAAGGTCGGTACTTGTGTAAGTAGACGTAGTAAGTAATATGCAGCATAAGAAGACAGGGGTTGTCAGAGGATAGAGGGGAAGGGGAAAGGGAAATGCAAGAAGAGGAGGGGGGGAGTGGTCGGTCATGAAAGATCGTGTTCGCGACCGAAGGATGCTTGCAAAAGGACGCCAAAGCAGGCGCCTCGGTCCCGAAATTCCCTTCTATTTCCGTCTGGTTGCTGGAAGGGGGATAGTGTCATATTTCGCCATGATACCTACTTGTAACGGCCCCAAAGATGTACGTACCGTCTTTGCATGCACTCGGCACTCAGCACTAACTTCCTACTTTTAACGACCGCCCATCCGCCCTTCCTTGGCCCGGTCCAATTGCCCAACATCGTTCCGTCTAAGACTGAGAGCCGCCATGGAGCACAGCAGGCACCCAAACAAAAGCACGACCTGCAACCCGCAGCGGCTCTCACACTGGCGGAACTTCCCCAACCTCACCTGCGGATGGAACGATAATGCGCTCCCCAACGCCCATGTGGCTTACGCTCTCTCTATCTCTCTCTCGCCAACCCAGCCAGCTGTGTATGTATCGTCTCAATAACACTAACAAAAAGCAAAGCATGCTCGTATGCCCGTCTGTTAGGAGAGACAACGGCGTTCATGAGTACCGATATGCCGTCTTATTTCCCCAGGGTCGGATCGCTTGCTGTTGGCAAGGAGCCGTCATAGGCTGTGTATGGTATGCCTGTCATGGGGATATGCCATGACATGTCCGGGTTGCATATTTTTTTTGTTCGCGTGGCCGAGCTATATGTTCATAGTTCCTGTCTCCATTCTATAGACAGCCATCCTTTTCAATAGATCCATGCCATTCCCTTGAGACAGAGCTGCCCTTGCCAATCCCTTAGGTTTGCCGCACGGTTTGCAATCGCAAGGGACCAGCGTGCTATCCATATATCGCAGACTTTCCCCTGTCTTCTCTCCCGTCTTCTCTGATACTGACTGATACACCCTTCGCCTGCTGTCAGTGTTGTTTAGAGTATGACGTCCATGGAGGCCCCAAAGTCTGCCGAGGCCACTTCTGCGCCAGCGGGCCAAGCCCCGGAAGTAAATGGAAACACAGATAGCCACGGGGCGGACAAGTCAACGCCGGCAGCCGCCGCCGCAGCTGCGTCTTCTGAGCCTGGTAGCGGAGATAGCAACAGCAATGCTGCCCCCGAGAGCGCCCATGACTCTAACACGACAGAGGCAGCCACTCGAGCGCCGCGGAAGAGCAAAAGTGACGATGACTTTGCGTTTGGGCGCATCAGTGTTGTCTCGTTCCAGGATATCGGCAAGATGAGGGAAAGCAGCTGTCAGACTGACCCCATTACTATCTCGGGGGAGAAGCCCAAGGAAGCGGCACCTCCAACAGCAGCAGCAGCAGCAATTGCTAGAGCGGCGTCCCCTACGCCGCGGCGCTCTCATCAGAACGACGACCGTACCACATCCAAGGGAAGCAGCACATTGGTCGGCCACGATGATAGCAAAAATAACAACAACACAGTCGATGTCGAAAAGGGGACAGCAGTGCCAGCAGTAACAGCTCAGGAGGACCCTTCAAAGCAACCGCCATCAGGTCCACCGGGAGGACCACCGGGGATGGACGAGGACGAAGCGGAGCGCAACTTCAAGCCCAAGACGTTTAAATTCTGGGCCATCATGTTGTCCATCTTCATGGCCATGTTCCTGGTGGCCCTGGACCGTACCATCATCGGCACGGCCATCCCCAAGATCACCGATGAGTTCCGGAGCATTGGCGACATCGGCTGGTACGGCTCGGCCTACCAGCTGACCACGGCGGCGTCGCAGCTGATTTTCGGACGCATCTACCGGTTTTATAACATCAAGTGGTACGTGACAACATATACGCCGGTGCTTCATGAAATTTTTACTGACGTTGGAAACCCCCATTCAGGACATTCCTAATCTCCGTCTTCATCTTCGAGGTCGGCTCCGCCATCTGCGGCGCCGCCCCGTCCTCCATCGTCTTCATCGTCGGGCGCGCCATCGCGGGCCTGGGCGGCGCCGGCATCTTCTCGGGCACCATGATCATCATGATCCCGATGATCCCGCTGCGCAAGCGGCCCATGTTCCAGGGCGTCTTCGGCATGGTCTTCGGGCTGGCCTCGGTCATGGGCCCGCTCGTGGGCGGCGGCTTCACCGACGGCGTCACCTGGCGCTGGTGCTTCTACATCAACCTGCCCATCGGCGCCGCCGCCGTCGCCTGCCTGCTGCTGACGCTGCGCCTGCCCAAGAAGCAGCTCGCCCAGCCGGGCGCCTGGGAGCAGCTGCTCCGCCTCGACCCGCTCGGCACCCTCTTCTTCGTGCCCAGCGTCGTCTGCCTGCTGCTCGCCCTGCAGTGGGGCGGCTCGACCTACACCTGGTCCAACCCGCGCATCATCGCGCTGCTCGTCGTCTTCGGCGTCCTCTGGCTGGCCTTCATGGCCGTGCAGGCCCTCAAGCCCAACACGGCCACGGTGCCGCCGCGCGTCATCGGCAACCGCTCCGTCCTGGCCGGCGCCATCTTCATGCTGTCCATCGCGGGCTCCATGCTCATGACCATCTACTTCGTGCCGCTCTGGTTCCAGGTCGTGCAGGGCGTCAGCGCCGTCAAGTCGGGCATCTACACCCTCCCCTTCGTGCTGAGCCTGGTCGTCGCCAGCATCCTCAGCGGCGCCATCACGCAGCGCATCGGGTACTACGTGCCCGCCATGCTGGTGTGCCCGAGCCTCATGGCCGTGGGCGAGGGTCTGATGAGCACGTTCCGGGTCGGCGAGGTCGCGAGCCACTGGATCGGGTTCCAGTTCATCGCCGGTTTTGGGCTCGGCATCGGCATGCAGGCCAGCAGCTTGGCCGCGCAGTCGGTGCTGCCCAAGCCCGACGTGCCGACGGGCATCTCCATCATGTTCTTCGCGCAGCAGCTAGGCGGCGCCATCTTCACGTCCGTGGGGCAGAACCTGCTGAGCAACTCGCTCGTGGACCAGCTGCGCAACGTGCCCGGCATCCAGCCGGGCGCCGTCGTCGGCGAGGGCGCGACCAACTTCGTGGACCAAGTCCCGGCCGACCGCAAGGACGAGGTCTTGCACATCTACAACGGCGCCCTTACCCACATCTTCCGCGTCTCCATGGGCGTTGCGCTCGTCGCCGTCGTAGCTGCCATGTTCATGGAGTGGAAGAACCTGAAGAAGACGGGGCCACCGAAAGGAGGGCCCCCACCGCCATCCCAACCGCCGGCGGCGGCGGCGGCTTCGTCCGATTCAGCCACTTCTCGCTCGCCAACTCCTCTGGGCGGTTCAAAAGCATCCCTGGGCAAGTCGGCTCCATCATCGGTGCTGGCAGATGATCCGACCGCCGCAAAACCGTCCCATGCCGAACCCACTACGTCTTCTTCAGCTCAAGCCTTGAGGGCACCAGATAAACAAGCTCAAGATTCCAGCGAGGGAAAAAAGTGACTGAAATCACAGATCATATTCAACCAAGGTATATTGGGGAGGTCGCCATGTGGAGTTTTACGCGGTCTGGGGTTTTTGTTTCGTTGTTTCGTCATGCAATGCATAGTAGCGGCCATAGGAGTTCATGTAACAATAGCCATGACAATTGGCGCATAATCTCATCTTATCCAGCACCTTATGTCACTCAGTTACTTCATGGTATTTCAGAACACACGGAGTTATCAGTTGTTAGTCAATGGCAATTGATCGAATGATCTACTATTGTATGATCTTGTATGATGCCGTGACATCTACCAGATGCCTCGAAACATTGCTAATAGATCATGAACAGAAACGCTTGCCAAGGCAGACCGGCGCTTTGTAGGAGTACGGCTAGGGTATAGAGAAAACCAATGAACCTTTCAACGCTATCGAGGCCAAGTAAAATATAACCGGCCAAGCCCGCTCCCTTTAAGCCCACCAGTCAGTTCTGCAACGCATTGTCATGTTGACCCCCCAATTTCATATCTCGTGCAGGTTTCGTAATCTGATCTCCCTCATCACAACCGCGCCGCCATGATCTCTTTCTTGAAGATCTTGACCCCCCAGACATCGTAGAAAGCGATCCCATCTATGAGATCCAATTTCAGCCAATGCGGGGGATTGCCCTCATCTTCATCACTGTCGCTTTCCTCATCCCAACGGTCGTCCGGGAAGGCAGGATAGCCATCCTCGGTGCCCAGGCTGGCCAGCGAGTCGCTTGCAATATCCTTGCCCTTGTCCTTCTTCTTTTTCTTGGCATCGGGCAGATCGGTTCTACGCATGATCCTCTCAGCACGGTCGTCGTCTCCAATCGACAACCACTCGAGTTTGAGTTCCGGGTAATGAGAAATCGTGTCCACAATGAAGCGTCTCGTCTCGCGCATAACGGACAAGCACGTATCATCGCTTCTGAACGATATGATGTGCAAGGCCCGCAGGCTTGTGAGCCCGGAGAGGTACTGTAGGAAAGTGTGCTGCATATGTTAGCTTCAAGTACCATATCATCAAGAGCAAGGCAACACTCACCATAGACTTGATGCCCATGATCACTGCTAGCTCTTCAAGCGCCTTCCCCTTGCGGCATATCAGTTGCGTAGTCTTCTCGTCGGCGTCCCATGTGTCATCGGCGTCGTTCCTGATCATCAGCCGCTTGATCGTGCGCATATGCCTTTTAAGTGCAAATCGTCGAATTTGTTCCAGAGAAATCTTAGTCTTTGGAGCAAAACTTTCCGGTTTGTACTTGGTACTCCGCTCAATCATGAACAGCTCATCTACCTGTTCCAATTGTGATACAAGATGGAGGAACGGGAGTGACACGTGGTCTGTGAAAACCTTGACGAGCGGGAGCGGTGCCAACTTATTCTCCTTGGCTAGCAGACTCCAGATGGGGGCCTGATTCCCGACGTTAAGAAGCGTCAGCTTTCTCAGTGTATGGAGGTCAATGGCACGACCGAGGACCGATGCTTTGGTAGGAATCAGATGGAGACTCAGGGACTGCAGAGCCACGCCTCGTGTACCACGAATATATGCACCAATCTGGCGTCGGAGATCTTCCTTGTCATCCATAGTGTGTGCATCGTGGATGTCCCCAGCATCTTCGAGTTCCGCTTCTAGAATGTTCATGTCATGTTCTTTGTCGGAAATCTCGAGTGCCTGGAGTTTCTCAGCCGTTTCTTGTACTGAGCCATTGGCAAGTTGGTCGTCAGAATCTGGCGCCACTTCGGCCTGTAGCAACCCCAAGTCTTGAGTATCGCCGGGGTGGTCATCCAAACCCGCCTGAAAAGTGCCCATAATCTCCGTGGGTGTGTCTTCAAGCGGCAGTGTCTGGTCATTCTGACACCGGACAGCTGGTTCACTACGAGAAGTATCCATCTGTGTCGTCTCGGTCTTGCTTGCGACGTCGCTGTTTACATCCTCTTGTTGCTCTACCAGTTGCTCCTCGGGCGCCGCCACATCAATATCCTCTGGTCTCGTCTCGTCCTGGTCGGTCTGGACTTTGGGCACACTGGTCAAAGCGGTTTCGGCAACTGTCTCGGCATCGTCGTTCTCGGAATCTGCTGCATGGCCACTCAGGTCACTAGCGCTCGGGCCCGCACCGTCTCCAGCTTCTCCATCGGTAGCCAGCCCTTCCTTGAAAGCAACGTACTTCTTCGCTGCCTCTATCATCAAATCCAAACATTCCTGGCGCTGCGACGTAAGTACGCGGCTACCATCCACGCCCATCATCAGGCGCTTGGTAACGTTTGTCATGGAATTGATAAAGCGGTGGCTCGCATCCCGGTTTGTCAACTTCGCATCAGACTTCTTCTCCTTGGTGGTTGGTGACTTTTTCGGGACAAAGGGCTCGATATCAAAGATGCGACCCAGGACTGACTCCTGCAATTTCCGCTCTTCTTGGGCTCGGAAGGCTTTAGCCGGTCCACTTCCGTCATCATAACCAGAAGACATGGGTACTACTTGGAAGTCATCATCCTCGTCGGAATCATTAGGATCGACGAGACATGGTTTCCGTGCCTGGGTTGCAAGAGCATCTGAGAATGAGAGCTTCAGCTTTTTCAGCGTAGAAGATGAGTTTTCGATGCAGTTCTTGATTTCGGGCACCATGTCAAGACTATCGATATCAAGGACGCCCAGGCTCTCCAGCTTTTTGAAGCCGCCGACCGTCGGCGGTTCTTTCTCTGTGCCGTGCTGCTTCTTAGAGGGCTTGGCCTTCAGGCTATGCTTAGCGACAGGCGCATGGCTTGCAGTTGGGACAGGAACCGGAGGAGGACCAAAAGTGACGGTGCTAGGGGCCCCAAAGAGATTCGAGATGGCTGATGCACCAGCGAGTTCGATGGAGGGTACAACTGGCAAGGGCGGGGGCGGGAGATGTGCCGTCGTTGGCACGGGCATCGCGGTTGGTGCCGAGGAATAGTAGGGCAATGGCGGTGGTGGCTCATAAAGAGACAAGCCTGACTGCATTCGAAGGTGTACGTGCTTTAAAGAGGAGATATTGTGTAAGGCTTTGTAAACCGGCCTGCTTAATTCGACGCGAATGTTCCAGCGAAACGAGTCAAGAGAGGTAGCTTTTCGTAGCGTGAGCAGCAGTAGAGAGTTCATGAACTTGCCGCAGCTCACGCCGAACAGGTAGGGCTTGTAGGCGGTCTCGGCTTTGTCACCAGCTGACAAGGTATCCAGAGAGATATCCCGCAAGTGCTGCGCATAGTTATACTCGCTTGTGACGAATGTGTCCAATCCGCCTGCCAGTCCATCTATGGGTGAATCGAAGCTAGGGTCATCCTCGTCCGGAAAGACAATGTGGAAGTTGCGGTAGAGTTGTGCAGCGGCAAGCTCACGGAAGCTCTTGCAGACGAGCGAGAGGCAGATAAGGTCGCACTGCGAACACTGCACAAAGGAACGAATGTGTCAGTTTGGAGACATCACCATAAACCACGGGAGGCAAGATCGAGGCGGGCAACTTACATGGCTAAAGATGTCCTTATGCAGTTCTTTGGGCAGACGTGCCAGGCACGAAACCTGAGCAGGCGGCCCAGTTGAGATGCCCACTACCGTGGCATCGCCAGCGATCGGTGCCTCACCTGGAGCACTAGGCGCCGCTTCCGCATCCATGGTTGGTCGCAGAAGAAGAAAAGAGTTTGAAGGCGAAGTAGTATATGGGATCAAAGAAATACTGTCTTCGAAGGCCCAAGGCAAGGCAAGGGCATGAGAGAAGAAACCGGTATACCGCGGCCAAAAGAAAGGCTCTCGATGCTCAGTGCTGGGCAGTTGGAGAGCGGGCGGTGGTGAACCGGTCAAAGTCCGTTTCGGGCACTCCAACTAGCTGGCGAAGACGTCTACCTTGTTGCGCGCACGCATACGAGCAACTGGTTGGCGGCTCTGATAGGGCGGTTGCGCGAATGAGGTGGTTTCGTGGTGACGACACTGCAAAACGGCCGATGGGGCTGAAGGGTTCAAATTGTTGAAATGCGCCCAGGGCAGGCCACGGAGGAGCCGGACAGCTTTCTTTGGTTTCCTTCTCGGGCTTTTTTTCTTTTTTGGCACTTCTCGTCCCTTTGTCGTCAATTCGTCGCTTCCATAAAGTCAATGAATACGTCAAACACCTTATTGAGTTGGGCAGGCTAAACCGCTAACCTACTGTACTTCAGGCAGTTGGCTGTCTGGATGGCTCGAGACTGCGGGGCAAGGCAGGTACTCGACGATCCGCGCCCGGGCAGGCCTAGGCCGATGTGCTAGTTGATGACTTACTTGCACGGGGTACCAGCCGTCAGTCAACCATGAACACTGAGGGTGAGGATGTTCAACTTCCAAGTGCCGATGGATCTCGGTCGTCGAGGGTCGAATACGAAGATCAAATAACAGAGAATGCGCGTGCTCGAACTTTCACAGCCCAAACAGCGGCGTATTCAACCTTGGGCAATACTACCAGACCAATGACCGGAATAAACAGCACCTGGAATTGATCGCTAGAATCGATCCTCTGCGGGTTTAAGGTCTCTGTAGGCTGCTGGGAAAAGTGGAACGGTAGCCCGTCGGTGGGTCGAAACAAAACATTCAGCAGGCAGGATCCGGAGCAGCTGCTTTATAATAATGGGTCTGATGCAGTGGATAATGCGAGCCTGTCTGCCCCTACGAGGGATCCTTGACCACATGCAGTGCTCGTCATCCAGCTTGTTGGAATCTACGGGGCCCGATTGCCGTCAATTATATCAGACTTGTTGTTCTTAATGGGAAGAAATAAGCACCACCGCAGGCTGGTAGGGTAGCATGTAGCATGCCGTTACATGTGTGTGTAAGTAGGTATGGTGATGTACATGTAATCGATTGTTCGATTCCAAACGGCCTGGTTCAGTACCAGGATGCAAGTATTACTGGGACAATGATATTGTTCTCTTTATGTACGAGGCCGTACTCCGTCGGTGGATGCCATCTCTATATCTCGTCCGAATCACGGCTATCATGTCGTTCATGCTGCTCGCCAACCTAGTACCACTCTTGCACCAACTTGAGAGCATTGTGCAGCAAGCAGATCGCAAAACCAGCCGTGTCCATCAACGCACCCGTCCAGATATTTCAACACAATGGTTTACTGCCTATCCCCGAGATCCACAGGTCTTCTACCACCATCAGGTCCTAAGAAGAGATATGCGAAACATGATCGACATGTCAATGTAAGCCCAAAATGTCCATTCACGTCATCTTGATCCAGCGTCCGGTTAGGGTACGATTACCAGGGTCAAGATAGTCCAACAGATCACTTGCTACATATAACAAACTGACGTTGTATAATGAATTCTGAAGACAGGAAAAGGAAGCAAAAGGCCGACTTGAGCAAATATGGCCAGAATCACGCTAGCCCAGGCCCTACAGCACCTAGGATCTAGGCAGGCAGGCTAGCAGCTGTACAGTAGCATTTCTATCTTTAACCCATTAGCGAGGGGCTGTACCCAACGATCGCTCGACATGTTCCCCACCTCCTCCAGTCGGCAGGGCTGTGCCGTTGCGTCTCTTGGACCCTCTAATTAGACCGTCACCCATAAAGTCAGTTCTCGCCTCACCAACGGCTTCAGCCGAGCCCGCCATCACGTTTCCCCCAAACCACATGGCTTCTGAACCGGAACATACCTCCTTTTAATAATATTCCGAGACTCCCCAAGCACCTTGTTTGTCCCCCTTCGCCAGTCTCTCGTTTGAACTTCCCGTATTGGTTGTGGTTGGGCTTTTGCCTACATCATACGCACACGTTCCACCCGTGTCACGCGTTCCACGCCTGCTTGCTTGCTCGTCTCACTCACACACTCACTTTACCCGCCCCCAAGATACCCCCCGTACATAAAATTCGAGCCCGACGCCCCTGTCGTGTCATTCCAGACAAGACAGACAAACTTACTCACGCCTCCAAGACAGCAGCAGCAGTAATACACCATGGCCGAAGTCGAGGACCGCCAGTTCAACTCCCTGGCCGAGCGAATAGCGGCCCTCAACCAGCAGAAGAACTTCAGCAGTAGCGGCAAGCGAGCCCCGCCCCCTCCTCCTCCAGGTCGACCAAAGTCCGAGGCACCCACCAGCAACGGCACCACGAATGGGGCCGGCAATGGGAACGCGAAACCACTTATTCCTGCCCAGAGGAATCCAGTGATTCCGGCGAGGCCTCAGAAGAGAGAGAGCAACCCGCCAGCGTTGCCGCGGCGCACGACGAACGATGTGCATGCGACGGGCACGCCCCCGGGCATGCGCCCTCCGCCGCCGCCTTTACCCACGCGGACAAACACCGAGTCCTCGCTCAATTCGCCAGCTCTGCCCCCGAGGCGACCATCGACGCAGACTCTCGGCCCCCGGAGAGGTTCGAATGCCTCCGACATGTCGCATATGTCAGCCATGTCGAACCTCTCCCTGAACCAGATATCATCTCGCACGAGTACCACGTCAACCGAGACCCAACCAGTTCGCAAGCTGCCACCTACGTTAGATCAAGCGAAGCTCCCACCACTTCCGCCTTCGCGCAAGGAACGAGAGGCCGCCAAAGAGGCCGTTGAAAGAGAAGCTGGCGCAGTCGCCCCGATAAGGTCGGTCAAGTCAGCGCCCGTGGTGCCGCAAATCCAACAATCCCCGAGCCTACCCCCCAGACTTCCATCTCGGCCGGTGAAGTCTCCGCCACAACCGAGCAATGCCACTGGCCAATCCCGGCGTCTTCCTCCTCCGCCATCAGGCGGGTATGCAAAGCCCGGGTCCACTTTCGAATCGAACCGGCCAAACGATTGCGCCCCGGATTCTCCACCCCCGATTCCCATCAGTTCCCGCCCTTCGATGGCCCAGATCGAGGCGGTTGCGACACGGGCTGCTGCGCCCGCCGTAGTATCGTGTCTCATTTGCCGCGACTTTTCCCGGCCCGACGCCGTGGCCGCGCAGTTTCCAAACCACACTTTGCCTCGGAACGACCCGGTAGGCTATCTGGCCAACGTACTGTGCGGCTCGTTCCCATCGGCGACGGACAAGGCACGTGCCATTTTTACCTGGTGCCACCACAACATCGCCTATAACGTGGAGGAGTTCTTCGGCAAGTGCATCAAGGGCCGTAATGTGGAAGAAACGATATTCCACGGGAAAGCAGTGTGCCAGGGCTACGCCGAGGTATACCAAGCAATCGCGCGGCGGGCCGGCCTGCAGTGCGTCGTGGTCGGAGGCCACGGCAAGGGCTAC
This sequence comes from Arthrinium phaeospermum, assembly GCA_006503535.1. Lineage (NCBI taxonomy): Eukaryota > Fungi > Ascomycota > Sordariomycetes > Amphisphaeriales > Apiosporaceae > Arthrinium > Arthrinium phaeospermum. The sequence goes on along the minus strand of QYRS01000002.1, from coordinate 2,415,033 downwards.
GGCCACACGCCCCTCAAGAGCGGAGAGGCGCCGCCCCCTAGAAACCCAACCGGCCACGCCTGGAACGCCGTGATGATCGACAATGGCGAGTGGAAGCTGCTGGACGCCTGCTGGGGCGCCGGAAATGTGGGCGACCGAACGTACAATAAGGCGTTCAAACCGGAAATGTTCTACCTCGCCAACGACCTGTTTGGGCTCAAGCACTTCCCCAGCGACAGCCGCCACTTCTACCGCAGCGACGGCAGCATCCCCACCTGGGAGGAGTACATGATCGGTCCCACGCGGGCCGAGAAGGCGCTCTGCTACGGCACGGCGACGGACGAGGGCATCTCGGCCTACACGTTCAGCCCCGCCGAGAAGCACATCCGGGTCAACAGCGGCGAGGTGGTGCGGTTCCAGTTCTCCAAGGTCTGCGAGCACTGGGATCCCGAGCGGAACGGCCCGGGCCCCAACTACCTGCTCATGCTGAAGATCCGCGGGCTCGACGGCCGCAAGGACGACCTCGTCGTGCTCGAGACGGACGGCTACTGGTGGTGGACCGACGTCCGGGCCCGCGACCTCGGCGCCCCGGGGCAGAAGATCTGGCTCTATGGGCTCAACCGGCTCAACGACAAGGACGTGCGGGGGCTCACGAAGCAGGAGTATCTGCGGACGATAAGTTCCGGGGGCTACAGCATGGGCTGGGAGATTTATTTCGAATGGGAGTTGGTGTAATGGGGTGAGATGTTGTGGAAGTAGAAGGGAAGAGCCAGGAGGAAGGGGATAAGAAAGCTGGCTAACTCGATGGGTAGCAAGCATATGTTTAACGATCACCTTTGGACGACAAGGCATTTGAAATTACTTGAAGTCCTATAATACTTAGTTTAACTATTCCAAACCCTGACCTACAAACCTGACACCGACAATCAGTTTATGACCTTGTGATGCTGTACCTGTTTCGTCCATAACGATCAACAATGACAACAAGAATTCATGCAGTCCCAGCACACATCTTCACGCGATTTGATTCGGGCATCGTCGAGAAGAAGGGCTCATAAGAGTAAAAGAGCGTCCAATGTAGCTACATATCCATTCAACTAAGACGTCTATTCATGAGCACTTGCTCTGCTACAGTAGGCTAAGTATGCATCAAGCCCATGCTGGTTCATAGAACCACGATTCTGCCATTGCTACTGTGGACATACTAATTCAGTTCTATCGAAGTGACGGACACGTCAAATGCCCACTCCGTCACTTCCTTCTTCTTCACCCTCCAGAATTCGGAGATTCCGTACTGCTCCGTCCGGCTCCTCAAGCAGTACTACGTAAAAGTATAACAATAATAGTCTTCCCCGCGATTTCCTTCGCCCTTCCACTCCCCTTCACTGTCCGTATTACTGCCGCGGTGGCACGGCGGCCGACACTAGTCAATAATATTCCACTGGTCTTCGCTCGGTTCGCGGCTCCATTCCTACTGGAACACGAAAATGACGCCCATGCGGTCCACCGAGATGGTCATGGTATAGGGCACCTCGAGCACGGCGACATCAATGACCGAGTCAAGGTGGCTGCGCAGCAGCCGGGCCTGCTCCGCCGAGATGACCGTATGCCGCGCCGGCTTCTCCTTGACTTGCTTCTTCTGCTGCTGCGCCGCCGCGGAAGAAGAAGAAGCGGCGGCGGCGGCGGCGGCGGCGCCATCTCCGTTCCGGCCGCCCTTGGCAGACGCTGTCGTGGAAGAGTTGTTGTTGTTACCGTTGCCGTTATTGCTCTTGGGCACTCGCTCCGTGACGACGGTGAGCTGCGGGTTGTTGGGCGCGATCTGGGAATGGAAGACGGGCTTGGGGTCGTCGCCGAGGAGGCCGCTAAATACCGTAGACTGGTCGACCCGGTTAAGGTCCCAGAAGCGCAGCCGCTTGTCCGCGCCCCCCGTGATGATGTACCCGTATCGCACGTCGCGCTGCTGCTCGTCCATGTTGGCGCTGCCCACAACCATGGCGCGCACGCAGCGGTCCGTGGCGGTGCTGTTGCTCGACGGCTCAATGTTAGTCGCAAACCGGCCCAGCATGCCTTCGGGCTTGTCTTCGTCCACGCTCCAGGCCTCGTACTCCTTGGGGCCGTCTTTGGAGGAGGAGCCGGCCGCTCGGTAGATCTCGCGGCACTGCGTCTTCTCAATGTCCCAGACGGTGACTTCCTGAAGGCCAGTACCCCCTGCAACGCAGACCCATTTGCCCTTCCCACGGCTCGGGTGTAGAGCGAGTCGCTGAATCGGTAATTTCCCAGGCATGCCCCAGGACTTTAGCCGAACGCGGAAACGCAGGTCCCAGAGGTCGAGTACACCATGCGACGTACCTAGCAGTAGCCAATACCGCTTACGATCGACTACAAAGCAGGTCGGCGTGCCGTGGTGAACGGGATTCTGCAGCTCATACATGGGCGACATGGTCCGCAAGTCGATGGCGAGCACGCGAGAGCGGTTGGTCGCCAGGAGGAGGATGGAGGGTATGTCCGTCTTGTAGTGGGTGCACCATACAGCGTACTCGTCCGACGGCAGCTGGTACTCGCGGAGCAAGCGAAGACGCAGGTACTTGGTCGAGCTCTCGGTCGCTACTGTGTCCACCTTGACTATATGTACTGACCCGTCAGTGGCACAGCTCACAAAGCTATGCGTGCACTCGATGAAACACAAAGCAACGACCCTAGCACCTGCTGCGTGTTTATGAGTTTGTCGTGAGCGGTTCGAGATGTTACGCTCTAGACGTGACGAGTCCCAGATCTTGACGCAACCGTCATCACCGCCCGTAATGAAGAACACGTGATCTGGGGAGGGGATGATGCGGTTGATTGCACTGGTGTGCTCGGCAAAGGTCGCCACGAGTCTACCGGTAGGCCGCCAGGCCTCGCTTGCTCCTTGGCCATTGCCTCTGCTGGGCTTTCTTGTGGAAATCGGTTGGACCATGGGGCCGAACTCTACAACATCGTGCGGGAAGTTGTCAATATACATGTTGTTCAACATATTCAGCACAGTAGGGTCGTTGCCCTCGTATGAATGCGATGCCTTCTTTGAGGATCCGCCATCCAGCGTCTCGTCAAAATTACTTGGTAAGCTGATCTTCGGGGGCGGGTTGGGTGAAAAGGGGCCTTCGACTTGGCCGAAGGCATTAGTCTCGGTTGTGCCAGTCTCGGGAATGGACCGGTTGGTGTCTTTTCTGTTAAGCAGATCCAACGCACTCGATTGGGGACGGATCGCCCTTCTCGCGGAGAACGGCCGGTCCTGCGAAGACACGTCGTCATCCCTGACCGATGTGCGCCCACGTGAGGCTGAGGACGCCCGCCTAGATTCATCGAAGCTAGCACGGCCATCAGTTGGCGACCCGGGCTGCAGGCGCGTTGGGGACATGGTGCCCCTGTCTATAGTGGCACGGGGAGAGATCGCATCCCCCTGGCCACTGAGCCTTGACCGATGGCTGTTTATAGCAGCACGCCGCCTTCTTCCGACGGGCTCATCAATGGTCATAGACGCATCCATAAGAGCATCAGCTATCGTATATGGCCCTTTGCCCTGATCTGCCGGACTGTCGATGGGTAGCCTAGAAGCATCGTCTAGCGAGGGTGCTTCGTCAAAAAGTATGTTTTGAATCGGGCACTTCATCTGATCATGCAGCTGGATAATGTCGCTCAGTCCAGTAGATGTTCCGTCATTGGCAGATGGGTTGCTCTTCATCCGACTTAAACGCCAAATAAACTCCCGGAGCACCAGCAGCTTGAATTCGTCCCCCTGCGCCATGCCGTAGTTACGCAGACGTGAGAGCCACTGCTCGTCTTCTTCGTTCTTAGATACCCGGCTCATTGAAAGGGGCTGCGGTTCGCGTGAGTTGGATGCCACGCCCGTCGAGGAAAGGTTGAAAGTTGACTGTCTCTGCCTCATCACAGCCTTCCAGAATAGCCCCTTCTCTGTCTTCTGGGCCCATACCATGGCTTGGTCGAAGACTGTGCGGGTTAGCGGTTTCTTCAGAGCGGCAAGAAGACCAAGTTCAGAAAACTCGGGAATAATGGCGTTCTTCAACAAGGGTCTGATCTGTGGTAAGATGATGCACCTTTTGTCGGACTGAGAAAGATGTTTCGTTGAATTGGCCAAGTATTCTGCGGCTGACTCGCGAATCCATATGTTGGGATGCACAGTAAAGCGTCCCACGATATCTATCAGCTCCCATGTCTTCGTCCGAGACAGGAGACCCAGGTTTGCAAGCTCGGCCAGGGAATGCAGTGCTGCCTGGACGACGTGTTCCTCGGGATCTGTGAGTGCCTGGACCATCAAGGGAAGGTTGAACTCTTCCAAACTCGTACTTCCAAAGTAGGTGGCGATGCCCACGATGGTGTCGAAGAAAGCACACTTCAGCATCCAATCTTTATCGTTGAGATACGTATTAAGATGTGTCAGGATGATGTCGTTCGATTCCGCCTCCCCGAAAAACTTGCAGAGCTCCGGGACAGAGCTCAGGAATGCCCGGCGAACAGATGCATCACCATCTTCTACCAGAGCCTTCGCGTGCGCCTCGAACAGCCTTGCTAACTCTTTCCTAGAATTATCGAACAGGGTGACGAAGGCGGTCTCTGCATCACTGCCTCCTTCCACTTCGGGATCAGCCATTGAGATGGACCCTTCTTCCTTGAGTATGTTTGTCATGGTCAAGAACCTCGAGGCCGTGGTGGCTAGCCTGCCAAGGCAAGACGCATATGTAGCTCTCGTCAAGGGCGTTGGTTCTCGGCGCTCCTTACCCACCGACGGGAGCCGCGAAGCACCAGTTAGAAATACCTGCATTCGCGGAATTATGTATTCTGGAAACACATGTGCGTTTACGGGCGTGATGACTGTGACCATGGCTAGAAGTTCGGTTACCGAGCGCAGCGCCGCTATAGCCACTATGTCCACTTCGTCGTTCAGAAGCATCATGAGGTACGGCAAAACCCGGTCCAACTTGGCCTCATCGGTCAAGCGTTCTGCAAAGGCCAGCAAGAGGTCGCACGCCCTGACTTTTGGGGCGGAACGGGCAGCGTTCCGCAGCGATGCTACCACCACGGAAAGAAAGACAAGGTTACCATCATCAGCAACAGGTTGGGGAGTGACGGATGTATAATGTTCATTATTGGGAATATTTAGCCGCACTGGGAAAAGGCCAAGACCCAGCCTTGGAGTAAAGCGAGCCGTCTCCGGCGATGTTTTCTTGTCCTGGTACCCCAGAAAGTACGAGATCTTGTCGAAGTCGAAATAGATTCGGTTTATCCGCTCGTCAGCCTCGCCAAGGTTCTTTGCCGGGCCCGAGATCGGGGCACGACCGGATGAGGGGTCCGTGATCAGTTCCATGTATTGATGTAGGAAGCTGTAAAAGTATTCCGGGAACACTCTGCCTTTGAAATACTCGAGGTATTGCTCAGCAGAGTAGCGCTTTTCCGGCTCCAGAGACAGCATGCTTGAGAGCATCTCGCGCAGGCCCTGGTCGGGTATGCGACTGAGGTGGGAAATAACAGGGTCGAACTCGCCCCGGCGGTATTTGTACAGCTGGCTCAGTGTGAAGATGGGCGTCTCGAGGAAGAGTTCGGCAATGACGCAGCCTGCACTGAATATGTCCATTGCCCAGGTGATCCCATCATCCTCGTTGGACTCCTCCTCGGGACCGAGAAACCGTTCGGGTGCGATATAGCATGTACGGCGGGTCGATATGTCGAAGAAGTAGGAGTATAAGGCTGGGTTGTTATCCGGCAAGCGAGCGGGTTTGAAGGAGCCGGTGAAATCCGTCAAGTATAGCCAGTTCCAAGACGTGACCAGAATATTCTCCGTCTTGATATCGCCGTGATAAATATCCCTCGCATGACAGTCGCGCAGAGCGCATAACAGCTGAAATGCGATCCATTTCTTCTCGATGTCTTCTAGGAAGGGCCTCGTCGATAACCGATCGTAGAGCGAGCTGTACAGCCACTGACGCAGAAGGTAGGCGTTCGTTTCGGTCTCGAAGGCGCGCTCGAAGCCGAGGGCGTTGGGAACGTCTCTGAGCTTGTCGCGCTCGCGCATGATCTTGTCGCCGTAGGACTTGAGGGACATGGGAGTGTGGGGTTTAACGGTGACTTTGGCGAGGAGGAGGCCATGGTAGTTTCGGGCCCGTATACTCTTCATGAAACGGGCGCTGTTCATCGACTTCTCGTGGACCAGGTCCGACAGCTCTGGCACGTCGATTCCCGCCTGGCCGGCATACGGCATGGTAAGGGAGTAGCTTTGACCCATGTTGAAGAGCGCAAGAGAACTTGCATCAGGATTGGCTACGACGAGTCGGTGAGGTCGAAGCTGGTGAGGTCGCGCTGGAGGGAGCGCAGCAGCTCATCCTTCTCCTGGCAGGAGCAGATGACGCATCACCGTGTGACTCTGCGGCTGTAAAATAAATGACAAGGCAGATTCCAAGAGGGCAGTTTTCTCTTTTGGAAGAACTTGAAGAGGCAAACGAATGGTATGGTAGATAGATGGTTTACAAGGACCGCACCGGATTGTCTGCCTGAGTAGGTACCTACAAACGGTCGGAGCTAGGTGACTGCAACAGCTCCAGCTGTCCCGCCAATTGATGCGCAGCTGATCGGCCCTGACGTAACGCCGGGGCCCAGACCGATTTGACAAGGATCCAAGCTTCACCTGCACGCTTCAACATCAGCCAGCCAGTTGCGGATCCGGAAGTTCCAGCATGTATGCATATGTTCTTTTTCTCATGTCAGAAAATGCAGCATTTGCACCGCCGCCAAAGGCATGGGTGATGAGTTACTGTTACCTCATTCCAGCATTCATCCTTCTACATAGCAAGGTCGGCTGAGTACGGATTTCGCGAATAGTTAAGAATGATCATCGGGGTAAGTGTTTGCATTCAACTGGTATGTAAGGGTATGTAGTATAAACAGCCAAAAACAGGCGATACTATGCATATGTTCGAATCATTCAAGCATCGTCCCCTGGGATTTAATATCATCTATCTCTCATAAACATGTCATCCTCCGTTCGACTTGGCCCTGGACCTACCATGCTTCAGCACAGTGTAAGTCCTTCTGTCGCAAGTTCGTCCGTATCAATGGGCATCAAAGGGAGCCAAGTGGCATCACCGGGTATATAACGTTAAACAAAGAAGGGAAACAAGAAGGTGCTCGACATGACCGGCGCCGTGGATGGGAACGTAGCCAGTCTACGTTTGACACATCGTGCCATGCGGAGGCACGTAGACACCACCAGAGTAGGCGCGACGGAGGCAACCATCGAGGCGGCAGGCAGCCCTGGCGAAGTGTGGATTTGTCAAAATAAAAACCAACAGGTCGTCTATAACAAAACACATTAAGCGTATCGTTGTCGTATCTATTCGCAGGAGAGTCGGCCACCGCCGAAAATGTATCCGCGTAGCGTGTCGGCAAGCCGCAAAGTAAAGGTCGCGAAGCGTCCTGGACAGAATTCGTGTACGAAACAAGTGGGAAGCGCCGTCAAGATGGGGCGACCCCGAGTGCAAGCCAAAAACCCAACAACGCCGGAGCAATGCGAACTGTATGTTTTGTTTTGTTTTATCTCAAGGAGGCCGCAGTGAGCAACACTCTGGATGGGTATCAGGTTCATGTCCACTGGCTTCCCGGATGGGCGCTGGACCCGGCCTCTGTAGACCCGTCGCCCTCGATTGTTTTCCTCCAATGCTCAGGAAGGCAAACGCAAACGAGGGGGAACGCTTTGATCTCTCCACTGGCGGTGGGTGAAGTCTCCCGCATGCGCCCTGATGTGTGGGACACCCCACTATCCCTTTGCGCTTGTCGTCGTGCTTCCCATTCGTCCGCCATTTCGTCCACCATTACTCCTGTAGCCCAACCGTCGTCCCATATGCCTACGACCTTCAGCATGTGGCCACGCTCCAACGCGAACTCGTCGACAGCGCGTGGCTGATATGCCCAGAGTACAGCGACGCGGTCTCCCGGGCGGATGTCGTCTTGCGAATAGTAGTCCTTGAAGAATGGAAGTTGTTCGGATTGCTGACTAGCGACACCACCCAAAGACATGCCGCCGGCACTAGTTGGCGACTGCGGGTCTTCACCAATCAATATGGAGCCGCTCGACAGAGACCCGTTCCTACGGGATGTCATGGGCGGAGGTCGTAGCACACCGGCGCGGGTTTCGGACCGTGGACTATCGCCGTATTCATCCGATGAAGAGTGGTTGTCGCCTCGTCTTCTCGAGGCCATGTATCCAGCGGCAGCCCCTGCAGCAGCAGCGCCACCAGCAGAGGATAATCCATGTCGCGATGCCCCGTGCCGCGAGCCACCATGTCGTGACGGCGAGTCACCTGAGTGTCCCTCTAAAGCGGACATGCGAGCGATTCGACCTCCGGGGAGAATTTCGTATCCTTGGGGTGCTGTCGTTGGGCGTTTCTCGGAGATCGGTTGTGACTGCGCGGTCGTTACACCTGCTCTCGATGGTGCGGGCTGGTTGAAGACGCTCCCCTTCTGGCTATTGCCTCTCCGACGCGAAAGTCTGATGCACAAGAACAACAAGAAAGCGAGCAGGGCAAGGCCAATCACCGATCCGATCACGATGCCAGCTATGGCGCCGCCGCTCAGTCCACTGTTGCTCTGGTTCGATTCTGGCGCAGGCGTCGACCCGTTCGTGTTCGTAGGCATGGGTGGGAAAGTCATGACCGGCGTGATCGCAGGCAGGACAACGCCAGCACATCTGGTATCGATCTTGGAGTTGTAGCAGCATGTATCGGTCGAGTTAATACCTCCTGCAGCACAGTAGGAGCAGAGTCCAATGGTGCTGTCGCTATATCCACAATTCTGAGGCTCGTTGTCGCTGGCTTGGATGCAGTTCGAACTCGAAAGAGAATTGGCCGGTAGCGCACAGTTAGTGAAATCGGCTCGGATCTGATTCTGTGAGTTGCCATTAGGGTTTGAGCAGAGGGACTTGTCAGACGCGACTAATGCTTCGCTTTGGGCGTAGTCGGCCTGGAAAGATGTGTCAGTCCCTAATCCAAACCCGGAGGTTCTCTTCAATCACTTACGCAAGAGTCGGCGCACAGAGGTCGTGCGGCATTACCCGTGAGACTACATTCCTGAATTGAGTTTTGCACGATAGCATTGCATATGACGGACGTGGTGAAGCGTGCGTAGAGGTTGGTCGTGTTTAACAGGTTGATATTGCCGCAGCCGAGTAATTGTTGGTACCTGTTCCGGGTCAGTCTTTCAGAGCATTTTCGAGACGGAACCGCAGTGCACACTCACTTGGACTCGACATAGCTTGTACGGACATACGAGTTGAGTTGCTCGTCAAATGAGGCGCGATCCGTAACATCTTTGAGGAATGGGCTATGCCGGTTAGCTTATATCGAACCGATTGAGCCCGAGTACAACTCACTATAATCCAATTAAATAGCTTCCCGTCGAGACCGAGGCGGACGAGAAAGCTGGGCATGTCTTGGAGCCTGCTAAAGAGACGCAACCGTTTTGCGACATGGCCGGCGACGCAGCTGCAAGAACCGACGCCAGTATAACTTTCGTGCTTGGAGTCCTACCTCCGACTCTCCCTCGCTTCCTCTCGCCCATCGTGCGGGCTTCCTGGTGTTGTGGTGTATCCATTTCTTGGTGTGCAGGTTGTTGAGGCCTGTGATCCTCCAAGGTTTTGGTAATCACTGTAGCAGCGATTGCATGAGTTTCGGGCACCACAATTGCTCAGCACCTCATGTGTGAACAGAGCTGGGCAATTCCAGGGGTCCCCAGGTAAGCCGTTTATGTGGGATATCCTTGTCCGATTTGCGTGATGGAAGGGTGCCGCGGAATTGAAATGTTTGTGATTTTATTCTGATTGTTCTTCTGGGGAAGATGGAATGGGATTAATAGTCATTAACCGTAATCGTAACCAAAAAACTCTCTTCGTGACCAGGTGAAATGTTGCGAAGGAGGATTGTAGAGACGTGTATTGTCAGTGAATGATTGCGTCGTCGTTGGGATGACTAGGTGTTGACTGAGAATTAGGAAGCAGCGGGAGCTTCTTGTCGGTGTCGGGAATGACTGTTGCGCTGAAGAGCAAGAACGAATGTATGTGGTAGGGGAAAGTGTGACACAGAAACCAAGAACGAACGGAAAGGCGACACAAAGTCCAGACTGGGCCTGCTTCTAAACAACGAGCGAAAAAATAAGTTTGAAGTCGTGCTTGACGCTGTTTCGATTCTACTTCACAGGCGCGCGCGCGCTGATAGTGAGTGAAACTAGAAGAGACCTCCGGTGTGTGCACTTGGCGGCAGATGGCCCTTCTCGTCTTAGACCGTGACCGACCCGTACCTTGCGAGCTGGGCGGTAGGTAGGTATTGTGGACTTGAAAACAAGTCCAGTGGCAGGTCAAGTGAACGGTGAAGAAAAAAGACTACGAAATATTACGGGACATAACGCAAATAAGACAATAGGTGGTGGGGTGGAGGAATTAGTTGGTGCAGGTCAGGGTCACCAGCTGCGATAGGTCGCGGCGGTGTAATGCGAACTTGACGACCTTTCCTTGGTGGGTGAGGGTGAGGGTGGGAGAGAGAGAGAGGGTGAGGTGTGGGAAAGAGGGAATCAAGAGCTCCTCCGTTCTTGAGAAACAATTGGGGAAGCACTGCAAAAAGAGCGAAAGCACAGTCAGGACAGCCCGGACAGGGCAGCATGGGCAGGCATGCAGTGGCCTACGACCTAATCTGTCTGGGTAACGTAGCTAGCATGCCCAGGTAGGTCGGTATGGTCCCGGCGCGATGGAGTAGCAGGGAGCAAGCATAAATCAACGGACGATACGGAGTACATAGGTATGAAATGGATGCAAGAGCAGCAGCACAGATCATGACCACCAAGCCCAATGCAAAGCGACAAGCGAGCCGAGATCAGAGGGCCGTTGAGGAGGGTGGCCTACCTGACGGCGTGTGCGCGCAGAGCCAGAGCCAGAGCCAGCAAGCGCCGCGGTCTACATACTGTACTTGAACAACAGCGAGCACTAGGTTCCATCGTTCGCAAGGGCATCTTGGTTCGCTCGCGGCTGAACAGCTATGGCTCCTAAGGCTACTGTATTAGAACATGATAGCTTGAGCACTTGAGCTTTTCTATGGGCAGCTCCAGCTTGGCGATTGATGGATTGAGGGGAATGCATGGTCCATGGTTTAATTGATATCCATCTTGCCAATAGGATATCCACACAACATCAGACGAGAGAAGATGTTCTACTACTGTACGCGCAGTCCAGGCCTTCCTTAGTCGGGACCGATGAATTGGCGAAGTCTGGCACCGTCAATCTGGTCATTGATCCCGCCGAACGAGTCAAGTTGCGGGCGTTTGCTTTTTCTGCAGGAACGCCGGCGGCGACGAGACAATGATTCATGTCCGCCGGTGTCCTCGATACAATATCACCCTCCAACGCAGGTACACGCCGTGGATATGGCCCTAGTTCAGGACGAACTGCCCATTTCGAAGTGAAAGGGCGGCTGGGCCTGGCAGGGATACGCATCGAGTCGGCTTAGGCTGAACTGGGCAAGGCGTCAGGCATTTTAAAATTAGGTTGATCAAGGATGCCGCAGCACTCATGCCCTCCTCCAATCGGCTACAGCCTCTAGGCTTGCGCTACTGCAAGTTCCGGGAAACACCAAAAGACAAAAGAGCGATGAACGCTGTTGATATAAGAACGAAGAGGGCACGTAGAGTCAGTGAGTCTGGGACATAAACGCTCGTACAGCGGTGGGTTACCATTCTCGTCCCTGCACACGCAGCTTTGGCCAGTAATAGCCATGGCGGATGATCAACTGAGACCGAGCAGACAAGTGTCTTGAACAAAAACAAACAGATGCAATGCATACCTTATCTATGTGCATTACCTCATCTAAGACACATCCATGGCAGTCGGCGACTGACTCGCTTGCTCCCGGAACGGGAGAGGGAGAGACACGATCCTCCTCAAGGATGGGATGACACAAAACTCTCCAGAATGACATAACGGCCAAAACTCTAGGCAGGCACAGCTCTTTTGTGGTACTGCATTCCAGAAGATCTAGGTAGGTAGTCTGTATCGGCATCGGCATCTGTTATCGTCGTCAACAAACAAAACAACCATGGTCCAGCCAGTCTCGTCCACTCTAATGCGGTGGCGCCTTACGAACTGTGTCGCTCCGGCGCCATGATCTCAACACGAAGGCATTGCGCCCGCCTTCAATTTCTCTCCAGCCTGGACCGGAAAGCCATGATTGGTGACGGTGACAACTGGGCTGATTGACGTAGTATGCAAAGTTCTGCATAGCATGAAAACAAGAAAGGTTTGAAACTGTGTTATTCCAGAATATGCCCGGAGGTCCAGGGATTGCTACTGTTGTTGGGGGACGATACGGAAAGCAAAAGAGATTTGGCATAAGTCTCGCCCTATGCGCTCCTCTTCTCATTGGTCGAGAATTCTCCTATTCTCGATCTGCGCAATCCCCATCATCCAGAAATCTCGCATGGCCACTTACCTCAGCAATATCCACCCTACAAGAAAAAAGAAAAAAGAGAAATGCACGAGGGGCACCCCCGGTGCAGTACTCGTCCACCCGAAATGACGATGGCCTCTCTAGAATACCGAGCGGGCGAGATAGTGACCAATAGTGGCTTGTCGCTTGTTTCCAAATCCGCTCCACCCGGCCGTCTGTGGGCAGTTTCCTTCTCACAGACGAAGACCCTGGAAAAGGAGTTGACCCTAAAAACCATATGAAACGAGAAGGGTCATTGCGCGCGCCTGAGGTAAGTATTTTGTTTGGCAAAACTAATAATAACCAGCTGGACTCTGTGACAAACCTATGCGCTGCTGTTATGATTGCAACCGCAGTTGTTCCAATATACTTCTCTCACGAGCGAAGATAGCATATGGGCCGCCGTGACAATCAATCGATGGGTTCTGCACGGAAAGCCCACTAGCGAGCCCGGCTCAAGGCTAAGTATCTCGGCACCACCATGTCGACAAGATTTTCCCTGCCGGCCTACCGATTGGTGGGGCTTTCACATCTCAAATACTTATGTACTTACAATGGGAAACCACGGCATACTATCCGTATTCACAAACAATCCGAGGCCAAGAGGACATGTTGGAGGCTGTAAGCCATGCACTTGAAGGCCAAGTGACCTACCAGCTTATTAGGCTAACATCCATGTAAAACGGTAAACGAACCTTCAGTATTTGCGTATTTGCGTAACCTGCGTTACATGCCACCATATGACAAAGCTGAATACACGCGTCAGATCGAGCGGTTTATGCAGTGAAATGGCCTTGCAGTTTACCAAGATCGGACATTTTTGGTCAAGCTTGTCTGTCCCCTGACAGTCCGGCCAACTGTTGCTGCGAGGCTGTGCCCAGCCTGCTTGTTGTTTCAATACCATGCCCCAACCCCCAAACTATCGCGATTGGCTTCTGGGATAGATAATGCTCGGAGATGATCAGGTTCAGCCACGTTGGTTCTTCGCATTTGGCATCCTGCACGCATATATGTATCCAAATCGTAGTATATACCATGGATGACAGCCGGTATGCGACTGCATCGAACACCACCATACTCCGTACAGAATACACCTCTCCTGTATCAGAAAAAGGCTTGCCAAAGTAACCCAGGACACACGGAGGCGGCGGCTACAGCGCGGCCCGGCCTAACTGCCAAAATCTTGTGCGGTTTCTCCATGTGATAATTCCCGTACCTGCTCCCCCCATGACGTAAAAGAGCCCACGATCCGTCCATTCTCGGCGATATTCCATCGCCTTGCCAGAAGCCTGGCCTGGGGAAGACCGAGCGAGCGACCTGACACCAAGGCAGGTGGATGCCGTCCCCAGGCACCTCAAACACGGCAACCCCCTGACGTCGCCCAACGCCCGCAGCACAGCCGCCCTTCAGGGACCAAGAATTGTCAAGCAAACGCTTCATGCGCGGGGGGCTCCTGTAAAGAGTTTTACGGAGCGGCTGACGCCTTGTGGGTGATCGACACTCCTTGATTGATCGTGTACGGGTCCCCCGCCTGTCAAAAGGAGGGTCTGCATGAAATAAAGATGGCCGTGCCGAAGATTCGGGACTCATCGAAGCTGGCCCCCTAACCAACAAGATCACCGACTTGGTAGGTAGCAGAGACAGTCTCAAACCCCGCGATGTTACCCTTCCATCGGTGGCTGGCTAGGAGATCGCGTCTGCGTCTTTCCTGGCGAAGCTGTGAATTCTTCTCGACATTCACGCAGCTCAGAAGATGGGACGCGGTATCTCTTTGATGGTGAAAGCGCTGCTGTAGCACCTACCTACAATACTTCCTGTAAGTTGTATATAGGTCAATTGTCCAATCAGGCACTATACCGATCGAGTGAGCAATGTGCCAATGGTATTGAACGATCCGTGATTGGTACAACACGGCGTAATCTGGTGGAAACGGCGCTTTCGCCGTCAATGGGAGGATTCAAAGGACTGGCGAAATCCCGTGTCCCATGTGGACTTGACCAGCAACCCGAGGCGGACGGTAGAAACAGGAAAAACTTGTGCCAGTCTGGGCATGTCCAATTCATTCCAGCAAATGCATGTGCTTGCGTAGAAAGTGTGCCATGTCATCGACGCCTTGGGGCTCGTTGACCCAATGCCCGCCGTCCAGATACTCCTTCCATTCCACCGCGAAACCTTGCCGTTGGAGGATGTCCCTGAGCCGTCTTCCGTTCTGGATGGGCACCACCTCGTCATCCAGGGAATGAGTAATCAGCATCGGCGTCTGACGCATGGCTTCTACGTTAACTCTTGCTGGCGGTGGTTTGTTTGTTGCCATTGTGAATATTGTTTGCAGATGGGAGAAAGATGAGGATGAGGATGCGTCATCGTCACCCTTTAAAGACTCTTCCGCCGGTGTGGCGAACGGCATCCAGCCGCACAGCCCGACCATGCCCGCGAACCCGCCCTGGCCTTCGGCAAACAGTGCTGCCACGGCCGTCGCAAAGCCCTGGCTAATACCGCACAGAAAGATGCGGCCCCGCGGCACCCCGGCAGCTTCCTCCTCTCGGACAACCGAGAGGATCTGGTCGATGCTCTGCCGCAAGCCATCGCGCTGGATCTCGGGGCGCGCCCCTGGGTCTTCGACGGACCACATGTCGAACCACTGCGACATGCCTGCGTCGTCGAAGCGTGCCGAACGCGTCACGGGCGCGCCGGGAAACACCCATTTCACCGTGGGGAACCGCTCCCGCAGCGTCTGCGGCCTCTGCTGGCCGCCTGGGCCTCCTGCACATGATGTCTCGCTCTCGAAGAACTCGTCGGCAAACTCGGCGCAGCCGCTGTCGCGCCCGTGCAGGAAGACGACGGTGTGGGTATGGGCATGGGCATGGGCATGGGCACCGGTAGGACCGGATACCTTGGACTCGGGCGACATGAAGACTGGATATCTGAGACCCGAACCGAACAGGGTAGATTGGTGCGAACTGACTTGGCGTGGTCGAGTGAGGCACGGAAAGCAGAGCGTGAAGCAAAGGCTACACATCTCCCATTTGTCAATCCCCAACTAAGCGGGACCTAATAGATTGAGGTTAACCTGGTTTGAGCGTGGCGTCGTAAGGGAGCATCCTCCACAGTCCAAGACATTTGTGATGTACAGGTCTTGCAATAGTTTCCCCAAGAAAATAAGGGGGTTTCTCGAAATCCGCCCTGTGTAGCATATTCGCCGGGTCCACGAGATGACGCGGGCAATTAGACATAGTGCGAGTTGACAAGCGAATGTGCCAATATCCGTTGGTAAGACAGTTGACAGGGCCGTTATGAGCACTACATGCCAAGGAGGAGAATGGTGACACCCTCCGCATTCCAGAGCGTGTTCTAGCCAGTTCACAAAAGATGCAGTTCGTTAAATGTCCGGGGGTGCCCCGATTCGGGCGGCTTGGCCAGAGTATGTTGCGGTCCATCATTCGCGGACAACCAACCCCCCTATCAGAATGCCACACCCGACCCATGACTCCTCGCAGCCGGCTGAGTACCATCTGTTGACCGCCAGTAGCAGCAGTTCCGATGATGGCAACTCCAAGGAACAAGAGTCGATACTAGTCGAGGCCGAACTTGATGAGACCAGCGGGGCCCATGCAGCCCGTTCCCTGGGCCGAAAGTCGGGGAAAGCCAGGCTGCGGCAGGCCCTGGTAGGTTTCTTGCCGAGCTTCCTCCACCCTCCGAGCCGACCGCATGCCGGCGAGCAGCCCCCTCCTAGGCCGCTATCATCAACAGCGTGGCTGGGTTAGTCCACCACTCCCTGCACCAACCCACTCATGACCAGATAGATGATGAATGTTAACAAGTCTCCTTGGCCGTATAGACGGACTCCGTGGCTACGCGGCCTTTTTCGTGGTCTGGCACCACATCTCGCTCCTGTGGTTCTCGTGGAGCCTGCACGAAGGCTACGCGGGCGGCGAGACCAGCCACCTCCTGCAGCTGCCCATCCTCCGCCTCGCCATCTCGGGCCCCCCGCACGTCTTCATCTTCTTCGTCGTCTCGGGCTACGCGCTGAGCCACAAGACGCTGCGGCTGCTGCGCGCGGGCCGCGCCGCCCAGACCGAGGCGGCGTACGCGGCGCTGGCCTCGTCCGCGTTCCGGCGGCACCCGCGGCTCTTCCTCCCGCCCGTGGCGCTGTGCCTGCCGACGGTGCTGGTCGCGTACGCGGGGCTGTTCGGGGGCACGCAGGAGGGCGGGGGCCAGATGCCGGGCGCGGCCGTCAAGTCCATGGACCCCGCGGCCCTCGCCAGCCTGGGGGCCCAGCTCGCCGACTACGCGCGCACGGCGCTGGAGCTGGCCGATCCCCTGTCCCACCGGGCCGACTGGCCGTGGGCCTACAACCCGGCCACGTGGACGCTGCCGCACGAGTTCCGGGGCTCGCTGCTCGTGTACGGGATCCTGCTGGCGCTGTCCCGGTGCAAGAACTGGGCGAGGCTGCTGCTGCTGCTGGGCGTGGCGTCCTGGGCCCTATACTTTGTATACTGGCCCCAGTTCCTCTTCTTGGGCGGTATACTGCTGGCGGACATGCGTCTCTCCTCTCGGCCTTGTACCCAGGAAGAGGAAGTCTATGAAGAAACAGCAGCAGCACCAGCAGCAGAAGGTAACTCCAGCTCGCTGAACGGCGAGTGGAAACCCGCAAGCACATGCCGCCACAGCGGCTGGAGATCCGTGGTTACCCGCACGTGGTCCAACCAGTATGTCCAGGCCACAGTACAGATCATGATGTACGTCCTCGTACTTTATGTGCTCGGCGCACCAGAATGGGATCGGGGCGGCGACAAGGCGCCCGGCTACGTCTGGCTTGCTCAACTGGTGCCAAGTCAGTACGTGGCTGCCTCCCGGCCGAACCATTTCTGGGGCCCGATCGCCGCCGTAGCTCTCATCTTCGTCCTGGATCGTTCACCTTTACTACAGAAGCTATTCACGACCACCTTTGCCCAATACCTCGGGCGCATCTCGTACAGCCTCTACCTGGTCCACGGCCCGATGCTGCATTGTTTGGGATGGTGGGCCGGCAAGTTCTTTCTGGGCTTCACGGGGTCGGACACCAACTCGGCTTACATCTTGGGAGTCACTGGCGCCATCGTGGTGTTCTGGGTGGTGACCATCTGGGTGGCGGATCTGGGATGGCGCTACGTCGATGCGCCGGCTGTACGGTTTGCGGCCTGGGCACATCGGAAGGTGACGACGGGTAAGTAGTCTCAATCGTTCGTGGGCGCGAGAAGGTTCTTGTTTCAATAGGAAGGGGCGGGCATCTCAATACGTTCCCGGTGTTTATAGGGTCCACACCAACGAATGACAGAGTTTATAGATTGATTACTATTGAAGAGAATTGAGGCGTGATGCAATACCCCTTGATCATAAACGAACGTGCAGCTGGCCAGCTGTAGACTTGAAATGGAGATAACCAAATCACCCCTTCATACCCATAACCCCCTATGTCCTATCTAGCAGGTGAGCATGCTCTCTGATATTGACCCGATTTCATCACAAGATATAACAGAGTAGATTCCCCGCCCCCCTTAATGGCAGCAGTAGTTGACGCCGTCGCAGAAGTCGTTGTCAGGGGGCTGGCAGTGTCCATTGCCGCCAACGCACCACTCGATCTCGTCGGCGCTATGAGCGTCGTCGGCGCAGGTGTAGGTCGAGTCCGAGTACTGCCCGCCCTTGGTGTTGCGGAGGTCCGTCTCAGAACAGCCTATACTCAGAGAGGAACAATATCTCGCCATCAGCAGCGGCTCTTACTAAGTTTATTTGGAATCGTCGTGGCATTACTTACCATATTCACCGAGCAGAGCCCAGCCGCAGTAAACCTGGCCGGGGACGCAGGCTTTGGTGCATGCGGCCGAAGTGCCGGTGATAGCTGCCGCGAGGGCCAAGGTGAGTGTAGCGAATTTGACCATCTTGGTGGATAATGATTGGAATATGCAGTAGGGGACTGGTGGAGTGTTGCGATAGTGCCTGGGGATGTTGCAATGCCAGAAGAGCAAGATGTGGTTTGGTTCAGGCTTATATAGGGGTTCAGCACGACTACCAAGAGCACGCGTATACCATGATAAGGCATATTTTTCTCGCCGCATTGATATGGCAGGATGTGTACACCAAGTAAGCTGGCCTCACGATTCTTTCTAGGATATCGAGAAGCTCCGGATATATCGTACCGAAACCCCTTCGAGGACCGCAACACGTCCAAGAGAGGCTCCTGGCCAAAGGTCGCACTTGATAGGCCAAGCTGTAAAATCCAACAGGGATCGCCAGAAGGAGCAGAAGAACCCCTTTCTAGCCACACCTGATCACAAGTTCAGCGGTGAAGGCCGGTCAGTAGACGACCATGACCTCCGCCAAGTCTTGGTCTACCGCAGAACACGGACATACCTAAGCCGATTCGAGGTTGTCACAAGGAGCTCCAAGTTCGGGTATGCCAGTGGGTGGTTCCCATTACCCCATTGGGCGCCTTACCGCATTCCCCGGGTCTCGGCTGTAGTCGCCTTCTCCCGCAGCAGTCTGACCTAAGAGCCTCACATACAGACCCCGTGGTGATCTGTCATTGAAATGGCCGTAAAATCTGACGTTACGGGAAGAACGTGGCTGCGGCACACCCACGCGGAGAACCCTACTGGCCGTGGGGTGGTAGGGTTTAGCGTAGCCCGAAGGAGCGGACGCCCATCCTGCATCTCGATGCATGGCACTACCCTCATGTGCAGATATGAGATGGGGTATGATATGGAGACATACAGTTCCCTGTGCCAAAGTTGGTAACCCGTTTGGGAAGCTCTTACGGGCTTGGGGTTTTGCTCTCTCTGCCGTTGGCCATGCCGGCGAAGGCCTCTCTTTCTTGTAAGCCATGCGGATAGAATACGGCATTCATCACGAGCACCAGGGGCTCGCATAAGCTGACATGGAAGCCATCGTGTGATTTCTCAGGGACTTTGGATCAGTTGCCCCGGGGTTTTGCTGAATCAGACCAATGCCATGTATGTACGGAGTAAGTGCTTATTGTAAAGCCACAACGCCGTGGCTGCTTCCTCGGACCGGTTGACCGGCGGGGAATCATTAAGAGAGTCCAAAGTGCGTAGGATGCTGTGGAAATATCATACATACTGTCACCATCCTTACCTACATCTTACACATGCACACAGCACAACCAACTGGGGATTAATACAGAGCAATATTGCAGCGCAGTGCATGCCAGTACGTCGCCTTGAGAGGAACAAGCTTTGGTGGGTCTGGGCTTTGAAGCTCAACAATTACTTAACCTAATGTAAGGGCCGGACCCACTATGAGCATACAGCTCGTTAGATGCATACATTATGTCGCGTCGATTCCGATTTTGGCTGCTTTGCCGAGTCCTGATTAAAATGATGTCACTATTCCATGATTGTGGGCTGGGCGGCAACAGAACTCTGCGCGAGAGAGAGCTCAGTCGGGCATCGTAACCCAATTCCAAAGCCAGCAAAGACAGCGAGAACACGCCCAAGTAAATGACAGCAATCCGCCGGAGAGATCCTCAATAATTGAGGCCTGCAAGACCAGCAATGTTGCGCCTCTCCCACCAAGCGCAGCTGATGGGGCGCATAGGCCGACCGCACTACCCCGTCAGATGGTCATCGCCGCGTAGCCGGAATCTCCAGTTGGCACCCACCTCGACCTGGGCGTCCAGGCTCCAGAGTCCCTTGCGGTCCGCCGCCCTCTCTTCGCAACGCCGTGGCCGCCAAGAACCCCGGAGTCCACTCCGGTCGTCTTTTCCTCGGGCCTTATTCACCTCCCGGGGCCTGCGGCCAAACGGGAGCAGTGGTAAAGGCCCCTTCGCTATCGTGCCCGCTGTCTTCATCATCGGTGGCTTACTTGTATATTCCTTCTACCCAGGCGGCCACTTGCGACACGCCCGGCTCATTCACCAGCCCAAAAGAGATCGCACCGAACCCAAGCCTCAGGATGATGGGCCCGGAGAGAGAACCGCTTGGTCCAGGCTCGTGCGAGGGGTCAATGACATCTCCAGCATCACCGACATAGAATGGTCCAGCCTTTCCGATCGCTTGGTCAACCTCATCCTGCCGGAATGGTCCAAAAACCTCCCGGCCAACTTCCGCAAGCTCCAGCGCGAGCTGTCCATGGCTCCCGGATCCCTGTCTGATGAGATATGGCGTGATGCTCATGATGCTTACATCAACCCGGAAATTCGTTACGCAGCCGAGGTCAGGCTATCTGACCAGCTATGCGACGAGGAGAAGGAATTCCTGTCGCGTCGGAAGAAAGTGGCGACTGCAGCTCTGGCGCAATACCTAGCTATCGATGAGAGAGATGTCCATCCCGACGACGTACCTACGATTGCCGTTTGCGGCTCGGGAGGCGGCCTGCGGGCCATGGTTGCTGGGGCCGGGTCGCTTCTCGCCACTCAAGACGATGGCCTTTTTGACTGTGTGACCTACACGTCCGGTGTCAGTGGCACATGTTGGCTACAAGCGCTGTATCATTCCTCTATCACAGGACGAAACTTCCACGACGTCATCGACCACCTGAAGAACCGCCTTGGCGTTCATATCGCCTATCCTCCGGAAGCCTTCTCCTCGATCCTATCGGCACCAACCAACAAGCTATTACTCAGCAGCTTGGTGGAAAAGCTGAGAGGTGACCCCAATGCCGCTTTCGGGCTTGTGGATGTGTACGGAATCTTGCTAGGAGCGAGACTGCTAGTACCCAAGGGTGAACTCGGCGTCGATGACCGCGATTTCAAGCTGTCGAACCAGCGGAATTACGTCAAGTATGGGCAGAATCCTATGCCGATCTATACCGCTGTCCGCCACGAAATCCCCGATTTGGATGGTGGAAATTCCCTGGAGCCCGATCACCCCTCGGCAGATGCAAAGGAACTCGCCAAGCAAGAGGCATGGTTCCAGTGGTTCGAAATGACCCCGTACGAGTTCTTCTGTGAAGAGTTCAATGCGGGCATCCCGACTTGGGCCATCGGACGAAAATTCCACAATGGAAAGGATGTGCCTCCCGAGAGCGGCTTCCACCTGCCCGAAATGCGGATGCCCATCCTCATGGGTATCTACGGTTCGGCATTTTGCGCAACCCTAAGCCACTATTACCGCGAGGTAAGACCGCTCGTGAGGAGTTTGACCGGATTTGGCACCATCGACGAAGTTGTGCATGGCCGGAATGAGGACCTAGAAAAGGTTCACCCCATCGACCCGGCTCAGATACCCAACTTTGCATATGGCCTGAGCGAAGAGCAGTTGCGATTCACAACACCCACCAATATCCATACCCAGGAATACATCCAGCTCATGGATGCTGGTATGTCCAACAACCTACCCATCTATCCGCTGCTTCGCCCCGGTCGTGATGTCGACGTCATCATAGCCTTTGATGCTTCGGCGGATATCAAGACGGACAACTGGCTTTCCGTCACAGATGGTTACGCGCGGCAGCGCGGCATCAAGGGTTGGCCCGTGGGCGCCGGATGGCCTCAAGGGGATGAGTCACCCAAGAAGGCCGAGGCGGAGCTCCGGAAGGCCGAGGCCCACTCCAACCGCGAAGCCGAGTCGAAGCTGCTCGAGGCGCAAAGGGGAAAAGAAGCCGAGATCCGCGACCAGGATCCCGCGGACCAAAAGGCCAAGGCGGAGCACGACCAGAGCCACCCGGAAGACTCGGACTTGGGCTACTGCACCATCTGGGTGGGCACGACGCAAGAACAGTCCTCGGAGCCGCCGCCGCCGTCGAAGCTGAACCCGGACCAGTCGGCGGCCTGGGAGCAGCTGCGCGACCCGGGCGCGGGCATCGCCGTCGTGTACCTGCCCTTCATGGCGAACCCGAAGGTGCCCCAGGTCGACCCGGCCAAGTCGGACTACATGTCGACCTGGAACTTTGTCTACACGCCCGAGCAGATCGACCGCGTCGTCGAGCTCGCCCGCGCCAACTACGACGAGGGCAAGGAGCAGATCCGCGGCTGCGTCCGCGCCATCTACGAGCGCAAGCGCCACGCCCGCCAGGAGCGCGAGGCGGCGGCGCGGGAGCAGCGGCAGAGGCGGCTCATGCGCATGGGGACGCAGGGCCGGCTGGGCGAGGGGGACCATTTCACCTGATGTAGTAGTCAACTCGCGGTCGGGGAATGTGTAAAGGAAATGTAGTAGATGATGCTACTTTATATACCACTGTGTCTGGTACTAATGCTAGGAATTGAAGCGTTCGATGTTTTATACTTTTTCTGTTGAAGGACTCTTCTGATGTTTATATCAAAATTGGGGGGAACGGGGGAGTGTTGTATGTATGTACTTAGAGACGAAAATTTCCCCTTTTGTTTGGCTGGTAGATAGGTAGATAGATACCCTGTTAGGGACTGTGCGAGAGTGTATCATGACAACAAGAGATATGCGAGAGAGACAAAACGAACGGGAGAGCATGACGTGTATAAAGATGTACATGCTTCAATACAACATATGGTATAGATATCACATACCTTGAAAAGGTTTCACCTGAGATCAAGTGGCAATACGTAGGTAAGACGGGAACGGATGACTGGAGTCAACACACTTTTCCCGAACTAGTTGCATATTCTCGGCGTCAATGAGCTGAGGAGATTGGGATGACCGTACGTATATGTAAGGAAGAGACAACACCAATATATTGAGAAAGGGGGCATCTTCTCTTACTTCAGGTAGTAGCCATCTGAAAAAGACCATCGAGACAGGGGAGAGGAGGGGTACGGGAGTTGGTATATATATATATACACTCTGTAAACGAGTGGTTCGTAAATGCTTCATCTACATGCTTTTTCCTGTATAGTGTTTTGGTTTTGTAATGGTATGTGTGATATGGTACATTATCTTTTTTTTGCTATACAGTTTCTGGACCCAAAAGTCCAATGAGTAAGTAGATCATCTAGCCGTTTCGCCACATAAATAACTTGGGGACCGTCGGGAGCTCGTTTAAAAAAAATGTACAATGTACAGTTGAATTTCTTTTTCGTACACGGCCGGCCCGTTGTTTGTGCCAACCTCGCTCAGAGCGCCACCCCCTTGCCTGGGTGTCCCTAACGCAGCTTTTATATTCCTTAAGCTTGCCGAGCAGAGCAGAGTTTTGCAACCGGGTGGGATTTTTTCTTTTACGAGATGATCTCGCCAATATCAACATAGGCGGGCTTCCAAGGTGCGGCGTCCTCGGCGAATGTATCGCTGGGCACGCTCACCTGGCCGGGGCTGTACAGATACCACGCCTTCAGGGCGTTGATGGCAGCAGCCACGCGAGCAGAGTCCAGATCCGGACCCGCAGCCTCGCCAAGCTTGTCCCTTCCACTGTAAATACCCACAACGTAGACTGGCGTCCTGCTCAGTCGACCAGTCTCGCTTTCCAGTCGGGCAACAGCCGGCTCAAAGTTCTCTCGCGCACATAGCCTTGCCAATTCTCTGGTAGGCAATTTGAACTCGAACAGGGTGGACAAGTCGAGCGTCCGTGACAGGAAATGCGACTTGATAAAGTTCTTGGCGGCATCGCGGCCACAATGCATGTAGACAGCGCCAATTACCGCCCGCACAAAGTTGGCGTGGGCGTTCGCTGGCGCGTTCTGCAGGAGCATCGTCTTGGAATTCCGGCCGTCGTCGACTTCAAAGTTGGGGAGAGCCTTGGCGGCCGAGGACTCGCCGAACGGGTTGCTGCTGTACATAACACGGCCACTCAGACCTTTGCCCGACTTGAACTTTTCGGACTCTATAGTCTCGGCGCGAACGTATCCCCACTTGTTCATGACGACGGTAGGCTTCATGGGGTCATATTGCAGCAGACCGGGATCGACCTCCCCACCAGGTGCGGAGGCTGACTCAACACCCCACGCTCGGGCGACTTGGTGCAGAGCAGGATTTCCTGCGTAGCCCTTCATCGCAGTGAAAAGAATGGACATGGGCAGACGAGGGTACCTCGTGATTAACGTCTCCGAGGTATGGTAGTGCAGGACAGTCGAGCCGACGTAGGCAAGGTTCGCATTGTTGTATTTCGGGTGGGCATCGGCCGAGGGGTCGACGAGAGCTCGCGCCAATGTCTCGATGGGGATCTTGGAGGAAAGAGAAAGTCGTGCGTGTAAGGCGGCTAATTTAGCAGAAGACGCTGCCCGCGAGGGGTGCGGCGAAGGCAGAGGACCGTTTCGCAGTGTCTCTTCTGGTGTGGGCTCGCCATCTTCTTCGGGTTCCTGGACTAGGTGCTTCTCCTCCTCCTGCTTCTGCTCCTCCAGAGGCGCTTGCGAGACGACTGTGGACTGGTGCCTCCTCTGGCACGGTTGTGTGTTGTAAAGAGAGGCATGGCGGCAGGTCTGGGGTATCGATCTCGATATGCTGGAGGGTCGCGAGAGTCTGGCTGCAGGGCTGATGGGAGCTGCAAGCAATTGGCCCGCTAGGCGATCTAACCGCAATCTCTTCATTGTATAATTGGACATTGGGGCCCTCTCCTGTCTCTCTCTCCCACCTGCGGAAGTTGTTGCCGGGCGGGTTGTGTGAAGCAACCGACAGTTGCAGCTGGTCAGTCGTATTTTTGGAGTCGCTTTGTCTGGCCAGGAAAAAGTTTCTGGAAGCTGGCGTCGTGTGAGTAGCTTCAGGGATCCGTTGATTGGATGATCCGTGCCACCCCTTCCGGTTAGCTCCAATTGGATTTCTACTGTAGCACGGGCGGGCAAGTCAGTTTGCACTTGTACTTCGATTTCCTGCAGCGGCTCACCCGCCCACCGCCCGCTGTAACTGCCCCCCCAAACCAAACAGCCCGCCCGCCTGTACCTGCACCACCTAGGTATTGCTACCTCACTGTGGCAGCCGCAATTGAGGGAAAAACAATAATCCACTCTAGAGCTCCAGCTTGCCGGTTGAATCTCAAGACAACGTCAATTCCGGTGCTCACAGGAATCGCGAAGAACGACGATTGAACGATCAATTGATCCCAACAAGACTCCATTCATCACAAAGCAGCCAAGATGGTACGTTCTGCTCCCACCACTGGCGCCTCATTGCAAAGCTAACATTTCTCCAGGGTGGCGGTCCTAAAGTTCAGTAAGCAGCAACCTCGAACGCCCTGCGCAATCAATCGAATTGCCCTCCTCTAACCTCGACCCCGAACTTCAGATACCCCAAGCACGTCTGGTCGCCCAGCGGTGGTTGGTACGCCCAGCCCTCCAACTGGCGTGTCAACACCGCCGTCTTCATGGGCGTCATTGTCGGTCTCACGGCCCTGACGTGGAACCTGAGCGCCCAGCGAGAAGTCCGATACAAGATGCCCGAACCCGGCCGGTTCTTCCCCAGCAGATAGTATGTTTACCAAACCAACCGAAAACCGGCACCTTCGGGACGAGAAACGACACAGGCTAACCCAATCCTCCTTGCAGCTGGAGCAAGCAGATCATCGAGCACGAGAAGGCAGAGTCGCAAAAGAAAAACGACTCCTGAGAGCTGGGTGTAGGGACTAGAATGAGGCGTCAAACTTGTATATATCCACCGGATGGGAATTAGACGACATTGAGACATTCTGCCACCTTGCACGATCAAACCAATGGCACTTACAAAACCTTGAAATTACATCGGAGAATATGTTATGATCAGCTTGGGCGAAGACAGCGAATGACTGGCCCCGGTTGTGTATGTTTTGGGATAACACAGTCTATACTTTGTGTTGGTCCCGGATCATATGGCAGGCGAACTCCCGTCTTATCCAACGCATTACTTGAGATGTGGTATTATATCACCCGGTAATTCAGATGTTGGACAGCACTCCTTTTCCTTGGGCCAGGGTGTGATCGTTTTGACCCGCAAACGCTTTATGGGTGAGCCGCCGAGGCAGCTGTACCCGGAAGTTCACTATAGTCTACCCAGTTGTTGACTTTTGAACGTGCACTGTCTCTTCCACTGAATGGATGCCCTACTACCGTAAGACGGGATATGTCCAGAAGCAAGGGCTTTGTATCCCAACACTACAGGAGCGGGCTCACTTGCCATGTATTTATCAGTATCATTGATGCCATCCGATGATGCTATCGCCAATGGCGAATCAGCCGCCTCCACCGCCCCCTTTACAGCAAGTATGGATGGTAAACAGCACACATTTTTTATTCCCACTGGCCATCCATCTCTCTCATACCAGAAAGACAATAATATAGTTACGCCAAGAAATTATTTCTAGGATATCAGTAACACTTTGATAGAGCCAATGCATCCGCTTTTGCGAGAAATAGGGGGATTATAATCTATATATATATCTATTCGCTACAAATGCAAAAAGCTCTCTTCGTTCGCACCATTCCATGGATATACTTGGAAATGGAGAAACGCAAGAAAGGGCGAGAAAGTGAACCCTCGACATGGGGCCCGGGCAAAACACCCCGAACTCTACAAGCTCGATGCCGCCGATGCATTCTTGTTCGCGGCGGAATCCGCGTTTGTGTTGTGGTTGTGTCCGTGGGGCGTCACGTCTCCCGACGTAGTGACGCCACCGCCGTTGCCCGAGACGCCGTGCTCGGCCTTCTCGGCGTCGGCGGCATCGCCGTGACTCTTGTTCTTTTTGCTGCGGAAGCGCATGGCCTCCCGCGCGGCCATGTCGGGGAAGAGGACGCCGGGGGTGAAGATGGTGAGGAGGGCGACAGGGATGAGGATCATGCTGGAGTGATTATAGCGGTTAGCGGGACATGGTTCATGTCGATCGAAGGTATGTGGGCTCTTATGGGAGAATCGATGAGGGGTGATGTCGAATAACTTACAATCCTTCCAAGACGATGAACGAAGGCTCGTCCTGCATGATAGGGTTGCCCCAACCACCAGCCATTTCCACGATACTGTAGCACACACAAAATGTCAGCAAAAGAAGACACGCAAACCCCTCCTGTTTGAATTTTTCTCCCCTCTTTCTCTTCAGGGTGAAAACTTACCGGTAAACGCAGCGAATGAAGATGCCCGTGTACGCCCCCGACACGGCGTAGGCGAACATGCGGAACTTCTTGTCGTTCCAGACCCGCAGGACATCGGGGCTGGCGCCGCCCTTCTTGACCCAGGCGCGGGCGCGGACGAAGTAGTCGACGGACATGATGCCGAAGAAGCCCAGGACGGCGACCTGGAGCGCGATGCCGGCAATGATGACGCGGTCGCCCTGGAGCAGCAGCGTGGCGTTGTCCTTGCCGGCCGAGGCGGCAATGCCGCCGCCAATGGCCTGGAGGATGAGGCAGGAGACGTCGGCGGGCACGAAGAAGAGCGGGTAGAGCCGGGGCCGGATGCGCGAGAGCTCGGGGCTGATGCTCAGGGTGACGTGCTTGAGCGTCAGGTAGATGGAGATGCAGATGAGCGTGGGCGCGAGGATGATGCAGCAGATCTGGGTCTGGAAGGCGCCCTGGTTGTAGGGGTTCGCCGACAGCTGGACGCGGCCGATGTAGCCGATGAACTCGAGCAGGCAGCCCGCCGCCAGGGCCGCCGAGTAGCCCCACGTGCGCTTCCAGACGCCCGCGCCGATCAGGCCCAGGACGCAGGCGGCGAAGCCGGCGCACAGGAAGGCGTTGACGCCCAGGTTCGGGTAGTAGCCCAGGACCGTCGCCTCCACGGGGCAGAAGGCGCTGACCTCGGTGCAGTCCTTGAAGCTCATCCTGTGCGGCGCGGTGCCGTTGCCGTTGTCTGACGACATCGTGGCCGGAACTATCGTCTTCGTCGCAAACAGAAGATAATAAGCAGTTTGGTCTGTCTTGCCCCCTTGCTTCGGTCGGTTTTCTTGCCTTTCCCCCTCTTCTTTTTCCTTCTCCTTTCCTGTCCAAAGGCGTATCCGGAAAACTATCTCAAAGCCTCCAAGAGAAAAATTGGTGGCAGATGCTCTCGGAGTACTGAGGTGGTGATATGATAATACGTGGCCGGCGATCACTGAAACGGTTTCAAGTATATCTCCAGTTTAGAGGGGCAGCGAAGGTTGCTGGGTATCACGACACAAACGAGTGATGAATGACGAAAGAAACAAACACGATGATTGTGAAGAAACTAATGAAAGTAGATCTTATTATCGAGGAAGTAGGCAGGGAAGTAATTCATATGTAGCACAGCGGACGACGGCTGGTTAGGAAGTAAGCAACGAAACAAAGCAGCCAACAGAACCTAGGGGCGATCCAATCTGTACAAATACGACGGCAGAACCAACCCAGGTTGATGGCTGCTTATTATGCACCCACACGCTCCCTTCTCGGGTAGAAGTTGGGATGGAGCATCGCTGACAGGTCGCAGAGCCAGCACGTATGCATCAACCCGGGTAGGGGCTCTTCCATCTGGCCCCAAGGCGATGGTAATGGAGGGAGGATAGGAAACACATCCAATCAATTCGACAGAAACTAAGAGAAATGGTAGGTGAAAGGCCAGCAAGCGTATAATGCCAAGCCTCGCGTTAACGAGTGGATTTCCTAATCGGGTAGAAAAGCGCAAGTGCAAGTGCGAGTGCCAGTGAGATGGAGGGTCCAGTCTCTAAGCGAGCCCAGCACCCATGCCACTGCCAGACTGCTCTCGGTGACTTCTGGCATGGCATTCTCTGTCGGTTACGCTATGCCACGCGAGGTCCGCTTCTAGAACACATCGTGTTTTGTCGGGACTTTTGCTCCTGAGTCGAAGCCCACGGGGGTTATCTGTCTCTTCTGGAGATGCCTGACTGTAATGTACAGATAGTAACTGTTTCGTCTTTCACCTTGTCATTGCTTGTTGGCCGCGTATGATTCTGTGCTTCGTTTGACCGTAGATGCAGGTATACAAACCATGATACTACCACTCCTTGACCATCGTTTCAATGCTGCAGCTGAAAGAAGAATGTATCACCATGTCTCTCTCGGTATGTTGCATCCGCCCGACCTTACCGAGACGACGCCCCCAATCTCTGTTTTTTCTCGATTCGGAGCTCTGGTTGGGTGACTAGTGGGGCTTTCCAAGCACGCCGTCGGCCGGAGGTGGGCCCTTCCGAGAATTAGAATAAGAGCATTAGCGCTGGGTTATGCAATGGCGTGCCTCGCTTCGACAACCATCATACATTACATCCCGGACCGTCTCGGTATCGTATACGGTAGTATGAACCCAACAGAGTAGTCGATGAGTTAATAGAAAATAATGTGCAAGCCATTTAGGAGATTCGAACGGTGGCCTATCGAGGTAGGAAATTTGTTTCTCATATCGCCCCGCATTGGGTTAGTGAGGGGTTGATACAGTAATTACATACAACAGTTGTCAGAGTTGTCAGGCAGCCAACGGCTTTGCAAGTTGCAACCTTTCATGAAGATTGTCATTGTTGGCATTGATGTTAACTTGACGCTTCTCTTTACTCCTTGCCGTTCAGGTATCTATAAACCACCGAAAAATCGCGGCCTTTGCAATTGTCGAGCTTCTCCGCCTCGGCGTACACTTGTTTCGCCTGGTCACCGAGCTCGAGCCTCGCGTCCGCCTCTTGCGCAGCGACAATGGCGAGATTGAGGTCCTTTTTCATCAAGCCGATGCCGAAACCACCAGAATAATCCCGCCCGGCAGGCGCTCCTTCGACCACCCCTTTGACAGGATTGTTGATCTCGCTGGGCCAGCACTTGCCGGTGCTTACGTTGATCACACTGGCCAATGTCTTTGGGTCGAGCCCCCATCGAATCCCTAGGTTCATGGCCTCAGCTGTGGCGATGTTGTTGATGGCCAGGAGGTAATTGTTAGCCAGCTTGGCACTCAAGCCCGTCCCCTGTGCGCCGCAGTGGAGAACGCGCTTCCCCATCCGGAGTAAAATGGGCTCGATCTTGGAAAGAAGAGCATTAGGGGCGCCGAGCATGAACGTGAGCGTCCCGGCCGTTGCTCCAACCACCCCACCCGACATTGGCGCATCTACGAATTGGCCCTGGGCAGCAGACGAAACCATCTTTGCCACTTCGCGAGACGATGATGGATCGATCGTCGAACAATCGATATACACCCTGTCCCGCTTCGGGATATCAGACAGAATGTCCGAGAACACGGCTTTCACGTGCGAGGGCTCAGGTAGGCAAGTTATGATGGTGTCCTGTACGACTGACTGTTAGCAGTTTGAAAACGTACGAGCGATTGCTTCTTGACGTGACAGAAGAGGTTGAACGTCCTTCAGAGGATTGGCTTTATGTATAAAAAATAATCACGGGAGAACCGGCAAGCCGGTCCCAACTTAGATCATGGATAGAACATGCTCATCATATGGACAAGGAATGGTGCTGGGAGCGAAAGGGGGTGTTTTCTTACCGAATCTCGAGCGGCATCTTTGGCGGTTTCGGCTGTGGTCACTGCAGCTCCGCCGGTTTGCGAAGCCTTCATGTCATCGGCAAGCCGATGCACCGCGCTCTGGTTGATATCGAAGATTCGGATCGAGTCGCTCGGGGCCAGCTTCGCTTGCAGGTTTTTGGCCATTTGGTAGCCCTGGCGGAGGAGAATATCAGTAAGTGACATCCCGTGAAGCAAACGAATACCCTGAATACCACATACCATCTGCCCAAGGCCAATGAAGCCATAACTCTCGAACCTCCTTGCAGTCGAAGCGAATGCGCGATTGAATGGGCGAGCGCGTCGCAGGCACCCAGAGATTAGTTGTGGCCGCATGATTAAACCGACAAGACAAACCGCTTTGCTAGTTCCAACAGAAACCGCAGGACATAACAATTTAGTCAAATTGCAGCCCGATCACTGGATCCAGCTGTTGGAAAATGAAGCAAAGAGATTCGATACAGCCGAGGGCTGGATATACCATTCTTTACCTGCCGCTCTCGCGCGCCCATGCAGGTGGTACGGACACCCCAGACCGCGGGGTAGCGCACCCGAAGAACCGACCATTGCCGCTCCTAAGCTGGGGCTGCTCCAGCTTTTCCCAGCAATTCGGGGAGCACTAGCCAGGGCAGCAACACAGCGCATCAGCCAGCAGGCCACTTGGCACTGTAGACTTCTAGATGGCTGTAAGCATAGAGACAAAGGACCCCGTCCCTTGGGGAGATTTCAAGTGGTTGAAGTAGTCTGGCATGACAAGTAGGCTCATATCTGTGATGAGAGTGGAAGTCGAAGCTTGAATGGCTCGAGGACATAACTCAGCCTCTTAGCTGAACTAGAAGAATCCAACCCCATTCCTCAGCCAGAAGGGAATTAGAGAAAACAGGAAGAAGACATGAACATAGAAGCGAAGCAGGGAGGAAAACTTCAACATCCTTCTCAATAATATAAATTAATATTGGAAAAAGCTCGGACCTTCTTTTTTGCTTCTTCGAGGTGACCAGAGCCAGCCATGCATGACTCGGAAGGTATGAGAAGTTTTGATAAGAGGAAAGTGCAAATGAAGGCGGTCAACAAGGGCTCTTGCCGATAAAGACAGCAAACACCCACGACCCTGAGGGGATTTGAGATAACGGGAGAGTGCTGCAAAAGAGGCCTGCGATTGGACAGGACCACGTTGCATATAGCAGGGTACAGCTTCGCAATCTGTGCCTATGTGTTGGTTGGCAAGACCATCATGGCACTAGTTTACAATCTACATGTAATCCTAGCTCGTGTAATACACTCGTTCGTTCTTAATACATGCATGACATTATTGTTCGAGTTCATGTTTAGACGAAGGGGATTCAAGCTTTTGTGATTGTATGTGAAACATACGCATGCGCATGTTTGCACCGAAAAGACCATGCCGATATGGTTTTAACCAACAGCTGGTTCCAATATCTGTAGCTTGGGCTCGAACACGGAGACCAAGAGACCAAGCAATGGTCATCACCTTTACGAGGCTCAGTTTCCCCTACAAACTTCCTAGGCGGCGAATCTCCATGACAAATTTGCAGAGCACCGTATGTTATCTAAGTTTCTTCCCATCAATTGGAGTAAAGGTAAACGAGGCAGGAATATACATTATTTTAACGAGCGACTATATTCATTTCCAGTCCGTGCTACCAAGCATCGTGTTCGCCTTTCCAGATGTTTAAAAATGGGGCAAGGCAGTTAAAGGGGGCGGGTGTTCACATCGTACACAAAGCCTCTGCTTAAAGCAGCAAAAGCCCATCTTCAGAAAACAAAGCAGCATTTCTCACTGCTGCAAAGGGTGAAAGGGTATGGGTATGGGTATGTGCAAAAGAAAAATCAAACTATGGTCCTCAAACTCCCCTGGGGAAAAAAATCGCGTTGCAACATGCAGGCCCTATGCCTTCCGAGATAGCCCAGCCCCCAATTTACAAATCCATCCATCCTTTTTTTTTGTTTAGAATATGCCCATAACGTATGGAATGATGGCCCTGTCCGCATAGTTAGCTTTGCATTCCACGCTTATATTATCATGGATGAGAGAACATACCCGATCGCAAGTGTAGCACTAATACCGACCAACGCACGGCTCCTCACTCGCGCTTTTCTCAACTCCACCTCAGTCTTAACCTTCTTTGACCGAGGCTCTGAAGATCCCTCGCCATCCGTCTCATCCTCTTCATCACCAACGGCCATGTCTTCAACCTTTCGCTTGCTCTTATTAGTAGCATCGGCGCCTTCGACTTCCCTGGCGGCAGCTTGAACCATTGCCCTAGCCTCTTCGATCATCTGGGCGGCTTCTTCGGCGCTCGGGGGCTCATTGCCCGTTGGCAAACCAATTTCAACAGCAGTGTGTGTTGTCTCGACTCCCTTGAAGACTTTGACATCTTGGTCAACCTTGACCTGCACCCTGGGCTCTTCCTCAACGGGCGCAAGCACTACAGCAGGCTCCGCCTCGACCTGTTCGATCTGGACTTGTTCCGTGGCCGCGGAAGACGATGCCTCCTCCTTGGCATTCTCGGCAGCAACACCATTGACAGCTGGGTCGGCAACAGTTGATTGCGCAGCAGTAAGCTTGGTAGATCGCTTGCGCGGCGAGGCAATCGCTCGCTTCTTCGCGGGGCTAGCAGAGCGGCGACCGCGGGTGCTACGCAAAGAAGAAGGCGTGGGGGGAGCCAACGTGTTCTGGGACGCCAGAATGGGATCAAACTTGGGCGGCGCCTGGATTTTTTTGGGCGAGCTCTCCGAGTTGGTGGTGACGGGAATATCGGCAGGGTCGAGCAGAGCGCGAATCCACGGGGTAATGCGGTACTCCGTCGCAAGGCTCAAGGCTTGCTCCGGGGGAATCCACACATTACCGGCAGTCTCTTCGTGGCTGGTGGTGACCAGAGACTTAATGTACTTGCGCTCAATCTCTTCTTCGATCGCCTCGGCATACGGGAACGTAGCCTTAAACATACCGGTCGCGGAGACAAACCCATCCTGGCTGCGACGCATGAGGAAGTAAGAGTTGGGCGACGACTTGAAGATGCCCGACACAATGCCTTTCGGCAGAGGCGCGCGGAGGTGCGCGTAGTCAAAGACGCCCAGGTTCGAAGCATCGAGGTCGGCGGTGGCAGTCGCTTGAACCATCTTCGGGGTCAGCTGGGTCTGACCCAGACGGCGGCGGCCGACAAGGTCGGTGACTGTAGGCATAGTCAGCTCTGGCATCTGTTGGGGGAAAAAATGCAGCAGGTACGTACAAGGCGGCACATTTTCAACCATCAAAGGGTTGTGCGTCTTGGGAAGTTGGCGCGAAGCGTCCATTATGGCGGCGTTATGCGAAAGAGATGACTTGAGGCGTGCAAGGAAGTGTGGCAATGGGAGGTTGCTCTTGTTCTGGATTCTGGACTCGAAAGTGGCGCGCTGCAAGTTGAGCTCCGGAAGCGCGTCGAAATTCTCCAAGCTGCCGAGGTACGGTATTAAAAGAGTTGGTAATAGGAACTTAAATGAAGTGACTATCGCCGTCGCATTAGTATGAGGATTTGATGGAGACGAGACGCGAAGCGCATTGAGCTTTTTTTTTCGTGACAGTGCTTGTGATGTGGTGTAGGGATGGATAAGGCTCAGATGCGCGGCGCGCGCGTGTGCGACTGGCCCCGTAACGGATTTGACTGACCTTCTGTCTTTACAAAGATGTAGAATGCGCCCAACCAAACGGGTCCTGAATAACGGGAAACAGACGAAAACCCCGGAGCGGAAGTATCGAAAAAGAACTGGCGAATTGATTGGTTACCGACGGGATGTTCGACGGCGCAAAACGTCTCGATCTCTCCTTCGAGTGTAGGCTGGACAAAAGAAGGGTTCGTTCTCGAAGGACGAAAGAAGTCAGACTGAGGAGACGAGACTGGGACTTGGGACCTGAGGGAGCGAGGGTCTGAGGTGTAGGGTGGATGTGGGCTGCTAGGACCGGACTGGGGGGGTTGTTCATGCTGCCAGATTAGTGAGGAACGGTTCGCGCGGAGCAGTCCTGGCACACTGAGGTAAGGACCGTAAGAACTGCTCTCCCTGGTGAAGAGAGGGACGCACTCCACTGTTCACAATACGAGCAGCCAATTGCAGACCGCAAAACCGAGGGCCCCACGATTTCATCTCGCTCTATTTGAACTAGCGGATATAGTCTG
The DNA here is from genome assembly GCA_006503535.1 of Arthrinium phaeospermum. Taxonomy (NCBI): domain Eukaryota; kingdom Fungi; phylum Ascomycota; class Sordariomycetes; order Amphisphaeriales; family Apiosporaceae; genus Arthrinium; species Arthrinium phaeospermum. The sequence goes on along the minus strand of QYRS01000002.1, from coordinate 2,380,110 downwards.
AATGGGAATAGCGTCATTTTAATTCACCCGATCTGGAGGACATATTCTTCAATTCAATTCAATCTTACACATGGGTGGATAAAGAGCGCACAGTTTTCCCCAGGACCGCCAGGAGCCTGGGAGCCCGGGCAGCATGGAAGGTATTACCTAGGGCATACCATCACAGAGCCTCAACATTCTTCTGAAGGGCCTCACACCTGTGGCGTGGAAGGCAACCAGGGCAAGCAACAATACGTGAACCTGAGCTCGACCCTGCTCACATATAGGTGGTAGGTAGGTAGGCAGGTAGATCTCCGAGCCACGTGCATGACAGCTAGGTACTAGGCAGGGAAGCAACATGCCCCTTTCAGTCTTCAGTGCGAACGAACATCCCAAATCTGCTGGGAGGATCGGCTGCTACATACTCATGTTGCGAGCTCATTGCCCTTGGCTATGACCGCGAAGGTTCAGTCACAGCTATCTCCCCCATGAATCGTACGTGGAAGCTTCAGCTCTGTAGTTGATGGTACACAAGGCATTTGCTACAGCTTCAGTATTGGCGAAGGACTCGGCTCGGCCTGGCGCCACATGCCTATGTTCTTAGCCGGCCAGGTCGGCAGGGTAACCTACATTGATGTATTTGCCTAATTCTGGCTTGGGCGTCGCAGTCGCAGATTTGGAAGAGGTTCGAATGTTGAGAACGACATGGATTGATCCAACTTGCGTAACTGCCCAATATCTTCAATCACTGACTGCTTCATCTGCTGGCATTTCGGCCTTCTCTCGAACATACGTGGAAACCATTGTGTTGCCGCGTGTGGGCTAAATGATTGACCGTCTGTCTGGTATTGGACGTAGGTACGTGGTAAACCAACGTGACACAGTCTGGCCGCTACTTCAAGCCCACCTCACATGCATTCAGTCAGTCCATCGACAGACGTACCGTAGGGGGTAGGTACCTGGGCTCCGATGCTGATGCTGATGCTTCCGATACTGTTGGTGCACTTTCTTCTCATGCTCAGACCGAACCAATGTTAAGGCCTGCGTTGCCGTACAAGCATTTTAGATATCAGACCAGCATCATTCTGGCCCTTCAACCTTTGCAGATCTTTCAATCCCCTCAGGGGCCAGCCAGCCTGGACTGGAGCTTGTGCTGGCTTCTGGTGTCTGGGCTGCTTTCCAACTACCCCTCCCGTCAGTGTCCAGTTGGTGGCAGAGTGGTGCCCTGGCTCCTGGCTCCTGGCTGTACGTACCCTGGCTCCTGGCTAGCCTGCCTGACACACTGACAGCAACGTTCATTCGTTCACACAGAGACCCGACAGCGACTGAAAGCGCCAGACAGTGCCAAAGCAGAACCCCACCAGGCCTGCAACTAAAACGGTCTAGCCTGGCAACTGGATGGACCCTCCTTTCGAGACAGCTCTCACTTGAAACCTCACACCCCCCAGCAGCCCAGGGACCTGACGGCCTGCTGCTACCTACATCACCGCCAATTTGCCCCTCCTTCTTTTTGATATCCCAACCTTCCCGTTCCTCTCTGAACTGACAGACCGACATCACTCCCTCTGAGCTTCGTCTAATAAGCAAGCGTTGCGATTATCCATTCTTCTTTTCCCATTCTTCTCTCTTTACTCATCTCTATCTCTCTCCGCCCGCCCGTCGTCGCCCTTCGCCCAACATGGCTTCCACCGAGGAAAATGATCACATGCCCGAGGAGACTCAGGGCTACAAGCTTTCCCAGCCTAAACAGAGCTTGGCTGAGTACCAGAACATGGGTGCGTGATGATTTCTTCTTACTTGTCTCATTCTCTTAAGGTTTTGTTTTATATCGCTTCCTCCATCTTGCTCTCTTTGCCCTGAAGACGCTGGCTTTGGCGTGCACCCATCTTGAAGGACGAGCAGGTGTTCCCTGACTACCTGGGATCTGTGGGGTCGAAACTGTCGGTGACAGTTTTGGCTTTGAGGCCTTTGAAATGTTGAAGCTTTTCCACGAAACCATGCCTCCTTTGCTATACCAGAGTGTAAGAAGCAAAAGTTGGCGACTGGCAAGAGTTGATTCATCTCACAAAGTCAACCGGGCCCCATCACGTTGGCATGGCATGAAATCCCCTATACACGTGTCGACGAATCCGCGAGTCCACATTTTTGCATTTCATAAGAACTGCACACATGGGAGCAGGCGAATTTGCATACTGTCAAGTGCCAGTGCTTTCATTGGAATCAGGCCAATTCCTACCATTTCTCATGATGGCTACTTGAAAAAGTCTTGACCACTACGCTTCCCCAACCTGTTCTGCCTGGCTGCGTAGGTGATTAACCTTAGCCCCTGTGGGTGGAGCAACATATCTTTGCCGTCTCTAAGTAGAGACTGCAAAACTGATGGTTCTCCTCAGTTCCCGTTTATATAATCTTCTTGCCCTCTTCCAGAATATGCGTGCTTTGAGTGTCCTGATGACTCGTAACTCTGACTGGTCAGCAATATAGACGCCAACGATGAGTCTCTTCAGAGATACAAGGAGTCCCTCGGCCTGGGCGGTGGCAAGGATCTCTCTGATCCCAATGACAAGCGTGTCTGCATTATTCAGTCTTTGACCATGGAGTCTCCTGACCGCGAGCCTGTCACCATCGACGTCTCCCAGCCTGGCAGCGAGACTACTCTTAAGGACAACCCTTTCAAGATCAAGGAGGGCGCCAAGTTCACCATGGTTGTCTCCTTCAAGGTTCAGCATGAGATTCTTAGCGGTCTGCAGTACGTGCAGCTCGTCAAGCGAAAGGGTATCAAGGTCAGCAAGGATAGCGAGATGCTGGTAAGTCATATCCCAGACAAAGACTGCCAGAGAAATTACTAATGCAATCAACAGGGTAGCTACGCCCCCAACACCGACAAGCAGCCCATTTACACCAAGCGCTGTAAGCAATAGTTGCCAGTGAAACCATGTTATTGCTCTGCTAACCCTTTTTTAGTCCAAGAGGAGGATGCCCCCTCGGGAATGTTGGCTCGCGGTCACTACAACGCCATTTCTACTTTTGTTGACGACGACAAGAAGACCCACTTGCAATTTGAATGGTCCTTCGATATTGCTAAGGACTGGTAGATTTCCTTCATGCCGACGCTGAAGATGCCAAGGCTAGCACACCTTACTTGGCAAGGTGGGAGTTGCGTAAAGATACTCTCCAGCCAGGCAACGCACGGGCTGCATATAGGAACAGAGTATCGATAATCCATGATGGAAGACGCCACGCGCTGTGGCTCAAAAACAAATTTTCGTTACCATTTCAGGACTCCGGCTCACACGACCATCATGACAACACTTGGGAAGTAGACTTTGGTAGCAGGCGGAAGCTCCCTGGCCGTTCATGCTTCACTGAGACAAGTACTCATGGAGGAGAACAGCAAGTGCATTTTGTGAAAGAGCCGGCAATTATTGCATAGTTCCTCAAGAATAAGAGCAAAAAAGCAAATCAAACACACTGATGCTTCTGAATGCCCAACATACATATATCGTGCTGTTCTGGCTATGTCAGTGCAACCGTCACAACCAATGCTTATGATATTTTCTGGGACGTTGGTAGCATCGCCATCCATTCGCACTGGCATGGCCAAGAGGAAGAAAACAAAAGGATTGGGTATTTCGAATTCCTGTGTCTAAGTTCGCTTCGTCCCAATGGGGATCATGCATATAAAAAAAAGTCCAGTCCAGTCCAGTCCAGTCCAGCGCCGGCTCCTGAACATCTAAGTTCTTACCCCCAAATACGCTATGCCTCATATCCCATGTGTCGTCATCTACAGGAAGTAATCCGGAATGGCATTGCCGTCCGCCTGCTTCTCCGCCCCCTGCTGTATATCCTTGTGCTGGTCATTTTCGGGTGCAGCCGCGAATACATTAAAGAAACGCTCGCCCGTATCACCCACTTCCAATACACTCGCCATGTTTCCGCAGCGGTAGCAGTAGTTGGGCGCGCTCCATACCGTGCTCAGGTGGTCGTCGTATAGCACCTGAAACCCTTCCTGGCAAAGTTGGTGCGCCCGGAGGATATGGGACATGCCGTTGACGGCCAGGAACTTCTTAACCACCTTGGCACCAAACGTGTAGCCGGCGCCGCGGGGCGAGAGGGAGAACTCGTCCTTTTCCGGGTCCGGGTCGGACCAGACGAGGTCGGCCATGGGCCCCTCGTGGGGGATCTCGCGGAAGCGGTCGATGATCTTGATCTGGTCGATGCTGTGGATGGAGGGCGAGAGGCCGCCGTGGACGCAGAAGATCTGGTCGTTGATGACGACGCTGAGGGTGAGGAAGTCGAACATGTCGGTGAAGTAGTGCCAGACGCTGGCATTGCCGTACTTGCGCGAGCACTCGGTGTAGAATCCGTAGCTCTGGGTGACGCCGCGGCTCTCGTGGTTGCCGCGAATCAGGTGAACGCGGTCGGGGTAGCGCAGCTTGAGGCAGACGAGCAGCGAGATGGTCTCGACGCTGAACATGCCGCGGTCGACGTAGTCGCCCAGGAAGAGGTAGTTGGTGTCGGGGCACCAGCCGCCAATCTTGAAGATTTCGATCAGGTCGTAGAACTGGCCGTGGATGTCGCCCACCACCGTCACGGGCGCCTTGACGTGCACCACATTGCTCTCGCGCATCAGCAGCTCTTTAGTCTTGGCGCATATGGCTTCGATGACCGACTCGGCCAGGAGCTCCTTCTTGTAGAGGCGCGATATGCATTCGTCGAGATCGACCGAGGCTACACGGAGGGTAGAAGCGTCATGTTAGCAAAACATTCCACAGCGGTTGTTTTCTTCTTTTTTCTCTTTTGTATTCTATTTGTGTCTGTCCCCATACTGGCGAGCAGCAACTGCGTCGATCCGTCTTGATTGGGGGTCGTGTTCGTTCGCAAATATATACGCTCGTGCGTGTGACGTAGCAGCAAAGACTTGGTGGGATTACTAACCCGGAAGCCCAGGCATCTTGGCCGGGTGGTGTTAAGGCGACAGTGGGAAAAGAGAGACGAGCGACGTTAGATTGGCGGAATCGAGGGTTCTGATGTTTTGACGGCCGGCGTTTTCAGGTGACAAGCTTCCGTCTGCCCCGAGCGAATGTGGTGTCGTGTGAGCAGTGTGGTGTAGGTTGAGGATCTTCAAACATGTTCGGTTGCTGTGAAAGCGGGCGTGGGCTGGGTTTCCTCTCAGATCGGGCAGTCTGTCGTCTCGCATGAACCCCCAGGCTTCTTTACTCGCGGTATGAACGGTTTGCGGCAATCGAGCAATACGGCTTGCAAAATTCAGGTAATAGTGAGATGCATAATTCGAATGCAAAACGGCATCTCTGGGTGCAGGATGAATTGAAGAGCAGGACCAATACCTACTACATACATGTAATCTAATGGTGGATGAATCAGTTATGGGAAACCTACCCAGGTAGATACTGCACTGCTATCGATCTGGTACCTATCCTACTAAAGCGCAAGCACATGGCATGGCGCTGGCATCCATGGAGGGCTGGCTACATGACATGTACCTTGAGCTGCTGCAGACTGCAGCATGCCCCAAGCGCCTGGTGCCCGCCCTTCTGGCCCGCCCACGCTCACGAGCCCACCTGCACCCAACACGCTGCCGCCTTCTCCAAGGTTTGGATGAGGATGACGAGGCACCCTCGCCAGTACCTACCCTCGCACCTGGTTTCTGCACCTGGCCCTGGCCCTGGCACGACAGCAATTGGCAATTTAGCGATGGTGGCAGGCAGGCGGTGGGGGGTGCTTCGAGCTCCAGGCTGCCAGGTGAGGGGGTGCATCCATGCCTCTGCTGCTAACGGTCGTCGGTTTTTAGTGTATCCGTAACACCTGCCTTGATTCATAGGCCGCTTGACTTTCCCATATCTTCCGGACTTGCTGGACTTCTGCCTGCTTCGCCATTTTCTTCCCATCTTCTTCTACTTCCACTTCTCAACCACACTCCAATCCATTCAGCCGTGACTTCTCACGATACCGCTGCGGGTGCCACCAATGCTGCGAGCCGCTGTTCCTCTCTCCCCTCGCCCAAAACTTTGCTTATCGTTTCTTTAGCTGCATGTGGTTACCAGTCCTTGGATACTTCGACTTGGTCGATTGAAGACGGGTTTCTAGTGAATCGCTGGTCTTCATTGCAACGATGGTCTGGATGGGGTTCGCTCCTTGCTTGTGCTCATACCAGATTGATTTCAGAAGTCCCTACACTTCTCACACACCACGGCCTTGCACTGCTTGACATCGTGAAGCCCCTGATCTTTTCCTTACCTGAGCTCAATGGATGGAATATCTGTCGCCTGGCTGGATCAACATCTTCGCTCCAGTGCAGTTGCTACTGGTATCATAGGCGTGCTGTCTGTCTGCTATAGACCGGGATTTTTGGAGATTTATAGTCCACCCTGTCTGTCATGGCCATGTTGATTTTGTATTCAATTGACCATTCACTGTATGGCTTATCGTTATTGGACTATTGGTTTCCTTCCAGTGATCTTATTTCATTTTCCAAACCGGCCAATATGGCTCTTGAACAAGACAATAGACTATCATTACCGAGAGATGATTTCCTTTTCCGAACCATTTTATGATAGGAATAATATGACCTTAGCATCCTAAGTCATCCACCTAGTTTGTATTGTACCCGGAGAGAGACACCGATTATACACGCCATCAATCGGTTGAATGGTTTCTGAGGTCCAGATCGGGCCTGCTTGTTCTTTTAGCCCGAGGTTTAGCCGCCGGCGTTCGGCCAACCCCAGATAATCAACTCGTACGCAACTTCTCCATTTCGGTCCTCATCTGAGACCCATCTTCAGCTCACCTGATATACATCCATCGCGATATACCGGAGCTCCTTCAATCAGTATATCTTATCGCATGAGCTAGAGCATCGACGACTCTGCATGCAGGTTCCAAACACGATCGCAGTGTGCGAAACGCGGAGGAGGTCTTCAGGCCAAGTTGGGGAATGTCCATCTCGAACAGTTGGTACTATATGGGCAGCTCATACGTGAGCCACAGTAAGTCATTACATAAGTTCGCAGTCGCTCATTGTATCAATTATTCCACTCATGTGCCTACTACGCGCTGGGCTTTTGACGACTCTTCATGCTCCTATTAGCAACATGGTGCCTACCGGGCTACCATTGTTCTCTCACCACCCTCTTCCTTTTCATAACGTCGACTTGCGACCCTGCCAGGGCTTTCCATTTACTGACTAGTACTTATCGCTTTAAGGGAGTTGCGCGCTGACCAGTAACCATCACCGCGACCAACAGGTTGCGCCAGTCCAGGAATCCAAAGTCGCCACCAACACATGACTGCTCACTCGTCGCTAAAATGGCCGACAGTATCCCTGGCCGTCCGGCATCAAGTGAGCCGCCGTGCTACAACTGCGGGATGAGAGGGCACCTATTCACAGCTTGTCCTGAGCCCACCAGAGAGCTCCCTGCGTAAGCCATCATCTATTCTCTATGCCAAATACTGAACATAATAAAGCAAGCGGGTACTAACTCTGTGACAGTGGCCTTGAAGCTTCACGGGCTCGGCAGCACATGTCTGGCTCTGACCGGGGCGACTTTGATAGACGACACAAAGGGCCAATCGTGACCCGATATTCCCATCCCTCCAGTCAGAGCCCGACTGTTGCCCCATACCCACCACCCCCTCCACCTCAACCGTATCCGTACGGGCCTACTCATAGCTCTCCTCCCTATCCACCTCAGCCACCACCACCACACTATCCCCCGTCATCTTATGGGCAAGGATACCCGCCTCCTCCGAGACCAGCGTACGATGGGTACAGTGCTCCCGGGACCACCGGTCCTCCTCACGGCTCCCACCCGTCATATGGCCCCCCTTCTTATGCCCATCCGGCTCCACCTCACCATGGATATGGGCCGCCGCCACCCGGTGTGCGCCCTGCACTCGGGCATCCAGCCGATTATCGTACTGGGCAGCCACAATCTCATTCTCCCGCTCCTGGCTACCCTCCACCGCCTGTCACCTTTGGGTTTCCAGGCCAGTCCCAGAGCCCGCCCTTCGCCCCCCCTGGGCTTCCAGTCCCGCCGCCACATGGACACCCTCTCCCACCTCCCCCGCCCATTCACTATTCGCCGGATCACAGAGGGTTTCCCGGACCTATTCCGCCTCCAGGCTTTCCTGTATACCCCCCTGGCTACCCTCCGCCGCAGCATGAGGAGCCATACTCCCCATACCCTCATCGGCGCCGCGAAAACCACCGCGACGAACGTTATGCGAAACATGAACGCGGGGGCCGCAGAGGCGGTCGTCATAACGACAGAGATCGGGAGAGGCATGGGTACGAAAGAGACCATCCCCACCACGAACAGTTGTACGACCGAGATCACCGTGGCCGAGGAGATAGGCATGGGCCGAAGCGTCGCCTTCATGACCGGAACACCGAGCAGTTACCGCGGGGCGGCAAATTCCACCAGTTGCCACCAAGCAGACCCGAGAGCGTGCAAAGCAAGAACCGACCTAGCACGAGCCTTTCGCGACAGGACTCGCTTCTGACCTCTGCTCAGAGCACCCCAGGCCATAGCGGCGGTACATCGGACCACCATCAGCTATCGAGCCACCTTGAAGATGGCACTAGCAATGAGAAAGCGCCTGTTGATGCAGCCCCCGCGGAGTCAAAGGTTGCAACTGAAAGCGATGCCGGAGCCGTACCGGATGTCAATACTGAGGACAAAATGAAAGCCCATACGCAAGTCAAAGATCAAAGTGTCGAGCCACAGGCCCATCCTGAAGTTCATGAGGGCCATGATAGCAGCCAACAGCCGGCAGATGAAGATGGCGACGCCCCGTACGAAGGGTTTAGGTACGATGAACAGACGATTTTCATGGAAATCGAGACGACCAACAAGGGCGACCCAATTGCTGAGCCACTGCCAATTGAATGGACGGATGACATTATGCTTCCGCCGCCGTACAATGCTCCGGGTGTGAAGTCCGCCTACGTTACACCAGAGAACAAAGACGATTTTGCGTTAGGCGTGCGAGACACAGACCAATGGGCTCAGTACAAACACCATATTGCCTTCCTGGATCCCGAGAACATCACCATCCCTTGCATCGAGACTTACTTGACCGAAGTCAAGAGACTTCAGCATAAGAATGAGAAGCGCAATAAGCCTGGCCAGAATCCTAATCAGCGAGCAAAGCCGCAGAGCCGTGACCATCATCAAAACCAACGCAATCCGAAAGATCAGCACCGCAAGCCTGACAATCGAAAGCGACGATTTGAGGATTACCAGGGTGAACACGGAGCAGAATTGACAGGTCGTGGCCAGACTGTTGACCAAGCCAGTTCTCAACATGACTACGAGGCAAAGCGGCCCAAACAGATGTCACCTGAACCTGGTGAAGTTAGTGACTCAGGCTCGGTCCCAGGTGTCATCGGGGTTGAGAAGCCTGTGGCTGAGGAGAATGGTTGGACAGGGTGGACTCGAGGTCCTACTGATATATTACCTCGAGACCACTCGCTTCCAGACCGTCCAACACCTGCAGAAACCACTTGGTACCCCGATGCGAACGTTCATTACCAAGCTCAGCCACCCCCCAGGAGGTATCATGCTGAGGGATCATTGGACGGTTCTTATGACAGCAGACACGAATATAGGACAGACTCGTACACGCCCAGGGCACATACGCGAGATTACGACAGCCACGACCGGTTCGGAGACAACTCTGAGGGCAGGAGAGAGAGTAGGGGCAGGCCAGGGAGCCCGGGTGCAAGGCGTTACTTCCCCGACAGACAGCACAGCTCGTCAACTACTCGCCATATCGATGTCTCCAGTTCGCATGCAGAGAGGACCCCGGACTCAAAGCCTCGTAGGCGGAACGAATCTGTTGTTTCGTCTACACGTCTTGAAGGTGGCAGTCGCGAGGGCCAAGCAGCCCTTTCCCCACTGCCGTCATCTGAGAAGCTTCAAAGACGAGGTTCTCCGAGACCAAGAGTCGGCCGTTCCAGTAGCCGCCGGTCGTCCATCGACAATCTATCAGGCCCTGAATCGCCAGGCTCTCCTTTGACTCCCTTGGAGGCTGAGCTACTTGGGCTTGCGGGCCACGACAGCAGTGATAGTGATTCTGGTGGAAAGTCACCCCGACGAAAACCGGAAAAACTTGTCCCCAAGATGCGCCGGCGGCGTGCGCAGGTTGATGCAGCCTACAGGTTAGTCGTGGACACCACCCCTTTTGTACATGCGCTATTGGACACAACTAACAGTATCTCTCCAGTCGTCGATGGTAGAGCCCCGTCCGCCTTAGCCCAGCCGCCTTTCCGCCTGCCACGTTCTTATGTGTTTTACACATTTGGTCTTCACCATTCAATCCTCGTCTTCCTTGTCCAGATATAGAGCAGATAGCGATCATTTTGCATGAACAGAGCCCATCAGTCATGGGACTCCTTTCATTTTTCATTATGGTATTTCTGAAATACCTTCGGATGGCAGGCATAAGTGCGAACGGTTCTTGCATGCATGCAGATCATGCCCGTTCCACCTGGTCGTCATAGCATGGTTGAGGGGGACTTGTTCAATATTTGATTACATGCCTATGGCTAAGGCACGCATTGGTTTACTTTTTTTTTTTATCTTTCTTTTTTTCCTTCTGGCTCTTCTTTGATAACCGCCAGGTTTTGTATAAGTACATGCTATTTCATGGCATCATATTACAGCGTTCTATGCATCGGCGACTGCATTTGGTCGGGCGTTGGGGGGATTTCTTTTTACAACAATTACATCATCGTCACATATCATTAAGCGTATATTCTCAGGGGTATTGACAAGTCATCCCTTTGTCCTTTGTGGCACTGGTCTGATTGATATAAGATCAAGACCCTGTTGGAAAGTACAGGAACCTGCCGGATGTCCTTTGCACGGGGGTAATGGGTACAATAGATTACAGGACTTAATACAAAGAAATCCGCATATAACAAGGGGTGAATGGTGAAGTCTTGTTTATCCTTTCATCTGGCTACGTGTACAATCTCATTGACATTGCGGCGGCCTTTGTGTACCCTAGACCTTATACAATCAATATTTAGAGGCACCGACTTTCTCCCTGCTGGTCGCACTCCGCTGGGGGTTTAGGGGGTCTACAAGCCTCCACGACATACATTTACAGCATTTGAATAACTTGCAATCACACACACACACACAAAACACACGTCTATCCCCCATCACCTCTCGAAAGAAAGAAAAGAATTGGCGCGGTATGTGCATCGCCGTCCAATACGTCTACCAGTGCTACAGCTGTCATAGCACTGTCATCAAGGACCGCCATCACGGCCCCCGTTACCCCTGCCCTCTAGTCATGGCCACCGCCGGCCCCGGCCTGGACGCGGCGGCGCCGCTACTGGGCCACTGCCCGACAGGTTTCGTTTGGACCTCCCATCGCCGGCGATGTTGTGATGACATCGACCCGAGAGCCGCGGCCCACAGCAACAGCGGCAGTAAGGGCGCGGGCGGGTACCAGTATTTCCTCCTGCGATCGGAAAAGTTGTGTCTTTGGTGCGAGGTTCAATATGAGATCAGCCGGTTGAGGATCCATGCTGAGAGCGAGGTGCTGGACACTACTACTGGGCCTACTACTCCTGGTCCTGCCCCTACTTCACCTGCCCCTTCTTTTCGCGCCTCGGATGGCGAAAACTTGACGCCCTGTGGCTGTTCTGCATTGACATACTGGGGAGAAGCGGACCACCGTCGCCGTTGTCGTCATCGCCAGGAAGAAGAAGAAGAGAATGACGACGACGTCGACGACGATGACGAGGATGATGAAGAAGGGGGTGCTCCGTTATAAACCCCCAAAGGTAGGGAAGGGCCCCCATACTTCTCTCGTTCTTTGGTGTATTAAACAATCCCCATCAGTGATCTCCCCCGGTAAGGTAGGTCGCGTTCAGTTTTTGCCCTCGGTCTCTATGTATAAGGTAACTTAGTTGGATAATATACATGTTTATTGACATTGCCTCTGCTTTGAATCCAGGGAGTGCCATGACTGTTAATACAGGCGACCAGAACGTATATCTCATCTCTTTTCCGGGGAGATCTCCTGGTCCAATTTTCTCGCTTGGGTTTTGCCCCCGAGAACGGGTTTCAGGTGATCTCGGCACCCACGGGACCGATTGATCAGCATCTGAGGTCCGAGGTCGGAGATATGCGGCCGGTGAGGTGTTTGTTATGTCGGATGCGGCTGCAGTTTCCACCTTTCGGACCATGGCAAGCAGGGTCAACGATCCTACGCTCATCATAACTTGGAAGTCTCATTGTGCACTGCTGCATAAGTGAGACCAAATAACTCGGAGCATCCGAGGGCGCTTCTTTCTTGACAGAGTCCGCCAATTCATATCGTCTTGCTGTGAACTGGTTCGAATGAAGACTCATTCTAAAAGGCTAAGAAACATGTACTGAGTGAGACAGGGTGTAGAGAAGATGGTGAAGGTGGTGAAGATGGTGAATGTTGTGTACAGATTAATCGACCTTGTCTTAAGCATCATAATGCGAACGTACACGGATAGGAGCATGTCAGGTTTGGGGGGCCCTTGGGCCAATTGTGTATTCATGGTCCACAGCAGCGTTGCCTCATGTCTCGTCTCGTCTCATCTAAGTCTAAGTCTATATCTAGAGGCGTTCTATCGCAGGAAGTGCAGAGTAAAACAAAGAGCCCTGGCGGGCGTTCATGTATCATGTATCGCTTTGTCCGCCACGAAAGAGAAGCTTGCCTCTCTTGTTTTTCCTTTCATCATCTTGGGAACTTGCTACTCTAGTTCGAACCTGAGGGAGAGAGAAGATCCATCAGCAAACAGGGTTCCATATCATTTCTTTTACTCAGTACGGGGTCGCTTGGCGAGGGGCTCCTCACCGTTGGCACCCTTCTCGGCTTGGGTGGAGAAGTACTCGAGGCTGCCCTTGGGGTCGGCCTTCATCGTCTTCTGGCCCTGCATCCAGCCGGCGGGGCAGACCTCGCCGTGCTCGTCGGTGAACTGGAAGGCCTGGACGAGGCGGATCGTCTCCTCGACGTTGCGACCGACGGGCAGGTCGTTGACGGTGATCTGGCGCAGGGTACCCTTGGGGTCGATGATGAAGAGGCCGCGCAGGGCGACACCCTCCTCCTCGATCAGCACGCCGTAGTCACGGGCAATCTTCTGGCTGCGGTCGGCCACGAGGGGCAGCTGCAGGTCAGCGCCGAGGCCGCCCTCCTTGCGCGGCTGCTGCTGCCACGCCAGGTGGGAGAAGTGGCTGTCGGTGGACAGGGCCAGGACCTGGGTGTTGATGGACTGGAAGCGCGACAGGGCGTCGTTGTACTGGATGATCTCAGTGGGGCAGACGAAGGTGAAGTCCATGGGGTAGAACAGGAGGACGACCCTGCAATGTGGAAACGATAGGCCATCAGTCAGCTAGCTGCTCTTTTTCATCTGGGGGGGAGTGGGAGAGTGGGCAATTGAGGGGGGAGAGATCGTGGGTGGGCTGATCTCTCGCTCCCATCCCATCTAGCCTCACTCTGGAGCAGCTTCCTGACTTACCATTGACCAAGGTACTGGTCGAGGGAGATCTCCTTGAACTCGCCGTTGGCGAAGACGGTCATGGCCTTGAAGGCGGGAGCCGGGCGCTGAACGAAAGCCTTGGACATCTTGGCGGTTGTTTATGGGGGGATTGGTTTGTGAGATTGATTGGGTATTCTTTTCTTGGGTTTGGGAAGTGAACAGCAAGCAAGAAACAACAAGTCAATTGACGGTGGAAGATGGAGGGGAGTGCTTTGCCTTATCAATCGAAAAGAATCCACCGCCGGGCCAGCTCAGCACTGATCAAGAGAAGCCCACTCTTGCTCCTACCTACCTTACTCCCACGCTCACTTTTGGTCCCTCACCGAGCCCCGAGCGGCCCTCCCGAACTTCTAAATCGTGCCATGTCATTCTGCTTTTCTTAGCCCTTCCATGACCCGGCAACTAACGAGCAGCGTGGCAGGAACGTGGGACCCGCGACCGCAAAAAGTCGATCGGCCCCATCAAAAGGCACCACATTTACTCTTCCCGGTGTTTGCACTTCCCTGTTTGGTAGTATCATCGGGAGAAATTTTGAGGCTTATCAGATGCCTAGGGTCGCACTTATCACGATGGCGCGCCCAATTGAAACATCACGTGATATCGCGTCCGCGCCTCTCGTCCGCGCCGATCTCGGGCGGAGGACCAAGATCGCCATACATACATTAGCTTCCATTGACTGGCTGCTATCACAACCCAACACGACCAAAACAAGCGAGCAAGTCGGACATGACGGCAACGGAGGTACAGTCGGGCAAATCAACACTTTGAATTGGTATTGTTATTAACTATTTTGACTGATATTTGAGATGTGTATTCTTTCTTATCTCGGATTGATCAAACTGACTCGCTCTCGAAGACCGTGGGCCCCTCTTTTCTCTCAATTTCAATCTGGATGTCCCAGCCCCTCACCTCACTTCCCTGCCTTCCTTTCCCTTCAGTTCACAATCTCGCGCTCGTTGACATCGCGGCTTGGGTCATGATAGCCGCATCCACCGACTCGGATCTCATGGTCCGCAGGGCCGGCTTGGACAGTTTTTGGTAGCGGTCTTCGGCAAGTATGCGCTGCGTGGTGATGCGGTCCGGGTAGTTGCGCATGAACATACATATTGGTGAAGTGGGTACCATAGTGTATGCCCTCGTGCGGCTCCTGTCCCGCCTCGTACCCCGGCAGCGGCCGCGCCACCGCCTGGAAGCTGGGCTCGTGGAAGTAGGCGAAGGCATACCGCTCCCGCCTGTTTAGGCCCACCTTGTGCGGCGTCGACGGGGGGTACGAGTTGGTCATGTATTGCATGATGTCCCCTGTGGCCAGCCTGGTAAGTGGGAGGTTCTGAATGGTATCGTGAGCTGGGTAGGTGTGACGGTACATACCTGGAAAGACCGTGAACACGCCTGGCTGAGGTGGCACGAAGACCCATCTGTCGTCGTCTTCGTGAAGCCCAGCCGAGCTCTCTTGCCAGTTGGCAAACTTTTCGTCTTCGTGCTGTGGCCGGACAAAGAGACCTGGCGTGCCTTCATGTCAGCAAGGGAAACAAACCCTGGTGCCGAAGAGCGTCCAAATGCCACTCCTCACGATCAAACGGATTCACTCAGTACCTCCAACATCGTCTTGGGCGGCCATAATCGGTGCGGGACCCGATGCCACGGCCATCTTTCCCCTTGCCGTTTGTCTTGTTGTGCTCTGGAAATCTATGGGACACTAACATGTCAGGCTGAGAATGAGACAATTTCCCTCTTTCTGAGCCCGAGGACGAATGGGGGAATCGCCTACCGAAGAACTCGCATATGGTGCCAACCGTCCTGTACCATTTTCGTCAGGGCGCCCTGAGGCACGCCCAGTCCATACTCTGTCAACCGCAGCAGCTTCTCGCCGCTCTCTCCTAGGCAGCTCATATACTCGTTCATGCGGTTCCGCATGTCGAGATGGGGCCAGGAAAATGGACCGTGGCAGGGCCATTTGTCCACGACGCGGGGATCTTCCAGCGGCAGATCCTTGGTGACAGTGAAGATCTCAGAGTAGTCGGCGAGGCCGTCGGTGATCTCGTCGTCCGAGGCGATGTAGCCGGCGTAGCTCGGCGAGTCGACGCACGAGGCCTTCAGTGCGGGCTGCTGGGCGAAGAATGCTCGGCTCGCCTCCTGTGCCCGCCCGTAGACTGCTTGATGAGCTGATGTCATGGCGATCTGCAGAATTCCGTCCCGCCGCCAGGCGTCCACCGGCGCGCGGCCCATGGCTCGGTCCCCTGCCGTACTCGTGACACGCTCTGGGAGCTTGAAGGTCTCAAGCTGCCCGACCTTTGCCACGTAACCTGGCGGCATTGTTGCATCTTGCTTCGTGACGTGGCTTGACAACACGGTGGACATGGCTCGGAAGTTGCCCCGACGCGATGCTACGCTAAACATGGCTTGTTTCCTTCAGGCATGCATGGTTGAAAATGTACAAAGGATAGCCAAAAGACGGTAGCCTTAGGATCCTTGAGGATTGATATTGTGAGCGCAGTTGAACAAATAATGGATCGATGTTGTATATCACCCCAAAACATTGGTGACTCCGGGGAAGACCTTGATATGAGCACAATCCAGGCCCGGGTGGCTATTTGAATTTCTGCTTTGGCTTCTTATATACCTGGTCAACACCTTGCCAATATTCTCCTCACATTGAAGTGATGCGATTCAGATTACAAGCGTCTGTGGGTTTGATGTTAGTCAGGGGTTGTGCCCCTAGAATATCCTGAGAGGTGTTTCGAGTCAGTTAAAAATCGTAACATATTCGCAACAGCAGAAACAAGATAACAGATGATTACGATTAAAGGCCTCAAGAGTGCAAGGGCTCACTACCACCTTGACTTACATATGCAAGATAACAAATAATTACGACTCAAGGCTTCAAGTTCAAGGGTGAAAGGGTTCACTACCACACCACCTTGACATATATATTTGCAAGATAACAGATGATCACGATTCAAGGCTTCAAGGGCGCAAGGGTTCAAGAGCGTGTCGAAAGGTTCGTTTTTGTGAGTGGGTAGCAGTCCAGGTTGACAAAATAAGTCCCTATCGTATGATGGTTACTGCCCAATTCGGTTCTGCCGGTACCCGGTAAGAAGAGTGTGGGCTTTTGGCTTGTCTGCAATGTTGTTCTGTTCTGTATGCTCCTGACGTGAATCATCTTCATTGAATCCAGTATTCGACCGCAAAGTAGCTGCAGTATGTATTCGGTAGAAGCATCTTCATCCAAGCACGAGGCCACCTAACTTGCGCCCCTCTTTCTCCCGTTACATGATATCTTACGTAATGTAACAAAATATTAGGTATACAGCCTAACCCAGTCTTCGTTGGCCACGTACCTGGAATCGTCACTAAAGGAGCCATAGGAACGGGATGGACTCTAGTATTTAGCGGCCCGGCCCAATGACAAGGAACTAGGTAATAGGGAGGTAGCAATGCCAGGTCAAAATTTGAAACTATTGACCATATTGGACCAAACAGAGAATACCGGCTAGATCGAGTCTTGAGACGTTCTAACATTGCGCCGCGGCTACAACAGTGGAAGCTACTGAAACCACGTTCTCACTGGATCAGAGGCATCACGATGCCATCCTTCACGGGATCCATATGTCGCATCATGGTGTAAGACCAGGTTGGAGTGATCCAGCAGAACCACGAGATCACCCAGATGTACCCCAAACCCCTCTGCAAGACTTGAGGGAACCGTACCCCTGTCCGCGTACACATCTCCTGAACAGCACTCTCAAAAATAATACCGAGAGCTTGCACCGAGAAGAAATAGAACTGGCCAGCCTCTGCAAACGGTATCCTCATGGCCAAATCGGCCTGGGCGTGAATCATGGCCGAAATCGAGAATGCCAGCACAAGACGGACGCATCGGGAAATAAAAGTGCCTCGCGGCAAGCGCAGCACCGACCCGGCAAAGGCATCGGCAGGCCCAGAGACACACTTGCGGAGGCCTTGGTGGATATTCCTATAGACGAGCGTCAGCACACACCCATCTCGAGCCGCCAGATCCCGTGAGCATAAGTAGTTACCTCCACAGCCCACGCAGGGTGTAAGCATTCGCCAGAGATCCGTAGAAGGGCGGGCAGTCTTCGGGGCTGGCGAGGCCCAACACCACGGAAACGACACAGACGAGGTAGTACCACATCGTGACCATCAACGCGACGTTGATGAAGAAGATGGCGGTGGACGCTACTCGGAAGATGGCCTCGCCCTTGGTGATTTCGTCGAGCCGAGAGAAGAACTCTCGGTTCTGGAGCGCGATCATGTCCGGATTTGGGGGCGGTGCAACAGAGAAGATTGACCTAGCATGCACTGATTAGAACTGTCCGAGATCCAGTGATTGCGATCGCGCATATGCATTGGAACTTTTCTTTTGGAGCGCGTCTATACTCACATCATCAGATAGGAGCCTGCTATCTTGAGCAGAGACCAGAAGAGGAACTTTGCTTTACCCGGAACACTTCCGTCCGAAGAGAACCTGGGGAGATTCGGGATCTGCCACTTAGTACCAATGCGCCTCCAGTTGCACAGAAGCGACGAGGTGCAGACGACCAGTTGCCCAACGGACAGGGGAGTTTTAGACCCGGAAACCGCAGGCTTGCGTCGCTGCTTGACCAGCTCCTTGATGTCCGGAAGGGCGACATTGGACACCAGCAGCATCTCGAGGGCGTGCCAGAAGATGGTCCAGGCCGTGGTCACCAGGAGGCTGACCCAGCCCTTGTTGTGGCACCAGAAGTAGAGGGACGACTGGAAGACGAACGTGAGCCCGCCCAGCATGACGACGCCGGCGTAGCGCTCCACCTGGTTGGGGGCCGCCGTCAGCACGCACGCGCTGAAGACGGCGACGAACAGGAAGGTGCTGCCGATGGTCTGCACCAGGCCTCCTATGCTCGCTGCGTTGTCGAAGGCCATCTTGTGTCTGTGTGGCTGCCGGCTGAGGTTAGGGTTGAGGTTGGGGGTGGGAAAACATTGAAGAAACGAAATTGGCGGATGGCAATCGGATTGAACACGGGGCTCGTTAGTGCGACGGGAAGTCGTCTAGCCAATCACTCTTCAGCCCCGGATCAACTAACGCGTAGCATGGATGTCGTCGGCCTCGATGAATTCTATGTACAGCTCAAATATACAGGATCACTTTTAAACACTATGTACTTACTCTTTTCGGACTTCGCAGCCAATCAAAAGATGATTTACCCCGTAGAGGATGGAATTGAGTTGCATCCGCTTTGCACGCTTTCGGGCCAAACGTCCCGTCCCGGCTCCAGTTGGAGTTGGTGGGGTGCTGTCAAGACGTCTTGGCGCACTACCCATCCTCAGTCCTGACGTCAGGATGAACGACTGCTTACTTTAGGGTCTGCTTCTAGGCCAGGAACAAAACTCAATCTCGGTTTTCTTTAGCTAAACTATATTTGACCTCACCTGCTTACATACTTGTAATACTGTTCATCCACGGGCCATACTCGATGTTCCGCAGCCCTACCATCAACAGCCCGTCACACTTGCTACGTCATTGGACCCGCGAACTGCCACCTCTGCGCCGGTCACTACAAACACGGCCCTTAGCAGCAAAAGTAGTAACAGCAGGTGCTGTACAGGCAGGAAATCCTTCTTACAACCAAAAACGTCTGATATCCCACAAGATGGCCCAGAGCTCAGAGACGAGACAAGATGGCTTTCTTCAGAAGCCGCCTTATCAAGCGGCCGACCCTGCCTCTTTTGACAAGAAGCTCCAGGGGAGTTGCCATTGCGGACGTGTCAAGTACTGGCTCAGTCAGGACCAGCCCCTGAACGCAAAGTTCTGTCATTGCCGCGGCTGCCAGGTCATGCATGGTGAGTCGGCAACAATAACAACAACCCCGCCGTAATGCATGGCTCAACAATTGTATTTACTGCCAAGCTAATGCACTCACTTAGGCGCACCGTTCCAATGGGCCGCCATCTTCCACAAGGAGGACATGATGTTCGAGAAGGGGGCCGAAGACCTGGTCTTCTACCACTCCGAGACGCGCCATCTGGACCACGAACTGCCGTGCAAGGCGAGCTGTTCGTACTGCCGGACGCCTATCATGGATGAGGGGCGAAATATGGTTTTGCTGTTCCCGACGCTCATCAAGTTTGCTGGTCAAAAGGAACGGGATCTATTCTCGCCCAAGTAAGTTAACCTGTTTAGCGTTGCTTTTTCGGATTTTGCCTGACTGATAACTCACTACTATCATCAGATGTCATATCTTCTACTCTCAGCGGGTCGTTGACATACCGGACGGGACCCCGAAGTGGGCAGGGTTGGACGGCGAGGGGAAGAGCACATTGTTGGAGGACCTGCAGTGAAGTCATAGGCATAGGTCACGAGACGAAGGGGTTTATATTATACCCCTCAGCACTATTAGTCAAGGGGCAGTGGGTGGTGCTGGTGTCTCAATGCCAAGGTATGTATAATTACAGATAAGTATTTGGATTTCCTACGTTACTCGAACCATCTACATAAGCTTGTGTCTGTCTTTGAAGACAGAGAGAGAGAGAGTGTGTGTAAGTATACGTGGAGGGAAACAGTACCCGGAAGAATAATTTCCACAGCTAATGTTTCACCACGACTCTGTGTATCGATTATCCCATTTGACGGCTAGGACAGCTCAGAACTACAGGTCGATTGACGGGGACAAGGAGCCTCCAAGCGATGTACAAGACCTGAAAGTTCCTCTGTTGCAGGAGCTGCGGGAGTAGAGTACCTTAGTGCGGTACATTACAATGGCGCATGGTACAAAGTACAGATTGGCTGGTACTCTTATTGTACTACCTCTAAAGGTGGACCGCAGCCTGCCCATGGTAGTAGGCAACATGCATAATGCCAAACCGGGGTTCTGGACAAAGAACCAATTGGAGGTAACGCCGTTAATAGCCGAGGAGGAGGCAGTCACCCAACATCGATCCATTCATGCAGTAAGGGATGGGGGTTTGGTTGTCGATCCGGCCTTAACTCAGGCAGCTCACAAGGTGAGCCACGATACGGATTATGCTACATGCTGCATGGCTACCCCTTACGTACAGTGTGCCCTTCCCCTCAATCATGTATCATATATCATGTCCCAGGATTGGTCTGAGTTATGTCCTGAAAAGTTGCAGCATTGCCATGATCCATTTCACTGCGGTCGACAGGTCATTTCAACTACCATCTCCTTCACTATTCGTTCCTCCCTTTCAAAATGCCACTCTATAGCCAAATACCTACTGACATCGACGAAGTCGATATTATTATTGCGGGAGGTTAGAATAGGTCTTATTCGCTGACTATTTCTTTCATCTCGAAAGTACTGACCAATCTTTCCCTCAGGCGGTACCGCGGCGTGTATTATCGCTTCCAGGCTTTCCGATGCGGACCCATCTCTGTCCATCCTGGTGGTGGAAGCCGGGGCGAACAACTATGACGATCCCACCATTGTCAATCCGCTCTTGTTCCTCCTACACAGAATGCCCGGTAGCAAGGCCATGACGCTCCACAAGGGCAACAAGTCCGAATTCCTTGCCAACAGGGAGATTGTCGTCCCCGTTGGTCACGTTCTGGGCGGTGGTTCATCCGTCAACTTTCTGATGTACAGCCGACCACAGCGATCCGATTACGATTCTTGGCAAACACCTGGCTGGAGCGCCGAGGAGTTGCTGCCGTATATGAAGAAAGTAAGGCGCCTTTCTCAACTTATCTCCGCTTGTTTAACTAAGTTCTACACAGACGGAGACGTATCACGGGAACGACCCCAAGAATGTTCACGGTCATGACGGGCCCATTGAAATTAGTAGAGGGACGTTTGTGTCCCATCGGGTCGAAGACGCGTTCTTGGCTGCCGCTGAAAAGCTCGGCTGGGGCGAGATGGAAGATCTCAGTGATCTCGAGTCCAACAACGGGGTGCAGCGTGCCAAACGATACATCTCTCCGGCCGGCAAGCGGCAGGACACGGGCCACTGCTATCTCCACCCAAGGCTACAGGATGGCAAGCATCCAAACCTCCACGTGGTCGTCGACTCTCAGGTCATCCGTGTCCTCTTTGACGGCCAGAGAGCATGCGGAGTCGCCTACCAACCCCATGGGGAAGGCGCGGCTCCCCGCACCGTGCGAGCCAGAAAGAAGGTGGTAGTCTCTTGCGGTGCACTCGGGACTCCGCCCGTTCTGGAGAGGTCCGGGATCGGAAGCCCCGAAGTGCTCCGGCAGGTCGGGGTCCCGGTCGTCTCCGACCTTCCCGGGGTTGGAGAGGGCTACGAGGATCACCACTCCGTCTCGGTGGCTTTCCGGTCGAACCTGAGGCCGGACGAGACCATTGATGGCATCGCGACGGGGACGATGGACCTGACCAAGATGATCCAGGACGGAGACAAGATGATAGGCTGGAACGTCATGGATGTCAGCTGCAAGCTGCGGCCGAGCCAATCCGACTTGGCTTCCCTTGGTGCCGATTACCAAGAGGTGTGGAACCGGGAATTCGAATCGGACAAGACCAAGCCTCTGATCATGATGTCCTTGGGCGCCGGGTATGAAACTCCCTTTCTCCATGGCTGTACCCAACTTGTGTTGTACTGGTAGACTGACCGATCATCTACGAGCTTTAGCTACCCGAAGGACCCGTCCGAGGTTCCCCGCGGCCAGTACTATATGATGGCCGGCGTCGGCCTGCACCCGCTATCGCGCGGCTCCCTGCACATCACGGGCCCGGCCCTGCGCGACCCGGTCGACTTCGACTCGGGCATCTTCTCGGACCCGGAGCGGTTCGACATCCGGACCTGCCGGTGGGGCTACAAGGTGTCGCGCGAGCTCGGCCGCCGCATGAGCCTCTACCGCGGCGAGGCGGCGCCCTGCCACCCGCCCTTCGCGGCGGGCTCCGCGGCCCGGTGCCTCGAGACCGACGGGCCGCTGGGCGCCGACGCCCCCGCCGTCGCGTACACGGCCGAGGACGACGCCGTCATCGACCAGTGGCTGCGCGAGAACGTCGAGACGACGTGGCACTCGCTGGGGACGTGCAAGATGCGGCCGCGGGACCGCGGCGGGGTCGTGGACGAGAACTTGAATGTGTACGGGGTCGCGGGGCTCAAGGTTGCGGACCTCAGCATCTGCCCGACCAATGTGGGCGGGCACACGAACAATACCGCCATGACGATTGGCGAGAAGGCGGCCGACATTCTCATCAAGGAGCTGGGGTTGGGCTGATCCTGCGTACGTGTAGACTTATCGAGTTGGGATACTGCTCTATGCAAGTCTCCGAGGGGGATGCCAGGGACTGGACTGGTAGCCCCGTAAGCTTCTATTGGAAACGCATTCCGCGATTTCGTAGTTCCTTAAACAGTAAGGCTTTGGGGGGAGGGTGGGCTGTATAGATAGTCTGACATGCTGTCAGAGCTGAGTTACACATCATCACAATTTATTGCATGTGTGCTGTGCTGGCAGGTTTTCTGGCGCTGTTTGTAAGCGACTTGCTTAAGGAAGATGCAATTAGCGCCAATTGGGTTCAATGTTGCTATTGTTAGCGCTGCGGGGGGCCGGTTCAGGTGCGTTTAGTAGCACACAGGTCACCTCAGCTCTGAGCGGTAGCCTGGTAGCAGAGTGTAATCAATACTTACCAAGGCGAAAAGAAGGAATACCTTACTGTACTTGATTACATGAGTATGAAGGCTGCGTCTTACCCCCTGACCCTGTCTCCTCTCGCCAACTCTTCCTTGCTACCCGGGATGTACATCATCATCACATTCTGTAGTTATGGGCTTAGCCATTTCTCAAACAATCCGTATCCCAATATCAAGACTTTCTTGTAGCATTTTGCAATTTCTCAGCTTTTTCGTGGTTCAGGCTATCCATCAAACTCCAACGTATTCCTGAATTCCAGTCTCGTGCAAACCGACTGGAACCTGCCCCTCCCTTATTCGAAGGAATCTGGCGACCGCACTGCTACCAGTCAACATGAGCCACGGAGCGCACCAACGACAAATCGTCATCTCCTTGTCGGAGGATATTGATATCAATGTAAGACCGAACCCATTGACCTCACCAATTCGTGCCAAAATCTGACACTCAGCTGTGCAGCTCATCAATGATGGGGTTCTTTGCAATGAGAAGCTCGTCATGCCTGTGAAGCCGGACCTCTCCGAGATACTCACGGTAGACAACAGGCCGGTCGCTTCATACGTGTCACCCTTCGTCAACTTGGACTATGATGAGGAGAGAGAGGCCACAGACACGATGCGTCAGGCTATGGCCCGCTACAACACGGCGTCTACCAAGGCCTACGCCGTCTTGGACAGACACTCGGCCGAGGACCGCTTCACGTGCTGTGTGAGCTCCTTTGAGTACCAGAATCGCTCGAAAGGAGAAGATGAAGACGAAGACGAAGACAGCACGAGTAGCGTCAACATTCGTTGCAATCTTAACCACGTCGCGTCACTGCTAGAGAACCTCGAAGCCGCCGCAGACTCTACCGCCGCCCGCATCCTGCGCAATGAGGCCGCCGCCGTAGGGGGGGTATGGAACGCCGAGACGGTCCAGGTGCTGCGCAACCAGCCCTCCAAGCTCCGGTCGACCAAATGGAAGCCGAGCCCGGCGTGGGACGAGGACTGTGCGATGGAAGGCCGCGGCGAGACGGCACATCCCTACCTTCCTGTTTTCCGAACCGCGGATATCAGTCTCGAGGTAGGTTTGACGGTCGTGTGGGAAACCATGTCATAGGTGTTTCGTGCTAAAATTCGTTACAGACCATTCGTACATTCGTGAAGGAGGCGTCATCTAAGGACAATACTGGAGAAGATGGGGAGGAAGAGGATGAGGTCCAGCCGGTCATGGCCTTCATCACGTCGCTAAAGGCGCCCTTCTTCGAACAGCCAGCAATTGAGCCCCCCGAAACGAAGCCGGCTTTGGCAGACGAGCTGTTGAGCCTCTCGGCGGGCGAAGTCGACATGGTGGTGCGCAGCGTCTTCCCCAAGCAGAACTTCAAAGACGTGAAGTTGCACTACAACGCCTTTATCATCATGGACGAGCACACCGAGGCTACCCAGAGTGTCATCTTGGCCACAAACAATGAGTTTGGCGGCGACCTGCAGCTCGTCCGTTGCGTGTTCTCGACGGCATTGGAATCCGTCCTGGGAATCCAGGAGACAGGCTTGTGCATGGACATCATGGCCAATGAGGCGCCAACGGCCAATGGTGCTGCCATCATGCAAGGTAGCGATTAGGCTTACAAGTAACAACAAGCCCCCGTCAAGTGGTCACTGGATATAATGTACAGGATTCCAGGTACCAATTCAATTGAGATCGTAAGGCATATTTGTTGGATGTCATATGTATTAACGAAGAAACATCAAATGAACTGTCCATACACATTGATGCAAGTATTGAGCTCAATGAAGGTTGTACCCCAGAAAGCCAAGTAGATCGGGGAGGGGGTGACCCCTGTGAGCCTGGGGTTTAGTGGGTCGGACCTTTGTGAACTCAGCGTCTCTGCGCTAAGCAAGTAGCCTCCGGACCCTATCGCTCACAACTATCAGTCTGATCACCAAGAGATCCAGCTTGTCATGGAAAGCGACACGGACCCTTTTCTCGGCCCTGAGCCTATGGCAGGCCCGGGAAGAGACGACAATCAGAAGGCCAGGCGCGGTCCGGTTCCTCGTCGCGCCGTGATTGGCGCCCTGCTTACCCTGCTCTTCCTGGTCAATTTCGCCCAAAGCCTCTCGAGTCTCCCGTTGAACCGCGTCATCGAGAGGCGACTTTGTCGCGAGTATTACGCAGGGCATGATAAATCCCGGATTGGTCACGATGGTACCGTCCCGGAGGAGTTCTGTAAAATTGACGAGGTCCAGCGGGGACTGGCATGGATCCAAGGCGCCGTCGACACAGCTTGGATCGTTGGTGGTAAGCTATCTGCACACCCGCCGTTCTAGGCTCCCCCGCGACGCCCTGCATCATCACGCAACGTGCCCACGGGGTATGCTAGGTTGCTGACGACAACGACGTAGATTTCGTCATGACAATACCTCTTGGGTTTGTGGCCGAAAAGTATGGCCAGCGCGCCATTTTATGGTTGAACTTGGTTCCAAGGGTTTGGATGCTTGTGTGGACTGTCGTTGTCGGCTATTTTGAGCACGCTCTGCCAACCACTGCCATCATTGCCGCCCCCATATTATCCGTATTCGGCGGGGACTGTGTATTCAACTCGATCACATATACAATCGCCTCGGGGATAACGGAAGACTATGTCCTTCGGTCAGTGAGCTCCCCCTGCAAAGACATGCTATTGGCTAACGAGTAATCAGAGCGACTTACTTTGGCTGGATGGGCTCCATATCCTACGTAGTTGCCCTCGGCGCGCCTGCCCTCGCTGCGGCATCCATGACGGTCCTCATCTGGCTACCATTCTGGATATGCATAGCCCTGTTATTGCTTGCCGTCCCCGCCGTATCGTTGCTCCCAGACCACCTAGGAAAGGCCGAGACCAACCATCCGGACAACGACAGCCAGTTGGAACAAGCAGAGCCTCTGATATCCTCGTCTGTTCCAGCAGCCCCAAAATCCAAGGGCTCAGTCATGAGAGCCATTCTGGAGCGATTTCGAACTTTGCGATCCATTACTGCTAGCCACCCACGCAACTTGACCCTGATGTTCATTTGCTTTTTCCTGTCCTCATTGGCAAGCTCTGACACCAAACTGCTTCCGCAGTATATCTCTAAGCGCTATCACTGGGGTTTTGCTTCTGCCGGATATCTGCTGTCATGCAAGGCCGTGGTCAATTTCATCCTCCTCACAGTCGTGATACCCTCACTCCTGCGATCGCGGCACTCTTCCTTAGGCGCCTCCCAGGGGAACAGTGACACCGACAGAGCTAACTCCCGGTATGCGTTGGTCTGCTGGCTATATCTGTACTTGGTGCTTCCGCAATCGGCGTTTCAACCAATATCTGGCTGCTTTTCCCCTCGTTGCTAATCTATGCATTGGGTTCTGCCCTCCCAATCTTCACCCTCTCGCTAATCAAGTCGCCGGCCATTGCCCCGAAACATGACGGAGACTTGATAGGGTCAATTGACCCAGAAACACACATCTTCTCGTTGGTCGTGATGGTCAAAACGTTGGGGTCGCTGCTTGGCGCACCGCTGATGGCTGCTCTCTGGGTTCATGGGATTAATACCGGGGGTGCTGCTTTGGGAACGCCGTACTTCATCAGCGCGGCCTGCTATGTGCTAACTATTCTTGTTTTCAGAGGGGTAAGGCTCTGAAATATCCGAATATGCTTGGCAGGTCTTGACGGCTCGGTTTTCTGTCACATAGAGCGTTTGGAAGAACCAGTACCCAAGTGGGATAGTATTTCGGGCCAAGCCACTTCATCTATCTGAGGTGCGAAAGCTGCAAGAGCGCGGGAGCGTGGGATACTTCATGGGCATTTCCGACAGGATATGACTAGAGACGCGACCCGCCCGAATGATGCGCCATCTTTCCGAATGGGCGCCACCGGCAACAAGAGGTCTGGGCCGGCGTGGAAATCTCTAACGTTCGTGGCCGCGCCTCAAACTTAATCATAGGGGGAAATGCTGACATGGCTATTCACGCTGAAGATCGCTCGGGATACAATTTACTATTGAGTTAGGCCACATTCTTGGCCAAGCAAAGTAGCTTGTCTCCTACACCCCTGAAGCGTCTGTACCTCTGGGAGTCATCGCCTACCCTCCTTCATTTCAACGCAACAAAGTTATATCGAAATGAAGTCCTCCTTTTCGCAGCTATACCAGTAGTTCGTGATGTGGATCTGTTCGAGAAGGTGGCAACAAATCGTCCTTTCTTATAACGACACATTACCCGCCCGACTACCTGTTACAGGCCGAGGAGTCTTTCTTTCTTTCGCTTCTATCGACGTTTCCAACGACAGTCACACATTCGTTGACCTTGCTGGACCTGGTCGTGCATATACATTCTCTCCGTCGCCTTTTCGTAAGCTATCGCTGGCTCAACTGCTGTTTTTGGACTGGTCTCCCGACTTTCCTTCCTTTAACTCCTTAATCCCTATTGCGCATTGCTGCGTGGTCAAATATGGCGCACCATACAGCCGTTGCCGCAATGGGCAACACGACCAATCCGCTGATGACACCCAACGCTACTATTCCCATGAGCGCAGCTCACCCAACGCACCTGGACCCCGCGCAGCTCCGATACATGATCGGCTTCGGCCCCAAGGTCAACTGCACCCTCGATCTGTGCCCTCTGGAGATGAGCGTGACGGGCTATCTCCCCAACCTCCCAGTCAACATCATCTTCATCGCTTTGTACACGTTCGCCATGATTGTCCACATCATGTTGGGGTTCCGTTGGCGGTCCTGGTTCTTCACACTGTGCTGTGTTACTTGCACCATCAGCGCTATTGCGGGCTACGTTGGGCGCATATTCATGCATTATAACCCATTTGCGTTCTACCCTTTCTTAATTCAAGGAGGTGAGTATATGCGCAATCCATCCTCTTTCGCCTGTGACTACTTCTGGTAGATGAGAGATGCATGACTGACCGCCAGACACAGTATTCTTGACGATCGTCCCCGTGTTCTATTGTGCAGGCATATATGTTACGTTAGCTATGGCGTAAGGGTTCCCTTCGTTTCCTTTGAGATGTTCGTTGCTGACCTGATACTGCAGTATCAATAACCTGGCACCTCATCTAAAGCGGTTCAACCCTTCCCTTCTCGTGTGGATCTTCCTTCCGGGCGACATGCTTGCTTTGACGCTGCAGTCGGCTGGGGCCATCATCAGCGCCGTGGCCGAGGTGGGCAGCGACATGGTCCACACCGGCGAGCACATCTCGGTCATCGGGCTGGCCCTGCAAGTGTTTTCCATCAGCGTCTTCGCCTGCCTCTTTCTAGACTTTGCAGTGCGCTTCTTCAATAGCGCCAAGGGCGCTCCGGAGACCAACAGCTACGATACCCGCCTCCGCTTCTTCATGGCTATGATCATTATCGCCCTCATCTTGACCACGGCTAGGAGCTGCTACCGTGTCGCGGAGCTCTATCAGGGCTACACGGGAGCTCTTATGAAGGAGGAGGGCTTGTTTATCATGTTGGAAGGATGGTGAGTACATGTCTTGATGAGACTCTGATGATACTCTTGCCTACCCCGCCACCATCTCCTCTCCTATCCGTCCATGATCGCTTGATTGCCCAAGAGACTGACGCATATTGACATCTTGCCCACAGTGCTATCATCGTCTGCGTCTTCCTATTGACCATTGGCCACCCTGGGTACGTCTTCCGCGACGAGCAGAACCAGGCCTTCGAGTCCCTGGATGACCCTTCTTTCAGCGTGAACTCGGGGTCCGTGGCCCAGGGTGTGAGGATGGAGATGCGCAAGGTGCAGGGGCGGGTCAGCCGCGTCATGACAGGAGTCCACCCCAGCCGCTTCGACGACATGGAGAGGCGGCTGCTGGAGGTCGAGGCCAAAATGATAACCCGCCAGAGCAGCGGCAGGAGCTACCGATCCCACTACGCGCCATCGGCGTACTCGGGCTACTCGGGCCACTCCCGCTTCACGGACCGCTCCCGCCCGTTCTAAGCGCGGAGCCGGCCGGGCCTGTGCCGCGAGACTTGGGGGTTCATTCACGCTTTCATCCGTCTAGATGGTATTGGTGGCGCCTGTCCATTTACAGAAAAGTATGCGCGGACATGTGATTTGATATGGCAGTCTGGCGAGGAAAACGTTTAGGCGTATTTGAGTTTAATAACGGCGTGGTGTTTTGTATGCATATGGTTGAGTTGATGGCGATGTATGGTATGGCAGACAACTTGCAGGATACCCAGGCCCTCCCACGTTCAGTTTTGCCTAGGTCTATAATTGAAATAGTTAAAACTACAATTGCCCGAATTCTTGGATCTGTTCATCCCAGCGTGTACGAGTCCAGAGCACATCTCTGCATAGCTGACTTAGTTTATCACAATCAGCATCTTGACTGTTGAACGGAGGGCTGTACGACCCTGCCGACAAGACCATGCTCGTTACATCGGTCACTGGTCATGAACCTCTCTCATCAAGTCTGTTCGGGGCAGGCCGACGTAAAGTTGTCGAACGACGGATGCAGACTCCTGGGGTTGGCAGCAGTGTTAGCAGCAGCGTTGACAGCAGCGCTAGAAGGTAAAGTTTTGGGTCACGCCACCAGTTTCAGGACATCTTTACCCTCCCCC
Source organism: Arthrinium phaeospermum (assembly GCA_006503535.1). Classification (NCBI taxonomy): domain Eukaryota; kingdom Fungi; phylum Ascomycota; class Sordariomycetes; order Amphisphaeriales; family Apiosporaceae; genus Arthrinium; species Arthrinium phaeospermum. The sequence goes on along the minus strand of QYRS01000002.1, from coordinate 2,350,394 downwards.
GCCCCCCTTTTCTAACCGATCAGACTAACTGCCAAAGTAGCAAGTTACCCGATCCGAAGTTCGTTTCCGATCTTTGTCTCTAGAATAATAGGCGCATGCAACGCGAATCCCCTTCCGACTGGCTCCGGAGATCGCGGCCGCCGGGAAAGACTAAGCGGTGCTGACTTGGACGCCACAGAGTGCGATTCGTCTTGGCAGGATTGGTCAACCCAACGAGATGACTGTCTCGACAACTCTAGGAAATGATGATCCTTGGCAGGCACCAAATCGACCCCCCCCCCCCCCCCCCCCCCCCCCCCCCCTGTGTCGCTGCTGGCTTCCACCCGTCAACACTTTGACATGCCCCAAATCTCAGTTGATATGAAATCTCTTGGCGGGAGTCCTCCTGATTGCCATATACCGGCCGAGATGGGGTATCGCGGCGTAAAACTTGGAGGCATGCGGTTAGTTAGGACAGCGGCATATTAACGCAGGGGATGAGCCAAGAGAAACTCCTGTCACTCCTGTCACCGTGACTGGATATAAAGTGCCTGTCGATCCTGTTACTCTTGAGACCCAAACTTTCGATACCAGCAGCCGCACAGTAGCATCCTCTAGACTTTACCTTACTTTCCTTCTACTACATTTCATCCAGTTGTTTTCGATCATCATAATGGGGAACGTGATCCTCGTCACCGGCTCCACCGGCTTCGTGGGTAAGGTCGTGGTTGAGACCCTCTTCCGCTGCCGGGCCAGCTTCCCCTTCGACAAGGTGGTCGTGCTGGTGCGGGCCAACAAGACCAAGGGCGCGCGGGAGCGCTTCCTCGACCTGGCCAAGTCGTCGCCGTGCTTCAGCCTGCTGGCCCCCGGCTGGACAGACGACGTGCGCGTCGTCGAGGGCGACATGGCCACGGACGACTGCGGCATCGCGGACCCGAGCGACGCCGCGTACCTCTACAAGAACACCACGCACATCATCCACTGCGCCGCCAGCATCTCCTTCATGGCCGCGGCCGACGTGCTGCTGCGCGAGAACGTGGGCAGCTCCCTCAACCTGCTGGTGCTGGCGCGCCGCTGCCGCCAGCTGCGCCACGCCGTGCTCACGTCGACGGCCTACGTGACGCCCTGGTCCGCGGAGCCCATCCGCGAGCAGCTGGTCCCGCTACCGGTGCCGGCCGCGGAGCTGTGCGAGCGGCTCCGGTCGGGCGCGCTGTCGGGCGACGACGCCCTCAGGCTCACGGGCCACCCCAACCTGTACACCCTGACCAAATGCCTGGCCGAGCACGTCGTGGCCGAGTCCCGGCTCGAGCTGCCGCTGACCATCGTGCGGCCCAGCATCGTCTCGGCGGCCTGGCAGTACCCGATGCCCGGATGGGTCGACAGCTACGCCGGCGCGACCGGCATCTTCACGGGAGTCTGGACGGGCGTCCTGCGCGTCGTGAGCGGCGAACTCGATAGCGGTCTGGACATCGTCCCCGTGGACGACGTGGCCATGAGCCTGGTCTCGACGTGTCTGACCGACGTCCCTCAGATCAAGAAGGATGGCTCCTCCCTCTCGTACCCCCTCCGCATCTTCCACGCCACGGCGGGAATCCAGCACAACATCTCCGCCGCGCAAGGTAAGTCGGCCTACATTTCACTCCTCTTCTTCTTTCACAGCCGTAACCTGTCAGCCCCTACTAACCGACAGCAACAAACAGTCTACCGCATCATGTCCAGCAACCGCCTCCCCGCCCACCCGACCATGAAGCCCAGCCTGCGCTACCACGGCCAGCACGCCCTCCTGCTGCCCCTCGCCGACTTCGTGCACCAGGCCGTGCCCCTGGCGCTGGGCCGCGCCTGGGCCGCCGTGTCGGGCGACGCCAAGCTGGGCCGGAACCTGGCGCGGGCCCGCCGCATGCAGCAGAGCTGCAACCGGTACTTTGCGCATTTCGAGTCGCACGCCTACGACTTCCGGTCCTCCTCCTCCGCCCCCTTGCTCGACGCCGGCTTTGAGGTCGACGAGTACCTCGAGCGCGTGTTCCGCGGCGCGGCGCGGTTCCTGCTCAAGCTCGATGTCTCGCTGCAGACCGTCGCGACGGAGAAGCTGTACAGCCCGAGCGAGAGCGAATGCGAAGAAACGGTCTCAGGGTCGGGCTCGAGTAGCAGCAGCAGCGGCGGCGAGGAGTGTGATGACGATGATGCCAGCAGCGCCGACGATGGGTCGGTGTCCGGGGGGTCTCCTGCTTCGTCCATCATGGACGCTGCCGGTGTGACTGGGGACGACGCGGTGAAGGTGGGAGATGAAGAAGAACAAGATGAGGAGATGTCGGTAAACGGCGAGGACAGCCTGCCAGAGAAGTCACAGGATATTATAACTGGCGTGGCAGTGGCTGCATAAGATAGATTTGATTCATGTTTGGAGTTTGATGGCGTTTTGGCGCGACGGGTTCGGTGTCGTTGACCGGAGTTGCTGGCTTAACTCATTCGATGGGGTTGGAATTTGGTCGGGGTTGTTTGTGCCTGTATGGAAATGGGCGCCTGCTCACAGACATTGGTCGTCGAATGAGCTATTCGAATGTCGTGTATTATTAAAGTTATTGTTTCGAGGCAATGGGACGAGGCGTCTCGGTGTACTAGATATGAAAATGGATTGGGGTTAACAAGCAGATCAACATTTGGAACGTGTAAGCTACATCCCTTTCACCTCCACCTCACAAGAGCATCAGCTTCAAAAAGTAGCCATTGAGCCAAACGGGGACAGCATTTTGAAATATAGATTTTTATTCGACTCTGCTTTTGAGGTACGGCCAGCTGATGTAGGATTACTAAAGCATTTCAGGTTAGTCATCAAGGAACCGCTGCAGTTCCCCTTTCTCCCCTTCACTATCGTCATCTTCATCTTCATCTTCGCCTTCTTCCTCTCCTCCTTCGTCCGTCTCATACTCTTCCCCAGACTCCTCTTCTTCGTCGTCGTCTTCCTCTTCCTCCCCTTCGCCAGATTCCTCTTCCTCTTCCTCGCTCTCACCCTCATCCTCCGCCAACCAATCATCCAGCGTCTTGGCACCGGACCCATTGCTCTTGCCCGCGCCAGCGGCTTCCATGCCCCTAGAAGACGAGGCCTCGTCCAGCTGCTGCGACGCGGGTATAGAACCGCGCGACATTCCGTCGCCATACTCGGCCCCCGCCTTCCTGCGTACCGCGCAGCTTGGGGTCAGGCTCTCTGCCCTCCGGGACCCAGGCAGGCAGGGGCTCGTAGCCGCGCAGGCCATGCACACCGCCGCCGCCGGCCAGGACCAGGGCCGAGGAGCCCAGCAGCAGCCCCTTGCGCGTCTCGGACGGGCTGAGGGCCTGGGGCGCGGGCTTGGGCGCCAGCAGCATGAGGGTCGCGAGCTGCGGGACCTCGAGGAGCGCCTTGTAAAGGCGGGTGCGGTCGCGGAGGTCGTACGAGGTGTCGTAGCGCACGAGCAGCAGCACGTAGTTCCACAGCTTCGCGATGGGGTGGTCTTCCGACGGCAGTTGGACAGCAGGTGCAGGGGACTGAGGCGGCGCGTCCTCATCTTCGCCGTTCTCTTCCGATGCCGGCTTCTCCTGCTCCTTTTGCTGTTGTTCCTGCTGCAGTCTCTCGGCCTCGCGATTGATGTGATGCAGATAGACCTTGGCGGCCAGCAATACAATCTGCCGCTTCGCAATCTCGGACTCATCGGTGAACTCCCTCAGCAGAATGCGGAGAACGTCCGCGGCAATGTTGTCCTCGCCATTGAGACCGGCGAACTCGCCCACCACCAGATGATGGTCGCACGAGCCTGCGGATCCGTAGCCGAGTCCAGGTTCTTGGCCAGCCGCACCACGGTGCCCGTATGGGCTTCAGGGTCCTGCTGGATGAGATGCCGTATGACCGTCAACGACTCCGCGGCCAGTGTGCCGTCCAGACTCGTTATCTGCCCAAGAAGAAGTCGCAGGCACCGCGGCGCTGTGGCCGGGTCCGTCTGCGCACATCGCCCGATGGCTCGGACCGCCTCGCGCACGAGGGCCTTATTCGTGCCGCGGGAGAAGTGCTCGAGCTCGTTGAGGATGAGGCTTTTGGTGTGGAGGGGCGCGTGGGGGAAGATGAGGGTGAGGATCTCCAGCTTGAGCTCCCACACAGGCGCGCTGTCGGTGGCGCGGACCAGGAAGTGCGAGGCGTATTTGACGAAGGAGGCCGGGTGCACCAGGCAGACAGAGACAATGTTGTAAAGGGCCACTTGCTCGATGTCTTGCGCTGAACGCATCAATGCGACCAACGGACCGACGGCCGTCCTTGTGTATTCGGGGTACCAATGTTTGCGTAGCACCGTGCCACAGCCAGCACCACGCCCGAGTTGCGGCTCTGCAAGAGGGGCTTGATCGTGTTCAGGAGCAAAACCAGATCGGGATCCAGCACCACGGTCTCTTCGCTCCCATCGGGCGCTGCCGTTTTACCGTCGCCATAGAAATCCTGAAGGTCGCCGCTCGATGTCTCCTGGGCCTTGTTGACGCTGCGCGTCCGCCTCGGGAAACATTTGCGAGCGTAGACGTTCATCAGGCGGAGCATAGCCAACTGACTCCACTCATCCATGTCGACAACCTTCTTAACCAGGCTTCTGTAGTGCGGATGTATCAGGTCGAGTCGCTCCGGGCAGATCTCGAGGAAGGCGGACACGGCAGCACCAGCGACAAAGTATTGCTTGTCGCCCAGGAGGCCGGACAGGTACTCGATCAGCTGGGGCAGGCAGGCGGGCTCGAGGCGGTAGCACTTGGGAAGAGAGAGAGCAGCGGCGCGGCGGACGAGGGGGCTCATGTCGCCGGCGCCCTTCTTGATGGCGAGGGATACGATCTGGGAGATGACGGGGACGCGGATGCCGGACATGGTGCGGAGGGCGAGGGCGCGGACCTGGGGTTGCCGTCGGAGAGGGACTTCTGGATGGTGTTTGATGGACAGCAGGGCCAGGTCGGGCTCCTGCTCGGCGTGGTGGATGAGGTAGATGTAGACGAGCTTCTTGATCTCGAGGTTGGGCGAGGCCACGTTCTTGACCACCGACGAGAAGAAGGGCAGGGTGCGCTGCCCGCGGTACATCATGGCGGTGACGCGGCGCAGGCCATCTTGGATCTCGCGCTCATTGCGGCTGTCGAGGAGCTTCTTCAGGGCGGCGGTCGGGAGGGACTTGGTCGCGGTGCGCGTGCTGCTTCGGGCGGCCTGGGCGGCGTCTAGGGTGAGCTCGCGTGCTGTGGTGGTCGATCATCGTCCATGATTAGTTCCGGGCCCAAGACAAGAGGACAGAGGACAGAGCAGGGAGCCATTTTGCTTACCACTCTCGAGCAGACTCGAGATGCGCGATATGGACTCCATGATGGAAAATAAAAGAAGAATTGGCTTGGACGCACAGTCAGCTCCCTAGCTGCTGTTTGTCGTGTGCCTGGGTGTGTGGGTTATAGTGATGCCGGGTAAAGTGAAGGTAGGAAATACTTGTACGTGACGTACGTACGTAATTGAGACCCCCGGCGGCCGGAAGCTGCTGCTTGCTGTATCGTTGGCGGGGCTTTTCTCTTGTGTGCGACGGCCGAGCTCTCTCCCCCCAAATATTAGCGGGACGGACCGGGCGCCTGGGCAAGCTGGGTATACATAAACCTTAGCACCCTAGCTGCAGTGATACCTGCAAATGCCATCATCACCATTTAAGGGCCTACCTGCAATTGGCTTTTTGAGTATTCTCCATGAAATTTCAATTGAACCGATTTGAAGCCTAATACAGATGAAAAAGCATGCATTGGCGTTGAGCAAACACTACTGTTGTTTACCTATCAATGCCGGCCGCCAACGTGCTGGTTCTCTCACCAGCATTGCCATCTGAGCTACTCACTTACATCCTGGATCACCATGTCCACCCGACAACGCTCATAATATGCTCCTCACGGGCAGAATTCCTGGAAGCACTCGTCAATGAGACGATACAGCTGGATAAGCCCGTGCCAGATGCCAGCACCATACCCGAAGAAATCAATCATAACAACAACAACAATAACCCATTGCCGGAACCCCAAGCAAAACTACCACCGCGGCCGCCACCACCCCCGGACCCAAACATTAGGCTACTCTCATCTCCGCTATACCAGCTCTCCATATCGCGGCACATCAGGACCATCTACACGCCCACGGTAACGCACCTGCGGGCCTACTTGGCCGTCTTCTCACCCAGCTCTTCTACCACCATCCCGCCACCGCCGTCATCCTTCCGCTCGCCCACCACCCGCAGGCCGCCCCACCTGATCATCTACGGCCTCGTGGCCCTGCACCGGGACACGAGCGAGTGGAGCGCACAGGGCCTGGGCACGACGTGCGCAGCCGTGGCCGAGACGGGCCGGCTGCTCGGGTGGCGCGTCGAGGTGGCAGATCCGCCTCCGCCTGCGCTCGCGCCTTCGCCCTCGCTCTATCAGCAGCCTGCTGATGACGATGAAGATGGCCATGCGCAAGATCAGTTGTTGTACGAGGATGAAACTCGCGATGGCGGTAGCGAGACCAAGGTTAGGGGCGAGGAGGCTTTGCAGCAGATCCTCAGAGAGAAAGTGCCGATACTCAGCGGGGGCGTTGCACTCAGGCCGGGACTGTTCGACGCAGACGAGGGAGGTGGTTGGTCCGGGAGAGCCGTCGAAGTCGGACGGGTTCTGAGCCGGTGGTGCGACTTTGGCAAGGGGGAATGGGATGAGCGACTTAAAGATCAAGGGGTTTAGCTCGAATTTCCCCACGATAACGACCACTGAGGCTTAGGAGCCATGATAACCCGAACACATAGCAACATTAACATAACACGAAGTCACATTCATTACCATTTCCGCTCATGGCCTTTGATGTCCAAATCCATACAGGTCTATAATACTACCTGTACCCCTCGAAGGGTACCAGAGACACCTGACGCCTTAATGCAAATACTCCAGGGGTATCCTTTCATCATTCATAACATTATCGTAAACCAATTCCACAGACCAACCAGATCAGATAGCCTGCTCCATCTCCGTAATGTACAGCTTGATATGCGACTCCATCTTGAGGTATTCGTCGTACGCATTGCGGACCTCGTTCTCAATGTTCTCCTTGAGGTCCATCATCTAGGATTGTTGAGTTAGCATGTTGCGCATATGAGTCCTGGGATGGGCTGGGCTTCTTACCTTCTTCTCCGTCTGCTCGATGCGCACGCGCCGCCTCTCGATATCGGTGCCCTTGGCCGATCGCTCCTCGGTCAGCTTCTTGTGCAGCGCCCTCAGCTCTTCCATCTTTTCCTTGGCCTCGTGCGCCTTTTCCCGGCTTTGGTCGCGCAGCTTCTCCGTCCGCTCGTTCCATTTCGATAGCTGGCGCTGGAGCAGGGCCTCTGTGCGCTCGACCTCCTTGACGTTGTTACCGCGTTCGGATAGTGCATCCCGCTGCTTGGAATTCCGCGCATTTTCCTCTTCCTCCTTGGACAGCTCCGTAGAGATCTCGTCGAGTAGCTTTATGCAAGAGGCGACATCAGCTGCGACTACTGTGAAGGAATCTGTCGACGTCTGCAGCGCGCGGGCTCTGCGGTCCAGGGCATCGATGTGGCCCTTGTCGGAGTTAAGGGTGTTGTTGAGCTCCGTGAGGCTCGTCTGCAAAGCGGTGGGACTTTGCAGGGTGTATGGCCGTAACTTCGCGCTCTCCTGCTTCAGGTGCAGTTTGTCGGCGGTTTTCTGTTCGAGCCTCTGCGCCAGCTCACCCTTTCTCGCCTTCGCTTCTTCCAGTCTGGCCGCAACCTTCTCTTGATTCCGTCGCAGATCCAGCAGCGTCTTCTTGAGCTCCTCATTCCTAGCCGTCTTCTCGCGCGCCTGCGCCTCCAACGCCCTGCGGTTCTGCTTCATGTCGGCCAGCCGCACCTCCATTTCCTGGTTCGACTCGTACAGGGCCTCGATACGGGCCTTGGTGGTCTCGGCCTTGTTGAAGTGCTGATCGATGACGTTGGTCTGGCTCTCCCGGAAGCGCACAAAGTTGATCAGGTAGCTGAAGATCTTGACCAGGCGGTCGTGGGTGGGCTTGTAGAGGTCTGTGAAGCTGAAGTCGGTGACGCCGCACTCGAGCAGCAGCCGGCGCAGCGAGACGTAGAAGCCCATCAGGTTGCGCGTGTCGGGCGGCACGACGTCTGGGTAGTCGCCGCAGATGTCCTCGGCGGCGGAGCGCATGGCCGGCTCGACGGACTCGCGCGTTGCGTTGAGGAGCAGCTCGGCGAACCACTCGAAGATCATCTGCACCTGCACCGCGTTGGGCTTGTTCAGGTCGGCCACCGTGAAAGGGATTCCGATGTCTGTTATGCATCCGACAATCTCTTTGTCCGGCAGCCGCATGAACGCATCTGCCTCTTCTTCCTTTTTGCGCGTCGTGCGAGACGTGGTCTGGGATGGCGGGATGATTGACATCCGCGGATTGAACGACATGTTGGCGTTGTTATGTTTGACTGCTTTGAGCCGTCGGTCGCGTTGGTACTTGCGATGAATAATCTCAGTTTCGCTTATGGGATATGGAAAAGCGTGGATCCACTTGGTAGATACATGCGTGTATCTGGCGATGATGTCGATGTCTCTATGGTGTTCTCAAAATCACATGTTTCCATGAAACAAAAAATCGTCTCGAGACCACTTTACTTGCCTTGCTTTGGTAAACATGGGGAAGTCGCGTTGCCCTTGACGACAACTAAGATGGGCTGCCAGCTGTCAGCTCGCTTCGCAGCTGGCGCGAGGTCCAAGTTGGCATCTGGATGGTTCCATGCTTTGAACCTCCAGTTGCAAGGACAGGGTCTGCAGCAGACTGGACGTCAAGATGTGTCGAACCTGCAGCAGTCGGGCCTAATAATAATTTTCATATAATCTTGACCTTGGTTTTGATGGTATCCGAAGTCGAATTTCATTACCTCCAATTTCCAGCGACCCATTGCACAAACCCACCTGGGATTTCTCGCCATTGGAAAACTTCACTGGCTTATCCCTTGGTTGCCTCTTTATTCTGTGGCTCGCACAGACCCGGAAACCCTCGGTTGAATGTCCAAGGTCCAATGCGACAATGTCTTTTCCGCGTCTCAGTTCAGACGCAGCCCGGACGCATAGAGTCTTCGAAACACTTATTTGGCAACGATTGATTTGATTCGGGTCAGTTGCCGATTTTTCCCAATCTTGCCTGCATCGGCCTAATGCACCCAAAAGCAACGAAGAGCAGCAGATGACGGGCGAGTTCGTCCAGTAAACAGCGTTTTACTAAGACCTGGGGTCGGCGGAAACATACAGGCATCAAGCAATAAATGAGCCTGAACAAATAAGTACTTCAACTCCGCGCGTGGCAAATGATCATCACCTGCAGAGTCCGCCTGTCCAGAACTGTTCGCCATTCAATAGCTCAGGACCGGACGCTCGAGACGCTCCAGCCTATGGGACCGGTTCTGGGACCGGTATCCGGCAGAAGCACTCCGGAAGAGGCCCGCGGATGTTCTGCGCGGATCTCCAGATCTAGTCCACACGTTGGGCTTTGGTCCGAACTCATGGGCCATTTACATAAATTCCCGTTTCAGGGTCTGGGAGGGGTGCCCACTGCCCGGGCCCTTAACGGTTCATGCTATAGCCAAGTCAGCTTAAGTTGCCCTACGAAACAAATATATGGCCGATCCACCAATAAGCCGTGGCAATGAGTCAAGCTGGCTGCCCAGGGGAAGTATGGTGCCGAATGCCTGGCGAAACAGTCCGGCTTTGACGATGCCTGCCATTAACACACGTGGTAACAATAACCACCCAGAAAATCAGCCAGCCATCAACTCCGTTCTGGTTTTTTCTTGGCGGATGATGGTATTGACTCCGTAGTTCCAAGGTCAAGTATATTTACTGTGTGAGCTGCGGACCAGAAATTTAAAATCAGGTATGTTGACAAGTGACCATGCTGCGTGCCCAGAGCTGGAAGTTGGCAAATGAGGCCCATTTGGAGCTGAACCAATGGATTTCCCCGAAACGAGAAAGCTGCTCATGACCTAATACCACTACATGCCTAACATTGCTCCAAGCACCAACTTTGGGCAAGAGTCGTGAATGCGACCGAAAACAGTCTTCGAATATTCGGTTTGCGCCAACGCGAATCGAAATACGGGGCGCTGTCCTGGCGAGCTGGAAGCTGGGTGATAGTGATACCTAGGTATGTAGCGGGTGGTAGTCACAAGCACCTGTGCCATGCCACCTTCAGACGACATGCCCAATCAACAGCGATACTCGCAGTTGTCCATCCTTCTAGCGTTCTGAGCTAAGAATCCTCACATATAGGACGGCAATCTAATACGTCCCATGTTAAGATGTCAGAAGCCATATTTCCCGGACGCACCGGTGGTGGCAGAGTGATCAACGTTTGATACGCTGTGGCTCGTTGGCTTCCAAAATTCGCATTTGCTTTGCAGCAGGCAGGGTTCCAGTGCTCACTCTTTGCTGGCACTACTACGGGCAAGGCAATGTTACGAGGGGCTTCTAGTTCATGATCTGCATACCATCTCTAATCAGACCCGACCACTTGCCGCTGTTGGCCTTGAACCTTACTGGCCCTGCGGTCGAGGGAAAAATGCGTGTTGCGCATGTGCACACTACGTGTCAGTCTGACAGGCACGACGACATGCTTAATAGCTGCACACAATTGTCCTCCCCCGCATTAGACTCCACGAGCCGATGTTGCCCCCTTGGAACGTTTAAACATGCACTCCTACCGTCTCAGGGGAGAGTATTCTTATCACGCCGCAGAGAGAGACAGGTGACAAGCCGGCTTTCCGTGAGCGATTATTGTTGCAAGTAACAGCAGGCCGCGTGCGAGTCCCGTTGGATTTCCTGAAATCTTCAAGAACTTACTCGCGATGCACGGCAAGTAAGCGAATGATGTGCGCGGTGACGTTGGGCGTAACCCAGCAGGACACGCGAGATCCACTGTGACGCCGATTGGGAAGGCGGCCTAGCCAGGAGCCTTTGGCCTAGCATCGGGGCCCTGGCATGGGCGACGCCAATCACTGCCTCTCTCGACACACAAAGCCGTTGCTGGTCGGTCACAGACCCGAAACGACGCATTCTTGGATGCATCTGGACCGACTGGGGATCAAGCCAATCTTGCAACCCTACGCTTTAATGACATTACCCATACAAAAAAACTCCAGGGCAGAAGTGACCCGATGTTGTCGATCAGGGCGTCTAGGCGCTTCAACATCGACGGTGGCATCATGTCTATGGCTTCCTCACTTGGCGTGAGCGGTGGTGGGCAGGGCAGGCGAGCTAGACACTAGACCTCGTATGGCATGCAGCGTTGCGAGACAATTTGAGGGAGATTGACTGCCGTGCCTGGGAAAACAGGAGCTGCCGTGACGTGAGCTACCGGGAGCAATGTAATCGATGGCGGTAGCGCTCGCCACGTTTCTTTCGACAAACTTCGAAATGCGAGCAAACCCGATCTAGATTGAGTATGTGAAATGAGATATGCGCCTTTCCGCTATGATCTGCGATTTCCCGTATTTGAATGGAAGTTTTGCTGTTCGAAGAATAATCCAACTTACAATACGTCTGCCGCCGGTCCCCATCAGTGGCTGGGCTGTCTCTAGTCCGTACTTTTTCCCCCAGTTTTAGTGAGATTCTTTTCAGCAGGATTGCTGCAGGACAGCCTCAAAAGCAATGGGAAAGGCATGCGTCAAAGCAATGTTTGAATACCTGGTTGCCAAACGTAAGCAGAAACCAGGCTTTTTCGAATTGTGATATTATGGACAGCCACTGCAACTTCCTCGGTTGATTGATGACTTGAGATATCCCAAACCTCGTGGCGGTGGCACTGGCCGGGAGTTATGGATCGGCAGGCCACCGAGGGGCTCGGGGAAAAAATGTCGCGACATAATCTAGCCTAGGCAATACCCTCCACGATTTCTGCCGCGACCAATAACAAACACACAGAACGCTGCTCGCCGTACCTGTAGCTCCCTCCAAGCATCAAAGCGTTAGCATCCGCTGGATAACATACAGGATAGTAGACTGGTGTGTTGTTGAGGACGCGGCACTACAAGTACAATAGGGCTTCTGCTTCTCTGCCAGTCAGTCAGTCACGAAAGAGAGGGCAGGACTAGGTCACCACCTAGCCACGCCCCTTCACCCTGGCCGCTTAGCCGCTTATGAATACGATCTGCATCGACAGGTTTGTTCAGGGGGTCACTGGTTCGAAAGAGGCAGGGGCTGCGACTTGTATCGTGGGAAAGGTCGAGGTACCGCTACCGCTACCTCTATCTGCTACCGACCCAGACAGGCCGGCCCTACATTGACATCACCGACACACACTCTATCGTAAGAAGATAGAGAGAGCCCGAGGTTGGCTACTTGCTCACCTTTGCCCGAAATACTTACTGTACCGTAACAACAATGGCTCGATGGTGCGGCCACAAAGCAGCAGGTTCGCCGAATCTGTCGCAGGAGAAGCTCGGAATAGGAAATCCACTTGCATAGGCAGTTTTTCTCGCGAGTCACGGTGGACCAGCTAGCGCCTACCACTGGATGATACACATACACAAAGGTAAGGTTCAAAATAGGGTATCGCAAGCACGGCCGGTTCGGATTCGAGCCTCTGAGCCTCTCAGGAAGGATGGTTGTTGGGGGGGTGTTTGGAGTATTAGGGCCATTCTCCAGGCTTAGCCCAGGCCAACACGTAACGTGCTGTACGAATGTTTTTGCCTCATATGCCCGCTACAGCTGTACTTGCCGTACCTATCAACAGGTTCGGAGGGGGGAAAAGGGCTGTTGGCACATCGGCCACCAAATCGACATGGATATGAGCTCGAAGTACCTTGTCTGGTTGTTCTAGCGGTAACACAGAAGAGGAAACCGGACACAGACGAGATTTCCAACGCCCCCACTACGATTGGCACCATCGCCCATGAGCCATGTAGGTACCGGTGCGTAACGAGCCTGCTTGAAGCGTGTGAGCAGGGAACATGTGGGTTCTTTTGCTTTTGTACCTGCCTCCCGACTTTATGGTTTGTACAGGTACATCGGAGGTCAATTGCAGCGTGGGCGTGGGAGAAAAGCAGAACAAGACGCGGGATGGAACAGCCAGCTAGGTAGGCCTCGCTACATCTCTAGCCCCTAGGATAGAGCTACATACATAGGGGGCACTTGATGCTGACCTGCCTGATGCTGTAGATTGTAGGGTCTTGGTCTCGACGGCAAGCGAGTAAGAAGAAGCATTGTTGGTATTTCTTCTTAAAATCTAAGTCAAAAATAGCAGCATGCCCTGTTGGCCACGCCCGCCAACGCCACCCCCGAAAGAAGGCATCGCCGTAGAGAGCAGGGAGCAAGGAGCAAGCAAAAGCATCCCATCTCCCACTGCCTACAGCCGGGCAATACCCATCTAACCACCACTACTACCACCAGCCGTCCTGATCACATATCACCCCTCCGTCTGCCCTGGGTCTACCCCGTTCGCAGTTCATCAGTTCCTGTTCCTGTTGTTCATGCTCCTCCCTCAGCAAAGTCGAGACCCCCCCGACTCTCATTCCCCTTTGACTTGTACCATCACCCCACCCAGTCCGGCATTGAGCGAAGAATTGAGTGAAACCTAGTCATTCCAGAACGCACGCAAATCTCGATTGCCACCCGGGTGCGCTGGATTTCGCATCAATACTAGACAGCACAACATTCAACGCGACGGGGAGCATGGCCATGCAAATACGCCAATTTGCTGCAATCTGTTAGAGTTCGATATTTTCCTGGCCGACGTAAAGCCCGCGCGTTTCAATACGGTCGATCTGCATCTGCCGTTCTCACCTGCTGCCATTAGTCTTTGGGTGTCGATAGGCGGCCTTTGGCTCTCTCCCTCTCTCCCCTTGGCCGGCTCAATCAATTTTCAGGCCCTGTTCAACCGTTGCGCAAACACGACCGCCCGGATGCTGTGCAACTGCATCTCTCTTGCCTAAAGTAACCTATTTTCGAGGCTCTTTGAGCTCGTTTTCGACATTGCAGCGGCACCGAACATTTCACGGCCAACCTACCAGCTAGACAAGCCGCCAGCATCAAGTCACTCACCGTTTTTGTACGGCGCCCACAAGTCGAAGCGACGGCAATTTGCTTTCCGGAATTCAATTACTCGGCCCAAACGACCTCATAAATGGCGATAATGTTAATACCTACATCACCGTCTACAAGCATCACGCACAACAACCAACACCCTTGTAGGGCACCGACTTTGCATTGCTAGGCGCCGCCTCCTGCGACACACACCTGCATAAAAAGGCTGCACATCAACCCAGGGCATAATGGCCATTTGGCCATTCCGCCGCAAAGGCTCGCGCAGACGACCTCCGGGCAATGGGCGGCAGGCGGCCGATGCACCAGGGCCCTCTCGAGCAGCAACTGAACCCGCCACCTCGTCAGATCCCGTCGATTCAGCGCCATCGTTACTGGAGGCCACCGGTCGCAGAGCTAGCAAGCGGCAACGTCAGCAACGGGGCGATCTGCCTGACCAACACCAGTGGCGGGGCCGCACCTATAGTTTTTCGCCGGGCCGTCGGGACTCAATTCGTGTTGCGCGGGCTCGTCCCAGCCAGCACGACCCAGTCCCACCCGTGCCCGCTATTCCAAAATCCGCCACGACACTTAGCGACCATGATAATTACAGGGAACAGGGAACATCCAACCACACCACCGGCCACACTCTGGATTCACAGAACCCTGAAATAGATATCAGGGACCGAGTGCCCACCCTCCACCACAACAACTCTGGCAGCAAACGCAGCGCTCAACATCTTCCCCGCCACAAATCCAGCAAACGAAGGAAAGAAGATCATGACCGCGAAGCTGAGGTGAAGGCCATGAGCCAGTTGCAACCGCCGCCTACACGCCCCGCTACCGACAGCTGGACTTCGGGTAGGCCGATGAAGAGGAACAGCAAGCGAGCCCGTACGGGGCCCGCTCGACCCTGGGATCAGCGAGAGTCCGACATCTCTCTGCCCGGACCCGAGTCCATCAACTCGGCCATGTCGACCGATTCGGATCAGATCGCCTGGAAACTGTCCTCCTTGGATGCCCTAGCACCCCGCCCGACCCTACGATACTCATCCAATCCCCTTTATGGCGCCTCTTCCGGCTCAGGCCCGCTGCGGTCCGGGTCGCAGAAGAGGAAGCTGGCGGAAAGGGGCCCGATACCAGAGTCAACCTTACGAGCCCACAAAAGAGTCGACGACCTCGCAGACGACCTTGACGCCTCCGATCTCCGTGAGCTGATGGAGAGGGACAAGAGGAGGAAGGAACGAAAAACGGAGCGAGACCGAGAAAGAGTCGAGAGGCGACTAGCGAGAAAATCGGAACGACAACGGGCAGAAGAAGCAGAAGCCGCCAGAAATGGCACACCACCTCCACAAAACCTAGAAAGGGGTGTCTTGGGCCGGGACACTACGGGCCTTGGCATCGATACCACATCCGCGGTGGTCACCTCGTCAAGGCAACGGCAGTCGGATGACTCTCCTCGCAAACGGGAGAAAGAGCCAGCCAAACCGGCCGAGGAGCCACAGGACAAGCGGCGCTCGCCTAGCCCCCTGGAAAACTTCCATAGGGTAGACAGCATACCATTGTCGCCTGTAACGCCAGTGCCAGTGGTACCTGAACCGAAATCAACGGAGCCCGCGAACGAGACGGCGCCCCGAACGTCGCGATCATCCAGCCCCAGGCTGATGGGTCTCATCCGACCCAAGAAACAACGTTCAACATCTCCCAAGGAGAGCAAGGACAGCAAGGAAAAGTCTGATGCCGCTGAAAAGGCATCGACACCATCTTCAATGCGGGTTGCTTCGAGATCGGAAGAGTCCGAATCAGGAGGACAAATCTCGGATGGCGGCTCATCCTCGAAGCCATGGTCTTTCTTCAAATGGGGACGACGAAATAAGCGAGATTCTGGGCCTTCATCGTTCTCCAACACATCACGAGACTCCATGTCGACTCACCAACCCCCTCAGCCCATGAACTACATGCCACGGCAGTTGAGTTCCAAAGTACCCAAGCGGACGATGTCGCGTTTCCGCGAGGACCTTCCCGAGTTACCGCTATCTCCTCCAGACTCCCGCGTCGCTTCACCGGAGACCGAAGGCACGCTTGCAGAACCTTTGCCTGTGATTCCCGATGATGTTGTGATGCGTTACGACACGCCCACATCTGGCCATCGTGCAACACCGATTTCGATGCATAGAGAGGAAATGATGACATCACCGCCTCCCCAGTCCATGTCCCTAGCGTCCATCGGCTCGGAAGGCTCGTGGCTGTCCGGAGGGCGGATGGGCAACCGGAAGCGCGCCTCGTCCGGCGTGCAGGCATCTCTGACAAGCTACCCCGTCGGCTCCCCGTCACGAAACTCCGAGGAACACGAGATTGATCAACACTCGATCGCCGACGACGAATTTCTCAAGACTGTGGTGGATGACAAACTCCGCCGCCAGTCCACCGGCGAGGCTTTGCCAAGCAGTGACGACGAGAACGACGACTTGGACCAGTCACCCAAGTGGGGGAACGTTAAGCACACCCCGACTATGATGCACCACCGCGATACCATGCGGAGCCGTGAAGGGCTCCTTGAAACATTCGAAGACGACGAGAAGCACGTCAGTGTCGACCAAGCCAGCGATGACGAAATGTCCGAGGGCGAGAACCCGGGCATCCCGCAACGAGCCACAAGTGTCAAGGTCAGCGACCAGTTACGCAACTTCAGCCGCGGTAGCGCGAAGCTGCTCGAAATTTCTCCGCGCCCTTCCGGCGAGAGGAGGAGGAGTAGCCACGAGCCCGTCACACAATGATGCGTACTTGGGCTTTGAGTCGGTGTGGCCAACGCCGAAGACGCCGAAACTGACGGCAACGATTTATCCCAGCAGGACAGCAGCAAGAAAACACAACCAAAATCCAACGTGACTCCCCAATACGAAAGGGGTCTCTACACGCTCATTTTCATTTCCTTCAAATATGTCACAAACAAAGACCAACTCTTCGTCACTCTCTGGATTTTCCTTTTCTGTTTCATACCAAAACACCAAAAAAAAAGTTAAAAAGCTGCTGTCCACTGCTGGATTCATTATCGCCGAAAGCTACGCTAAGCCCGACGCTGCTACACATCGGCATTGCTCCGGACCAAATCACTACGCTCACCATCTATCTGGCTTGTCAACAACATCGTTGTTGGGGCAGGGTCGACATACACTTTCCCGAGTCGACACAAATCAAGGAATGCTTGATCACTGCACCAATCTTCCAAGTGCCATCCGCTGCAGCGGGTGGCGCCCACTTTTTTCTTTCTAGCATCTGGGATGGTGCACTAATAACAATAGAGATACTCCTGGCAGGGCTTGGACGGTTGGTCGGTCAATTCAAAAGGTTCGTCGCGGCCGGGTCTATTTTCTCATGAGGCCTGCTTGACGCAAATGGGAAGTTACGGTTGGGAAACAGTTGTGTTTTTTTGTAGGAGATACCATCTTGTGTTCAGTTGTCATACTGGTTTTGATTTTGATTTTTCCCCTCTTTTTTTTACGACTTATTATCTCCCCCCACGGCAAGGGGTGAGAGCGGCGAATTCGGTTCATTTTATACCCCCAACCAGAAGACCGCGGGCGCCTTTTCTAAGAAAGGTGCCTGTGCCTCTTCATTCAGGTGCGCAACCAGGGTTGTTGAGCACATAGAGATTATGTATGTACATTTTGATACGATCAAACAAGTGAAGATATAATCATATTCATACCTGTCTTGAGTGATGTGCATGTTGCGAAGATGTTTGAATCTCAATTGATTCGATTGTGTGGCTTTTGCCCTCTTGCGCTCTCCGTTTCTCTTTCCCGTGCTAAATTCAACATTGAACCGTTTGCAGCGAAATGAGCGATTGCGAATGCACCAATCCCTCAAATAACTGCAACTGGCTCCATCCCACAACAAACTTCTGAAATACATATTATCCTACGCTTTGCCGAAATAGACTTGGAAGGATTTGGGTTATCACCGCTGCCTGCTACGCTACGCGATGCTTGCGCAAACCAGAAGCCAGGGGAGTGTCGATCCCACCCACACGGCAACTTGCAACTTCAACCACAGATCATCCCAATGACACAGCACCGGCGGCCAATTATCAGTAGGTGAGACGCAGCGTTCAAGGCCGAAACGCTGTCGGTCGTGTTTTGTTCTTGTCGCAGCGAGTACGTGTATAGTGTCACACTCCGAGATGCAACTTTTGAGGGATTTTGGGGCACAATCCTAATTTGGCCCGGCCTGGTAGAATCAGTAGAATGAATGAATATATAAAGCTGAATTCATATGTTCGGTGTAAACCCTCTATTTTGCCAGGCCGTCCAGGGCTATCTGGAGAAATTTCTTGCTTGCCACTGTAAATGGGTGCATGGAACCCCAGACCTTCTCTGTTAACTCCACCGTCACCTTAAGAATCTTCTCCGCCTCCACGTATCTACCTTGCCGTACAAACATACATCCTAGATTATGTCTGCTTTTAAGCGTGTTGGGATGCTCATTGCCAAAAACCCTCTCTGATGATTCGATAGTCGCCTGGATAGTCCGTTCCGCCTCTTCGTACAGGCCTTGAACCACGAGCACGCGTGCTAAATTACTCAGGCTGATGAGTCTCTGAGGGGACTCTTGACCTAATACTTCTTTTCCTATCCTTTCTGTCTGGCGTAGCATCTTCTCCGCCTCGAGATACTTTCTTTGAGAAGCCAGTATTAGTGCCAAGGCGTTCCCAGATCTAATTGTATGGGGGTGCTTTAGGCCTAGAACATCCAACATTCTCCTTCGTGTCTTTCGGGTCATCTTCTCTGCTTCGGCGTACTTCCCTTGTTCTCCGAGTGAGTCTGCTAGCCACAGCATCGCGTTCAAGGTATCAGCGTCCTTTGTTCGACCCAGAACATTGGTTTTTGCTTTAATTGCTTGTCGAAGGATAGATTCGGCCTCGGCATGTTTCTCTAATTCGCTGAGTGTGATTCCTAGACGGTACATACTGTCCCATATGATACTATGCTTTGGGCATAGTTCCTTATCTTTGAGATTTAGAACTGTCCGGTATAATTGTTCCGCGTGGACGTAGTTTCCGAGTGCTTGGTGCGATCTTGCCACTTTGTACGTCAGGGTCGCTATCAATTCCTTGTTGCAGCAGTCCTCTTGCCGCTCCAGCAAAGCTTGCGCATGGGGTAGAAACTCCAACCAAACATTCCTGCTGTCAACTCGGGGAGTCGGAAATATGCCATTGAGCCGGCGAACCGATAATTCGGTCCACCGTCGCGCCTTTCCTTTGTCTCTGATCCAGTTACGCATGGCTAGACGGACAAGACGATGGATGTCAAATGCCTCTGATGTTTCTCGCTCGGAGACGAAACCGTATCCTTTCAGGACGCCGATTGCCTCATTCTTTTCCATGTCGTCCTTTCCTGGAAACAGTTCTATTGGGATATCTTTCTCTGCGTAGTGGCACACAAGCTTCATAGAATCCGCTGCAAGTGGCCATTTCTGCGAGATTTGAGTGAATGTGATGTTCCACGTAGTAGCAACCGGATTCGAAATGCTGGAATAACGGTGGCAGTCCTCAAAGCCCTGGCATAGTAATCTCGTTTGCGACTTGTCCGAAGTCAGACAATAGCCTAGGTACTTCTGTGTGCTGATCCCATTTCGCCTCATGTAGGCGGACGCTTGCTTGATTGCCAGAGGTAGATATGCGAGGATTTCAATCAGTTTCTCTGTACTTTCCTCGTCAACTTGGCTCACTTCGAGGTTCCCATGTAACATCTTTATGGCGTCGGCTCTGTTCATTCCATCTACAGCTACTACTTCTTTTGGCCCGACATCAAGCAATGTTGCGACTGTGCGGTTCCGGGTAGTGAATAGTATCGAGCCTTTGGGACTGAAAGGCAAAGCGATGGTGACAGATGCGTCTTCGCCGTTGCCGATGAGCAAATCTTCGTCGTCAGCATTGTCGACCACCATGAGCCAGTTGCCAGCACTTTGCCTGCTGAGTGCTGCATTGACCAAGGCTTTGACATCCGCCCTGTCGTCCTCAACCGCCTGCAGGTTGAGGGCTTGCCCGATCTCTCGGTATGCCTTCTCGAATGCAGCCATGCTCACGACAGGGACCCAAAACACGGAGCAGTTGGGGCACCTCTCGCGTAAACGATAGGCAGCCTCCAGAGCAATCTGGGTTTTACCAACACCTCCGAGCCCTTCGATGATAGTCCTCTGGCAATCGTTCTCCTGCATCGATGGGTGAATCCTGTCCAGAAGCCAGGCCAGTATCTGTTCTCTGCCAACAAAACTTCTATTCTTCCCAAACGGGACAATAAAGTGTGTCTTCCGGTCCGCTATTTCAATGCTGTCAGTAGACCCTGAGGAATGGGCTACGGTGTTGCCTACCTTGGAAGCCCGACTGTTTTGCGATTTCTTCCCTGAGTCGACGCAGCGCATTCTTCTTTCCTTCGCCATAGATCAAAGGCATGTGGACATTGAACAGTCCAAGAAGACAGTAAGCCATGTCTTCTTCCTTCTTCGTACTGCGTCCGTCAGACCACGACATGCGCTCGGCCTCGCCGAACTCGGCCAGAGCTGCTCCGCGAAGCGCCCCGATGGGAATTCCCGTGATCTGCTGAAGGGAATCGCCAAGCGATTGCTTATCGCCGAGCCGCTGGCCCTCCTTGGAAAAGAACTCGACAGATGAGGGCGCGATGAGCTCCTGGAGCGTCCACCCACGGGTCAGCCATCGGCTTTGCTGGAAAGCGGCCGTCCACCCGCCTGAGCCGAACGTCACGTCGGGCAGATAGACGTAGCACTTCTGCGCCTGCTGGTACCAGCGAAACATCGAGTTGATTGCCTCCTGCAACTCGGTGCTGTTGGCCTTGTTGATACAGCACGTGTCGACCCAGAAGTACTCGAGGCCGTCGAGGGCCGCTTGGCTGCCACAGAACTCCAGCTTCCGATACCCATCCTTTAGTTGTCCGGTTCCTCCCATCATGTCCGTGAAGTCGACCTCTTGATCATCGGGCCCCCACGTATGCGAAAGAATCGCGTACGGCGGGAAGCCATCAGCGAGATCTGCCGTAAGAGTAAACGTGCCATCTGGGTGCCGCTTGAGAAGACGCATTGCTCAGAGGGTGGTTGAAGAAAGGCCTGTTTAGGATGAAGCTTTGATTGCGACGTTGACAGGGTGAATCTTCTCTGAGGCGGGGTTCAGGCAGCTCGTAAGCTTACCCCCTCAACCCCTGTCGGTGGCATGGATTGATTGGCAGCGCATGCGCTGGCGCTCCTGCTTATCCCCTGCACGTAAGAATGGCGAGCGCATTGGTTGGAGTACAGAGGCCAAGCTTCACGGGCAGATAAGTGGTGATGTGCTTTTTCACTCTCAACAAAGGTTACAATCTAGCGTGCCAACAACATTGATGGCCAGTTCGCAATCAACTCAATGTATCAATTTTTGAATTTATTTTCAGTACTAGTTGTTGTTATGCCTAGAAACGGTGCCAATACTCTGGTTCTCACTCCTTGAGATGGTGTGGGCAATTTGTTGTGTAATGAAAGCAAGACACCTATGTGCGTGTATGGTCACGACTTGGTGTGCTCAAATCATGGGGCTGCCCCCCGTCCGCCCCCTTTTCGTTCTACAGCCTGACGCCCGCCACAAGCTCACACTAGCTTCTGGAACCTTGCATGGAATGAAACGGATATTGGGCGAGTGTGCTGCCTCCTGCTTCTGTCCCTTCGCTGGGGCCAGTGCTCAATGATCGTTTCATGCCATCGGCTCTAGGTGCTTCCAAGTCAATATGGTGCTCGATCTGGGAGCTGCTACCGCGCAGCAACGAAAACTCGAAGATGCTTCTCATGCTGTTCATCAACTCCGAGCCCTTTAGCGAAATGGCCAAGACTCGAAGTGATGGCAGGTTTACTGCAACGAGGGCCATTCCACACTCCAGCATGGTGTAAAAGAACGTCTGTGTGATGAGGCCTAAGGTTAAACCCATGTGAGCATCAGAAATGGCAACTTTGACTCGGCGTCTCCAACAGAGGAATTGAACTTACGGTTATAGTCGGTGTTGAAAAGATAATCTGGCCCTCCGATCTCGACTTTGATATAGGACACCATTCGGGCAATTGATGCAGCGAGACCACTGCGGTGTAATTTAGTCATGGAACAGGAAGTGATCATGAGAGGCTCTCTTACACCAAAGCCAGAAGGAACACTGCCATGATGGATAGTTTTCTTCGCAAGGTGGTATGGATTTTCATAATCTGGAATGATGTTATTGTCGGCGATTGGAAAAAATAGGCACGCTGAGAGGAGTTCTTGGTTGATACGAAACAACATACGCGAGGTATTGGAAGAACCAGAATCCACACATCCAGGAGAAAGTCGGAAGTAGCCAGGCCGTAGGCAAAGGGGAATGAGATCGTGCAGTATTGGTCATATGTACCATCCCAGAGGGCCGGAAAGTGCGTGCCGCATTGGAAGCCCGCCAGGAATTGGAAAACGAGGAGCCAGAGGACGACCACAACGATCGATGCCCATATGATCATGCCGAAAACGCTTCGTTTCTCAATGCTGCAGAATATCCGACGGTAGAAGAAGAGAGCGCTGAGCTTCACGAATGCAATGGTGCAGTTGGTCAGGATATCGAGGGCAATCTCAGACTGGTTACTTGTATTAGGATCGTGGTAGCAGTAGGGCAACAGCGCGGCATGGAACTTACCTCCATTTGTGTTCGTAGATGGGCAGCTATCTCCTCGGTTGTCAAACTTGAGCTGGGGTATCCCAATCCTTTGTTGTGCACCACTAAGGGGGAGCGATGGTTAGTTCGACTCGTATTATATCGCCGAATAGAAACAAGAGGCGAGCCAAAGTACAGGGGTAATATCATCATGGAGAAGGCGTATTACCGATGGGTTCATTCGGAGAAACTTACTTATGAATACGCAGATAGATGCACCAATATAAGAAAACTAAGGCCAATGTTCACGATATCGTCAGCGAGCACTGTTTGACCGTGCCAGATGAGTGAACAGGGTCATGCAGGTAGGCGTACAAGAGCAAGAGTAGCGGTCCAGTCATCCGCCATAAGGGGCACCTTATGCTGCTTGCGCGCCCAAAACCGAAGGCCAACGGCGATGATGGACAGACCCGTCATCGTGCCGCAGAGAGCCAGGACGCCATCCTTGGACGAATCAGACATCGTAAATGCGTGAAGCACAGTGTTCTGGATTTGAAAACACCAGAAGAAAGCCAAAGTAATAGGTTTGACTGTCTCTCATTAGATACCAGGTGCCGCGTGGGCAGAAAAAGTATGTGACTGAGGCTCATCAGACTGGTTGCGTACCAAAGGCGGGCGACTGGGGGTTCAACGCTCTTCTATCTCGCCCGACACCGTACATGATTGAGGCAACAAGGCAGCCCTTAATTGTCCTGATCATTCGATTTGTTGTGCCTACCACTCGGGGTAATACGGTGAAACCATCATGTGCTCGTACAAACCAACCAACCAACGACGTGGTGTGCAGAATCTTGACTGTTACACTGCGTCTTATCAAATTTGAACTATGAGCAGGCGACCAATCGTTCATACAGAATGGAATGGAAGACAGCCCATTTGAAATGCGCCTCTCAAATACAAGCAATGATAAGCCTTGTATACTGCGGTCAGCAAAGGATAAGCAATTTTGTGACGTCGGTTCGACCTAGATCTCTACTACAATCGGTAATATCCCGTAGGCTGAAATCATGAGCATGCATCTTGGTCCTCCGCCCACCAACAATGTAACCTTGGGGCCACGGATCAAGCACCCTGCCAGTAACCGCAGTTCAAGGAGCTGAAGGTCGAAACTGCTTATCCTCGTCTGGATCGCATGACAACCAACGAACTCTGGGTGGTCGTAGGACTGTCAAGGTTATTTTCAGGCTGGAACAAGTCGAAAGATTATATTTATTCTGGAGAAGATTCCTATCAAAGATGCAAAGATTCTTTATTGGCACTTCACCAAAGCACAGCCATCACTAATTTCACTCACAATCTTTACGATTCCATCCTCTCCTCTCCTCCTGGCTTGATAGTTAGTACCATGCGATTCTACGCTTCCGCAGTGGCCTTCTTGGCTTCTTCAAGCACCGTCGTCAGTGCCATGCCAGTCTTCGCTAGAGATAATAGTAAGTAACATTCCTTTCCCCCCCTGATTCGAGTATGAACACCTGACCATCGATCACAATAAGGCGTCAACGACATAGCCATAAGAACCCCTTGCCCGCCATCAAACGCCGTCAAGGCGGCTTCTGCAGACTACAAACGGGCTACCGAGGATGATGATGCCTTGGGTGATGACACCCCGGGGGCGATCATTGCCTGCAACTTCTGAACGAAGGGGCACTAAGTTGTAGAAAAGCTTTTCGTCGGGCGGTTTTCACAGAAATAGTCCTTGGACGGGGAGATGGAGCGTGGCATGCCGCGTGTTACTATTGAATATAGCACTAGTATTATCTACTGCTGGACTGAATACAATTGATCTTCCAAATCCTCCCATGGCCGTGAGCCGTCTGGGCAGGTTTTATAACGATCAATCTCACTGAAGCCCGGCTTGGTCCATTGTACCGGCTTGTAGCATGCGCTGCGAGCGCGCGACCACTCCAATAATTTGTTCCAATCACGACACATCTTGGTCGTCCCGGTACCGGCTCGCGGTGATTTCTCGTGGATGTTCTTATGCAGCCGCCCGATGTATAGAGGGGTGTCGTTGGCGTTGCACATGACCGACTCTCGCAACACATCGAGACAGTGCATGACATGCGGGTAATGCCATGCTCGCTCAGCTTCAGGGACGCCGTCGTGGTCTTCGTTGACAACCCCTCTAAGCACGTGCTTTCGCGCGTGATGCTGTTAGCTCCACGAAGCAGCGACATGGAAAGCGTTGGGGAGAATAAAAGCGCTTACTACGCAGTGAAGCTCATGCGAGCTGGTCATGATATATACCCCTTTAGACAGGTCCCACGGCCAGCGCTGGGAGTGGGGGAGCCCCTGCGATATGGCATAGTCCTCTTGGAGGGCTACAAAGCCATTCCATGGCTCTAGGTCCACATGGACCCATGCAGCATCTTGGACAGTTCGGTTCAAGCTATCGAAGTTGCTGCTCGAAACGATCTCTGTTGGTATGTTGCGCTTCAGGCCAGCTTGGGACCATTAATTACATGTCAGTCACGCAGTCGTGCCCGATCAGACTCTTCTGAGACGTACCGAACTGAGTGGGCAGCTCAGAGGAGAGACCCCATGGCCTGATGTATATTTTGTAGACGAAGAACATGTTGGAGCATAGTGAGCTGACAAGAATAGTTGCAAAAATAACGAAAGCATGCCTCCATCGCTTGGATATACATGTCGGCTGGGTGGCTGGTAGGAAACCCTTTTCTTCTACCTCCGATGCGCCTTGTGGAAGGATGGAGTAATCAGGGGCCATGAAGACGTCGCTTTTGGTGACACTGTTGGGGGATAATTGCTTCAAAGATAGACGAGGAGAGTGAAAGCTAGAAGACAAAAATACAAGAGGGGAGGGAGCCGATGGGATGTAAGATAGGACTTGTTGCCCAGTTGGCCCCGTGCAGTGTCCCCAGGGTACATGTGTACTTACGCACTTGTGCGTGTCTCTTTCCCTGTAGGAAGGTTGCTCAATGCTCATGTTACCGGCCTGCTGACCTTGTGTAACCCACGGCCAATAATACTCCACTCTGATTACGACAGCATGCATGCATCTGTCGGCCCAACGATTAAAACGCCAACAGCCCCTCCCTCCCTCTCCGCATGTTACCTTCGAATCAGTACATCGTCGGAAATATTGTCAGGTCCCAAAAGGCAGACAAGACCCATTCTTCCTCTGCAATTGATATCATGGCCAACACTCCAATTCGTGAAGGCAAGGCACCTTTGAAAATCCCATCAATTACTGATGAGCCTTGTTTTACGTACTACAAAATCGTTGGCGACCTCTCGTGTGGTAGCACCCCAGTTGTTATACTACATGGGGGCCCTGGCGCCGGTCACGAGTACCTCCTGACGTTTTCGGATCTATGGCCCAAGTATGGGCTTCCAGTCATCTTCTACGACCAGATAGGCTGTGCGTCTTCTACCCATCTCCGCCACAAGGCCGGCGACGAGGCGTTTTGGCGAGAGCAGCTGTTTCAGGACGAGCTTGACAATCTCATCGACCATCTCGGCCTACGAAGTGACCCCGGCTTCCATGTTCTCGGCCACAGCTGGGGCGGCATGCTTGGCGCAGCCTTTGCCTCCCGCCGGCCCCCAGGTCTGCGGAAGCTGATCCTCGCCAGCGCACTTGCAAGCAGTGAGCTAGCCTCCCGCGGCACCGAGCTGCTGAGAGAGCAGATGCCGCCTCAATTATGTCGTGCGATGGGCGACGCCTTGCAGAAGAGAGACCTGGACTGCGTCGGATTCCAGGTTGGGAGCGAGTACTTCCAGAGGACACACGTGTGTCGCACTGAGCCTCTGCCAGAGGACTTACTACCAGCGTTTCAGAACATGAAAGATGACAACACCGTTTACTCTACCATGTGAGTATGCCCTATCAATCTCTCGGTGTGCTCGGTCTACTTGCTAATCGGGTTATCGCAGGATGGGGCCGACGTATCTTTTGCGAGGCGGGTCTCTCAAGGACTGGACCGTTGTGTCTCGCCTGTCGAACATCACAGCCCCGACCTTCATTACCAACGGCGAATATGACACATCACATGACATCGCTCAAGCCCCATTCTTCAATCTTATTCCTCGGGTTCGCTGGACTCAGATTTCAGGAGGTGGCCACTTTTCCCACGTAGAAGACGGGGGACGTCGCGACAGGGTTTTGAAAGTGGTGGGTGAGTTTCTGACCGAGGGAAATTGATATAGGGCTTTCCATGACGATCATACCCGTATCGTAAACGAAGCAGAATAGGGAGGAAGCAAAGAGTGTCAACATCTTGCCCCATAAAATCTCTCAGTGTTACCCAAACAAGGTATTGAAAATGGCAAGCAGAATGTTATGTGGCGGACATTGGAAGGCTGGTGAATATGATGACACGCATAATATAGTCATCTAGCCCCAAGCCCACCGAATCCTACAATGTGATACAACTGCTGGCCGAGTCATCTTGTAAGATTTCGCCTAAAGTGCGTTTCGCCCACTGCTGTCGGTACCGGGCACGAGGTATTGTTGAAGGCTGGCCGCACCACCACCCCCAGGGGCATGCCCAAGCTTCAAAAGGTGGTTTTATACGTCAGCACATGCCAGGTCTTGTGACCCGAGACCGTCCGGTCGTTGTTGCTCACCAGGCACTCTCAGTCTAGGCCGTCGGTCGCATCGTGGGAAACCTTTCTATGCGCGTTTTTATGACAGAGATTGCTTACATGACAAGGGGGAAGCAGATCACTTAAAGCGGCAATAACCCCCTATATAGGCCCCTTTGTTATCCGTTTCAATCAAGTGACCGCCTTACTTTAAGCTTTCCACCTCTTTACTATAATGCCGGGTTATATAAATGTGAACTTTCTCGAGGGTCTGCGAAAACGCCCACGCAAGCAGCATTTGGTGCCTCTCAGGTCAATTTAGAGCTTTCTATTATATTCACCCGTTCTAATCTACCAGACTAGTATGTCTTTGTTGGACTTTCCACCGATATCTAAGTGCGGGCTGATAAAGACTACCAGACTGTCACATCAAACTTGCCACTGGCCTTGGGCTGCTCCAAGGCCCATTTGATACCGCCATGCATCACAGTAGCCCAGTGAGCGGTCGCTTTCAGCTTGCTGCCGACCGAGTGAAAGCCATGAGGCAGCCCTTTGAATACGTGGATGTTGGTGGGGGCACTGATAGATACGCTTGAGTTAGTATTCATACAAGAATCTGTATTGTATTGAAGGAGAACGCCATGTTGCGAAAAAGGGGGCGGATGCAGTTTAGGTATAGGCAATACTCACTCCGCCTCAGTCAACAGCTTGGCATACAACAACCCCTCGTCCCGCAAGGGATCCAGCCCGCAGACGCCAAACGTGGTCGGCGGCATCCCCCGCGCCTGCTCGACCGTCGCGTTGCCCGGGTTGAGGTTGGTGTCGTCCTCGCGCGGGTCCGGGACCCGCAGCAGCTCGCAGAACATGCGACCGCGGGCCGCGGGCAGCATCGGCGCGAACTCGTTCTCGACGTACGACGAGACGACGCCCTCGCGCAGCCGCCGCAGCTGCGGCCCGTAGCAGTCCGGGTGCACGGTGGGCGGGATCATGAGGACCTGCCCCGCCAGGGGCGGCAGGCCGGCGAGCCGCTCGATGCGGCCCCGGTTCATCTCCATGGCCAGCGACGCCGTGAGCCAGGCGCCGGCCGAGATGCCGCCCATGAGCACCCGGCTCGGGTCGCCGCCCAGCTCGTCGATGTGCTGGTGGATCCACAGCAGGACGTCCTGGACGTCGTGCCAGGCGGTCGGGTACGTGTACTGGGGCGTGTGGCGGTAGTTGAGGTTGAGGACCAGCACGCCCGTGTCCAGCGTCATGTTGGAGCAGGTGGCGTCTTCCGAGTCGATGGTGCCGAGGAGGAAGCCGCCGCCGTGCAAGTGGAGGTAGGTCGGCCGCTTCTGCTTTTGCTGGGCGTCTGCCGCCGCGGCTTCGGCTGAGAGGTAGGTGCGGACTTCCAGTGAGTAGCCGTCGCGCGCCTGGATTGTCAAGTCCTGCATCTGGACCTTGTCGGCGAGAGCGACCATGGCCTCGTTGGCCCTCTTTGAGCGCATCTCGTTCGTCAGTCTCTGAATCTCGAGAACGGGCAGGCCGGTGGGGAGAGCGGGGACGTCGGCTTCCACTGCCAGCCAGTCCTCGCTGGGGCCTCCATAGATTGAATAGTCGGCCATGGCGTCTTGAGCAGCGTGGGTTGATTCAACGGACTGTATCAGTTCTGGTGGAAGTACAGTTACCGATTAAGCAATGCCAGGTACACTTTCGGCTGCAAGTGTCCAGCAGTTGAAGTGGGGTATTTGGTAGTACTGTAGTGGTATTCACTTTAAAGCAAACAATGGGGTTGAAATAGAGTTGCATCCAATCGGCCGCGGGAGGAGATCCGCAGGCCCCGCCCAAACTAGCCGAGGCAAGAGGCGTTCGTGTCCCCGCCAAGCAAACTTCTTTCGTGGTATGTGATAGCATGGACACTTTATATGTACATCTAGCTGCATATCAAGTTGTGCTAGTCTGGTTCACAACGAGGGCAGCGTCGAGTTTTAAGGTTTCGCGGCCTGACGAAAACGGAAAAGCGGGGAATTTCGGTTCGGAATAGGGGTATCAATTCGTATATGTCCAACCTTATTGAACGTTAACTGGCTGTTTCATGATGGAGCCGCATTGCCGACAGGGACCGTTGGTTGGACATATACTTATTTGCTGTTATTCACGACGTCGCCCGATAACTTAACTGTAGCCATAAGGTAACAGCCCGGCAATATATCATGTTCTTGGCTAACATCGTCTGCTTGTGTCTTAATATCGGCGACGCCATTATCGAGGTAATCATTGTGCCCAGTAATAATCTGCAAGCTGGTGGTTTTACATATTTAACGGTCCAGTCGGGCCCAGCGTTTTCACCAAAGTCATACGACTCGTTGTCGAGAAGATGATGACATACAGTTCTATATACAAGTTGTCTGCGCTACGCCAACTAAGAAAAGGGAAAAAGAGACTTGTCCGGCGCCACGCCCTGGGAAGTCTGCACGCAGAAAACATCCGGGGACCGTGTGCCTTTCATGTCATGGCTATATACACTTCATCCGAAACCACCCACTAGGGGCCGACCAACCCAGACCCATCCGTTCTAAACTTCACCGACTGGCCACTTTTTACATGGCATCGAAGGGGGAAGAAGATGATCAGTACTCAACTCGGATCTACATGAATCGCCGGGCCCATCTCATGCCGTTGTTGAAGGAGCTCCTCTTGTTGTTGCCGCCCCCGGGGACTCTCGTGGGGAACGGGAAGACAATGTTGCTACCGGCTCCAGCCCCAGCCCCAGCACCGGGTCCAGCACCGGCGCCCGGGAAGGGGGGTCGCTGTCCACCAGCACCACCCTGTCGCCCACCTGCACCAGCACCAGGTCTCGCACCCGCGCCGCTACCAGCACCGGGACCAGCCCCCGGCGCAGCACTAGCAACCGGCGCAGCCAGAGCCGGCGTAGTAGACACCGCCGCGCCGCCGCTCGTAGGCGCCGCAGCGGGAGCCGTGGTAGCCTGCGTGACGCCGGCGCCCTTGGCCTGGGCGGGCTGGGCCGTCTCGGGGTAGATCTTGGACTGGATGGAGGCGAGCAGCTGCTTGTCGGCGTGGGCGCTGGCGCTGTTGGCGTCGAGGAGGCCCTGCTGCACGTTGGCCGCCTTGCCGTTGGCCAGGTCCTTGAGGTTGCCCTGCACCTGCTTAAGGATGCCCGCGCCGTCCTTGAAGGTCCGGATGCTGCTGGCCGTGTTGACGGT
This sequence comes from Arthrinium phaeospermum, assembly GCA_006503535.1. Classification (NCBI taxonomy): domain Eukaryota; kingdom Fungi; phylum Ascomycota; class Sordariomycetes; order Amphisphaeriales; family Apiosporaceae; genus Arthrinium; species Arthrinium phaeospermum. The sequence continues at coordinate 2,319,910 of QYRS01000002.1, read as the reverse complement.
GGGCTCGACGTCGGTCTGCTGGACGGCGAAGCAGCCTCCTGGAGAGGGAGGTGGGTTAGTATTTACTGGGAACTGAGTGGCTGCTGGGTGGTGACGAGTACTTACCGAAAGGCCCGGCAACGGCGTTGTTGCGGCATCGGATGGTGCAGATGTTTCCGGGCGAGGCTGTTGGGTGCCATATTAGTCTTCGAGAATCTTGGTGAGAGGGTTACACAAGAACATACCTCCGTAGCAGGTGAAGTCATCAGGCATCTTGGCGGTGATGTTAAAGTCCTTGACCATGGCCTGGGAGACGCCGTTGACGCCAGGGACGTTGTTGATCATGGTAAGCTTCTTGACCATCAGACTCGAGTTGCTGCCCTCGTCGATGTCGCACTCGTAGGGGCCGGCGCCGTCCGAGTTGACCTGGTGCATCGTGATGGTGATCTCGCTGCCGCGCTTGACCTGCGTCACGGCGCCGGCGGCCAGGGCGTTCTCCGTGTGCAGGGCAATGTCGATGTTGCCGATCAGCTGGTTGCGGCCGCAGAGGTTCACCAGGTTGGCGTCGATCTCGGCGTCCCGGATCAGGTTCGTGTCCAGCTGGCACGCGCTGATCAGCGAGCAGTTGCGGGCCTGGGCGGGATCGACTGGTGCATGGGTCAGTATATCACCCATTAATTTGAGGTAATTACTTAGGTAGGAATGATTCTCACTTCCGAACTGTATGCTGTGGTTGGAGCCCGGGTCGCCCACGATGTCCAGGAAGTTGACGTGGGCCTGTGCCAGCGAAAGCAGGGCAGCGAGGGCAAAGGATGTGCACGAAGGCATCTTGTCGTCGTTTTCTTATTTTCTCTTCAAAAGCCAAATACAAAATGCAAGATTATAGTATGAAGGCACAGCCTAGAGAGAGCGTGCGAATAGGCAACCTGGCCAAAGAAGGTATAGAAATGAAGAAAAAGGCAACGATCCTCAAGATCGTTTGGAGAGGAGAAGGAGAAGTCTGGTCACTATCTTCTTGGGTGGACGACGATGATCATGATCCAAATAAAACTTCACATTCTACAGGGCAGGATTACTGCTTTTATCTATACTATGGATTCCGACCATTGGTTGCGTCCTCGCGCCGCGAGCCTCAAGCCCTCGAGATGAGGCCCAAGACTTGGAGTGACATTGGCAGAAACGCTCATGGGCACCCGCAACAGCATGTGTCGCATCTTGGTGGGGGGAAAAGACACGAAGGACAGGACAAGATGAATAGTCGTCGGAGTAGCGAGCGATATATCGAGCACGATCCACGCGCAGCACGGCTGTCAGGCTTAGGAACGGCAACTCTAGGCGCACGTTGCCGTACGAGGAGGGCCTTTTCGCGGACGCTTGGCGTTTGGGGGAAACAAACCAGAGGCAAGAGGGTCCTGCCTGGAAAAGTTGGCAAGAGTAGGCGCATGTTGCCGTACGATGCTCTGTTGACATCGTGCCCACTGCCGCTTGGCGCTTAGGTAAATTTATGGGGAGCGTCGGTTGGCGGCAGCACGCACCAAAAGGATCGACGAATGGCAATCCTGGGGGAACCCACCCCGAACTGCCGGTACCGACACGAGATTCCTTACACGGCGACTACGACTTTTGCCAACGAAGAACCTTTGGGACGTGATTTATTCCCGAGTTCTTTACAGCTATGATATGACCAGTCAGGGTTTCCAGTCAAACTCAACCCTTTTTTGGTCTTCACATCAGACAGACATTGACAAGCTTGGAAAGGAAACGAAAAGTCTGCAAGGCGACGCATGGAAAATGTCAAAACATCTGACAACGTGTGACATGTGTAATTAAAACATTCTCAAAGCGCCCCTGCCCAGCAGTCCCAAGTCACACATAGATTGCAAGTGGCCTTTGACGGTCTTGGATTCCCCATTGGCCCGGGAAAATTATCCCTGCAACAAAGTACCGCAGAGCCGCTAGCCTTCAACAGCATCACGTTATACCCAGCGTCCGATCGTACGGTACAGATCCGAACAACCCGGGTCGGCAATCTTGGCAGGGGACGCCAATGCAGGAACGGAAGATTGCAGCTTCTATACCACATTGAGACGGTTTGGCATGATGACAGCGGAAATTAGGACTTGGCTAGACGAATCGACTTGACGACGGGGACGGAGTAGCCACCAATTCTAGCGAGAATCCTATTTCATCAGGCGAAAACTCTACAATTTGTCGATACGTTTTCTAAACAAGACAGAAATCAATACGCGTATGCTTTCCCTGCAGCTACCATGGACCGAGTTTTCGGTGCCCTAATGGTCCTTGATGTCTGGTTGGTGTGCTACACATGGTCAATGTTGTCGTCCAGCGAAGGTGGTGGGATGGATGAAGTTTAGACCACCGCGCGCCAAGGGGTGGGACGTCTCGCACGAGTCGGGAGTTGGCCGAGACAGCACCACCCCGAGGTTCAACGAGCCGGCAAAGACGAATTTCCGCCGCCTTCCACTCCGCCCAAGCAGTTGAGCAGTTGGTAGGTATCACGGGCTAACGGCCTGGCATCTAGGCTCGAGACAAAAGGCTAATAGAAGCATATACTTTAACTTAAGCCCTCATACTTGATGCTGGGCCACCATCCCAAGTTCAATTTTGGGTATTGCATTGCACCCAACCCAGGAGGCTCTGGATGGAGCCCCTGGCGATGTTTCACTGGGACATTGCGGGACAGCGGGTCTGAGAGCAAAAGGATCGGCACGCCTCAGTACCCGCTGGAGCGGATACTGTACCTTGCAGGCCAGTGGGGCGGGCAGCCACGGAGACCGCCGGTTGAGTCGCAAGCACAAGCAAAACCGCCTAACCTCAGAGGAGCTCAGAGGAGCCATATAAGTCACGGGAACTCCAAACGTTCGAATGCTACGTTTCCATTGCCCAAGGGACGAGATGGTATCTCGTTTACTTGCTCTTGTTTGATAGCCATCTTGGCGAGATCTGAGATTCTAGCATGGCTGTTGGCAGAGTTGCTGCCATGTGAGCGAGCAGCATGATGGGAGGGCAGGCACGGGCGTCGAACGTCGAAGCCAGCTTGCGCTCCATGCTGATGAGTGATTTTCGTGTCTGTGAAAGTGTCACGCCCGACTTGGTCTCGGGGTCTGCTTTGGGGATAACTCGGGGTCGTGAATGACGCCTCCTCACGTAGGATTTATTAGCTGTGGCACACAGGTTCATCTGAATCTGATGGCTTGTAGATTGGGACGAAGATCCAGCCAAAAATCAACAAGCCACCACCGCCACCGACGCTGTTCCAACAAAGCTTCAGATCTATTGTCTTGCTGGTCTTTCACAGTCACTGTTAGCTCTCGGTAGCAGAGTTGGTAACGACAAAGCCGGCATGCTAAACATCGAGTGCCGAGGACGAAAGCCACGGACCATATCACAGAAAGGATCGGAACGGACAACTTCTGCTACTCTGGAACGCGTCTCGAGTCACTCATTTTCGCGGCTTAACGCCGCACACGTATTCAACAATCTGAGTTGCTCCGGGTACTGTACATATTTTATTAGGCAGTCTAGGTTGGAAAAAGGTTGGTGAAGAAGAATGGTATTACTTTTCTCTATCTTCGAGACCTGAGGAACAAGAAACACATGAGCAGTAACGTTAAGAGGTGCGTCATCCCAGGCGCGACAGTGACGGCCGCCGCCGTGGCCACCGGACCCGACGCCGTAGCCGACAGCGCCGCGGTGCCGGTCTGTGTCAGGAACGAAGACGTAGCCAGCGCCGGTGCGGTCACGAGGGGCCCAGACGCAGGCAGCGGGTCGGCGGCGCCGCCGCCGGCCGGCCCTGTCGCAGAGGGACCGGCCGGGGTGACGACGGGTGGTGCACCCGGGCCCGAAGTGACGCCTGGCGCGGCGCCGGATGAAGAGGCCTTTCCTGGGAGCGAGCTGGACGACGCCTTCTCCTTCTTCTTCTTGTCGTCGTCCTTCTCTTTGTCTTCGTCCTCGGAGCCCGAGTCGGAATCCGATTCCGAGTCCGAAGAGGACGACTCTGACTCGGAGCCCGAGCCCGACTTGGACTTCGTCGCCGTCTTCGCGGTCTTCGATTTCGGGGGCGCACTGCCGGATGAGCTTGCGGGCACGGCGGCAGAAGTGATGGCCGGGGCTTTGCCCGCCGGAGCGGAAGCCGAGGCCGAGGCGGAAATGGCGGCCGGAGTCGTCGACGAGGGCTTCTTCCCATCTTCATCTTCCTTCTCCTTCTCATCCTCCTTGTCGTCTTCTTCTGACTCGCATTCAGAATCCTCCGAGTCCGCCTTGGACACATCGGCAGGTGCCGCGACAACCGGGGGAGGGGGAGGAACACCGGAGCTCGTGATAGCCGGGGCCCCTGCAGGCGGCGCCGGGAGGGAGGCAGTTGGCGCAGGGGTGGGAGCCGGTGGTTTACTGCTCTTCTGCGTCTTCTTCTTGTCCTCCTCGTCTTCGGATCCGGAGCCAGAGTCTGCCGATTCCGAGCTCGATTCCGACCCTGAGCCCGACCCCGAGCCCGCGTCCGAATCTGATGAAGAGGGGGCCTTGTTCGATGCGGCAGGAGGAGGAGCACCAGATGTGACGGCCGGGGCTGCTGCGACCGAATTCTGCTGGGCGGCCATGGCCTTGCCCAGCTCCGCGGTAGAGATCATCCGCCTCGACTTCACGGTGGCGTTCTTCCTTGCTCCATTGTCTGAGTCCGAATCAGAGTCCAAGGAGTCCACGCTGGCCTCCGATTCCGCGCTTGAAACGGATTCGGCACTTGAGACGGATTCATCCGATGATTGTGTGCCAGAAGGTAAAGTGGGGGTCGGCGTGGTGGGTGTAGCTCGCCGGGCCCTCCACGAGATCATCCGTCTGGACTTGGGGCCGTTCGACTTCTTCGTAGCGTTCCTGTTGTTGTTGTTGTTGTCGTCATCCGAGTCGGAATCCGAGTCTGGGCCGGAATCGGCTCCCGTTTCCGAGTCGGAGCTGTCCGCCGCCCGTCTCGCCGCCTGCTCCTGTTGATGACGGCGGTACCAGCGCTTGTAGGTCGGCGAGCGAGTGGTGCTGGGCACATCGCGTGCCAGCATATCGGCTTGGGCGCGCATGGTCGAGAGCGAGTAGGCCTGAAACCGCGGAACGTATTTATGACGTAAAAAAAGCAAATATGCAATTGGGCACTCAAGAGTGAAAGAATGGAATAAAGGCGCAGAACTGTAGCTCTGCTGCTGCTGCTGCTGACCGTTCGAACCAGGAAAAGACAGAAAGTTGGGCACGGCCCAAAAAAAAGAATACAAAAAAGTTGGAATGAGAATCAAACGAAATCGATAGAAATTAGATGACAGAAAGAGGCAAAAGAAGAGACAAGCTAGAAGGGAGAGGGATGAGAAACAGTTTTACATGGTCCGACAACTGCTTCTATAGATAGCCCTCCGGCAGTGAACGCCCGAGGGTGGCCAAGCACGCCAAGGTGCGGCAGATGGGCCACATCGTGGGTCTGCCGGGGGTTCCTGGAGTTTCACGCGGCTCTTGGCAGGGGTTGCAATGTTTCCGTGGCCCACTTCTTCGGCCCAATCGCGTCCTGTGTACTGCTTTGGTCCCGTGGTCACGCGACAGCTGCCTTCTCTTGGAAATGAGGTAGGGCATGCGAAGCCGATGCTGCTGTTTCGCCGCTACGTGATGCGGAAATGGGTTTCTAAATAAGTTGCCGCCCGCCCGCCCTCGCATGGTCTCCCATTGCTACTGGAAACGGAGTCGGCAGTCGGCAATGGATGCCCTTTTTAGCAATCGACCCCTGCTCCAAAATCCAAACATTCAATGCCCTGCAGAAACATCGAACTCGTCCATATGTATGTAGGTCACAATTGCATGATGCCTAGCTCGAGTTGGCAAGTGCTGGAATTTGTGGTCTACTTGTATTTAATGCCGACAAATGTTAGCGTCTAGACCCACAAGCAGTGATCTCCATGATCGTTCCCATGTATGACACAGACTCCGGCGGGCTGGATCTCCGGCTTCCAGCTTGGTCATACCTCTCCGTCAATTGCGTCGCTAGGGATGAGCTCGAACCGGGCTCAACACCAATCACGACGGTATCAAGGTCCATTATTTCAGACAACCCTTCCCGCAGCCATCGCCCCCAGCCTTCAGTCTTGAGTTGAAACTATCCCAGGTATCGACGTTCAAGCCTTTGTGCCAAGGCTTGAAGTAGATCCAGCCAGACTTGCGAGAATACCCTTCTTTGGAGCCCGCGCAGTCCGACTTCAGTTTCGAGCTGAGGACGTTGAGCTGATCACGTGGGTAGTCTTGTGGACCAGCTAGAGATATGCAAGCGCGTGGTCAGTATTGATGAGCCATGTATACGGCAATGTGCTTTGGACTTGCGTGGGGGACTTACCACAGTTGCAAATCCAGACCACTACCGACCCATATCTGACATATCGCACTTGTTTCTTGGGAACCTTTTCGCTGGCGTCATTCAGCAAACCGGCAGCTTCCATGGCGTTGTCGTAGTCTTCGTCCTCGAGGTCGTTACCTTCGCAGCCAAAACTGTACTTGGGGATTTTCACGTTGCAACCGTTGCAGTCCACCAGGGCTTTTCCTTTCATATCAGCCCACCAGGATGAGTCGTCCTGAGTGCTTTGCAAAGCCATGGTGTTTTCAACGGCGCTTTCCGATCTGTGCAGGAGCGGAAGACCTTGTAACGCGTGTTCTGGAGTCAAGTCTCCCGAAAGCGTATCGGCTTCGCCAGCAGCTTTAGTGACGGCTGGAGAAGCTAGAAGGGGAGAGATGATGCCGAGCAGGCAGGTGAAGACAAGTCCAGGGACCATCTTGAGTGCAGGTGGTTGTATGCGTGGAGAAATGCAATGAAAGTAGCCGACGAAAGGATTTCTGATTCCTGGCTCACGGCGTGCGGGTTGAGTGAGTTATAGATGTCCTTTGTTCACGTTTAGTCTCTCTACATGGCCCCGTGGAATCTCATCTTTTCTTATCCTTCTTCCGATGCACACCTTTGTGGTCAGTATACTGGCGAAACAGTCTGTCCAAAGTGGTCCTAATAGCCGTCCAGGTGTTCAAGGAAGGAAATGGACAAACATTGGTACCCGCATGGTTATGTGCTCAAAGCTTCGTATAGTGGCCGGCAGTTCAATCAACCAATCCATCGTTTGTTGTTTGTTATGTAGCCACCCTTCCGGTCACCACCACTCTCCCCACCCCAAGAGCCGGCTTCAAGCTACCTCGCTTCGTACGGAAGAAGAAGTCCAACCCTTGGGGTCATCGGAAACAGCGGAACTGGTCTTGGCGGCGAGATTGGGGTACGAAAAACAAACAGACACCTTGATTTCGTTACAGGCACGCCGTGGATATAGTTACAGGTGGTCGTTTACCATCTTCCCCTGAGAATTGGGAATGAGGACTACGAAATGAGGGGGAGGTAAGCCGGATTGATAGACAAAAAGAAACGAGGCAATACTAGGAGTTGAGAACGATGGAATTGACTATCTGAAAAGTTACTGTGGCTTGGGAGCAATCACATCTTATCCTATAAGAATGTTTCTACCCGCGGGACGTCCTTGCAACCGCTATTCTTCGGGTAATCCAGCTTGGCACATCCATCGGCGCCATGGCAGGCGAAACTCTTGGTCTTGCCAGTGGTGCCGCCATCTCCGCCAAAACCGCAGACGCCGGCCATGTCAGTAACCGGCTCATACAACTTGGTTCGGTTACCGAAGCAGTCGATGCCGCTGCCGACCCAAAGTAATATTAGCAAGCCGCAAATAACACCACCGAATCGCATCACAGAAGTAGAAGCACTCACTCGAAGAGCTCGCAGCAGCTGCCGGCAGGAAGGCCCTCGAACTTGACAGACATGACTCTGTTGTAGAAGACGCCATTCGGGATCGTTTCTGAATCGTGTGTCAGCACAGTGATGATTGATGCGCCGTATTAGATCCACTCACTGCACTTGCCCAAGTACTTCTCCGACATATCAACCTTGCCACACTCGTTGTTGTGGTTCTTTCCGTTGCAAACCTCGATCCAGCTGTCAGGAACGGGTTCCGCTTCGACAGAGGCGGTGGCTAGAAGACCGAAGCCAGCCGCAATCCAGAAAGAACATTTGGTATGCATTTTCTGTTTCTTCGCTCCAGTGCACAGCAAATTGGTTCGAATTGATAAGTGATATCTTGAGAGAGTCAGGAGAATCAGGAAGAAGCAAGTGTGAAGTCCCAACCGACTTGATATGTTTCCAAAATTGGGACGGAATGAGAACCTCTTTGACAGACTAGTTTTAGTAAGTGCCGGTGTTACGCTAGAGTGAGCGCGTTTTGGTTTCAAAACCGACCACCACCGGTGTTATCATGACAATGTTTTCCAAAATAAACAACCTCTGAGGCTGATCCACAATCAGAATCACAATACCTCTCTGTGCATGGGCCAAAAGGATCATGCTTAGACGGGGCATTATCAAGCGAAGATGCTTGGGAACTCCATAAATGTTGTTTACCCTCGGCGTGCTACTGCCAGGAATATCGACCACCAAGGTGATACCTTTGAGTATTATGCGGCCTTGTGACCATTGCGGTCGATCTGATCGCGGCCGCCCCAGTGAGTACAAATTGTCGTGAGCCCCCTCCACTTGGATTGATGCAACACACACGCCGACAATCGGTAACATCACCAGACCACCCATCATTTCATACTTGACAAACACACCACAGACGACATGGAACTGCACTTATACCTCGTTCTTGTCTTGCTTCTCAATTTCTGGTGTGCGGCATGCTGGGATAGCTTCGATGGCCGCCAGAGTATATGGGGAACTACTGTGCCGGAAAAGCCTCAGCCGACACCCGGGCCCAACAACTGTATCGACATCAAACATACCACGCCCCAGAACTTCCGGCCCAATGAGATTGCCGATTCAGGACGGGTATGCGGAGCACATTGACTTTAGGTTTTCACCTGACGCTGACAAACGTACTTACAGAACCCTTTCCGAGGGGTCAAATTCGAGCAATGCAAGGCCTCTTTCCCGCAGGATAGTCTTATACAGGACTCCAAATGCAAGCTCAAGAGCGGGGAGAAATCGAGATTCTGCCCCACCACGCGGTTCTGGTATTGGGGCGAACCTCAGCCTTTGAAGGCGGGCCACGTCTGTGGCAAACACCAGGCATGTGACATATCCCAGCAGCAAACGAAAGCATTCTCCGACACGACGACGAATGGCCGAACGACCGAGGTCTCATCTTCGACAACTTACACCTATGGCTTTGATCTAGGGTTCGAACTCGGTTTCGCGGTTCAGGACCCAACCGCCGGTGGTGGTGGTGGGGCACGGCTCAAGCCAAGACAAATCAAGGACGCCAAGACCAGTCTTGGGTTGTCGTTAACAGTTGCCAAGTCGTTCAGTCAATCGTTTGGAAGATCCACATCGCGTACCGCCGGCTACACGGACAGCACTGGAACCATCGCGAGCATTCATCGTCCGAGCGACAGCATGGAGAAATGCGGGACCTTCTACGTGGTGCCACAGTACCAAGGGTAAGTCCCACTGGTCCTCTTCTCCCACTCATTGTGTGCTATGAGCATTTGATCTTTTCGCCTCTGGATTCTACCTGCTAACCGTCCTGGAACCAACCCTAGGGTGTGTGGTGTCATGGCATCTGACGAGAGCGAATACGACCAGTACTTCACATGCGGCAACCATATCGTCAATGGTGTATCAACTGAAGACCCTATGAAAACGGGCCACGCCTACCACACCGTCTGGGTCGTCTTGGACTGCGACGACCAGCAAGAGTGGGGACCGGAACTCCAGGACCCCCGGTACAAGCAGGCGATTGTATGGTCGGATTGGGCGCATTGGCTGATGTACAGATCGCGGGACTCGGACCAGACCATCACGCTCGAGGGCACCAACCCCCACACAGGCGACTGGTTTGGCTTCGAGGTCCGAAAGCACGCACGCTGAGACGAAGTTGTCGGGATGGATTGGGCGCGCAACGTTCTGTTCTCTGGTTCGGATCGAGTTAGTTCGCATAGGATGACGTGGGAGTGACGGTGGAGGATTCTGTAGCTCACTGAGGCCTGGTCAGTAACGGAGGAATTCAGGCAAAAATGAAGATAATACGAGTGGGTTGGACATTATTAGGGCGCTGTGATGCTTAAATTACTACGTTGGGATATCGTGCTCCTAGGTTAGTACTCGATATAGTATCTAGCTCCCGAGTCGATACCTAATAAAGCCATTTACTCTTAAGTCGATACTCGGCCAAGTGGCCCGAGGCCATGGAATATGAACAAAGGATTTATTGGCTACTCCGCCAATTATCTATTACGTTCTACTTCGAGCTTGGCGTGAGCCATTGCTATCTGTAGTGGTGTTGTGGATGGACTCTGTAATGAGATCGGGCCTATGCATTGCCAGGTCTAGCTCGTACCCATTATGGTGATACGGTCTATGCCCAATACACCATCTAAACCTCCACCTCTTCCCCGATCATAACTTGTTTGACTTCGTCTGTGACTCGGCCCCCTTGGCCTGGGCCTCCAATCCAGCCTTCTTTACCTTGGCCTCCGACTCGCGCCCGTCAATCGTTTTCTGGCGCCGTATTAGCAAAACCCAATACCGACTGTAGGAACTATAGGAGGCAGACCTGGACGAAGTTGCTGAGCATATCGCGTTTGTAGCGAAGATCGATGACCTTTGGATAGAGATGGTCTCTCATCTCGGCAGCGCTCATGTACATCATGGCACGAAGCTCGGGGAAAAGGGGGTCGTTTCGGGGCAGCCGAAACTCCCAGAGGGCCAGGATGACTTGAAGGTCGTATTAATTAGCAGTACCAGGATCGATGTCGCGCTCCTTCGCTCTCTGCTCTAGGAAAGACATGGAGTAGTTCTTAGGATCCCAGAACAGGACCCAAACCTGGGGTTCCACTTCGGGCATCTTTGTTCGGTTAGACTTGATGGGTTTGGGGTGGAGGGATGATCTAGCCAGGCGTGGTGTCGCACTGCTAGGACGTACTGGATGAGCGCCCAGACGTTCCTTATGAAGAAGAGCCGGCATGGTTGCCGCATCGCGGTAATCGCAGGGGAGGTGTCTCCCTTGGCAAATCCTAATGGTTTGTTTCTGTCGTCAAACGTGCGTCTCCCTACCGCCTCTACCAGTTAATGCAAAATTTGCTCCTGGCGACCCTCACGTTATTTCTACGATTAATACATCCACGTTTTGTATTACAGAAATAGGTTACTGTCAGACGACTAGCAAGATTGCCAGCTCCCTTATATTGGATACGTAAGGGGTAAACCCTTAAACATACGATATAATTAGGTAGAAACATTCTATAAGGCCAAACGAAAATTTACTCGTCGCTCAAACAATACCCCCCTAAACGACAAGAGACCTAAGTCTTGGAATGAATCATACGAGGTCAGCGAAGATCCCACTATTCCACCACCGACCAGGAAGCATTCTACTTCTCAACCTGTTCTAACTTTGCCCATGTCGAGGCGTCGCAACCGCCACTAACCCTGCCGGCGCTCTCGAGGTGCCCGCGCCAAAGCCGGGCCACCCGTCGCATTTCAGCCAGCCTGTCTCCCTCGCTCCTCTCCTGGTGTTTTCGTACAACATAGGCCCACAAACCTACAATATTATGGTAAGACTTAAGGCGCGGGCACAAGCCGCAGACCAACTCGGGGCGGCGATTCGCCGGGCCGTCCGCGTCCTGCGTAGCCGCCTGGTGCTAGGGATCAAGGGACATCGTAGTAGATCCACCTCAAGTAAACTACAACGGCAGCCGTGTTTCGAACGTCGGATAGGAGTACAATCTGGGCCGCATCGGGGGCACTCCAATAGGGGCCTGGGAGCAGTGCCGGTACACCCAGCAGGCGATCAGGCACGTTTCCAGGACGGATAGAGCGGCGTGCTATCACGGGTTAGCGAATCGCAAATACGGCGGGACGAAGATTATACTTAAAGAAGGCAGGGTGGGTCGTGCTGGTCGCACTGCGGAGGTACGACACGCCCCTCCTTGCGAAGGAAGGTCGCCCTTTCTTAGCAAACATAGCGGTGCTGATTACGCCATCCCGGTTCGTACACAATGTAAGAGGGTGTAATACATAAAGCCTGGTGGCACCGGTGGGAAGCGTCGGTACGTTGGAATGGGCCGCACTCGATAAAGTTGTCGAGCTGGACCCCGGTTCATAGCCACTCGTCGTTTCGGAACCAGGCCGCAGCGCGGGCGATCGTAATCGTATAGTCCCCATACGTGTACTCGGCGCGGTACGAGCTGCCGAAAGGATGGTTATCGCAGGTCAGGATCTCGGCAATACGCGCCGGACGCAGCGCCGCCCAATCCTGTGGCCACGGGATGCAAACCCCTTCGTGGTCAGGAAGAAGCCCCCAAGAGCCCATCAGCCCGGCGATGTACCTGTCAAAAGCGTCCTTAGCCGTCCGTGTAAGCCATTCCGCGGCCCGGATCTGACCGGGGTACTTCTTTAACGTCTTCACATCGTAGACGGGCAGGGGCTGCTCAAACCCCAGACGTCCGGCGAAGACGTTAGTCCACGGGGCTACTGCCGGCACAGCCGCGAAGTAACCCAGAAGCGGGCGCGGCGATAAAAGCATCGGCTAGGAACTGGCTGCGACCGCCACATTCTCTTGGGCTGGCGCGTATCCCTGTAGACATCAGCGGCGTCTTCCACCTGTTCGGGGGCGCGTGACGTGCCGTATTCACGAAGATGGACCCATCACTATTCGGCGCATTCTGGTACTGCGTGGTAACATAGCGTTTCAAATTCCACGCCTGTATGAATTTACGACCGTACGGTCGGCCGTCTTGGGTGAGGGTAAGGCATTGGTACTCTCGGTCTTTCCGCACCGGAGGCATCTATGCTGCGACAACGTCCATGGCAGGTATGTGCGGCGGCTGTAAATACGGCAGAAACCAAGGAAATCCCGGCTACCGCCCCGGAATAAGCGACAACTAGGGATATCCATATTGGCGCGTCAACCCCAGAACCCCCCTTGTTGCGATACGTCCTGTCGCTTCTACGAACTTCTGCGTCGGGCGGCCATTGTTAGCGAGCTGACGTAGTATCCATTAGGTAACGAGAATCGTTAAGGGAGCCACTATAAACACTACTGCGATGCTACGGGCCACGCGACAAGCGCGACAAGCGCGACGCACCCGTTAGCGAGGTCCATTTAAATAGGTGTCTATATATAAATAAAATGCATAAAGATTAGGCCAAGAAGATAATTTAAGGTAGAAGCTACTAATTTAGTTGGACCCGCTATAAAATTAGGTCTTACACAGTCTATACTATTTAAAAGACATTGTTTTTAAAAAGTAATTAAATTCGAAGAAGAAAATAATGGTTCGCTACTACTTTCTATTCACATATATAGATCACAATAATATATTAAATTAAAGGTAATTAATAATACTAATAACAGATAAGAATATACTTAGCACGTAAGTTAACACGTTTCTTATATATATAATTATAAAATACGAAATTAAAAAGTAAATCTCGAAATACTTTTTATTTCCTTTAACATAGGACACTTAATGACAAATATTATTTATATTATAGGTAGCCCCCCTCCTTTTTCATTTATGTATAGAGTGGGGATTTCTATTTATTCCTATTATTTCTATACATTAGGGCAGGAAAGCTTACGCCGCCCTTGGATATATATTAAGAAGTTAAAAACGACTACTCCTTTACTTATTGATTTCGTTCTTGAAAGCTCTCTTGTTAAAATAAAAACGTTAACCTTTTTTATAATTTACTTATATTAAGATATACCTTTATTAATAATTTAACCGCCTGTGTTTTAATATAATAATTAACTTAAAAGTTGATATCTATTTATACTTCTAAGTGCGAAAGACCTTTATTGTCGAGTTCTTTAAAAATACGTGTATATAGCATCCCTAGCTAGTTATAAATACAACTGGAAAGTTTATTATCCTCCTTTAATTTAAACTCTTATAATATAAGTTTTAAGGCTTTTTATATTATAGTTTCATATAGTGAAAGCCGCTTTGCTTCTAGCTCTTTATTAATTCTAAGGTTATTAACTAATCGTTTTAATTTATATAACTTTAGGTTATACTAGCATTAAGAACCCGGCCCTTTTAATTCAACCCTTAAAACTAGCAGTACTGTATAACTAAGGTCTTAAACAGGCTCCTGATCGTTCGCACGGCCGTCGTGGCCGTCGTTATGGCCGTTATAACTGTCGTTGTGGCCATTGTGGCCGTTGTCGTGGCTGTCGTGGCTCTCGTTGCCGTCGTCGCTATCGTCGCTATCATAGCTATTATGGCTGTCGTTGCTATTATGGCCGTCGTTGCCGCCGTCGCCGTCGTATTTTATCTTTATTAATTCTCCCTTTATATAAATTACACCGCTTTAATATATTATATAATATATTATTTTATTATATAAGAAATAAAAAAGTTATCTATTAGACGTTAAATATAAAATTGCGTTATAATAGCAAATGTTAAAAAAAGTTAACAATATTAATTAAAAAATCAAGAATTATAAGAAGTAGTATTCATTTTAATAAAAGTTATAACAATCGCAGCCCTCTTTATAATATAAGCCTACCCGGTCTTATTACTTATTATTAGTATTTAAAAACCTTTAAAAGCTAATATCTCCTTTAACGTTTCCTTATTTAATTATATTTAAAAAAAAATAATACTCTTTAATAAATCTATAGGTTACAAGTTAAAATCTTATAAAACCGTAGTCTTTATAAGTTCCGCTTTTTAAAGTTTCTTAGCTTCAACTATAACCCCTCGCTCCTCGAGATAGATTTTAAACTGCTCGACAGTGACAGGCGTACTGCGTCCGGTTGCGATCTCTTTGTCTGAACTGCTCGGGAACCTCACCTATACCATAGCACCAGGTGGCTTTAAGCTTACCTAGTATATGAAATGTACCTCTTGTTATAGTAAGGGCCGGGTAGCTATAGCTTTATTGGCAGCTGTGGCTAACACGGCAGTAGGTTAATTATTCTTTAGCATTTTTTTTTTATAAATAAAGAGATTATAGAAAGATTTATTATAATAAGTTGGTATTATAATTAAATTGTAGTTAAACTATATAAGAATATAATAAAAACTATTTCTTTAAAAGTAAGACTAGTCCTCTAGTACTTTTCATATATTTTTAAAATAATATAATTTCCTAGGCACTTTATTACTTTCTTAAAATATAAAGAAGTAAGTGGTAAGTATATCTTTAGTAAAGTATATGTTTTATTTTAAATATAAGCGAGTTTAATTATACTATTAATAATGCTAATTACTTAGGCGATTTTAATTACTTAAGATTTAAACAACTTTATAACTCATTAAGCTAATAATTATTAATTATTTAAAGAGAAGATACTATGAATAATTAAAAAATAAATTCTTAAGGATAATATAAAAGGCTAACATAATATTAAAAAGCGAATTCTCATTAGTGGGGATATAGCTAAGTATATAAGGGGATAGTTAAAAAGTTAATTAATAACAAGTATCACTAGCTATATTTTCACTCTAAGAATGCGATATACTCTTATCCCTTTCGACACTCGGCTATGTAATCCCTACACCTTATATAAATAAAAGAATTAATACATTATCACTTATTAAAAGTTTAGTACTTATTAAATAGTATTAAGATAAGATTTAAATAATTAAGTTAAATGATCATATAGGAAAGCTAGTTATTACTTATTAAAAATAAAAGCTATTTCACTTTAAACGGCGTTGAGTAACTAAGAATAAAAGTAAGGTTATAATATAGCGGCTAAAATATAAATTATCCCGTTAAAATATAATATATACTATTTAATATTGAAAAGCCATATTCTTATATAATGAATGTCCTAAGACTTAACGTACAATAACTTATTACACGGTATACATTTAATATTATTACGTTACTATTATTGATTAACTTAGCTATAAACTACCAACCCTTTTTAACGATACTTCCTTGCCACCTCGAATATTCTTAGAGTACAAAGGGAGCGGGAAACATATAAATCTACAAATCGCAAGGACACCCCGAGCTTCTTCCATCCAGCCAATGTCCATCCCTCTCTCTCGTCTCCTTTATCGACCTCCCTAGTACTCTCCTTAGAAGTCCCCTCCTAAACCCCTATTTTAAGGGCTCCTCGACCGCCTTATTCACGTAGACATAAGCGGTGGCCGTCTTTCCCACCTCCCGGGCCCTAAAACGAAGGTCTTTAAGCGCTGTTTAAATTACGTAATAAGCCGCGTACTTAGTCGTTAGCTCTACCGCGTTCGCGGTCTCTAAACTATCCTTAACGCCCTTCTCCTACTTGCTATTCACTTAATCAAAGACGTTATCTATTCCTCGCTAGGTAAGGGTTAGGCCGGGAGGAAATTAAGGGTTAAAACGCTTTTATTTCTTA
This sequence comes from Arthrinium phaeospermum, assembly GCA_006503535.1. NCBI lineage: Eukaryota > Fungi > Ascomycota > Sordariomycetes > Amphisphaeriales > Apiosporaceae > Arthrinium > Arthrinium phaeospermum. The sequence goes on along the minus strand of QYRS01000002.1, from coordinate 2,303,507 downwards.
AGGATATAAACCTCCTCGCCTTTAAAGCATTTCTAGCCGTTTAAAAAATAATCTTATATTATAATTAGCTTATAAAGGGTTTTATATAACGGCATTAATATATATACGATTGATTTTAATCTCTTTAATGTTAACCGCGGCGGCCTCGGCCTTATAAGGAGGGGTTATACTAAACTCTTTAAAGGTTAAAGCCATGGTTATAAAGGGGTTATAAAGGATAAGCTTAGTGGTGTAGCTGGTAAAAGTCTTAATACTAAAAGCAATCCCTTAATTAAGAAAAAAATTCCGTAGGATAAGCTTCTTTATTAGTTAAATTAAACAATAATATTTAATTAATCCTTTAGGCTTACTTTTAAACGCGTTATAACGCCCCTGCGTAGGAGGCTTATTAATATATTTAAATATAACTTATATAAACGAAACCTAACTTAATAGGCCTACGGCCTGTTTATTGTCCTAATTGCCGAGATACCTATCCCGAGCCATCGACAACTCAACAGCTCCTACCGGCAACTGGAAACCACAAAATCCAGTACCACCCGTAGAACACTCTCACTGTTAGAATTTGTCGAACCAGCCCCTTACCAGCCAAACGACGCTCGCCCGCGATTCTAACCTATCGTTATGGCAAGCGAAAACAAACCCGACGCGACGGCCAATCTACCCGTATCCAGCCGGAAGGTCGCCTCTCTATTCCGCTTCCCAATTAAGAATTACGCCACGCTCCTACGTATGGTATAGGTTTATACGTTAAGGCCGCCCGATATTAAATCGCGTATCTCAACGGATCCCACCTTCCGAACAGAAACGTTAGCATTATATAACTCGCTAAGGAAGCTGGCTTCCAAAGGCTTCAACGCGGAGCAGGGGCTGGCGGCCGTACTCTGGGAATATAGACTACGACCGACCAACTCCCTTAGGGGCAGAATTAAGACCTGGCTACAGCTATATTTAGACGATTTTCTAAAGCTAAGTAGGGCCTTGCGCAACCGGCATGGAGCGTTCCCGACGGGCCAAAGGGGATTAACGTTAGAAGGGCCAAGGTGATCGAGGTCCTGCCAGAGGTGAGGATACCCTTACCCATTTCCAAAACGTTTAGAACTGACGTCCGCAACTCCTTTTAGGACGTTTTACAGCAGCGTGTCTCCGTGGCTGATGCCCTAAACGACGAAAACGATGACGAGAACGACGGAAACGGCCATGGCTAATGTTCTCATTTCGCACCAAATCCGGGCGGAGAGCGCCGCTTACAATGCGGATCCATTAGGACGAGCTAGAGGAGGAGGAATGCATAGGATAATACCAAGTTATAGCGCGAAACGACCAGGTGTGAACCGGGAAGAACATATATAGTAGTAATACTGCAAATAGATGAATACAAACTAACTCCAATCACAGTTTTACTACATTATGATTATCTCGTCCAATACCCATATAGTCTTACCCCGCTGGCCCATATACATATAAGCGTTTACTACGAGAGACACTCTTCTAGCAGTATACTAGATATAGCTTCTTCACCTATTAGGGTTTAACCCTAGCCTAGACATTCCCCATAACTGCCGTAAAACCGTCCTTGCTAAGATAGCTTCTCTATTCATCCTGGTCTATAAGGGGGCCCTTATAACGGTTCTTATATTACCGGTCCGCATAGGTCTTATAGGACGCTTCGAGGTATTCTAAGAAGCTTTAAAGTCCTTTGATTATAGTTTACCTTTAATTGAAAGTATTATATAATAATCTAGCTTACCAAAATAATATATCGTAATAAAGGTACGTTAAATAAAACTACTTTATATAAGAACTTAAAAACTTATTTACATTATATATAAAAGTAAAATAAAACAATAAATATTAATTATAATATTATAATATCTTTCTTAATATAAAAACTAAAGGCTAAACATAAGTAAAATAAGTATAAAGCGTTAAAAAATAAGATAAAAGCTTGCTATATTCCATTGCTAGCCCCTTATAGCCGTATATCTTTTATTTATAATTAAAAGCATTGATAATAACCCTTGTTCTCACCCTAGAGCTAACTAGGCTAGCTGGAAAATACTTAAAGGCATCTCATTAATATAGTATACTACCTAACTCCATATAGCTAAGCTAATATCCCTTTTTCCAAAGTAGAATCCATCGTCTCCTATTTCTATATCGGCTAACATAGTACATTACATAACAGCTACTTTTATTATAATAATAATTCTTATACATTTATATTATAGCAAAGCCTATTAATAATAATAAGGTAGCTAATAATATAAACCCACGATTTAAATTAATCGATGGTATTTATATTAGGAAAAGACTCGTTAATCGAGAGCCATTAAGACGATATAAAGCTCTACCCAATTCTATAACCAGAGTGGAAAATGGGCCAGGTATTATACGAATGTAGGTACTGGTTAAGTTTAAATCGAGAATCGAGAATACTAACTTTCGCAACCGTCGAAGGAGCCAAGAAATTCTCGCCGCCTGAAAAGGGCAAAATCTACCAAGTCGTCCATCTCCCCGATGCCGAGGACCAGCCCGGCTCAGGGTGCTGGATCATCATTGACGAGCACATCACCCTCAATCAAGTCGACCAGGAATATTACGTACCACGCGACCGGCATGAAAACTATGGCCGCATTACGTCGGGGCCGCACTTAACCGACAGAAACAAGCTCGACCTAAACGACTTCGACGCCCTCGTGCGCAACAAGGGATTTCCCGGACTCAGATATACGCTACGGATATCTGTAGTCACTAACAGAATCGGGACTACGGCATACCGCGGCACTGCCGACATCTGGTACGAGGATCTGCGGCCGGCCGCGATACAACATACACCCGTAGCGACTATCCCAGGGAAGGCACCGCTTATTAACTTTACGGTAGATAAGCCAACCAAGGGAGCGCGCGGCACCACGGTTACCAGAAAGGCAGCGAAGGGCCCGCTGGCTCCTATAGCGGGTGCCGGGGTCGCCAAGAAGCGTATCCTACCTACCTCGTAGAACACAAAGAGCGGCGGCAGCGGACGGGACCAGAAAGGGATGACCAACAAGAAGGACTTAGGGCAGACGAAAGGGAAGCTCGATAGAGGTCATAGAGTCGTCGCGGAAGACGATAATGCCATAGACATTGACTCGCCGCCTCTGGGCGTAGCCACCCACCGCCGCGAGAATAGAACCCCCCGACAAGGCTTGGGGCTTAAGGTAACGAAGACTATCGGGGGCGGGTTGCCCGGTAGTAGCAACCAGCCGGGTCTACGTGCCAGCCGGACGTTCGTACCACCACCGGACGATAAGGAAGATAATGGACGTTCTAAAAGCCCCAGTTCGGTTATAAGCTATAATGACTTCGATAATTTCGAACCGCCGCCACTGAAAAAAACCGCATTTTCGGACTTCGAAGTAGATGATTATTAGTTTAAGCCGCCTTTTATAACACCATATTTAAAAAACGCGCGAGTAATAAGGAAAAAGAGGGAAAAGGCGTAAAAAAGATGGCGGAGGTAATAAAAAAGAAATAGAAGGCGGAGAAAGTAATTAAGAATTATAACAAGGATCTTAAGGAGGGAAATAAGTATATAATAGACTTAAAAATAGTTATTGCTTGTTTTAATAACTTATAGGGTATAATTAATAATTATAAGGATAAATTAAAACGTTAATATTATAAAAAAGTTATATATAAATACTTATTATATTATATAATATATATATTATTATACTTATTTTATACTTTATTAATACCTCTAGGATATTAAGATATATAATAGTAATTACTTAATTATAATATAATATTACTTTAATATACCTTTAACTTAAATAGTTTAAATAAAACGTTGAATAACCTCTCTTTAATAATACTTTACTAATATATTTTAAATATATCGGTTTTTAATATTTAATAAGTAAATAGGAATAATAGTATAAGTGTAGCTGGTGTAAATAGCCTTAGTAATATCTTTATTATTTATAACATTCCATTAAGGCTTTATTAATTTTCGATAGCCGTTGCATTTATAATTACCGCGGTAAAGCAGTAGAGAAGAATCGCTTTATAAGTTAAGTATTTTAATATTAAATATAGTATCCCCTTAAGCGCTAAATACAGCTTAAAGAATTGAAAACCCTCTTTTTACATAATAAACTAATAATATATTTAATTAACTCTTATATATTCACTTTTTATCTTAGCTACACGATGCGCCTAGTAACTAATACCCTTAATTAAATATTATAAAGCCTAGCTCTAGTTTTTAAGCTAAATTCAACGCTTAAGGGGATATTAACTTAATAGTAATAAATATCTAATTAAGCGAATTCCTAAAGGCGCGATTTTATATCGCTGCTATATTAATCGCATTATTTCTTATCATTAGCTATTGGACCTAGGCTATCTTTAGCATTAAATCATTTTAAGCTCACTTATTATAGTGAATAGTCTAAATGTTATATAGATCGCTAAGTAGTTACTAAATAGTATAATAAATTAATATTATAAATGTTTTATTATTAAAAGTAAATAAAACGAAATATATGGGGCTATAAACGTATTAAACTTATTTAACTATTACTTTCGTTATTAAATATTATAATATAAATATCCTTAAGATTATTAAAAGGTTAATCCTCGCCGGCGAGGAGCACCTTAAAAAGGAAATCGATAGAGGTAGTTTATAATATCTATATATCTTATAAATATAAACGTTCTATAGGCATTAGCTATTAAATATTCGGAAAATACAGCGTAGCTTACTCCTATTAATATAACCTTTAACCATGAAGTTAACACGAATATCTCGTTTTTAAGTCTATGAAAAAAGCCTTTATAAAATGTCTTAAAATTATTAAAATCATTAACTTCCCTATAAGGATATATATTAAAGTAGGCTAGCATTACGTAATTAATAAAGGAGTAGCTATTATTAAGATTACTGGCTTAATTAATAACTTAATTATATAAAAGTTAAAGATATTATGATAAGGTTATTTATAAAGTTGCTATTTGACTAATTAAATATATAAATATTCTCGTTAGCTAACTAACACCCTTATAACGGCTTATTAGAAAATATTAAAAACTACCCTAGTAATTTAACTTAAGCGCTAATAGGTTAATATAATGAATTTAGTTAAGAAAAAGTCGAACCCCTTTATTTATAGATATAAAAATATCCTACAATAAAATTTTAATATTAAACTTTAAGAATAGATATTATTTAAAAGGCCTTTAATAATTACTAGAACTAGCATGAACGGAGACGGTATACCTAGCTTATCTAGTTCGTTTATATATACTTTACTAATATAATTAAATAAGGTTAGCGAGGCCTTTTAAAACTAACCTTTATTAAACCGATTTAATAATAATAATAGGTTAATAAACTATTCTAGATATAGGAAAAACGCCTCCAAATCTTGCTCGAAATAAAAGCGCGCAAGGTCGAGCTACACAAAGAAGAAAAGGACCGCAACCATAAGATGCGCGCGTGGCAGCTATAAAGCAACTACACCGATAACCTCGTCCGACTCTAACAGCCGCCAGCATACAGGCGAGATTTCTTCCAGCCCCGTACAACGCGATATTATTAAGGCGTTTCGCGAAACGACCCTGACGGATAACGAGATCCAGGTATAGCAACGGGCGCGGGCCGTCACCGTGTGGCTTAGTATTGCTAATGGGACAGTCGATTACTTTGCCCAGCCCGTATTCGAACCAGAGACTCGAGCATTGCTTCGGCCACGTCTCCCAAGATTGAAAACTGCCGTCTAAAGATCTGCGGCTCGGCAGGCTCTGTTATCAATATTTTAATACTACTAATACACCTAAGCTTTTGTAAAGATGCGTGTGCAGCCGCTTGGAAGAATAACTAGGGCAAAGTGCTCGATATACGGAGTGTAGCTTTAGTATAAAGCTCGCTGGCAGAATTGTTCGGTTAATGTTAATATTATGTCGCTTATAGTTACAGCATCTTTTATTACATACTTTAAAGGGTAATAGAACAGGCACACTTAATAGAACATAATATATAAGCTTAGTAGGGTTGATCAAGCCCACCTACAGAGATCGATCTTAGCAGCTTGACCCTGTATCTTCGAAGGAACAGCCGACGAACATTTCTCACCTACTTGCCTACCTACCGACCTTTCCCTACTTACACACCTGGGTCACAATTGAGCACCTACTGGTAATGGAATATAAAACGGTAATCTACTTTACCATTCGGTCCGATTAAACATGGTAAGTCGCGATATTAACTTACTTACGTATGTAAATAATTTAGAATACTTTCGTAAGCTAAGTAACCAGTACTCATGTATCCAGTTACCGAAACCCCACTAACCTTTCGCACTCCTCCCAGCCTAGGCACCCATCTACCGATGCTAAGACCGCTGGTTGAGCGCCTCCTGCATGCTTCACCACCACACGCTTGGACAGGCAGCATTTGCCGTCGCAATCCAATTCCCTTCTACTCCATTCATAGCGCATCCACAATGCCTACGGCAATAGATTCCAGCTTCAGCAGCGACAATTCCCAAATGGAGACTGATAAAATATCCAGGGCGTCTGCTACATAGCCGTCACCTGCGTCGACGACTTCTGACCCGGACATTAAGAACGCTAAGCACGTTGACACCGTGGCAGGGGCGGACGGCGCTTCCACATCTCAAGCATATAGCGTTGTGTGCAGAACCTTTTGCAGCTTACACTCCCACGGAAGAGGTCCTCGCGTAGACTCAACGAAGAGTCCTTCGAAACGTCCCTTGATCGAATCGAACAGGACCCCGAAGTCGAAACTTTCTTTCATATCCGAATTCGGTACGATTGGGGTAGGGTACGATTGGGGTAGGGAAGAGCTCGTTTCGATACCTGTAGATTCCTCGTTGTACGGCACTTTCAAGACCTTTATCGGCTATACATTACATCAGAAGATCAACCGGACTTCAATCGAATCCTGACGGAGACCCCGGCTCGGTCCCCATTTTACAAGAAGATCTTACCGACTGGAACTTCCGGCATTACGATCTGAAACCCACGCCAACGACCATCAACCCATGATTCGCCCGACACACACAGATGCGGTATGCATGCATTCTACCACTCCAAGAGCGCAAGAGAGTGACCGAGCAAGTCGTGCTCCGGCTCGACTTGCCTGGGTCTGCTCAGCCTATGGCCAAAGCAGAAGATCTTCAGCGCAAAAATGATGGTACGCCGCCACCGTCGCCACTTCACCGCAACAATAAGACGAGTAACGAAGACAACGATGATAATAAGGTCAAGCCGCTACTTACAGCGGCCGCGGCCGATTGGGCCGGAGCCGACTTCACGGATGACAAGGTCAAGAGCAGAAAGGTCGCCCACAGCAGAGGACTAAGCTATAGTTCCTATGTTGGCGTAGATAGATCGTAAGCGAAAAGGTGAACTAGGCAAGACGCCGCTATATAGATTACAGTTTAAAAATTCATAGCGGATAGCATTTTTAAAAAGATTATCACTTTTAGACGGGGGGTTTTACAAATTAGCTGGCTTTATATAGTAATCTAGGGATTTTTTATTATGTAAACTATTGATAAGGATTAAGAATTACTTACTACTAGGTTATAAAAACTATGGGTTTTAACTTAAGAATAATATTATACTATATGTGTTTTCCTAACACTTAATAAGCATTATAAAGTTTACTATATGTTTATAAGCGGCTATACAACTAGTATAATTATTAAAATATCCCGAAGCTCGATGTTAACGGGCGTTTTAGCTGGCGGCTTAATATAACTTAAAATTACCTTTTACGTTATAAATTAAATCTAAGAATAACCAACTAATAGATTAATTAAAAATGATATTATATTTTTTCGCAGTTCATAAGCTATTATAAGAGAAGAGATCTAATTAACTAAATCTTATAAGGATAAATAAGGGAAGGATTTGTTATATTAAAGCTTTAAAAGGCGAAGTTTAAACTAATTAAACCTCTTTAAAGGTATATAAGTCGCTTAAATTAACAAGTATTATATAAGTTAACATCCTTTATCCCGAGTAGAAAAATAAATAAAATCTTAAAAATATACCTTACTTAACTCCTATCACCTTTAGTACTAACTATAGTATATACGTTAGCCTTTACTTACAATTATTAAATAGTAATTAAGCACGATTAAAATTAATCCCTACTAAACAAACGTCTATTCTAATTGCGACGCTGCTTTTAAATTAACATTATAATGGGAATAAACCTCTAGATATAAATAAGCCTTTAGGTAGGCTTATATATAGAGTTTATATTAATAATGAGAACTTAATTAAAACTTAACGTCGGGGAATCGAATCTATCTAGGTTTAGCCCATCATTACTAACACCTTAGCCGCCTTTCAAGTTAAGCCTTAAGTTATTATTTTCTAATATGATCCGGCCGGGTCCCTTATAAAAGAAGTCTTTTATGCGCGCCTGCTACTATGGTCGCACCAGTCTCCGGTAAAGGATAACTTCCTAATTATTCGCGAAGTATCCTGGCTCCATAACCCGCTGTTGTCAACTATTAGCTACCCCTTCTCCCTCGTCGATACCAGCAACCTCCCGCCTCAATTCCAGCACTCTACCCCTCGTTGCCAATGTCCTCGCTTCGCCAGCCGCCCCTCGTTAACGCCACCCACCGCGCCGTACAACAGGGGGAGGGGCACCTCCAGCTATATATAAGTTGCGAATAGATAGCTACGAGGGCTAACCAATTCTCTTTTTTTAACTAATTCTCCTATAAATGCACCTGTCGCTATATCAGCGACACCCACTATGATAACGTTATTATTTTCTGTATATCTTATTAACTACGACCAGTTATTACATAACTTAACTATGTAAGTTAATAAACAGTCGAATCTATCCATCCGTTCATCCCCCGGCCCCCCTCCCCCCGGCCGCCGCCTTAAACTACTTCGAAATTTCTATTCGCCCCGGCCTATATACGTTTACTATACTTTATTAGGCATATTACTAAGTCGTCGTTATTACCGCCGTTAGCCGCTTTATAAGCCCTATTAAGGGTTTAATGTAAAGCGTCGATAATACTTTAAAAATCGATATATTTATTTTTATTACCACTTTTAATATTAATAAATATAACATTAATATAAAGCTTTATAAAAGGCTAGTTATTCTTAACGTTTTTAATTCGTGTTTTAATTTAATTACGTATCTTATTATTATTTAAGACGTGGGTTAAAGTAAAATTAATAGTTTAAATTCTAATAAAAAAGGAAAAATTTAAACTTTATTTAATAATAAAATAAATAAATTTTAAAGGTTTATTTAAATTTATTTATATTTATATTATTATTCCCTTTTTTTTAACTATAATAAAAAAACGCCCCTTAATTCCTTTAAAATTTTTAAATAAATTATAAAATTATTATATTATTTATATTTAAAATTTAAATATTCGTCGCGAGGTTTTTATTAAGAATTTCGGCTTAGTAATTTAATTAAATAAAGGCGTTATTAGCCTAGTTATAGAAAAAAATATCTATAAATAATACTAATTAAGTAAATAAAATAATTAAAATAATTAAAATTAATTTAATTTTATTAAGTATAAGCGCGTCCTTTATATTTTTTTAATTTTTATAAAAATTTATAATTCTTTAAAAAAAGGAAAATAAAAGAAATAAAATTAATATTAAAAAAAGGTATATAATTAAAAGGTTATAATAATAATAAAAAACGTTTACTATTTTTAAATTTATAATTATATTTTTATTTATAGCTTATTTAAAAATTTATATCGGTTATATAATTATCAATTATTTATAAGCTTTTTAATATTAATCGATTTAAATCTTATTTTTATATAATTTAATTTATAGGTTTATTATTATATTTAATATGTTTAGATTATTATATAAACTTATATAATCTATTAAATAGCTATAAAATAAAAAAGGAAATTAATTAAACCTAATTAATATCTAATAATATAAAATGTTTAAAATAAATAAATATTTATAATTAATTAACTCTTAGTATAATTAATTTATACACGTTAATCTCTTTATATTTTTATATTAATTAAAATGTATAGTTAATTTAAATATAATAAATAAGATAAAATAAGTTAAAGGAATAAGTTTTAATTCTTTAAAGAGTTTTTTTTAATATTAAGGGTTAAACTAATTATTTCCTTTAGCTAGTAAACTAAGATAAGCCTTATTATACGCGTTATAATAAGAATCGCTTTAAAATTATTAAGGGATATATATTTTAAAAATTAACAAGGTGCCCCGTTAGCCTTATTAATATTAATCTATATTTAATTTTAATTAAATAATTTAAATACTTTAAACCTTAAAAGGTTGATTATTTATTATATTTAATAAATACTTTCTTAAATATATTATTTTTATTTAATATATATATAGTATTATATCCTTTTATTAATTTTTATTTATTAATTTTACTTAATAATTTAAAAGATTTATTACCGATTTTAATAATAAAACATTTTTATTAATTTATCGCTAACTTTACTTAATATTATTTCTATTAAAATATTTATTATTAACTTTAATAATAAAAGTTTTTTATTAATTTATTAATAAGGTAAAAGCTATTTAAAATTATTATAATGACTCTTTTAAATTCTATAATTATATTATTAACTTAACCTTTTTTATTATTATCGTTACCTTTTCTCGTTATCTTTATTAAAGCCGGCATCGCTAAACCTTAATTCCACCTTTATTAACTTTAACTCGTTAAATAATAAACATTAATTTAAATATAAGCTAAATAATCGGCTTAGGTTACTGTTATATTTAATATCAACTTATATATTTATAACCTTTAAATTTATTAAAAATAAAAGAATAAACTAAAACTAAATAAATAATTTAATAAAGAAAATAAAGAAAGCGATAATAATAAATAATAAAAGGCCCGCGATCTTTAAATTAATAACTTTTATTCAAACGATATTATTTAAATATTAAATAATTATATTATTTATAACCTTTTTCTTAACTCTTTTTAATATTATCGCGTTACTTATTTTATTAATAAATATTATAATAAATTATTTATGTTTAATATATTTAATTATAATAATAATTAAAGTAATTATAATAGTATTATTATTAACTTTCTTTTATATATCTTTAAGTTTATTTTATTATTTTATAAAATTAAAAGCGAAATAGCTTTTATTTATTTAACTTAAAGCTAAGGTATTTTATTACTTAAAATATACTATTATAATATATTAAGTTATAATATATTAGGTTTAAATTAAATTATTTATAATATATTACTAATTATTATAACCTTAAACACTGTTAATAATAATTTTAAGATTATAATATTCACTATTACCTTATTTAAAGTACTATTAAATAATGTACTTTTAAGCTATATTTTAATTAAAACTTATAATAAAACTTAAATTATACTTTAACTTAATATACTTAAAGCTTATATCGTATAATATTTAATAATATTAATAACGTTTATAACCATTAATATAATAAAGTTAATCCTTTATATTTATCTTTTTTTAATAATTATCCTATTTAAACCTATTAATTATTTAAACCTTTTTAAAATACTTTCGATTTAATACGGAATTTATTACGCTTTTAAACCTATTTTATTAATTATTACCTTTTAAATAATACTTATCTCCACCTTAAGAATATATTATATAACTTTAAAAACGTTAATTTATTTAAATTAAATAATAATAATAAATAATAATAATATATAATACGTTTTTTTATTTATAAAAGCTAAAATTATTATTAAAATATTAACGATTACTATTAATAATAATAAAAAAGGTACTTATTATTTTTAAAACATTTAAAAAAAGCTTTATAATTTCGTTAACTATTTTAAGTTAATTTATAATAATACACTTTATTCTATTTTTACTTTCTTATCTTCTTCCTCTTTTAATTTTAACTTTAACTCTAACTTTAAATATATTTATTTAATATACTATAACCTTTATAATATTAACACCTTAATATAAATAATTGAAAATAATAAAAGTTAAAAGTTAAAACTTTTATTATTATTAAATTAAGAATATATATTTATTATATTTAATAAATTATAATATAAATACCTACTTAAAATTTAATCGAGTTTTATTATAAAAAGTAACTATAATTAAATTTAAAAGGCTAAACCTATCGCTTTATACTTAAACTTAACCTTATTATTTAACGCTTACATTAACGCTATTAATATAAATCTTAATTAAAACTTTATTAAACCCGATTTTATTACCGTAAATAAACGTATATATATAAAAACGACTACCTTAAAGATTACTTTAAATTTAATAATATTGGTAAGTTCTTAACCTTTTTTTTATATTAAAGGAAATAAAAGAAGAAGATAATTATAATAAAATAATAATTAAAATTATTAAAACTATAATAATATTTAAAACAATTAAAAGAAAAGAAAACGTTTTAAATAATAACCGCCGGTTATAAATTAAGTATTAATTATATATAAACTTATATATATCTTAAGATTATATGCTTATTAATATAGCTAGGATATATTTAAAAAAAGCGTATAATAATTAAAAAGGATTTTTATAACGTTTTAAGACTATATTAAGATTAACAGCGACGATATAAATAATAACAACGGTATTTTATAATTTATTAAGTTAATAAATAAAGGGTGAAAGATCTAATTAAATAGCTAGCTAACTAGCTAGCTAGTTAATTCTTTAATTTAATTTAAAGATCTCGCTTTTAATGTTTAATATATAACTTCTGCTAATAAACTCACAACTATTTAAATATGTATTGTTTCTTCGCCTTGTTTTATAAAGGGTATGGCCTTAACGTATAAACTTTAAAGAAATTATATATATATAAGACGTTTAAGTTATAAAATATAAATACATATAACGTCTCCCTGCTTTTTATTTACTTCGCTTCTATATATATTATAGCAATTCTTATCCTATATATATATTATAAAAGCTGTTTTAAACAGCCTTTATACCGGGTCCTTTATGCGAGTAAATATAAAGAATAAGTATAAGTATACATGTGTAAACTTTAAGGTAGTTGGTATATGTATAAGGCAATAATTGATAGATAAAAGTGATCGCAGCAATTCCTCGTATCTGTTCACCTGGCTTCTATAGATATTAAAGTAATAATATGCATATTATGGAAGTTTCATTACATAACCTATATATAGCCATATCTACGTTTATATTCTTTAAAAAGAGAAATGAGGAGAAAGAGGTAATCTAAAGCTAATAAGAATACCGCTTCTAAGATAATTGATATATATAAAGCTTTAATTAAATCCTTAAGTAATACTTGCTTACAGGTGAATAATTTTCACAACCCTTAAAGTCTTATTATTATTTAAGTATTAATTAAACTTAGAAAACTTAAGTATTAAATAAAGTTAACCGAATTTCTAATTAAGGCTCTTGTTTTTCCCGGCCTACTCTTAACTTATCTTCCTTTATTAACTCACTCTTCTCACTCTTTTTCTATCAATTCATTCTTCCTTTATTAACTTATTCTTCCTTTATTAATTCACTCTTCCTTTATTAACTTACTCTTTCTTTATTAACTCACTCTTCCTCTCCTCCTAGGCATGAGTTTAAACTACATCTATTTAAGAGTTTATTTTATATATTAAATAAGAATATATTATCGATTAATAATCCTAAGCCTACTTAGTTAGCCTTATATAAGTCCCTTTTTTCTTATCTCTAGATACCACTGGGTACGGCCTCAGCCTATTTTGTTACCGCCTTAGTCGATCTACTTGTCCTTCTTATCGAGCCCTTTAATTAATGCCCGGAACCATAAATAGTCCTAAAAGTTGCCCTAAAAAAATTAGGGTTAAAATAGCTACGGCTATTTAATCTTGTAGCTAAAGTATTTAAGCTACTTAATTTGCTTATTAAGGAAGGCTATGTTATTATAGCCTTTTTATTTCTTTTAAGAGAATATGGTTACTCGTCCTCCGTTAACTTTCACATACTTATATCCTCCACCTAGCTTCTCTTTCACTATCAACTTTTATATTTCCGATTGTTTTCCTTTCCTTCCATTAACTTTAACGTCCTCTATCATCTACCATTAGAGCCGTAAATTCTTTTCTATATTTCTAATACTTTTAAGACATTAATAAACTTCCCCTTTTATTAATATCTCTTTACTCTCCTATTACTATTACATCTTTCCTTTCTTTCTACTCTATTATTTCTTGCCCGGCATATCGTAGCGCCAACTCTCTATTCTTTCACCTTTACTAACCTATATCTTCTCCCATCCACCACCACAGCTCAGCTTAGTCGTCTGACTTATATATATACCATACCGACATGACAGAGTAACTGCACGCTTTCAACCCTTATGCCTTACGGCACTGCCGCACCCCCATTCATTTTATGCTCCCTCCAGAGGTACGTTTGCCAGTTTGATATATCCCAATCCGCCACTGGCTCTTCGCCGCGAAACGCTCATGAAATGCCGAGTACATATGTCAGATACCGATTCTTTCTCTACTACTGTAACCGCGGTCAGCGGATTCACCTACCATGCGCCGGGGTTTGCAGAGCCTCCTGACTAATGTATGCTGCCCGAAGGACTCGGCCGTGGATATGATGCGAGACACTGACTTATGCATCCATGCCAGGGTTGACTGGTGTCTGTACAAGTGCGCAAGCGCGAAGCACTTGGCCTGTTACTAGGAGACCTTCGGAGACACCAGACCAATGAACCTGGCCAGGCCCGCAGCTGGCTTGATAGACACAGCCAAAGCGAACCCTGCGTGTCGATCCCCAGCGATGATGAGAAAGCCGCTGGAATATCGGCAGGCAGACCCGGGACGCTCCTGGGCGAAGAGCTTGGATCCTGTCGAACAATTTCCGCCGGGAGGTAAGTTTTCTCAGCCCCAGACTTCGCGGCAGACACTGACTACAAATGGCCAGGACGACGTCGAGCGACAGTTTACCTTCGAAGTATTCATCGTTTCATGGTTCGTAGCCTCCTCGACTCCTCCATATCCCATGACTCTAGCTAGATATGCCGACTGACATGGTATCGCCACAGGCCTGCGCCGAGGGCGTGTCTAGATACATGAAGAAGGTTCGAGTGGCTTGATCCGTCATAACTATTGGACGGATAGTATTCTGTCGGCCAAGGGCCACCAAGCACTCTTCTCCCTTGCCCTTCCTCGACGACACCTACCTGGATCTTCTCTTTATAACCCGGTATCCACCACCACGGGAGAGAAGACAGATCAGCACCCGCCCCCCTCCATCGACTGCTGAGGCGCTGTTCAACACACAAGCAGGACAGAGCAGGCACAGAACTGGAGGATCCTTTACGGGACTGCTTCACAGGACCCAACTCAAAACCAATGCCAGGATTAGTTGGTAAAGTCTGCTTTGGGGAATGGGCTGCCCGGCTAAAGACTCACCATCAATAAGCCTGTCAGCAACACTGAAGCCAGCCGGCCCTCGCCCTTGGATGTTGACAGCATCAAGGTTAGCCTATCGACAATTGGCCCCGGAGGGAATAACGGACGATGCCACCCTACCCAAATAACGCCTTGCGACATACATAGCTCACAAGCACCCGAGCAGCCCCGACCTTGACACGATACTGGATCAGGGGCCCTTAAACACCCCACCAGTACACAATCTACCCCACCGACAACCTATCAGGCGCTACACCCACCATCACCTCTTCCTTTCTTCATCATCACACATCTAGGATCAACACGTTACAGCGATGCTGGCATATTCTAAGCCACTTCGCCTGATTCAAGTGTTGTAGCGCGGGACAAGAGACCCTCGAGTACCGGAAAGGCAGGCCGCCGGGTACGGCCGCTACTTTACACGCTCCTCATTCGTCCTCGCTTACCGCGAACTGAGGGTAGCAAGATCACGGTCTTCTGGCAACCTTACACTCCATTAAGCTTTGAATACGTAAACCAGGATACACTACAAAGCCGTGTCGCATGCTTAAACGCTGCGGCGGATCATCTAAGAGGGGGGCTTTATACCCACTGATGAGAAAGCCGCTCGCGACGAGCGGTACTTCACGTGTTCCTCACCAGCCTAGACGAGTACACCGACGCCCCGGAACACGGAAGATGTCGGGCGAGGCCAAGCGGAGCGCCCGCGGTCGCGGATCCGATCGCACCTCTAACGATGGGCTGTGCTACTCCTATGGCCTCGCTCTTTCGAGAAAACACTCGTAAAGGACCAGGTTCCCGGTATGAACGCCTCCAGAAGCCCTTGTCGCCTTTCCCGCCCCACCCTTTCGCCCTTTCGAGAAGATGCTCGAACAGGACCGGGTGCCCGAGCAGGACCAGGTCTCCGGTGCAAAGGCCTCCGGAAGCGGGCACGATCCCGCCCGTATGGGTAGTGACGAACGACAGCCGTAACGAACGACAGCCGATGTATAACCTGTCTTGTTGACCGCCCTGCCTCTTAACCTGTTAGAGAAGATACTCGAACTGGACCAGGTGCTCGGTATAGACGCTTCCGGAGGCCCCTGCCTTTTTGCCCGCCCTACCCTTTCGACCCATCCTTTCGCCCTTCCGGGAAGATACTTAAACAGTATCAATTGCCTAAGGCAATTAACGGCGTTACGGAAGAGAGACGAAAAGGCTGGACGCCCAGAATCCACCATAGGGGCAAAATCGAAACGAAAGAGGCGGCAATCCAGGCTATCTCCGCACCAGTTAACCTTCTAATCGCGGCTCCATCAGCGGCAGCTCCTAACGTAGAGTTCGGATACACCCACGAGAATTCGGACGTTGTGGGGTACCCAGCTCGCCCCCGAGACGATTACTCGGTCGCAAGCCGCTGTATGTATCGGGATCTTGAACTCGAAGCCGCCATCCACCAAATAGGCAGCATAAACACCTCGTCAGAGGCTATGTGACCATTGGACGCCCCTGGAAGCCCCTGTCGTGTTGCCTGTCACGACTTGGATAGCCATATTACCTGCCACCGCTTGCTCTAGCCTCGCTCTTTCGAGAAGACACTCGAAAAGAACCCACAATACTCTAAACACCAATCATCCCCAGGGATCCGCCTCGCAGAAAGGGCATCGCGAAAGCCCCGTAACCCATCCAATCACGACAACAGCAGCATCACACTACTGTTACGGGTCCCAGCAGCTCCAACATCAACACCAGCACCGCCGAAAAACAACGCTGCAACCAATACGGACGTCTCGAGCCCCTCTCGCAGTTTCGCAACCAGCGTTATCCCAGCCTAGCCTGCCGCGAACTGCCTGGCCTACCGCAAGGGAAACAATAAGAAGCGACAAGAGCGGTTCGAGACGGCGCGGGCCCGGGAGGAAAGGGAGGAGCAGAAGAAGCAGCGTCAATCGGATACGGCAGATAGCCTGCCAGGCTCCAGGCGTAGATACTCCGAAAGCTCCCGTGGTATTGCCTGCTCCGACTTGAATAGTCGTAGTACCTGCCACAGCTTCATCTAGTCTCGCTCTTTCGAGAAGACACTCGAAAAGGACCAGGTCTGTCGGACCAGCACAGTCAAGGGTCGTCTACAGATTCCCCGGGCATCCTCAAGCGCGCCAAAGATGACGCCGAGCAGGTTCCGGCGCCGGTGATGCAGGAAGTACCGCACAGTTATAACTCGGGCTCACACCACCATAGGACAGTAGTGCCTCTGAAGCGGCTGGCGTTCGTTCCGGAGACAACGTCGGAGCATGACATCGAGCAGCACTTGCCACCGGTCCCAGCATTTTTACACACGAAGTACTACTGCCAGAGGCCAACACTGCCCGACCCTGCCGATACTGCCCAACCCTCCCAATAACGTTTCCGGTCCCAGGTTCTCTACACACGAAGTACTCCTGCCAGAGGCCAACACTGCCCGACCCTGCCGATACTGCCCAACCCTCCCAATAACGTTTCCGGTCCCAGGTTCTCTACACACGAAATACTCCTGCCAGAGGCCAACACTGCCCGACCCTGCCGATACTGCCCAACCCTCCCAATAACGTTTCCGGTCCCAGGTTCTCTACATACGAAGTATTCCTGCCAGAGGCCAACACTGCCCAACCCTCCCAACAACGTTTCCAAACAAGTACGGAGCTGCCAACGCAGTCCAGCGCCACAATACCAACCACACCTCTACTCTCACCGTTCTATCGACACCACGACTATTCCCGAGAAACGAACTCGGCTACGAAGCTACTACTATCCCGCCACGTACCCCGTCACCTACTTATTGCGTCCGCGGTCGCGACTGCCAGAAGAAGTGTTAACGGGTTGTCTCCCGCGCCGAGCGCGAGCCTTCGCCACTAGAAGCGGCTCATAGCAGGATCTTACCACCTAGCCGTTGCACGGATCTATTAGGACGCCCGCAATAAACTATGCGGATTTCTCCAGCCACTCCAGTTTGCCTCGATCCGTCTAGGCAATCAAGAGGCTATATATACAAAACAGCAACTATTACATTCTTTCCTTCATTCAACTTCTTCCAGATCGCACAGGGACCAGTGCCCGGCCTCGGAATCGGCTTCGCGAACTAAACCTGGCGGGGCCACAGACAGAGCCCTCTCAAAAAGAAACTTAAGCAGGCGGCCCGCAGGCAGACAAGCCCTCCCAAGACGATACTTGGGCGGGCGGGCGGCCAAACAAGCCCTCTCAAGAAGATACTTAGGCGGGCGGGCAGGCCAACAAGCCCTTTCAAGAAGACACTTGGGCGGGCGGGCAGGCAAACAAGCCCTCTCAAGAAGGCAATTAAGCGGGCGGGCAGGCAAACAAGCCCTCTCAAGGAGACACTTAGGCGGGCGGGCAGGTCGACAAAGCCCTCTCAAGAAGGCAATTAAACAGGGAGCCCGCAGGTTGGTCAGAATGCTCCCCCAAGAAGATGCTTGAGGAGAGCCAGGTCATCCCGGTGTGGACGCCACCACGGACCCCACGAATTAAGGTCAAGACTCTAATCGCCCAAGTCTTCACCACTAACCACAGGCAGGCCACAAAGCTCTCCTAAGAAGATACTTAAGGACAGCCAGGTCATCTTGGCTGCGGTAAACCCCAACCGCTACGATCTGCAGCGGATGCATCGCCTTCACTGTTACCAATACCAACGGCACGCCAAGCTACGGATCCGGGCGATATTATCTTCCACTACCTACGGGACTAGAGGACCCAACCGCGAAGCACCTCCCCTACTTGCGATAAAGAACCCCGTCGCGGGCAAGCTAACATTGCCCATATAAATATCAATATATAGAACAGAAGTAGCCATTCACTACTCGTTAGTAACGGAGGCCGAGTGGCTCGAAACAAGACTGGCAAGCCCTTATACACCTTCAACCAAGAGTTTATACTTTGGAAAAAGAAAACTAAAAAGATGGCGGCGAGCAAAAAGTTAGCCTAAATAGCCGCCAAACAGTCCTTAATAGCGACTAATTATATATCTAGCTGCTAGTAGGGGGGTCTAGCTATGGTATATTAGCGATCTTACCTAAGGAGATAAACCAACTAGGTTCGTGGCCGGGAGCCGACGAGTAAATTACTTGGAGGTTGGCGCCGCCCGACTATACCTTACCGGACCCTCGACCCTTACCGGCGGCGCACGGAGGACTGGTATTGATGGGCTGCCATGGCGGTCGGGATGGTGGACGAACCAGAAATCGAAGAGGGCCATTAGCATCTTATAACAATGTCACGATAGCGCTGTATTTACTTCCAGCTTAGGTTGTAGCTTATATACAAACGAAACAGATAAGTCAATATACGTTCTCTCTGAGCTATAGTGACCAACTGGCATCCGCCATCAGCTGTTGGCAAACTGCCGTACCAAAGGATGAAATTTATAGACTAGCCTGCGTTATGTGGGTGTTCTCGCGGATCTGGCCAGCTGAGCCAACGGCTGGCCGGTACCGATCCAACCCCGATGAAAACGTCACCGGTCGCATCCTGTAGCTAAGAATAGCTGTCCAGGTCAATGTAACAGGCTTTATCGTAGCTTCCACGCGACTACCCCTTCCCAGGAGAAGGACGGATCCTCCAGCTCCGCGAGGCGGCACAGCGTAACACCATCTCTCCTACCGGGGTCGGAATGTTCTCGCCAGTAGTTCCGCCAAGCTCGTCCCGTCTTCCGCACCTCCTCGAGCCGTGCAGCGTCGTCGGCGTCGGCATGACAATGCACGATATGAGACCATAGTGGGGTAATCCTAGCGAAGGTCTTGATGCGTCGGCATAAGCCGCACATTAGCAGCGGCTTAGGCGTAACCTGGGGGGCAGTAGGCGGCACAAGGTCATCGGGCGCGAACGCGACCATGGCGTCGACGCCGCCGAACGCCGCGGTGAGCGGGAAAGTGCACTCGAGAGTAGGATAGCCATGCCATCGCGGCCGAGAAGAGGCCGGCCCGCGGGGTGATTTTTCGCTGACCCGTAACACTTCGAATTGCAACAAGCAGGCCTCGTAAGTGATTAAAGCCGCATGCTATTGAGCGGGGTTGGCAAGTCAGTCGTCAGGTAACCAGGCCAAGAGCTTGCGAGGCTTACCTATAAGAGACACGGCGGATCGTGGTCCGTGCATTCGACAGGGATCAACATCCCCTCTGCCCGTAAATACCGCGCCATGTCGTAGCAGCGCTGGCGGTCTAAGTTACTAGAAGACTTTTCGTAATAGATATACTAAGGGACGACGCAATATTACTGGTAGCACAAGTGCGAACCGTCCATCGACGCGAACGGGCCGCAGCCCAAGAAGTTATCGAGGTCGGCCCCTCGCCGAGGCCACGTTAAAAACCACGCGATTACGCGCGAAAACGGAGTGATATAATCGTCGTACTTAAAGGTCTTAAGGAAAGGGGGTTAGCTGCTGCCAAGCGGGTAAGAGAAAAAGCTTACTTGTCGTTCAGAGCTCTAGAGGGGGCATACCTGCGGTATCGAAAGAGGCCGGCAAAGATACACAGCTCCACGGCGCTCCAGTCTGCCGAAGCAATAACGCAGGTGCCCCTGTAGGCGCGGCACAGGCCCCACGACATCATCAAGGCGTCTATATGCTGCTGGAACGCCTCGAACGCCCCTTGGCTAAGCCAGCTCAACGCCCTTACCTAGAGCGGCTATTTCCTGAAGCGCTTGACTTCGTACGCCGGCACTCGCTCCCTCTAGTCGAGACCCCAGAGCCTCCGCCGCTTGCCGCCTTTGGGGGCGGTAACGGGGGCGGCGTCCATATACTAGGTCGGCACGGGGTGCGGAACGAGCACCCGGCCGAAAGCGGCGTGCGCCATGTCAAGTCGATACATAGTAGCCGTCCTAGGCGGTGGGGGTCGCGTACAAGTATCTTCGCCCGGGCTCGACATCCCGACAAGCCGTCCTACCGACATGCCCGGACCCGTCACAGCTAAAGGACCATATGTACAAACTGCCACTGCCGCTGCACTTAACTTCCGGGCTCATGAAAGCGCCGGTAGTATCTCTGGAGGTTCCACCGCTTCGCGAATGTCTAGCCACAAGGATAGCCGTTAGGCTTGCGACAGTCGCAGCGGAATCTGTTCTCTACAGCCTGCTTCTACAGACTCTCCGTAAGCCGTCCTCTATAACGATAATAGCGTAGCGGATATAGAAAGAAGACCGATCGGTTTAGCATAAAAGGAGATTTAAGCCGGCTTTGCATTTCTTATAATTTAGCGTCGAATGGCGGCGGGTTTATTAAAGGCTACTACCCTCTTCTACCCCTATTCTACCTAAGAACACTCGAAGAGTTTACAGTCCCGTTTTGGCCGCTTCGTTAATATCTCTTTACCGCACCTTATAAGCGTACGCACTACCGGTCGCAGGAATATCTTCCTTTATTTGATTAAATCGACCAGCCTAGGGCTCTTTTACGGCATTAGACGCCCGGCAACACCACACCTTTATTTCGGCCCGTAAAGCCATTGCGCGCTGCTGCCTTGCTAGTTCACCTCGTTAGGCCTTACGATACGAATCGAGATATATTACCTGCTTTCTATAAGGGCGGCTCGCCTTGCGCGCTCCCGATCTATCTCTTATCGTGCAGCGGCCTAGCGCCTAAGGCGCTTTTGAACCACCCTTTTATAACTCCGCTTACACTCCGCAGGCTATCCCAAAAGTAAAACAAAGGCACTCGTAAAGGTTAGCGGACAATAGCAGTTGCGCCTAATCTCGACAACTTGTAATTAATTAAGGGGTAATAATGAACCTTATAGGTCATCGGTTAGGGTTGAAAACTAGGATATAGACCTCTTTTAAATGTTTACCTACCGTATTAAATGGTTTAGCTTTTTAATACTTATAAAGCTTTTCCCCATTAAGCTGGTACTAGAGTCTAGCGAAGAGCAAAAGGTTTATAGCTAAGACTAAAAATATAGTAGCGGCTTATAAGAACGAGTGAATCTACTAATTAGGTTAAAAACAAATGAAATTATACCTTTTTATAATATCCCTTAAGCGTTAAATACAATAAAGTACATTTAATTAAACAGCATTTAATCCTATTCTAAGGTCTTAATATACGTTAACTTCTAACTTATACCTTAATTAAATATAACAGATTGTATTTCCACTATTAAAATAGCGTTAAGTTACCCTTTATTAAAAATTACCGTATTATATTAAATAAGGATATATAATGGTAGTGTCTTAATTTAAAACGTTTAATATGCTAGCCACTAGCTTTAATTAAGAGTTAGCTTTACTATTTTATACATACTTGTTAATTATTTAAAACGCTTTATATAAAGGGTAGTAATAAGGGCACGCTACAGTATTTAAAGGATTTAACTGTATTAATCTTATAACTAACAGGCGTTAAGTATATACTTAAGATTTGTGACACTTTAGTATTAATACCGATCGATATAATCACCCCTAAAACTTATCGTGACCTACACCGGGAAAATCTTAATACTTATAGGAGTTTAAGGCTGATTATCGGCATTAACAAACTCGAAATATTAAAAATCTTTAGGTATATTTAAAAATAAGTATGGTGTGAAGTTCATACCTTGTAGCTGTTAACGGCTCATAATTGGTATATTAAAAATGACACAGTCCATGTTAAATAATAGCTAATCATAATAGCCTCGACATCAAAGGGGTTAACCTTAATGGCTTTGTTAAGATATAGCCCCTGATATTCTAAGCTAAAAGCAATGCTAAAGCCTTAAAAGAGTATTATATAGGCTAACTATAAAAGAGTATTTAATAAAGGTAAAAGAGTTATAGTTAAAGGGGTTATATTAATAATTAAGGGTTTATAGGACAATAAGACTCGGATTCGAGCACCTATAAAAATATATAGGAATATACACTAGCTCTTAAAAAAAAAGAAAAAAGATCCGATTAAATTCCATGAAGGGTGTAAAGGGGCGTACTCTATACCCTACCAGGTTATTTCATTAACATTATTATAAATAATAAGACTACTATACTATTATAAAGATAGATAATTACTTAAACGTATTAAGGGCGTTACTTAGTTATAGAAACGATAAGATTAATCTTTATTAGCAAGTAATTTAAATTTAGCAAATAGTAAGGTATTAGTTTAAACTAAGTATATAATATCATCTCTTTTCCCCCTAATAATACATAAACAAAACAATACTAAAACCAAGTCATGCTAAGCAATAAGATTAAGCAGTCTAATTCTTTAGGCAGCCCATTTGTACCTATTACACCACTTCAAAACATCGGTTCAAGTAAGGAAATTGAAACTTCCTTACATGAAATAACTACTTTCCCAACCTTGCTTCACCAATCTTGACACACGCACAAACCTTTTATCCTCTTCTAGGTCATCAGAAGGAATCCGGCAGCACCCCTTTTCTCGATCGACCGTACCGGTCCAGTCAATATGACGATCTTCGCCGAGCAGAAGAGTGCCAACACCAAAGGCAAGAACAAACGGGCCCTATCCCCGACAAACCCGCCTGCGCCCTCTGACGCGCCAACGACAGCGTCATCTTCGGCTGGTACTGGCCCATCCGCTTCGGGTGGCACTGGCAAGACTCAGGGCAACAAGCGCGCCCGGGCCGCCCCCAAGTTCCCCGAGAAGCAGCTCGTCCTGCGGCCGTGGCCGCCATTTATAACCACCATAACAACTCCGATGTGGCCGGCGATAAGCCAAAACTCCCCAATAGCGTCAAGATCACCCAAGCGCTGGATCTTCTTGCTTCACTGGCGAAACCTCCACCGATGCCGCCGCTGGTGGTGATACTTCATGGACAGTGGAGTTAAAGTAAGAGTTCCTCTCCGCATCTTCCCCCTTTTCCCCTTAATCAATGTCCTGCCAGGGCGGCAGTGAACTCCTCATCTCTGTGATTCCTCGCCGTGTTTTCTCTCCTGCTGACTGCCACCTCCTCTCCACCCTGCCAGACTACTTGGACAAAATCCACGCGCGAGCAACCTACACCCAGCAAATCGCCCGCCAACACCCTCCACGACCCTTGTACCAAAGGACAACAACTGGTGGGCGGAGTGTCGCCTGGTAGATGGAGATCATTCGGAAATAGTCACCCCGTCAACACTCGAGTTGACCAACATTGCGGCCGCAGCTTCTGCCGGCCCCTCATCGCTGCCTGGCCAGGTTCTGCTCTTGCCGTCCCCACAGAAGGGCCGGAAGGGTCTCGCCAAAAAGACCAGTATTGTTGGAGCGGTTTCAGCAACGTGTCCGATGCCAAGCGCTGGGCGGCCCGAATGGTGGTCCACTACATCGTGGCGATGGGCGGCCCGGATGAGGTGACAGAGCGTCTTCGGGGTCTGACGCATCAAGCGGTAGTCGAAAAGATGCGACAGCAGCTCGACCACCGCAGCGACGACGAGAGACCGCGGATCGCAAAGATGAGAGCAGCCAGGAACAGAATGGCCAGTAGAATAGGGGAAGAGCCAGCGACTGACGTACGATATTAAACATCGCGCGATAGCTGGGCGGGATATGATACGTATTACATATTTAAGGTCGAGGACGTTTCCTCCCTTCGCGTACAGGCCCCTCCGTCAACAGAAGTAAGGGTTTTCCCTTCCTGAAATACCGCTAAGAGAATTCGCGAGCCATATTAAACAGTAGCACCCGATACGGCAGTAGGAGAGTAGTCGCTTCTGGCCCCAGCCTCTCAGTGATCACCGCAAGAGATGGCGTCATTGCGACAACCATAATGCACACACGATTCATGGCATTATAGATACAGCCCAATACACACAATCCAGATGTGCATACTTGATGGACACGCCATTAGTTCTGGCGAGTTTGCTAGGTGGGTCCGGATTGGCAAAACAAAGTATCTAGGGTTGGGGCTAGAAAGGCCGAAGCCACGTCCAGAGCAGCTGCCTAATGAACGCGCCCGCGGTAGCTATGGTTAGCTACCCTACGGCCTAGGCCGGAGTTTACAGAGGTTGATGGTAGGACATCTCGGCTTCCCTGCAGCCTCGCTCTTTATTCATTCGGTACGCATCTGCCTAGCAGAACAGTCGCTATACAGTACGCCACCTAAGAAGGGTCTTAGGTTTATAGGAATAGTGCGATGAAGTTAACTACCACACCTCTTCACGGCTCTCTTAGATACTAATAAGAATCGAGTACTTATTATCCGCTAGGAATTATATAACTTATAAAATAACCCCTATAAAGGGCATAAATATATAAAGACGAGGATAAAAAACATTAAACAGCCCTGCTAAAGATTGCCTCGGCTATTCATGGCCACAGGGTGACGGGATGGTCGCAACCTGCAATACAGGGGAGCAGTATTCTAGTTATATCCTTAGTCATCCATTATATAGTTACTTATATCTACCCCTCCCGGCCTTGGTGGATTGATCAGATCTCCCGTTTCCTCCTATATTGAACAATCTTACCCCTAGATCCAGAGACAGCGACCATAATACCGCCAACAGCAGCTCCACCTATATCCCGAGTCTCCCGGCATAACGCAAGATCCGACGAGGGTCGGCCTCGCCTCGTACAGAGCTTGGTATTGCATCGCACCGGTCCCAACAACGAGAGAACATCGACACACCCCTTCTTTGTCGACGAGGATGCTACAGAGCATCAACAACCTCAATGGTATGTCGCATCCCCAACGCCGCTGTACTAGCAACTTTGATATGTTTAAGCAACAGTGATACACTCGGTACTATAACGCTGGCTACTATCCAGACGATTTCGCATCTGGCATGGACGAGATAAGCACCGTCCCGACGCCGAGCAAGAGGCGCCCTGGTCCTCTACGGGGAGGACCAGATGATGGACATCGAGCCCGACACTGAAACGGAACGTCGTGAGACCAACACGCGACTCCAGCTTCTGCCGCCCTAGCAGGGACTTGAGGTCTTCGCCAACGGCGGCGCCCGCAGATCCCACAACCCGACTTCGCCACCGCTACCGGCGCCTCGGTCATATACCCGCCACTACCGCCTGCGACACAGACTATGCCGACAGCTGCCGCTGGCAACCCTGCGGACGCTTATGTCTTCGCCTATCAACTGCCCAGGTCTACAGAACCCCCGTGCCTCGTCTTACCGTCGCCCGCGAGCATGAATTCAACCGCAGACTCAGCGGCAGCAGCAGGGCCGTCCCTATTCGTTTATAGGCAGTACACCAGTTGCCGCCCAGCAGGACTATCGCCCCCTCCTTAGGGTCGAGAATAGCAAAGGGAACAAAGACGCTGGCAGGCTCGACAACACCCCATCAGCTGGGGTTGCTGCTGCTGTACCGCTCTCGGCGTCGTTGACTGCAGGGCCGTACCGACGACTAGTAAGAGTGAGACGAAGAAGTCGTTATTCCCTTAAGCGAGGAGGCCAAGCAACGCCTGAAGAAAGGGGCGGCCAAGGAGGCTGCCAAGAAGCCAAACAGCAACTGTTAATTACTGTAGATTGGTTCGCGCAATGAGCGACACAGCCAGGCTGGCAGTCAGAGCATGCAATGTATACTAAGGGATCAAGAGGACGCGTCATAATAAACTATAGAAAGCGCCCCAAGCTGAAGCCTATTACGCTGATGGAAATGTTCTCCACCAAATATACATAAGGGCTGTGTCATCACAACCAACCATCATGGCAACATATACCTATCGCAACTGTTACTGCCGAAATAAATCTAAACACATATACCCCGGGCATATCCAAACTCGCGTTAACAAGGGTACGTCTTTAAAGGGTGCCGCTTTAGTAAATGGGCTTAATGCCGCTATCGCGTGGACGAAAAGGAGCTACTATAGTTATGTGTACTTAAGTGGGGGGGTTGGCGGCCTTAAGCCAGGAGCCCCACCGGCGGGTAGCTTCAGACCCTCGCCACTTCCTAACGGTGGAACTCCAGCCGTCCCTCTTCCCAGATGCCCACGACGACGATGATCCCAGATGCCCACGACGACGATGACGCCTTACCGAACCAGATATAATAATACGGGACTTCAAGCATACGACCTTACTACACGACAGCTTCGCTTTCACGCGCAAGCCGCTTCGCTCCGGCCACGCTCGCCGGGCGCCCCGTCGTCTGCCTACTTGCAACCTACCTCCCAGGCTCGCGACGGTACCGTCCGCCAGACTTACTGGACGGACCTTACCCTTCCTCCCGCCCGAAGCGCTTGCCCCCAAGCTTCGAGGGCCGGCAGCCGAGGTCGAGCCGAAATGGCCTTCCCGACCAGCGCGGCCCAATCGAAGACATAATTCCGAAACAAAAGAACAATCTCGCGGCAGTCCAAGACGCCGGCGCGGCGCTGGTGGCTACAGCGGCTGCATCCGTTCCTCGACAGCTTCTGCCGGGGACGGACATGCGACGCCGGGCCGGGTTTCTCGTGTCTCTCTTCAAGCCTGACCCTGCCGACGACACTCCCTCCGCCAGACCTCCGAAGCCCCGCCATTGCCGAGACGGCGACCGGCTTCCGACTTGATACAATCGATATCGTCCTTCTATTTCTCCTAACAAGGAGACGCAACCCGGACCCTGCCAGGTTCCGCGCCCGACACGAGTCCGACACTGACAAGGACGTCTGACGCGGGCTTACGCGACCCGGCCGTCAGATCATCGCCCTGAGCACAACCCCCGACCGACGCCATGACGGCGATGAGATAGTCGGTAGAGACTGCTGCCACTGGGAGGTGCTGTTCAGCCCCCGGGCCGCCCCTGACCGTAAGTCACATTACGTTTCGCATACTGCTGCAGGATCGCTCAAGATATCAAGAAGTCCTACGGACAAGTACCCGGACGGGCTTGCCCCGGCCGCGATCCGGGTTAGCGACGCCTAGGGTGCAACAGAGGTGCCCGTCCGCTTGAGCCCGTCCATGGCTGGGCAGTCCCTACACGCATACGCCAGAGGGTCTCACAGGCAGGTGGGGGACTGGATTGACTCGCGTTGACCAAGCCTTGACCCACTACCGACGGCGCGGAATCAACACCAACGACAGCCCTACGCCCACACAATAGGGGGGCGTTGTGCTTAGGAATGCATGTTCGGGCGTGGCCAGCTCGGACCCTTTTTTGGACCCCTCCCTAGTAGCCTCTGGTGCTTTAGCTCCCAACGAGGCGGTTTCCTAAGGATAGCTGCCAACCCCAATTAGTAACTGCATGCGCGGCAGTTTTACCTTGGTATGCTATTGGGGGCTGGCTGGTATCGCCATCTTGCCTGACCCTCCTCTCCCACTGAGAGTGTCACTTGATTGGCGTCTTGAACGAATGCTCCGAGCAATATGACCTGGGAGCGTCCTGACTGGCTCCCAAACGCCGCACACGCGGATCGACCAGCTGCTATTCTCACGGTCGGGTTCAAATGGGAGAACGCGGGCGAGAATACTTCCCTCTGCCGGTTCCGAGGGGCTGAGGTCCTCCGGCAACCCACCAAGGATGGCCCTGCTGCCACCGTCTCGCCAGCAAGCCTCCCCAGCATGGGGGATGGCAGCACCTAGGTCCAACACGGGTGTCTAGTAACATTGCTCGCGATCACTATAATGCAAGGTGTATTTCCTGTCTCGGCGTGGCAACAGGTCGGCGGCGGCTCGACGTGCCCACGGCGCTGTCCGGAAAAGGTGCCATGTCTCGCCTACCGGGCAGGTACCAAGCCCCTTTGCGGTATTGAACGCCCTGGCGGTGCTACATCTATCGTATTATCCCCGACGATCGCGTAGTCGTCGCCGCGGGCAGACCTTGGGCCACTGAACATTCCGCATAGATTTGCCGGTCGGGCAGAGGGGTCGGATCGGCATCAGGTCCAGGAAATTGGCATAAAGCCGGCCTAGGCGGGAAGGATAGTTCTACGATCCGATAGGCTGTCCTACGCATATCGGTATTTCGGAGTCGGCTACGGGGCAGTCGGAGACATGGTATAAAGTGCTACCTCTACGCGCCATAGCTGCATGGTACCCATCCCCTTGCCATCCAACATGGATGCCCAAGCTGGGGTGTATGCCAGCGCAACAGGCCTCGCCCAAGGCTCTGTCAACGCAGCAGTATTCGGCGATACTGACATCACCTCATATACGGAGCAGCGGCTTCCCGGGGAGGCAGCCTCCCCAAGCCAATCAACGCGAGCGTTTATCGACCAAGCCCCGCCGACGGCAGCCAGCACCCGCGTAGAGCTAGGCAGCCTCTCACCGAAACAACCAAGAGGTACGCGTGCCCACCTCTACATCGGATACGCAAATGTTTGTGTACACCGATCTCACGATGCTGTGAGGCACAGGATGGTCGGCAACTGTAACTACGTATCAGGCAAAACAGAAGGACGGGGCCATCCCACCCCCCTCCCAATCACTCCTCTTCGTGGACGCGGCTCGCGGCAATACTGCGCAGGGCATCATCGGCCACCTCCTCACCGACCAGCGTGCTGTGCTTGCTTCCGAGCCCGAGGCTACAGCCAACGGAAACGTGGCAAAGCCGGCCATACACTCTCTTCCCGCAGCAAACGAGTCGTACCCCGCCCGTACAAATCGATCCTCAGTCTCGCACCTACTAGGGAAAACAGGAGACCGCCGGGCCCTGTTGCAAGGCCCATATAACGGGCGGTCTTCTCTCTCACAGCCGCAGGGTGTTGCAACTTGGCCCCCACAGACCTCTTCCGCTATTCCTCCATCCTTCCCAGGCCCCATCATAACCTTATCCATCTCATTCTCTACTGCCCCCACCATCAAAATCACCTCCCGATCACCAGCAACAAGATAGCATCAGCCCTGCCGCGCGAAGCTAACGATTCCGTCTGGTTAAAGGTAGACGAGATCGCAATCGTCAGTATATCAAGACCCGAAGACTTATAAGGCGCCGCTATTCATACCTATTAACCTTTCATCTGTGGTAATCTACATAGGTGGCCACGGAAACGCCCTCCCATTCCATAAGGGTGACATCTATAACGTCGAGCCACGACCGAATCCCGTGAGACCCAGTAGCACGGGATTCGCGCTAGTTAGTGGCGAATCC
The DNA here is from genome assembly GCA_006503535.1 of Arthrinium phaeospermum. Classification (NCBI taxonomy): domain Eukaryota; kingdom Fungi; phylum Ascomycota; class Sordariomycetes; order Amphisphaeriales; family Apiosporaceae; genus Arthrinium; species Arthrinium phaeospermum. The sequence goes on along the minus strand of QYRS01000002.1, from coordinate 2,273,088 downwards.
CTCCATAGATGGGTCCGGGACAACGCTCGCGACCAGATCCTTACCCAGGCCAAGGACAGGGGCTTCAAGCTGGAGGATTACAATCTTCGCTTAATGGTTACCGAGAGAGGTAACCTATTTCGATACTCGGGGAACTCGGGTTACCATAGCCAAGGCTACTTTTGGCTAGGAGAGAAGAAGGCAAAGGCTAAGGGCGGCACGGATACCACTGCGGAGTAAAGCAAGGATACATGGTCAGAGCCGGCGTCATGGCTGGAGATACCGCCACCTTAAACATCTCCGCGGCTGGCACTAAGGCCCGACAAATGTGACCGCGAAGCGTTTACAAGGCCATACGGCAAATTACTCAAGTAAATGGCGCTGGGTCAGGAATACGGCCATTCGTGCAAACTCGGAGCTCTGTTCACGAGCAAGTTAGTTAATACAAGACATCTCGTACTATAACCATGCCCCGTTTCAATATAGTTGCTAGGTATACCGTTGCTTTAGGTTAAGACCAGTCTAACTAGCTGGAGGGTGACGAACCGCCAGTCCCGGTAGTGCTGCTGAGCAGCTCCCCCATCGGCACCCGCCGACAGACGTCGGAAGAAGCGCATCGTATAATACAGTAGGCAGTCTGGCGGTGATATCTCTTTCGTACTATCCCTGGGTGACTGGAACGCTGCGCCTCGGACAGCGTCCGGGGAAAGACGAAGAGGATGCATTGGGCGGTGCTCTGCACTCCCACAGGGCCACGATGGCCTGCGGTGGGATCGTCGCGGACAGTGGCCAATTCGGGATTGTTTAAGGCTATAAAACCGCCTAAATACATCCTTTATAATTATAGAAGCCTATGAAACCAGCGTACGCCCCTCTTTTATTGTATTTCAACCATGATTATAACGAAGTGATTATAGTGTCGCCGAAACATACATACCTATTAAGCTACGCAGATAAGACTTACATAACCGCGCAAAGATGTGTATTACTGTGCCGGAAAGCATATGGGAAGAAGCTATGAAACCAGCGTACGCCGCCCTCTTTTATTGTATTTCAACCATGATTATAACGAAGTGATTATAGTGTCGCCGAAACATACATACCTATTAAGCTACGCAGATAAGACTTACATAACCGCGCAAAGATGTGTTACTGTGCCGAAAGCATATGGGATTCGTTGCATCCCTCCCTAGGGCGTACAACAAGAAAGGTCCTTGATGGTAGCCTCTAGAAAGAAGAAACGTCGGTCTGCTAATTAGCAACTTTCCCCGGAGGGCCATAGATGCCAATCGTCGCCGCATCACCCGCACGCCCTCTCCCCTTTCCCCCGCAACCGCCATTGGGTCCGAGCCTAGTTAATAGCCCTCTTCCTTACTGTCTTCTCACTTCCGGGCTGAGCTTCTTGCTAGTCCTTCTTATGCCTCCCTACACTCCACAGGCCACCGGCATAACGTCCCATTCCCCGCGAGCTAGTGCACCTCGCGCTTCGAGATCTGGTCGGGGTAGGTATCTAGACGTCCCATCCCTTGACCGGGTCTGGTACGTAATGTCATCGGACTCTTGCAACGGGAGCGAGGCGGCGTGCCGTACGCCAACTGGGTTACCACGGACGGCGAAACGAAGGCCGAAAGGGAGCCGGCTCAGGAGGGAACGACATGCACAAGGGGCTCACTTCAATCGGGGCGCGCGATCTCTGTGGTGGTTAGTTAGTGGGGCAGCAGAAAGAAGGAAGGTAAAGGAGGAAAAGAGGTCCGAAGGAAGGAACAAGAGGAACGCTTACACCTTACCCTCTCGCACTACGAGCCGGGGGTTCTTCCTCTCCCTGACCCTCTCTATACCCCGGCATACACAGGCGCAGGGTATCTCGCTCAACGCGGTCATGCTTAGGGGTCTCACTTGCTTTACGGGCATCGCACTGCGTCGCGGCCAGAGGTAGAAGGGCGGGGGTCTGGATAGGGGTAGATTATAAGGATATACCAGGCGGGGGCCGTATTCTAGACGTCGGTTCTCTCCATAGTTTCTCCGCAACCTTGCCACCGTCCGCACTGCGTGCTCGTAATGGGTAAGACAGCCCGCTTGTCGCTTCGTACTGAGCTATCGGCTTATGGTCGCTGGGGGAAGAGACCGGAGGAGGCCTTTTCCGTGCTTATAGCTTTGCTTCGGGTGGGGACGGGGTGTCTACTGCCCCTCTTATTTCCCTCCCCTTTTACCTCTCGTCCTTTTCTTATCCGTCTTCTTCTCCTTCTTTATCAACACGCTCATTCTCGGGGATAACAACGGAGGGTACCCAAACCTCCCTATTGCGCTACGAGCACTATAGGTCGGGCATCGAAAAGATATAGAGTTCCTACTACCTCCGCGTAGTGATACCTGGGCAATCTCTTAATTGAGAGAATACAAGAACTGCACCCCTAATCCAACCTCCCTCCCGACCTTAACGCGTCGCACCATCCAGGACCCCACTACTATACCGTCCCTCCTACTACTTTCTATCCCGCCAGCGCTTATTAACGGGCTGCCGCTAGCTCGTCACACGTGCTGACGGCACATTCACGAAGTGATTAGGCAGTGTTAACTCCTCCTTTTAGGTACTATGGTACCTATTAAAGCACACTATAAATCGATATTATTTTTTAAAGGGACTATTTCCTCTTATATTCTATATTAAACGTAGTTTTCTAGCGTAAATAAAGCAGTTTACCTAAGCAAGAGCTAAACTACCGCTTATAAGGTACCTAGTAAAACTATAGGGGGGGGGAAGGGGGGGGTTGGCATACTTATATACCACGGCCACACGCTTAATACCTAGCCTATTTAATGGGGAAGACAGCGCGTAAAGCATCGAAGCGGCTTATACGAATTAAACAGTGGCCCTTATAAACTATAATCACTATAAATACGAATCTAGTTAAACGCCGATATTAAGTAGCATTTAATGAAATGTAATTAATAGTACACGGGGACATATTTCGAACCCCGTCGCTGCTGTACCTCATTAATTCTATCTCTCATCTAGGCGATCCAGCTATTAATCTGGGGGACCCCTTAACACGACGGTTGGACGGGCAGCAGTTCCTCCTATTCATCTTTCTATACGACCCCACACACATCGATCGTCACGCTCCGCCAGTGCCATCTCATTAGAAAGTTGTAGTATAAGTATAAGATCTGCTTACCTCTAGGCGCCGACAACTAAAGAGGGGCCGACGCCACTGGGCTGCTAACTGCATAAAATGCCCTAAAGGGCCTAAGCCGCCTACCAGCTTGCATACATATAGGTACTTAGTGGAGACCGGCTTACAGCCCAACGGTGGAGCAAACTGGCAGGCCATCCCGCAACCCTTTCCCTGAATTACTTACTTTTAGGCTCCGTCCCCAATGCTATAGCAGTATCCTTAGTGTCTCGAATTCCCGATTCCTCGCGACCTCTCCGCCCCTCCACCCTGCGATTGACGACTTTCCTCCGTTCGCGCCCGCAAACACGATTCCGGGTCGTCATCGTCGTCGTCATATGTGCGATTTACGACTTTTACAGAAGACCCCCTGCCGAAGCCAACGCCGTCACCCGGCGTGAAGACGACATTATGCCCTGCGCTCAGCTCCTCGCCTCTATATACCTGGCCCTCACAACACTGACCGGCGACGAGCGTCGGCGTCCCCCTCAGCCCGATCTGGTGCGGCAGAGTCTCGACGAGGGCATTAACAGCACCTTTGTCCGCCGATTCATCACCAAGGTCCTTACAGGAAGGCCAGCGGAAGGAGAAACGTAGGAGGAAGGCATCTTTAAAAGAGAGCAGACCCCAGACCTGCAAATAGGAAATGCACTTATCGCTGTCATAAACGAAGCGGCGACGAAAATGCACAAATCCCGCCAGTTCGCGGATGCCTTGGGCGAATGGCTCCAGGGCGGCACCCGTACCGTGGGCAGTTTACTCGCCCTCATGCCCGAGCGCTACGCAGAGTTCTGGGCTGATCTACAAGGCAAGTCCACCCCGTCTCTCGTTGTGCCCTCGCGAGGGGACGGGCCCGCTGGCTCGTCCGCTCGCTCGATGTCCCCTCCCTGGAATCTCGTCTTCTAGTTAGAACCTGACCGTCTACACAGCAATCACTGTAGTATTTGCCTCTGCGGACGAGGAAGCCTCCCGCGAGGAAGTCGATAAGGATGCCATAGAGGTGGACGAGGAGGACCCGGCGGAGACCGTCGCTCTCGCCGTCTCCGACCTTGTTCACAGTGTAACGTTTAATCGACAAAAGAACAAAGAGAGGGCCAAGGAGGTGCAGCGTTTATGGGAGACGTCTCAGTCGGGGCGAACCTGACCGAAACTCCGTCGGCGTCCGGCGATACGATGCTGTACTGTTTGAAACCAAAAAGCAGGGTGGGTTGAACAAACGCGCATGCTGGATCAAAGGGACGCGCAACGTCAAGCAGCTCGACCTCACCGCCTGCTGTTCTCTGCCTCTACGCGACTACCAGCACAGACTCCCAGCAAAAACTTGCCCACGCGCACAGCGTCCGCCCACCTTCTGGCATTCCCAGCCTAAACAAACCTGGCTTCGGTGTTTATTCGCCTTTTGCCTGTTGCGTCCGATCCGACACGGTTCCATATCGTCCGGTGGAAACATAATCATTGTCAGGTTCGACGGCCAGAGCAGCGTGACTGGCTCCATCATGGCCCGCACGCCGGGTCCCCTGCAGACGCTGGGGCTTGCTCTCATCTTTGCCCGTGCCGACCTGACCCCCTTCAACCTCTTCTGGATTCTGGGCCTGGGCGGCGGACCAGCGGGGCCGCCCGACTTCCACTGCCCCGAATAGACCGGCATAATCAGCAAGCTCGGGCTCGGCTCAAACGTCAGCGACAGCGGCGACGGCTCCTCGCGGGCGGAACTCCCGCCGCCCGTACCGTCCCAGGTCGACTTGCAGGCGGTGAGCAACGCGGCGCATCTCGTCATAGTCTGGGCCATCGGCAACAGGGTCTTGACGGTCGTGGAATTCCCGGCCACCGCCACCTATGGTTGGGCGTGGGATGCAGGGTTCGTAGAGTGTACCGACACCGACCAGGCCGAGGCGTGGCTGGAAAGCAAGAGCAAGCCTCTACCAAGCAGCAGCCTCTCGAACGACGGGCGTAAAGGCGGCATCCTACCGAAAACCGGGCCGTTGCCGCGATCATTGGCCCTCTCTATCGAGCCCAAGGAGACGACGCCAGATAGCATGGGCAACACCAGCGGCAGCAACAGCGGCAACGACGTCAACAGAAACATCGACAGCGGCGAGTCGGGATCGCGGAAAAGGCCAGGCAACCCCGGCGACGACGATAGCGGCGGCAGCAGCAAAGATGCCCGCAAACGACCCAGGGCGACCGGCGGTCAGGCGGCGCCCGGCAAGAAGAGCAGCGGCATCGGCGTGCTCTTTAACAGGTTCAAGCAGAAGTACGCCGCCGGGGCGAAGCGAGCGGGCGACGGAAATAACAACGACAGCGTAACAGGGGAGGCCGACAAGGAAGCGCCGCCGCCGCCGTCAATACACACACCAGGAAAGAGACACCGTCAGGGGCTGATGGTAATAGCCGCGGGCCGACGCACGAAGGCCAAGACAACAGGGCCGGGGACCTCTCAGTAGAAGGGGCGGGCACTGGCCATAGACTAAGAGGATAGCGACAGCGGCTTTATCGTAGTCGAAGGAAGGGCTCGCAGTCACAGAGGTCGGTGGCTCTTGGAGTGCCGATAAACGCTCGGCGACGGGGGGCAGGTAGATAGAGGCAGCGGAGGAAATCAAAAACCACATCAAATCGGCTAGCGAGAGGTAGCGAGACGGGGTAGTAATCACTGGCGGGCACAGTCGTGGTGGGCGAATGCAGCAGCCGGGAGGCTTTCTAGAGTCAAGGCCCTCTAAGTTATTCCTACGTGTTCGAGCATCAGAGTAGCTCAAGCAATTTAGTCGATCGTCTTTCCGTCTTTAAATTCGATTAGATGCCGTTAATGCTAATCTCTTTTCTATTTTTAACCCACACTTAGTATTATTAACCTTCTACTCGCTGCCAGGTTAGCTCGGTAGAAATAAAAAGCCCCCCTTAGATACGTGTATACTAGAGCCGGCCATGAGGCATCTAGCTAGCCTTGGAGTGGCAGCTCTGTTACTTCAGTCGATCGAATTCGTAGCGGGCATGCCTTAGTATGGAGTCACCCTTGGACGGGAATACAGCGTTGCTTATTTTTCCTTTTCTACGCAATAGTCTCTTCACTTTCTCCCACCCCATAGAGGCAGATAAAAGACCTTCCGTCATCAGCCATTAAGCCAGGCTTACACTTTCACCACCAACAGCGACGCACCTTTCGGCATCAACATGTCATTCCACGCCCTGTCCCAGCAGTTCGACGACACCGTCAAAGACGCTGTCGCCATCTATAAGCAGCTTGGCAACGCTCCTCCAGACGACAGCGATCCCATCATCCGCCTCGTCGTAGACATTCCTCACCCCCGCCTCCTACTCCGCGCGCTCCCGGTCCACGGCGCAGCAGATGCCCAGCGACAGCAGGGGAAGTCCACAGAACGTCGGGCCCGGGGCGTCGACGAGCTCCGGAGCGTCACGGAAAGCTTATTACAGCAGGAGAACCAAGACGCCCAGGCGCCCGCCAACCTGGGCTTCGCGCACGTCGTCCGGCCGTATCTCCAGAAACTGGGCGACGAGGTGCATAAGGGGCTGCAGCAACTGCAGCAGCAACAACAGCACCGCCAACAGTCGGAAACACGGCCATCCCCCTCTCAGCAGCCGCCGTCTGCACAGCCAACCAAGCCGGGTATCGGTATCAATCTATCAGGCTTGTTCCGGCCGCTCAGCAACGCCTTCGAGGTTACGAAGAGGGCATTTCTAATACGTCCGCCATTAATGCAGAATAAACCTGCAGCCGCCGCCCGAGCCGAGGGCAGCGGAGCTCAAGTAAGCCCAGGTTTCCCCACTTCCTGTTTCTCCCTCTTCCCACCCTACGGATCTTTACCAGGACACCGTCGCATAAGCAGCTGCTAAACTCCGTTGCCAGGCTCCAAGAGGGCCAGGGGCGAACCTGGCTCGGGTGCAGGTCCATATACGAAGGGGCGTCGACCCAGGCCTGCCGAGTCCCACGCCGAGTCCCGCGCCGAGTCCGTCGCCAGGTCCGCCGCCTCGGGCCGAAGCAAGCGGCCCCGATAAAACGCAACCCCGACCGCAGCCACAACAAGAAGAGAACCGGCCGCACCAAGGCGACCACGGTAAGAGGAACGGCGGGGCACCTCCGGTGGAGGAGATTAAGTTCACGGACTGCCGCAAACAAGGCCGAGGCTGGCGCTACACCATCCTCCATCGCAGTCAGGCCCAGGATAGCAACGATGAGCAAGAAACGATCAAGCATATCGCAGCCAGGTTTCTCAAGGACGAGTCGTATAGCGCTTCACTACAGGCCTTCCACCGGGCGAACCCGGCCAAGCCGAAGCCGACATAGCTTGAGATAAGAGAGGAGGAATCCGATATAGATCTGGATTAATTGGGGTAAGATTAATCGATAAATTCAGCTAGCTAGCACACGCCTAATGGCTCTTTTATAGCACTAGCATAAACCGAACGTCCTGGACATTAATCGGGAGACGCATCGCAGTTAGGAGACCTGACCCGGCGTAGATAAATATGACGAGATGCATTAAACCAATATCAGCCACATTTTATCAAAACTGAAGGCCCCTCCTTGACGTAAAACCCCTAGCAAACCACGTCCCGCGCCTTAGCACACTTGCTCGCGAACCCCCTAATCGCCCGATCGCCGGCAATCTCGCCCGCATCCTCGTACATCAGCTCCTCGCGCCAGATCCGGTCGTACTAGGCTCGGCTCTAAGGGTCTCCGAGGATATAGATCGCCAGACCGGCGACCACCCCTTGCTCTTGCGAGGAAGCCGACGATGGCGATGACGGCGACTCAAGCCGCTGTTGCACAACGCGGTACCGGCTCCAGAGCAGACGCGAAGCCTCGTTGGAGGGCAGGCCTTACACTTCGGCGTAGCGGGTCCCCAATATCGCATAGGCATTGCGGAACGGTGTGGCAAGGAGTTCCAAATCGCTCATTTCTTCTAATCCTCCGAAGTCTTCGGCCGCGTATGGTTTCTCCTCTATAGGGTGGTGCTAAACCTTATGGGCCGCCGTGCCGTCGCCATCACTTAGTCGGGCGTACAGCTCGCAACCGCGCCAGAGGACAGCGTCGGCCAGCGGCATGGTTAACAGGCCCGCGATGGGTATATAAGAATCCACATAAATCTGGCGGTAGCGGTAATGGTCTCCGTCGTGACGGTCGCTCGTCCAACGCGCCCCGAATTGTGCAGGCGGCGGCTATCGGCCTGGTTCCAAGTACAACTATAGTACAGAAAGGCCAAGAATATACCGAGTATGGATGTATGGAACAGGGTGAAGTAGCGGCGGGGACTGACTCGTAGCGGCTGCCCGGCGTAATATATAAGCTACAGAGCATCCGCTGCAGGCTCTAGCTCCTCGCTTCTTCGGCGCAGGTCGGATTTTGGCTCGTCTTATAAAGGTAACATGATGAACATGGCCGTACACGGCGCAAGTCAGGGCTCGACACAGACCTGTAGCAGCTGACACGGAGAGGGAAGTTAGCAGCGTCAGGGATACGGGCTGGCCTGGATCGGGGCATATAATAAATCCCGTCTTGGCTTTAAACTAGGCCGCCTTGCCCCCCCCCCCCCCTCCCCCCTGGCACAATGCGACCTCCTGCCGCACATGTCGGGCGGGGTTCGGATAAGGAGAGGGAACAGGCTTAAGGGAGGCTGATAAAGAAAAGGGCGGGCTTGAAATCATTCTCCATAAGCTAGCCTTATTATAATTCAGGCGTACGACGGGCATCTTGCTTAGTGAAAATGGTAGCCGGCGCTAGCTCTGCTAAAGCTGCACCGGCAATATCCCTTCTTAACTCCTAGAGGCGGATTTAAGTTTAAGTAGCCTTTTATAATACAGACTTGAATTGGCGAGATGTTGCATTATCTCATGCTAGGGTGCAAGGGTGTCCACACACTAACCAAATCCATTAATAATTTCGTCGACTAACCACAGCCGGCTAATACGATGAATTTAAATCGAATATGCCCCCGATCGTAACTATTTCTCACGATATTTCTTTAATATTTAAACTCAAAGGATGGAGGCCCTATAACCTCAGAAAGAAGATCCGGATCCATAAGGGCCGTAGGAAGTTTACTAATAAGCCTTTCGGTATGCATCTTATCGATAAGGAGGAGGTATCTACCATCCCTCTTCCAGCACGACACCAACACGACATCACCACAATCACCACCAATCACCCTCAATTCTCATCGATCCCTACTGATCCTTACCGTCGAATCCGGCATCGCAACGCCCCTCCCGGCCTCGTTCCCTTACCCGAAATAAAGCCTTCGCACGAACCACATCAACAACGAATCATTACAAGACGTCAACCAACCAACCGTTAGCCCACCAGCGCATGATCGGCGGCAAAGGCATACCAACCAGCCACCACCTTTCGGTAGTTGGTTGGTCGACACCCTTACTGGTGTGCGCTGCGGGAATAGCAGCCTCGCAAAGAGTGCCTTCAGCGAATTAAGAAAAGGAAGCGACAAGCAACTTTGGCCATCCGCAAGGAGGGGCTATATGCACACGGGCAGCCCAAAGGAGCCCTGCAGGAGATGGGAGTCTGTGAACGCTTGCAGACCTGCAGCGTCGGAAAAGGGGCGGCGGGGACCATGAATACTTCTGCTAAAAAGGCTCATTAGACGCCAAGAAGCAAAGAGAGCGAAAACCAAACAGGGGCCGCGGCAACACGCTGCCACCTTTATCACACATAAGAAGCTCAATTCTTTCGCAGTCGGTCCAGTAACCGAGAAGGCGGAAGAATGAAGACTACCTAGGTCCTGGAAGAAGGGCCGGCCACCAGTCGTGCTCCGGCCCGTAGCGGGTGCTATATTAATAGATAAGGAGAGCCCCGAATACTCCGGGAGTAAAATACCGTACTATCGATCCCCCAGCCGCAGAAACATGGACCGAGACTCAAGCGCGCGGAACGACGAAACTCCCGGTTGGCAAGAGGTAGACTTTTTCGACTATTTCTATTCCGACGAGGCTCCCGCGACCGCACCTAGCGATACGACCATTTCCCCTACCGCCACCATACCACGAGGTACCCCAGAGCCGAGGCTAAAAAAGCGTAGGGATGCTGCGGCAGCTAACGACGCAACGGTTGAGGAAGATAAAAAGGCACAACTACGCAGACACGTAGCCGAGCTGGAAGGAACGGTAACTGCCCTGGAATCCGCCCACGAGGAAGAGTTAACGCGCCGGGCGAAAACAAACGATAATGTAATACGCGGCTAGGTAAAGGCGTTAAACAGGGCCAATCGCGCCGCGGCCGAATCGCAGGAGAAACAAGACGAGCACCAAAAGGCCTGCACTCAGTCTCTCGAGCAGCGGGAGCGCGAGTTCCAGTTACAGATCTAATCCAAAGATGCCGAAATCTGGGACCTGGGCCGCCAGCGCTCGCGGCTCATGGTACAAGTGGCCGAGGCCACCTCCAGGATCTAGGTTGTAATACGCATCCACCGCCAACCGACGCCCATCCCGATCGAGAGGCGGGAAAATAACAGCCCAGAAATCGTCTAAATCGACAACCACCGCTTATAGGTAGTAACAGCCAAAAAACCTACCCAATCATTCGATTTCGACCGGGTCTTCGGCCACGGCACGGACGACGCCGCCATCTTCAACCACGTCGCCCCCCTAGTGGAGATAGCTATCGAAAAGGGGAGCCGGCTCCTAATCGCCGCGTACGGGTCCACGGGGTCTAGAAAGACTCACACGGTCCAACACCTCGTCGGGCGGTACAGCGACGTGCTCGTAACGAAGCTAGTACAGAAGACCAAAGCTTACGGGGAGGAAGCGGAGATAATAACAGCCGGCGCCTTCGAGGTTTACGATAACAAAATCCTCGCCATCGACGTCGCAAGGAAACAGAAGCTAGGTCGAGGAGGAAGCGTCGGTCGGGGATCGGAACCGCCTACGCAAGCGTCCCTCGGCGCCCCGCGGGCGGGCTCCGTCATACCAACACCTACCAAGTCGGAAACGCTGCCCGTATCAAGACATGGCAGCACCCAAAAGATCGTCGACTACTTCAACGCCGCCCAGGCCCTCCGCCGGCAGCGGGCGACGGGTATGAACGCGTCGTCGTCGCGGAGCCACCTCTTCTTCAACCTCGAGCTCGGCAGCAGCGATAGCGGCGAGGGCGGAAGCCTCGTCTTCCTCGATCTAGCCGACAAAGAGCGGCGGATGGACGACCAGGCGTAAGAAGAGAAAAAGGAGGGCAACAATATCCGGAAGGGCCTATCATCCTTGGCTAGTCTATTCGCGGCTATTAAGAAAGGCAACGCGCACCTTCCGCTACGAGAGCACAGCCTCAATCTCATAATCGGCGCTGCCGTAGGTATGGTACCGGCAGCCATAAGCACCACTCCATCGATAACTACGCTATTAATTTGAAAAGCCTATGTTATTTTCATCGGGACTGTCGACGGGCGTGCCGGCGTAGGGAGGCAAGGGGGGCAAACGCTAGAGTTCTTAACTAACGTCGTAGGAAAAGCTAATATAGCGAAGGTAAAATAATGTAACGGTAATTTAAATAAAAATCTAATTATTATTACTATTAAAGCGCAGTGAAGTTAGGTTAATTACAACTTTTAATCTACCTTTATAAGTCGTGGTTTTATATATATATATATTTATACTAATGTACGACAAATAGGTCCCACCTAATACTAATAATAATACCAGGTAAATTTTATTTAGTTAATTTTAAATATGATTTAGATCTGCTTCTCGGCCGACATACGGGGTAACCGGGCCACCCGTAAGTTAATAAGCGCATTCCATATTGAAACAATCCCTGCTCCAGCACTATCAGGACCTATTCGCTACTGCCGTCCTTCTTGATATCCACTATGCTGCTACTGCTGCTGCTGCTGCTGCCGCAACGCAGCCCGCTTGTGCTCGATCTAAAACTTACAGGAAAAAAGCTCGTAGAACGTCAGGCTGTCGTTAATAGCTGCGTCCGCTCCCTCCCTTTCCTCGCGATCCGGGAAGAAGATAGCCACGATATCGGCGGCTGGGAAACGGATCTCATCTACGTTAAGCTCGGCCATCTACTAAAGTAAACGCGCGCGCGCGGCCTCACGCGCGGCGGCCCGCTACGTAACGCTGTCCCGCCAGTCGTCGAACCTTAAGTAATCCCACTTCCAGTATTAGCCTTAACACAGCGGGCACGGCACTAGAAACACGTCGCCGGCGGCTCGCGCCACCTCTAGGTTAGCGTAGGCGTCCTGTCGCCGAGCTTAGCGTACGGCGCGACGGCGTGCGTGGCGAAGTTAGTTCCGGGCGGTTCGCTACTCCTCGGCGCGTTCCTAGGTGGTCCTATTACCGGCCATAATAAATTTTAGGGGATAACGGATAATAACTCCGCTCTAGGCTAAATTAGATTTATAGGCCGGCTTAATTATCATAATAAAGAGGGGGGAAGTATCTTTAATTATACTTTACATCGATATTAACTTTTATAAAAGGTATATATTATAACGTCTAAGAAAATTATAAACCGATAATTTTATACTTCGAGGCTACTTTTATAAAGATTTTAAAAAACTTCGTCCCGATTTAATAGCTTAGTATTTCTATTAAGTTCTAAGTTATATTATATAAGCTAGCCTATTTATTATATATCTAACTTATAACGTATCGCACCTTATTATTATTTAAAAATAAGGGCTAGTTAATACCTTTAGATAATACCCCGTCACTTTACCAAACCCTTTTTCTTTTCCCTTCACCCTTAATAATGCGGGATAGGATCGCTAGACTTTTTAATCTTAGATATCCTTTCTACGTGATCTAAACTAGTAGTATAAAGCCTTTAAACGAGCTATCTAGCTTTATAACGAGGCCCTCTCTAGGCTAGGAAAACATATGTCTAATTAAATTAAACTTAATCAACGGTAATCTATAATACAGCATAGGTACCAAATCTGGCCTAGGACCCCCTTAGAGAGCATCCGCCTTTCCTAAAACATACGATATTATAAGCTTAAATAACAGGTTACGGGCTAATAACGAGGCCATCTTCATAGGGGACTTCCGCATACTACGAAACCGAGATGGCCAATCGACGCTGCCGCCACGCCAGTTAACGTCGACGTCCAGCGATCGAGGCAATGATGACCTCGCCATTCAGTTTGGGGACAGCAATACGAATGTCCACAGCCGCACGCACCGGATGGACCCACCCATAAGATGCAACCACGGCCCATCTCCACAACCAAAGCTACAACGAACTCTCGCGGTCCTTGCCATCGTATAGCTTCCTTCCTGCCTCCTATATTTCTTCCTCGGCGCCCACGTCTTTCCGTCCTCCCCGGGCAATGGCCTCTTTTCGGGCAGAGGGGCCGGTAGCGAACCAAGTACGGCCTGGCTTACCGATACAGCCATGTTCGCGTAGCAACTGGAAGACCTGCGCCGTCTCCGCGTGGAAGCTGCCGCCACCTCGCAGTCGCTGGACTCGACCGTATGGGCGCGGATCGGCGAAGACGGTGACGACAACGACGGGGACCAGCTACACTTCGACCTTGGCTTCGTCCTGCCGGCGCCCGGCGCCCTAGGGGACTTAACCACGATCCTCCAGGTAATCGAGGCGTCGATCGCGCAGGCGGCCGCGCTAATCGAGCATAACGCGGCGCGGAACTACGAGGCACGCATACGGCTCAAGCAGACCGAAACCGATACGGGACGGCTCTAGGCGGCGCGACAAAAGCAATACCCGCTGTCGCTCGTCTCCGACGTGCTCGCCGCTCCCCTAGCCTGGCGGAGTTGGTAGGACTTACTACACCGGCTGCGCAACGCCGCCGTCGACGCGCGCTGGATGCGAACCACCCTCGGCGCCGACGCGGTATTGGTACTGCGGTAGCTGGATCGGCACCGCACCCGGCTCCAAGCCAAAAGCGGGAGGCTTTACAATACGGCGCTAGGCGTCAAGTTCCAAGAGTGGGAGCTCTTACGCGGCAAACACGGTTATTATTATAACGGCGGTCGGGGCCGGAAGACCAGGGACGACTACTAGTAACAGGACAAGAGCCGCGACGTAGAAAGGGGAAGTAGAGGCCACAGCCATGAACTGAACGGCAATGGTCCGCCGATTCTGACAGCGGAGGATAACAACGATAATAACGCCACGAGAAAAAGGTCCGCCCTATTCGAAGACGCCACGGTCGCGCTAACACGGACCAAGAGCCTATGCGGTACTATTGATGATTTTATGACGGACGCTAACGGCATCCGGGAGGTCGGGGAACGGTTCCAAAAGGCGGCCGACGGCTGGTCGGACTTGGAAGAGCGGGCAAACACCTTCCGGGAGACCACGGCGCGCCCTCGGTATAAGATTAAATACTTATAGGTCGCTTAAAAGGGGAGGACGTAGAAAGTCGACGGGGTTAGCATACTTTTTATTACTTTTACTATAAGTAATTATAAAAGGGGGAAGACGACTATACTTTCGAAGTCCCTTATATATTAATTATAATTATATATAGGTTTTTTTATATATAATTAATAATAATCTATTATAAACCGCAACGAATATTACACGTTATACTTTATTATCGCTTTTATAATATTGTTTTCATTATAAAATACTAAATAAAATATACTACGCCTTAGAAGCTTTATAAAGGCTTATTATAATAACTACAGATGATTATTACCACCAACGCTCTCTTATTCCTCCTCCCCTTCCTCCTTCATCTGCTCTTCCTCCACCATCTCCTCCTCCTCCATCTCGCCCTCTACCATCTGCTCCTCCTCCATCTCTTCCTCCGCCATCTGCTCCTCCTCCATCTCACCCTCGACCATCTCCTCTTCATCCATCTCCTCATCATCCATCTCCTCCTCTCCTTCTCCTCCTCCTTCTCCTCCTCCTTCTCCTCCTCCTTCTCCTCCTCCTTCTCCTCCTCCTTCTCCTCCATCTCTCCTTCCTCCTCTATCTTCCCCTCCTCCTCCTCCTCCTCCTCCTCCATTACGTCATCATTATCGCCGTTTTAAAAAGAATAATATATTAATAGGTCTAGTCGGAATTTATAAAAGACTTCGGATATATTACCTAAGTATTAACGGTAAAATTAGCTGTATTATTAATGGGGGGGTTTAGTATAAAAGGTAGCGATAAAAGTAATAATAGTATATTTATTAAAGTATGTTATTATATAATATCCTATAAAGATAGTATTAATTAAAAACCCCCTTTAATAATTATTATAAAATCTTCTTACCTTAATAAATAATATAATAATATTAATACACTAAGCGTTCGGCTTTTATTTAATACTCTATATAAGTATTATTAAAGGTGAAAAGCCTCGCGCGCTAATAAGGGCGTTTAAGGTAGTAAGATCCTATATAACCTATATAATAACTTAAGCCTAAAGGGGATTTATAGCTTATAATTTATATTCCTATAAAATAAAGGTTATAATTAAATTATTAATTACTATATTATTAAGGCAACCTTTTAAGAAAGCTATACCTTATATAATAAAATAATTTTATAATATAGGATTAATTACTAGCTTATTAAGCGTTAAAATAATATTATTATTAAGTTATATAGATAATAAAACTATTTATACTATATATAAGTTAAAAGAAGCTAAAATTAATATATATATATTATTATACAAATAACTATCATTAAGTTATTTAAAGCGGCTAAGGTAATATTATTAAGCGCTTAATTACTTATAATAAATATAATAAGTTTTGAAAATTATCATACTTATTATTTATTAATAAAGTAAGGAATATTCTATAAAATATAATATAGTTAAAGTTTTTATAGCTAATTAAAAGTAAACCCTAAGGTATATTAATAAATTAAGGTATTTAAAAAAAAAATAAAATAGAATTAATTAAACACCTTTAAAGGTATTAATATTAATTCTTTATTTTTATATTTTCTTAATAAAGCCGTTTATATTTTAAAATTTTAAAACTTAATATATAACCTTAATTTATAATACGCCACTATTATAATATAAATACTATATCCTCTTAAACGTAAAATATAACTTAAAAAGCGGAGAATAGCTTTTTTTATTTAATATATTTAATTAATTCTTATATATTTACCTTTAATTCTAACTACCCTTAATTAAATATTATAAATTATATCTTTACTATTTAAACTATATTTCGCGCTTAAGGAAATAGTTTTACTATACCCGTTATCATTATAAATTATTTAAAACGTATAAAAAAAAACTAACTTTTTATTTCTAATCCTATTATTCATTAACAAACTTATTACTATTATTAATGGGATTATTATTATCGCTAATATAATTATCCTTTTAATTATAACCATATATAGCTATAATATAATTAATTATGAATTAGAATTTGTAATACTTTCACGGTCTTAAGTATAATAAACTAAACGCCTTTAATAAAAGGAATAATTACTAAAAAAACTATATAAATTATTTAAATTAAAGTAGCTTAAGAGGGAGGGGTAAACGACGGATATATTATATTAATAAATATATACCGGTTTTTTTCTAACTAATAGTTTTATTAAAATACCTTAACATTTTATCTCCTTCGCGTAACGTTTAAGAGCCGGACCCTATTATTTTTATAAGTTCAATTATCCTTAATATCTAAGCTATAGCACGAACTACTAAACAGCACTGGTCCTTATTTTTTCTTATATTATATAAAACATAAAGGCTCGTTTAAACACCTTTAAATACTATATATTAGAAACCTTAAAATGTTTCATAATAAGATAAAGGTCTTAATAGCTTAAAGTAACATTTCTTTTAAAATATACTTCTTAAAAAAAAAGCTGCCATTTATTATAGAGTAATTAAAAACGTTAACACCCCCCTACCAATACTTCCCCAAATAATCAAAAGCCAATCCACACATTACTAAATTTCCCTCCCTAACTGCCCGTAAAGATTTAAACCGAGAAGCCAAACAAATATCCCACAAGAATCGGCCAAGTCCAGCGTAAACCATACCAAGAGCTAAACTTCCCGACTGTTACCCTCTTCGCCAGCGGGTTCTCAGAAACGACTCGGGCCGGTCGCCCTCGGTGGCTTCCTCTAGCCGACAGTCCACCGCGTCCCGGGGTCGCAGAGATCACAACATCCCTCAACCAGTATAAACCGCTGGCCATTCTAATAAGGCGATTGGCACTTCCTCCGAACCGGGTACTTCATCGGGTATCGCCCGGTATAATAACTACAAAACACCACGCTATTCTAGTGCCTATAATAACGGCACCAAAATTCGCATCATCGACCACCACACCGACGTGTACCCATGGCCCGGAGGTGCCGGCGGCAATGTCATAGACCGCGCCAACCCTCCCGCGCGGCGAGGTGTATCGGCTATACCGAGTTCGTCCCTCATTACTACAACATCCGCCCCTAGCGGCTTAAAGGCAGCGCCTACTATGTCACTATATATACCTTATTATATATATATTAAAATAAAGTTACAAAATAATTATAATATATAATATAAACGTATTAATAACTGAATAATAAAGTATAAACGGTAGGGATTAATATAAAATTAATTTCATAAGCTTAAAGGCTACTTATACTTAACTTAAGCTTACTTTAAATACGTCGAAATAATAAAGGTTTAATTCGTTAGGGTATTAGACTCTTATACTAAACAATAGGGAGGGGTATTTTTAATAAGCTATATTTAATACGTCTACGTAAGGTTATAAAATAAATAGTTGTCACCCTTATAAAGGACTTACCGGTAAATAGGATATAGGGTACTTTAATTATTACCTTTTTATATATAAAAAACGAGCTTTAATAAGAGATAACGCTAATATTAACAGGAGATAAATAATATAAACCTAAATTAAATTAATATTATAATATATAATATAAAATAATACGATTATTTATATAAACCTAAACTTTTAAATATTAATAAACGTTAATAAATATAATTGCTTTACCCCCCTCCCCTTTTTTAAACTTAATATTCAAATTTCTATTAACTACTTTTCATTCCTCGCTTTCGCTTTTAAATTTTACTTTTATAACGACATATTTAATCTATCTTATACGTTAACCACCACCCTTTTCTATTACATAGAAACATTATTACTTAAAATATATTTAAATAAAACTTATATCTATTAACTTATTATACTCTTAATAACATTAATAAAGATTTCTATTACCTATAGTTTATATATATTAAATTTAATTATATTATCTTCGCTTTTATATAGCTTTATATCACTTTTAATATCCACTTCTATAACCCCATTATTATTTCTAAATATAAGGTCCTTAATAGCGATTTCTTTTACATACTCCTCTTATAATTTATCACCCTTATACGCCTCACTTATTATTTTAAGCTTTTTAACCTATAGCCATCGACTATAATCTCGATCCTAATCGATACCTTTTAAATTTAAACTACTTAACCATGTTAAGGTACTATACTCTTAAAGCTAGTCATTATCCAGCCACAAGTTATGCAGCTAATATCAATAGCCCCTTAAGTATTACATTAAAAGTTTTATACCCTAAAGTTAATAGTTTTATATAAGGTATTAATTTTAAATTAATTTTATACATTAAAGAAATTACTTATACTTTATAACTATCTTATATTTTTTTATTTTAACGCTAAGTTATAAAGTTGTTTATTAAGTCAACTTTTTCTATTAATTGTCTACTATATTTAATATTAATGTTATTATCGATATAACCGCTCCTTCACCTAATTATTATATCGGCAAATAACACTTATAAGGTCATATATAACTTATTCCCCTTATTTATACTCCTTTCTCAACTTCTTAAAACGGTTTTTAACTCTCTTTTTTTTATCTCATATTATTTTCGCAAAACCCTAATTTAATATACGATCGCGATAGTCTAACTATTCCGCGCTAACTTCCCACTTTAAAAAACCCCGCTCCGGTTTCGAGGCGGTCTATAATATAAAACTTTCTATCTCATCGTCTAGGTTATATACCCTATCCTTTACGATAGACCTGCCCTCTTACTTTTTACGAAGAGCGGGCGGTCTAAGCTCGCTTTTATTTATAACGCGTTTTTTTTACAATAATTTAAAAGCGCGCTCTTATTCTGTCGCGAAATCGACAATATTAATCTTACTCTAATCGGATTTCTTTTATAGTAATTAGCGTTTCGAGGGCATCTGAAACGTCGCGATCCCTATATTTTAATAACTAAGCTCTTTAGCCGGATTACTTCCTAAAACTATAATTATAAAAATACTAAAGAAGTTTAAGGTAAAGTACAGCGTAGAATATATAAATTAAATAAATATTAGAAATAAAAAGTAATTTAATTATAAAAAGGGAAATGCTCTATAGATATATAATATAAGCAGGATATTTTTAAGTATTTTAAAAAATGGTTAAGGTTATTATTTATATAAAGTATTAATACTTATTTAATAAATATAATTATTTTTATTTACAACTTATACTATAGCTTTTATTTAAGTTTTATTTAAAATCTTTATTATCTTTTAATCTAACTTTCTAAATAACGTAATTAGTTTATACCTACACTATAACTAACTATTTTATTAATAAAAAGGTTTATTTTATTTCTTAATAAACCTAGCTTTAGAAAACCCTATATTAAAAACAGCTGGATATAATAGATAATACTTAAGTTAATAACGATCTTAATTAATAATATATTTCCTTTTTATTAGCTTTTTACCCTTTAACTAACTTAATACCAAGTTTAAAGCTTTTTTATAACCCTTTTAACTTAAAGCCCCGCCTAATAACCCCTTTCTATATTATTAACTAACTTTAAATAACCTAAAAAAGCTTAACTTTCTTTAATATAATAGGTAGAAAGCCCTCGCTATAAAGTTTACGTTTTATAATTATATTAGCATAAATTTTTATACTTCTTTTATATAGCCCGTTAAATACTCTTTAATATTAGTAATCTCACTTTATTACTAAATGAGGTTAAATAGCCTAATATTACCTATAAATTAACTAATTAACTAGCTTGATTAATATTACCCCTATTATTAATTTAATAATAATTAATTAATAAAAAGGTTAATTAAAAAGGCGTTAATTAATTTATATTTTATAATAATTTTTAATATTATAATTTATATAAAAGCTTAATTTTCAACGAAGCTCTACTTTTAAAGGAAATATCGAGCCTTTATTCTTAATAATACTAACAAAATTAAATTTAATTATATTAATTAATAATAATAGATGGTATTAAAATATCTAACTTAAAGGTAACAACCAGTACGGTTTAGGGGGATTATGTACGCTATATATATAAATCACTTATTTTATTATATAAAGGGGATTTTATAATCCCCTCTCTCTATTTAAATAAACTATACTTTATAAATTAGGAATATATTATATTAAACATTATTACCCACATATATAATTATACTAAAGCCCTATTAATAAATAATAATATATAATAAATAATATAATAATATAATATAATGATATTAAATTAATAAGCTAAAATAAATATAGTTTAAAAAATAGTTTAAAAGATAAAGCTTAAAGCTATTAAGTTAAGTTAAAATAAACCTAATAAGTCCTTATTATAAAATTATTAATAAAATTATTAATAAGGGATCTAGAATAATAATACTTTGTTAGATTAACCTTTAACTTTATAGGTTTAACTTTTAATACTATAAGAATATTATAAAATCGAGGATATTCTAGCTTTAATTTAACTATATTAACTATATTAACTAGTTAGCAATTAAATAGACTATATAATTAATTAATAATATTTTTTAATAAGCCGTAATTAGTTTATTAATATAAGAATATTAATTAATTAATTAAATAAAGTTGAAATAATTAGTTATTTTATAATATTAAAATAATTATAAAGGAGTAGAATTTATATATTAGTAAATTATTTATTTAAACCATTTAATATATATAAACTCTTTAATATAAAGAGGCGCCGCCACTTATTATTATTTATTAAACCTTTAAGGCTTAAAAAAAACTTTTATAAATATAGATTAAGCCCTTTACCTAACTGGAAAATAACTATTAAAATAATAATAAATAATATCGATTACTATTATATTATTCCTAATTATAGGTATTAAAAGAGCGGATACTATACATTAAGTATAATAAAGTAAAAAGAAATTTATTACACTTTACTTATTACCTTTATATATATAAAGTTATCCTTATTTCTCGACTTATTTTTAGGCCGTCTTTTTAAATAAATATAATAAGAAGCGGATAATAATATAAATATATACTAATAGCGATATAAGAAAACCTAACCATCCTCGGCTTAATTATAACTATTTGTCCACGCCTTACTCCTCTTAGCCTGCCTTCTTCTTACCGGCTTCCTTAAGACCCTCCTCTTTACCGGCTTTTTTAGGACTCTTCTCCTTAAAGGCCTTATAGATATAAATATATATTATAATAAAATAGCTTATAATCGCCTATTTATAATAAAAGTCTTTTAATATTAATTACATTATATAATAAGCTATGTACTTTTTTCTAGCTTATTATTAATAAGCGGTATTAAATCCTATTTAAACGTAACGCTCCCACTTATTATTTAACTATTTAAAAACGTTATCGGTACCTTTTTAAATTAAGGTATAGCCCGGGGCGAATTTAAAATTAATTTTATCTTATATTTAAAAGATATAAATCTCCTTTATAACGAAATAATCCCTTTAATTATCAAAAAAAAAGTTTAGGTTATAATTAGCTTTTAAATCTTATATATTATATTAAAATATATTTACAATTAATTTTTACTTCCTCAACGTTTACTTCCGCGTTTTTCACTTTATAAAAAAGGGTTATATTAAGTTTTTACTTAATAATAAGCGTTATAATACGGTTAAGGGTTTAGGTAATATTTAAATATAAAATATTATATGCTATAGGTTTTAATAAGGGCTTTAATAAAAAAGGTAAATAAAAAAGACGCCTTTAAATATATAATAAAACTAATATAAGATAGGCTTTTTTATCCTTATTATTTAATAATTAGTCCTCGCGCCCTTTAAAAACGAATAGCACTTATAAAGCTGCCTTAAATATATCTATTATATATTAATAATAAAGATATAGTATAAAGGCTATAGCGTGTAAATAACTAAGCTTATATTTATAATAAATATTCTCTTTCCTATTTACTTATTAAGCTAGCTCTTAAAAATAAAATAAAGCGCCTAATACACTTAATTATAACTATATTACATAAGCTTTATAAGTTTAAATTAATCAACTTTACCTAATTACATTTAAAATATAAATATTTATATATAAATAGTTAACCGATTTTAAATAAAAAAAGCGAATTAAAATTATCTCTATTTTAACGTAATTATAAACGCATTTTAAAAGCCGTTAAGAAAACTATATCTCTTTTAAATAAGAAAGAAATTCACGTTTATACTATATACATTTTATATATCCTTTAACTTTAAATTCTTATAACTATTTTATCGAAACCGTTAATATTATAAAAAGGCTTTCTACACCTTTAATCACCGCGTTTATATCTTTAATAACGCCTGACATTATAAGTTTATAAAAGTCCCCTAGCTTTATATTCTACCTCTTATTACTTAAAGACTCCTTATTACCATTATACTAATACTTTATAAAACGAGGTATTAACTCTTAATCTACTTAATTAAAGTTTATATTACATTTCCTTAACTTTATATATAACCCTTAAATTAATATATCCTTATATAAAATAGGCGGCGAGTTATTAACGAATTTTAATACCAAACCCTATTCTAACGTCAAAGACATTAACGAGGGCAAAGCGCTTAATTTCGATATCAAACCCTATTTCAACGTTAAGAACATTAGCGAGGGCGGAGCGCTTAGTTCCTATCGATCCTCTTATAACATATATTCCGCATCTATACAGGTGGGTGTTATCCCCCTCATAGTTACATCTTCGGGCTCCTTTTTCCTCTTCTTAATCCCTGGACCATCCATCCCGTTAGAGCTGTTACGTAGCCGTTTATACGGGTCCTTCTACGATGCGAAAGTGTGTATCCTCTTCTTTATCTAGCTAGGCAGCTTATAGAGATGGATATTATTATAGGATAGAGCTTTTAATACCTCTTTATAATTAATGAGGCCTAATTACATTATAATTTCCACAGTTTCCTTAAACCTTAGCATATCTGTGGATAATTCTTTTATAATAGCATTATTGGATTAAGGGTCTTATATAATCTTTTTTAAATCCTTTTATATAGGTACCTTAAATTAAAACTCGCTCCGAAGCTAGTTATTAAGCTCTTATTAACGGGCGAGCCTTTCGGGCATTTATTTAAAGTGCCGTCGATTTTTTAAAAATCCTTAAAAAATAAATTATTAATTATTCTTATAAGTATTGTTAATTACTATATTAACAACGCTTAAATCTTATTATATTTTATATTTTTCTAAACTTTAATTATAAATTAAATTATAATTAAGATTATTATAAGTATATTTAAAGCTATATATTAAGCTAACCTTAAGGTTTTAATAATAAAACATGAGGGCGAATAAAGAAATAATCATTATAATTATAAGGAGATTAATAATATTTTAAAGGAGCCTTTGACTTAGCTTTTTAATATTGTCCCGCCTTTAAATAAAGTATTAATAGAGCTATATATAAATATATATCTCGACATTACATTTATTACTATTATTTAAAAGGAAGTTCTGGTCATAGCCTTTTAAGCTGTCTTTAATACTTAATTTATATATTATAAAGTTTTAAAAGCTAAAGATATTAATAAAATAGCTTAACTCCTTAAATAAACTAACGTTTTAAAAGCTGTTTAAATATAAGACCTCGTTACTATAAAGATCCCTAGCGAAATACTTACCCACTTGAAACTCGTATTAAAAGATAATAGCTTTCCAATTCTCTATTATCTTATTATATAAAGGTAGCTTTCAATTAAACGCTAAATAACTACAAACGACTCGCCGATCGTCGCTAGCTCAGGCGTCTAGCTCGATATACTAGCGCGCGTAACTGTAATAACAACCGGCGACAGAAATCATCCGGTATAAATAAGCATCCTTTATTAATATCTTTAGCGAATCCTTACACTCTATAATTAGCTAAGCTTTAAAAATCTTTTTAAAGAAACTTAAACCTTTATAATCCTTAGATAACTCGACCTAATATTTTAAACATTATTTCGCATTAAATAAGCTCTTTAACACATTTACTATAACTATAATATTAACGATCCTGTAAAAGTAGAGGCTAACTTTAACTTCAATTTCTTTATTACTTATATTATCTTTAAAGTTTTTAAACACTTTAAATAAATATTATAATTTATATATTATAACCTTCGGCCTTTTACCATTAATAAAGTTATCGCGCTTAATTATCTAATAAATGCCTTTTAAGTAATAATAAATAAGCAATTTATTATACTTAGTTTTTCCTTACTGTATAAATTTAAAATCTTAGATCCCGCACAAAAAGAAGCTATTAACAGTCGCTGCCCCTATATAAAAGCTGCGCGTTTTAACCTCGACCTTAGCCTTAAAATCTTCCTTTATATCCAAGAACGACCTCCTTATAATATTCACCGCCTCGTTTTAATAATAGAGCGCTAATACTGCAAGTTAACTTTAAACGGTTGGGAAAACGCCTAGACAGGGATAAACATTTACGGATAGCTTTCCCGGTTATATAATCCTACGCGTAAAAATAAGGTCTCTTTCCTTTTTATTTTATAACCTAAAAGCATTATTTTAACAGGCTTTCTATTACCTTTAAACGGATCCATTTACAATTATTAATATTAAGCCTATCTCATATCTTATTTTAAAGCGTAACTATGATATTATCGACACGTTTTTAAAGCTTTTCACCGAGCTTTTTTTTTTTTTATTATAATTAACTTTATTTAAGGCGCGATAATAATTATTATATTTAAACGGTTTCTAAGACTTAATATTTATCTCTAATATATAAATAGGATTTAATAATCCCGCATTCTATTCTCTAACGCGGGCCTTTAATTCTTACCCTTTTATTAATATTCCATTTCGTATTCGGCTACGCCATACTTATAAAATATAATATACTTTATTATTCTTCCCTTTTAATAGGTTAAGGTTATAACTCTTTCCTTTTATTAAACCCTTTAATAAAAAAGGTATTCCCTAACTTATTTATAAATATAAATTAATATCCTCTTTTATATAAATCTATATATCTTTTTATAAATATATCTTTTATAACGAAACGGTTTTTATTTAAAGTTTATTATAATATTCCTTATAAAAAAGTAACTTATCGCCTAACTTATACTTTACCGCTTCTATATATTTATATTATACGATCTTAAAATATAAAAAATAAATAATAAATCCTTAAAAACTTTCTCCTTTTAAATCCTAAGAAATAGCTAATAGCTATTTAATAACTAATATAAAATAATATAAATCTATTAACTTATACCCTATTTCCTTTTACTTTATAATAACGCCTTTATATATATATTTAATTTATAATTACTTTAAAATTTATTACAGCCTCTATTAATAACTAATAATAATAAAATAAGTTTTCTATTATAACAATTTATAATTACTATAAAATCACCATTATATAAATTTCTAAGAATTTCTTTTCTCTATTAATATATTTACTATTAAGTTTAATTATATTATTATAATATAATAATATCTCGAGCTAATTATTTAATAAAATACCTTTTTTAAATAAAAGTATAAACGGAATACCATTAATAAATTTAAATATATAATTCTTAATATAGCTTATATTATATTATAATATATAAACTATAATAAAGTATACTTTAAAAACTAACTATATACTTATGCTTTAGTAATAATCAATAAGTTCTTATATTATTAGAGGTAATTTAAATAATAGCCTTTTTTTAATAAATATTTTAGCATTAAGGCTAAAAATCTAAACAAATATATACATAAGGCTAAACTAATTATATAAAGCGATAAAAATAAAAGCGTTAAATCTATATATATGGGGAAAAACTTTAATTAATACGGTTATTAAAATCTTTATACTAAGGTTTCTATTAATAACTTTTTATATACGCCGCCATTTCGAAGCTTCTTTAGCTAATATATATATTACTATACACTTTAATAATAGTTATTCATCCTTTAAAAAACTATATTTCCTTTTTATTAACCTTAATAAAAACAGCGGTTAAAATTTATTATAATCTTTATAACTATAGCTAAAGATTTTAATTAAAACCCATCTATTTAAATATTTATTATATTCCCTTTTTAAAAGGTTTTTTAAATCTTATATTAACTTTTTAAAACCGTTAAAAATTTCTCATTTAAATAAATAATAATAACTTTATTTTAATTTAATAGTTTTAAAATTATAATATAATTTCTCTACTCGGTATTTCTATTTAATAAACCTTAACCGATTAGAAAAAGAATATATAAGCTATAAATAAACTATATTCTTAATTAATATTTTTATTATAACGACTATAAATTATATAATATAATTCTTTTATAATATAATAATTAAAATCTATTTATATATTAAATACCTTAATATAATTAGGTTAATTATCGATATACTTTTAATATATCCTTAAAATATATCTTTATAAGTTTTTTTAAAAATATATAAATATTAAATATATATAACCTTTTATAAAATATTAAACTTTTATATTAATTTAAATATTATTAAATAATAATATTTTAAATTAAATAAATAAAAACCTTAAATTAAAAATAAATTAAATATATAAAAAGATAATAATAAGAAAAAAGGTAATTAAATATAAACTTAAATATAATATTAAAAAAATAAGATATATTTATAATAAAATTATATTAACTTAATTAAAATAATTATTCCTACTTATTTATTATTATATATATAAAACATAGCTTATATAAAAATAAAGAAATTAACGCCTTTATAATATTATAAGTTATAATAACTACTCGTTTATTTATTAATAAATTCTTCCTTTTAATATAAATATAATATTATATTAATTAAAAAGCCTTAAATATAACCCTCTTAAAACGGTTATTATACTTATACTTATATATTATTATCGTAATATAAGCAGCTTAAGGTATATCTTAGCTAGTTCAATAAAATAAGGAATTATAATGCGTAATTCTTACCCTAAACGATTAATTATATAATTATAAATTTAAAAAACCTTAGATCTTTAAACGCTACCTTCTTACATAATATTAAGATAACGCCCACTAATAAGGGCTTAGTTTTTATAAATATAATATAAAACCCTTATCTCACACCCTATATCCTAGCTAACATTAATATAAAAAAGGGTATAATACTATATTAAATAAAAATAAATTAACACTTTTATAACCTACACTTAGCGACATACCACCCTACACTATTTAACAGCTAACTCGTTATAAAATATATTTAAACTCTTTATTAAACACTTTAAATTTAATTAGCCAGTACTTTAATATAATATTAAGTCCTTAATAAAATACAATAATTAAATCCGGGCTATAGAATAATTTATATAAAAAATTAAAATTAATTTCAATTATAATATACTTTATAAATTAAATATATTCTTATTTATAATAAAGCGTTTTTATTACAATTATTAAAGCGGCTTTTTATTAAATATAAAAGTTTATTAAAAAAGCCTTTTTAATAAGAATATATTATAAATTCCTATAACTAAGCGGCCTTTTTAATAAATATCGCTAAAAATATATAACTTTTTAAAAAAGGTAATAATTAATAAAAATACCTTTCTTAAAACAAAAATTAATTGAACGACGGCTATAAAGACCTTTTCGTTAATAAAAAGTGCTTTTAACCCCCCTAAGCTTATATATATAATAATCTACCGTTTTCTTTTAAGGGATTTTATAATAACTAATAATATATTAAAGGGATGCTAAAAAGTATTTAGCTTTTATATAATAGCAATAATACCCTACATAAAACATTAATCTTTTCCTTAAGACCAAGCTTATTTCCTTATTTCTTAAAACGACTCTTTAAGCTTATTATTATTTTATACACTATCTAAGATACTTTAATATATTTTTTATTAAGCCCTTATAATAAACTTTAATAAAAAGCCCTTATATTTAATTTAATTTATAATAAGAGAATATAATACTTAAATTAATTAGATTTTTAAATAAACTAATATTAAGCCTACTTTAAAAGAAAAGCTTATACTAATAATTACGTTTTAAAAAAGCGCTGTAATAATAACTGTTTTTAATTTCGATCGCGACCTTTATAAAGATATAAAATTAATTTAAGATATAACTCTTTATTTTATACTATATAAAACTAGAGAAAATTAATAAAAGTTAAAACATAAGAAAAATAACGAGTTAAAAACTCTTATAAAGCTAATAGAAGAGTATTTTAAAGTATAGCCCCTTAAATAACCCCGATACGTTTAATAAGTACTTATTATTATGATTAAAAGCGTTTTAAAGACATCCCAGCCGGCATGTTGTTAGCAGGACACATCGAGCCGACGGTATTTCACAGCCGCAACGCGGGGCCTTTACGTCCTTCCCGGAAGCCTCCTGGCTCCCCGTTCAAAGCGGCCACGAATAGCAAGCAAATTAGCCAACGGCATATTCTTTATAAAACTACTCGCGACACAGTTCCCAGAGCGAACGCAGGCTCGTTTCCGGCCCCGACGGTGATAGAAGAGAGTATTAATAAATTGGCGATAGAAAAAGAGACCGACAACGATAAGAAATAACACGATATAAATAACAAGGGTGATAATAACGATAAGACGGCTAGCGAATAAGAATTCTAAAGTATTAAAATATTAATCCTTGGTCTTTTTATAGAGTTTAAATTGGAATTTAGCTTATATATTTAAGCAAGCCCGCTTTATAAAACAAAAGGGTATAAAAATAATAGCTTTAATATTTAATTATTAATTACGCTATATTAAAAGGCATTAAATAGATAAGCATTAAATATAAGATAATTTAAAATAATATAATAATACTATAATAGTTCTCGCAGCCTTTAGCTATAGATTATATATTAAGGATAAAAAGAAACCGTTTAAACTAATATAAAGGCGACTATACCCCTCGAAAGTAAAAGTCGTCGAGGTATTTAAATTAGATAGCTTATCTTGAATTTATTATTCCTTAATTATTAAACTTATATATAATAACGTTAGGTTAAGAATAAACGCTATAAGAAACTAATAATATAATTATAGCTATAGTTAAAAAACATGTCTAAATATAAAAATAAGTGCTTTAATATAAACTAGATTACTATTAAAGAGATAAACTTAATTACGGTAATATATATAAATATAAACGAGCTTTAATTAAAACGTCTACCTAGAATTAATTTTAAAATCGCTTTTAAAGTTTAATACTATTAAGCTGATAATTAAATTACTTATTAATCATGTATTTAAATAACTCCTTAAAACGTATTAATATATAATTATAAACCTATATATAATTATAAACAGCTATGACCTTAAGTCTTTAATATAGGATATAGGCGTAAATAAAACGTTATTTAACGACGGTAGCTAGACTTAGGCCGATAAGGTAAACGAGATCTACCTAGCGATTATAATATTAAACTTAAATATAAAATAATAAGTATAGATAAACTTATTTATTATATAGTTCCTAGCTTAAAATTAATCTTAAACTATAAATATAAATATGAATATATATGGATCCCTAAATTAAAACCTATACTAGGATTAGAATAAAGATACCTAAAAGGTTTTAGTTTAAGTAGTTAATAAACCCTACGAGTAAAGCTATCTCTTAACAGGTAATCATTATTGATATTATTAATTAAAAATCGAATGAAATCTTACTTTTATATAAACAGTTAATCTAAGACTCGTCTAGGATCGCGAAGCGGTAAGCTATTTTTATAGATATTATAAGCCGCTATTCGAGCTTAGATAATAACGTAGTTAAAAATATAAAGGAATTTATTAATACGTTTAATAACCACTAGGAAAATATAATCGCGCATTTAAAAGAGTTTATTGTATTTATTAAAAAGCTGCCCGTAATTGTTAAAAAGGACACTATTATATAGGTAAAAGAAACTATATCTATAGAACCGCTTATGCATAAGAACGATAATTTAAATATAAAGTAGTTCATATTTAAACCCCTGTATAAGGCCGCGGGTATACTAGGAATTATAAATAAAACCCGGGTTAAAACCCTAGCTATTATAATAAACCCGAAGGCAAATACTATACCGGCCGATTTCTCGAAGAAAGAGATGAAAACTGGCGTCTATAGCGAGCTCTTTACGTTTAATGATATAGACGATAAGATAGTTATTAATAAAACTAAGAATTTAATTAAATACTATATATGTAAGTTAAGCGAGAACACTATTGCGAATAAAATTATATTTATTACTAATTTAATTTATAAAAGCTATAATATGTTTAAGGTTTCGGTTAAGATTATAATTATAAAGATAGTAAAAGAAATAAATATAATTAAGAACTTAATAATAAATTTAAATAAGGCTATATCTTTAATTATAATATTATATAACTATTAATACCCATTAGTAATTAAAGATTACTAAGTGGTTAGGACTATTATTATATATATTAATATAGGTTTAAATAACGATTTTAAAATATTTAAGTAATATATTATAAACATGTATTAAAATAATTATAATACTGTGGAATTTATTAATAATATCCTCTCGAAATAGATTTCTATACTCTTTTAATAATTAAATAAATATAAATAGGCTCTTAACCACATTAACTTTTATAACGATAATATTAAATATCATTATATAAATATTAATAAATAAATATAAGAATAAAAACATCCCTCCCCTTTTTAATCCGGGGTATTTATATATAGTTAATTAAGTAGTTATTAAAAAACGCGTTTAAATTCCTTTTAGGAATAATATTAATGTTATTATTATATTTGTACTTTTTAAACTTATCTCATAACTAAACCTGGCCTTATTGGCGCTAACTTTAAAAATAAAGCCTTACATAAATCACAACGTTAGAAATTACTATAAAATATTAATTAACTCTTTATTAACTAATTAACGTTCTTTTAATTAACCACTTTACTAATTAACTAGCTACCGCTAATTAGTTACTTAGCTAAATAATAATACCGGCTAAAAACATTTTCGATATTAATAATGTAAACAAGAAGTATTAAGTATTATAAAAGGTTATCGGTCTATAACTAACTATATATTAATTAAGGCTTTACCCCCCTCCCCTTATAAACTAAAGTTATTTTTAATTTCGCTAATTACTAGACTCATTAGTTGTTTTATACCGTAAACCGAAATCTTTCGCTCCTTAATAAAGCTATATTATTAATCTCTATACTGGTTATGTGGCACGATCCGATACACGCAGCAATACCTGCCCTTATCCACTGCCTCCCAGAGCGTTAGCCCCTTCTCTGAATTTATCTTCCGGGGTTAACTTCCGCCGCTTCACTCTAGGGTTTACAGGGCTTTCGCTGCCGAGCCTCTTTTTTATCTTTTCCATAATCGACGCCACCTGCCGACCGTACTAAACCCATTCCGCATTTAAATCTTAATCGCCTAACGTTACTAGGATAATGCCCAAAACTGTAAAAGGGGACGGCGATACTTAAATAATACTCGAAACTGTAGGAAGGGACGGTGTTCGCAGCGCCTACGGCATTAAAAGGTTTTCGATACGCGTTGTACTTTAGGCCGAGATCGGGCTGCGAATATTCGAGCTTTTAATATTAAATTACGAAGGTTTAAGCAATAGGCTCGAGGGTAATGACAAAGTCCGGCTTGTTATATCTTCGCTATCGTTATTATCGTAGCCGCTGTAACAACCTATCTAAGCCACATATTCTAAATAAGAATAAACCGAAACTGGAAGTAATAATCTAAAAGTTTACATACGCGGAATGCCGCCAAGGCTGGCTGGGGAGAGTCCGGCGCCGGATCGGCTAGCCGGTAGCGATAACGTCTATTTTATTCCAAGATCGGGCGAGTAGTAGCTGTAGTATTGTACGTCCTAGTCGCTAACGTCGTCGTCTTCTACACTAGGCGGGGTCAGGGATATGACGCGCGAGCCAGACTTGCGGGGGCCGACCACTGGGCTGGCGTAACCGATAGCGACGCTACCGATGATCCGTCGCGCTGCTAGTGGAGACCCTATAATGTACTCGGGGGTGGTGGCATCCGGTCCTAGAAGGGCTTCAACATGGGGAATCGGCTACGCCGGTGGTGTTTGGGGTAAGGCCGGGACGCTGTTGAGTACCGAGGTGCTGTCGACGCTGTGCTCTGCGACAGAGGGGGCCGCCGTCATTATTGAAGTAGTTATATAGGGCTAGGCGGCGGAGCCGGTCTGCTTTATAACAGCCTGATACTATTACTCCATAGTGACGTATTGTAGAGTTGGTATAGTATTTGATAGGAATCGTGCGCGAGATGGGAAAACCCGGGATAAAGTTGCTGAATACACCTCGGTACTTATACTATACCCTTCGATACGATAGGTATAGCTACTAAAGGGTATCTTTAAGGGCTGTTATAAAAGATATAAGGGCTGCCTTTAAAACTTAAACGGCTTGTTCTTCTCTTTATTAACATATAGACTGGCGCTAATTATGTAAAAAAGAGTTAATATATTAATTTAAAGGTGTAACCCTTAAAGCTTAATAATAACTAATTATTTTTATAAAGGTAGTAGCTTTAATAGGCCCTTTTATTTGTATACCTATTAATAAAATATTTAATAAAGTATTTTATAGTATATATTAATATAAATATATGGCATTAATAAACTAAGGAGGCAAGGTATATAATATTTTAAAAAACATTTAAAAAATTATAAAAAATATAAGATAAGGAACAATTAAAGCTTTAAATTAAAAGGGGCATTAACTTATTAAATATTTAAATCCCTTTAACTTTATTATATTTTAAAAGTAAGGAAAGAAACGTTTTATTTAACGCAGCCGGAATAAGTCTCGTCCTATAAATATAATAACGCCTCGGTAATAAAAGAGATTTATTAATAGGATTAAAATTAATACTTCGGCACCCTTTACCGGCCGCTTAAAATAAACAGTCTTAACTTCGGTAAAAATCCTATATTACATTCTTTTAAAACAGTACACAACTCGATCTAAAGTCATTTAACGTTATATTAATAACTTTAAAAAAAGTAAATCTCTTTATTCATTTCGTAATTCTTCCTTTAACGACTCCGTATAAATTATAAAGAATAAAATAATTTCCTATCCCTATTTCTAACCTATTCTACATCATGGGCAACTTCATCGGGATTCCTCCGCAACAGGCTTAAAGCAGGCTGGTCTTCGTAGTCGCCGGCTGAACCGACAGGACCAGAACACAGATCGGAGCCCAGCTCCGGCAGAGAAGATTTCGAAATCTGCGGCACTTACCGCCGCTAGGAAGCTGCTTGGACTAGAGCAAACTCTGCTCTACAGTAGCTAGCGCACTAAAGTAGGCCTTTGCCGTTCAGGCATCTACCATTCTACAAGCGACAGCAACTACCTCTCAGTTAACCTGTGTAAACTAAGTTAGCATTCAGCGACCTAATCATACACGAGGGATATATACCTTGAACAACTTAAAGGCCCATAGCATACTCGTCAACATTTTCATAACCTGGTGGTTGGTTTCCAAACCAATAAGTCCTCCTGGCAAAATGACTTTATCACGCTCAGCCAAGTCGTTGAAATATCTCTTCGCAACTTGGCCATAAACCATTTCACAGCGGGCTGCGAGGGCTTCCCAATCGATTTAATACGCGACGGTTAGCATATAAACGACTCGCAGCAGCAATGTCGATCCGTATTACCTCCAAATACTAGAACATGCGGACAGTATCAACTAACCTGCCCATGTCTTTATGGGAAACCGTGACAGCCTCGTCTAGGATCTCATTATCTCATATGATATTATTATACTACTTTAAATATGTAAAATAGGTGCGGGCGGCCCTGGCGCTAGTTATACTGCATCTTGCTACGAGCCGGTTTTAATCAATCTAATTATTACTTCTAGTAAACGCTTTTATAAATATATTAGCGGAATATAAAAGAACTTACTAAGAAGTCTATAACGGCATCGTATAATAGTGTAATATCCGCTATATTTAAGTGTATAGCCTCGACGTTTATTAGAATAGGGGGGTGTTAGCTAAGTCCAGTAAAATAATATACAGCATCTTTAGCGTTATCGAAGTATAATACATAAAAGATTATATCCTAGTTAACCTATTACAATAGCATTAGTATAAAACGAGCATGTAAAGCACGTATAGCTTAATATATATAGATAAACGTATAAAGATATCGCCGAAATTAGCAATTATTTAAATATAATTACGACGTAATATTCGCTTTATAATAGTAACGAAGTTATAAATAAGGGTTTAAAGCTTAACTTTTTCAGCGTTTATAACTTTAATAAGAACTAAAAAGAATATAAATTAATAAAGTAATTTTGCCTATTTCCCCTTTAATATTATACTAAAAGTATTCGAAAGAAGTAAATCGTTAAAATAAGAAAAGAAAAAAAAAAAAGAAAAGAAAAAAGATATATAAAAAGGAGTACATAGGATTAAGTAAAGGATATAGTTTGTTTATATAAGAAAAAGCCGCTTTATTTAATTAAAATTCATTTAACAAGTAGGTTCCCATGTTATTAACTGCCTCTCTTATTAGTATATTCTATACTAGCGATCCTAAGAATATAGCTTAAGCTATTAACTTATTTTCTACTCTTATAATCCCTTAACTATTAACTAGCTACGCCCTCGCTTTAGTTTTATATTTATTCTAGCTTATTTTAACAGCCTTAAACTTAATAACTTTACGGATAGCCCTTAATTAACTAACCGGCTTATAATATTATTATTTAAAATATATAATATTAACATGGTTTAAATAATGAATAAGATAAATAAAAAATAAAAAGTATTTAATTCCCCTTTATTAATAAGTATAATAATAAAGTTTTAATATATTTTAATTATATTAATATTAACTGGTTATATTAGTATTAACTGGTTATATTAGTATTAACTAATTATATTAGCATTAATACGAAATATTACATCTTAATATAAACTACCCTAAGTTATACGGGCTATACTTTTAATTTAATATTTTTCTATTATACTTAAAAACTTAACCCTTTATAGATTTATCTCTAGGACTTTAATAATTAATTCTTAAATTAATCTCTATACACTTAGAAATTATATTATTAACACTTCCCCTTGAAACTACCGACCCTTTATAAGCGGCCGACGTTTATATTATTAATAAGCCACTTTAAGCGGCTTTTTACCTAATCCTATTAACGCCTCCTTTTATAATAGTCTTTAAGGATAACAACCTTAAACTCGTTTCATTTAAAGAAGGTAAAGAATATAAAGTTAAACAATGAGATAGCATTCGCTTTGTTTATACTAGACTCGCCTTAATAGATGGCGGCAAACTATATAATTAGCTCCGGCGTTTTAAACACGATAAAATTAAGGGCCAGATTATAACCAAGGGTCTATCCTAAGAGGACGTCACAATCCGGCTGCGGGTAACCAACAGAAACAGCGAATTCCGCTAGGAAAGAGACACTAAAATAATATCGGCATACCTTAGCAAAAGCTACTGCTAAATCGTAGGCAAGCGGCGCCCGGCCGACACGGGCATCTCCTAACTCTCCGCCGTAAAGTATGTAGACTACGGGCCCCGTCTTACACCCGCCGGCTAACCAGCTTTATATTAGTAACGCCCCTGACGATACCATTATCCGCTACCCAGGTAGGGAGGCCGCTTATCCCTTCGATAAGAGTTTCCTTTAGGTTGTTAATAACCCGTCCTATCCGCCCCTCTTCTTCGTTAACCTGTATTATAGGCTTAACATAAAGGCTTGCCGAGCCTACGTCTTTAGCGATAGTTACATCTTACGGGCGGGCTATACTACTTTAATATACCCACCCGTATACTGAATGACCTCTTAGGTGATATTACTCTTCCCTCGCGGCTGGAAGACCTTCGACGACT
The DNA here is from genome assembly GCA_006503535.1 of Arthrinium phaeospermum. Taxonomy (NCBI): domain Eukaryota; kingdom Fungi; phylum Ascomycota; class Sordariomycetes; order Amphisphaeriales; family Apiosporaceae; genus Arthrinium; species Arthrinium phaeospermum. Next base: position 2,236,854 of record QYRS01000002.1, on the reverse strand, counting down.
TCCTTTAATTCGGCCGCGTATCGATATAGTCGCGGTACCTTAGACGCCCGAAGAGGTAGCCGACTCCCCCCATATCGCAGAGGCAATCCTTATCATAACGAAGGCTGTGCTAGAATTCTCCCACTGAGCATGTAAGAGATGTGCCATAAACGCGAGTTACGGCACCGGATCTTATCCCTTCCGGGGCTGCCTAAACCCACTATATGGCAGTATGTATACGAACTACATCGCTAAAGAGGACGGAAACTACAGACCGGTTAGGGCTCCCAGCTCTAAGGTGTCAGAGTGGGATCGGGTATGTCCTATACTCTACCTACTGGTACAAATACTAACTGTAAATATTATAATATAATTACGGCTACCTTTCTGTTTAGGACACGGTGTCCGATAAGATCTAAGATAAATGCGAACAAGTTATAACTAGGTAAACTAAGGATACTTACGGCCATTTATACTGCGACATCAAATCTATATACCTCGACGCATTAGTCCCTAACCAAAGATATATTCTTTGTTATTCGCCTCTTACGGTTAACGAATTGCTCCAGTTTCGATGAGTCCGGTCTGTGGTAAGAATAGAGGAGGCTCTCGCTAGGGATATTAGCCGTCTCAGTTCCGAAAGCGGGCCTAGTACCCGGGAGCTACGAGCCGGGTTCCGAAAGGAGGCGAGGTTTTTGCCCCTCCTAATCCATTCTCGGAGCCACGAAACAGCAGATAGTAAGGTATATAAGCCTTACTCCTAAGCAAGGGAAGACGACGACCGCTACCAAAGCTCGTATCCCTTCTTAGAATATATTTATATGAGCCCTAATAAGCCCTGTACCAACTGTTTATAACTAGATATAGATTACTATTAAAGGTTACATTATAAGTTATGGTAACGAGAAAGGTAGACCTATGTCTCGTTTATAGCGGTTTAATTGCTAGAGCGCTAAAGTGGTAATAATATATGATTATAACTAACCCGATGATAGTGGCGGAGCTAACATTACTATTTAATAACTAGTATACACGCACTTAAGAAAAGTAGCTTTATATAGCCGGCAAGTATATTAAGCCTTAATTAATATAAAAATTTAAATATTATATTTAATGAAAGTGATAAACTTAAATTGTTTATAAATCTACTCCTACTTTATACTTATACATACTTACCTTATAATAGTACCGCTCGCTCGATAAGCCCTTAACCCTAACCACTTTATTACTTATAATATTGAACCATATTTCTTATAACTACGGTTTATAACATACTTATAACGTAAGAGAGTACTATACTACGAATTAAGCTTACCAGCAATGGCGCCACGGCGACCGGTGGCGCCTCCATTGGAAGCGGGACCGGAGACGGCGCCACGGCGGCCATTAGCGGCGGCATTCGCTCTCATCTTGGAATCGGCTGAGGGCGGGATTATCTCGCTATTGCTATGGCTCTGGCCATTGCTACTGCTGTTGCTCTGGCTGTTGCCGCTGCGGTTGTTAGCCATGTTGACCTTTGTGTGGGGCAATAAGTCTGGATATAATTTGAATAAGGGGACAGGGATGCGTTTTTGGCAAAAGCGTTGGGTTCCTGGTCTGTTCAAAATGCTAAATTGTTGTCGAGATATATAACAATAACGAATAGAATGGGAAATCACGGGACCAAGACATTGTGTAGAAATCGAGGGTGACACAAGCTCTTTATTGTTGGTCACGCCGTCATGGACAATGATGTTGTCCCTGCCACACTTGGCACGCGTCCTTTTTTCTCATTATTGACAGACGCCTCAGGTTTCAGGGGCTCGGCTGCTTCTTCAGGATTCCTGTAGATAAAACAATGTCGCTTTTAAGTTACCTAATGTCGAATTAATCTCAGTTTGCCGGATACCAGATCCTGGGGGACGTTGTTTTTAAGATAAGGATTGCGGAGCCGCGAGTCAGGCCTTCCAACTCTAACCACAATCGCAATCTGCTTTTGGTCATGCGTGCGGCTGATCCCGTGGCGAGTGGATCTCGGGCTTTACCGGCCATTTCCGATACCGGCAATTGGGCCCGGCATTGACGACCGGAAGCTGAGGGTATCTTAAAACGATTTCCCCGACGTATTCGGGGAAGAAAGGGAAGCACACCAAGCGTTTCTCGCCCAAGTGCCGACACAATGAAGGTCTTTTCCGCCACAGCAGCAGTATTCGGGGCATCCGGCGCCGCGAACTTAGCAAATGCCGCAACAAATGCGCCCCCCACGGCGACCTTGAAGGCGGGCGTGGTGATCGGCACCCATAAGACGTTCCCCGGGGCAGAGACGGCGGTGAACGAGTTCCTCGGCATCCCATACGCCGCCCCTCCGCTGGGCGCCCTGCGCTTCGCCCTCCCATCGCCACCAGCGCCATGGTCCACACCCCGCAACGCCACCGCCTGGCCCAACGCGTGCATCCAGCAGGGCAACACCGACGTCCTGCTCGCGCCCGAGAGCGAAGACTGTCTGTACATCAACGTATTCGCGCCCGCGTCGCCGGCTCCCCAAAGCGCCGGCCGCGCCGTCATGGTGTGGATCCACGGCGGCGGCCTCAAGAGCGGGAGCGCGTCCATGACCCGCCACGACGGGACCAGCTTCGCCGCGCACCAGGACGTCGTCGTGGTCAGCCTGAACTACCGGCTCGGGCCCTTCGGGTTCCCCATCAGCCCCGCCGTCCCGGCGGGGGAGCAGAACGTGGGGCTGTACGACCAGCGGTTCGCGCTGCGGTGGGTGCAGGAGAACATCGCGAGCTTCGGGGGCGACCCGGCCAGGGTCACCATCTTTGGCGAGAGCAGCGGCGCCACGTCGGTCTCGCGCTTGGTCGGCACCATGAACGACACGAGCACCCGACCCTTCCGTGCGGCGATCCAGCAGAGCGGGGTGTACGAGACGGCGTGGGTCATGGACCCGCCGGGCGATGTCATTGGTCCGGCGGCATGGCCTCTGTTGGTGAAGGGCTTGAACTGCACCTCGACTACGACCCACAGCAGCACGTCAGTCTCACCCGAAGCGGCTGATGCCGAGTTCGCCTGCGTCCGAGGTGCGCCCGCGAGCAGCATCCGGGCCCTCATCAACGACCCCTCAGCGTCCTTGTCATTCTACCCCGTCGACGACGACATCACGCAGCTCGCGGACCCCGACCGGGCGCGCGCCGAAGGCCACATCGCCCAAGTCCCGCTCCTGATCGGCACCAACGCCAACGAAGGCACCATGTGGACGGGCTCCTGGACCGACCTGGACTCCTACGTCGCCGCCTTCCCCATGCTGTCCCCCCACGCCGCGGCGCTCAAGACGACCTACCCGCTCGGCGGACAGGGCCCCAACGCCGAGGTCCTCGCCGACGGCTGGCACGTCAACGCCGCCATCGACACCGACATGGAGTACACCTGCCCCGCCTCGCGCGTGGCCCAAAACGCGGCCTTCCACCTGGGCCTGCCCGTGTGGCGCTACTTCTTCAATGCGACGTTCCCCAACACGGCGCTCCGCGAGGGGCTGGGGGCCTACCACTCCTCCGAGATCTCCATCGTGTTCGGGTCGTACCCCCGGGCGAACGCGACGGCGGAAGAGGCGCGGCTCAGCGCCGCGATGCAGACGGCCTGGGCGGACTTCGCCAAGGATCCGTACGGGGCCGGGCCCGGGTGGGAGCCCGTGGGGGCGGGGGAGGCGGGGCAGTATTCGGTGGTGGTTTTTGATGTCGAGACCGATCCGAAGACTAAGGGCTGGACGATGGTACAGAATGGGACGGTGGATGGTGCGTGCGGGGTGTTTGAGCCGATTTATGGGCAGCGCAAGGGAAGCCCGTGGTGGTAGAAGCTGGTTTGCATGGCACAGTCTGAATTTTTTTAAAAAAAAAAAAAAAAAAAAAAACATAGCTGGTGTAGGCTGCCATGAGGAATAGGTACTGTTCAGTGCCCAGCCACTTTGATTTGGGCCTAGTCAGATGGCTGCAGATGGCGGGTAGCCGGTAATTTAATTCGAAGGCCAATCATAGCTCAACGGCCACTAAGACACTTCCAAGGGTGGTGGCTGCATGGTGAGGTTCGGGTGACAGAGAGCTAATGCAGAGGTCCCGAATGGCCAACCGTAAAAAAGTATGTGGTGGCTGGCTACCTAGGGAGGGGTAGCAGCCACTCGGTGATACCCTCGGAACCGTCCCGTTCCACGAATGAAACAATTTGGTATGTCCAGTCGGGTGCGAAGCTAAACATACCAAAATCCCGAAGGCTTCTTTCTAGATAACCAGCTCATGCATGCAGCTGAGGGTTGGGGGGACCGGTTATCCAAGACGGTCGTGCAGCATCGAACGAAGCAAGATCGGCAATCTAGACGTGATCAAAGCGTTCGTCCTAATTGGCATATACGGCGATACGGCTTGACGATACGGCGTGCCCCAACTCAAGACACAGTTGTCTTATCCTGCACGGCAGATTGTGCTTGTTAGTAAGAACCATCTGCAGCCAAGCCCATGTTGAGATCACGAGTGAGGGGCAAGTAGCATGCAGAATGCAATGCGCGTATAAGTTTCGTATTTGTCTTCTGACGTGATACGCCAACTTTAATATATAAATTTCCACCTGGCCGCAAGTTACCGTACGCGACAACCTTCTTCGCCGTCGACCCTGAAGCACGAACAAGTTTGAAACCCTCAAGAAAAGGCCACGTCGATCACGATGGCAGATACGGAGAAGCAAGAAATGACGGCGGCTCTGGAGGCCGTGATGGCCAGCCAGTTGGGACCAGTGCAGCGCGGCCGGCTGTACAGGAAGATTGACTTCCACGTCATACCCTTGATGTTCCTCTGCTACTTCTACCAGTTCCTCGACAAGGTGAGACGGCCAAACTAGAAACAGGGAGGAGACAGCGCTGGGTTGGCGTTGCACACCCTCGATGCACATGGCTGACTCGTACCTCCCCCATCTCCCGCCCCCCTAGGTCATCGTCAACTACGCCAACGTAATGGGCCTCCAACAAAGCCTCGGCATGCGCGGCCAAAACTTCAGCTGGCTAGCCACCTCCTTCTTCCTCTCCTACGTCGCCGCCGAGTTCGGGCAAGCCTACCTGCTGCAGCGCTTCCCCGTGCGGCGGGTCCTGGGCCTCAACGTCCTCGTCTGGGGGCTGGCCATGTGCAGCAGCGCCGCCGTGCGCGACTTCCCGGGCCTGCTCGCCCTGCGCGTCCTGCTCGGCGCCTGCGAGAGCGTCGTCTCGCCCGCCCTCGTCCTCGTCACCAGCGCCTGGTACACCAAGCGCCAGGCCTGCGCCCGCACGGGGCTGTGGTACTGCAGCATCGGCGTCGGCCAGATGCTGGGCGGACTCGTCAGCTTCGCGGCCCAGCACGGGTCGCAGGACAACGACATCGCGCGCGGGGCCTTCGGCGGCTGGCGCATCATGTTCCTGGCCGTCGGGGCCTCCAACCTGGTCGTCGCCGTCGCCGTGCTGCTGTGGCTGCCGGACACCGTGGACGGGGCGCGCTTCCTGACGGACGGGGAGAAGGCCTACATCCGCACCGCGCTCGCGCTCGACCAGGCGGGCAACGGGCGGCAGATATTCCGGCCGCGGGCCCTCGTCGAGGCGCTCGCGGATCCGGCCGTCTGGCTGCTGACGCTGATCATTGTGCTGACCGTCATCCCTTCGGGCGTGATCGTGACGTTCAGCGCCACCCTCATCAACGGGTTCGGCTACACGCCCAAAGAGTCGGCGCTTCTCAACATGCCCTCGGGCGTCGTGTCTATCTTCGCCACCCTGCTTAGCACCTTTGCCATCCTGCGCGGCGTCCCCCGCTGGCTGGCCATCCTCGCGATGATCGTGCCCACCATGATCGGAGCGGGCCTCATGTCCTTTTACAAGAGACAGGGTGGGAGCCTGGCGGGGATCTACCTGATCAATTTCACTGTGGCCCCGACGGCGCTCGTGTACAGTCTCGTCGGGTCCAACACATCGGGGTACACGAAGAAGGTCACTTCGAACGCGGCCATTGCGATTGCGTTCAGCATCGCCAACATCATCGGTCCTCAGGTCAGTTTCCCATTGCGCGTAGCTAAAGATGTCTTTCTGTCGTACTAAGACCTACTGCAGACCTTTCAAAGCCGTGAAGCACCCGGCTACATCAGCGCCAAGATCACCATCCTCGCAACCAACGGCGCCGCCATCTTTGTCACCATTCTGCTTCGAATCATATACGGCCGCCGCAATCGTCAGACAGAAAAGGCGCGAGAGGAGCAGCTGGCGGCAGTGGCTAGGGGAGATACCGCGGTCGAGTCTCTGATCGCCGACGAGGATCTGACGGATCGCAAGAATCCTGCATTCCGCTACGTATACTAGATAGAACAAGGTCATGGTTTTAGGCTTCCCGCCGTCCATCTAGTTCGTAATAGAAAGAGCCCTCCGTCGCACTACCGCCGAGTTCTCGTTCAACGCTTGAAAGTCGTGCGCGCCCAGGCACGCCTCCCGGCTCAACAGCACGGCGGGCTGCGTGCGGCGCCGCAGCTCGGCCTCGTATGCGTCAATGGCGTCCTTCTGGCTGATTTCCCCGTGGTAGATGGACGTAATGGCCTTGACGAGGAGGTAGGCGTCGAGGATCCCGTGGTTCGCGGCCTCGCCACGATACATGGTCATGGCGTGTGCGGCGTCGCCGGCCAGCGTCACCGAGCCGCCGCGGTTGTCCCAGTCGGGGGACGGCACCCAGTCCACCAGCTTGACCTCGGTTACTGGAACCGTAGAAGGGATGTTCTGGATGACGTGATTGAACGTAGGCGACAGGCCATCGGCCTTGGTCCGCATTTGCTCGAGTCGATCGTCATTGGACTCCGAGATCTCATCGCCGGGTTCTCTCAATAGCCACGAGAGCATCAATTGCACATGGTAGAGCGGATTCGACGTATCGCCCGTCCCATTCGTGTCGGGCACGTCGAGGATGGAGAACCACATGAAGGTGCCCGTAGTCGGATGCGCCCCCTGGAACAAGAGGGGATCCAGACGTCGCAGAGGCGCGACCTGATCTTCCGTCATCTCGAGCCTCACCCCGACCATGCGCGCGGGCAATTGGTAGTTCTCGTACCCATCGGGAACGAGAAAACGCCGGATGCGCGAATTGGTGCCCTCCACACCAATCAACAAGAAACCGGACGCCGACGTGCCATCTTGCATGATAGCGCTGACGCCGTGCGGGGCAGTTTCGTGTTGTCGCACATTGACGACGGTTTTGGACCAATGGACGTGGTCGCGCACGCCCTCCAGCAGCAGAGCCCGCAACCTTTCGCGATCGAGCCGGTGTCGCCTGTTGGGTGGAATCTTGAACTTGACCTCCTCGGTCGCCAGATTGAGGAACAAGAAGTTGCCTGTGTCGTGGCGACCGAGCTCGGGGTCCACCTGCACCGTTTCAAGCCGGGCGAAGGTCCCGGCGTCGAGGAGGCGCTCCAGATAAGGCAGGACCCAATGGAGAGTCAGGGCCCATCCTTGCGGTCGCACGTTGGTGTCCTCGTCGCGCTCGTAGATCTCGAAGGGTATGTTGGCCTAAGTAGGTTTCGAAGCAGCTAAATGAGTATGGTAATTGATCTAGTGCGACAGGCGAATTGATGGCTAACCTTCTTGAGACCGTGGGCTATGGTCAAGCCCACAATGCCGGCTCCGACTATGAGTACGGGATTAGCCATTGCGTTTTGGCATAAACTCGCGAGGTGTACTCCGTAGTCAAGGTCTCTTTGCAGTCTCTTCGAATGCAAATTCGCAAGTTGATGTCAACAGGAATCTTACCTGGCGCAAAGTTGGTGAGTTGCAGATGTAGGGGAGTTAGGTGCATCTCATTCGTGGGATTTGATGCAGCGTACTACATCACACAGCTGTCGCCTTCATTCTCAAGGCGCATGGAACCTTTGCAGCAACCATTCCAAGTCGCCGCTCCCCAAAGTTTCCATAGGAGCGAAGCTGGTATTCATGCTCCAGCTTCAGAATAATCAGATTCTGGGCCAATGGGATAAGACTGTAGACACAACATCAATAATTGTGTTTCCGGGGAAATGCTATGCTTCCTTTGCAGCAAGACCGCCAGGATCAACAGTGGCACCGGCCAATCTTGAAGCTGCTCCAAAATGTCAAAGAAAGCGTCGCCCAATGAGGCGATGAAGAACTCGCATGTGATTGTCCCAGGAAGCCAGTAGGGACAGAGGGACAGCTTTTTGTCAGGTCCCCAGTACGTACAAGGTCCGCACGTGGGGGTGGGGTTGGGGTTCGGTTCGCTCCAGGCGCCGCGATCCGACTTGGGGACATGCGTCGTACATTCGGAGATGGAATTGACGTGGGATGCAAGGTGTCGATGTCATCATTCTCTCGAAATGTTTACTGCTACGCTACAGTACTTTGTAAGCTCTGAATCACCAGGGCTACATAAGATAGTCAACCAATTCAATGGGAAACCCCGATCAGTTAGCCATCCCTTACCCCAGTTGCCCGCTTCTCAAGCCCCACCTGGGTCGGACCGTTGCACCGCCACAACGTTAGGATGCCTTAGTCAGTCCTGAGACGTAGCTTCTAAATAAACTTCTTCCCCGTACCATTAGCCCCTATTTTCCGTCACTGATCACCTTCCCCAGATACCCCTCCACCTTGATCTGCTCTCGTTACGACATCACAACTTTGTACCACATTCCCAACCGGTATCAGCGGTATCCCAGACGACACAGAGGCGCGTCGGCTAGCCGCTTGCAACCACAAAGCAAGAGGCCAAGTGCCCCACCAGCCCGCCGCAGCCATGCCGTCCATGCTTGCGACGGCCCTGCAGAACACCTGCATCAAAGCCGCTGCAAACCTAACGGCGCAGCTCGCCGCCAGGTGGCACGCCGAGGGGACCCCCGAGCCCCTGGACAAACAGCGCATTCTCGAGTTCGCCTTCTTCGGCTTCATCGGCGCCCTCATCGGCTACGAGTGGCACCACGCCCTGGAGCGCCACTTCCCCACGCGCACGCGCACCTTCAAGCAGCGGCGGCCCGTCACCGCGGGCGACAACCTCGAAAAGGGCCGGGACCCGGAGGAGAAGCCCGCCGTCCCCGAGTCCTCTGGCGGAAATGGCGGCGGCGGCAGTGGTGGCGGCAGTGGTAGCAGCAGCGGGGACCTCAGGATCAACTACCGCAACGTCGCGGCCAAGCTCGTCCTGGACCAGACCATCTCGCTGAGTCTCATGATCACGCTGTTCTTGATCGTCACCAATATCCTGCGGCTGCCGACGCTGGCGCTCGTGTTTGGGGTGGTGCGCCGCAAGCTCTGGGGCCTCCTGCGCGCCGGCTGGACCATTTGGCCCGCTGTCGGGCTCGTCAACTTCATCTGGGTCCCCGTGCGATCACGCGTCCTCGTCGCGTCCTGTGTCGGCTTCGGTTGGAACATCTTCCTGAGCGTCATGGCGGCGCGGCACGCCGAAGAGCACAAGACCCTGGGGTTGAGCGTGGTGGGTGCCGGAGGGGCCGCAGCGGGGGCGGGTATGGGTGTGGGTGCAGGAGGTGGGAAGTGAGGGAACCATGCGGAAAGCAGTGCTGTCTGGGTCAAACAATGTAGCCAGACTGATACGCTTCTTGTTAGCAATCATGATGGCGGGGGTTGCGATGGCGCCAAGGTTGCATTGCAGAGCGGTGTCTCGTGTTCTGTGGCATTTCCCCAACGTACAGCACAATCTTGTGGTTGCGACCATGGGACTACTCGAGCTTTACTGGGAAATAATCAAGCGCGTCAATGATTAATGCGGTTCCTAAGAAGAAAATACTCAGTCCAGTGCTCTAGCTGGCTGAACGTCTGGGTGAGGCTCTAGCTTTTTGATGCCAACCCTGCCAAATCTTCTCGGTCTCACCACATTGATCAGAAGATCCTCTCAAATTCCAAAAGGCCATACAAACATGTCATCATTTCATAAACAAAGAAAGGTAAATTACAGGACAATTCCATGCGCCGGCGAAATACTAACAATCCCACCAATAGATCCACGACACGAGCGAGATATGAGACCACTGCCCATCGAAATCGAACCAATACCAAAGCAAATACCGAACACCCTGACCAAGCGGACTAGACACTAACGATTGCAGTCCACAACTGCGGCATCAAATAATTCGTCTGCCTAATGAAAGATACGAGAGTTGGAATTCAAAACTTTTCCATTGCTCAGATTCCCTTCCACCTTCATGAACTCAACTGCCCCGGCGAGAACTTGAGCAACATGTGAGCGATGATATCCACGCAGCCTCTTTGCCCGTTCCTCTCAGCAAGATCCCGGGCTCGCTGCAGGGCCTGCATCGTGAATCCCTCCCGAGGAGCCTCTTTCCACAGCAGCAGTAAGATATGATATCGGCCCTCCTTGGCAGCCCATTCAAATGCTGTGTGGCCACCTCCAAACTCCGGCGCAGGGGCGTGTGGATCAGCTTTGAGATGAAGAAGTAGTTCGCATATCTTCAAGCTCCCGCTCTTGGCAGCGAGTTGTAAAGCTGTGCCGCCGTATTGTTTTGCAGGAGCACTGTGAACATCAGCTCCTTCCTGAAGGAGGAAATGGACTGTGTCGTAGCTGCCTAGCTCGCAAGCCCGCTGTAAAGGAGTGCATAAAACACCCCGGCGCGCAGGCCTGTTAATATCAGCGCCATTTTCGAGCAACATAGAGATCAGCCCGATACTCCCTACTTCCGCCGCAAGATGCAAGGGTGTTCGAAACCCACCACCCGGCCTTGGGTAATCTTGGTCTTGATTATCAAGACCCACGTCTGGAGTATATGGGCCGCACCTTACAGCAAGGCTGTCTGCTTGAGCCCCAGAGCTCAATAATTTGCTGATCAGTCGTAAATCTTAGCCCCTATTATACATTATAGCAAACCCCAAGGGACTCATCTTTTCGTGTATGCCTTTGACTCGTAAGTCGGTTTATATTTCCTTGAGACTCATTTTATCGTCTATACGAGCCACCTTTGAGGGAACCCAGATCGCCATGCTGTTTATGTCGATCTTTGTATGAATTAGACAGTTGATCTAAGCTTGGTTATCCGTATAAATAGATTCAATAATTAGTTGGCCTCCAAATCCCTTTAGCCCTGACGGATAAGTCTCCAACAGAGCGTAACAGAGCTTTGAAAACGCAGTCATGTCGTCCGTCTGGGCCGTTTTAAAGGCTCCAATATCCGCGGGTGACGCACCTCTGGATAACAGGTAGTCCACCATCTCATGATTTCGGGTTTCGACGGCTTGCTGAAGGGGCGATGAGCCGCTGTACGAGGGCGTTGACCCTGGATCGACGCCGAGCTGCAAGAGTTTTTCCACCAGATCCTTGTTTTGCGACTTTACGGCAGCCTCGAGTGGTGTCAAGTGGTCCCCTTCATCCAGATAGAACCCCATGTTGTACATGTCATCAATGATGTCCATTTCTCCCCACTCACAAGCGAGTGACATTATAGACCCTGAACGGGCAGAATCCATATAGCCCCAATTAGTTTCTAGAAGAGCGTTGACGATTGTTTTGTTACGCCTCTCCATAGCCGTAAGGAGAACGTTTGTACAACCTCGAACTTTTATACCACCGACGATTTTATTGTAAGCACCGGCGTTAAGTAGTGCTGAAAGAACTTCGAAATAATCGTTCTCAATAGCTTTAGATACAGCATCAAGAAGGTCATTTCCCTCCTGCGGTTCGGCACGATCGATAATCGTGTTGAGATAATAAAGGCTTCCGACTTCTGCTGCGGCGGCGATTGCAATTTCAAAATGATCCGGCTCGCTGATCCGAGACCATGCACCATATTCCTCGAGAACATTAACAAAACCGGAATCCTCTTGACGAATTGCTTCCGCAAGGGGTGTGGTGTGAAAGGTGTTAAATTCGTCGTGGTCGATTCGGACGGGGTCCCCGTCAGCACGCGCTCCCCTTTGAATAAGGAAGTAAACCAGCTGCATCTTTCCGCTCCGGACCGCCCCGGCAAGAGCTTCACTTGTTGATGTGGCGTACGGTGCAAGGATATCAACTAGCTCAATGTTTCCTCGCCGTATTGCCATAGTGAACATTTTATTCATTCTGTAGTCGTCTGAGACGCATTTGCCGCAGTGAGTTGATTTGCACGCGTCTATCCACTTTCGAATTGTAGCCGTAGCGACCGAGTTTTCAACGTGGTAAACAATCTCGTCAGCGTGATCATTTATGTGTTCATGCCTGTCGTCTGAAATGGCTTCCATCACCGCCTTGGAGACCGGCAGCTCTTGTGCAGCCCTCTCCATGGCTGTGCTGACTACCGTCTTGGTGATCTCTGCACCGTGCTTCATGAGAAGTTCCGTAATCCGTAGCTTAGCTGAGATATCCATAAATTCATCGTCAAGAACCATGTGAAGTAGTTGCATCTCAGGGATGCCGCCGCATGGCCAGTTTGGAGATGCCCCGGCGTTCAATAATGTCTCAATAAGCTCTTCGTTGCCAAAGTCAATAGCCAAAGCTAAAGGTTTATTTTGAACTTTCGCTTTCGGAGATTTGATCTTAAAGCAATTCAAATCGATAGGGATGCTTCGTCTGCACTGCATGTTTTCGAGCAGTAGCGCAACCGCCTTACCGTCATTTGATTCAATAGCAACCCGGAGTAGGTTGTCCGCGATTTGTTTTGCCACAGAGTCCGGTCCTGCCCGGAGAAGCTTGATCAAATGCTGGGAAATTCCCTCGTTCCCACTGAGCATTCGTAGAATCGAGCCTCGGGGGACTTCATCTAGACTGGCGAGACCGTTGATCACGGAGTATAGAAGAGTTGTAAACTGATTATTTTCGAAGTTGAATACTGCTCCAGTCGGTGATAAAAGGTGTTCCTGCCAGAACATGGAATCCGCCGAAATCAATGACTGGAATCGAGCGATGGCAGTATTGACAACTCCAAGGAGGGCTGGATCGTGACGTGTGAAGTCGGTGGATCCTCCACGAAGAAGTAAAGCAAGATATTGTTCCGGGCTTGGCAAACTTCGTTGAACGGGTCCAACTTCTGTATTCGAGGATTCATAGATGTTCCGGCTATGGTGACTTGTGAAGTCGGGGTGTGGATCATGGCTCATGGCAGAGACGTTCAGCCCGTCCGACTGGATGTTGCCCGAGGCGGGGAAGCTCAACTCGCTCTCGAAAGGCAACATATGGTCTAGGTCAATTCCAAACATTCCGGACTCCCAGTAAGAGTCTTGGCTGGGCATTGAATGACCAGATACATCGATTCCATGGATGATAGTGTAATCTTCTGGCGCAGGTTCTAGAAGCATTGAATGTAACACACCTATAGTCATGGGTGAAGTCCCACGCTGCTGAGGTGACAGTACAACGGCTGATGAGTTCCTCTCCTCCACAGGCTCAGGAGTCCCAGGGCTCGTGGTCGTGGCGTTGGACGCCACGGTAAGGTCGTTTGTGGTGCAACGCCTCCATGAACCGTCTTCCTTCACCTCGACGAAAGCTTGCCGGTTGGGGATGGAAGTCCTACCTGTTTATAGTTAGCAGTCGTTAAAATTCAGCGATATTCCGGTGAGCTAACCTTGAGAGTCGGAGTGTGATGGGCCTGGAAAGCTCTTGCAATAACGACGCCGCGCCTTGTTGATCTTCCCCTTGGTCTGGACAGTCCCCGCAATAACGATCCGCACTTCTTTCCTCTGAGTTGCAAGTCGGTCATAATCCACAAGAAGCGATACCCATTCGTCCTGCTTGAGGTTCTTGGTAACGCTCCACTTTCTTAGCTGGTTCTCGTATTGCCATTTGCTGGGAGTCAAGTCAGCATACTGGGCCAAAATAAACCGGAATGGGTTGTTAACCTAGCCACAAAATTATATTAATGCTTCATGATTGAGTTAATAGATTGGTTCATTTTGAAATCGCCCTTCCGTGTTAAAGGATATCCTTTATCGCAGTATAGATCGAGGATGGTGGACTTATACGTCTCCTAATCCTAGCTGGGATCAAGCCCAACAGGAGTTGCCATTGTGGGCTAGGAGCAGGAGTCTGCTTGTGTCCGGAAGTCAAATTGAAAGGACCACTGATCAGTGTAGAATATGCTACTGGAAATATAAGAAATATAAGATCTCTGAAGGCTGGCGCGGGTAGACTTATAGGATGCGAGGTGGTTCGTAAACGTGGAGTTACTCTTTTAGTTCCAATAAATCTGGAGGTAGATTCATAAGGGTGGTCATTGCGATGGGTCGAGATCTAAATAGATACACAAGCTTGGGGGCCATCTGTCTGGAGCATTCAGCCTTATCCAACCTCGGACTCTACTCTTCTGAAATTTCGGCAATTCTAGGAGGCAGCAGGCTCTAGTGGCAGAGTCGGCTACCAGGTTTTGGCCACCCTGTTTTGGCTACCCTGTTTTGACCACCAGACTCTGACCAGCAGGCTCTGGCCTGGCACTTTAATTTTTCACAGAGTGATGTCAACCCTTTATGGATGTTGCATCCTCATTCGCCCGCTGTTTCGGTCAGGCCAGCAGCGTTGCAACATTATGCAGGCTTTCCTTGCTGATCGGCGATTCTAAGCCAACCACCCATTCTTCCGCTTCATTCTTTGCCTCACTGAGCCCGTTGCCTTCACAGTCACGTTCGCGGCCAACCATTTCCGCGCCGAGCTCGGCACATCAATCGAGGCAGAATTTAGGAGCCATGTCCTGCGGTCCAAAATCTGGCAAACACTTAATTGTGAAAAGGGACGCTTTGTGATTTTATGCAGACTTGCATAATTAGTCAGCCGGAATTTGGCTATTCTGCCCGGTGTAAGTCGTAACATCAGTGCCACCAAGAAATAAACGTCGGAGGTTTTGGAATGCGCAGAGCCAGAATCTGGCGAAGAAAAGAAAGATAAAAATGGCTGAACGTACGGCTTGTAATGCGACTCTCGACCTATGATGTCTGAATCATCAACGAGTTCTGTGAATCCCAGAAAGTGAACAACCAGATCCGAGCAACTGCACCCATTCCTCTCAAGTTCTTCATTCTCATCACCATGCCCGGAAACTACAGCCAACAGACCAAAAAGCAAGGTGGAAGGAAGATGTAAGAGATCACCACCCGAAACAAGATGTATCACGGTTGCTTAACCCCACTCAGCAAGGCAAAGCCACCGATGTTGAAGAGATACATCGACGAGCACGGGAATGTCATCGAGAGAATGGCATCTGAGCGTGATTCGACTTCGACCGCCGAGGATTACCACGTGGCTAAGGCTACCGAGGCCATTGCTAACTTCGACCAAGCATGGGCCCACGCTTCAGCGTCGAGCAACCAATCTTGAAGTTTCTCTCGGTCAGTATGTCGTAACCCCTGTCCTTCTTTCTTTCTTTTTTTTTTCGATTCGTATTAAAGTTTCCCGGTAGAAATAAAAGACTTATAAAAAATAGGTTACTTTAAAAATAATAAATTTAAAAATAAAGTATTATACTTAATACTTTTAAAATTTTTAAAAATATTTTAATAATTATAACTTTTATAAATTAATAAAAGTTTAATAACGGCCGGTAATTATAAAATTCCCTCTTTAATTCCGGTTTTATCTCCGGTCGCTATTCGTAATAATTTAGCGAATTACGTATAAAAAGCTGTTTTCGTTTTTTTTATCGATTATTTAAATTAAATTTTTTATTTAATATAATATATATATTATTTATTATATAATCGTTTAATATCGGAAAATATTTATACGTTTATTTATTATAGCGATAAAAATTTTCGAAATTAATCGGCGTTAAATATATTATAAATTATTCGAAAAAATGGAAAATAATTAATACGAAATTATTTATTTTGATATTATAAAGCTTTAAAAATAAAATTAAAAAAAAAGGTTTCGAAAAAATATAAAACGTATTAAACGTAAAGTTATAACGAAGTTTATATTTAAATTAATTTTTACGATATATATTATCGATTATAAATTTTTTTTAAAAAAAATAATCGACAATAACGAAACTTTCTTTATTAAATAAATTAAATTATTTAATAAATTCCGAAACGAAATAAATAAAATTAAAAGTTTAATTTAAACCTTTTTCTTTAATAATATTTAAAAAAACCTTTAATTCCGGGCGTTAATTAAAAGGTTTAACGAAAAAGATAACGAGTAGATTAAGCCGGGCTATACGTAATAATACTTAAAGGGGGAGGGAGGGAGAGAGGGCGTTATATAAAGCTAACTAAGTAGTTTTAAACCTTACCGATCGATTATATTAATATTAATATTTTATATAAATATAAACTCTTAAATTAGTGTAGTTTAGCCTTTTACCTAGGAGGAGTCGTGACCCTTGTCCGCTACCTACTGCTGACTTGGCTTGGAAGACCATCTACATGGATTGCAGGAACTTCCTGCTGCTTTTTTTAAGTTGGTACATCTGTTGTTGTTGTAGTTGTTGCTACTGAGACTATGTGGCCTTCTCAAAGGCATGGGGGCGTGGGGAACGAGGGCTCCTGGTTTCTTAGTTACTTGTGATTTAGTTAATTTGATCTTCTACCCACTGATGGGACCTCGATTGCAATATTATCTTGTGTGCTATTTCTGCCCTTACTCTGGTTCAGTCAACGGAGGTATTCGGCCCACAAGCCCTCTGGCACTTGACCTCCATTCATTATGCTTAACAAAGGCCAGTCCAGGAGCCACAGGCCATGTTGGTAGCGTCGCTGCCTGAGTATGCTGCAGAGAAACTGGCCCGATGCATTGCCACTTAATCTCAGCTCAGATCCTCCAATCATCCTGTTCCGAGGCGTCCACTACGACGAGAAGAACCGAAAGAAGGTTCCGCTAAGTCGTTAGCCATAACTTTGGCATAAAGAGGAAACGTGGCTTGGAACACCCTGTGCTTGTCATTGGCTCGGGACAACTAGGCCGGCATAAGTTCTCGACGGTCCCGGCCAGCAGGGTCACCCAACTAGAGCCACGCTCTACCTGATCAGGTCATAGTCTCTATGCCTGCATACGCTTAAATGAACCTCTCCCTGTTTTGGTCTCTTTCAATTTTCTTCTCATTTCATCAATTCGAAAGAGTCTCGTTACTTACCCAATTTTCTCTTCAACATGAACTAGCGAACCGAGTTCCCACCATGGCGAGCAGCACGTCTCCGGCCTACACAGACGCGCCTTTGTCGTTGTTAAGTACACCCAGGTTTGAGACGGGCAAGGTGAGTAGCAATCAATAAACATCCCTAATGCCCAACCCTCGACCCACTAAGACGAATCGAGTCTTCAGGATGACCCTTTCACCATCGAAGCTTCGCACATGGCTCTGAGCCACAACGCCTTCATCCGTGGCTTCAACTCCATTTACCAGCAAGCGCCCCGGCTGAAGCTCCCCGCCGACAAATCCGACTTTGTCGGGTACTGTCTGGCCTGGGTGGAGTGTGTCGAGATCCACCACCACTACGAAGAAACCGCGCTGTTCCCCAGCATCGACAAAGCCGCAGGTCAAAAGGGCCTGATGGACGCCGCCGTCCACGAGCATGAAACTTTCTACGGCGGCCTGGACCGGATGAAGAAGTTTCTCCGGGAAAGGGGATCGGACTATGCGGCCGGAGAGCTGTTGGCCATCAAGGACTCGTTCCAGGAGGCCTTGCACCGTCACCTCAAGTCCGAACCGCCGGCCATTGCTGCATTGGTCAAGTATGATACCGCGGAGCACCCCATCGACATTGTCAAGATTGCAAATGCTGCCGGTGAGATCCATGATTTCATTTCAGTCTGGTTCCCTCATCTTCAGGCGGGGTTGCTGATATAATGCCAATGCTGTATCTCCCTTGTAGGCAGGAGCCAGATTACGTGGCGCGCCTTATTCAATACCCTACCGGTGTTTTTCCTGAACATGGAGACTGCCACATTCGAGGATGGCATCTGGCACGATGTGTTTCCACCCCTTAAGGGGTCGTGAGGGTCATCATGCTGAGGCTGGTGCCCATGTGGCACGCAGGCAGGTGGCGCTTCACCAGCTGTTCACACGACGGAAGGGCCAAACCGCTGGCTGTTTAACAGCGGGCTGTGAGACGAGTTGAAGGGCTCGAGGTATCAAATAAACTAATCCGATATATAAAACGCAACGTACTGTACCTCCATCCCCGTATCAGTGCCGGTCCCGGTTTTGTCGTTTACCGGCTGGGTCTGGGGGAAATTCCCCCCAACGGCGACATTGAGAATGGGAAAGTAGGGTTCATGAGCGAGTACTGCCCACTGCCCCTCGTCGTTCACATCGCTTCCCTTCATCTCGAAGAATTGATTGCCATCCATGAGCCCTTTCAAGGCAAGTTAGCCACATCATCGCAACTCTCGGTTCTGACCACGTATGAGATGGGTACTAGGCTGAGCAACTCACACTGTATGGTCTCATCTTTCCAGCTCGACTTTGTGCGGTCGACCTTGATTGCCCACGTATGCGACTGGGTATGATCATACTTGTTCCCGTACTTGGCGACCTGCTCGTCGCCAAAGGCGGTGGGCCAGTCCTTCTTCCCGACCTTGCCATCGGCATTCTTGACGCCCCAGTGGATGGAGCCGAGCGTCCAGTCGTGCCCGTCCGAGGTCTCGAGGATGTCCCACTCGCCGCACTCGGGCCACGGGACCTCCTCCTTGCCGTCCCGCCGCTGGCAGCTCTGGCCCATGGCCCAGAAGGCGGGCCAGATGCCGGCCTGCTGGTCGGACGGCGCCGTCCCGACCTGGATCTCGGCCTGCAGGATGAGCGACTTGCCCTGGGGACAAGAGTACGCCTCCTTGCCCTCCATGCGGGCGGACCGCCACTCGCCGTCTTTGTACTGCGGCGTGATGAACATGGAGTCGCCGCGGTGCGGCGCCGGCCCGCCCAGGATGGTGCGGATGTGGGTTACGTCGTACGCCGAGTCGTACCGTTGGATCTCGTTATTGACTTTTGTCCCGCCCACGATGGCGTCCCACTTCCGGTAAGGGAGCTGCCGGTCAATACGAAAGTCGTCGTCTGGATGAAAGTCAGCAGTGCTTTCACAAAAGAGACATGAACAGAGAGGGAAAGTTAAGAGTCATGCAGGCATACTTACACCATAGTAACGAGTACCCCAGAATAGCGACAGGCTGCATCTTGGCTTCGAAAAAGACTGTGAGGCAGGCCTGCGGCGATTGTTGCTGGCCGGGAGACTTTGGAACGGCGTCTGGAGGAGGTGTCTAGATAGGTGGGGATCTTATAGCGACGACTTTTCCGTGAGCTGTCATGGCTCGTCCAAGAAGTATCGGCGCTGCTCCACATCTCCGGAGGCCTAGACTCGAACTCCATATCAACCCTTGGATATTTCCGTGGTGCTGCCTATACCCAGCGACGGGTAATCACTGTAACAGGCAGGTAGCATAGGCCGAGGTAAACGCCCCCTTCGTTTAGTAAACCTTGCCAACTATCACGGGAACATGCTAGCGGTGTAGAAGGATGTGATTCTTGAACACCATAGTTCAATGGTGTAGGGTTCAAAATGGTCACATTTGGCCTAATTATCAGGTTGCAGCATCACATGGACAGGTCTGGCCCTCAACATGATCGAACAACGGCTGTACTAGTCCATCCATATCCGGCCTTGACTCCCGAAATCACACAACAAGATCGCGGGCCCAGACTCAGCTCGGCCCATTATTGAAGCATGCGGGAAGGTCGCGGACCGTTGAATCGAACTGTCCGGAGTCTGGCCGAGGCCAATATACGAAAGCTGCAGTATAATTTCTATAAGTAGGTGTCACCTCCACATTGGGAAATCAATAGTGCTTATTTGTGATAAGCATTACCCAGGCATGCCCACTATCCCGACAGGGCTTAGGGGGTGCAGTAACTACTTCGGGCACACCCGAAATGTATAGTCCGTAAAATACTAGCCTCGGAGACATGGTCTTCTGATGGAGGCATCCATTCCATTCTGGCCAAAGCCGTTTACGAAATTCACAGGGTACTACAGGACCCAGCGCGTTGGTCCCGCTGTCAACTCAGCATTTGCTAACGACTCGACTGTGTGATGTCTGATACCTTGGCTTGACTAGTACATCCGGTAAGAGCTACCTTGGTGCTAGAACCATTTAAAACCACACGATTGCGCTGTTCGACCAAGAGCGCGCAGTCCCGTTTCCGACCTCCTTCCTATGACCATCGAACTTCAACCCGCGATGGACACAAGACGAGCCATGTCGACAAAACCCTCCCCAAAGCATTCCATGCTGTCCCCGTTTCTTTTGCTCATTACTGCGGCCCTCGGTACGGTCAATGCCTCTCCTGCGGGATTTGCCATCAGGGATGGAGCCATTCCCATAGGCGCCATCATTCCTGCGGATGATTCACAACAAGCCTTCAGTTTCAACTTGAGTTCCGATGCCCCATCCCGGACGGCCCCGACCCATCAAAATCCCCAGCTGTTGTCGCCGCATCCGGTGGAATTAGTCCACGCTGATCCCCACCCCGACCTTGCGCGTCGAGATGCCACACTGTGCCTTCCGGATGGGACCTGTGCCGACAAAAGGTAGATACGAGATAATACTTCGATTCCTCACGTCCTACCCACTACTGACAATGTGTGTTCTGCAGCTGTTGTAGTACCAAAGGGACGTGTGGCTACGGTCCGGCATTCTGCGGAAAAGGGAATGTAAGTTGTGACACAATGCACCTAACTCAATAATTTGGATCTTCGACTAATACTGTGTACCGAAGTGTACCGGTGGTTGCACCGCGACTGCTATGTGTGGCATCTACAGTAAAGATGGCAAAGAAAAGTGCGGCATGAACCTGTGCTGCTCGGCCATGGGATGGTGTGGCGTGAGTACTTGTCGTTTTTACAGCCCCAGAAGAACAGTCCAAGCTAACGAGAACTGCCCAGACCACTGAGACATACTGTACCAATGCCGACCCCAAGGGCAACACGCTCCCGTGCCAGAAGGACTTCGGCTCGTGTGTGGTCAAGTCGGGCAAGACGTGCGGCACCGGTAGCGGCACCACCAACGGCCGGACGATAGGCTACTACCAGGGGTCCAACACCCGCGACCGTCTGTGCAACAAGATATATCCGGACGACATCGCCAGTAAGGGCTATACGCACCTCTACTACGCCTTTGCGTCCATCGACCCCAACAGCTTCGGGGTCGTGCCGGCGGACCCCGGCGATGTCGAGCTGTACGCCCAGTTCACGGCACTCAAGAGCCGGGGGCTCGAGACGTGAGTTCCACATACCATGCTGTCCGGGCATGACAAAGATAACGTGCTGACATAATCCGCTCTCCTGTTTTTAGATGGATAGCAGTTGGAGGCTTTGACTTCAGCGACCCGAACAAGGCCACACACGGGACCTGGTACGCATTCCACTTCTATCTCCCGCCCCTTCCAATTCTAACCCTCGACCCACAGGAGCAAGCTCGTCGCAAGCGCCAGCAGCCGCAAGGCATTCATCAACTCGCTCAAGACCTTCATGACCAAGTACGGTTTCCAGGGCGTCGATCTGGACTGGGAATACCCCGTTGACACGCTTCGCGGCGGCGACCCGGCCGACACCCAGAACCTCGTGCTTCTCGTCCGCGAGATGCACGCCTCGTTCGCTGGGCAGTTCGGCTTGAGCTTGACGCTGGCGCCGGACTACTGGTACTTGCGGTATTTCGACGCCAAGGCCATGGAGAGCTCGGTGGATTTCTTCGGGTTCATGGCTTATGGTGAGTAGCCTCTTAGACTAGACCTCTCTGCATTCCAAACGGATTCTGTTTCTAGTCCTGCTGACCAACGAATGACTGCCTTGAAAAAAAGACCTCCACGGCTACTGGGACCAAGACGTCAAGACGCTCGGCTCCGTCGTGCGCGGCCAGGCCGACATCCGCGACATCGCCACCGACACGCTGCCGCTCTGGTTCGACGAGCTGGACCCGTCCAAGATCAACTTCGGCGTCGCGCTGTACGGGCGGGGGTACACCCTGTCCGACAAAAGCTGCCGCGGCCTGCTCTGCCCCTTCAGCGGGCCCAGCAAGCCGGGTGTATGCACCAACGGCGACGGCGTCATGTCGCTGGTCGAGATCCAGGCGCTCATCCGCGACAAGGGGCTGACGCCCGAGTACCTGCCCGACGCCATGATGAAGCAGATCACCTGGGACGACCAGTGGATCGGGTACGACGACGACGAGACGATTGCCCGGAAGAAGGCTTGGGCGGACAATCAGTGCTTTGGCGGCACCATGGCGTGGAGTATTGACTTCAACTCGGGTGTGGGAAGGTAGATACTGCTCTCCTATCTCCATTTTGTTTCTATTACATCTGAGGTTTTGGCTGACCTCGACATTGTATTTTGCTCATCTAGCGGCCTGACCCCGGTCAAAACCACAGACGGCACCTGTGGCAAGAAAAACGGAAACACAGTCTGCGGCGACTGGCCCACCGGCAACTGCTGCTCCAGGTAAGTCACATCCCGTCGTATTTATCGTATCAAATCCTTCTACACCTGAAAGAAAAACGCAAGATAAACCCAATATGAAACGTTCATAACCACTAATACAACCACCTCAGCTCGGGCTGGTGCGGCAGCACCGCCGCCTACTGCAGCAGCGGGTGCCAGTCGGGCGACTGCGCGACGGGCGGCGCGACGGCGGACGGGACCTGCGGGCTGGCGCACAAGCACACGACGTGCGGGTCGTGGCCGGCGGGCAGCTGCTGCAGCGCGGCCGGGTACTGCGGCAACACGCAGGCGCACTGCGGCGCGGGCTGCCAGTCGGGCGCGTGCGGCTGGCGGGTCCTGGACGGCGAGCGCGTGGATATCCTGCGGCCGGGCGGCTGATAGAGACTGACATTGACATGTATTAGGTGGGGGCTTTTGGGCCGGGTTGGGCGGGTCTAGTTGTATTATGCAAAAGTCGTTGATTGAGCTGGCCCTGCAGGAATAGTTCTCTCATGTAGGTAGCTATTGCTTTTGGACGAAAAATCGGAATCCTATTCACCGCCAAGCGAGGGTCCTCGTACCTCGCCCTATTATCTATTGCTGGCACGGCTCTTTGGGTGGGGGCTGCCCGCGTTTGGGCCTTAATTATTATGCAGGTCCCGTATACTTATCACTGGAGGTTTGGGATATATGACCAAGCCCCACCCCAAATTCACCTACTTGTAAGTATCTTACATGCTATAGTCAGTATGTGGGGTTCTTCGATAGCAAGTGTACCAATCAAGAGCTCTTGTCGCGATCGGTGTGAGATGGACTGGAGCCAATGGCCGGTGCAACCGTTGAATTGCGGCTGGCTCTCTTTGGTACGATAGTAAGCACTACCGGGCTAGCGCTGTAGGGATCTTGGTCGATCGACATAATTGCCGGGGTACGGGGGCTTTCGATTGGTGGCGGGGAAAGCAGAAGAACAGAAAAAAAAAAAAATTATATCCCCTTGAGCGCTGAATACGGCTCAAACGGGTGGAGACCCGATCTGGTATATCTGATTGGAGGCATAGACCAGACGTCGGCGTGTGCTGGGTGTTGGAGTAGGAATATGCGCTGCTTTGATTGGATGTACCTATGAAAAAATATGTCTCCACTGTTTGAGCCGTATTCAGCGCTCAAGGGGATAAGCACTACAAGATCAGCCGCAGAGGTGCAGCGCCGTTTCCTTTTTCTCTGTCCCCCTCCGCCTTTATAGAGGTTACTTATAAGTCTACGCCCAGCCCACGTAGAGGCTAGGGAATTGACTCAGCCTACACCTGACTACTTGTCACTAGTGAGTAGTCGGCTATTCGACTACCATTCGAAATAATGTCCAAGTCATACTACGAATTGCAGCCGGGTCGGCCCGTGGGGTCTAGCGATGGCGTCTCGCCCCTAGGGGGCGAATATGACGACTACCTGCAAGGCTACGACGGACCCCGGAGCCAGCCCGGGTCGGACCGCCGTTTTCGCGCCACTTCCAAGGAGGTCCCGCCCGGAGTGCAGTTGGATTCCTCCAGCAACGGCGGCAGGCGAGCCACGACGTCCCACTCGTGGTGGTGGGCCGAGATCGCGGCTGTGGTCGGCAGCATCGCCGCCATGGTGGCGCTGGTGGTCGTCCTGGCCCTGTGCGACGGCTGGGCCCTGTCGCGGTGGACCTTTTTCATCCAGCCCAACACCGTCATCTCCATCCTCGTCATGGTCAGCAAGACGTCGATGCTGCTCGCCGTGAGCGCCTGCCTCAGCCAGCTCAAGTGGAAGCACTTCCTCGACCGGCCGCGGCCCCTGAGCCATCTCCAGGCCTTCGACAACGCGAGTCGCGGCCCGCTCGGGTCCCTGTTCCTCATGGGCAACGTACGACTCGGCGCCATCTTGGCGTTTTGCTTTGCCTTGGTGACGACGGCCAGTGTGGCGATCGACCCTACCGCGCAGCAGATTCTCCAGTTCCCGAGCCGGACCACCAAGCTGGAGAACGTCACGTCCAAGATGGGCGTGGCTAAGGAATACGTCTCGAGGGCGTTCAACAACAAGAATCCCGAAGCCGATTCCGCAAGTATGCATGCCCATCACTGCCCCCACCCTACCAAAGAAAAGTGATCTGACCAAACTGTCTTTAGACTTCTACATTGGATTCTTCAACGGAGACACGCTTCCGCTCCAGTCCGGCCTGTTGAACTCGGTTTTTGGCCAAGTTCCTCCCCCGTCTTATTCCTGTCCACCGCCGGCAACATCATGTTCTTGGCCCGAGTTCTCGACTCTGGGCGTTTGCAGGTCGTTCCGCAACCTGACCGACGTGGCAGTCCCGGACTGCAAAGCCCACGAGATCAAGGACAAGGCGGCACCGGGGCTGAACTTGACTTGCACCTACGACTACGCCGGCCGCAACCGGTCCGAGTACCTGGTGGAGATGGAATGGAACCTCAGGCTGAGGAACGGCACTAACGGCAAACCGACTGTCGTGCCGACCGATTACACGTGGTTCCGGTCCAGGGCCAACATCCACACGGACGGCTTTGGGCACCAAACCTTGTCGCTGACCTCGGTCAAGGTGGCCAACGCCAACAACGGGATCGCGGGCAAAGACAAGCCGCCGCCGACGGAGATGCTGCAGTCGGACTGGTACCTCTGCGAGCGCACCCACCGCGGGGCCGCCGTGGACTCGGGCCGCCTCGTGCCCGGGACCGTCGCCGAGGAGCCCCTGACGCCGCTGCGCAACCGGACGGTGGTCGGGACCCTGGAGCTCAACGGCGGCGGCGCGCTGTTCGCCGAGAGCTTCATCACCTACCGGGCCGGCGCCAGCGGGCGCGAGTACACGACGGGCAACTACGCCCTGCAGCGCGTGTACGAGTTCCTGCAGACGGTGCTGGACAACCGGTTCGGCCTGTACGACAACGCGACGCGGGTGGAGCGCGGCGGCAGGCTGGGCGAGCTGCTGCCCATGGGCTACTACATGAACCTGACGGACCACGCCGCCATGACGGGCAGCATCGCCGACGGCCTCTCGGCGCAGATGCGCAGCCGCGGGCCGGGCGACAACAACAACCTGACCATGCTCGACGGGTCGGCGTTCCGGTCCGAGACCTACATCCGCGTGCGCTGGCCCTGGTTCCTGCTGGCGCTCGTCGAGGTCGTGGCGGCCGCGGTGCTGGTGACGGTCACCATCTTTATTACGAGGGGCGAGCCGCTGCTCAAGTCGTCCGTCATGGCCCTGCTGCTGCACGGCCTGGACGGGTGGGGCGAGGACGGGCGGGCGGGCCGTCTCGAGACGGAGAGGGATTTGGACAAGCGCTCCAAGACGATGAAGGCACAACTATGCGAGGATGACAATGGCTGGTTGAGGTTTGCCAACACTTCGTGACGGCCGACGCGCAAAGATTTAAACATTGGATACAACTAATCAATTAATGGTTGGAATATGTTTGGTTGACCAACGCCGCTACTTCTGCTACTGCTTCCGACTTTCCCCGATGATCCGTTCCACCTCGTCCAGCTTGCACAACTTCTTCAGAAACCCCTCAAACAGCCCCGAGGGCAGCAACGTCGCCGCCCAGGCCGCCGTCGCGCTCTCGCCCTTCCAGATCACCGGCGGCGGGTTCCCGCTCAGCAGCAAATCAGCCACCTCGCGCGCCCACTGCTCGGGCGTGATACCTCGATCGGCGAGCCCCTCCTGGCTCATGGCGTGCTCGACGACGCTGCGCGCCGGCGCATAGATGGAATCCGCGGGCAAGTGCCCCGCCGCCGTTGGGGCCGGCGACGCTATCAATGTCGGTTCTTTCCCGCCGTCTGCGCTTTGGCTCTTGTGGACGTTGTTGTTGGCGATGATGTTGGTCTTGACCCCGCCCGTCTTGAGCTCCACAACCCGGACCCCGAACGGCGCCACCTCCATGCGCAGCGTCTGCGTCAGCATGGCCAGCGCTGCCTTGGACGCGTTGTAGACGCTCTGGAACGGCATGGGCATGACGGAGCCCACTGAGGTGTGGTTCACGATCATCGGCTGCTGATGATGCTGTCGACCACCAAACAGCAGTCCGCCCATACCCCACGCTCGCGGGGCACTGCTATTATCGGGAGACGACGAGGAGGCGCGCTGGAGCAAAAGCGGCATAAAGGCTTGCGTCACGGCGATCTGGCCCCATACGTTGGTGTCGAACAGCTTCCGCGCCTCGTCTAGGGATATGTCGACGACGGGCATGGAGTACGACGCCGCCGCGTTGTTGACGAGGATGTCGAGGCCGCCGGCTCCAGCCGTCGAAGCTGAGACCGAAGACACGGCCGATGCGATGGATGCGGCGGAGGAGATGTCGAGCGGTAGTGTCGTGATTCCCTTGTCCGCGAGCGGCTTCAGCTTGGCCGGGTCCCGCGCTGTGGCGTAGACGTGATGACCTGCATCGTGCAAATTGATGGCCAGGGCTGCGCCAATGCCGCCGGGGGAACAGCCCGTTATGAGGACTGTAAGCTTCCTCTTGGGCCCAGACGAGACTGCCATGATGTCTCGAGTAGTGACAACTATTGGTGGAGGGTAGAAACTGAACTAGTGTAGTGGAAAGACTGGAAGAGCACTTGTTTGCACGGAGAACCGATGAGTTGCTTATGGATGCGATGCAACTGTCGGCAAATCACTAACTATATAATAGAAACAAATCCGGGTTCTTGTGTCTTTTGTAGTACGGTGCATCAATGGCACTCGGACAGTTCGATGCGCCGATAGCCGTTAGGAAGACGGTAATGGCTGACGCGATTGTAGCTTACGGGAGCCACTTAAAGTCGGTCTAATTTCTACACTTTTCTTCCCCGAATAGATATTAACTCTTCGAAAATACCTCCAAGAATTATATAGATTCTTATTTCCTTTTAAATAAGAAATGGTTTAAAACAATTAAAATTATATTTCGTTCGCTATTAAGATTTTTCAACCCACAATATCACAGCCTGGGCCTAAAACGTCGCCGCATTCGCCCAACACAACCGCGCCGCCATTGCACGCGGACAGCCTCAGCGACGAAGCATGAACTGTCGACCACTATATCTATCTTAGAGCCGCTATGATGGTTAACTTCAACGGGACGTCCTGTTGGGCGATCGTTTCCTGCAAGAGCGGTGGGACGAGGTCCCGACGGGAGGGTTCGAGGAGGCCCTGCGGCACCATGATTACAGGGTTCCAATCGAGAGAATGGCCGCCCTGTATAGACTGTACTGGGAGAATGGATACGACACGGACGCCAACGGGACTCGGGTGTACAGGCGCTATTAGGAATGGAAGCAAGGCATCTCTATCCACTCGTCCGACGTCCTGTCTCGATTGTCGTCCGTGCCCGAGTTCCGACCTGTTCGCCTGTTCACCACGGGTCAGGGTGGCCCGGCCATCGGGCGTCGAGGCACTTGGCATTAGCGTATCGGACGATCGCCAAAAGGGCGAACCGGTATCACGAGGTTTTGGCTGCAAGACATTCCGCTGTAAGACCAGGGCATTCTGGCGAAGAATATTGGCGTCTGGAAACCGACGATGTCTCGGGCGTCTTCGGGCGGATAACTGTCCATGATTGCATAGTCTACTATGCGTTGCGAATACGGGGAAACTTCCTCTAGGTACTATCAAGCATCTTCGTAGGCGAATTGTCTCATAAAACAGCGATTGGTATAAATGATACACAGTCCAGCCATGAGCTCCAATCTTTGTCATACCATGTGCAATCGACGATCAGCTCCTCCTGAGGTTGGCCCAATAAAACTAGCTTCCAACGGGTTTTCTCGATCCTACATGATGGCAGTACATCATTCCGAGGCCGCATTCCACTGCTTTTGCCAGTCTGCGAGCTGCTTTGACACTCTGTCTTCATGTCGTTGACAAGCTTTCTCCTGCGACTCCGCCGAACAAGAAAGTCTCTCGACAGTTGTTGACGAGGTGAGATCAAGGTGCTTGTCCATCTGATATTTCCCCCCATTCTTCGCCCTTCCTTTTCTGTGATTGCATAGTTGTTAGCCCATATGCTATAGACTGTGCTTGAGAAGCGTACTTCGATTTGCCTGAGTTTCGGGAAAAGGTGTCTGTCTGATGTGCCGGCCATACTGGCTAATGTGAAGTTAACGTGCTTAACCACAATGGGAATGCCGTTTGGTACCGACTACTTCGCTGCCTTGAGGCAAGAGACGACTGGCAGTATGTTGTATTACTAATGACTTAGTTGTACCGAGTAGAATATTTCGCCAAACTCTTGCCTCGGTCTGGACCTCGAGGAGGCATCATGCTATATAGGCTCTCGGACCCACTCAACTTCTATCAAAATAAATGTTTCCTCACGCTTTGGTTGATTGACTGACTTGAACGCCAGTTAACTTAGACACTCATTACCTAGACGTCCATCCGGCATTTGGCATTCTGGAAGTAGCTTCACTGTGAATGACTTTTTGATTTATTAACACAGCGCTGCGGCGGTGCATGAAAGACTAGCGGCTGTTATTTTGACAAGAAAAGCCAGAAATTCAAAAACACCTCCTGCCTCAATCATTCCTGTCAACGCCCTGGCGTCTTTACTTTTGATTGGTTGACGGCTGCTGCCGACCCAGCCCCTTTAACCGAGCCAATAATACACGAAAACACATTTGTGTTTTGCTAACAGTAGGCTGTAGTCTGATTATCGCAGAAAATGAGAGCTCGTCACAACTTGATGAAAAGTATTGATATTTTCCATTAAAACAATCAGGGGCGTTTTGCTACTATGTGATCAGTTATCATCCTCTACCCAAGACATTCGAATTCACAATGATTGGTTTCTATCAGTTTTACCCCCAGGAAACCCCACCACATCCTGAGATTTACGTACTACACAGTCGAACGTTTTAGGTCTCCGGCCATGTTATGCCTCAAATCGCTCGAGCCATCACTTGAAGGTTAACGTGTATATCTTGAAGACAAGTTCTATACGATGGGTATAGGCCGCTTCTTCAAAAAGAATACTAAGACCGCGGGTAGTACATTTCCATATGTACTCAGTCATTGAGTATTTATAGCAAGGCTGACCAAAATTAAGATACGACCCAAAATACAACTTGTGGCCAAGATACAGTTTGTAGCCAAGATACAGCTTGTAGCTATGTGCCCATCCAGGACGAGGGATACAACTCACGAGACCCGTCGCCACGCAAGGACGACAGCATTTTTGGGAAATTGTTGCAACGATCAACATCTGTGACAACACAGAGCCTTGTGGAATGTGGAAGCGTAGTAGCGACATCATGGGTTCCGTCTATGAATAACCCACGTCTACTCAGTGGTGTGGAAGAGGTTCAATCAACGCCCCTCGATGGGTCAATACCATTTGATGGGATAGGGCAATCAGCCTGTACCCAAAACAGCTGTCTGGCATCCAATACAGAATCTAACAAGGACGCTCCATTTGGCTCACCAACGAGTCTTCTCGATTCCGACATGGTTTCGATTTCAGATTCGGAGGATGCCTCTACGTCCTTCGACCGCTTTTCGGATGAACGGTCAATGAGAATTATTTCAGCTGTCAGTCGCCAAATCATCACCGAGATGTCGTCGAATTTGGGTAGTGAGAAACGAGCCACGTCAAACGATGAAACGCCAATTAGCCAAGAAACCGATTCATCCCAGAAACACATATCAGATACAGCAAGTTCGCTTGAGCGACCGTCCAGCAAATCAAAGAAGAGGAAGAATCTCGATAAGAAGGATGGCGACGAGGATGCAGACGAAGCGGGCGACAGGCGTGGTTCTCCGAAACGCGCTGTGCTGGAGCAACGTGATGGCTCGAGGAAGCTCCTGGCTTGTCCATTCTGGAAACGCGATGCGATTCGTCACCGAGATTGTTTCAAGCTTAGGCTGGATGGTATAGCAAGGGTGAAGCAACACCTGAGCAGGTCCCATTATTCGGAGAACCATTGCGAGAGGTGCAAGACCGTCTTCGTATCCATTGCATCACTCGAGCATCACTTGCGCTACGAGCAATGCGAATGGCGAGAGCCAGACGCACTAGACGGGCTATCACACCAGCAGCGCAACGATCTTTCCAAGAAATCCAAACCGCACCACTCAGAATCCGATAGATGGTTCGCGATATGGGAAATTATCTTCCCCGGCCAGCCGGTGCCATCCTCGGCTTACATGGACCCAAACCTGTCACGAGATCTCTGCGAGCTCCGGCTGTATACACAGACTCATGGTGCGCGAATACTAATGGAGGTGTTGGAGCGTGAAGGTCTGTCTGACAGTTTGCAGTCTGGCGAAGGGGGTCAGAACCTTCTGCGCGCGGCGTTGAGTCACGGCCTAGACCTTGTCTTCGACGAGTGGCTTGCTAATGGTACATCATCTTCCGATACCCTCGAATCGTCCATCCGACCTTCATCGAGCAACGACAACCGAGAAAGCGGCACATCGGACCAGTCCGTCACGGATAGCGGGGTTGTCTTGACAAGTCAAGAGGAATCTGGTATCAGGCCGGATCATCTTGTGATAGATGACAACCAGATTTATGCCATCAGTGACCAGCTTGTGACGGATGGGATCACAGCCGTGGACGGCTCGAACGGTCCCATCATAGAACAGGCAGAAGAGCATCCACCCATTGTCGATGACTGGATAGATTTCGATGGCATGCTAGCTATCGATAACTCGATACCTCTTGAGGAGCTGGACGATTTCCCACAGCCCTGGGACTTTGATCTGAAAGACTTGGTAGGGTCTGACGAGAGTCCAGACATTTGGGGATTTTTGTCTGCGTGATTAATGGAACGCCTTTGATGTGGAACGATGTGGAAGGGACTCGCAGATTCGCTGCACGGTGGTAACATGGGAACATGTCGCCCTCCCTAGCCAAGACCTCATGTTGAGCGATTGGGAATCTGACCAAATACTCGGTTGGGAAGGCACCAGAATGTGCGCATGAGGCGGCAGTCGAAACTGATGGGTAATACGCGGATCGGCAGTTAGACATGGGGAGCACGGGTACCAACTTTTTTCTTTCTTTTCTTTTCTCTTTTTTTCATACCTGTTGAAGAGGATATCCGCTCGTAGTTCTGGTGTTGTAACAAGGCAGTGTCATCATACCTGAATGTGCTCGCTTTCGGACTCGTAGCTGGCTTGGCAGGGACTCGTGTCGCTTGCCCAAGGGTTTTATGTTAGTGGCTGAGCCGTTGGGCCCCTGCCAAAAAGTGCGTAAGCCCGGCATGCGGCATACGGATCAGGGAAACAACACCACCGCGTCCACGTCAGCTATCCTGGGAGAGAAAACAATCTATGTGGCTATGGAGAGGATTGAATTGAGTTGAAGAATTCATCGCGTAAGTCAACAGTTGACAATGTTATCCTAGCATCATGTCCAAGATACTCTGCGTCTCTCATCTTACCAGATGTCATTTTCAGTCGCTACATACAAGCACAAGTCTTTGAGTTCCGATGGCTCGATCCGGGTTTTCGATATCCTCCCCTCGATATGTTCCAAGGCAGGGGTTGAAGTTATCGTGCGGGAAGTCTCTATTTCCGACCACCGAACCCGGTACGAGGCCTTGTCGTACGCTCGGGATAATGGTTCGAAACAGTGGTCCAACTCGGTCTTGTGTGCCGGACAGAGACTGCCCGTCGCGGAAAGCTGCCACGCGGCATTGGTGCATCTCCGCCGTCGCCTATGGACGCGCACGCTATGGGTCGATGCCATCTGCGTTGACCCAACCGGTGTAAAGGAACGCAACCGCCAGGTGCAGCAGATGGGCCGGATCTACCACAACGCATCGCGCGTCATCATATGGCTTGGTCCGGCGGATAAGAAGATGAAGCTGATGTTCCGGGCCATTAGACTGTGGTCACTGTCAGCCAAGGCCGAGAGCCTCTTCAATCGGAACGACACACTCCCCATCGAAGTCGCCATATTGGCTGCTACGCTGCTGCTATTCAGTACGTCGCCTATCTCTACCTTACAGTATCTTAGCAGCATAGTGTACATGAAAAGATTCTTTACTGACACGTTGGGACAGGAGTGTACCCGGGAAGACCTTGTATTCAGCCTGGCCTGTCCGATCTTAGTCAAAACCCGTGGTTCATGGATATCTGGACCATTCAAGAAGTTGCACTAGCCCGCAAAGCTACCGTTATGGCCGGTCATTCGAAAATGAGCTGGGATACTTTCATGGCAGTGTCGCGTGGAATTGAACTTGGTTATTCTCGAACAGCCATGCGGCTGCTCTTGGACTCCGTCGCCTTACGACGACATCACACGACCCCGCAGATGGGAAAGAGTTTTACCATTACTACTTCGACTGAATCACTTACCGACGATACAGAATCGCAGCCGACTGAACTTTACACAAAAACCAGGTGTCTCGATAGTCGAAGTCAGGTACTACAGCGGAGGATGCTACGTTGCCTCCCCTATCTCCAATGCGCGCGGGGTCACGATAAAGTCTACGGTATCTACGCAATGTGCAATGAATGGGGATATGACTTACCCAAGCCCGACTACGACAGGCCGGCCGAGGACGTGTTCCAAGAATTCGTCGTGGCTTTTGTCAATCTCCACGGAGACCTAACGCCGCTAACGACAACCCTCCCCGCCGAGCCAGTTATCGGGTTACCGTCCTGGGTACCAGACTGGCTCAGCTCACGTCCTGTCGTAACGGAGGAGGACGTGGATGTCTCGGGTGTTTTCGCGTCTCTCTACCCACCTGACTGGTCTGCCACGAACTCCTCTTACGGTCTCGTGAAATGGAATCGAGAAGAAAAAGGTCTTGAGGTCAGGGGCAAGCGCATCGGTACCATCTCCTCCAGAGCATCCGGCTCTCTGAAAAGCCAGTACGACGATCCGGCATCAGAAGCGTTCGACGACTTTGTCCAGGTATGCCGTACATGGATCCAGTCCGTGAGCGTGTCCGCGATCGACCAGTCCATGCAAATCCCCCAAGACGTGAATGATCACCATAGCCCGAAATGGTCCGCAATGGAGCAGTTCGTACTCTTCACCCCATGGGGCCCCGCCCGGTCCCGCCAGCTCGGTCCAATCTTTCCCACCCGCGACGACCACAGCTGGGAATTCAGCTGGGACCGGGCCGCCCGTCACAGGATGATCGTGGACTGGGTCCACCGGGTCCAGTACCCCAGTCTGGAACATGCCATCGCGGCACTGGGCGACAGTCCCTTTGTCGACGATCTGAGAAGAGTCCGAAAGCGCGCCCAGGAGGTTCCGCAATACCAGCAACACGTGAGCAGATCCCCAGCATTATTGGAGTCAAACTTCAGGACGATGCAGCGACACGTCGATCTGTTCGCCAACTACGCCTTCCTCACACTCGATAACGGGTTGTGGGCGCGTGCGCACTTCAGCTGCCAGGTGGGGGACGAGGTGTGGTTGTTAGCTGGGTCTGACGTACCTGTGGTGTTACGGAGGCAAGAGGGAGACGGCGGGCGCTTCCGAGTCGTGGCCCCGTCGTTCGTTGAGGGTGCAATGTACGGGCGAATGTGGGGAGATAATGAACGTATGTTGGAGACAGTAACTCTTGTTTAAGTAATACCCTTTGATATCTTACATATTGAGGTGATGGGTTGAGGCGTTTGGGTGCATTGTTTGCGGGATGGAAGGTTCGTGGAGAAAGATGCAAACCCGGTCAAGAGTTAGACATGTTGATTGAAAAACGCACAAATGGACGGAATGCACGGAGCCATCCCTCAAAAACATCCCACATGCACCTGTTCACAACTGCTCATTTCCCCAATATCAAGAGTGCCATCTCCATATGACTTATGAATCTTCAGTGTATTTCCTACAAAATATGTACAGTGAGCCAGCAGATCGGGTATAAGTGCAAGGCGCAGGGTGGACGTGATGATGCCCCTCCCAGCAGCCAAGCGACAGCAGACGCAAGACACCAATGAATGGCCTGCAGACGTCGTTCCTCCCAACTCCTTTGGGTGCTGTTGCGGGCAGTGACGAGCCATTCATCAAAAAACGCCAAATCGATCCGAACACCCTGCAATAAATCAAGAGAAAAGAGCCCACCAACGCCTGCTATCCATCAATTGCTCACAGAATTCGCCGCTCCAGGAAATGCGTCAAAGAAACATAAAGACACAGCGCAGCCGAAACCTCGTGCGACACCATCGTTCAGTACTCGTCGTCCCAATGTGTCGCCGCGCCGCCGCCGCCGCCGTACTCCATACCGCCGTCGATCTCGATGCTGTTGCCGAGCGCCTCCTGGCCCTGCCGGATCATATCCTGCAGGCGTGCGTTGAAATCATTAATCCGCGCATCTGCCGCACGCTCCTCCTGCAGCCGCCGCGCCACCATCCGCTGGGCCTCAGCGTCGAGTCTCGGGCTGCGGTCTTCAACCAACGTCTCTCGCCTCCTCGCCGTGCCTGGTTTGCCCGTCGCGGGGCTCCCCGCCAAGCCCACCGAGGCAGCGGATGCGGCGCTCTGGTTCCTACGGTGGCTACCACGCTGCATATGCGGACTGGGACTAGGAATCCGCGATTGCTGCCGTGGCGATGGCGAGTATATAGCCGGGGAGTGGGGTCGAATCGCGACAGGAAGCCTACTGGGTGTAGCACTGGGCGTAGACGGTCTCTCAGGGGCGGCCATGATCAAGGAAGGTGGACCAGCAAAACTGGCTGGTTCGCGGAAGGTAAGAGAAGGGTCACCGGCATGGCTAATGCGACCCGAGTGCCGGCGATTGTAATTCGGCGTGGTGTTCAGTCTGCTGACCGGCTTGCTTATGCGGCGAGGTAAGTTGGGTCGGTTTTGAAGTGACGAGGAAGGCCGATCCAGCAACGGGTGTGAAACCATGGCGGGTGGAGTCATGTTCTCGGCGGGCTCATTTACCATGACCCAGTTCTTCCGTAGCTCAAACTCATCGTTAGGGGTGTTTGCGGAGATTTGGCGCCTTTTAGCGGCTGGCGGCGGAGTCGAATCGGGCTCCTGTTCGTAATGGAACGGCGCATAGTCCGATTCAAGAAGACCGGCCGGGGTCGGGCTTTGTCTGTACTCGGAGGCCGTTCGGAAGGCTTCGTCGTTACCGGGCAGGGGGTTCGCATGAGCATCAAAAGCCCTGCCGCCTCCTGCATAGAACCCTCGGAACGCACCCGTTTTGCAGAATTCCCAAACCTTGCCGACAACGCCTCCTATGGTGTTGAGGGCAAACGCGCTCCATCCTCGCGGCTGGGCTGCCTGAGGCTCCATCTCCATCGGAAGGTCCGTTCTGCTTTGCCCCGGTGCTGTCGACTCGAGCTCGTCTTGCGCGCGTTGCGACCCAAGAGCACGCCTGTAGTCGACGTCAGAATATGTGCTCGATTCCATATCCCCACCCAGTTGATTTTGTGCCATTCCGTTGGGGGTTTCGATCTGGCCGCCGAGTGTGTATCGTATCTCTCTTCCACCGCTTATTCTTCTTTCCCCCAACCTGTCATTTGCAAAATAGCCGCCGTTCATTGTGCCATCGTGCGAGGGCGTCATTTCTCCGTGACGCAGGCGCTTGCGATTCCCATTAGGCACCGGCGTGGAGGCGTCTGAGACGAGACTTCCGTTCGATTTCGTCAAGTAAACCGAGCTCGATGTGGAAGGCGACATGGGAGGTTGGAAAATCCCGGCGTGGACGCCAGACATGGGCGGCGCTCCGTTCGGAGCATCGAAATGGAAAGCTCCCGACATGCCGATTTGGGGCCCAAAGGGCATTGCGACGCGCCCTGCAGACAGCTGTGGTCGGTAGACGGGCCTCGGTCGGGTTTCTGATTGCGCGCAGAACCGCGATGGTTCCTTTCGGGTGTGCTGCTTCTCGGGAGATTACTCTGTGCGAACCGGTGCGTAAAACGCCACCGGGTCTCTCGTCTAATGTGTTGGACAGGCCCCGCCAATAGGATGGAGCTGAAGCTGCGCCGGCGGTGCAAATAGATGGAATGGCCCGGACGACGTTGGCTGCGCTCGGTTGCCTAGTGGTCGCCGAGTAAAACGGAAGGCTGGCTGGCTGTGCGTGAATAGACTTTTTGGCGCCCGTCGAATGTTGGGGTAGTCGTGACTCGTGATCACTACCCGACTGTGGGGGAGAAACGTGACGCAGATTACAATAAGGTCTCGAAAAGGCCAACAAGACAGCTTCAGTCACTAGAGGCTGTGGGCTTCTCGATGCTCAATACAGTCACTAGGGGCTAAAAATGGGGTTTGGCGGTTGTCGCTGGAGCTGATAGTTGCCTGTGCTTGAAGGAGAAGTTGGCTCGTTGGTGTCAATGACGAGTTGCTGTACAGTTGGCGGCTCCCAAAGCTTGCTGCTGGCAATCAATCGTGGTCCCTGTCAGATTCCAACCGATAACTTTTGGATGGATCCTAGGCGCAAAATGCAGCGCGACGGAGGAGGAAAAACAGCTGGTAAGGAAAAAAAGGGCTCTCGTCACTGTGTTCTTTAACCAAGGCACCTCTTGTCGATCAGTTCAAGCGCTGCGGATGTGACGTAGACGCTGGCTAGTTGATTGTCGGTGTGCAATGTTTAAGAGGTTGGTGCGGGCAGGGGAAAAAAATTGAGAGAGCGTTCGCGACCTGATCACATGGAGACGCGTCGCCAATCGAAGGGCCGCGAACAACAAAAAGTCGGGGACAGCCCCTTTCAACTGCTGGACCCCTGAGATGCCACATTGACGATGCAAAAGATCCGCCCTCGTGGATTTCTCCGTTGATGGACAACAGGGTTGGCAATTGAATTTGTGATTGTTGAGGTACAGGGATCGCGTTGCCGGGCCAAATGAGCCGCAAGCCGCCTTTCCAAAAAGAGCCTTCGGGCTTTTAGGGGGTGGTTGTCAAAAAAGAAGTGCCCCACTAGGTTGATTGGCACCACTGGATAGAAAGCAAGAGGGACGAGGGGCATGTCGCATCGCGGGGCAGTTCCGGAGAGAAAAAAAAAAAAAAAACGTGAAGCATAAGTAGCATCCGTAGCATTCGGGTCACACAGCATGTGGTTATGTGTTCGATGTTGTGTCTAATTCATTCACTTCATTAATCTGCTCTAATCTATCAACAAAGATAAGGCACGGACAACTCCAGTGGTAAGTAAGTAGTAGGTGATACTGATCTGCATCCATTCACCACCTCGAGGTTGGCGAACGCAGGAAGCTGCAAGTCAGAGGGGTTGGATGAGGATTTTCTTTTTCTCTCTCCTTGAAATCGGCCGAGATGGTTGCATCGGTGGTGGCCGAAGAGAGCGCTTAGAAACAAGCAGCCCCTCAAGAGTCACGCGAATAGTAAGCGTCCTGCTGCTCGTGCTTCGCGCCCTGCACACCGCCATTGACACCCAGCTCCCCGTGCACGACATGGTTCTCGCCCTTCCAAAAGACGTCGCGCTCGGCCAGCACCTCGTCGGCCCACTTCTTGGTCTCGGGCAGCACCATCTTGGTCGCGACGTAGGCGAACTCGCCGAGGTCCAGGTCCTTGCCCACGCGCTTCTCGTACTCGACCATCTGGCAGAGCAGCTCCATCTTGTCGATGTCGTGCACGAACAGGCTATCCAGCGTCTTGGAGTCCTCGTACTCCTGCCAGATCTCCCGGATCTCCCGACCAGTAACGCCGCCGTGCACCTTTCCCAGCAGCCGGTGCGCAATGTAGTCCATCGTCTCGGCCTCGCGGCGGCTCTTCTCGGGCTTCGGGACGCCGTCGACGGGGGTGATGTCGCCGACAATTGACTCGGCCATGTCGTGGACCAGGCACATCTTCATGCACTTGGCCAGGTCGATTTTGGCGGCGAGCTCGGGGGGACAGAACATGGTCATGAGGGACATGCGGTACATGTGGTCGGAGATCGATTCACCCCTGCCAACAAATGAAGATTAGCATGTGCGCATATAGAGGCACCCACTTTGCGACAACGCGACTGGTGACGGTGACGACTTACCGTTCGATGCCGAATCGGCGCCATCCTTCACGCTTGTTGGTCTTGAGTCGCTCGAGGAGGTGGAAGAAGGGGACCGGCGAGCTGGTGCCCTCGGCTGGCGGCGAGGGCTGGACTGTCGCAAGCACTTTATCGACCGACCATGGCTCCGAAACTTTGGGGGTAACAACGACACCCGGGTCTGCAAAGGCCTTGTCAACTGTCTGTGAAACCATGTCTCGGGAAGCTCGAAGGGCTAGAAGTGAGAATGGTATTCGAAGCGGGAGGGAATACTAACCAGGAAAGTCCTTGCCGTTGAAAGTAGCAATGGGCGGCGACATGTTGGCTCTCTGGACAGTTTTTTGAGTTGGCGCCGGCGGACGAGGGATTGGATGCTATTTGGGGTCGCTTGTCTTGCTTGGTCAGAATTGGCGGGATGTCCCAAAGTGGGCTGTAAACGAGCTGAGCTTCGGGCCTGATTGGGCTTTGATACCAAATGCAAAATCTCTGGTTGGTGAGCTTGCGGGGGGTTAAGGGGGTCTTGGTGTCGGGCGTCGGGGCGTCGGTGCTGACTTAGCTGGAGTTTTAGCAGGGTCTCAGTGGGGGTGGGGCTGCCAGAAAAACGGACGACGATATGATCATGTTCGATTCAGGAACGGTTTCAACTGGTTATATGATGACTTTATATGTGTGTGCGTCTTGAAAGAATTTGCTAGCCATGGAAGATCGCCAGGGCTGTCTGTGTCTCGGCAAACAACAATATCAAAGTTGGCGGGTTTGTATGTACGCCCACAATCAATGGGAAGGTATGAGGGTTGAGGCTGCCCCGTACAAACCCTGAGTTGCAAACGCGGGTTCTGCAGTCAGTAGAATACCCGGTTAGTACAATTGAGTAAAATCTACATGGAAATATGCTAATGAGCACGCACCGGCACCGTGTACCGCAAGCCTTCATCCCAGGCCCGTATGCCGTGATTGCCGTCGCTCAGAAGAGGCCGTCCATGGCTCCTGCTTTCTGGTATGACACCCACCACTCTTCAAACTTCTCCTTGCTATCCGCAATAACGTCGAACCCCAAGAGACTCCTCTGGTACTCTGCGTCTCCCCAATTAAACGAACATGGCCCCTGCCACCCGGTGCCTGCCAGCCCCGCCAGTTCCGCATCGCGCCGCCGCTGCTCTTTGCCGTCGGCCAAATGGTAGTAGTGCTGCGTATGCACCGCTCCGGCCACGTTGGTCTCGGTCCGTCGCTTGCGCAGATCTTGGTACAGCCTCAAAAGAGCGGAGAGGTACTCCCGTTTCTCCACGGGACCCGCCGGCAAACCCTTTTCCAGCGACGTCGCCAACAGCAGGCTCAGGACGGCGGCGTCCTCCACGGCCATGGCGGCCCCTTGACCTTGATACGGCAGGGTGGGGTGCGTCGCATCCCCCAGTAACGCGATGGGCCCCTGGTGAGATCTGGCCTTAGTGAAGAATTCCGATGATCCACGAAAATAGAACGTCTCCTACCTTGGTCCACTTGTCGAGACTTTCGAAATGGAGCAGCTTCCACTTCAAGGGGGTGTTCTGGCACGATATAATGTCCTTCAGACTTGCGTGATTTGGCCAGGTCAGCCTTTGCATGAGATCCAAAGGAGTAGTACGGCTAGATAAGGGGGGACCAACATGGGATCCCACCCATCGAAGTGGGCATTCATCTCCTCCAGACTGCTCGGGGCCATCTTTACACCATTTGCTAGATCATCTGCTACTCTGTAGAAAGCTGTCAATGACACATGGTCTTTTGGAAAGGGGGACTTTGGCAACTCACATCAGAACCAGATTGTATTCCGTCCGATCTCTCAGCGGATAGAACACAGCATGTCGTCCCGGTCCCAGCCACACGTGCAAATTCTCCTGGTCTATGATCTCGTTGAGTTTCTCGTTTCCCAGGCCGAGAAGCTTATCACGGGGAAAGGTTCCTCGATACGCCAGATCACCCGTTTCTGTCGGCGAGAAGGGACGTCCAAGGACGGTTTCTCGCAGTGAAGACCACAATCCTAAGATAGCTCCGTTAGCCACGTTTCTGACAGGACGTGTAAGCCAAAGGTTGTGAACTAATAAAATTACCATCGGCCCCAATGACCACATCTGCTCCAATACGTCTTCCGTCTTTCAAGACAACAGCCTCTCGACTCTGCTGTGACTGCTCAACGCCAATGGCTTCTGCACCCGTCAGAACCTCTGCTCCCAGTCGTCTGGCTTCGGAAAGCAGCACGGCATGGTAATCGCCTCGATGAATGACTCTTGAGCCCAATTGTCAGTCCATAGTCCTCCTGTATGCATGTCCATCTGGGCTGAGTGCTCCAGTACTTCACTTACATCCACTCGGACCCATACTCCCGCTCGACCCTCTCCCTCACCGGCTTGTCAGCGAGGATCTGCCCGTCTTCGTACCTGTGCAGAGTGAAGCGGTCCATCTGGTACCCGGCCGCCTCCTTCTTGACCCGGTCGAGGAGGCCCAGGTGGGCAAGCACCCGGGCTGCGTTAGGCGGGATGTGGATGCCCGTGCCAAGTGGCAGAACCTCGGCCGCGCGCTCGAGCACGGTGACTTTCAGATTCTCGTTCATCCGGCGGCAGGCAATCGCGCAGGTTAGACCACCGATGCCGGCGCCGGCGATGGCGATGTGGAGATTTTGGCTCCCGGGAAGATTCTGGAGCATTTCGAATGGTCAGTACCCACGATAGTCACCGCTAACAACAGAATTTCAACCCACACTGGATGCCATGTTGTTTCGTTGATCTGTTCTCTAGCAGCACGCTTCTTTGATGAAAATGAAAACACCCAACGTGTTGGCATAGACTGGTTGACTGCATGGTCCTTGAATTAAGGCGAGGTTGAAGGGATACTTATATCTATTGCATGTCAGGATTACAACTCGATCTTGCCATTGTACACAAATCATTGATCCGACGCAACCGGCTCATCAGATAGGGTAGTAAGCGCTTAAAAGGCTCAGCCATCGTGGTCTGGTGCAAGTTTGGTAGGTCGTGATATAAGGGTGTTATCTGATTGGACACCACTGCGGCGGATACGGTAAGCTTAAGTCAACCGTAGCATTTGAAATACCTGTGCGCTATTAACTGATTAGGAATTTTGGTATTTTATCCCAGTCTGGAATAGCTCGGCTCTAGATAATGAAACATGCTTGAATCGGATGGTCTTTTCTTGCCCTGCTGGGCCTCCCTGATCCCTTCGTCTTTCCTCGTTCTTCTCTATTCTGCTCTGTTTCCCTCTACTTCCACATATTTCCCTATTGTCCTTTGCATTTGCTTTTGTGCTCCAGCTATTAGTCTAGACACGTAAAGCTTGTTATTGCCGTGTTCCTCGATGTGGATTACGAGTCCCCGTTGGGTTGGGCCACTTACCTGAGTCATAGGTGATGGGGTGCTCGGAGAAGTACTTGTGCACATCGATCGTGCAGCTGGCGCCGAAGTCGAGGACAACGGGCGCGGGCCGGCTAGCATGCCGGCTAGCATCATTGATAGCAGGGATCGTCGCTACGTAGAACATTCTTGCCACTAGCCCTTCCACCCTGCATACGGCTTCACGTACGAAATACAGTTCTCGGTTCCGCCTGACCGGCTTGGCAAGGGCGGTAAAATCACGTGGGATATATTACCACCCAAAGTGACATCGTTAGCACTCGGCAAGCATTCCGCTACCCGTGGAGCCGGGAAGGTAGTTGGCGTCATGCCGTTGGCGTCGAGTATCGCGCGAACTCTCTTGTCTTTCAACACTCATCTCCTTGGCTATCACCAGAGCATCAGCAGCAGTTCATCGCTGTCAGTAAAGCAACTCGTGCCAAGGTGGAACATAAAGCATTCCTCTTTGTTCTTTTCTCTACTAATACCCGATGGTTTGAGAGCGCAAACGTGGCGAGAACACTCCCCGCTGACGTCCAGTTCGACTTCATCTTCCCGCGCAACAATGAGACCTATGCGCCAACCCAACTGTTCCCTTCAGTCTTTGGCGTAAACAACCTGGAAACCATCTGGCCTCTAAAGTTCCGCCTCGTCGTGTCAGTGCAGTCTCTTGCCGAGGATTTCGACACGAGGTCCTCGTCGATGTGGCAGAGTGCAGGCATCGAGCCCGGCCTTATCGCGGATGCCGTCGGCGACGGGCCAGGCCAACTAATTCTCCATATTCCTACAGTCAGCATGACGACTGTGACGACGGGCTCTCTCGGGATTCTATGGAAGGTGGCTACGCAAACCAAGTGCTTCTCCAATAACCAAAGTCCTCGTCTAGATAACGGAATGCCCCCGTGGTCGAACTCAGTACAGTACCGGGGCTCAGCTCCCCGAAAATCGAGGCCACAGTCAAGTCGTGCAGGAAGCCTGGCGAGGAGAGCTCCGCCGCGATTCGTGTTACCGACGCGAGGAAGATCTATAGCCGGGGCGAAGACTGTCCGGTCATCGATGCAAGGCCAAGTGCGTCTTCAAGCCAGTCGCCAACAAGCTGGCGGCGAACGTCTCGGTCAAAGTCTTGGGCGATATGCGGTGCGATGAGGGTGAGTGGCAGACGATCACTGCGCCATATACCAGAGCAGGCAGAAGAGCCTCGCACCGCCACAGGACGCGGGCTCCGGAATGAGTCGGGTACTGCCAGTTCTGGCGCTTGTCGCACCGAGGATTCTTTAAGTACCTACGACATGCGAAGTAGCATAACGCCTGGGCCTAGGCCCGGGCAGGGGTTCCCAAAAACTTCCGATGCCACTCTGGGGCCTAATTTTCGTAATGAACCATGACGCAGCATGGTTCCGAGGTTCCCCGCAACGCCCAAAAGTTTAATGTATGTAGATACTCCGTGGAGTAACGGCTATTGGCTGAGTCGGTTGCGTTTGCTCATGATCGGGTATTGGTCCAATTAAAATCGGCCCTATCAGTTCTTCCAGCGGCACATATGCAGCGATCCCTGTATCTCACCCACCGTTCTGTATACTACGCCGCACGGTCATCTCGTTTAGTAACATATATTGGCTTGGCATTTGAGACTTCCGTTTCTGGCCGCTGAAGCTATTTTACCTCGCGATATGGAGTGATTGTGACATGGGATAGGGAGATGCCCAAGCCCTAGGATAATATGGGTTCTTCTTTTCACTATTGGCATAACTCTTCCCGGCATATTCGTGGAGACTTCCCGTCGGCACCGGCCGCGCAGTATACCCATTCTCAATGGCGTTTGGTAATTTAATATGGTGTGTTGTTCGCTTCCCCGCCGCAAGCCGAGCCCGCGTGATTTCATCAAGCAATGCTGACCGCCTCGTCCAGGCTGTAAGCTGATGCCTGCTTGGCGATTCCGATCAGCCCATCTAGAATTAACCCACGAGTGAGGACTAGACTCCGTCAGCTTGGCGAGCTCGTATATGCGCGAGACTCTATAATATGCTGACTCGGAGGCTTGCCAAATACTACTATATCATATATATATCAGGGCTATATCCAAGCAAAACCTATATTTGAATTGTTTTATCACAGTCGCCAAATTCTTCCTCTGTATACTCCTCATCAGACCAACGAAAGTCACAACAGTAACACCCGCTTTGCACTCTTCCCTTCAAGATGCTTCCCACCTCAGCCCTCGCCCTCTTGGGCCTTTTCGCCGCCCAAAGCTCCGCCGCCAGCGTCAAGCGCTTCAACAGGCTCGCACCCCGGCAGTCCAGCATCCCGGCGCCCCAGCCGACGGCGACGACGACGCCGACGCCGACGGGACCCGGCAACGGCGTGACGACGCCGTTCCCGGTGCAGGCGGGCATGGTGGACTACTGCTCGACGTTCTACTACGTGGAGCAGGGCGACTACTGCTACGCCATCGCGGCCGAGTTCAACGTGACGCCCGCGCAGCTCGCGGCCTGGAACACGCG
The DNA here is from genome assembly GCA_006503535.1 of Arthrinium phaeospermum. Lineage (NCBI taxonomy): Eukaryota > Fungi > Ascomycota > Sordariomycetes > Amphisphaeriales > Apiosporaceae > Arthrinium > Arthrinium phaeospermum. Next base: position 2,192,737 of record QYRS01000002.1, on the reverse strand, counting down.
CATCGGCGGCGAGGCCTGCGACAACCTCTGGGCCGGCTACTACATCTGCGTCGGCGCCCTCGACAACCCCGGCCCGGACCCCACGCCCAAGCCCACGCCCCAGCCCGTCCAGCCCGGCATGGTCGACAACTGCAACCGCTGGCACCTGGTCGGCCAGGGCGAGGCCTGCGGCGCCATCGCCCAGGAGGCCGGCGTCACCGTCGACCAGCTCGCCGAGTGGAACACGGGCATCGGCGGCCGCGCTTGCTACAACATGTGGGCCGGCTTCTACCTCTGCACCGGCGTGTCGGGCGGGAATTAATGTCGCGGGGTTCTAAGCTCACACGTATACCTGCGCGAGGCTTTGAATCAAGGCTATTGCCAAACTGAAGAGTGACGGGTTCATGCTTTTCACCAGTATATCTGGCGCTGCGATCTTTTAATGATAATTATGTCGTTTGGACTATAGCACCTTAATATTTCCCTAATTCATAATACAACCCAGTGTTCATACTAGTCAAAGTGCTTGAGTACACATGCAGTTGCATTATGCCAAGGAGTGCCAACCGTTCAGACGCAAGGGGCGTCACTTTGGTACGCCAAAGTTTGATCTAATTGGCTGGTTGGTTGTAGAAATGGTGAACCACTGAATGGGTACCGCACGTGTGTATATAAATTTGATGTCTTGAATACCATTTCCGTCCAAACCTTTTACACCCTTCCTTCTCACCTTGGTTGGATACTGGCTCATCACATTTATAGTCCTCACCACTCTCCACTATCGATTAACCATCGACAAGATGACTACCACCAATGTCTACAAGCCCTCCGCCTACCCACCCTCGGAGACGGCTCTCCTCCTGTTGGACTGCCAAAATGTGCTGGTCAACATGATCCAAGACCCAGCCCAGAAAGAAAACTTCATAAACTCGACCAAGACCCTCCTAGACGCAGCCCGCAAGAACAACGTCACCATCGTGCACTGCCTAATAGACACTACCCAAGACCCGCCCCCTGCCAACAAGGCAACAGAGCACTGGGCCACCGTCCACAAACCCCTCCTCGCCTCCATGCCGGACTCGGGGGCCGAGTACGCCGACCTCACCCCCAAGACCGGCGGCAGCAGCAACGAGACCGTCTCCAAGCGCCCTCCCGGCTACAAATCCGTCCTCGTGGCCGAGGGGCTCGTACCGCTCCTGCGCGACAGCCAAATCAAGCACCTCGTCCTCGGCGGCATCGCCACGAGCGGCGCTGTACTGGGCACAGTCACGCACGGCACCGACCTCGACTTCGTCGTCACGGCCGTCGAGGACGCGTGCTGGGACCCCGACCAGGGGGTGCACCGCGCCCTCATGGATACCGTCTTCCCTACGCAGGCTTGGGTGGCCGGCGTCGAGGAGGCGGTTGGGTACTTTACGGCTTAGGTAATTAGATAACAGACAAGACTAGTAGCTAGCGACGACCGTCCACTGGCCATAGATCAAGGGATACGTGGCATATGGGATGAAATGAAATGTATACTTCCTTGTTTTTATCGATGTATTTCATCCGTTATTAAAATTAAACCCATTTTGTATCAATCCAGAAACGACCGTTTTGATAAACCACACCCCCTCTCACTCCTTCCTCGGCTCGTAGCTACTCACCACAACCTGCCGCGTCACATGGATCTGGTTGCCCACCAACGTCTTCTCGCTCTCCCCGTCGCCCGGCAGCTGGGTCCCGCTCTTGTTGCCGGCCTCAATGTCGTTGAGCCGGATGAAGTCGCCGTTGCCGCCGCCACCATTGTTCAGCATGGTCGTCGTCGACGCCGACTTGACCGAGCGGTGCGACTTGGCCAGCTTGGACGCGGTGCCGTAGCCGGAGCTGCCGCCCCCGTACCGCGTCGTCATCGAGTTGTTCCACCCGAACAGCCGCGCCCCGAGCGCCATGATCATGATGCGCACGACCGGCAGGCAGGTGCAGATGATGGCGACGTAGAGCTCGATGAGGCTCCAAGACCCGGCTTTTCTGCCGTCCCCTGTTGTGCAATGCGTTAGTCGTTTGTTTGCGCCAGCTGGGCTGGTTTCAGAAATTTAGTGTCGCTTACAGGTAAAGTTGACGGATTTTGAGAACATGATGAGAGACTGGAGACGAACAATACTGATAACAGTGACACTATATCACAGTCAGTAAGAACATGTCGTCGTCCTCGTGTCAGTGGCGGTTGAGGTAACGTACGCGGCACCAAGTGAGAACATGCAAATGGCCGTAATCTTCTTGGGCAGGCTGGCCTGCAAGTTCCAAAGGCTCTTGATCGGCAGCACAACCACGACGATGTCCAGCACGATATTGATGCCGGCGGCGATCCAAGCCTGCAGGTGGATGTCGTTGCACTTGCCGGGGAAGGTCGAGTCGAGCTGCCTCCAGAAGAAGCTGATGGGCTGGCACTGGAAGAGCGTGGCGAAGAAGAAGGCGATGGTGTAGGCCACGATGATGCCGCAGACGCTGAAGATCAGGATGCGCATGTCTCGCTTGGGGAAGATGCGGAGCATGAAGAGCAGGATGGAGATCTTGACTAGGCCCTGGGCGACGAAGTAGATGGGCTCCGCGACGAAGAAGTACTGATAGCCATCGATGTCAGTTCAGGTATGGTCTTATTGTGTAAGGTGTTAGTCGACAACCTACATAGAATGCGGATTCAATGTTCTCGGGAGTGAGAGTCCAGATGTCTCTGCCGACACCATTCAAATCGGCTGCAATACAGTTAGTCTTGAGGTTTTAGTGCTGGAGGGTCATGGAAGGGTCCTACCAAAGGGGCTGATGCAGCTGATAGACAAGGTGAGGGCCATGGCAGCGATGATGCAGTAATCATCGCCACCCAGGTTCCGACCATTGTGGAAGAGCTGGAATACGATACGGGCCAGAAAGATGACCAAAGTTACACCGCAGCCCACAATGGCGATCAGGGCTTGGTTTAGACTCTCGTTGCGGATGGGATCGTGGCACATTGTCGCCGAGGCATTCTTAGATTCTATGGTAACTGTCAGCTCGGTCCATTCGCAGTCGGGCAGATATGTAGACTTTGAGCTATCAAAGACTTACTCAGTTGATCGTATGTGGGACAGTTCTTCGTGATACAGATCGAAATCTGGGCATTGAGATCATCATTGCCACACAAGCAAGTCGTGTTCAAGCCGCAAGGCGAACTCGGTACCAGTGAATAGAGGCATGTCGCCTAGTTGCAGAACTCGCCATCAGCTACTCGTCGCCCAAAGACACGCGCCGTGAGAACATGGGGGTGACTTACACCACATTTCGGGAAGAGTGACAAAGCCTTGGTGATCGCCTGGAGATCTGCCGGCGTCAAGGACTTTGACATATTCGTCGCAAAAACACTAGACACGAGGAACAGAAGACAGGCAGCCACGGCTGCAGAGAAGGACCTCATGATGTCGAATCTGATCTCAGGAGCAGAATCATAGGTCTAGTCGCGGGACATCGAACATCGAACAACTCGCCGGGCCGGAGAAGAAACGAATGACAAGGAACGAAAAGAATGCCCGATCGACCGTAAAGTCCTCCCAAGGGGAACCGGGTTGTCGATGATGGAGGGCCCCTTAATATGAAGTGATCTGGATCAAAAAAACTAATCAGATATAATGAGACTGCCGAGGGAAGCCATGTGTGACCCGGTTTCATGCACCTTATGCATCTTGGCACACATGAATCTCGCTCACCGTGGAGCCTTTTCGTTCTTTTACTACGATGGAGTCGTGTCCGGAGGAGGCCCACAGTTCGTTTGGGACCCTCATTGGTCCGTGGTGGCATTCACCGGACGAACTCCCTAGTCCACGCCGCGCAAACGGCTTGGCTGGACAGGGATAACCCTTCTTGGCCCACGCGAGGCCACGGATCGAATCGGGGTTTCAGCGCGTCTACGGCGCAGCATTGTTGATGGCAAATTGTTCAAAGACGCAAGAGCATCAGGTAAAGCAATTCGGCTGGGGTTTCTGGGGTTAGTCAATCCCGCTCCTGCAGGCCCGGCAATGGGCCTGGAGATGGAATTACTTCCGAAGAGAGACAAATGTCAGCCGATAGAGCTGGTGCGGGACGGTGGAAAGCCGCGGCTTCAGGTGATGGATTTGAGAGATGAGAGATCTGAACCCAAAGGCCCTCGAACCGTGGCTTCATCAGTGGTCCTGTTTGCAGCATGGTTCACGACTCGGCCGATAGAAACTCGTGTCCGGTTGCGGATCAGCCTGAGCATCGTGTCTGTGCAGACAGAGTCCATCAATCTCCAGACCCTTTGACAGGGTAGAGAAGGAAGTCAGGCCGCCATCATCGTATTATTCCAAGACCGTGGAAGCACCGCCCCATCCAACTTTCGAGAACAGACAGGGAAAGTGCCTGCTCTTCGGCCAACGTGTTCGTCGGGCTCCAGGTAGGCTCGAGAAAACGGATTGGCGGGAGCAGCAACGTCGGGCGCTTTGATCTCCATTGGGTAGGTCGGTCGCACGCAGTATGCCAGGTACAGATTGCGAGCCACTTGACCCGCATGCCACATGCATGTCAGCACCACCTCGAGCGTGCATTGGATACCGAGCACGTTATGGCGGGGGCATCTGCATCTGGGGGAGATTTGGTGGGCCGTGGCTGCGGGCGTGATATCTCTCGCAAGATGGCCAAGGGTCGCGGGGGTAGAGGAAGTTCCCGAAGCCCTGTAAATCCTCAACCGGGGGGCCTGGGCAAATGGAGATAACCTGACGGCGTCCCTGGTCAGTATTGTCATCTGAATCATGATTGCGGACCACATGAATGCAGCGAAGAAGGAGGTGCCAGATCTGGGCCAAAGACCCTATGCACGACGAGTCTGAAGAAACATCAGCAATTGGCTGAGTTGCAATGTGTCGTCGTTTTAAACATTAAAAGCAACGTTGGATTAAAAGTTTGGTTGTCTGCCCGCTGAAGCACGGATGATAGCGTTGCAACATCTGGCATAGCTTTGGAACCAGATCGGCCACCCGCTTTACACACACACACCAACGGGTCCTTCCGATGGGCTGTGAAGGTCGCACCGGTATCCCAGCGTTGCACTGGTCGAAAGTCAGAGTGACGAGTTTTCGTGACCGAAACGCCTCATTAGAGACTCCACACGATGCGATTGGCTGCAGGAGTGGCCCCCGTGCTTGGCCAGATCCACCCGCTATTACTTGGGCCTTTGGGCCTGTAGGGATTGCCAGGGGTGTGTTCAGGGGGGCTAGCGAATAGCTGCATCTTCCAGAAGGCAATAGTCCCCAACTTGTAAGCAAACTCCGACTCGCCTTATCCAGCTATGCCAAATTCACCCGTCTGTATGCATGAAGCTGGATCCTCATTCAGTCCCTCCCATCTCATCATCAAATGCGTCGATAACGAGGATGATCTTCATTTGCATCCTGCTCCCCGAAAAGTACGATGGACCCCGGGCAAGGCTCGCCTCCCTCGTGGCTCCACCTGGGCACACATCGCCGTCCGAGGACATGGCAATCTTTACCGTCATAAGTGGTTACTGCTCTAGAATACGTCGGAGTATGTTAGTTACTTTTCCTTCGCTACCCATTCCCTCCTTCCCTACGGCGTTGACTTGACTAGTCACGACCTATACTGTCACTCTTTCGTTGGGTCTCAATCACTCGCTACTTGTTTTTTGTTTGGTTTGGCTTGATTTCAAGATGAGGTTTTCTGTCCCCGGTGCCCTGCTTTGCGCAGGAGCATCACTTGCTGCTGCTACGAACAAGTAAGGCCCTCACTCTGCTTCCAGCACCCACTCTCTCGATACCCAACATCCAAGCTGACCCTTGATAGGGAAGACATCAACTTCACATACCCCCGATTTCCGGAGCAAGCTCGCTATGTAACACTAGGACCTCAATTGGAGGCGGCCCCGCCGGCCAACAAGACCTACGAGTACATCGTGGTTGGCGCCGGCCCGGGAGGATCTCCTCTTGCGGCACGCCTGGCCATGGCCGGGCACAGCGTGCTTCTGATCGATGCCGGCGGCGACCATGGCAACCTGCGTGAAGTCAAGATTCCCGCCATGAGCATCTGGTCGTCGGAGCGCTCCGAGCTTACCTGGGCCTACTACACTCACCACTACGAGGATGAGAAGATGACCAAGAAGGACAGGAAGCTCACATACCGCACCAAGGAGGGCAACCTATACAGCGGTTTAAACCCGCCTGAAGGCGCTGAGATGTTGGGCAATTATTATCCTCGTGTAGGCGGCGTCGGTGGTAAGTCTTCATCCTACATCGACAATGCTGGGGAACACGTGCTCATCCCAGGGTTCTGCAGGCTGCTCTCAACACAACGCTCTGATTTCCATTCTGCCTACCAACGGAGACTGGAACCGCATCAAGGAACTCACCGGTGACGACAGCTGGGATGCGGAAAAGATGCGAGAATACTACAAGAAGATCGAGAAGAACGAGCAGCCGTTCCCCACTGATCCAGATGCTCACGGCTACAGCGGCTGGTTGAAGACCGCAGTGACGCCCCTGTCTCTGGTGGCTCAGGACTTCAAGATCTTGTCGGTCGTTCTGGGGGCTGCGGCAAGCGCCGGCGTGGAGTTGAAAGGCCCTTTGGCCATTGTGCGAAAGCTCACTGGGCTGTTGACTGGAGGAGCTCTTGAGAAGGTGGGAGGTCGCTACTCGAAACCAAAGTATTGTTGCACGTAACTGACTTTTTCTCGCCACAGCTTCTGCCAATCAACTACCTCACCGGCATGGTCGACGGCCTCGTTTCGGTAAGGGACTCCTTCAATGAAGAAACACTTGTGAGTATGGACGACTAATCACGTCTCAGCTGCTGCTCCACGACATGAACACCAACTCTCCTACCCGAGACAGCACCCCGATGCTGGTCCAAATGCCCCTGGCCATGGGCGCGCCTACCTACGAGCGCTCCTCGCCCCGTGACCTGGTCTACGACGTCGCCACGGCCAAGAACCCCGACGGCTCCAAGAAGTACCAGCTCGACATTGCCACAAACACGCTGGTGACCAAGGTCAACTTTGACACTACCGGCACTAAGCCCAAGGCCATCGGCGTCGACTACCTCTTTGGCGAAAGCCTGTACAGAGCGGACCCCCGTGCCAGCCTGACCGAGGATGGTGGAATCCCTGGATCCGTCTCTGCAAGTCGCGAGGTAAGTAACGGCAACAATCAATGTGCTTTCAGTTCTCTAACGTGAGTCACTCAGGTCATTCTGTCTGCCGGTACTTTCAACACTCCTCAAATCCTCAAGCTTTCCGGTGTGGGTCCCGTCGACGAGCTGGAGAAGTTCAACATCCCCGTCGTCAAGAACTTGCCAGGTGTTGGTACCAACCTTCAGGGTAAGAAAAGCTCCACCCAAAATGGCTGGTATCAGTTTCACAAACGCTAACCTCGTTTCTCCCGCCAACGATAGACCGCTATGAACTCGGCGTCACTGCTGAAGTCTCTAGCGACTTTGCGCTGGTCGAAAAGTGCAGCTACCTGGCCGAGGGCGACGAGTGCTACGAGCAGTGGCTGAACAACTACGGCGCTCTCAAGGGCCCCTACACCACCGGCGGCCTGGCCGTGGGTTACTTCATGATGTCGTCGCAAGCCGAGGGCGAGCACGACATCTGGGTGGGCGGCCTGCCGGCCATCTTCCAGGGCTACTTCCCGGGCTACTCGACGCACATCCTGACGACGACCAACAAGAACCACTGGACCTGGCTGGTCCTCAAGGCGCACACGCGCAACACGGCCGGCACCGTCAACCTGACGAGCGCGAACCCGCGCGACACCCCCAAGATCACCTTCCACAACCTGTTCGAGGGCTCCAGCGTCGACGACGCCAACAAAGACCTCCAGGCCGTCGTCGAGGGCATGCGCTGGGCCGTCAGGGCCATCGACGAGATCAAGCCGCTCGACGGCAGCACCTTCACCCAGGTCTGGCCCCCGCGCAACGTCACCGACGACGACGCCGCCCTGCGCGAGTGGATCGGCGACGAGGTCTGGGGTCACCACGCCTCCTGCTCCTGTCCCATGGGCGCCGATAACGACCCCATGGCCGTTCTCGACAGCCAGTTCCGCGTTCGTGGCGTCGAGGGGTTGCGTGTCGTCGACGCCTCAGCCTTCCCCAAGATCGTCGGCACGTTCCCCGTTCTTTCCATCTACATGATGTCTGAAAAGGCGGCCGATGTCATCCTGGAAGGTCTTGCTGCATAGGCTTGGTGGTGGTAATCAACCATGCGTGAAAAGCGTGGTCTTCATATAAAAAGCAATCAGATATTTCATTTTAATCCATTAATCGCTGTACTCAACCGGGCGACTTTCCTTTCATCTATCATTAACCCACCTTAATTTCGCTGGACTTGGACTTAATCAAGTCTATAGTCGGCCAAGCTATTAACCATTAACGGATAGAATATGCAACACAAATGTTATAAATTCTCAACTTATCCCGGCTTCAAACTAAACATACGTAATCCCAATGAGGGCTTCCGCGACTCATAATGTCGAAAAGGGGCTGGCTAGCGTATTCCGAGAATCGTATTAGTCCGGCACGGGAAAATTTGTTGGACCCGGTAGCGTGCGGCTCAAGCAGCATGATGTAAATCTTCACGTGCCAATTTCCGCCTATCACAGCAAACCTCATCATCTGGGCAGGCCCAGATCTCTGGTTGAGGTATGTATGAGCAGGGTTCACCGACCATCGACCCGACACACCGAAGTCCTCATGTCCCCCCACAGCCCAAATGTTGTGCTGGCCGTCGGTCGTAGCCTGGATGAAAGCATCGAAGACAATGGTAACTAAGTGTAGCGATGGTGGAGTATCGCTATTGCTGTCGGGGCTGGGCTGCGTCGGAATGCTCAGTGTTGGCGGGCTTGCGGAATAGGCGGGCGGATCACGCGGGGCCACGTCCCTCAACCACGGCTGCTGCTGGATGATGTCATCTGGGAGGCCCAGTCCAAGTCTCTTGGCAATAAACGGACGACTTGGCAGACCAAGTACATCGAACCTGTCAAGTAGCTGAAACCTGAACAAGTCGCACCTGGAATCCTCATCGCCGTTATCTAGGAAATGCACCTTGGTCCCTGCAGATGCCCAGCTCCATGAGGGTACATCTGCATTTGCGACCCATGCATTCTCTTTGCCCGGCTTTTGCTCGGTATGATAGGATTCTTGGACTGGTTGCGTGGACTCTTGCTCTGATGTCAAGGAGTCTAGGTCAGAAGTCAAGGATTCTTGGTCGGATGGCAAGGACTCTTGGTCGTGTTGAAAGAAATCATGTTCGTATTGCCATGTCAGGGCGGTCTCGAAAAAGCGAACGGGATGGCCGTGTTCCAGCAGCGCTCGCTCTGGGACATTCTCGTCTGGACTAGTAGCTGCTGCAATCAACCCAGCAAACGCAGCCACCCTGTCCTTCTCGAACGTCAATCTCCTCCCGGTATACTCCTCGGTCGCGCGCACGAACTCGCGTGCTGTGATAAAGTTACACGTCGAGCCTGCAGGCGGTCTGCTGTGCAGCTTGGCGTAGAGCTCCGCCGCAATGATGGGCGGGCTCGCCCCGGAGTCCGCCCACGTTGACCCGGCAGGCTTGGACGTGAAGGCGCACTGACTGGACTCCCGATACACGCCCTGGCTGCAGCTGAATATCATTTCCGTGTCGAATACATATAGAATGCGTCGGGAAAACACCTGTTCTTCTAGCGTCCACCCTCGTGTGCGCCAGACACAGCTATCGTAGAGGGTGTTGAAGCTTCGGGTGGCGGGAGCAAGTCGGAGCGGCCCCTTCGGTGATCCGATCTGAAGCTCAGTAATCACGTCTGTGTCCCTAGGCGTCCCCATAGACCCCGGTAGACCACTGTGCGCACCGTCGCCTGAAGCGGCCACGATAGTGACCTGGGCAGCAGCAAATATGTCCTTGATGTAAGGAATCAGGGCGGCCTTCTCCTCCTCGTTGGTTTGGTCGATACATATACGATCGACCCATAGCCACTGATAACCCATGCCGTTGGCGATATATGCCGCATCGCGGATTGTCGGTGCGTAGGCAGATATTGGCTTGGATTCCAGCGACTTGTGCGGTTCAATTGCGACGCCCCATACATAGGAGAGTGCCACGAATCTCGAGTCCCGAGTAAGCGCCGTAATAGATCCAGTAGATGTATTGATGGCTCGCAGCAAGCCCTCACGCGTGATCTCTTCAATCCGCGTTGGCGGTTCATCCGGGGAAGGAGATGTATGCTCGTGAAGCCTGTCACACTCATCCAGCCAATGCGCCAACAAGTCCAGTGAGATGCACCTTGGGATCGGAGACCTCTGATCACTTGTAGACGTAGTCAAAGTTTCGTCCATAATATCCACCATCCAAGAGGCTATTGCTGACTTGACGGTTAGTACTTCTGTGCGCGGTTCCGCCTCGAAATCCAATACTGGAGGCAGTGGCTGAAACTCGAGATTGCGCAGTTCTAGTAGCCAGTCGACCAGTTCCTTGCTTGGTTTGGAATCATCCTGTGCCGATCCTTTTGGGGCCGAAGTTTCTCGACCTGTACCATCCAAATCCGAATCGTCCCCTTCTGAATCTCCCTCTTCCGAATCTCCCTCTTCTGATTCTCCCTCTTTTGAATCACTCCCTTCTGATTCTTCTGATCTTGAATCTTCCGGCCGTGAATCATCCGTGTCTAACCCCGTTCGTCCATGGATACCTCGTCCCAAAGTTCTATCTCCATTCTTCTTCGTTTCTCTCCTTGGGTTCCCAGGTCCGGGAAACTTCCGATAGTTGATGAGCTCGTGAAACCATACATGAAGCTGACCAGTATGCGAGAGATGGGGGACATTCGTGTCAAGTGAAGCACCCTCGATTGGCCGAGAAGACCAACTGAGCTTCGGGCGGATGCAGCAGCGCTTTCCGTACAGATCGTTATGTCTTCCCGTTAATCTGGCACAGCGTGCGAGCAAGTTGCAAAGTGAGCAGTCGGTATTTTGCAAGGCTCTCTCCAAGGAGAAATCGTCGATATAAACAGCCAGGCCGCCCTCGTAGTCGCTGGCTGGCCCCAGTGGAGATGCTAATTCCACTGGCAGAGGTGCCACTAGTGGAGTCAAGTCTATACACTGGCAAAAGTCGCATAATTGCTGCGTTGGCAACTCCATGTCGGACATTCTTCGGTTGCTTCTAGGTAGTCTTGCTCAAGGCTTTGAGTGCCAGAGCCAAACGGTCACAAGAAGGGTGGGTTGTGAGAGGTCGGTCACGGCCGAGGGGGTCTTCCCCGCAGATGATTGCTTTCTCACCCGAAGGGCGCTAACGGAGACGGAACTTGCTTACTTTGCATGCTAACTCATCTTGCTGACAGACAGTGTGGACTGACGAAAATACTGTACTAATACTATATCTTGATGCCGGACGTCCTCGTAGCAAGGGTCACGAATTCCCAAGTCATCTGGTATGACCCCTCTAGCGGCACGTTCGTGGGTATCCTGATATGCGCCACTCTAATGAAGCGTAAAAGCCTGATTATCGACTTGGACACAGGCTCGGCCAAACAGAAAGGATAGGTCGAAGGCTTAGTGGAATACGAAGTACTCGACGATTTATACTCACGCAACATGATCCAGGGTATCAGCTCAATTATTCGTGCACCCAATTTATCGCTTCACAAGATGAGGCCTTTCTTGATACGACCATGCGGCCCAGCCTTTTTCCGGGGTTGAAGATGTTTCTGGTTGCGGCTGGGGTAGGATTATATGCCATTAATGATCGCTGAACGCAATCGGTAGCCAGCACTACTCAAGCCAACCGCTTCAAGTGTCCATGACCACCTGGGCGTATTGCCAAGTGCGAACCGGTATCCCCTTTTAGACGGTCTTGCTGTATGAAAGAGAAGGGGTGGTCCCGGCACAAAACGACTGGATAATTACCGGACCAAAGGAGAGCGACCTTTTGCAAGTTTTCGAGAAGCGACTTTCCAAGTCACAAGACAAGAGCCCTCACGACCCATGAAGCCTTATTCGAGAAGACAGATGGCAGTATCGTGTCATCATTGGGACGTGGCCTATACGACGAGGGAAGATGAAACGGGGACGACAAGGAGTACAGCCTGTTGCGGTCTATGATAGTCACCAACTCCTCTGAGGTTGTGGCCTCCCTGGCCTCGTTATCAGGCATGGAGCCGGTCTACCTGCTCCTGACCAAAGCTCCCCTCCAGGGAAGTACAGTCTGGTAACAGGGTGGAAGAAGCAGTTGTCAGGGGATGCTGACTGTTGCGATTGCTACATCAGAACGTTCGCAAGTACACACGCCCACCGATGGCACCTAAATGGGCTGTTAGACGGGATTTGTCTGCTGTAGTACCAGTGACAAGAGATGGATATTGCTCAGCTGATATGATTAGACTTCGCATCTCCAATGTAGGCAAACGAGACGGTACGCAGGAGGTCCCATCGAGCAAAGTATACGGGATTGGGCCATTGGAGCAAACGTTTGAGCGGCTGTAGCCCTCATAATAGCAAATGAGGCAGATACAACGGATACTCTTGACAAACCGAAAAACATCGTAGGTTTCTATGGTGTGGCAACAAGAACGATGATTTTATCATATACATAAAATGCTGGCACACCACTGGTCTTATTCATCCAACACGCCAGGCTGCGCGGCATTGGTGCCAGTAGAGACCGTATGTTCGCTCCTGGCTCCTCCAATGCTTACAGAGTTTCGTTAAAGGACTGGCTGTCGTCACATAAGACCTGTAGTATCTCTAATTCCTAATATACATCCAATGCTCACCAGGGCGATCCAAGGACGAAATATCACGGGTGACACCAATCCCAGGTTTGTCAGTCTTGAGGTCTTGTCTACATTTTTCAATTTGGTTCTCATCAAATTAAAAACCCTTAATACTCATATATAGATACGTTCAGGGTTATGATATTAGTGGTCCTGGCAGCCACAGGAAGGACCCTGACAGTTGGAGATAGCCCATATGATTTTCAGAATCGTGGGCATCAAGGCCAGTAGTGGCAATGGACAGTTTGCGTGTCTGCGCGCTCATGGAAAATTACAAGGTCAAAGCATTTAGATAAGTCGAAATGTTGCCTGGTTCCTGGACCGTCCTAACAGCTGTTGTCATTGTCATCACTTTCACGCCATCCCACAGTAGCCCTACGCGTGCAGACCTTTCCGCAGCAACGTGAACAGACGAATCAAACACCACACGTGTAGTGGCACATTTTCTGTCCCATCTCATCCATCAAGCATTCTTGGCTCACTTCAATCTTTTCACACTTCACACCTTCTCTTTTGCTGGAGTTTCCCGGCCTGGTTCAAGCAGGCGATTGCCAGTCAAAACTGGACCTTGAACGGGCATTTTTCACCAAACACGGCGCAACATCATCCACGGTTGTATTGAGATCCACACACGTCCTCGTCGAACCGTCGTCAATCTTGCTCGAAAAACGAGAACCGAAAGTTGTTCATACAGCTTTACACGCGCTGCGATTAACATCCTTGATCCACCCTCGGTTCACCTTTTCACTCCGCAAGCGCCGAGCAACAAGCCTCGACGTATCTTGCTACTTGTCGATCCTCTGTCTCCAGTTCTTCCCTGCCAGGTATCTCGGAAGGACGACCGTCGTTGCATCATCACTTGGACGAGCCTTCGTCAACTCACTGCGAAGCACAGAGAAACGACAAGGCGCGAACAATCCTTTACCACTTCCCGCACCCTTCGCAAGTCACAACTTGAGTGTTCATCGTGGAAACCCTTTGCAACCACTGCTTCCCATCACGGACACAATTTACTTCACGCCTTCCATCTCCCCATCAACATCAATTCTGAGCGTATCGTCATCATCGAAAGAACGAGACAAACTTCTCTTATATCAGATCAAGAATCCTCCACCAACATCCGAAGAAGTGCCACTGACAAGCAAGACATCTTGTTTCGCTATCTCCAGAACGATCTCTGTCAGAATGGCGACACATATCAACCCCAAGCCCAACCTTGGCGCATTGGGAGGGCTTCCCCCCGAGATTCGATATGCGATCTACGATTTCGCCATGCCTCATCGGATCCTACGCGCCTACCGGGACCGCAAGCACGAGCATATGCTCCTGGAAGCCTTAGCTGCCCCCAACGTAGCCCTTATCTGCCGGGAGACCTGGTACTACTGCTGCAAGCAGTACTTACGAACCACGTTTGAGCCTGTTTGGTACCCAAACAGTCCACTGAATCCCAGCCCGCAGCGTGCCATGAAACCCCAGTTCACGTGGTACTGTACCTCCATTGATGCCTTGTAAATCGACCATGTGGAGTCTGTCCCAGTACTGAGACTGAGACAACCCGTCGTTACGGACGCCGAGGATGAGGACGGAAGCCAGAGCCAGAGCCAGAGCGTGGCTGTGTGGGAAGACAACTCATTCGTGGGCAGAAGCCATACCCTCGAACTGATGGAGGCGCTTTATTCCGTTGCCAAGGTCACGGAAACGATCCTCATTACTATAAATGACGACGATTTCCTCACATTCGCAATGCTTCAAGGTCTCTTCCCTAACCTCAAGACGGTCCTTTTCACGGCTGGGTACGACTACAGGTTCAGGAACGACACCTTCGCCTTCACGCACCTTAGAGCACAGTTCACACAGGCCAATTACATCAAGGGTCCGGGCAACGCCGGGTCAAGACTAAAACTTGTCCCACTCTCCCCTTCCCGGCTACTTTTCAACGGCGGCCAGTTCAACCCGAGAGTGAGCGACAGTTACATGATCAAGACATGGGACACGGTATTCAGCAACTTTTCGACCAAGGGGTTCCGAGAGGGCAACTTCGGAACGAGCCAATGGTACAAGGCGTTGGTAGAACGGATGATCGCGGTAGCACGGTACTACTGGGACGACGCTTACGCGACGGAGGAAGATGGGTCTCGCGTGTACGACTACTACTCGCGTTGGATCCGGGGCATATATCCGAACTCGCCGGAGGTGGTTGCATTCTTATCGGACTTGCCGGAGATCGTTCCCGTCGTTATGTACCAAAACCCTAGGTGAAAGTGTGTAAGACGGCACGGGCCCAAAAGGAGGGGGTGACATTGAGATTCACCAAGGGAGGGACTTGGATGGAAGAAGACGTACGCGTATATGATCAAGCAAAGACCAGATTGATTGATGGATGAGGAATATGTACGAATATGGGCTATCATGGGTGCGAGAGGCCGACATTGTTGGATTACACAATGTTTATATGGGGAACGGAATGATACACCAGGGAAAAGATATGATGAGGTGCCCTGGAACTGATGCATGAAGAGAATCATGAGCAACGCCTTAGCCAGTAAGCTAGATCTCTGCATGATATAATCAATACATAATTAAACCAACAAAGCGAAAGAACCGAGCTAACAAGAAGTCCGAGGGGCCAGGGGAGAGATGAAATACTCAGCGCGACTGGATCTGATCGTCCAAAGCAAGTTGCGTCCAGCTCGCACTTACTTCCCTTCATGCCTAATGGAATATCCCAGCCCGATTCAACTTAATAACTGCCTGGAAGTACAAGGCCTTGAACACGCTGTCATCGTCAACTACAACGCAACTTCATCCCGTTTGCACACCTCTGGGACGCGTCTTTGCCCAATCATTGACATTTCTACTTAGAGGACGAAAACCAGTCATCATTCAAATCAATACAGGTTGCGGGTTGGTGGTTTAAGTAAGTTCTTCACAAAACACCAATTACGAGCACATCTCCTCCCTATGAACACAATTAGTTCCCCCCTCCTCATCAACAAACCCGATTCCGTATTCATCATTTCTGCGAGAAACCAAACCTTCCTCTTTGATCACAAAAAGCATTTCCCCCATCATCCGCAAGACTCCAACTAATAGGCAAAGCTCCTCTCCCTTGTGCAGTGCAGATCGCGGTCATCGATCAGTATGGAGCCAGCCAAGAAGCGCAACCAGACCGACCTCGGTCTCCTCAAGAAGCTTCCTCTCGAGCTCCGTGAGATGATCTACGAATCCGCCCTACCCCAACGGATCTTGCGAGCCTACGATGACAGAGAGGAACAGCACATCGTCCTTAAATGCCTGGCTGCCCCTAACCTGGCTCTCGTCTGCCAGGAGATGCGATACTTCTGCTTTAGGAAGTACGCGCGAATTAGCTTTGATCCTGTCTGGTACCCCATCTGGCCGGCGACCCCTAGCACACGAGGTGCCATAAAGCAGCAGACCACGTGGTTCTACCCTTCTAAGGATGCGTTATTCATCGACCACGCGGTTCACATGCCGACGCTGAGAGTGATGCAAGACAGCACCACAGATGAGAAGGCAGATGCCGGTACACTATTTCCCGGTATTAAACAGAGCCACGGTGTCGCGAAGTGCGAGGACGCACCTTCTTGGGAAAGCCGGATGTTCCCCATGCTCGCAGCTCTGTCCCCCATCCTCCAGCTTGCGGAAACGATCCTTACCACGCCCAGTTCCGGCGATACGCTCAAGCTTGCGATGAACTCCGGCCTTTTTCCGAAGCTTCGGAAGATCCTGTTCGCGGCCAAGCAAGAGCTCGTGAGCGACAGCTTTGCCTTTGCAAGAAAGAGGGCAACCTTCACCCAGGCCAACCGCGTCAAGAGTCGGGAGAGGAACGGACAAGAAGTGAATTGCGAGCCGCTGTCCCAGTCTCGGCTGATCTATCACTTCGTCCATGGGATGAGGAAAGTGAGCGACAGCCTGATGCTGAACATTTGGAACACGACCTGCCTTCCTTTTTCGACGCAAAACTTCACGGAGGGTGAGGCGCAACTCATTCCCAGCCACCGAGAGCTGGTCGAAAGACAGATGACGATAGCCCGGCTCTACTGGGAAACGGCGTACAATATCGAACAAGACGGATCCCGACTGTACGACACGTACGGGTGTTGGTTGCCTTCCATAGACCCAAACTGGCCTGAGCTTGTTGCGTTGCTCCCATCCTTACCAGAGCTTGTGCCTGTGCTCCTGTATTCAGCACCGGATGCCTGGTATTACCTCTGAGATGCACTCGCATGGAGAGACTGGCTGTGGGTAGCCTCGGGCGGAACACGTGCGGTTGGTCGCATAATGATGAGGGAGCTTGGTGTGATGGGTCATATGTGGGAATAGGGTGTCTGCTGGGTGTCACAAATTGGCATCATTGGATTTCAGAACCTGTTGTATGAGTGAGCGAGATGGACTGCGATATGGTTATGATATGGGGTGTTTTGGGAGAATCAAATGCATAGAGTAAAGGAGGACCAACAAGATAGGCTCCCCGACTGTACCGAGTAGTTCTTCATATTAAGAGACAGCCTACAAGAAATGAAAAACGAGCCGTTTGGCTGAAGTCACTTAGGCACATGGATGAACGCTAGGATGAGGACCAATACTAGGGATCCATCCATAGCCATGAATAAAATCCAGCTTTCTAGTACACGTTCCATAGTGCATGGGGTGAACTCTCAATAATCGATGTTTTGATCGAGTTGTCAGATACACATGGATGGCAGTTCGTAAAAATGTGCCCTCGAGTAATGTACCAGGCAAGTAGGTGATTTCGTAACCGACTTTGCAAGGGCAATGTGGCTGGAAACAGTGTGCTGATGCTGCTCGTCAGGACGGGGGACCTGTAGTGGTTCTAAATATGTCTATTCGTTTTGGGTTTTTGCTATCTCATGATTGTGCATATTTAGCAAAGAGCGCAATGCAGCGGTGAAACACAGGATTAATACGAGAAGGTATAATTTTAAGGGAGAGTTGAGAAACAGGCTGGGTCGTTCTTAGAACCTATTACAGCACCACGGCATTCGCAAGGAGGCCATAACACATGCCCGCCAGGTACGGTTGGCTGGATGAATGGATTTATGCGTCTGCCGTATAATAAGTGGTCCAAGGTTCTGGCATGGTGGATAGAGGTGGTGACTTAGCAAGTCATACAAGAACGCTCTGCCAGCCCCACTTCAACATGCGAGACGGTGAAGGTTGGAACCAGTAAGTAGGTATGTGGCTTCACTTAGGTTTTTGAGGCTGATGTTTGACGTAGTATTTGTTTTTTAGTCGCCAAGCGGCTGGCAATTCAGCTAAGAAAACTTAAGAGGCCTGAGAAAAGGTCAAAAACCGAAGCCACTAGCGCAGTTAGGAATCGAACCTAACTCAGTTCATATACGACTCCCAGTGCCTGATTCTGATCAATTAGCTTCAGGGAGGAACGTGTCCGGCCATCTTCATTGGCTTGCTCTAGTTGCTGAAAGGTGCGGCCCGGACGCTAGCCCCTGCACGCTTGACGAAAAGTCCCCTTCGGCGCAAAGTACGAAAATGAGTCCCGCCGAATGGGCCCTCCCGGAGGTTGGGGCGGCTGCGATGATTGGTCGGCCACGGTCAGATGCTCCGACTTGGATGCAGGGTACTTTCCGACAACCCAACGTTCAAAAGGACACTGCATACTGATATATGTACGGTACTTTTAAACATCGTGTCTGAAAGTACGTTGCATGCCCAAAAGTACCGTGCATGAAGAATTAAATTTTAGGTCACTATAAATACTGTTCGCTTCTCCCGGACGAACTCAAAAGAAGTTCTCGTAGGGGTTTCCCTCTCGAGGTGGCTGGAGTTAGCTGATTCAAGCACTAAGATTTAATATCCCTGGTCACATTAGCGTCACCGTGGTGTAAGGAGAAATGTTGTCGTGACGTTTCTTGATATTCATGCCCTCCACGATGAACAAATGCCTTGATTACGAATTGTGTCATACATGAAGAACGAGGAGAAGTCGGAATAACCGAGCCCGCCTACTTGCTTGATATTCACGAGACAGCACCGATCATAAGCACCGGCAAGTAGGCCAGAAAACGTAATCGCGATTCAACCTTTTAGCTAAGCGAATGTTTATGGACATTATCAAAACTCAGCCGTAACACCCATAATACCCAACAACAACAGTTGGGGCCTTTTTAAGACCGACAAGGAACCCCGAATTGCCTCGAATCGGCGGCGGCGAGTATCAGTTTCAGGAGAGGGACCTGAAATGATAGCCGTCCTGGTGACCGTGTCACGATACAGGTATGCTCTATCTCTGATGGCAAGCTGTAGATGGTCTGTGGTAGCGTCCATGCAATATCTTGATGCATTCAGTTCCGCCAATGCCTTCTCCTGAAAGTGCTCGTACAAATAACTTTCTAATGACTTCGAATGGGCCAATCTTTGCATGGTTGACTGAGTTTTGGTCATCATATCGCAATGCCAAGTGATTGAACCCTCTTTCACCATTGCTGCAAAAAATAAATAGTATGTCTCTGGTTGTCCATGGTGCCCTTCGGCCTTAGGCTCGATGCACATCATAGCAGTATGAAGAGGCTCCATTGCATCGGAAAGCCGTGGTGGTGAAAGGAAAAGATGACCATTCCTCTCGTTGTAAAGGTCGCTCGGAAACGGATAAGGATAACACCGCTCCAATTTCGGGACCAGAGATTGGTTCGAATGGAAGCAAGATGTAGACAAGTCGGGTTGCGCATTGAAGAGTTGAGTGGCTGTCTCTTTCAGGACCAAGATGAGACCTATCTTTCCTTTCGCACTGGGACGATGCAAGGGACCTATCGAAATATCCCTTTTCTTGGATTGAACTATGAGATTGTAGCGTCTCAAGCCTCCAAGACCTTCCGCATCTATCTCCATAGGTCGCCAAACGGATTCAGACCGACATAAAACCATAGGTGAGAGCAGAGAATGCTCTAAGTAGATGCACAAATGCTTCTTGTCACCCGATTCAGCATCTGCGGAAGCATCCAAGACGGCATACGCACCATGAGGCGTGTATAAAAGTGGTAACGTAATAGAGAGCCCAATGTTGGTCATCGAATATGGTGTTATGCTCGACGAATCGCGGTACAGGCCCAACTTTCGAAAGCTGCGATATTTGGCTGAGTGTCTGAATACTTGCGGAGAAGGGGCCAACATGCTGACCCACCCTGTGGGTACTGTCTCATCCCAGGCCCAGCAAAAGATGGTGTGGTCGTTGGTAGACCGTAATATCTCCTCTTGTAGCCTGGTGAAGGCTCGCATCCCTTCGCCGTAGAGTAGAGGCATGTTGATTTCGAATATTCCTAGCATACAATATGCAATATCTTCAACACGAGTCGTTTGTCTCCTGGCGATCCATGACATTTTCATTGAGATATTCGCGAATCGGATTCTTTCTTGCCCTGTCTCTTCTGCAAGGAAATATTCTTCGATGCCTGTTACGGCAGATATTGAAGAAGAGAGTGTCTTCTTGGTGCCAAGAAACTCCCACGATTGTGAAAAGAATCTTATACGACGGGCTGCCAGTAGCTCTTGCAGGGTCCAGCCACGCGTATGCCATCGGCTTTCTTGGAATGCCTTGAGGTTTTCATCTTTGCTTGATGTCTTTGAGACATCCGCTATGTAACAGTAACATAGGTTCGAGTCCCGATACCATGCGTACATCGAGTTGATCGCCTCGGTGAGCTCTGCCGAGCTGGTCTTGTCAATGCAGTTGGTGTCGACCCACAACCAGTCTAGGTCGTTTCTTTTGGCTTGGTTGCAGGCACTCATGATTTTCTGGAAACCCTGCTTGTCCGCCACCGAGGAGCTTCCGGTAGCCAACCAGCTCAGCCACTCTTGGTGGGTGACCTCCCCTTCACCCCAAGTATGCGTGAGTATTGCATATTCGGGAATCTGGCTGTCCCAAAACTCGGTAAAGCCGTAGGTCTCAACGTTTATCAGGCGCATCCTGGAGTTCTGGCCGTTGACGGGGTTGTCAGTGGGAAAGAGGGGTAGATCGAACAGTGAGGTTGGAAACCGGGGTTGGGCTCAGCCGCACATGTCACGGGATCAGGCAGTGGGAGCCCACCAATGGGAGTTGGTGTGAAACAAATCCGCCTCTGCTGGGTGGTTTTCAATGCCAAGGGTATGTACTTATGCTCGGTTGGTACTCAATAGTTAACAGCTGATCTGCCGAAGCTCTAGACCCTTCATCTATCAATCTTTGAACCTAAACTCAACAACCGAAAGAAAGGTCCCATTCTGGCCTCCCGTCGTGCGCATGTACTCGAATCTACTGTCGGCCTCCTTGAACAGCCCAACAAAATGCCCGACCGTCCGCTCGCGTGCATTGTGAGAACACATCATGGCCATATCTTCAAACCTGAACACGTTTCGTGTCAGATCTAAGTTAAATTCATGAATTAGAAAAAGCAGAAGGAACTACTCACAAGAACTGCTTCTGGTCCCACGTGTTAGCCTTCTTGGCCGGGGGCTCGGGCATGATCCCCTCGCAGACAAGCACGGTGTCTCCGCTTCTGAGAGCGGGCACCAGACTCTTGACGATCTGGACCGAGTTCTCGTCGTTCCAGTCGTGGAGGATGTGACGGAAGATGTAGATGTCGCCGACGGTCTTCTGGGGCGTGAAGAAGTCGTACTGCTCGAACGTCACTCTTTCGGTAATCGCAGGCGGTAGTGACTGCATCGCTTGTCGCCCCTGCTCCAGCGCGACGGTGTTCACGTCTTGGACGATGAACTTGGCTTCCGGACAGGCATCTGCTAGAGCTAGACAAGAGTGTCCGGCCGAGCCACCGACCTGGTTGTGTTTGAATACCCCGGATTAGTGACACGAAAGACACTCGGATAAATTGAGGTCTGACATCTTGGGCCTTAAGCACTTACATCAACAACCGTCTTGGCGCCCACTGTTGACCAGTCCCAGGCCCCGGCCAGGTTAGCGTGGGAATATCGGTAAAGACCCGCCCGCCCCGTCATGTAAGCGTGATAGTCCTTGGCGACCTCTGGATCCCTGTCCATCTGCTCAAAAACGTTCTCGTACTCCGGGAACGCCACATTGAAAGGCGCCTGCGGACCCGCATCACCTCGCTGCTGCTGCTGCTTGAGCCACTCGGGGATGCTTAGCATGTTCTTGGCGCCCCAGCCGGTGGTCATACGGCCCAATGCGCTCAGGTCTTGACTCTGGGCCAGACAGGCCGACGCGGCGCTGTGGGCGAAGACCCCCGGCGCGGGCTCGATGAAGAGGCCGTTGCCGATGGCGTAGCGGAGAATGCGCAAAAGCACGGCCAGAGGTAGGCCGACTTTCTCAGCCAGGGCCTCGGCCCCAATGGAGCCCTCAAGGGGAATGCTGGTGGCCACCTCGAAGCGCAAAACCGTGGCCAGGTTTGCCGTGTCTGCTGACTACATTATGGAGGACATTAGCATTAGTTACATAAAGCATGCCCACGAACACCGGATGTTCATCTTTGGGAACACGTACGCATAGGGCCAGCTGCAATATCTCGTCTTCCGGGCCTTGGGCTAGTCTCAGGAGGTCCCTGGCGGCTCCGGCTAGCTCGTACCGTGTCTGACGGAGCGAAGTGCTCTCGCCCTTGTACGCTTCGGATCCGGCGGCGTCGAATGTGGGCTGGACCACGCCTTCGGTCTTCAGTCGAGCGGTAAGTGCTGTAGTCTTCTGCACTACAGTGCTGAGGATGGCTTCGAGCTCAGTCTCCATCGTATGTGGATGAATACTTGCAAAAATGAGACGTCTGTATTTAATGGGCTGGGATGGGGTTTATGAGTGATTAATGAGTCCATTTAGAAATTCAAGTGGGCATTTCGACATAATTTATAGACCTTCATTTCACAGCTACATCGAACTACCCATAAGAGTCCAAGTCATGGCTGGAATGTTTCTCCTGCCAATACAACCCTCATCCACCCCACCCCTATACTACCAAACCATAACAGGATAGAGAGCGTCTGGGCATCGTCATTCGCGGTTCTACCTTGTCAAGCTAGACCTCCATGTCGTCCCAAGAGGAAGTAATCAAGAAGAGGTTGCGTGTCAAAAGACGTCGCTGGGATTGGCAGTCATCATACCGAGCGTAACACAGGAATGATGACTACCAAGGTATTATGCATGAAGCAACCCACTACAGGGTATCTTTCAACAGACTATGTGGAACTCACTATCTAGTGCGAGGTAGTCTTGTACTGGCTCTGTTAGGCCAGTAAGGTCATAAAAACGACTCCGAAAGAGTTGAGTACACATATGTCTTTGCTTGGTTTCGCCAACTTGTTGGTATGTTACTTGAACCAACACTTCTTGTATTACGAGTGTCCATGTGGTGATAATTTTCCGAAACAAATCAATCCCACGCAAAAAACGTGACAAACGAGAGTGACGTGGGCGTGCTCCATCTTGGCGTGGGTGGGTTACGTTTTATGTAGGATTCTAGCAAGGGTTGCTGGCTGATATGCATCCCACCCGGCTGACCCGTGCGGCCCGGCGTACGACAAGAGCCACGCACAGGGAAAGCCACATCCACAGATTGGGACTCTGACAGCTTCTAGAAAAGCCGGTCAACGGCGCCGAGCATGGGAAACACCACGCCGCTTACGCGCCAAGCATATGACAGGCTTATCTACAGCGCTGATCCTTACCCCTTTTTCACCTCACACCAACACGTCGACCTGATTCGCCCGCCAACGTTACAATCTTGATATCCAATTGACTCGATTCGAACAATGAGGTGCTTGGCCCGGAGAAAGGTAACTACGGAGCCAAGATGCAGTATTTCTCACGAGAGACAACCAGTACGTCTCTATCTGTACAAGTGATCGTCGATAGTTAAATCAGCTCCAGCCATTACGCAAAACCATACACCCAAGAACCACGATAACCAATCCCCTCCTTATCTGACGTACGCCCCCAGCCACTCATAGGCCTCCAACACCGCCCTCCACCCCGCCGACTCGGGGTCGTTGCTCATGTCGCAAACGTGCGGCGCACCCGGCACCACCACCAGCCGCGCCTCGACCCCGCGCCCCCGCATCGCCTCGACGGTGCGAACCGACTGCGTGTAGGGGATCAGGTCGTCCGCGGTGCCGTGGATCATAAAGGTCGGCGTCGCGTACTTCCCGGCCCGGACCTGGGCCAGCGGGCTGCAGCGCCGGATCTCCTCGGCCGACGGCTGCGGCAACGCGTTCCAGTCCACCTCTTCCTCGCCCTCGATACCAGCGACGCGCTCGCCTCTGTTGGCCCGGGCGCGGCTGGGGAGGCCGCGCAGGATGACGGGCAGGGTCTGGGATTTCCAGTTCATGTGCAGGACGATGCGGCAGCGGGGGTCGGTGCGGATCCGTGGGTCCGAGAGCGGGGCCCAGGCGCTGACGACGCTGTAGTTGGTGATCTGGGGAAGAAACGATTAGAAAATATCGACATGTAATAGGAGATCCTAAATATAAAACACATAACAACGTACCGGTTCATCCTGAACAGCTTCCAACACGTCATACTCCGGTCCCCAGTCCTTGGCTCCAATGGGTTGGATCGGCGACTGCCACCCTATGAGTTATGCTGTTAGCTTAAGACGCCGGCGACCATTTGTAATACACAAGTAACCACTCACAGTCGTCTTCATAGTCCGTCGGGCTGTAGAAGGCCAAGATGGCTTCGGGCGGCTTGATCCCCCTCTCGGGTGCCGTCCAGCCCGTAGACAAGGCCAGCTGCCCTCCCGACGACCAGCCGACCACCACGACCCGGTCGGGGTCGGGCCGGATGCGGGGATTCTTCAAGGGGAGGTTAGGTAGCTCCGTCCGAGCCCACTCGAGGGCGTCGCAGACGTCGACCATGGGCCCGTCGGCCAGGGCCACCTCGGGGCAGAGCCGGTGGTCCAGACTGACGGGCAGGAGGCCCATCTCGAGCATGATGCGCGTCTGCGGGGGCCGAATGTCTTTGCGGGAGAAGAGGATGTGGCTGCCGCCGTGGATCATGAGGGCTGGCCGTGGGAAAAGTCAATAAGTAATACGGTGGGCGGGCTTTCCGGAAGGCTTGGGCGCCGTCGACTCACCAATCGGCATCTTCCTCTTCGGGTCGGCGTCTTCGGGGCAGTAAACATCGGCATAGATATACTGGCCACCGATCGTCTTGTAGATGACCTCTTGCACGGCGAAGCCGGGCGTCTTGGTAGCAACGCGCTTGGCTGTCACAGGCCCGGCTTCTGGTGCCGGTGCGCTCTGGGGAAACCCCCCTATAACGCGCACCGTCTTGGCCTCGTCCGAGTCTCCGTCGGAGAAGAGAACCTCCTTGAACCCCGCCTCATGCATAGCCCTGGTCCAGCGCCCCTCGTCCGCCAGGGCGTGCGACCGGCCATCCTCAAACAGCCACCACCCCTCCAGGAGCCCGACGATGATGTCGAAGATGTACATGGTCCGGGTCATCTCGATGAGCGCCACCGCGCCGTCGGGGCGGACCATCTTGCGCACGTTGGCCAGGCTGCGGGCGAGGTCCCGCGTGGCGTGAATGCAGTTGGTGGAGACGACGACGGGGAACCTCTCGAGGAACTCGGCGGGCGGCGCCTGCTCGATGTCGAGCAGGCCGAAGGTCATGGCGCCGTCGGGGACGAGGCTCTTGAAGGCCCGCTTGGCCTTTTGCACGAGCGAGCCCGACAGGTCGGTGAAGTGGTACTCGAACGGGATGCCGTGCTTCTGCAGGAAGTCGACGATGTAGCGCGTGGTGCCGCCGGTGCCGGCGCCGATCTCCAGGATGCGGAAGGGCTTCGTCCCGTCCCCCTTCGCGGCGAAGGCCTCGTTCAGGAAGTTGCCCAGGAGCTTGGTGGCGGCGACCAGCATGGGCCAGTTCTCGTACAGGTCCTCCAGGGTCTTCTTGTTGGTCTTGTTGCCGAAGACGATCTGGAGGCCGTCCGCCTGGCCGGCGAGACACTCGGCCAGTTGCGAACCCACCGCGCGGATCAGGTCGCGGACGGTGGCGTTTTGGGGGTGCTTGGGGATGATCTGCTGGTAGACAAGCTCGGCAGGCGTCTCGTCAATCACGGCATCCGATCTCCTGAACCCGCTCCCAGCCCCGGGAGACGCAACCATGACCCCTTCGTCTACCAGAAAGAGGTGTAATTGGCGTATGAGCTGTTGGTGTCGCGGCAGGACATTTTCCAGGGGTGGTACGACTGCGCCAGGTTTCAACGTCCTCAAGTCGCAGGCCAGCTTGGCAAATGCCTCGGTGATGTATGCCAGCATCAGACGGACGTCGTCTCGGTAGATGTCACTCCAGTAGTCCAGAGCCGAGGCAGCGGTACCAAGGTCGTCGTAGCTCAGCCGCACCGCGTCGAAAGCGTCATATGCCGAGTGGATCGCTGGGCCCGTCAAGCTGCTAGGCTCCGTACCGACCTCGTCAATACGCGACAGACGCCCGTTGGGCTTCTCATGAGCGGGTCGCAGCGGCGCCACGGACGCTTCGCTGGTACTCCCTTGAGACTCGGCGGTATCTCTGCAAACTGGAGTGTCAACTGCGCTCGGCAGTTCGTGCAGTCCCAATCGCTCGTCTATATGAGCAACCAGGGCGTCTATGTCAGACAAGACGAGCATTGTGGATAGGTCGAGATCCACGTGCAAGATGGAGCTGATGTCGCTGATCATCTCCGTAACGCCCAAGGAGTCGATACCAATGTCGGGGAGAGTTCCGTCTCCCGATATCTCCTCAAGGCCGACATCAGCGATGTTGGCGATGATCTGAAAGATCTCAGGGCGCTTGGTGCTAGTGGCCTCCTTTGGCTTGTGACAACTCGAGATATCGTTGGGAGTTGAAACAGGCTCTCCCCTTGTTGCCTCGACTGTGGCTTTGGCCTCTTCAAGCCCTGTCTTGGTCTTGGACCTTTCAACACCCCCAGCGCCGTCGAGGATCCGGGTGAGCGTAGAGCATGTGATCCTCGAAAAGTCCATTCCAAGAGCCGTGAGCACGAGTCTCTTACTCTCAGCCTCAAACACATACACGTCGACTGAGGTTCCCTCCTCGGAACTGTCGGTCATGCTGGCAAAGACAAACCACCGCCCGGCGTCGGGGGAGAAGCCGGGCCCGAACTCGAGGAGCTCAATGTGATGGCACACGAACAGGTTCCCCGGGGATGAGGCGTCGTTAAAGTAGTTACTCAGAAACCCGGCGAACTGCATGAAGCTGTCGACCATGGGCGTGTCGACGAGACGCTGGTCCGGTGCGGCGGCGTCGGTGTCGGCGTCGGGCAAGATGCGGACTTCGCCGGCGGCTTCGCGGCCGAGGCAGGATATGGCCTTGATGCCCTTGAAGAGGTCGGAGTACTGCACAATCTGGCTGAAGGCGCGGTAGATGTGCTTTCCCTGCATCCTCTCAGCATCCGGATGCTGCAGGATGCGCTCCCATCGTGTGGGGCCGATCAGCGTCTCGAATCGCTTGAAGGCTTGGGCTGTGTGGCGATCTGCGCGCTTGCTCAGATGTACTACGCCAATTGTCGTTTCTTGAGGTTTGATACAACTGGGGCTGGCAAGTAGGATCGTGAAGATCCACAGCGGGGATGGGCCCTCAAGAAGTTGCATTGTTAGGGTGATTTCTGACTCTGGGTCGATCCCAATTGGAGACTTCATTTCAAGTTGTTCAACTGTCGGTACCCAAGTGGTTGCTGGTAGGTCTTCTTGGAGTAACAGTGCAGCCCGGGCAACCACTTCGACGTACAGCGAGGCGGGCATAGCGGCGCGGTCGGCCATGACGTGGCTGGCAACCAGGACCTTGAAACGCTCGCTTTTGGGGGAGATCCGGAAGACCGCCTCCCCGAGCTTGTCACCTTTGACAAGTGATAGCAGCTCGTGGCACGTCGGCTGGTCGGGCTGGTCAACTGCAGCCGTGTCGTCATGCACCTTTGGTACCACGTATGGTAACCAGTGTCGCGTCTTCTGGAATTGGTACGGGGGCAGACTGAGATCACGATAGTGCAGGCGCTGGTTTGGGTGGAATTGCCAATACTGGGCCCTCTGTCCTTCTTTCCACAACTTCACGGTGATGTCTACCAGTGAGTCCAAGGCAGGGCCCGTTGCTAGCTGTGGAGAGAACAACGAGTGGCGCTCCGGTGACTTCAGGCACCCTCTTACAAGCTGCATGACTGACGAGCCTCGTCCTGCCTCGAGCCAAACACACTCTGAGTATCTGGTCTCTAGTCTCTCAATCGCTGACTGGAAGCAGACTGGACCGCGCGTGTGTCTTGCTACATGATGATGGTCAAGCTCGTGGTCGCTAGGGGTTTCTTCGCAGAGCTCGAGGGGGATGGTGGGGCTCTTCCACTCCAGCTCGCTCGCAAGATCCTCCAGTTGAGGCAGTAGCGCTTCCGTGAAGAGCGAATGAAACCCGTGGGTAACGGCCAACCGCTTCGCACGCACACCATCGCGTGGACCCTCCTCGGCAACGAGTGCTTCCAACCGGTCAATCGACTGGGATGAGCCGACGACGACGTGGCTTTTGGGGCCGTTGAAACAGGCAACCTCTGCGTGGTCCGTCCGGTCTTGGCCCCGGTTCAGTATTTCCAGCAACCCTTGGACTTTGTGGCGCTCCGCTTGGATGGACAGCATGGATCCAGGTTCAGCCCCCCAGTGCGTGTTGATCAACGCCGCCCTGCCAGTCACGAGCCGGATCGCGTCCGACAGCGACAGCACGCCCGAGATGCAGAGAGCAGTCAGCTGGCCGAAGCTGTGGCCGACGACGGCGCTCACGCTCAGGCCGCAGTCCATCCACGCCTTGGCCGAGGCGTATTGGATGGAGAAAAGGGCGGCGTGCAACGTGACGATGTCGGCGATGGGGGTCTGCTGGAAAATGGCGGGGTATATGCCCTCGAAGCCAAGTTGGACAAGCAGCTTCTGGCAGTCGTCAAGATGGCGCCGGAGGATGTCCGATCCGGCGTGTACGGCCTTTGACAGCCCGACGAATTGGCTCTCTTGGCCGCCGAAGACTAGCACGAGGGGCTTGGGCGGTGGTGCGGAGGCGAAGGCAGGGCTGTCCTCTCGTGTGGCAATTGCGAGCTTCGTCTTCAGGTCTCTGATGTCGGACACGGATGCCAAGAGGCGGTGCTCCAGTGACCGATTCGCTCTATTGGCCAAGTGGAACAGCACGTCGGCGATTTGGATGTCGGGCAGCCCAGGCGACTGCCCCTGCCCCTGTTGCAGCCAATCGAGTAACTTCTGGCAATACCGCGCAAGGCTGCTTTTGGTGGCCGCAGATATGATCAAGGGCAGCTTGGAAGGCAGTCCGGCGCCAACAGCCTGTATGGAGGGACGGAGACTGGGATTTGACGGTGGTCCGCAGGTCATTACGGCCGAGTTGCTACCAGCGGCGCCATAGCTATTGACGCAAGCCACCAGCCGTGGTGACTGCCAAGAGGTCAATTGGCGCGGGATGCCCATACGGTCTGGCTCCAGCGCCGGAATGGTCGGGTTGAGAGACTGGTGGCTGGCCTGCGGGGGGATCTGCCCATGCTTCAACATGAGCAGAACCTTGATCAACCCCGCGACTCCCGCGGCCGACTCGGCATGGCCCATGTTGCCCTTGATAGACGAGAAGTACAGCGTCGAGTCCCTCCGCGAAGCCCCACCAAATGCATCGCGCAGGCTGCGGACCTCGATGGGATCCCCCACCGTGGTGCCCGTCCCATGGGCCTCCACGAAGGTCACGTCCCCCGGCACGACCTGGGCCATGCTCATGACGTGGCGGTACAGCTTGGTCTGCGACCCGGAGTGGGGCACGGTGATGTGGGCCTCGTTGGCGTTCTGGTTGACGGCCGAGCCGGTGACGACGCCGAGGATGTGGTCGCCGTCCTGTATGGCCGCGGCCAGCGACTTGAGCACCACGACCGCCACGGCCTCGCCGCGGCAGTAGCCATCGGCGCCCGTATCGAAGGGCTTGCACTGGCCCGTCGGGCTGAGGAAGCCGGCGGCCTGGAGGTCGCGGTAGTCGTGGGGGCTCGTGATGATGTTGGTGCCTCCCGCAACGGCGGCGGAGCAGTCGCCGGCCAGGATGGCTTGGCAGGCGGTATGGATGGCGACGAGCGAAGACGAGCATGCCGTGTCGACCGTCAGAGCGGGACCGGTGAAGCCGAAATAGTGGCTGACGGCGCCCGAGATGAAGGACCTGCCCGTCCCGATGGTAGCATAGGCCGACGGGGGCTGTGTGCTGACGTTGTTGACGTAGTTGTTCTGGGTGGCCCCGATGTAGCAGCCATAATCGGCCGACTCGGAAGCTTGACACGTCTGAGCACCGAAGTATCCGGATGATTCGAGCGCTTCATACACCACCTCGAGCAGCTTTCTCTGCTGGGGATCGCAGGCCAGGGCCTCCCGTGGCGACTTCTTGAAGAGCTTATGATCGAAGGTGTCGGGGTCGTCGATGAAGTTGCCCCACCACTTCTTCTGGGCGTAATCTCCGGAGAGGTAGTCCAATCCGATTCTATCGGGCGCCCTCTGTACGGATGAAATCCCGGTCGAGAGAAGAGTCCAGAGCTCTTCGACGGAGTTGGCACCAGGGAACCTCCCGGCCATGCCCACGACCGCGACCGAATGAGGTGGAAAGTCAGGCGGCAGACCGTCGTTCGAGGACTCGTCCCCGCTCAAGTCCTCTTCATCGGAAGCAATGACCCAGGATCCCTCAGTGCCGTTGCCGCCGTTGGTGCTTTCGGGCGTGGGCTCGGGGCCGGTAGTGCTGCTGAGATTGTCGTTGATCTCCATGCTAGTCTCCCCCAAATCCCGTATGAAATGAAGTTGTATGTCTGGGTTCCTCACCAAAGAGAGTGGGAAGTGGTTGGACAAGCCCGCAAGCGCGATGCATTTCTGTGTCTGCGGGACATCTGCCATTGCCAGCGTGATGGTCTGGTACCAATTCACTTGCTTGAGCAAGGTGTTCTCCAAAGCGTGTCTGACCAAGTCGCCTCGACAGATCACTTTGCCATCCGTGGCTGAGCGTACGGGGACCTGCAATTGCTCGGGGCCTGGGAACCGTTGTTTAGTAGATTCTGCAAAGAAGCCGACGAGTCGCTCAGTCACGGAAGTGTAAACAGTGCTGTGAAATCGACCGTCAACTGGGATTTCTCGGACGGAGAACCCATGGCCCTCAAGCACAGGGACTAAGCCCGCGAGATATGCATCCGGAATGGTGATGGTCATGGAGGTCTCATCCGTAATGCCCGCGATATAGGCCTGCATGCTTGATTAGTACAATACCAAGCATCAACTCGACTAGAACAGGAGGGTTTTACCTCTGGATAAGCCTTGAGAATTGCCAACGCTTTGTCAAGCGCATTGGCTTGGTTATGTCTCCATCTAGCCGAGATGCAAGTGGTTGGTTCAATACCGGCGTCCATTTCAACGTAAACACCGATAGCTAATGCCAAGTAAAGTGCACGAGCAGCGTTCTCTCCAATTTTCTCTTCTGATCTAGACATGGCCACCGTGACGGCGCAAAGAAAACCAACACAGAACCCATGAACGCCACCGTGCTGCAGTCTCCCGAGCATCAATGATTGTGTATCAGGCGCTCCATCACTATCTATGGAGCGCAAGAAACGCAGGTACTGATTGATTTGGATCAAGAAGTTGAGCAAGAAAGTGAGCGTGATTGGACATTGCGGAGCAGAGAAGGGGGTCTCTCGACTTGATGTTAACCATTCCACAAACTCGTGGATATGCGACCCTGCCAACGTTTGGTTCAATTCAGAGTCGAAGAGGACCAATTTCTTCCAGAATTTGGGTAAGTTTAGAGCCCCCAGACACACCTTCGCAAGTAGGGGGTTGTGTAATAGTTCCTGGCGCAATTCAGCGAGATCATCTGGGGAAGGACGGGTCTGGGGCCCGAAGACAAATAACGATGGGTTCGAATTGGCCATGGTTTCGAGAAGCAGTGTGGGGTTCGAACAAATGCAGCTGTTTGTCGCTGATGCTCTGCAGAAATATCCTGCAGTACCCATTAACACCTCTATGGTCCCAGTATATTGTCTGGGCAGACTTATATACATCCCACGACTCCATACAGATCTTAGGGACTAGTCCTTGGGAGTCGAAAACGTGATTCAGCACGTTCTCCAAGCCGAATCCCAGGCGTCCTAGGCGGTCTATGGCCTACAGAAGGCCCTAAGGCTTACCACTGAATTAAACTTCAGGAGCTGCAAGTGCTCCAAACCGTTGGCCAATGCCCTACTTTACCCCGCCATTTAGGGGCTCTAAGGCTACTTACTTACCTGGTGTGGTACCGAGTAGTCACGCCTACTTCTGAAAGCACGGTATTTGGCGGGAATTCTCAACTTTCCACTTGCGCTGCGTATGCTGAGTAGCACATCAGAGACCACACCGATGGTCTTTTGGGGCATGAATAACGAGTCTTCAATACGTTACTTGTTCTGAAGAAGAAAAGGAAAAGCTCAAACACGGGCACCATGATTCCCACTTACATCCCGGTTCAGAAGATCGAGGCTAAGAATGACATAACGTACGCCTACAGAAGACTTGGACCCGCGGAAGGCATACCGCTTGTGATGCACATGCATGTGAGTGTCTGCTGAGAAGTTGAATCCTACACTGATCATTCTGACCAGTGAAATGAGCGAAGGTACGGGCCTCTATGGGGTATTGGGACCCTGTGTTCGTACGCCCCCTGGCGCTGAAGCGTCCCGTCATCATGTTCGACCCCCCTGCGGTCGGGCAGAGCAGCGGCACCACACAGCGCATTCCATCTGATAGTAGGTTGATTCAGCCTACCGGTAAATACTGGACACCAGTGCGAAACTAATTACTGTCTACAGTAAAGGATATGGGTGATGACCTCAATGAGTTCCTAGATGCCCTAAACCTCGACGTCATAGATCTCCTGGGGTTCTCAATGGGGAGCATGGCATCCCAGATGGCGACCCTCGCGAAGCCGGAGCGAGTGAGGCGTCTGGTCCTCATCGGCGCCGACCCCTCGGGCCCTACCCCCGGGGACCACTTCTGGCCCCGTACCGACCCAGACCTGGACCGGTTCCTGACGCTGCAGAAGAGCGCGAGCGAGGAAGACTGGCAGCGCGCCTACACCCTCGTCTTCTTCCGCAACGACGCGCAGGGCGTCGCGGCCGCCGACGCCTACTTCCGGCGCCTGCGCGAGAGCGAGTACAACGAGCACGCCTCCGAGGGGCGCCTCCCGACCTTCCAGGACGTCGAGGGCTTCATGGTGCAGCTGCGCGCCATCAAGCACTGGTGCGCGCCCAAGGACAAGCACCTGCACTCGTTCTACCGGCTGCACGAGCTCGGCATGCCGGCGCTGGTCATGACGGGCGACGACGACTACGTGGTGCCCACGCCCCGCAGCTACGAGCTGCTGCACGCGCTGCCCGACTGCCAGCTCGTCGTCTGGCCGCGCGCCGGGCACGCGTCGGTCTGGCAGTATGCCGAGTCCTGCGCGGCGCGGGTCAACGAGTTCCTCGACTGCGACCCGGACAACTACGCGGAGCCGCGGCTGTAGACGGGGAATTGTCACGACGTATGCATTTCATTGGGTTTATCCATACTCGGGTCGGTTTACATTTCCTAGTGACAGGCGGCCAAGCGCGGCATCGCACAAGTTATTATTCCATGATGTGACGAAAAGGGGTAACTTATGGCGAAGCGACGCCAGGGCAGGGGCAAATTACCCCTGATTTGATCATCAACCGTTCAGTCACTAGACAGCACAAGCAGTGAATGCATACCACAGTCATTTCCCTCGCCGTCTATCAACCGGGAGCTTCGATGGGGCTGAAGGCCCAGGCCCATGTGGTGATCGACCCCGCTGTTTAATCTTTAACTCCCCTTGACAGATAGGCTTGCTGGAGCTAGCATAGTTAAACTTACCCAGTCAGTGTAATGGAATGCATTTGACAAGTTTGATCCCATCCGGGTAGGGTTGCCACGTGGCGTGTGACGTAACAAGTCGGAGAATTCCGACTGGGTGGTTCGCCGCACCTTTACACGTTGTTCCCACGTTCTTTCAAGGTCTAGAAGGCCTAGGCTTGAAGCATTTCGAGGCGCCTGGCTTTCATATGGTAAGTTTTGGTATGCTTAATCTGACTAAGTGTCCGCGGAGATTCGCTTTCCCCCTTGATCTGCAGGAAGGCGTGGCATGTGAAGCTGCAAAACGAGTACGGTATATCCTTTATTTCCATGGGCGTAGGCTGCTTTGCCCTTGTTCGTAATGGGTCGTTGATGGCAATATCCGCTGACGTGTGTTTCTCTACGGGACCCGAGTTGGGTTTATGGACATCGACAAAAGTGTGCTGATGTCGCCTTGTCCATGACTCCATGCTGAAATAGCCTTTCGTTCGTCCACATGTGGAGGCGGACCGGTAAAAGCTTGGCACTGTCCCTCGACTAGATAACTTCCAGAACAGGCAATATCCGGACTATCATTCGCGCGGCTGGGAATTAGACGGTGAAAACCTAATCTCAGCTACTGTACTTCTCTGGCGTGATTTTACCATTGCAAACTTATGGGACGGCGGCAAATCCCGAGGTGCGGACGCAGGAGCGGGAGGAATCGATCAATCCTTCGATTCTAGACCCAGCAGATTATCACATGTTAGTAGTGGAGGGTTTCTCGATCGCGGCAGTCGTCTCCCAAGTTCCCAGCACGATGAGAAGTAGATTATGCTCAAGCCAGATGGAAAGTTGAAGGGCCATGGATGGATAAGAGGTGCATTCCTATCGATATCTACCTAGACAAAACTAGAGAACATATGAAAATTCAAGTTGTAAGGCTAGAAGCCAATCTGCTATGACGGCTTATGCCCCTTTATCCAAACACCCCGTCATTCGTCGGCGTAAACTCGACGTGGGGGAGCATCTTGGCGTGATCGGGCACCTCGTCGCGCATGCTCGAGTCCATGCCTTCGAGCAAAGGCGCAGCCATGCCCATCTAGATAATCAAGTGGTCAGGATTAGGTACTCCTGTAGGTAAGGGGGCGTGCCAGCATTGAAGGAACTTACCCCGTAGTACTTGAACTTGTTCGAGTGCATCATGGTGGCCCCGCGCACCCGGATCCGCCAGCGTAGCACCGCCCAGCCCAGCGGGGGCACGTCGTGGACCAGCTGCCGGGCCGGCGTCTCCACGTTGAGTCGGACGCCGGCTGCGAGGGCGCCCTCGACCGTGTCCCATTCCCACGCGGCGTTCGCCTGCGCGCCCAGCAGGTACATGGGGTCGCCGTGCTTGTAGAGGGGCATCGTGTCGTTGGCCGTGTTCTGCACGACGACGTCGACGGTGGTGCCCCAGGGCAGGTCGCCGACGACGGGGTCCTCGACGTCCGTCACGTTCTTGCGGAAGAGGTGGGGCGCCATCTGGGCGCGGTACAGCTGGTACGGCTTCTTGTTGAGGTACCACTCCGTGATGTGCTTTTCGTACTTGGACGGCACCGACCCGATCTCGAAGTGCAGCGTCTTGTTGGATGGCGGAGGGGCTGATGGGGGGTATGGGCTGAGCGAACCTACTGAGGTGGTATTGCAGGAAGCATGTATGGAGCCGTCGGGGTACACGCAGGGTGCCAGTCCGCCCCGAGTTGGGGGGATGGTCATGGGAGCCCCATGGAGGGGGTAGCGCAAGGCCTGGGTCTTGTCAGCACGCTTACACATACCCATGGTTTAGAGGGTAAGAGACACGGAGCGGGACGGACTGGGTATCTCAAGATAGAAAATCCCTGGAGGTTCTGCTTCGTGCTGGTGGACACCAAGCGCATGGCGTAATCAGCGCCCTCTTGATCCAGCTGCACTAGAATGGTGTAGCGGACTCCGTTGCTGATGTAAAGAACGTCGACGAGCTGGGGCTCAACGAACCCGCCGTCGTTGGCGATAATCCACATCTTGTGATTGTCGATGCTAAATCTGACGGCGTGCTCGAAGCCAATGTTCAAGACGTTCAGCATAATCCACGGTCGGCCGTGAGTTTCAATGACCTACGCAAGGGTCAGCTTAAAGTTTCCAACTGGAAGGAAAGCCACCGATTATGAAATATGCACCTCGTAGTCGGCATCTGTCGGGCTGCATGGAACGCCATCATTCCCAGCTTCGATGGCGCACCCGGACTCATCGAGTTTGAGGCCGTTCAGCGTGGGATAGTCGGGGTGCCGGCAGTGACGGCGCCCTTTGGAGTTGACGAGGATGGCGTCGTAGCAGTTGAGGTTGGTGCCCTCGCCCTTGAGCTCGAGGATCCGCCAACCGACATCGCGCCGATAGTAGTTCCAGACCAGCATGTGTTGGATGTTGCGCTCCGCCTCGTGGATCAATGCCAGCTCCGTGGGGGAAGAGGTGATGCGGTGGTACGGCCTCGGGCGAGAGGGGGACGGGGCAATGTAGGCCACCCCATGGGCGCCGTCGATGATTCCGACGCCCGTGTGGTCTGCATACCAGTTCAGGCCCCAGCGGCCGGTGGTGTCGTACCGAGACGTGAAGTTCCCGCGCTGAAATAGTCCGTACTGTCATACTGTTAGAATGCAAGGTCAATTCCAAGGGGTATCGATCCCGAACCTGGTTCAAGCCGCCCGTGCCGTCATTCCAGAATCCAAATCTACCGAATGATTCAAAAACTTCAGCCCAAGTATTACAGTCGAAATGCCGCCCGCATCTTACCTTCGGTGGTCCATGCCTGACCAGTGAATCGAGACCTGGGAGAACAGATCGTTGTGGACGTTCAACTCCACCACATCTCCTTCCTCAGCATACAGTGTCGGACATGGCGTCTCCCCATTGCAAACAAGTATCCCTCGCCAAAACCCTCCATCTACTCCCAATTGGTTAGCATCGTCCATGTGCACCTTCATCCTAGTATTGCTTGAAAAAGACTGACCTAGATTCATCCAGCGGGCCCCCACCGTCACGTTGTACCGCCGAACCACCTGGTCGGCCTTCGGTCCGTTGGTAGCACTGTGTCGCAAGTTGAACCTCACCCCAGATCCGATCCGCCAGTGGTTAGTAACGCATATAGTCAAGATCCAGAGGCTGCTGATGAGCGCAGGAATCAGCCAACGAGGCCGGCGACTGTTGGAAACTACAAGAGACGATCGCGGGTAGGTGGGACTTAGCAATCGCTCCACGCTGCTCTCGTATTTGATAGGCAACGACATAGTGAAATTATTCTTCATGAGCAGCCAAGGACGCAGAAAGACGTGACAGTAGCGAGAGGTTCAATTAGGAGCCTACATACTCTCGCTCATTATTCATTGGTGTGATGACTCGCCACCGTGATACGTCCGAAAACAGAATGGTCTCCCGAGCCCAGATGGTCTCAATCTGCAAAGGAGATATCAGGAGCTGGGACGACGGGTCCAGGTCCCGTTCCCCCGCCGGAGATGGTTCGGTCGTCTGAACCTACGAGGTCCGGGGAAGGGGGGCGATTCAGGCGCAATCCCCCATTGTCACCCCCTCTCACCACTAACCTGCTACGATCTACGCGCGTTCTCGGATCAACTGCATTAGCATCACCTGTTCCGGACAGACTACACGCACGTAACCTTCCCTCTAGCTTTACATCCTTCGTCATTGCGACTTGGTGCGATCCGGCCCCTTGGACAGGGGAGAGTGGCATCTTTCCCACTATTGCTGGCTCCGTCGGGATCTAGAATACTCCATGATACCTACGGACCATGGCACCCCCTACTCAGTCGCATCACGTGAGTTTTGCAAGGTGGATGAAGTGGCACATCTGGGTTTTGTATGTCTGGTACAGCTGCTATCAATGGATATGCTAGAAACAACTTGAAGGCCTCCAAAGTCAACGTCCATCCGCCTGGAACTTGTGATAGCACTTGTTAATCGGCACGATGAGGTTCGAAAGGCTACATCTGGCGTCACCTTTTGCGTGGTTGGTGCTGGGCCAAGGGGTCCGGCGATATCACCTCAACCTGACGTACGAATGGGACAAGCAGGGTAGGCCTACCCAATCCCCCACAATCGTCTCTCATTCTACTAACCTTCCAGACAGATGGTCACGGTCGTCCAACGTTCTTGATCAACAACGACACGCCAGGGCCTCTTCTCACGGTCAACGAGGATGAAACTCTGGAGGTTGTTGTCGAGAACCACATGGCCATCGAGACGACAATCCACTGGTATTTAGAACCCTCACCTCCCTTGCGCGCATCGCCAACCCACCCAGGCTCTAAGTGAAAGTGCAGGCACGGCATATATCAGATTGACGAGCCTTGGAACGACGGCGTACCCGGGGTCACTCAGGTTTGATTCCCAAGCCGTGTACCATACTCTTCATAATATATCCAACTGACCACTGGCAGTGGACAACCGCGCCGAGGGGCACATACACCTATCGGATGACGCCTACGGGCCAATATGGGAGCTACTTCTACCACGGGCATTTCGGGCCCGCGTTCTCAGACGTTGGTGTTCCTCTCTTGGCTCCGGCAGACCTCGTAGAAGAAACTACGGTTGAATCAAGCAAGGCTGACATTCAGAGTAGGGACAACGCGGCCCCTTATGGATCATACCCGCAGACTGGCGTCCCAGACCCTACGAACTCATTTCCAATCACGAGCCAGATCTACAAGCCATGCGCGCGGCGGAGAAGAACCCGCGCCACATCATCATTGCGGACTGGAACGACCAGCCGATGGACATGTATCTGATCCGCTTCCGCGACACCGGCTACATCCCCGTCTGCGCCAACAGTCTCACCCTCAACGGGAGGGGCGGGACCCGATGCGAGTCGGCCCAGGACATCGAGGAGGCCGGTGGGCCGGGCCGGAACGAGCGCGGCTGCGAGTATCGGATTCCCGGCCATCAGTACGCCAACCCCGAGTACTGCACCGAGACCCACCCGGAGCTCGAGGTGGTGCAAGCCGCGCCGGGCGAGGGGTGGCTGTACATCAACTTCATCAACTCGGGGGCCCACCACGCCCTGGCCATCAGCATCGACGAGCACGAGTTCTGGGTCGTGGGTTCTGATGGCGAGTTTGTCCTTCCGCAGAAGGTGGTTCGGACACATATCAACCTGGGCGAACGGACGAGGTACTCTCCCCTATTACAGGGCTGCGAACTTGGTGGCGGAGCTATTTGCTGATAGTGGGAAAGTGTTCTGGTCCACCTCGACAAGCCGGCTGGCGATTATGCTATCCGACTACATTCGCTACGCGTCGAGCAGGTGATCCAAGGAGCGGGCATTCTCCGGTACCCGACTACCAAGGTGCGAAACCACCGACAGGTGACAAGATGCCTTCTAGACTGACAAGGTTGCAACAGTATCTATCAACGACACCGAACAGAACCGTCCCCAGCACCAAACCATGGCTACACCTCAACGGCAGCGTCATCGACCCGTCCAGCAAAGTCATGGACGAATCCAAGCTCGCCCCTTTTCCTCTCCGCCCGCCGCCCCCAAGGGCCGACTTCACCCTCAAGTTCCTCGTCAACAAGACGGGCCCCTCGACCTGGGTCCTGAACGCGGCCCCGCACGAGTTCTTCCGCCAAAACGTGCCGCCCATCCTGTGGAACGAGGCGTCGCGCGGCGAGACGTCGTGGGGCGACGCGCGCGGCTTCCTCCGCAACGGGTCCGTCGTCGACCTCGTCGTCGAGAACGGCGCCGAGGTCGACTCCAACCACCCGTTTCACAAGCATAACCACAAGGTCTGGGTCATCGGCCAGGGGCGAGGGGGGTTCCCCTGGAAGAGCGTCGACGAGGCGCTCGAGAAGGGGGGCGAGGGAGTGGCTGGGTACTTTAACTTGGAGAACCCGCCGTACCGCGATGGGTTCACGCTCTACGCGGGCGAGGGCAGGTTTGTCGTCATTCGCTATTGCATCACGTTCCCGGCCGTCAGTATGCTGCACTGTCACATGATTCATCATTTCGCGGTAAGTCGGCAGCACCATCTTGTTTCACTAAAGGCATATGACGTGATCTCCTAACGATATCATGCAACCCACAGAGCGGACAACAAGTCATTCTACTGGAAGGCATGGAGGTCATGCCGCCGGTCCCGCAGGAGCTCAAGGACATGCCTCATGTGGAGTTTGACATGCCGGCGCGCTACGGACCGCTGGACTAGAATGGAAACAATTATTGGTCTATGAATGTTTTATGACTTTGTTTGATATATAGCTTCTACGGTCCTCCTATATGAGAATAATACAGTATCGCAGTTCAGCTTCCAATAAGGGGGAGGCTGTCAGATTCAGGGGTAGTCATGTGCCCAAATCATCACCAACGTATGGTATGTGAAATAAACTTTCACGTTTCGCTTCTCATTCAAAACATTTGGCTCAGCTTGAAGTGCTCGTAAACATCTGCCAACTCCCGATTGCGAACATGCCTGATTTCGTCCCGATCCACGGCGGAGTGACTCTAATCACCATCTGCCAAGGTTTCTTTCTGCCAGGCGGGGCCCGTTTACTGCCTTGTTCCAGTTAAGCTGAATTGACTGCCCAGGCAGCCCATCTGCGGGACCGTTCATTCGAACATGCTTAGCCTGCAAGCTCGGGCGCTCTAGTGCGGCCGTTGTCAATACCCCAGGAAAGCTTGACCAAAGTCAAGCCTTTTCACCCCCCTGACTCGTCTCTGTTTCTTTCATGCGCCATCTGAACTTTCCAGCGGGCGGTGAGCCGTGAGCGAGTCAAAGTCCAGGCGGACGGCCGATTAAGGCAGCAGCAGGTACCGCTTCTCGCGCGTCTGGGGATTGTATTCGTAAACGAGACTTCGAGGTTGAGCGCTTCTGGGGCGATCTGTTTCGTTTGACCACTAGTTCAAGGGTCACGGTGACATGCTACCCTGGAGATCGGACTGCCGCAGCCTGCAGAACTGGCGACGTTCAAGAGGGGCGGGGCCGCGGGGGAGTCGACATTATCCGCGACAGACTGCCGACCTGGTCATTGTCGTCGATCCGGGGGTCTCGAACATTCGGGGAGCCAGAGTTACCCTCAGACCCACGCACATGGTTCTGGTCCAGCTAGGCTGACACACGCAAACGGCCCCGGAAAGTTCCTGTCGCCTCATTGCAGCCCCAAAGATGCAAACCAACGACGTACCTTCCCATCCACGCTTTTCTGGGCCAGTTCATCAGATCTTCTGAAGACAAGCTTTATCACGAATCTTGGAAATATCATACGGACGCCCGGTACAAGCCCGGTATTATCGGCTTCTTTGGCCCGAGGCGAGGAGATCGATGGCACCGACATCCTAGTCATGGGCGTTTCTACGGCGGCAGATGCCATCAATACGTAATACAAAGTCGCAACATCCATTCCGCGTGTGCCGCTGCCGTGCGAGCGAGACGGAACATGGCGCGCAGCGGATGGCCTCAGAGCCAATTGATGGATGCCACGGCTACAACTAGGTATCAATGACCCCCCGTCTTACTGGACCCAAATAGCCGTTGAGCCAGCCAAGAGTCTAAGACTCTAAGGGGTTTCTATAATTTCTAACAGTATTCCCGGATACTGACCCTTATTGCCGACGATACCTCGATGAAATATGGAATGCCGATATTCTGAAGTCGTGGACCCTTCTACCTACGACACGGAGGGCCTGAGTGGCGGCATCGACGTGCGCCGGAGTCGGTTTACGGAGCTCGAAGATCGCGGGGCCATCCGGGCCCATCAGGACTGGGCCCGGCTCGTCGGGCCCTGCAAGGGGTATCGCGGCAGCCTGGGGCCCGACTACAGCTTCGTCTCTGTCGTGATGCCCGAGTGCATGCCCGAGCGGATGGAAGTCGTGGCCTATGCCAACGAGTTTGCCTTCATGTATGACGGTATGTTCACACTATGCCACCATGTCTTCTAAGGGATTGCTTATTGATGGAATTCAGACATGGTCGAGTGCATGGGATGTGACGTGGTAAGTGCATGCATTTTACCCCTTTTCCATCAGTTCCCAGGGGGTTCGAAAATAGCTGATGCCAACTTATTCTAGGGGCAAGCCGAGAACAACGAGATCATGAACGGATTCCTAGAGGCCGCGCAACAACGGCCCGGATCCGCCACCCCCCAGCCGGCCCACGAGAAGGCCGCCGGGAAGAAGCGCATCCAGTCCCTCATCTTCAGCGAGATGCTGTCCATCGACCCGGACTGCGCCAAGACGACCATGAAGGCCTGGGCGCGCTTCCTCGAGGTCGGCTCGGCGCGGGAGCACGGGGTGCGGTTCACGAGCATGGCCGAGTACATCCCCTACCGCATCAAGGACGTCGGCGAGATGTGAGAAAGTCCCTTCCACACAGCCCAGCCCCCTGAACCAGATTGTTGGCATGGACATGGACATGACCGACCCCTGACTGACCCGAGTCTACCTTACATAGGTACTGGTACGGCGTAGTAACCTTCGGCATGGCCCTCCGCATCCCCGCCCACGAGCTCGGGCGCTGCCAGTCCCTGGTCGCGCCGGCCTGGACCGCCGTCGGCCTGCAGAACGACCTGTGGTCGTGGCCGAAGGAGGTCGCGGCCGCCGAGGCGCAGGGCCGGGACCACGTCGTCAACTCCATCTGGGTGCTGATGCAGGAGCACCGCATCCGCCTCGGCGAGGCGAAGCGGATCTGCCGCCGGCTCATCCAGAGCCACGTGGCCAGGTACCTGGACACGGTCGGCGCCCACGAGGCGGACCCGTCCCTGTCCGCGGATCTTCGGAGGTACCTCGTGGCCATCAAGCACAGCATCTCGGGCCACCTCGTGTGGAGCCTGCACTGCCCGCGGTACAACCCGGAGGTGACTTTTAGCAAGAGGCAGCGCTCGTGGATGTGCGACGGTGTGCCATCGTTGAATTGCCCGCCCGCGCTGACTACTAGGCATGGGGACCCTGGATATATCGGGGATGGTGTCTTCCTTTCCGTCTAGGGGTTCGCAATATAGAATGACTCTGCATTTACCAGGTTCGTTGTACTGTGTATTATCGGTTGGTCAAGAGGCACAGCAGAAACGATCATGATGTAGGCCTCCTCTCAGCGCCTATATAGTACAATATTACATTATCATCAAACTCACTACACGCCTGGCAACACAATCATAAGTATCTTAAAACAGCATTAGATCGGTAAAGACAGCAAGATGCCCAGCGAATGTTTCTTGCCCTGAACCCGCAATCCACCGAGTATCCGGTCATCATCTCATAACCAAGTCCATCTTAGTCAGCCCCCATTGCCTCATCCAACGCCCCACCCAGTCCGCGTTGACCGCCCCGGTCGACCGAAGCGTCTCGCTCGCGCTCTCGGCCCTCGAGGTCTCCAGCTGCACCTGGCTGTTCCCCTCGGATATCCTCTCGTAAAAGTCCGTCAGCTTGATCGCCGGGTTCTTGTCCACATCCTGCAGAAACTCGCGGCTGCTTTCCTCGAGGTGCTTCAGCCACGTGGCAAAGGCCACCTTGGGCAGAGC
This sequence comes from Arthrinium phaeospermum, assembly GCA_006503535.1. Lineage (NCBI taxonomy): Eukaryota > Fungi > Ascomycota > Sordariomycetes > Amphisphaeriales > Apiosporaceae > Arthrinium > Arthrinium phaeospermum. The sequence continues at coordinate 2,149,613 of QYRS01000002.1, read as the reverse complement.
GACTTGGCTGCGCACGTACTCGACCAGCGCGGCCCACGACGTGGTGTTGGGGTTCGACACGTGATACACGGGCAACGGCGCGTCGGCCGGGCCCGGGGAGTTCTCGAGGGAGTCGAGGATCTCGAGAAGGATAGGGGCGACCTTGTCGACGGGCAGCCAATCGACACAGTCGCGTCCCGGGAACTCTTTGGGCAGGAGGCCGAGGTATACAGATGAGTTGATCAGCTAATTATTGTATTGTCAGCTTGCTTCTTTATTCCAGCAGCATTGGAAGAAATGAGGACATGTACGTACCGCTGGTATGTACTCGTGTCGATTCCAGAGGCCTTCGGGCCTCTCTACCGGCCCGGCCACCGCCCCAATACGACAGGTTGCCGCCCGGAGACCGGAATATGCGACCGCCCGCTCGAGGATCTGTTCCGATACCAACTTGGCCTGACCGTACCCCATAGTGGCCGCGGCCATGTTCCGGACAGGGGCCTCCGGTACCGGGTCTGGCTCCGACCACGCCGCGACCGCCGAGACGCTGGAAACGAAGAATAGGAGGGCGTCATGTCTCGTAACGAGGCACAGGTCCGCCAGGTTGCGTACGCCGCGGATGTGCGGCTCAAAGCACGCAACGGGCCAGTGAAAGTTAACGGGCCACTGGTTATGGATCACGTGTGTCGTCTCGGTCTGCAGCCGCTGGTACACGGCCGGGTAGAGCCCCAGCAGAGGCGCGGACAGGTCGGCTTCCAGGAACATGACACGGCTCTCGTCCCAGTCGGACGTCAGACCTCGACCTGCTGAAGCGCTGCGTTGGCGGTCGGCGCTGTCGGCTCCGCGATTCAGGCACACGATGCCCGCCACCTGGGGACTGTGGTATAGGGCGTCGAGAAGGTACGAGCCCAGCGAGCCAGTGCTACCCGTCAGCACGATGCGCATGTTCACCTCTCGAGCAGGCTTGGTGCCATCACCAGTCATCCTGGTCTCTTTCCGCACTTGTCGAGGCAGGGCAGCCGTGTATAACCGTAACAGGGACGCCATTTTATCTAGCGTGTCTGTGGAGTCGGGGCGAGCGCCTTCGTCTGACTCGTTGCCGACCAAGAAAGATGCAAGAAGGCGGAGAGTAGGATGTCGGTAGATGGCGGAGGGCGATATGCCCCCTATCTCGCGCGCCAACTTCATTACATGCAGAGAGTCGACCCCAGCCTTGAAAAGGTCGTCGTCTGCCTCTACCTCCTTTCCTGCAACCTCAATCAGCTGTCTCCGGAGCCAATCAATAGATTCACCAACAGAGGTGAAAATGTGATGGTTGGAGACAGCTCTTTGCTCAATCGCAGTGTAGGCGGCAATAATGTCATCTTTGTAAAGATTGTAGGTTAGTTGTCGTTGAATCTTCCCTTGGCCAAGAGAGTGGATCGGCCGGGCAGGGTCTGCGAAGAGGATGTGGTGGTGGTCGAGCTGGGCATGTGCCGGCGCGTACGCATTGGCCTCGTCAATGAAGTGACCAAGTTCTTGGATCAGGGTGTGCCGCTCCGTCTCGTCTTCCGGCGGGCCTTGACTGTCGGACAGCTCCAGCAGAGCCAGCGGCTGAAATCGTCTATGGCCCACGACCATGGCCGCTTTCACCATTGGGCTGCTCGTCAGCGCGGCTTCCATGAGCACGGGCACCACCTTCTCGCCATTGCTGAACACGATGACGTGGTCTTTCCGACCCCGGTACCGCCATAGGAATGGCTTGGTCGGATGGCGGTCGTATAAATCGTTCATCGGCCACTCTTCCAGCTCCGGGTATGCGTAGAACACCCCCTGAAACGGCTCAAGGTTGCGGTCCCGCACGATGATGAGCTCGTGCAAGCCTTCGACGTGCTCGCGCATCTGGATGCCGGAATGGGTGGGGTGCCAGTAAAAGTACTGCCAATCCGCCATCGAGGGGCAGAGACGGGGCAAGCAGGCCGTCTCCGTGGCGCCGATGTTACTGATGACACGAGAGTACTTGGAAATCTGATTCCCGGCAGCTCGCGATAGAGGAGCCCCGCTCGACACGACATAATGGAGATGCCTCATATGGACCAGCATCTTTGGCTGGGCGCATAGATCTTCGTACACTGACGGCGCGCTCATCGACCCTTCTACGTCGGCATATCGGTGGATTTCGTCCACATAGTCCGCGTTGGGGATCACATGGGCCGCGCCGAAAACCAGGGTGACCCCCAAGGAGAGGGTCCAGATCAGGGCGGCGTTGAGCCCGCTGGTGTGGAACATGGGCAGCGATGTGTAGACGCGCCGCGCCGTCTGGTAGATTTCGGGCGGGGGCACAAACCCGTCGACGGCCGGGATGGTGCGCCAGGCTTCATAGGTGCTCAGCATGGCGTTCTTCCAGACCACGGGCTTGGGGAGACCCGTCGAACCCGTCGTGTGTAGAACGACGCACGGGTCATGTCGCGCCTCCTCGAAGGTCTTCGTGTACGGGTACGGCTCGACGAATGACTCCGCCAGGAACCATTCAAGCTCCGGGGCGGTGAGCGTTCGCATCGGCCGTTTGGCCAGAATGGGCTGCGCCTGGGCCGACACGGCGCTAGCGACCAGGAAGACGCCGCATTCGCTCTTTTCCAGCACGTTCAAGTGCCCTTCCAGATTGTTCCGAGGTGACGTGTATACCATCTATCGCTAGATATTAAACAAGGGGACGTTTCAACCTCCTGCGCGAGAGACTGAGGAAGAGAGAGAGAAAGAGAGAAGATGGCGATGCATACTTTGTATCCGACCTTGATCGCCGCCAACATCAATATTAGATATCGCAAATCATCTGAAAACCGTCAGCTGTGGTGCTTTCAGCATATCCGTGGCCGCGTCGCCCTTACTTGGGCCGTAGTAGCCCACCGACTCGAAGTTCTCCGGCTCCCCCAGCGTTTCGAAGAGGTACCAGCCGGCCCTGTTGATCGAATTGGCGAAACCGCGCGCCGATATGTCAACCAACTCATCTCGCGGGTTCGATGTCCGGTAATACGAGAAGAGGACGTATTCCGGGATGACTTCTGCCAGCTCATCGGGTCTCGTATGCGCCAGACGAAAGCAAGAGGCATTCTCGCGCTGGAACACGGGGTGTATCTCTGGATACCACAATGTCAGCTCCGTCATTGTACGCCGCTAGGATTGTCTTTCCAGCAGTGTCAAAGAAAGTGCACTTGGAATGAACACAAAAACTTCATAACACTGCTCGCCTGTGTGCTCGTCAATATCCAACGGCGTCATTCTGAACTATGCGATTGCCAAACCGCCAAAGGGATCTGCGTATCAAGGTTGGTGCGAGAATTTTGTGCATTGTCTATCCATACGGGCCTGGTCGGGCACACAAACCGGGGAATGGTCAGTTATGAGCGGCGAAACTTGATTCGGGACCAAGCCATGCGAACCCTGAGTCCCAATGCCATAAAGGAAGGTTTCATGTAACGTTAGAAGTTCAAGCCCGTTGGAGCTTAATCACACGGTTTAGAGTTCATCTGAGGTATGGACTGGTTTGCATGCAAAACGGTTCGGAAAGTGCGACGTGCGTACCTGTGAATGGTTACTGGCCAAGGACAACGACGGACCGCACACATCTGCGTCGATACTGTATGACATCTAAATATATCGACCCCGGGTTCGTCCGCTTGTTCTTCCTACAATTCGGTCTACCAATCCGGAGTTGAGGCCTTTGGAAAGACAATTCCAGTTTGGGACGTTGAGGCTCCCCTGCGCACTTTATCGATGTAACATCACATGGGTAAGCCAGATCGCACCTGTCAAGTAGCGTAACTAGCTTTTGCTCAGACTGAAGTTCAGCTGAGAAAGGAGATCTTCTTCTTGGCCGACGTGCCACATTGCCCGTCTGATGATTTAAAACCAGGATCGGTGTTTTCTTTTTTCGCCTCCTACGTGTTGACACTTTGTGCGCGAGCAATCGATCCCTTTTGCGCTGTAGGCTGTAACAACTTGGGCGTGGATTCCTATCGGTATGATGTCGCATTAGGCTCCGCGGATGCATCTCAGCGGACCGCAGCCCTGTGCACTTGTCAAGAGCATCGGACGAGGGCAGCTTCACCATCAGCATTTGCCCCTCGAGTCTCCAAATACGACGCACAGCGCCACTCCCGATGGCATGACGACACATCAAGGACCCAAGCGATAGACATGAGTCAAAGACGGTGGTATTCTCAGCTGTCCTCAACTGAGAAAACCGTTAGCAGTCTTGACATGTCGGCCCAGGAACAGCAATACGGCTACGACGCCTTCAAATATTGGTGCCGGGGCAGCCACAATAATACGCGCCACATGAGGAGCCACAACATCGACTGCATCCCCTATCCACCGGGAGGCCGGCTCATGCCGCTTCGGCAGGGACGGTTCTTTTGAGGGAACGATGTTGCAGAACTCCCTGGCACCAAGTTAGCAATTTCGGACCTTCGACGACCAGCTACCCAGTGGCAACGGAGGCTTGGGGCCGTACTTTTGAGATTGTCTATCATTTCTTCACCTCATTCTTCAAGGATACTGCTGTAGGGGGCAGTGCTTATTTCTATAGAGGAGAAACATGGTGATGTATTGGGTTTGAGTTAGGAGGCGACTGCCCCTGAGATGACGGGCACGGGGTTGTATTGATCTTAAATGCAGCACAATGGTCCTCACCGGCTATTCTAACAAGACTACATGTTGGCATCGAGTTGAAGTTGAATTGTCAAGGAGATTGGTTTCTTCCCGAAATAGAATTTTCTCAACCAATTGCCATTTGACCCCCTATTTCTACAGTGGTATATGCGCAAGAGTTGATATCATCATGATAATATACCACGGTAGCATTTTGAGGCCATGTATCGATTGAGATCATTGAATATCTGCAAGCTACCATTCTCCGTAATAAGGTGCCCAATTTTGATAAGTTATGATGTTCCCACGACATATTCCTTGGCTTCCCATATCGCTGAATATAACATCATGCAATGCTCACTGGATATATGCACGCGAAGCCCAGACCGACTTGACGTGTTTGCACGGCAACGACGAAGATTATGGTAGGCTGGTAATTGTGCCTAGGCATTGTTCAAGATATACAGTCTACTTTTGCCATCTTCTGTGAGACCTGTATGTGTTTCGATGGATTTACTGTACCTGGGAATGAACCGCTGCACCAATCATGCGAGGCGCTCAAAATCAACAGCCAATATGTATTCGAAGCCTCCTTTCCTATTGGAGTGTTGAATGCGGAGACACTCGAGCACCAACGCCAGTAAAAGACGGAATGCTATCGTGACAAACATGCATCGATCGAAAATGGCCGGCGTTTGTCTGTTTTGGTGAGTAGAAGCCTAGAACGCGGATGATTGCGTGCTACCGCACAGCCATGTTAGGCTTGCAGGATTCTGTGCATGTCGCTGACAAATTCCACGGCGGCCCATCTAAGCAGGTCTTGCGATTGGTGGTAGGGTTCAATCTGGGCGTTTGCCTTTAATTCGTATCTCATTACGTACATGTATCGAGGAGCAGACGGAGAAAGATGTATACCAAAGGGTGGAGGGATGTAGATTGACATGAGATGCAGTATTGTCAGCAATTGTTGTACCAGGCAGCATGATTCAAATTGGAACAATTTGGCCCCGTACTGAAGACAATAGCCATCAGATAAAGCAATTCCTTGGTCACTGTTTGCTTAGCAGACGGGCTGGTAGCATCGTTCCGAAACGGGGCAGCGTCCAAACAAGATAGCGAATTCCTTCATTATTTACCAAAACACGAAACCAAGTCTGCCCATTCTTGATCCAGGAGAGCAAGGTAGTAAAAAATGGCAAAAGTTTGGCAAAAGAATAGTTTGAGTTGGAGTCCCCGGGATTCGAACCCGGCCCTCTCTCGCCCGACGTGGCAAGTCGAGTGTGCTACCACTACACCAGAACCCCTTTGAGTTGTTGGCAAGAAACGACGGTAAGATAGCTTTTGTAGCTCTGGCATGATTAGTGGTGGTAGTAGTAGCCTTTTGGTGACAAAGGCGGCAAATGTGGCAGAGGTGGCTTGGCCAGGATGATTGCTATGTGTAAGGGGGGAAGGAAGGCGCGATGCGCATGCCCCGATTATTCGTGGGGCTCTGGATGATCCCACGTGCAGGAAGCAAACACTCCAGTTTGCACAACCGTAGTGCGTAGGTGCCTACGTTCATACGAACGTTGCCTACGAACGGTCCTCGATAACATCGGCCGATCCTGCGCATCTCTTGGATAATATGTTTGTCGCGAAGGGACCAGCTCAGCTCCATCCATGTTTTTTCCTCACAGATCCGAGGAGAGACGGGGACTGAGGCCATGTACTCGAAACAGGTCGTCATTGAGTCACTGGCAGCATCTACTGGGTGCTTTCAAACAGGCACCCATAATCGTACTCATCCACGTGTTCAGACTCCAAAGTCGAACCAGTCAGTCTTCCCCCACGATTTTGCACTCGCTTTTCACTTCTGGTCAGTCCTTTCCGTTTCCCTTTAGGAGAAGGGTCGAAGTAGAAGTATGGCGTTGTTTCCTCGAGACACGCCTTCCAAACGATCAGCATAAGCACCAGGGCCATCATGGCGTCGATCGCGGCGTTGTGTACGGTGCAGCCATTCTCGTTATGGACGCCCAGGCCATTTATATACCTCTTAAGCCCGGGCGTGCAACTCAAATTCCTATCAGGCCATATCCTTCGGATGACAATCTTTTCCAAGGCTAGGTCTTGAGTATCGATCCATCCATCTAGGAAGTTCAGCACTACGGGCCACTGGGACAGCAACGTGTACATGTCCTTACCCAGCTGGAAGCCGACTAGGACCATAAACTTCTTCTTGTTCTTCATCTTCCACTCGAACAGCAAGTCCACAAGCTGCATCTTTACTTCAGACGCGTCTACGATGACATTCGTGGCATACTTGCAATGCGCTCTAGGGTGGAGTTGCGGATCGCGCGAAGTGTTCTTTATGCTGATGCATGTCATTTCACAGCCTTCAAGCTTGTTCTTCAGCTTCCTGATAGCACCTCGCAACGGGGGGTCACATCCATTCGTGGGCAGACTGGGTAGATAGGCAAGTCCGATTTGCGTGGGCTCCTCGCCATCTGGTCCCTCAGTATCGAACCCGACGAAGGCGCAGTCGTCGGCATACTTCATCAGTAAAGCACTGCTCCACACCTTGTTTCGGATAAACTGCTTGGATATGGTAGGTTTGGAATATTTCGATTCTCCGATACGTGAATGCTCTTTGACTGGCCAATCGGACGCCTTGACGTTCGGAGGAGGCTGGATATCCATTTCGGTGCTTAGTCTGGTGTTGAAGATGGGTGTTGTAATTGTCAGAATAGATCTAGGACTGGTGGTGAATTGGCGATGATATGCCGAGTCAATCGTAACCGGATAGATTGTGATCAAGTTGGCTTGGGATTCCTTCTTGCGCAAAAAAGACTGGTAGCGACAATTGAGAGAGTTGGGAACAAAAGGAGCGGGGAAGGGATTGGGTAATGCTTCTGTTGAGAGTTATATAAGCTGAGATGCTCAATAATCGTATGGCAACGGAGATATATCAGACGTAGGTAGGTATGTGATATGAGAAATGAAATACGGGTGGATTGCACAGTAACCTATGAAAGCAAAACCTTAATGAACATACCTACTCAATGATCCATTGATAAACCGGAGGCCCAATCAAGAAACTTGACAGTAAAACAGCACAGTGAGCATTCGACCCTTGGCAACTGGCTACAATCAAACAGCTTGACGTTTCCAGATCAATACCACTTCTCGCGAGCACATCCTTTTCAAACAAATAAAGGGGCTTAACAATAATCTGGGGAACTCTTCTTCTAAACAGCTTCACCACTTTTGTGCGCCTGAAATACACCATAGCTGTAGGCCGTTACGAAGTATCCCATTGGAGCTTGCAGCCAAATCATCCCATCACCAATGACCATCCTGGGACTAGATACTCGTATGAACGTCGACGTCTTGATATTACTCTATCTGATTCTACTGCAGTTGTACCGCTGCCCGTCTAGCACTAGTGGGGCTTGTCGTTCTCGACGCCATAACAATATCGCAGGCCCTTGGGCCACAATGCGCAAGTTTTTGCAGGCCCACCTACACGTGAGATAAGCCAGGGATAGAGTGAAGTTACAACCGTTAGCCCAAGTAGAGATCGGGCGTGACGTGTAAATTAGTTAAGCCCAGTTGAGTAGGTGGCCAATAGATGCATTGGAGAAAGAACAGCACGACCTCGCCCTAATCAAGTGCACTTTGAGCTGAGAAATCCCAAGGCCTGTAATCCTGGTTAGTCATCAACCGGGTCAGTTACCGGGGTAAAACTTACGTCCGAGGCACTGGCTCTGCTACTGTCGTACTTGACCAGCGCGGAGACCAGATCGCGCCATGGAGGCTCGACGTCGGGCAGGATCTCTGACCACTCGCGGACATCAAAGGCGCGGTACATCTCGAACGGGGGCGTCCTGAAGTGCGCGGCCTCGGGCCAGGACTCGCGCGTCGGGCTGCCCATGGTCTGGAAGATGCTGAGAATGAGGCCGAGCTGGTTGCCGTCCTCGTGCGCGGCGCGGGACTCGAACAGGGAACGCGGCGGGTGGCGGCAGCACTCGGCCAGCATGGCGCCCGCACCCCACATGTCGACCGGGGGCCCGTAGGACTTGTCGCCGAAGAGCACCTCGGGCGCCCGGTAGGGTCCCGTGCCGATGTCTAGGATCTTGCCGTCGGCCGGTTCCGTGACGAGGGACAGCTCCGGGTGCCAGGCGGTGCCGAAGTCGGACAGGTACGCGGGCCCTTCGGGCGACTCGAGCAGGACGGCGGAGGGCTTGATGTCGCGGTGGATGATGCCCTGCGCGTGCAGATCCTGGAGGGTGCCAAATAGGTCCCCAAAGATCCGCCGCGTCTGCGCTCGGGTCACGGGTTCGCGGCGGGCCAGCAGCGACTCGAGCGTCAGCGGCATGTAGGGGAAGACCAGCACGAACCGCTGCTCCTGGTCTCGGAAAGTCTCGAGCAGCGGGATGGTGTGAGACGTCTTGCTGCTGCCGCTGCTCAGCGTCGCGAGGATCTTGGCCTCGCGGAAAGGGTCGTGCGGCGCGATGTCTCTCGTCTCGGTGATTACCTTGAGCGCTCGGGCCTGTGCCCTGTACACCTCGGCCGTCACGCCGCCTGCCACATGGTGGCAATCATGGTACGATCCGATGGTAATGCCCGGCGACGATGGGGCATCGTCATCTTGCTTGTCGCCCAAGTTTGGATGAAATGGAGGTGAAGCTGGAGGCTGCTGCTGATCCGAAGGGGCAGAGCAGACTGCATTGTACTCCTCCTGTTTGGAATTAGTCTATTGAAACGTGACTCTAGTAACACCTGGTCTCGAAAAAGCCAAGGGTCCAAACGGTCAAGATTCTGGCGGCACGCCCTCAATCTACTTACAAGCGAGGACGAGGATTTATAGGCTTCGTTTTCCTTCGAGAAGGCTTCCTTCTGAGCCGATGCATTTGCAGGGTCTGATGCCTCAATCGCGGCTTTTCTACGGTGCGGGGTGGGTGAGCTCTCTCCTGCGGCATGATGCCATGCTTGGCTAGTCTTTTAGGATCAAGGCTTACAGCTTCTGAATGTTCTCATAGCGATCCAACGAAGACACGGCACTGCGCCAGTCGTGCTCGGACGACGACATGGCCAAGATTTCAATTTCCCAGGTTGGTCGATGGGTGACGGGTCAAATACCTTATCTCCTTTCCATTGGGCGTCAATTCCACCATCCGCTACTGATAATTCTAAGTTTCTGGGGTTTGGCAGAGTTGGCCAACAACAATGCTCAGTCAAGGTACCCGCCCGTTTTAACATCAGACGACAGAAGGAATTAAGTAATGTACCTTCCACTGCTGCTACTGTAATAATAGAAACATTGGAAGCATGCACAAGCTGCACCCTGTTTGCTGTGCGTCACTCGACTCCAGAAAAATACGTTCCACACCTGTTGCATCCGTTATGTCTCACGAGGTCACGACGGAGAGGGTTCCTCAGGTTGTGACCGCAAGTTCGTTCGGGTTTCAGCCGATGAAATCGATCAATGTTTGCTCGTCTGCTGCATGAATTGGGCGCCCTAAAGAACCCACACTAAAGGCGGTGGTGCAGTTTCGACGTCAGCCTCGGCTCCATCCTTGCTTCATTTGGAGCAGCGCATTACAGATTGGGGGGGCGCCTAAGCTTTTTTCGATCCAGTGGTGTACATAAGTGCCTTCACCACCAAGACAGCAGCTCGAGAAGGGAAGTGAGGGCGTTCAATCAAACGGATGTCTCTGACCAACTGGATCAGATTTGCTATGGGGGATCAATTGGGGTTACACAGGAACAGACAGCGAGAAGGAAAGGGTTCAAATTAATTGTCAGCATTGGCGTCACCACTAAAAAAGTAGATTAGATTTCGCTGAGTGCCGCGTCAGGTGCCCATTTCTGGCCCATTCAATCGCATGTTCAATTGCAATCCAATAATAGGTTAGCCCCTGCACCCTGGAGGAACCAGGCAAAAGTGGGCACAGCGGCCCGGGGGGATGCCAGCTCCATCTATTTCCATCGTCGCCGAGGAGAGCAGCGTCACACTTGTTGTCAATTCAAGGCTGGGATGTGACAACGGCAACCCGACACCTCTTTGATCCATGAAACAGCCATCGCATCTCGCTTTTCCAACTTCGTTTCCCGCTGCATCTTCCCAGCTGCGCATCTCTATGCCTTCCTCTGCACCCTCTGCTACGTAGCCCATCTGGTGTTTACATGAGCGTCCCGCTGAGCTCCAGCTATCGTCGCAATGGATGATTCCATGAGAGTAGAGTACCCGGCTATGCTGGTAAGTCGCGCATTGCTTCGTCCAGTTTTGCGTAGCCGTCAGTTTGTCGCGACCGGGTCATTACAACGATCCGGCCCAGAACCATCCTGTCGTGCTGCAGCAGCAAACTGCCGCAAACAAATTTGCTGACCGGCCGTCACCACCATGACCACAGGAGAACCTCCAGCCCACCCAGGCCGTCCAGGCCCTCAACGACCGAGTAAAGCGCATATCCAAAGTCAACATCGAGATTGCCGACTGGTTACAGGTACGGCCGCATCCGCCGCTGCTTCCGGCGCCATCTGCTGCTACATAAGAGACGAAACGCTGAACGATTACCCCCTACAGGAACGTCGCAAGGTCGAGGAGCAATATGTTCAAGCTATGAGAAAACTCACCCAATTCAGGGTCCCCAACGCGCAGTCCGAACTCGGGTACGTCTGCCCATGACTTGCGGCGCAAAAGTGTCTTCGGCTGACATGTTGATTTAGCACATTTCAAATACAATGGGACAAAATCATACTCTCGACCGAAGCGATCGCCATGTCACATCACCTACTCGCGGCCAAAATCGAAAAGGACGTCGAGGTGCCCCTGCGAAACTTCCACGCGAAGAAGGAGATGCAAAACATGTCGACAATTCAGGGCAATTTGCAGAACATGGCAAAAGAGCTCGACGAGGCGCAAAAGAAGTCCGAGTCGGTTGCTAAGAAAGCCGGCAAGACGAGCGCCGCCAAGATGGATCAGGCTGCATCCAGACTCGAATCCGCGACCAATCAGTGGGAGTCGCAAGCTCCTTTCATCTTCGAATCACTGCAGGCCCTAGACGAGACGCGTCTGAACCAGCTGCGCGATGTCCTGACCCAATACGGCACTTACGAGGGAGAGCAGGCACAGCAGCAACAATCCGAAGCCGAATCGGTCCTCAATAGCCTACTGGACTTCAATACAACCAACGAGATCCAAGCATTTGTCACAAAGACCACGGCCGGCCGGCCGAAGTTGGAAAAGCGAATGACTACGTCGCGACAGGCGTCCACTATTGGTGCTACTGGTAGTGTTGGTGGTGCTGGTACTGGTACTGGTGCTGGTGATGCCCCTTCTTCGTCCCCTGTACCACCGCCCATGCCGCCGGTCCCTCAAACACCCGAAGATTCCAGAAGTGTTCATTCGGGCCCCAAGGAAGATAAAGGTAGCGAGAACAAGCTCCGCAGTCGCATTGGTACTATGCTGGGTAGGCGGCGGCAGAGTGTCCACGGCGGGTTCGGACAACTCTCCCCTCCCAAGGGACCGTTCTCAAGGACCTCGAAAAGCGCCCACGGCCCCTCGCCAAGGGCATCTTCGAGCAATCTGAATGAGTCCCATAATAGGCTCTCTTCCCTCATAGAGCGCCCCGATATGATTGAAGAGTCCACCAAGCCGCCGGAGACGAACGGGAAAACCAGCCACGAGGGCGCGAATGGCGTGGGCGGCGATGCTGCAAATGAGAGAACGTCCGGTCAGCTGGAACCATCCCATATGAATGGCACAAACGCAGGCGCTGCCATGGATGTGGGCGATGTCTTGCCCCCTCCTGGCCCGCCGCCAGGCCAGCAGGAGGCCCAGAAGGATGCAGAAGGGTTCACCATACCACCGACGCGACACGACCCGATATCCGAAGCCGAAAGGGAGGCAGCCGGTGATGAGACTGAGCCAGCTTTCAAGCTGAATATTCAGAAAGAGCCTGTGGCAGAGGAGGATCCAGAGGAGCGGCAGGCTGCTCTTTCCAAGTTCACGAATTCCCTCTCGGCCCTAGGAACGCCGGCCCGCAAGACAGGTACCATCCGTGGCCGCAGGGATGTGAGGAACACTATTTACGTGCCCGCGCCCGTTTCTGAGGGACCCTCGTCAAGCAACCCATTCCCGCCTACGCCAAGCCTCCCATCTGCCTTCTCGAAGCCCCCCACGACCTCTACGATGGTGTCGGAACCCAGTGTTACCGGAACATCGGACACGCAATCCATCCGGTCCTCGAACTCCTTGGGCAACCACGCTCATTTCAAGCACCCCGATCTGCACGAGCCTGGCCTGTGCTCTTCATTCATGGAAACTGTATCGGCAACATTTGAACGTGGTAACATCAAGTCTGCCAAGATCAGCGGAGAGATCGCATTCTCGTACAACCCGGAAGACTCGGCGAACGCACCTTGTAAGTATATCTGTTAAACCTAGCCTGAGTGTGTGCGAGACTGACCAAAACAGCCCATGAAACTATTCGGATAAACAACTTCCCTGCCCTGGAATCGATTGGGCCGAATCGCATCTTTGTTACGAACACGGCGCCCGACCAACCGGATCACTTCACGCTTGATCTTTCCCATCTCCGGCCCAGCCAACCTACTGTTGGCTTTTCTTACCGCCTACACGTGGAAGAGGCGAACCCTCCCCTTGATCACGTGCCATTGATTGTCAGCCAAGCCTGGAAGCCCCAAGGCGATAAACTTGGATTGCTTCTCCAGTACAAGCTCAACCCAGCATTCAAGTTCAAGTCCAACGACGCAGTTACGCTCCACAACGTAGTCATATATGCTACTTACGATGGTAAAGCCTCTGGTGCCCAAACGAAGCCTCAGGGTACACACTTGAAGGACAAGCACTTGGTGTATTGGCGGCTCGGTGATGTCACACTGAGCGCGTCCCAGGACTGGCAAAAGGTGATTGCCCGCATTGTTGGCGAGGGCGGTATCGAGCCTCAGGCGGGTACGGTTGAAGCCCGATGGGAGTTCATCTCCAAAGCAAGCTTGCCACAAGATATCGCGGATATCACCGTGTCCAGGCTGGAGGAGAGCAAGGGCAAGGAGGTGGAGCTGACGGACGACGATCCGTTCGCGGATGTGGGCGAGTCGACTTCGACCTCGGAGGAGCAGTGGCATGACGTCCCGGCAGTGCGGAAGCTTGTCAGTGGCAAGTATGAGTCGCTGGGACAATAAGTCAGGTCCTGCATTGGAGGTTTTCAATCGTGACGTGTGTCACTACGATTTTCATGGGTTGGCTTCTTGCAAAAAACATAAAAGGAGAGGAGGAGTTGTACATACCCATGAGCATGCTGGAGAGAGATCGCATGACGATCTATATTTGTCTTTTTCTTGTTCTTTTGTCTAATTGTTTTCTATGTCCATCCATCGACGAGGGAGAACTCAGCGTACGTAGTATAGGGAATTGCATCCATGCCGGGAGTCTCAGAATCTCATTGCGTCGATCCGCTCGCTACGTCTGACCATCTTGTGCAATCAAAGCAAAGCTGCTTCTCCACCCGCCGAGTATTCCATTGGTGGCCACAGGTGGCTTTTTGTACGTATGCATTTACGATTTGCCGACTGCAGTCAGATTGCAGTCAGCCGCCCAGGTAAAATGATTTGCAGCCAGTGAACAGTTGCGGGGTCGAAGGCGAATCGTCAGCCTTCACCCTGTACTTTTCCAGTTTTCGTAATCCAGACACCGCCGTGGCAACTTGCTAGCACATTGGGATATATCGCGACCGTGTCTGCCGAGTCAATCAATCATGGCCACCGAGAACCCCCTTCACAAGTGGTTCCCCGCCACGGCGCGCCCCTTGATCATCAGCGCCCCGATGTTCACCGTCGCCAACGGGGCGCTCGCCGCCGCGGTGACCAAGGCCGGCGGGCTCGGCATGGTCCCCGCGGGCATGGACCCGACCGCGGCGTCGCCGCACTTGGCTGCCCTGGACGAGCAGCTCACGATGGCCAGCCAGATACTACTCCACGATGGCGCTAGTACCAAGAGCGGCGCGAGCGAGACGGCGGGTGATGATGCGCCCCCGCTCCAGGTCGGCGTCGGCTTCTTGACGCTCCTCGCCACGCCCGAGGCGTACCGCGCCAACACGCTGCCGATCCTGCGCCGGCACCGTCCCGCCTTCGTCTGGCTCTTCGGCTCGGATCCGGCGGAGTACGGGGCGCTCATCGCGCTGTTCCGCGAGGCGGGGGCGGGGTGGGGTATGAAGGTCTTCGTGCAGGTCGGCACGGTCGAGGCAGCGCGGCAGGTCGTCCGGGCCGGGGCCGACGTCGTGGTGGCGCAGGGGAGCGACGCGGGGGGCCACCAGTTCGCGGCGGCGGCGAGCGTCGTGGCGCTGGTGCCGGAGATTGTGGATGCGCTGCGTGGTGAGAACGAGTTCCGGGACAGGGAGGTGGGCGTGGTGGCGGCGGGGGGGATTGTGGATGGGAGGGGGGTGGCGGCGGCGTTGGCGCTGGGGGCGGATGCGGTCGCCATGGGCACTCGGGTAAGTCCATTCTGTCCTCCCCGTAATCGGTGTGACCAGATTTGTGCCGTTTTACTTACAAGACTGTGATGATGAACAGTTCATGGCCTGCCCCGAGGCCGATTCTAACCCATTTGTTCGAAGCGCTATCCTTAAGACTAGTGATGGTGGCGCGACAACAGTAAGGTACGTTTGCCCATTCGATCCATCCGCATTACTCCCCTGGTCAAGCAAAAGATTGAACGTGATCAGGTCACCAGTGAATGATGCCATCATGGGCTATCCCACGTGGTCGAAGCTCTATGCGGGCAGAACTATTATGCACTCGGGCCTTCAAGATATAGAGCACGGCATACCCATCGAGCAAGTACACGAATCTTTCAAGAAGGCCGTGACCGAGGGCGACGAGACACGGATGATTGCATTTGCGTAAGTTGATTTCCACCACATCGCTTGGGACTCCACCAATATGCCAATGCCGAATGCCTAACAATACTGATTCAGGGGCGCGGGAGTCGGCTTGGTCCGCTCGTCGAAACCTGCCGGCGAAGTTGTTCAAGACGTCCGTGCCGAGGCTTTGGCTGTCATCGCGAAGCTGAAAGGCAATCTGTAGGGATATAAATGTCCAAAAAGCCCGATAAACAGTTGGGAAAATGGGCGTGGGCGTGAGGGGCAGAAGAGTCTGGGTATTACAGGTTTTATTCAATGGTCAACTGCCTTACGACCTGTGGGCTTTCCCCCTGAGAATAGGCAGACTTCACAACATCCTGCTCATACCAATCACACAGTCACCGCGCACCGTGACCGGCGGACAATAAGAGGTTGAATGGTACATAGCGAGGCGGTTGTAATGTATTTTGTACTTGTTCCGAGTCGGATTTGTGTTTGACACTCGAGTTGCATAACCACTTGGTCATGTCCCTGGCAGTGGAAACGCATATCTATCGGCGGCAAATTGGCAGTTAGGCTGTTGCCTGGTGAAAATTGCTTTTGCATAGCTGGTCAAAAAGGTGGGACTTGGATTTCTATACTAAATTCAAAATGGTATAAAACCGCTAACTCCTTTAATTGCCTCATAACTCGAAAGATACCCCCTTAGTGTTCTGATTGAATTTCCAGCTACTCGAAAATGTTTTCGAAGGTCTTGGCCAGCAGATAGTGCTACAGTCGAAACTAGAGCCTACTACGGGACTGTAACCATCCGGCTAGGTTGCGGGAAAGGGTTTATGTTCCGGGATGAACTGGGTTTCTCCTCATTCTTATCAGATACTAGCCCGGGCTTTTTTCGGGTTCATACCTCGCTTGGTAGCAGCTTAAAACGCAATGGAGGACAATGGGTGCGAATATAGTAGACTCATCGAGGCTTAACTTGGATATCGATGAATTTTGTTCTATATTTTGACTCCGGCAGAAGAGTCCAAAAGAACCCCATCTCAAACCACCTGCAAATCCCCATCAATGTTCATGATCTTCTCATCCAGGTGAACCCTGTCCCATCGCCAAGAACCATCCATAGCGCGGAGCTCCGCCTCGAGGAATCGGCCGTCGTCAACCAGCCGCACGTTGCGGGCGGTTGCGCCAAAGTTGCCCGTATCGGCACCGCCGACCCACTGGAAATGCCCGTCCGAATTCCTCAGCAACTGGTTGAGAGAGATGGACGTCAGCTTCTGCTGGCCGCTGAGCGTGCGGCACTCGGCGATCAGGTCGTAATCGCGGTCGAGGCTGATCCTCGCCGAACTGTGGGAGAAGTTGCCGAACCGGGGCGGTTCGGGCTGGGGCGAGGGCACGGGGGCGGGCGCGAGTGGTGCGGGTGCCTCGGCGTACTGGGGCTGAGGCGGTGCCATGATTGGCTGGTGCTGCTGGCTGCTGCTGGAGCTGGGCCGGCTGTTCCGGTGGTCCTTCCAGGCGTCTTCGAGCTTGTGGCCGGCATAGGCGCCGCCCAGAGCGCCGAGCACACCGTGGTTCGCCTTGTGGCCGGCGTAGGCGCCGGCTGCACCGCCCAGCACTGCTCCCATCAGGCCGCGCTCCTCATCGGTGCCCGGAGGCATGGCGGCTCCCGTCACCGGGTCCACCGAAGGGTACTCTTTCTTCACATCCCCGGGGTAATCATCCCCAAAGGCGCTGCTGCTGTACGGTGGTGGCGCCGGGGGGCTTGCATACTGCGGCTGAGCAGGTGCCTCAAAAGCGGCCGGTTGTGAGGAGGGGTAAGGAGGCTGCGGAGACCCAGGTGGTTGTGGGGAATAGGATGGCTGGGGCACCGGGGGGTTCGCATACTGCGGCTGAGCTGGCGCCTCGAAAGCCGACGGCTGTAAAGAGGGGTATGGAGGCTGCGGGGACTGAGGCGAGTACGGAGGCTGCGGGGGATAAGATGGTTGGGTCGCCGGGGCCTCGGCGTACGTTGGCTGCTGGGGGTACTGCTGGGAATACGGCTGCGGCGTGGCATAGCTAGGGCTTGGCTGGCCCGTATAGAGGTAAGGGGACGGGACGGGGACCGGGGCCGGCTGTTGATAGGAGTGGCCTCGCACATAGGAGGGGTAGGACAGCTGGTCCGGCGAGTAGGGATAGCCAGCAGGCCGGCCCTCAGATGGCGAGTCGGAAGACATGGGACGAGCCGGAGGGGAGCCGCCTGGGGGGTTCGTGGGAATCCGGGGTAGGGGCGAGACGTAGGGCTCGGGGTCCTGGCGGCCTTGTGGTGACGAGTCAGATGGGTACGGGGGAGCCATGTCGGGCTCATAAAGCGGTTTAATAACCATGATGTCGGGTCAGAAAGATGGTAATAGGCGCCTAGAAAACGGTTCAATCCGCTAAGAGGTAGAAATCAATTGAGGCAGCCGAAAGCAAGTTGTTTGTCCTGAGTTTGCGGTTTACAGAGGTGGCAGCCTGGAAGAGCAGCTGAACATGTGAAGTGGTGAAGTCGGGTACAGTGGGGCGCAGCAGCTACGCCACCTACGGTGAGCTAATCCTCCACTGTTGGGCGCAGGCACATACGCACACTAGCTTTCGACTGGTGCAAAACAGCGGGCAGGATGCGAACATTGTCAGCTTGTGCTGTCCATCATGAAAGGGCCCCTGACGCTACACCGTTACTTCAACCCCGGATTACAACTGTCTCCTGATTGGCGCAACCCTTTCCTAGGTGGGAGATACCAAGCCGGCCATACCAAGCCTTTAATTAGAGTATTGCATCTTGGCACTGTGGATCCCCCGACGCCTGCCATGCTACAGTAGACGGATTTGAGTAATGTCTGTCTTGTGCCTGACATGCTGCGCACAACGGCCAACTGTCACTCTTCTTAACCTTATGTGTTCCCGATCTGGGCTGTTCCAACACGTATATAATAGTCAGATTCAACCAATTTATGTATCGTGGACCGCGAATGAGTGCCACAAACCACAGTCTATATTCTCAACGTAACGATCTCGAGTCAGCACGGATTAGCGTCCGGATGCAAGCCCCTTGGCGTACGTCCTGCGGCCCCATCCAACCCCATCACCGTCGCTATGCAGAGCCATCATCGGCCTGGGAAGCGTCGGCAATCGCCCGCGATCTTGCGTGTTGGTAATGGAGTCCCGTCGGTGTCGGTCCGATGTTGTGGTATATAAATATTGTCGCATATCCCACCCGAGGTCAAATCTCCCATCCAACTCACGCTGCTGTTTGCTGCTAATCAACTGATTTCGAAATCATGATCGCCAGCAAGGTCGCGCAGCTCGGTCTGGTCGGGCTGGCTGTCGCCCAAAGCCAACTCGATGCGATCCCCACGGGCTTCAACGCCAGCCGATGGGCGTGGGTCTCCAATGAGAACCCCCTCCTCGCAGTAATACCCGGGGAGTTCAATCGCTCCGGCTTTGATGCACCATCCGCAGCAGAGGTCTCCGACAGCCGCGTCGCCGCCATGTGAGTTCGCTCATAGAACCCACTGAAAACAGCGGATTTACTAACACGGCTCGCTGCAGCAACGAGCACATCAACCAGACGAGCTTCGTGGCTTACGATCCTCGTTTCTTTGACATAATAGGGCCCGACGCGACGGTAGAGCAGCTTCAAATCCTGCCCTTCCAGATTCACGAAGCCCCTTGCTACATCCCGGAAACGTCCCAGCTGTTCTTTGTAGCGTGGGGCAGCCCGGGCTACGACCACCAGTACTTGCTGGATCTCAAAACCAACAATCTGACCACCGTGAGGACCAACCCGCCCACTTGGAATGTGCACGGTTGCGTATACAGCAAGGGCAAGCTCCACGTCGTGACGGACGGAGGCCCTCACGAGACCGGCTACTTGGCCACCATCGACCCTTCGACGTGGGAGCGGACAACGATTCTGAACAACCACGACGAGCAGCCGTTTATCAGTTTTAACGACCTTGATCTGGACCGCGAAGGAAACTATTACTTGACGGACTCTCTTTCAGGCTGGGTAAGTGCCGGTCCCTCATCCAGCGTGACTGTGGTTGCTAACCGCGTTTCAAATCTCAACAGGGCCGAGAGCTGCATCCGTACGGTCAGCCTACTCCCCCCACCGTCTACTTCGTCAACGGCACCACCCTCCGCACCAAGGCCCTAATGATGCTGCCCAACGGCAACACGAACGGCATCGCCGTGTCGCCGGACGGCAGCTCGCTCTACGTGGCCGACACGGGCGCGTCCCAGGTGCGGCCCTCGCGGCGGTGGGAGCAGGGCCCCCGCGACCTTTGGGCGTTCGACTTTGCCACCTCGAAGGCGACGGGGAACAGGCTGCCGCTGCTCACGAACCGCCGGCTGCTCACCCGGGCGATGCACTACTTCTACGACGGCGTCCGCGCCAGCCGCGGCGGCTGGATCTTCGGCGCCGGCGGCGAGGTCGTCGACGTCGTGGACCCGGAGTCTGGGTGGATTTTGGGCTCGATCCGGGTCGGGGGCGGGGGCAAGGATCCGGTGAATCTGGTGTTTGGGGAACATGAGCTGTGGATTGTGGGGAAGGGGGGTGTTTGGCATGTGAAGAATGTTCGCGAGAAACTGGCTCGGGACTGGTAGGTCCATTTCTTGTGTGTACTTGAGTGATATTGCATCACGAGTCAGATGCAACAAAAGAGGATCGAAGGGCAAAAGAAAAAGACGCCAATGGTGACACTTCGAGGACTCAAACCCCGGTCTCCAGGTCTGAAGCCCAGAATACTACCGCTGTACTAATATGTGCTCAAGAGCTTCGTGGCGAGGTGGAATACAAAGATACTATCAAAATCGTCTTATATAATTACATATACTTACGCCCGCAAGTAAATGAGGTTGCACCACTGCATAACCCATGATGACTCACGCCAAAGTCGGGACGCCCCTATCGGATCCATTTCGGCAAGGAAGTCGAGCCCTTCAGTGACAGCCAGCAATTGGGAGGGACATTAAGACCAAACAAGACACCTAGCAATCAGTGACTATAAAAGCGAGACGTCCTTGAGAAATCTACTATCATCTTGTTACTGCAGTGTTTTAGTATTTAGAGTTTCATACCATGTGTACGCCGTATAGGGCGGTGCTATTGTTCTCGACTCATAGAAAAGGGGTCAAAAAAGGGGTACCGAAGCAAACTGTGAATTGGCTATAAAATCAATGATTACAGGTCAAACACACCAGAGCGATTGTAGCTAGTGATCCAAGACTCTTGCACCAACCAGTCTAAAGATGCCATATCTCCCCCGCTCTTGACTATATCCCCAGTTTCCTTGGCTTGGGCGACTCGCAGCATGATACCGCTGACTTGACATCCTATAAAAAGTCCAATGACAGTTTGGGGTCTTGGAAAAACCCCTTAAGTGGCTATTAAAGAGATGTCATAGGTGGCTCCGCGTCCACTAATAGCAGTGCGGGAATCCCCGAGGTATCCTGTCACCTGCCTGAACCTGCCATTCGAAGCAACTGAACCTTGATGCAGGTAGGTAGTAGAATATGTGGTGTAACGTTGCAATCAAACCTCTTATTGGCGCGAAGTCACAAGTTCAAGTCGCTACTGTCAAGTGCTTATTCACTCCCCGCGACTCGCTGATTGGGTTGGCTCAAGATACTATGCTCATTATAGCTATTGTCACCTGTTCTGTACACACCAAAGGGAAATATTCAGATGTCTCGTGAGCATCTTTCAGCACACCACAATACTCGTACGGCGGGAGTCTCTTGGATCTGTTCCAGTCTGCCTCTGGTCTCAAGGCCTTGTGATAAAAGCAGTATGTATGCTGTGGTATGTGTCTAGTTTGGATTCTTCGTCTGATATCATTATCGTCGGGATATACAAATTTGAATACATAATATTAACACCCAAGATTTCTTGGAACATTGCCAACAATTCCAACAATGCAGCTGTTCAGCCCCGCTGGCTTCGTCCTGCCCCTATCTACCCTGTTGCTAACGGCAAGTCCTACATACGCGCTGCCCACCCATGATCTCCTGGCCAAGGGAGTCTACAACGTCAGCAACGGCACGTTAGTAGACCAGAGCCTCACTTTCCGCAACCTTGTCCCACGCTACCCGGCCACGCCGGACGGCACCTGTGGCTCCAACAGTACTGGAGGCTACGCCTGTCTGGATGGCTATTGCTGCTCGAAATGGGGCTGGTGGTACGTTGACTCCAACCTCCCTCCACTTACCACCTGGGACAGTGGGGCTTTCTTTTGCAAATCGATGGGTAAGCTTACATATCATACAGTGGCGTCACGGCCGAGTATTGCGGAGCTGGGTGCATCCCTGAATATGGGACTTGTGGCCTTCTGAGTCCCGATGGGAGCTGCGGACCTGGCAGTGCCGGTCCATATCACTGCCTCGAGGGAAACTGCTGCTCGTCGTATGGATGGTGGTGAGTTTTGCTTGCCTCCTCATGCGAAGATAATACACCTGAACTGATCTTATTACACCAGTGGCTCTACCGAGGAGCATTGTAGGGGCTGTCAACCTGGATGGGGTAAATGCTGATTGAACATCCGCTATGTGATTGCCCGACTCTATCCTATCACTCATTTAGTTGATTGCGGAGGTGTCCAAATCATACCATTGCTCAGGACCATGGATGCATAGACTGCACAAATAATGTCTTTCATATGCACCATCTCTCATACATGAACTCTAACTCAAGACTATGGTTATACTGCCGTCATATCAGGGCCCACAACATCCATTGCCTCACTTCTACCCTATCCCTATTTCCTTACAAGATGTCAGCATTGCATCTATTATAAATATACTAGGTATTCCAACGCTATACTGGCTCGTTCCGGATACATAGTACAATCCTTCTTGTATATCTTGGGGGTTTTTCGAAAACTTGAGGTTGGCAGCAAGGGTCGCGTCAGGTTACAATCCTCCTCTCTCAAAGTCATCGTCTCATACCATGTACTCCATCTTCTTCCGTTGGTGACCATCGGAAACGTAGCGCCGGGACAAGTACCACCCTAGAAGAACAAGGACCATCTGTCGTTGAATCATAAGCATACGTTATCTAGTGGACAGGAGGGTACCATCTAGATGGGCGACTTACCAACGGAATAGCGGCTGCGAACCACCATTTGATAGACGGGTTGTCCGCGAAGATATCCACATTCATCCCAAAGACGCCCGTGATGAACGTCAGAGGCAAGAAGAGGAAAGTAATCCAGCTCAGACGCCATAGACTCTGGTTCAACGCCAGTGAGTTTCGGGCGTCCCGAATGGCAACGCGCTTGTACACCTAATCATGAGAAAAGGAAAGTCAGGTCAGCACTTCTCGTCCCCAGTGAAGAGTAGGCCATATTGACTGAATGACTAAGCCTACCATGTCGAGCATGTTAGCCGTCGGCTGTATCAACGCAGTCTTCAACTCGGTCTGCGACGCTGCGAGGCTCTTCGGCAGACTAAAGAGCACGCGTCCATTGTCCAGAAGTGGCACGACGTGTACAGCGTTCCCGTCGGGTGTTGATGTACCCATCTGGCGCTTAGCGGCATCCTCCCAGAGTTCCTCCAAGAACTCCGCGGCGCGGCCTTCTAGGTATGAGACCATCCGGACATGTAGGGACATCAGCCGCGTGAACGCGTTCCAGCCTCTGGAGCAACGCCAAAGTTGATCTCCCCAAGTTTCATCCTCCGGGTTTTGGTATATATTCTCTTCCTATCGGGGCAGTCATTAAGACGTCAGGCAAGGTCCATAGTGAGGTAAAGAGGTCCGGACGGGTACATTGCGGCTTACCAGACAAGCTACGTGCATCTCCGAGTTCTGAATGAGCTTAACCCATTCCAATGCCACGTGTCTCAGTGTACAGTATATGACATGTTCCAGGAACCTGACACCCCATTTGAAAGGGTCTAGAGGCCCTTCTTGTCGCCAGTCCACCGTCGTAGGGAGGTTCCAGTGATCGTCGCAATGTCCATTCCCTGTATCTTGGAACAGCATCGCAGTAACTATTGGATCTTCTTCTCGGCCCATAGTATACCCCGACGGCCGTCTTGCCACGCATATGACGCCGATTCGGCATAGACATACCGTAGAGGATTTATCCTGCTTGTCTTCACTGAACTGGCTGCTGTGCAGTTCGGCGCGAGACTGGGGACATGTTGTTCCCCCCTGGGATGTGTGTGAGGTGAAATAATCAAACCCGTACCTAAGGTCTAATCCATTGTCGTATCTTGAGACTTCCCAAACCCTTTCGCCGGGCATGGTGGGTTGAGAGACGCGGGACTGGTTCATCCACGACTCTATATTACTGTAATTGCGGCCGCTGTGTCCCTGAATGCATGACAAAGCCCAAGGTGCATTTCGCGCATGTCTTAGGTTTCGCATATTTGGTGAGCTAACGACCGTGTTGCTGCAGGTCAATTGGTGCGTTCATTTAGACATACATGAGGCGACTTGAAATGTATTCGGCATGATCGTACTACGATAGATACTTAGTCTTGCTTCGGTATTGTTGATTGAGTGTACTACTAACTTGATTGCTCTTTAGGAAACGTGTAAAATCTGCGGCATGGGAGAATACATGAGCTTCTTGTCGAGATTCGCCATCCTTGCCATCCATTGAATAAATAACATCGAAAACAGTGACGTTGTGAGACACGTTCTTGCGGCCATCATTAGGATGAAGCTGGTCCACCTGGGGTTCCTGGTTTCCCAGCTCCCATGATCTGACTGTTTTCAGGGGATTGGGCAATGGTGCAGCTGCCGAAAGCATGATGAGAATGTTGGTTTTGCTGGTTCGCCGGCGTTGAGTCACTGTTCCGTGAAGCTAAGTGTGCCGCCACCCAAGGTTGAAATGCACGATCGCTACCTGAAAATAAGACAGCGTGTAGGGGTCAAGTCAGGATTATTGCTGACAAGTCGGGGCTCGCAATAGTCACAATACGATACCCATAAGTCAACACACGCAAAAAGCATTACGTGGGTGGGAAAAGAGAAGAAGGAGAAGAAGGAAAGAAGACCTCGCCTGTCGCCTCACTGCTGCAACTGCATGCATGCAGTGCATGCTTATGTGAGAGCCCTGGGAAGGTGAGCCTCAAATGCACCTCCGGGGTTGCACAGGGCTCTGTATGGACAATTGGGCCTGAGCAGCTGAGCCAAGGATGCGTGCGGTATGACGAGTTGTTCTGCATGGACAACGCAACTACATACCAGGGGCTTGCAGCAATTGCATCCAGTCTCCCAGTCCAGAGGGACCTTTGGTAGAAGAGAGCTGAGTTCCCCTGTGCCGTACACGACACACACATGCATAGCCTGGCTCAGAATTGGCCTGAGAGGCCTGACTCATAGTTGTTCATCGTTTTAAGTTGGCAGTGCAGCCCAATTTTGACGGGGCCTGTGGTAGAACGCTGAAAAGTACGGATTTAGGCCAATGATAGGCCTTAGCAGGTGCTGGCTGGGCCCTGGTTCCCGCGCTGCCCCGCAAAAGCTGCAGGCAACAGGCTCCAGGTTGCCTCATTCCCGGATCGTTACTGCACCAAGCACGTTCGCCAACTCCGACCGTATGAGTCTGCCTGGAACCCGAGAACCCACAGCCCATGGTATTGAACCCTCATTCCAGGCATACACGATTAGCGCAGGAATAGTAGTAGCTGAGGAATTGATTCTGGTGTGTTTGGGAGTTGGTGCTAGCCCAGGATGGATTCCAAGCCTCCTAATGGGACAGTAGGCCGAACCAGCGTCAAACTAAAATCCCAGTTGATCTGCTCCGATGCGTCACTCCCGGCTTTAGGGCCGTGGCTTGGTTGGAAGCCAATCAGATTGCCCTGTAGCAAACCTCCCCGGATTGTCAGGCATTGCTATAAGATATACGGCCTTCCCCTCACTATGCTTGCCTCAACCCAGAAACAAAAAGACAAACAGATCCAGAGATTTCACTCTCATCTCAGCTCGCTTCGTCTCATCTTAACACGCGATCGACCTTCTTCGCAAGATCCTACGCAACAACAACAGAGAAGACAAGACAAGACGAACCCTCCACCGTGGATTATCTACGACACCAGGGGAGCATCACACCACACATCACCTCCGTCATGGAGAACATCACATCCAGCCTGCCTCCTCTGGAGGAGGCCACTCCCATGGGCATCTTACAGGCCCTCCTCGGCCAGTGGGCGGGGAAACTGGACGTCACACAAACAAGCGCCATCTTCACATTAACGGCCTTTGCCATCGGGGCCCTGCAGTGGCTGCGGGGGTCCACCGGCACCGTCGTAGACTCTTTGCGAGACTACGCCACCATACGCGTCGTCATTCCTAGCAGTAACGAGATGAGCACGTTCGTGTCCGAGTGGGTGGATCGGGTTGTCCTGCCGCGGAGGTATAACCAGTCGTACCTCTTCCGTGAGGTCGTGGACAAGGACGAGGACGAAGACGACACTGGCATGGGTCCCATCGTTCCCATTGTCGCGGAAGAGGACGAGGAGGATGAGGAGTTTGGGGAGGGTTCTTCGGATTCAGGCTCGTCAGCGGCCGGTGGCGTAGTAGCGAAAAAGAACCACCAGCAGGCCGACCGGCCTATCGAGTGCGTGCCGCAGTTCCACCGGACCTGGTTCTTCCACAAAGGCCGCTTCTTCACCATCACGCGGGGCAAGAAGGGCAGCAACGACGACGACAGCGATGACGACGATGACGACATTGACGGATCCAGCCTGTACAGCAGGCCGACCAATCTGACCATCACCTGCGTCAGCCAGTCCAGCCAGCCCGTCGTTGATTTTCTCGAGATGTGCCGCGAGCAGGCCAAGGCCGGCCTCAAGAAGAAGCCTCAGATGCGCATTCATGGTCATGATGGTTACCGGTATTGGCGTTTCAAGTCAAAGTCTCCTGCGCGCCCGCTTTCTACCATCCACCTTGACAGCGCCATCAAGAAGGATCTTTGTAAGTGTTATGCCATTTCTTCTCAAACCCGTCCGTCCAATAGACGCCAGAGCCACCGACCGCCTCTGAGAACAGACTTGTATGGAATAAACTCTCCGTTAACACGAACCAACAGTGGCCGACATTGAGAAGTATCTGAGCCCCGCTACACGGCGGCGGTATCACCAACGCAACATTCCCTACCAGCGTGGATATCTCCTGCACGGCCCTCCCGGCACGGGTAAGTCGACACTGGCATCAGTGTTGGCGGGGCGTTACGGCCTCACCCTGTACGTGCTACAGCTGGCGCACATCAACGATGACGACTTGGAGCAGCTGTTTCAGGATCTGCCGTCGCGGTGCATCGTGCTCATGGAGGACATTGACGCCGCGGGCATTGACCGCGAGAACGATTCGGGAGACGAGAACGAAAAGGAAAAGAAGAAGAAGGCCAAGAAGGTCGACGGCAAAAAGGAGATCAAAATCAAGCGCAAGGAGTCCGAGTGCACGCTCTCGGGGCTGCTCAACGTCCTCGACGGCGTCGGGTCGCAGGAGGGCCGCATCGTCCTCATGACGACCAACTTCCCCGATGAGCTGGACGAGGCGCTGGTCCGCCCGGGACGCATCGACAAGAAGATTTACATCGGCTACATTTCGCGCAAGAGCTCCGAGGAGATGTTCGTGCGCATGTTCCGGCCGATCAAGAGCCACAAGAAGAGCCAGGCCAGCAGATCTACATCCATCATATCTTCCAGCCAGGCCGTGAAAGACGGATACAAGCGGTTATCCGAGAAGACAGAATCGAGCTCCGATGAAGAGGAGGACCAGGGCGAGGTCTGCCGGTGCGAGAGGTGCAAGGCCACCACCATCACCGCGCTGGCGGCCGAGTTCGCGGAGATGGTGCCCGAGAACAGTATCACGGGCTCGGAGCTGCAGGGCTTTTTCCAGGTGCACCTCGACTGCCCCGTCGAGGCCGTGGAGAGGTTCAGTAGCTGGATGTGGCAGATGCGCGAGGAGAAGTGGCCGAAGCGGAGGGACCAGGAGGACGACATCAGCTCATCCAACAGCCCTACGCCAGAAACGACGGAAGACGGAGAGCAAGAAGAGGAAGAAGAGAAAGACGCATCAAACCCCACGCCGGAGACGACAGATGAAGGAGAGAAGGAAGAGCAAGCTGCATCATGATGGTTATGACACACGAAAAGAGCGTATGATTGCTAGCGAATGTTTAATCTTGTTGTATATATCATGTTTGCTATTTGTTTTCTTTCAGAAGTGAGCGTTTCGTGTTATTTCAAGATCTGGCCAGGAGTTCAAGGGAGCACGGTTGAGCAACACCGAGGAAACCGGGCGGATTAACATTACAAATATATAGACAGTCACCATAATATTGGATGCGCGGCTGCTTTCATACCCGTGGTAATGATGAATGAACTTAAGCAATATGTCTTACAGAGAATATGATTCTCACTTCTGTCATTTGTTGTGTTATTGTCAGGAGAGAAATAGCCAAAAAAAAAAAAAAAAAGAAAAAAAAAAAAAAAAAACCACTTCCTATGAGAAATGTCTTGTGGCTTTACTACTTCTCCCACCCGTGGCTCTCTATCGCGTTCCCAGTGTTCGCCAATATATACGCTAAACCAAAAAGGTCCATTGCGGTTTGAGGTCCCAATCCAAAGCCTCTCC
This sequence comes from Arthrinium phaeospermum, assembly GCA_006503535.1. Classification (NCBI taxonomy): domain Eukaryota; kingdom Fungi; phylum Ascomycota; class Sordariomycetes; order Amphisphaeriales; family Apiosporaceae; genus Arthrinium; species Arthrinium phaeospermum. The sequence continues at coordinate 2,121,539 of QYRS01000002.1, read as the reverse complement.
ATTCATGATGCCGTACATATAGCAGTGACATACAAGCGTGTTATACTGACCGCCAGGGCAGTGGGATGCGCGTAAGATAAAGGGGAGATTCCCCCCGAAAAGGACGTGAACAGTATCATTGACCTGTACATTGTGGCAGGCATAGCCAATGAGTCCCCGACTCGTGATGATAAGCGAGGCATCCCGATTGTCCAAACTGCGCATCCTGTCAATCATATGCTCAATTATACCAAGGTATGTGTTTGTATCTTGTGAGGAGCTGATAGGCAAGCTGTCAATCCAGCCCCGGAAGGATTCTGCAAGAACTTTAGAAAGCGTGTGTGACGATGTTGCGTGTATGGGTCGCAAAGCTACGACCCTGTCGATTTGTAAGCCGAGGATAGCAAGTACCCCACGACAGGGCGTGCGGACTTGGGCTGGCGTGTTTCTGGCCGCGAAGCTCTCATCGTACTGGTCGATAAGGCCTACCTCTCCACCAGGCATGTTAGACTCCAGCATGTAGCACCAGTTGGGAACCCATGACGGCAGCGACAGATCCTCTGGAGTGTCGGCCGCACATGCCAACGCCTTGAGGTCGCCATGCAGCGTGATCAGACACAGCAGCAGCTCGGTTGACACTTCGGCGCTACCTTTGCTGTAGTCAATATCCATGTATCGAGCAACCGACGGGAACAGCCCAAGCACCGCATAAATCTTGTCTCGTGGATCGGTGGCCTGGCGAGCTTTGCACAAAAACAGGGCATGGACGATGTCACGATCATCTCCGACCTCTCGGAGCTGCGCGATTGCGATAACCCATAAGCTCAGGCAGTCCATGACAGCGTTGACAGGACCGTACCTTGGCTCCTGTTGAGGTATCGTGGCTCGATATTCGTAGTAGTGTTCCTGCGCTCTGTCCATGGCTGCCAACGTGATCTCCGATGAGCCACATACGAAGCTCACATCGCGTGGCAAAACCGCTTCCTGCAACGTCCACATTCGGTTCCACCATGAAAGTGACAAAAGCATCTTCAGGGAGCTTACACAACTGGGTGTCGCAGGCCTCCTCGTTAGCTCGTCACCAACATGGCTGATACTCTGTGAATCCGCATCGCCTGCCAACCGATGCAGCCAGTCGAAGGCTTCTACGGTGTTCTTTTCAGGGATTGTATTCTCCAACAAGCCCCGATCTGCTACTTCCATGTCGGAGAATAGCTCAGAGTGTTCGCCGAGCCACAAGAGCCCCTTCGATGCAGCAGAGTAGACCTTGCCCATCAGCGAGACCTGACGCGATTTCTCCTCCAGATCGGCCTGATTGATACATAGAGCATCCGCCCAGAGGCAGCGGATGGATTGGCAGTACCGCAAGCGCCGCAAGGCGGCGTAGAGGTTGACTGTCACGGCGATCGCATGCCCGTTGAGCAAGACGATCCTGGTCACGGAGGGGTCTCCCCATGAGTAAGACAGCGATTCGAAAACCGGACCGTCACTGATGCAGACAGTCGACGTCGTGCAAGAGACGGGGTCTTCCCATGAGCCCGGTAAGAGGTGGAGAAGACGTATCTGCTCCTGTTGTACGTCCAAGGGCGTATATGCGGGCGGTAGCTGGGTTAATAACCGGCACCCACCCATTGCGCCAAACCGGCGCTACGGCCTGGTAGGTGTATGTCGATGCTTTATGCTACGAAAGAAGCCCAGGCCCGCAGCGGCATTGTCAATCGCGATGCCCGTCCCAAGCGATCAAAAGGGTGGCTTGGTGTAGTTCATGATTAAACTCCGGTGTATTGGGGGCAGTTAAAATGGACCAAGATAGCAATTGATTAGCCCTGGACGAGGTTCAGGGGATTATGTAATTTCAGAGAATGGGCATGCATGCGCCGATTTCCCGCGTAGAAAGGAGCTTAGCGGATGTTCACGGATCGAACATTGCGCACCGATAAGGAAATCTGGAGCCGGAGGTCGGTCTCCTGGGCTCCCTCTCCGGATCGCTGAGCTGGCGCCGGCACCATTACAAATGAGTCGTGGACGTCGTCCGTACAAACAGGCGTGGCGGCGATATCCAGTATCTGAAAATTGGCCCATGTAAAGAAACAGCTGTTCTACCACAGAAGGATGAGATAGGGCAAGTCCGTTTAACCTTAAATTCGGAGGGGAAAACACCAAGCAACTGCGCAACAAGTGCCACGAGTCGTTCGAGAATAGAATGTTCTCTGGTTCCTTCGTGCGATGACCGTGCCCTTGACACGTTCAGTCGAGCTTTCTCGGACTACAGTCGGACGGCATGTGCTCGTCCCTCCCGGAGGAAAAAGAACAAATGAATATGTATCTCACATCCTGTTGGCTTGTGGCGGACAGCAATTTGCTTAGCCTCCGGCTCCGTGGCACCCACCTTTACCTTGTCCCGTATTCGGTTAATTGTCCATGGGGGGCCGACGTTTCGTATCAGGCAGACTTTTCTTTCTCTCTCTCTCTTTTCAATGTGGGCTTCTACGGCAAAGCAGTTGGTCAACTTTTAGAACCAACAGCCAGGGCCGGGGTGCGAACTGGCCGGGCAAAGATACTATCTATCTACATCGGGCGGTTAACGTTTTGTGCTTGTCCTGCATAGACTCGCAAGCGCCTAAGCCACGTCCGAAAGCGAAAAGCCCCTCCAAGCCAATCAACCTGGCGCAGATCTGGAGTTACACGACGCACATGCAGCGGATTATGCCATGGGCTCGTTCATGTCTTCGCATTCGTACCCAAAGAAGCAGAGGGGAAAAGAGGGATATGCAATTCTTGCCAATTGTCTTTGTGACTGAGCGGAACCGTGGATAGAACTATTGCGGTGCTGGTCCGCAAATCATTGTAGATGGATATTGACGTCACCTTGACTGGTAATTGCACACATGTAATCTCCTGTCGTCTAGCCTGAACGGATCGAATATGTCGGGCAGTGGACACTACATAAGTCGCCAGATACCGAATCTGTTTTGTGTCGATGATGGATGGTACTAGATCGGAACCGGCGATGGCTTCTTTTCTCCTACCAAGCGAACGGCAATGCGACTCTGTGGCATGCAATCACTGGCTGCCGCTGTGGGTTGACATCACTACTGGCAACCAATCGCCCAGGGGTGGGTTGCAGCCAGTGACCGCAAATGCACAAAGATCGGCTCCCCAGACATTCCACAAAAAGATTTGACATCGATGCTTGAACGTCACGTCGATTTCCACGATGCCAAGCTTGGATAGTGTATTTCGTGATTTCAAGCGACGCATCCAAAGAGAATGAGAGAAGGATATGAAAAAGAAGACGAACGTCCGAAATGTGAGTGTTAACTTCCATGCTGACCCGGCTGATATGCACAGTATGTAGATTATGTACAGGCGCATATGAGGAATTTGGGATCAGGGATGTTTTCAAGACATCCGTACAATGTCATTGTCCGATCAACGGTGACGAGATTCAACGTGTTGTTTCACTCGGCGAACCGGTGGTTGTTGCTGTTTTAATTTTTTCTTCCTTCCTTCTTCCTTCTTCTTTTTTTCTTCGTCGGGCTGTCTGTAAACACCGATCCGCCGCTTGGGTCGATACCCATGTGCATATGGCATGTACCGATTGGAGCTCCGAGGCCCTATTGATCTTTTGTTTACCTGCTCTCCTACTACCTACATACAAGCAGCAGAACAAGACACCGTTGCATGAAAGCCCGTCAAATCGAGAGGGCGATCAAATATGGACATCTGCCTCAAGAATTGAATGTCGTCGAAATTGGGGGGACCCAGAGTAGTGGAACATGGGACGGGAATGCGAGGGAAAATGGCCTTGCCAAACTCTTATCGATGTCCTTGTGCCTTGGTGCTTGGGCTAGAGATCCCAAAAGAAACTCTTTGTCCAACAGCTAAGGAACAGGCTACCTGCTAGCTGCCCTTTCGCAGCCGCTCCACCCCGCGTGCTAGGCTTGCACTGCCCCTGGAGTCCTTGAGCTTGTGCCCCCCTAGCCTGCAGTAGCTTGGATGGTCCCAGATGCCAGGATCCCATACGACACCAGCACTCGGTGGTTGGCTGCCCGGACGACGACGCAGACTAGCCTACACCCACCACGATGGCCGTCGGTCCAGAACCTGCTGATTCCGCGACTAGAGGTTGCGTACGCAAGGAGCAGTGGTTTTTAGGTATTGCATTTCGATTGATGTATGACATAAGGTATCCGTCCGTCTGGTCGTGTCTGCAGGCGCATTTCCTTCCCGCTTTGTCTCTTCCTCGATCGTCGGCTTCCACTCCTGAAAGCGAATGGGGTTTGTTTTTGTGTGTTTTTCTCCGCTGCAGTTGCACTCAAAGAAGTCCCGTCCATTATTCTTTGACCTGCAGCCCGTTTTAATCTCGAATTAACCAACAAGTGACAAGGGGAATCAAGAGCCCCCCTGGCCTCCTTTGCCCCGCGCTTGTTCGAAACTGGATGCGTCGCTGGGGAGACTTGTGGTCCTCCACTCCCCCTACACCCTCACCCAATCCGCCCCTACTGCTACTACGCACCTCACGCGCTCTTACGTACACTTTCGGCAGGAGCTCCCACAGTAACCGTCTCAAGAGGTGGTCGCAACAACCCCCTTCCCTTCACGCACCTCGTCTCGACATTCTTGCTTTTTTTCTTCTTCTGCGAACAGAGTTGCATATCCAATACAGCAGCATCTTGCGGATCAATCAGCAAGGCTTCGTAGCAGTACGAAACACCGGACCACCAACTTTTTGGACGACCGCAGAAGCCAGTTCCATACACGAGACTCCATCCGAACTTGAACCTCGATTATCCCGGCCTACGATCAGATCATAACAGCCACCCGCTTTTCGAGCTTTTTGGTTCTTATTTTTGTCTATTATAACTGCCACAGGGCACCATTTTGCAGCGGGAGATTACGACTATTACCATTGCCGTTGGCTCCTAATTTTGGTCACCAAACCGTCATCCTCCTTGACTAAGAAGGATAGTTTCGGCCGGTTGCGCTCCCACGGCGCCGTTTTCAACCTTGTCTCCTATCCGCCGAAACCACCGTTTCCACGAACGTTACACATCGATAAACGAGCACTCCCAGGGCCAGCCATAAAGGGCGTGACCGCAGCCGGTCCCCGACACCACTTGACTGGCGGCGACCAGTTCGCCCCACGTCGCCCAGCATGGACCGCGCAGCGCAGGTCCTCGAGGTCGCCCACAACATCTACGCCCGCGCGAACGAGACGGATGGAGCTGCTGGAGACCCGGAGAAGGCGACCCGACCTCCCGTATACAAGGTCATTGGTATATGCCTGGCCATCGCGTCCGGCCTGTTCATCGGATGCTCCTTCGTGTTGAAAAAGGTAGGGCTGCTCAAGGCAAACGAGAAGTACGAGGAGGCCGCGGGCGAGGGATATGGCTACCTCAAGAACTTCCATTGGTGGGCGGGCATGATTTTGATGATCATAGGCGAGATCTGCAACTTCGTCGCCTACGCCTTCACCGATGCGATCCTCGTCACCCCCCTGGGCGCCCTGTCCGTGGTAATTACCACGGTGTTGTCCGCCATTTTCCTGAAGGAGCGGTTGAGCATGGTGGGCAAGGTCGCCTGCTTTCTCTGCATTGTTGGCTCGGTGGTCATTGTTATGAACGCCCCAGAGGAATCTTCCGTCGCCAATATCCAGGAGATGCAGCATTATGTCATTGCTCCCGGGTTTCTCAGCTACGCCGGTGTGATCCTCGTGGGTTCGGCCATTACCGCTTTCGTGGCGGGCCCGAGATGGGGCAAGAAGAACATGCTTGTCTACATTTCGATTTGCAGCTGGGTCGGAGGACTGAGTGTCGTTGCGACACAGGGTCTGGGCGCCGCGATTGTCGCCCAGGTACAGGGAACCTCCGGCAGCCAGTTCAAGCATTGGTTCTTATACGTGCTGTTTGTTTTCGTTATCGGCACCTTGCTGACCGAAATCATATTCCTTAATGTAAGGTCCTTCGGAGCCCTCAAGAAGAACATTTGGATTTGCTAACCTGCCAACAGAAAGCATTGAACTTATACAATGCCGCCATGGTGACACCCACTTACTACGTCTACTTCACCAGCACGACCATCATCACCTCCGCCGTGTTGTTCCAGGGATTCAAGGGCACGGCGTCATCCATCGCCACGGTCGTCATGGGTTTTCTCACCATCTGCTCGGGAGTCGTGTTGTTGCAGCTCTCCAAGTCGGCCAAAGATGTACCCGATACTGCCGTGTTCAAAGGCGACTTGGATCAGATCCACACCATTGCCGAGCAGGAACAGTCCGAGACAGAGCCCAAGGCAGACGCGATCCGTGGTGCGGCTGCGATTGTGCGAAGGTTTTCCGGCGCCCGCCTCAAGATGGAGGCTGAGGAGTTGAAACGCCTACACGAAGAAAAAGAAAGGGAGAGGTTGGAGACGGTGAGCGAAGCTGGGCCAGAATACGAATGGGATGGCTTGCGCAGGAGACGAACTACTATCAATAGTCAGATGAGTCGGCGCACTGCGTCGCCGAACCCGTTTACCCCACACCAACAGCGAGAGCCCTTCCCTGCTCCGCCGAGAACACCGCATTTGCCTCTGGGTATGTCCTTCATGCCGACAGCGGAGGAAATGGAGGAGGAAGAACGACGGCGGCAGGCTTCACCAAGTTTCCTATCTAGCATCGCCGGTACCATACGCGGCCGAGGGCGCAGCATCATTCTCCCAGGACATCCAGACTATGACGCCGAAAACCCTTCAAAGAGACTACACCAGAGTCCGATGCAACCCGTACAGCTAACCGACATTACCGTGCCGAGTCATAAGTTGGGTGGCGAGAACAGTCCTTACGGCAGCACACGCGAACACGTATACGGCTTACCGGACACGCTACGCAATCAGAGAACCGAATACGGCGGTGCTGGGGCTCTTGCCCGCAGTGCGGCGAGCATCGCGTCGGCCAGCAGCACGGGCCAGCATATCCACTTCGCTGGGGACGATGCTGGCGCATTCGTGCCCCCGACGCCGCCGCCGCATAGGGATAGCCAATCAGCTCGTCGGCAATTCTCGTTCCAAAATGTTTTCCGTCGGCATCAAGCTGATGGATCGCAGGAACTCCCACGCCCCCAAGAGCGTCCGCCGAGCCACCACAAGCCGCCGAGCCGGTCCGGGATGGGGTCCCGGGGGTACTCGAACCCGCAGGTGAAGAACGCGACCGAGGAGGAGCGGGCAGGCCTGGTCAAGGGTGACTCGGACTCGCAGCCGTCGCTCCCGCGCTTCGATGACGAGTCGTACGAGGAAGAGACCGACGAGGACCCGGAGTCCTATCTCGACGATAAGCGGGCCGAGCGCTACGGGCGCGGTATCACGAGCAGCAGCCCGCCTCGCCACAATAACCATAGCGATTCCGACCGGGAAATCGATTACGACGCGGCCAGCCGGCGGAAATGGGATCACAGCCGTACCAATTCGAGTGGGCCTGGGTCCAGACCGCCTCCCCGACCCCGGACACCGCCAGGGGGAGGTGGGAGAAATCCCAACTCCTACCGATAGAAGTCCTTGGATTTGAGTACATATATACTTTGCGTTTTTCACTACGATAGCATATATAGAGGCCGATCACACAAGGACACGAACTGGAAATAGTGTTGTACAAGTATATAATGACCGTCACGAAACGAAAAGAAAGGAGCACATGATCAAAACAGTGTGTTGGGTATACGGGAAGGAGGAGGGGGGTTCAAACGAAATAAGGATTCGTGAAGAACTTCTCTTTCCCGGCTTTTCTCTCTTGGTCTACGTATAGACTTGGACTTCTCCAGGCGCGGGCGAACGGACGGGTGGTCAGACCCATGGTGTACAACAAAATATTGGGGGGACTTCTCGGTGGCTTCTCATCATGGCTTTGCGTGCGGTCTGGATACATAGCAGCGAAACGGCGTTCCTTGAGGGATACGGACATAGAATCACGTAATTGACGATTATCTAATGATGCTATCACGTGCTTCAGACCAGTGTTGAGATCTCGTCGATCATTTAATCGCCTGCTTAGTCAAGATCGACTGGTGGATCTACTTGGTGTTTTTGATGAAAAGGGGCAAATTGGGCATGGGCCGTCTTATGCGCCCGAGGATACAGTAAGAGCCATGGTACAATATCCTGACAGGCGACTGGTACACTTAAACTCAGCACACGGGATTGAAAGATTGCTCAGTCAAGTGGGCGAAATGCGACGTGTATAAGGAATACAGAACATATTGCCAGAACCTAGACAATTGCAAACATTACGAAAGACACGATGAAGCTCTGATCTCCATGTGACAACGCAGGATACCAGGACAGGGACTGACTACAGCCGATTATACCGACACCGGCGACAGGCGAAAATGTTACACTGGCGGCACTCGTAGATGAAAATTGGCATCTCGTCTCCGCACTCCTCGCATTCCCGGGGCCCTCGCCGGCTAGCCCAGCGTCGATGGTCGCACTCGTGGTTTTCACGGAGATTTTGCATGAGCCTATTGATTCGCCCATTGCGCATCATTGCGTCAACCTTGAGAGGAGCAGGCACTCCCTCCGGCAACAGGTCAGCATTGTTTCTGGCGTCGATCTGAGCCGCACGTTCGTAGAGTCGATGTTCGTCCCATTGTTCGCAACTGCAGTGTTTCCAGGCTGTGCCACAGACATAGCAGAATTGAGCACCGCAGCGGCAACTATAAATGATCAGCCATATGCCACGACCTCCAGATAGGCGACTGAAGCAGGAGAAGCCCAGAAATCACACATGCAGGTATTGCGGTACTCACGTCATGTGATAGCAACCAGTGCGTAGTTCTACCATGCTCCAGCAGTTTTGACAACGCTGCCAGCCTTCTTGGCGTGCCATGGCAATAACTTGTTGGAGTTGTTCATCGTGAGGGCAATCCCCACCGTGGCTTGCACCTTTGCAATTGGTACATGTCTCTGCATCACAGTCACCACAGCGAGCTACCCCATTTGCACATTTTCCCGGAGGTACGAAAGCAAAACAACTCTTGCGGTGACAATATGTGCGGTTCGGTGTGGAAAACTCAACGGCTTTCTTTCGGAATGTCTCGACGACACTCTGTGGGAGAAGCAGTATGTTATTGCTTAGCGGCAAAGGCTTTTGGCAACGCCTCGGGGGAAACAGAGTTTCGTCACGCATTGCATCCTCGAAGAGCCGTCGGAGGCAATCTCGGCAATATTCATGTCGGCAGGGCGCCCGTGAGACATCCGCGAAGTGTCGTCGGTCACCACAAGCAACACAGAGTCGAGTCCGTTGCGGACGAGACGCTGCCCACGCTGAGCTCTCGGGTCCTGGATCAACTGTTGAGGTATCGTCGTCGGATACACTGTATATATCTTCTGTGTCGTCGTGTTCGCCAGTGACGTAGAGATATGCCATCTTCTCGATGAGTTCCATGTCTTCATCCTCTGAAGACTTGATTATGTCAGCAGATGCTTCCGGTGTTGCTGTAGACTGGCCAGAGCCTCCTCGAGAGAGTTCGAGTGACAGGTGGTGATCCTGTGTTGCCATATGTTCTTCGGCCACCAAATGTTGCAAGGTGTTCGCATCCTCCCGCACAGCAGTCTGAATACTTCTCGCAACTCGGCGATCAAAGGCGAAGACGGTCGCTTGGGCCACTTCTTCCAAGTAGAGCTTGAGTGCTGCCTCTAAATCACTCGGCGGGCTACCCTCGCATTTCTTGCCTATTGCCACGCTTCCCAAATGTTCTCCATCTTGGCGCTGGAGCTCAAGGATCAAGGCCAGACTCTCGTCGTCAATACCAACAAGTGGCGTCGTGGGTCGTTCGATGACTGCCATAGTGATTGCCATTCATGAACAAATAAAAGACACAATAGAAAAAAAGCGACGCATCAGACACTCAGCCTTTGAGACCATGCCGATTGATATAATAACATAACGATCGGAATGGCGCTGGGTCCTAGACGCTGTCTACATGATCAGGCTGGCGAGGTTCTCAGCATGTGCCAGAGGCGGGGTCATGAAAGTTCGAGATCTGGCAGGCCTCAAAGTCAAATGTTTCTGGTATCTTGTTTCGTTTGCTCGTCAATGGGGGCTTTCACGATAGCAACCGGTGTAATGCGAACTGCCGGGCTTTTAGCTTGTTCAAATACATCATCAGGCGCGATACAATCAAGAGATGAAGCTATCACCGATCGCAGCGCTTTGATGCATGAACCGATGGTCCGTTTGGAAACCAGCCCCACGATGGATTATGAGAACACCAAAGTGGAATTGAACGATTGCCATTGAGAATTATTTACCTGGCTGGGGAGTGCCAGAGGACTGGTTGCTGGTGTCCTGGCATGTCTCGGGGACGAACTACGCCGGCGGGTCTCGGCAGCAGCCGATGCCGATCTCGAAGGGGTTCGCTCGCGTGTCTCTGTTTATCCACTTTGGCAGCTGGACCCCTGTTTCTCGAACTTTCCGGGCCTGCAATCTGACAAATGGAAGGAGCAATCAAAGACGACAGTCTGTCCATCCATTACCAACCTGCTGGTCGGGCGTTGAACGAAGGGGCTGAGGGCATTCACCATTCACTTGACTTTTGGTCTCTTTGTTCTTCTTCTACCCAACCCAAGCCAGCACGTCATTCAATTGCATCCGCCTCCCACCCATTAACGCTGGTGAAACACTTGCTCCTGTGCTTTCAAGTAGCCTCTACATACATCTTACTGATACCACACCACTGACTACCCCGCCAACACACGCATCACAGCTACAAACCCACCGTAGCCATGGCTCGCGACACTGTCAAAGCCGGCCTGCTAAAGGCAGATGGTAACAAACGCTTCCAAAATGGCGACTTTGTCGGTGCAGACAGTCTATATTCCAAAGCGTGAGTTCTCTCGTCGTCTACAGTCCTGCGCCCGGGTCTAACCTGCAATTCTTGGCGCGATAGCATCATTTCCGACGACGCGAACCCAGCCTTGTACACAAACCGAGCCATGGCCCGGCTCAAGCTCAGCCTCTGGGACTCGGCCATCGCCGACTGCCAAGCCTGCCTCAAGCTCAACGGCGAGAGCATGAAGGCCCACTACTACCTCGCTCAGGCCTACCTCGAGCTCCGCGCCTACGACGACGCCGTCGCACATGCGGACTGCGCCCGCGAGATCTGCGCCGCTACCAACGACAAGTCCCTCGCCCAGGTCACGACGCTGGTCCTGCGCTGCAAGAAGGACCGCTGGGACGATGCCGAGAAGAAGCGCAAGCGCGAGTACAAGGAGCTCGAGGAGGACGTGCTGGCGATCATGCGGCGCGAGAAGGCAGACGCCCTGGAGACGATGACCTCGCCTGACAATGCCGCCGCCGATGCCAGCGCGACCGACGGGGATCGGCGCCAGGTGGCCGAGGAGTGGGACGCCAAGATGGAGCAGCTCACAAAAGTGTTCGAGGCGGCACGCACCAACGAGGAGAAGCGGCGCGAAGTCCCCGAGTGGGCCATCGACGACATCACATTCGGCTTCATGGTCGACCCCGTCGTGACCATGTCGGGCCAGAGCTACGAGCGCGCCTCCATCATGGAGCACCTGCGCCTGCAGCAGACCGACCCGCAGACCGACCCGCTGACGCGCGAGCCCATGCGCCCCTCGGACCTGCGGCCCAACCTGGCGCTGCGCAAGGCCTGCGCGGAGTTCCTCGAACAGAACGGGTGGGCGGCGGACTATTAGGATCTGGTTTTCGATCCTGTCATGTACCCATAGGCTTGGTTGAGACCAGGCGATTTTGACAGCCTAGGATCCGGTCACTGTAAGGGCAGGAGGCAATTCGTGTCGAGCGAGATCCCAAGGGACCCAAACCCCAGGCGGTTATCACTTTATTAGCGTATACGTATATTTTGCTTTTCCCTGGTTTTGTTCGGTATACAGCAAAGGGTATATGCATTCGCAACGGCGTTCAGGTTAGGACAGGCAAAGCGTGGCAGTTTTCACATACCCAATTCCAGTGTTTAGTTGGAGTTTTCAAAGATATCAAATGCGCTCAGTCACTATTTGGCTTACATTTTGACCTACTGGGTCCTCGTCTTGGTGCATCTGTTCCATGTCGACCGATCGCCAGGAAATGGCGATGGTGATGTTTCTGATTGACCGGTGGCTTAGTAAGCGGGTGTCTTGAACTGATTCCCAAGCACTTTTGGGGCCAATAGTTGAACTACTTCTTCCATTTCGTTAACTATCTATTCGGGCCAAACTCGAGATTGTTGCTGGGCTGGTTGTCATGGCGGGTACCGTGACGGACGATGACTCCGCGTCGCCGGCACCGAGCCCGCTCTCCCCACTCGATTGGCTCATGCCACGCACCTACATCCGCCAGATGCTATGTTTTCCTATCTTGCCAACGACACCATCGCCTGCCGCCGGCCAGAGCGTCTCCAGCAGGAGCGATATCGTTTGGACACTGCCAGACGGCCTCGCAGCCACCGCCGCCCAGGTCCCATACCTGCTGTCCCGCGTCGTAAGCTTGGCGCGCCCGCACGGCGCGGTGGGCCTGTCGGCGCCGGACCAATCGGTCGACAGCCTCCTCGACGTCCGGGATGTTTCGCGAGAGTACAGTTACGCCGCGCTGAGAGACCGGGGGTTCCCGCCTGATGTGCTGGGCCGCGGCGGGTTTTCGCCGGAGATGGCGGTGGGTGCAAGATCCGGGGCGAATGGCATGGACGAAAAGCCCGTGTTCCGGGCGCGGCTGAGCCTGGTGGAGGGAGGCTTCGTTTTGGGGGTTGCGGTACACCATTCCACGACGGACATTACGGGATTCGGCGCCTTGCTCAGGATATGGGCTGCGAATTGCCGTCGGGTGCGGGATGGTGGTGGCGGTGTTGCCCCGACCGAGCTGAAGGACGGACTTGTGACTGCAGCTATGCTCAATCGAACCGCGGTACGAGAATTGGGTCTCGGGGTGGCGGAGTCGGAAACGCCAAAAACCATCCCGTCTATCTTGTTCTTCCAGGATGGGGCACCGGTCTCGAAGCCTGCCACCGCACCGCCTCGGCCGGTCTTCGCGACGGCCATCTTCCGCTTCTCCCCAAACTCGCTGAAGGAGCTTAAGTCCCTCGCCACGGACCGACTTCCGTCAGTTGCTGCCGACGTGCCCTGGGTTTCCACCGGCGACGTCCTGACGGCCCTGCTATGGAGCGCCGTGGTAGTGGCCGAAGGACCTCCGCCGTCAACATCATCCCACGATAACGCGACCTCGTCAACGATCTCGATCCCCGTCAACCTCCGCGCCCGCTGCGAGCCGCCGCTGTCCCCAGGCTACCTTGGCGCTGCCTTCGGACGAGCCGCCGTCTCGGCCCCAATCCATGAGCTAGTGTCCATGGCGGCGCTCTCAAATGTCCCAGCCGATTACCGTCAACAGAAGAAGCAATTCGAAGTAAGTATCGCAACGATGACTCTTCTAGCCAAAACCGCCGCGGCGATCCGCACAGCGATAACAGACCAGATCAACTCGCGGAGCATCCGTGCCGCGGTGGCGTACGCGACATCCCGGTCCGATATTGCGGCTATGAAGCGGCGGCCTGCAGAGGGCATCTCCATGGTCTCATGGGCGGACCAAGGCGTCTGCGGGCTCGATTGGGGTGTTTTGGGGGTGGGACGGTGCGAGGCGGTGAGACTGGGGAAGATGCCGGGGAGGCGGTACCCCATCGTGCTCCCACGGTTGCAGGACGGGGGCCTCGAGGTTATCGTGAGCTTGGAGACGGCGGCGATGGAGCGGTTCAGGGAGGCCTCGTTGGTGAGGCAGTTTTCGGACCTGCGGTGTTTGGTTTGAGCCAACGGGCCTGCCCTAGGATGTCCCGGACTCGAATAACGGCTGCAAAAGGCTGCTGACTATGATATCAAGAGAAAACAAAGACATGGTTTTCGCTTTCTAAACTCCAGGAAAGCTTGGTACAATTCCTTTGTTAGTTGCACATAATAGATGTACTTTGAGTGACACATAACAGATGTATCGTGTTTAGTTGTAATTATGTGTATATATGCAAGGTAAACCCCGTCCCTGAAACCATGCATCCTGACAGCTCTTGCCATCATTTTAGCCCACCATGGCAGACAACAAAAATTCCAAGTCAGACAAAGCGCCGTCTCCGGGTCCCGTAGGGTCTCAGGCAGAGCCAAAGGCAGCTGGGGAGTCGCCACAGAATGAAGAAGCTTGGCCGACGTGGTGCTCCACGTGCCAAGCTCTAAGAGCTGGCAAACACACTTGTGAGAAGCCAGAGTCCGCAGCTGACGAGATTACAAAACCAAAGCCGGTTTACCGTCGAAGGCCATAGTATGAGAGAGGGACAATCGGGGTTGACAGAGGAAGAAAGGGTAATGATCAGTAGCTTATTAGCGACCCCCTGAGATGCGGTCATGTAATTAGGAGATAGTACGTGCGAGTTCTGAGGAATGATCATAAACCATACATCACACACAGCCTGCCAGTCCCCTTACAAACCGAAGTTCATTTATGCCACTGTTGGCTAGTCGATAGGTATATTCATTCCCCTTCTCGGGTCATCTTCCACCGTTGGGGGCGGCCTTTGTGGGCAAGCCCCCTTTTGTCCATGGTGTTCGTTTCACAAAAGACCACATCACAGCCTGCTGCCTCGCCTACCACAGCGGTTGTAAATCGAACCAAAAAACCGCCTGGAAAGCCTCAGCTGAGCGGACCCCAACCGCACTGTGCTATTGTTATCCGTTGTGGCCCAGTGCCCATAATCTGTCTGCCTTGGCTGAACCGAAAGAAAGTGCAATTTTATGTATAATCTAATTATGAGGCAGAGGCTTTGCAGCTCGTAAATGTACATGCAGTGACACCTGTTCGTGCCACCCCCCCCTACTTTTTCGCTGGCGTGATATAGACGGGTCTTCATCCCCGTTCATCCGCTGTGTCCATTGCCCCAACGTATTAGCCGTCCTTGATCTCTCTATCCTTGGGCCGTTTCCTGAAGAAGGAAAGAAAGAATGCGTTGCACCAACGGCTCTCTGCCATTATTGGCGGCATGGTTTCTTCTTCTAATGCCGTCTACTCGCGCCGACATGAAGTTCGCTGTCCCGCCCGAAGGTGGTCTTCCAGGCGACTACACCGGAAACATGGACTACGTTATAGGAGAGACGATGAACATCTCATGGGCTGGGGGAATTGTCGGCGTGAGATACAACCTGGTCATGTTTCAAGACTTGAACCCCGACTCGGAGGCCATTCAACGTACGTGCTTCATTCACAACATTTTGAAGCTTTTCAGAATGACCACTAGACCGACACGGACAAAGGAGACGTGCCAACAGAGGGCAGCTTGCCATGGACCGTCGGGACCAGCAAGAACATCAAGAGTTCCGGTGTATTCTATTTCGAGCTCCAGGTTCAGACGGGTGACGACAGTGTGCACGCTGGTCCGAAGTGCCACTACTTCAATATCATCTCTGCGAGTGCCGCGAATAGCGGCTCTGGCAATCCAGGGCCAAGCGCAAATGCATCGAGAACAACAACAGCAACAACAAACAGAACTGCGGTTCCAACGGCCCCGACGACCAAAACACCAAGCCCCAATGCCAAAAGCATGAGCATCAACACCAAGATTGGCTTCGGCGTGGGCATACCTGCAGCAGTCTTAGTCGGGATACTAATGGGATGGCTGTTGTTGCGCAGTCGTCGCCGCCGCGAGGTTACGACGCAGCCCAAAGAGGCATTCGACGACGGGTTCGGAATAGATAGAGACAGTCATAGCAAAGCGGAGCTGCCTGTGACCTACAAACGTGCCATTGAGCCGGAGTTGCCTGGATAGAATGCAATGCGCATCAGCGATGGGTTAAGGGCTTCAATACCGACGTAGCGAGGCTGGCGGGTGTACATTCTATGTGACTTTATACCTTCGGAAGTAACCAGGCGTCGAATGGAAAACCCATTATGGGGACGGGTAGGGTCTTTGTGGAATCATTTGTCGGGTGGGCTTCAATTAATCATACTAATAGTGATAAACTCTAATTGGTTGGCTGTTATTCTTACTGTGCGTATTCTACTGTGTCCTGGATCGTCAAAACACCATAAAAAGGTGGCACTGTGTGTGGATGCATGTAATTAAAGAAGCATGTGTATTTGGAAAGAGAGACGGTGTGGTGGTGGTGGAAGAGGGAAGGCACCAGTCCATCACGAAACTCACGAGCAGGTTGGTGGTGCGAATCCCCTCGCCAAGTGGGCCAAGGTTTGTCTGTGCGAATTGGTGGGAGAAGGGCGGGGGAAAAAAGAAAGAAAAAAAGAAATAGCATCAACACCATGAAATAGGGACGGCAGACATACGGATGGATGCAGGCATGGGGACCGCCGACGGCAGGCCAATGGGTTGGGATGGGTTGGCTTAGACCCTTGCATCGCGTGCCTCTCCTGATTCTTCTTCACCACCGAGGACGAACCCCAGCTGGCAATGAAAAAAAATATAGAAAGAGGACACTCAGGCGTCCCTGGCTAGGATCGTCAGGCTCCCTGGTGTTGATTACGGACTATAGAAAAATGCATACTAGCAACTGTCCATCGAGAAGGCTAGGACGAAGACTACCAAACCCGAGGTTTGGACATCGCCGTCAGAGGCTTCTCGACCGACTGCTGCTGGTATACATTTTTCTATAGTCCGTAATCACCACCAGGAAACTCGAGGTCACCTGGCTAGGATCGTCAGGCTCCCTGGTGTTGATTACGGACTATAGAAAAATGCATGCTAGCAACTGTCCATCGAGAAGGCTAGGACGAAGACTACCAAACCCGAGGTTTGGACATCGCCGTCAGAGGCTTCTCGACTGACTGCTGCTGGCATACATTTTTCTATAGTCCGTAATCACCACCAGGAAACTCGAGGTCACCTAGCCAGGGAGCTCGAGGGTCCCCGAGTGCAAGAGAAAAATAATGAAGAAGGAAAGGAAAAGAGAATGAAGGTGAAGGAAAGGAGGGAGAATATATAGAAGGCAGTAGAGAAAGTGGACAAGAGGAAAAGTGGAGACAAGGAGATGGAAAAGGGGAGATGAGATGGTGGAATATTTCCACTGGTGAGGATGAGTAGGAAGGATGAGTAGAAAGAATGGTAAAGGAAGGAAGGAAGAAAAGAATCAGGAATTGGGAGGAAAGAGGGAGGCTTTTATATCTTTCTAGAATGGCTGGAAATGGGGCATCCTATCTCGCGCTTATCTCCCGTGAGCGTGGGCGGGTGTTCGAGTTTGGTCGAACCCCCTATTGAGTTTATGATTCCTATGGATATTCTGTTCACCACTGCCCACCTCGCAGAGGCTTGCCTACGTACAACACAAGACACGATACCCTATCCTACCCCCATTTATTGCGTCTCGAGCGCCAATTGGCAAGATTGGCGCGCATAATCAAGAAGTCCAGTCATACATACATTTTCCTATCTGCATCCAGATGCGCCTCACTCGCAATTTACTTTCCACAGCCATACAAGTAGTAACACAGAGTGTCCAACTGCGCTTCCACATCATCGACAGATCTAGGAGTAAGAACAGTTGGCCCATCCTCTGGCGCAGGGTTCCAGGGCCGGATACAACGCTCGCAGTTCTCCTTGTTAACGAAGCCGTCAGGGGCAGTCACACAATTGCGGATAGGGCAATAGAATAGCCTGTCATGAGTCATGAATTCGTTGGACCCTCTCTGCAGATTAACATCGCATTGTCGACCTCATTGGATTTTGCCGTCTTGTATGCGCCTCGACTGCGCGGCCTGTTGCGTCCTGACCAACATCTACGGTAGAGGCATGCTGTCCCAGTCGGTGGTGTACATGACACCATCATAATCCATAGCATGACTGGTTGTTTCTTTCAGCTTAATTCCCAACTCCTCACGAGATACGTCGAGAGGCACGTTCTTTGATTCGAATGACCGTTGTTCGTACGAACGAACCTTGTTAGGCCAGTCTGTCTTTTGCTGCTGCAGTTGTAGTTCTGCAGTATGAGCCGCAGGAGTGCTAATATTGACATCCCCGCCGCTCGGTCTGGGAGTCCCGGTAGTGGCGGACCGTCTGTAGCTATTTTCGTGTTTCCACCCGTGTGATTTCTCCATGTGTTGCTTGCAGTTGCTTTCCCGCTTGGACTTGTACGGACAAGGCTGGTACAAACACTCGTACACGGCAGGCGCAGAAGAATGCTTGTCTCTGACGTGGCGGTTGAGTTCCTTCTCGGTTGGCCAGCCGTGCTCATGGTACTTGCATGTCAGAATCGGGCATTTCCATGGCCGCGACAGCTGCTTAGTCTCAGGCAGGGTGGGATCGACAGGCGTTGTAGTCGTGTCGGCTGGATCGGCTCTAACGGAAGTGGCTGCTGCCATTTTACGTAACACTTGCTCCTCAATGTGCCCGTCAAGGCCTGAATAGGCCAACTCATGCGGTGTCGATACTGCTCCATCGGGGGCCAAGAAAGATAGGTATTCATCTGTAGTGTTTTGTAATCGCGACCTGATTCTGTGGCTGTTTTCGAAGGCTGGGAGCTCTTCGTCGTCATACATGGGTGGGTTTTGAAATCCAGGCTGTTGTTTCTCTGTTTGCCGAGAATTATCTTCCACCGTAGTAGCGTCCTTTCGTCCATCCCTCTCGGTAGGCTCAGGAATAATAGCAGCCAGAACATCATCACTCGCGCCCGGGACCTGATCTCCAGTACCTGCATGATTTGATGATGCGTCATTTGCACCCTCAACCCTCTGTTCAGATAATTCGTTGCTCGGTGGTACTTGTGACGCGGGGTGAAATACATGGTGACCAGGAGTGCTCTGGCCACTACCAACTGATACCCTTGGTTGGTGTTGAGTATATAAAGGGGCGGTCGCATCCGGCGCGTTCCAATTTGTTCCCATGAGCTGTTGGAGCTGGAGGTTGAACCCATCATTGGCAGTGGTTGAGAAGTTGCTGACGTCGGGCAAAAAAGATGGATTTTGGTCGTATGTGTTGGGACTTTGAAGGGGCACATGGGTAGGAGCTGGAGAGTGCCTCGAAGTCAGGCCAACCAGCCTGGCAGCTTTGGAGGGCGACAGGTCCGAGCCAAGGTGCGAGGTGAAGACGGACGAGGGCGACGTGGGCGTGGGTTCCCTGGCCCACTTCAAGGAAGCTGTCGCGCGAGTCGCGTCAGCCTGCAGCGACTCGACGGAGAAAGGGTCGTGTTGGATGGCGGGTTCGGGGATGGTAGAAGCAGTAAGCGGCGGCGCTTCGGTCGCGACGGGACCCTTCACCGACGCCATATGAGCTTGGAGGGGCTTTTGCACGCAGGACGCAACCTCATCTGTAGACAGTTCTTCGATAGAGGGCTCACGGGATCCGGGCACGGAACTACTTCTGCCACGTTTACCATAAAGCGTAGGTGATGAAGAACTAGCTTCGTCCTTTGGCTTGATACTGCCACTCAGCATTCCTAGATCAGTCAATACCGCTGCGCGGCTCTGTGCAGAGTCGCTCTTAAAGACAGGTACCAGCGGTGAGCCCTCTTTGAAAGGCGAGAGCGAAGATGACTCATCAGGTGCACTTAAACGCTGGCTGTTGGCAGCCTGAAGCCTCTGTGTGAATAGATCCTGGCTTGGTGGAGTGTTTGACTGCTCCGGAGCTGTAGGACTCGCCGACGCTATACTAACGTTCGGGCTGTACAGCTCATAGTTATAGATGTCTCCCATAGTGAGACTGTCCGGCATATCCGGTTCCCCTCCGATAGACTCGTGACTGTCCCTGGTGGAATTTTCCGAAGATGCCAATCCCGAATCCAGGTCCGTGCCGTCCTCGGAGTCGAGATTTGTAGGCAAGACCGTGAGCGCGACCTCTTCGAGATGTCTAGCTAGATGGACAATAACAGCAGTCTGGCTGTTGGAGATATCTTCTTGGCAGACTGGACACTCAGAAGTTGCCATTGAAGAATTGGGATAGCCATGTTCCAATGATAGGTGATCTTTCCACTGAGCCTTGGTATCAAACGGCAAGCCGTCGAAGCTGCATCCGCCTTCAAGACATATATATGGCTTGAGATCCAGGAATAAGTGTTTTCTGTATGTGAAGTCAGCATCACCAGAGATATGACCGGGGTTCCATCACATACTTCCAGGCAGACTTGGTCTTCATGGTAACGTCCAAGCCACAGCCTACGCAACCGAATGGTTTGCCCTCATGCGCCCCATCCGGAAGCGGCGGTACTCGAACCGAATCGCCCTGGCCCGCGCGGTAAGAGACCATAGTTTCCGCATATTCGGTCCCCCGTTGTCCAGGCCGGGAATGCCCAAAGGGACCGAAGGCACCGAACTGCCCAGTGCAGAATCACGGAAAGTAGTCGATGCTCCCTGACTAGGAGTTGGTTTGGCTGGGACAGGATCTTTTAACGATAGAGTGTTTTCGCTCACTGTTTCCCGGTGCCTCAGGACGCGCGCCCAATTGGCTTTCCCAAGTCGTTCAGCAACAGCCATTTCGCATTGCGGATAACGCCAACGAACGCGATCAACGAAGTTCATGGAGGGGTCCCACGTGACCAGTTGAGCTGCACTGACTGCAGGTTCGATGTTTACAGGGCCAACATGCTCTTCTTGGAACCTGGATCCCAAGTCCATGAGACACTGAGTGTCAGTGAGGAGATCCTCAGCAATCTCGTCCAAGTCATCAGCCTCAGGTTGGGATGAACTGTCACTGCTCCCATCAGAATCAGAGTCTCCATTATCGTCATGCTCGATCAGGAATTTGATCTTTTCTGCCGCAAGAGCGACATCAGTGACCTTGGGGGATAGCCTAAGCCGGTGCTCTTCGGGGACGAGTTGGAACAGCCCTGCTAATATGAGTTTCGAGATGAAAAGGGATGCGGTGAGAATGGATCATACGCTTGGTCAGGGTCTGCGAGACACTGAAAAGCAGCCGCAGAGTAGTAGCCCGCGCCCTTCGAGACTTGTCGAGCGACATGTCAAGCAAGCCGTCGCTAACGCCGTATCCATCGGCCCACAGCACCAGATAGCTCTGGCTCCGTTGCAAGCTGAGCTGGACAGACTTATCGACCGAAGAGTCGCTGGAGAGATGGGTGATGATGTCGCGAAAAACAGCAGAGCATGCTTGGTAGAGTGGTGCGATCAATGGCGGATCGTCTGAGTGATCTTCAGGATCCCGTATTGCGGTGATGGACTGCTGCCATTCAGCAACACGATCAGCCCCCGCCATCGCTTAGAGATGTGATTCTCAGATTGGCCAGAGATGAGAAATGTATCGTGGTTGCGTGCAGAGTATGCTGAGGAAAGCATCATGACGAGGCTCTCAGCGGAGAAGTGGCGGAGTACGGGAATCAGCCTGTCAGCCTATCACCCCACCTAAGCCGAGAATGCAACGCCGTACATGCAGCATCCGGACGCCTTATTGGAGGGCACAGCCGCCGACGCCCTTGGGGCAGCGCATTGGATCTAGTAAATAATCTCGCCTCTCACATATGCTGGAATGCCTTTCCTTCCTCAATCGTCCAACAGTCGCCATTTTCCACACCGCAGCCATGGCGGAGCTTGCGCTTGCAATACTGCCCCTTTGCATTGGCACGATCAAAGGCATCGCGGTAGCTCGGAAGAAACTCAAAGTCCTCAGGCATCACGACAGTGAGATCAAGCGGCTCCAGAAGAAATTCAGGGCCCAGAGCGCTGTCTTCCTGGACGAGATGCAACTACTTTTGCAAGACGTAGTAGGTCGTGACGAGGCTCAGGCTCTTATCGACGACACCACAAATGCCCGGTGGAACTCGGAGGAGCTGCAGGCCGAACTGAAGGAATATATGGGCAGAAAATATGAGGACTTCCAAGAAACAGTGACTGAAATCCGCGATTGCACGACGGCCCTCAACGAGAAGCTCAACGTTGGTTTGGAGGACGCCGCAAGCCCAGAGGTCAAAGTAAGCCATTGCTTATATGGTCAGGTAACTTGAACAACGACTGACAGCACGACGCCCTCAGATCAAAACCTCCGAGCGTATACAACAAGCTGTCCACATAATGGCGAAGAAATCTGGTTATCAGGCCATATTAGAAGAGCTCAAAGAGGCGGTTCAGGAGCTGAAGAGACTGCGGAAGTCGGCAGCGAAGATCCAGCAATGTCCGTCCAAGTCGCGCCCCAAACGGGTATGGCCACTGCCTGAATCGTTCCAGCTGGTCGCCCAACACTCCAAGTCCTTTTACGATGCGCTCCGATCGTTCTGGTCGTGCTTCCAGGCCAAACATACGAGCCATGATCTGCGACTATTGCTAGACTCGCGAAAAGATGGCAGTCTTCGAGTCATTGTGCGTTACCGAACACAGAATGGCTTTGAGATCCAGAAGTAAGCGATTTCGAACTCTTTAGTCTTTTCCTCTCCTCGAATATGGGCTGACCTAGTGGATAGCGGGCTCCTGGACTTGTTCGTTCGTTCCCAAAGCTTGCGCCTCGTCCACATTACGATGCCATCGACAAGCGTTGCCACCACGTATTGTGCTGGTGGCGAGGAACGTCCCAGTAAGTCAAGGAGAGTCAGGTTCTCCGACGATTGTGTATCTTCGGCTGCCATTATGGACAAGGCTGCCGACGCTGTAGCAACGCAACCTGTTGGCGACATGGATCCCAAGCCCTTGGATTTGTGTTCATCGGGGGACATGTGTACGCAGCTGTGTACCCAGACCAGTCGCTGTGGTGGGTATCTCGACACGCCAGAGCATCTGAGGCATCACCTATCTCCCGTCTGCAACGACTCGTGCGACCACACGCAGTGCTACAACCCCAAACGGCTGGGCGAGCCATCTCTGCTGGACGAAATCTTCAAGCTCCCCGTCGAGCGCTCCATTTCGGTCCCCGCCCAGCTTCGACTTGCGCTCTCTCTCGTAAAAGGGGTGCTGCAATTCCAATCGACCCCATGGCTACAGCCCCTATGGCGCTTGCAGGACCTGTCCTTCTTCCAAGTCAACGAAGGACTCGCGGCATCGCTAGATACGCTCCACATCGGCACCGAGCTCACAAAAGGAAAGCAGCGCGACACCGTCATGGCCAACGGGTCGGAGGATCTCGCGAGCGCGCAGCTAGTGCACGGAGTCCGCAATCTGACCATGCACAGCCTCGGCGTCGCGCTGCTGCAGATCGGGCAGTGGGGCGCGCTGAAGCCGGAGGACATTGTCGAAGTGCGGCGCATCGCGGATCTGTCGGCGCGTGACTCTCGGCTGGGGCCCAGGTTCCAAAAGCTGACGCGGCAGTGCCTGGACTGCGACTTTGGTTTTGGCAAGGATCTCAGCCAGCCCGAGCTGCAGGGCGCCATCTATCGAGATGTCGTGTGTGAGCTGGAGGGGTTAATCCATACGCTGGAAGGGAGATTACCCGACGCCACCTCGGTTTTCTAAGAAACCGCTCAAAATTCGGTGGTGTCATAATTGGTGAGGTCATTTCAATGCCGGGTAGTGGAACAACCGTTCCTAAAGCGATTCAGACCTTTAGTCGGATGATTGGCAGTGGTAATTACAGGTGGTTGCATAGAACATATGGACACAAAAAGGACCAAGGAGTAACTGGTCGAAACTGATTGATGCTTTACTTTGAGCAGTGTCCCTCTCAATTCATGAACTTTCCACCACATCCACCACAGAGCTCAGCCGAGACTTCCTTTTCAATGTAATCGTGTAGGTCGCGGTTCTGTGTCATAGCCTTGACCTGTTGGGGCTTCAGGCATTTCAGCCCACAAACACTGCAGGTGTGGGTGCTGCCAGGGGCAATGATGGGGATTCCGGTAGACGCGCATTTCTCTATTACAAAAGAAAGAAATATTATTGGTTAGCGTTGCATTTTCAATAGAAACTCACATGTATCGATGATCGAGGGGGGAAAAGGGTGCTTACCAAACGAGTGCCCATTCCCGCACCGCGACGTGCGCCCCTGTGACTGCAGAGCATCCCCGCAAAACACGCAGACCTGGCTGAGGGCAACCTCCCTCATCTTCTCCCTGGCGGCATTCCTAGCCGAATGGTTGACCGACACCGAGTCGCTGGCCCCCGGTACGGGCGGCCCGCCGCCGTACATCCACTCCCACATACGGCCCTCAGTGCTGAGCTTTTTCATGGACAGGACGCGCTCGTCGGGCGGGGTGACGTTTTGGCCGAAGAGCACGCGGCACCGCATGCCCCCGAACGTGTGGCGCTCCGGCTTGATGGTGCTGTTTAGCGTGATGAAGATGGCGTGGGTGCCCCCGCCGGGGCTGGCCGTCATGCCCCAGGTGCGGATTCGCGTCATGTTCACCTTCTCCATCCCGGCCAACCGGTCGATCTCCCCCAGGTATTCCGTCTTACTGAAATCCTCGACGGATCCCCAGTCCGAGCCGTCGTCATCGTCCTCTTCATCATCTTCGTCTTCATCCTCGTCTTCCTCTTCCTCGCCGGCGGCATCCTCGTCGTTATCACCCTTGGGCAGTTTTCCTTCAGGGTTCAGCGGTCTGTATGCCAACGCTATTGGTTGCTTTTCCTCGATGAACTGTGTCATCTCAGTGGCCCATCTGGGTCTGGCATTGGGATTATTTGGATCGGATGCGATAGGGAGGTTGGTTTGGTACCAATCATGGTTCGAAACCGTCGCCGACAGGCGCACCAACGAGAAGTATGGACTCGGACCCGACTCGGAGAGGTTGGGGGGATGAATTACCAGACCAGTGATAGGGTTCATCGCCTGTTCGGCCTCTTCATCGGAAGCATAATTAGTGCCACAAACCTCAGGCGAGTGTGGCGTAGTCACCTCTGGGGGTGCCGAGCTATCGAAGGTAACTTGAAAGGGCTGGACTCTGGCTGGCGTGGCTATGATTCCACGACATACTCGGCCGCCTGCCACGGTCCATATCTAGATGACGGAGTTAGTGATGAGGAGATGTTGCAGTTCGCGACAGGCATACCATGTCTTCCCATTGGAGAAACGCATCGGGGGCGAGATGAATGCATATGCCATTCGAATCGGACGATTGAATGTCGACTTTAGGTGTCTCCATAGGTCTCCAAAAGCCTCGCATAGTGACCTCACGAAAGCCAACATAATGCCTTGTGATATACGACAGGATGCATGTTTTGTAGTTGCCGTTTTTCCTCAGCCATGGGCCCCATTGGAGAGCGAATGATGATCCGTGAGCGGAGAAATCGGGATGGGCCGGCTAGAGAGCTGTCAGTGACGCGCAACTCTGGAGCAAAGATATTGGGGAACGTACATCTCCTTTCGGGTGTGGACCGTCGGCCATGAAACGGACCACCTCCTCGACTTTCCACTCACCAGCACTTCCTGAGGGGGCTGCAGGGTCGTGCCTTGACTGAACGGCCAGGATGACGACCTCGTCTTCGTCATTCACATAAGCCAGGAGACTTCCGGAGTCTTCGGCCGCCTCTTTCGCCCACGCGAACGAGGTGATACGCTCCTTAGAGTAGTCGGACGTGTGACCCTTGGCCCGGGGAACAAGCAGATTATCACCCACGCTCCAGGGCACAACCCATGAGCTCACGGTCCTGACATTGCGTCCCTTCATTTTGATGGTGCCGAGGCCATCCGACACGCCTTCGCAGAAGATAGTGAGCGCGCCGGTGCCGGTGAGGACGGCCAGGACCGACCGCCGCATGAGCCCAAGCCCACTCGGGGACCACTCCACCGCCACGGCATGGTTCAAAGAAGTCCCGATATTAGCGACGAGACTGACACCGGCGCCGAAGGTGGGCGGGAAGTCCGGATACTCCTGCTCCGACGCGGTGAAGAGATGCCGGTTCAATTCCGGACGGCGGATCTCGACGACCGGGAACCGGAAGCTCACTTCATAGTACTGCCGCTGCGTCTCAAAGTCGGACCCGAAAGCACCGGCTGCAGTGGTCCCTCCGGACGGAAACTCGGGGAAGTACAAGTACACGCAGTCATCCGAGGTGATGGCGAGCTCTGCATCGGGCGACCAGGCAATGTTATGGGTGGTCAAGGGTACAGCGCTGATTCCAAAAGACTCCAACGGCAAAACATGGCCTCGGTCTTGTGTGGCCATATTTGCCGGTGCGAGGGGTCATCAAAAAGGAAGGACTAGTTGTTGATGGATCAGGGAGTGAAAATGATTGGACAGCATAGTATCTCTGCTCACGGACGGATTTGGAGGTTATGTTCTTGATTGGTCGCTGAACATGTCATTGTGTTGGGGCGGTCACGATCCTGCGATTAAGAACTTGGCCAAAACAGAGTTCCGAAAGATGATAATCATGGGAACTCGAATTCGAGTATCCAATCACTTATTTGAACCCCATTGCTTGTTGTTTTCTGACCCGGTCCTTGTTGTTACTGATGTCGATTGATCAAATTTGAATGGAAGTTGTAGCCCACCCGCACTGACTGGCAGCTGGCACATTTCAAGCCCCATCAATATGGCGGAACGGACTGCCAACACCCGCCCGTAGATTAGTGCAGCAGCTCAGATGCCTCCAAAGCGCATGCATTGAATACCAATGGCGACGTTATACTACCTAGGGTACAGACAGATGCAATAAATGGAAGTTCACATTGTATTTGGTTGCCATTTATTACACACATCTAGTAGCAATACTCGGCAGCATTATTGCGCTGGAAGTACAAGACTAGGTACCATTGATGGAAGGACTGACAACATCCACAGCACCCGCCAGTAGAGTATGTAGTTAAAATCTGGATGATCCAAACGTTACAAGATGAGGAATTGGTTTTAGGAAAGTTATGAAGCCTTGGACTAGAAAACGAGTTGGGTATTTTGGGGGTAGGAACGAAGCTTTTTGGACCTCCCACCGGTAAAGACCTTCGTTCTTACGGCAGGTAACAGGACTATCCGAGCCCCTGGAGGGTTCGTATGGTAGGTTTCGAGGCTGGCTAGCGTACGGGCTACGCGCCTCAAGCAACGGGTATCGGCCACCCGAGCTCCCATACAAACTACTCGTAACTTGACCCTCCGACAACTCACGATCCCGCGAGACGGCTTACCTTGAAATTTCGGCTACCCCCCTATTTTCGATATCGCCTTCTCGATCGGGACCGTTAAATAATAACGTAAAAGGCTCTTTTCGGGAGAAAAAGGGCTTCGAAAAGTGAAGTGGAGAACGCCTTAACTTTATTTATATAAGACGCTACAGGACTGGCCAATGAGAGAATTTAGGAGGCAATTAGCGTCTTTAGTATAATATTTAGACCCCTTAGGGAGATTACACCCCTGATAGTATATAGGAACTTCGTTCTAATTACTAATGGAATAGCTGGCAATTATTATGGCAAGCCATATGTCGTCAACTGATATGGCGCCTGTTATGGCGAGGGCTCATGACGCATATCGGGCTGCAGGCCTAGATCCCGAGCCTGGTCAGTCATGCCTAAGGAGTCGAGCAGCTTATAGAGAAAAAGCTTACCTGACTTGTCTCTCTCGGCGGACTGGCAAAAGCGTACCACCAGCTCCGCCAGCTTCTCGTCCGTCAGCTCCTGCATCCGTAACGCAAGATGCCAGTGCATAACCGAGCCCAGGCGGCCATGCGCCGGGCGTCGACGGTGCCCTCGTGATGGCGGAACTCATTCATGAGCTTCAGGGCGTATAAAATACACGATGAAAGTAACGGGTCCTGAGCTGAACCGCTTACAAACCCTTTCAATCATCAAATCTCAAGCATTATAGCAAATCAAAGGCAATGTACATTAGTTGGAGTCTCGAATTACTGGCTCTGCGCAAAAAAACTGAAAATTATATGTTTATGCTTCCAAGTACGAACCCAATCCCCAAAGGGCAACACACCCTGCGAGAGCTGTTGCTCCTACCAGCTTCTTGGTCCACCAGTTATCATCACTGAGTGGTTTTGTAACCTGCTGCACCTTGGGCGCTGACTTCGTGATGTGGCTCTCATTTTTTGCGGCGGCCAGTTCTTCCTCCCGGGCAAGTTCAGAGAGCCGAGCAATGGTCTTGCTGAGCGAAATCAGCTCATCGTCGATCATCGTGGTGTTCCTAGTCCCGTCGATCTCAACATTCTGTACGTTCCCGAAGAAATCCGTCAACAGCCGACTGCGCGCCGCGTCCGCGCCGCCTTTGAAGAGGTCGTACCGCACGCCAGCATGCGAATGGATCTTCTCGTAGCTGTAGCTGTCGAACAGGTCGCCGATCGTCTTCTTGCTGCTCGTGTCGCGCACCTCGGATTCGAGGAACTCCAGGTTGTAGTACGTGTACCGGTCGATGACGGCGACGCCGACGTCGTTGTCGGCGTGGTGCGAGTACGAAGACTGGTCGAGCTCGGACGAGCCCGTCGCGATGATGTTGGGGGAGTAAAGCTTGCTATACATAGTGTTGGCCTGGCAGGTGTCGATCATGAAGAGGATCTCGTGGTATCGCTTCTTCTCCCACATCTGCTCGAAGGCATCGGCCAGATCCGGGGCCCCGATCTCCTCGGCGTCCTGGAACTTCAAGAACTCGTTGCCGCCGTGGCCTGTCATGTAGACGAAGATGTTGCTGCGATCATCTGTAAGAAGGCGCTTACTTCGTGGCATCTCCTCGCCAACTCGATCGGTCAACAGCCGTATGAAGTTCTCGACGGTAACCTCGTAGCCTCGGTAATCGACTTCGATGTTGTCGCCGTACAGATCGACGGCACGGTCCGAGTTGCTGTAGACTGTGCCGGGGAACGCGTTTCTGGGGTTGCAGGCCATGTCGTCTGGCAGCATCAGGATGATCTGCGAGTCGGGTATTCCTAGTCGCTTGACGGTTCGGTACATCGACAGTACGTTGGCGAGGTGGCGGTAGTTGAACCAGAAGCGCGACGTGCCCACCAGAACTGCCCAGTTGCTGGTGTGCAGGCCTGCTACCAGAGTCAGCAACGGGGCCAACAGCAAGTATGCCAAAGGGAGCTTCATGGTGATCGATGGCTTGTTGTTGTTGTTATTGCGGTGGTGATTCTGGTAAGCTGGAAAGGAACGTGGCAGAGGCGAACCCCTGTGGTGAGGTTGGATTAACTCAACGGGAGGTGGGAGGTAAGCTCAGACAGTCTGCTGAATAATTGGCAGCAACAGCGACAGCAACGCTAAAGCAGCAAGTGGGATAAACGGCTTATGTAATGTGATGCCAGTGGGGTAACCGGGGAATAGAGGGGTGGAGTCCTTACCGGGCCACTAACTCGGCCACCCGGTAGCACATCCCCGACAACACCTGAAAAACTGGCCGCAATGTCTTCGTCTGATAAGCCCAAATGGTTCAGCGGTTTCGTGACCTGTTGGAAGGGACTGCACGGTCGTCAGCTCTGGTGACGGCGGCGAGGGGCAGAACCATCCAACCAGATAAAGAAGACTGTGAAAAAATGACAGCCTACCGAGGACGAATGACACACGTGTAACACAAGGATGGCGCAATGAGACCTCCCTCTCAGGGGGCCCAATCCTGGTGATGATAAGACAAGAAAGAAGAAGTATTAATCTTGTTCGGGGTTAGGAGGAATAAGAAATGCCAAGACGAACAAGCGATATATATAATCTTTAGGTATATATTCTCTAGCAGCTTGACTGCGCCCCTTCTTCATTCTGTGTGCCTCACTCGAGCCCCCCTCTCCCTCTCTCTTTTCACATTGGGTCTTTCATGGGAACGACATGGCTGGTGACAAGAAGATGCCTTCAGTTCTCATCGAGCTTGAGTCAAATACGGTAGAGTTTGTGCAGCCGGAGGAGTCGCTACTATACTTGAGCAAACGTATGATGCCCGGGGACTTGGCATCTCGGATGTTATAGCAGGCAACGACAACCCACCATGCTTGGGCGGCATCGACCAGAATACTGCATACCTACCTCATGAAGGAGTATAATAAGTCGCAGAGTGGATCAGTATGCGCTCTAGGGATCGGGATTGCTATTAAAAGAAGGACTGACCCAAGCAAAGGTGTGAGTGGACTGGATGTGTCCGATATACGTGACCTTTTCCGCATTGACATGGACAGTGACGGCTGTCGCAGCCAGTCTTAATCCAAACGCGAGAAATGTTTGGATCGAAGTTAAACAGACCTGCCCAATCATTTTCTGCGTCCCTTAGGCCTCCGACTTGGCAGGTGCGCTTGTGTTCGTCCGCAACATTGCTTGCGCAGGTTGGTGTTTCTGCTTGCGCAGGTTAGTGTTTCTCGACAAGGCAAGTCATACTGGATGCAGGCCCACCTGGGTAAGGACCGTAGGTTGTTTCTTGCTCGTGTCAGTGGTGTAGGATGGGAAAATGAATACCAAGCGGCAAGAATGGCCAAAGGCAGCCTTTGCATGTAGACATGTGCTTTTGGGGCACCTGGAGGAAAGCATCATCCATCATCAAGCTGTTTTGAATGCTTGCTTTCCCGAGGTCGTATCCATGGGAACCAACTAGCACAGTTTCTCCGAAGGTACACGATAGGTACGACGTCTTCATTTTAAGTTTCCCCTCCACACGAGAGTAACCTGGTTTCAATGGGTTTTCGAAACGGAATGAAATCGAAGACGTTGACGCATTTCCATGTGATTGTAGACCGTCCCATGTTATGGCAAGTATCTGTTCCACATGGCGGTAGCTAGCCGTACAGGAGGTTTTCAACTATTGACTTCCATTCATACTACAGTGTCGTTGCTCAACATGCAACAGCTAACGCCACTGCCCACCGGGCATCCTTCAGTCCAGTGCTAGAGATAATTATGGGACACTGAGATGATGATAGTTATGGATGCTTGCTTGGGCGCTCAGGTCTTGAAGAAAAGGGGCGTACCAACCGCCGAGATTGCCCTTGAGGACGACTGGTTGAAACTGAATCGTTGGTTGGAGGTCCTGCACAAGTTGCCCCAACAAAGGAGTTGGAATTCAACATGTGCATGGCTACTACTCACTGTTTTCGATTATGAAATGATGCAACACACGATGCATTGTATTGAATAGAGTAGGAATTACCCCAGATCATTAGATGCTCGTTCGACGGGACGGCAGCAAATGCGTGACCTGCATCTGTCAAATCGTGAGCCGAGGCTTGGCTTGGCTTGTAGCTGCATCCGGATGACATAACAAACAAGCTCATGGTAGCATTGATTGAAACATGGGCTAGTGACCAATACCCGGGTGGGTTGGACTGGAACGCCTTAGGCGGCTAAGCACGATGATGGAAGAGAAACGCGAACAATCAGTGACCAAACATGCATGTGTTTGATGCACTAAATAAAAGCTGTACACGGTCTCCAGTCCCGACTAGTCGGGCCAGTCAGAAGCCCATTCTCGTGCCTGGTGCACCACATTCCAGCTGCTAGCGGTCCTAGCCCCCGCTCATTTCAAGGGTCCTGGTCCAACTGATCCATCCTTCTTTTCCCAGTTTGTCCCACCTCGCAGCCCGGACAAGAGAAAAAAAAGGGTAGTCGAGCTAGAGAAAGAGGGCAGTTCAACCTGCTGCTGTTGCTGCCGCCGCCGTTGTTTGGACAGCGTCTTTCTCGGACTGATGACAAACGTGAACTCTGCGTTGTCTTGTCTCATCTCTCTCATCCTTCTCTCTTGTTTTGAGTTCGTCCAGATCCATCACCGCTACCGCAAGTAGGTTCCAGGCACGAACGCAACCTGCAGCAAGGCAAGACAACGGGACGATGCTGAAGGTTTGGGACTGCAGAGGTTCCACTGCTACGTGACTGATGATCGCCCAATCCAGCCGTCATCCCCTTACGATCTTGCTCAATTTGCCAGTCCACCGGAGAAAGGGCCATTAAGCCGCATTTAACTGCGAGAGCCTTACCGTTAACTTGTCTCGTACGGCCAACGGTGGCCTGACTCGCGCAGCTAAAACACCACAAACCAATTCCACGAGGACGAAGGACGACTGCCTGCACGGCACCTCTACATCCGTCTTCTTCCCAGGCAGATCCCTAATTCGACTCAACCCTCGAATTCTCCCACCAGAACCAAGACGATACCATGGGGCGCCCTCCTGCCTATGTCTTCATTGTGAGGCACGGCAACCGACTGGATGCCGCCGACAAACAGTGGCATCTGTCTTCGCCCGCCCCCTACGACCCGCCCTTGACTTACGGAGGATGGCTGCAGTCACGGATGGTAGGCGCTCGCATAGCGTCCATTATACAAGATCGCGAAGCCGAGGAAGAGGCAGCCGCTGCGGTCAACCAAACTCCGCGTAAAAGACGACGATACAATGTCATCCTGCACAGCTCGCCTTTCCTTCGGTGCGTGCAGACCTCGATAGCCATCAGTTCGGGCCTGGCTTTGGAACCTTCGCCCTCGCCCTCTCGCACACCAACCAACGGCCAGTCGCCTCGCACAAAACCTACACGAGTAAACCAGATCTCCTCATTTTCGAATCCGGCGCCCTCACGGACACGCCCTGCAATGGTCCCCGAGAACGACTCAAGCAATACAGCTCAGAGCCCCATACACATCAAGCGGTCGGTTCTCCGACTCGATCCCTTTCTGGGGGAATGGGCATCACCCGATTACTTCGACCACATCACACCACCCCCAAGATCAGCACTGATGCTAGCGTCTGCGAAGGCTGAACTACTGCGGAAGGAGGACTACAACAGTTATGCCCACTTCAACGCAAAACCAGTGCCCAGCACCCCCAGCGCCCTGTGGAACTCGCCTTCCTTGCGCAGCCCTCTCGCGACCCATGCCGAGTCGGCAGACGATGGCCATCCAGGCTCTCCTGGACTAGACAGTCTCTCCAAACTAGATGAAGCACTTCCTAGCCCAGCGCTCAAGTCCCCTTGGGCAGTGGCACGCCGTGGGAGCATTGCCACTACCCCCGTTGGCTACAGTGCACCCACACCACCTTACGCTGTTTCGGCTTCCGATCCGATACCTATTGGCTACGTAGCACATGCACGGGACGCTTGTGTGGATGTTGACTACCAATGGGACTCATCGCGCGATAGTCTTGCATGGGGCGATGGTGGTGTTTTGCCTGAAGAATGGGCAGCGATGCACCAACGTTTCAGAAAGGGTTTGAAGCGGCTGGTCGAGTGGTATTCGACAACCGATCGCCCCGGAGACATGGTGACTAAAATGTCTTGCACGGTGAAGGTGCCACATGGCAACGGTACGCAAAGTGAAAGTGCAGTCGATGAGGGGGACGACGATGTCGAGACCGAAAACATTGTGGTGTTAGTATCGCATGGTGCCGGCTGCAACGCTCTAGTAGGCGGCGTGACTGCTCAACCCGTGCTGGCAGATGTTGCCATGTCATCTCTTACCGTGGCGAGGAGGCGGCCTGCATATGACAGTGCCAACTCCATCGATGCCAGTGCCTTGGCATCGCTAGACGATGCATTCTCACGGCGGAAGATGTCGATACCAGACATGTACGAGATGACCCTGTTCGCGAACAGTGACCATCTTCTGCCCGGAGCTGGGTCGCTGAGTAGATCGTCAAGCATCAACGGGAACTCCCGAGGACGGTTTGGTGGGCCTATTTCTCCTCTGCGGGACGCCGGCTTCGGTGCGCAGTACGCACAGGGCTCGCCGGTCCATCGCAGCAATTCCGTAAACGCGTCATTGGGAAGCATGCGGCGGTCCTCTCATGCTCCTAGTATCAGCGCGAGAGTGAGCCAAGCCGACAAGGGTGGCATCACCGTTGGAAGTGGCGTAACGACTTTCATCAAACCCACCCACACCCGATCGAATTCTAACGGGCTGTGGGAACCACGACAAGACGCAGAAAAGGCGCAGGAGGATCTGCCGATAACACTCAATTTCGAGCACGAAAAGGAGGCGAAGAAGCCCGCGCCTTTAGACCTGAAGGCTGATAAGGACGAAAAGAGCGACAATCATCTGCCAGTCCAGCCACCTGAGACCGCGGTTGACGACAGCATCGACGAAAAAACCAAATCGCATAGCGAAGAGCGCGGTGCCGTTGCCGGAGCACCTTCTCCAAGCCTCTGGGGCAGCGGTGGCGGTGGAGGCGGCGGAGGAGGGGGAGGAGGCGGCCTTTGGGGCGCGCCTCGACCACCGGGCGAAGCCGAAAGGATTCGCGATCTGACTTCGAGTAAGAGACGTTGGACCGTCAATGAGCGTTGAAAAGGAAAGGTTACACGCCGAGTGCATACAGAGGCGTTAATGGGATGATAAGCCGGTTTTCTGCATAGCTCTCTTGAAATAAGAAGAATGTCTTGCCATATTTCCATACTATATCTTGAGTAATCTATCTACCGTCGCTCTTCCTACATTGACGTTTT
This sequence comes from Arthrinium phaeospermum, assembly GCA_006503535.1. NCBI lineage: Eukaryota > Fungi > Ascomycota > Sordariomycetes > Amphisphaeriales > Apiosporaceae > Arthrinium > Arthrinium phaeospermum. The sequence goes on along the minus strand of QYRS01000002.1, from coordinate 2,087,400 downwards.
TGTTTGTGCCCATAACCCTAACATGCTCATGACCGACTGCCTCTACAGTGAGTGGCAGCGCAATACAAATGCCTAGGCCAGTGAGCTTCAAAATGATCGGCAAAATGTATTTTGTCCGTAGAGTTCGCGTAATGCGGCCAACCCGTAAGCTAGCGTAAGGGGGGATGGAAGTTAGCTTTAGCCTCCCTTGTCTTGGGCTTAACTAGTCGGACGCTTCTCCTTTGACCCGAGAAACAGAAAGGGCGACAGTAATTGGATGGCGCTCGACAAGTTGGTTGCACGATGCACGGCGGCGCATTGCATGCACTGCAGGTAAGCAAGTTGGGGAGTATGCACGCCGTCTGGGGGCGGCTGATTGGTCTTACATACATGAACTCACTTTATTTTGCAATGTACGACTGGCATTGGTATGAGTGATTTTTTCGAAGTCAAGTGTTCAAACATTGCGACGGTTTGGATATGTGAGAGGACATCACGGTGGCCGCGTCAAGGGGACCCTGCGCATTGACAATGGTCTGGTGGATTTGGATCTTGATCTGATAAAAACTCCATCGCCTCGATAAGTACTTCTCGGCTCAGATTGAGTGCCATTGCCAGCCGAGGCACTGACGTCGTGGGGGAACACAAGGGGAACAGTGCGCACCCCGGTAGATTTTTTTATTATTAGTGTCGGCTACTACATAGCACAGCTTGCTGATTGCGTCGAATCGCATTCCAGTTCCAAAAATCGGTTACGGCCAGGAAGCAAATGATAATGCCATTGAATTTTAGATTCACCTGAAGTTCCTTGTCAACACAGGTGAAAATTCCCATCGGTATGGTAAGCGAGACGCATACCCCAATCAGACCTTGCAGACAGACATTTGCTGAGTACATTGTGTCCAATGTCTTGGGTCGATCCCATGCTGCTGAGATTTGGTGCTTCCGTACCCCCGGACCTCCGCGTAAGTGTGTACATGTAGTTGTCCATTGATATGCGTCGATCTCCAATCTGTCCTTCGGCGATTATTGTGTTGCCTCCAAAACGCAGCAAAATGACCAAGACTGCCTGCCGGCTTACCCAGTGTTGCCAAGAAAGCTGCTTGGTGCTTCCACCCCTCCGCAAGCTGACGAGCGACGACTAAATCCACATCCACTTGCGCCAGATCCGTGGGGAAGTGGGTCGCTATCACAAGCCGAGGGAAGTTCCTCAATTGGCAGCGCAGCACGGGACTTTGGCCCGGACTTTATTACATCAGTCGCCCATGCAAAACATCCTCCCAGCCGCCTTTTGCTGTTTGCGACCATAGATCAACCGTTTTGTCTCTCCACGACTTGTTTTGTGACAATTTCTCTATACGATTTACCTACACCGCAACACCTTCGAAATATACAGGCCAACCCCCCTGCTCTCTCACCCCCCCTCCAACCCTCCCAACCCCCAGCCAGCCAAAATGGCCTCAGAACCGCCCAATCCCTCGTCCGGCAGCATCGACAGCAAGCTGCGCTCCGCCGTCCCCTCGCCCGTCGCCCACAAGCTGCCGCACATCCCCAACTCGGGCGACGAGCTCAAGGCCGAGATCAAGCAGGAAGCCAAAGCCGCCGCCAGCAGCGGCCTGTCGCAGCTCCGTTCCTTTGCCGCGGGCGGCTTCGGAGGTGTATGCGCCGTGGTCGTCGGGCATCCCTTTGACCTGGTCAAGGTCCGCCTCCAGACCGCCGAGCGCGGCGTCTACAACAGCGCCATTGACGTCGTCCGCAAGAGCATCGCCCGCGATGGCCTGAAGCGGGGGCTGTACGCCGGCGTCAGCGCGCCCCTGGTGGGCGTCACGCCCATGTGTAAGTAGTAGCCTGTCCCCCACCCTTCCTAGTTGCGCTCGTTTTCCCGCCCGGCTCCTCATGAGACTGACTCACACCATCTGCGCGCAGTCGCCGTGTCCTTCTGGGGCTACGACCTAGGCAAGCAAATCGTCACCTCCGTCTCGACACCTGAGATCTCGCCTGCGACGGGCCGGCCGACGCAGCTCTCGATCGCGCAGACCTCGGCCGCGGGCTTCTTCAGCGCCATCCCCATGACGGCCATCACGGCGCCCTTTGAGCGCGTGAAGGTGATCCTGCAGGTCCAGGACCAAAAGACGAAGCCCGGCGAGAAGCCCAAGTACAATGGCGGCCTCGACGTCGTGCGCCAGCTCTACCGCGAAGGCGGAATCCGCTCCGTCTTCCGCGGCTCGGCCGCCACGCTGGCCCGCGACGGCCCTGGCAGCGCCGCCTACTTCGCCGCCTACGAGTACTGCAAGCGCAAGCTGACGCCCGTGGATCCCAAGACCGGTCAGCCCAGCGGCGAGCTGTCCCTGCTCGCCGTCACCGCCGCGGGCGGCGCCGCCGGCGTCGCCATGTGGATCCCCGTCTTCCCCGTCGACACGGTCAAGTCGCGCCTGCAGACCGCCGAGGGCAACCCCACCCTCAAGGGCGTCATCCGCGAGGTCTACGGCCGCGGCGGCGTCAAGGCCTTCTTCCCCGGCTTCGGGCCCGCGCTGGCTCGTGCGGTGCCGGCTAACGCTGCGACCTTCTTGGGTGTCGAGCTGGCTCACCAGGCCATGAACAAGGTGTTTGGTTGAAGGGAGTGAGAATGAGACAGAATAGACGCAGCCACAAACAACTTAAGGCCTCAAGGGTCTTGGATTGGAAGTGAACGATCGAAGCGAGGGGAGGCGAAGAGAAGGTTGTTGGCGAGGCAAGGGAAATGAGGCGCCAAGCAAGGCCTACCCGGAGGGTCTGTCGGCTCCCAACGCCTGGATTGGAAGCTGGTGCCCATTGATAGGAGCGATCAACAGGAGCTCCCAGCAACAACAGTCATTGGCTCGGAGGAGGGGATTAGGAGGGGATTGAATGACATACCTACTCACACATATAGATAGCGTAGACGTGGGTGGGTGGCCACTGGCTTTTTGTCTTTCGAAGCTTGCCTAGACCTCAATTACAAGTAGCCACCTAGGTACATAGATGTACTGGTTCGAACAATCCGCGTTGTTTCCAAATCAAACGAGCTGTTGTGGTTTTGTATTCTATGCGCGACTTTGAGCATAATAAACAACACTGTTTCTAGCTTATCGCATTTTCACCTGCACGTCACATGGCACTCACTGATGTCCCCCCTCTCTAGAAATATTAAAGCGTGAGACCTCTGGCTAAGTTTGAACGTTTTTCATTTAATCTCGTTTGAATGTCAAATATAGCTTTTATCTAGTATCGGATCTGTTATACGTAAGGTTGGTTGGATATACAGTTATACAGTCGTTATGTACGTCTATTTGAACCCGGGGCTCTTTGGCGCCAGCGAGCTCAACCGCCCCATGCCGCACCAGCACGCCGTGTCGCCCTCCCGCTCCATCTGCACCGTGCTGTCGATGCCGTGCTCCAGAAGGTAGCTCCCGACGCGCTCCCGGACGTCCTCCATGTCGACGCCTCGCACCGCTGCCACGTGGATGACACCGATGAGTTTCGTTCGGGACTCGCAGTTGCCCGTCCGGTCGTCCTCCCAGACCTTGGGGACCGCGTAGGACGCAACCCCGCGCACGCCCGTAATGCCGGACAGCGTGTTCCGCAGGTTGTACTCGGTGTCGTCGGGGTTCGTCAGCAGCAGCTTGTGCGCGGACGACTTCACGAGCGGCACAGCGGTCATGCCGATCAGGTACGCAATGAGGAACGAGGCAACGGGGTCCCAGCCGGACCAGGGAATGAAGTATGTCAGGATTGTCGAGAAGATGACGGATGCGCTTCCTAGAGTGTCGGCCAGGATATGCAGATAAATTCCATGCATATTCTCGTTGTCGTGGGAGTGGCCATGAGAATGGCCGTGGGAGTGGCCGTGATCGTGTCCATGGTCGTGTCCATGGTCGTGGCCGTGATGCGCATGCGATCCGAAGGCGAAAATGCCCAGCAAGTTCACAATTAAGCCCAAGGTGCTGACCACGAACAAGTCTAGTAGTCGCTTCGTCTCCCTGCCCTCCATGAGGCGCTCGACACCTTCGAACATGATTTCAACGCTAATAAGTCTGAACCAGGATATTAGTACCCTGCGATCGATGAATATCAAGTCTTCACTTACATCAGGAAGATGCCATTGGCGAAACCACTCAGGGTCTCGATTTTCCCGAAGCCGTAGGGGAATCGTTCACTGGGCGCCCATTTGCTCATGACCGCCGCGAATAGCCCCACAGCCAAGGCCACACAGTCAAAAAACATGTGTATACTGTCGCTGAGCAAGCCCAACGAGTCGGTCACGTAGCCGTAGAAGGCTTGGACAGCCATGAAAGAGAAATTGACCCTGGCGCACAATTGTTAGCTTAAAGTCGCATCTCTGCCTTAGGAAACTGAAAATAACGTAGGATGGCATACACCATGAAATAGAATATGCGCCTCGAGTCCTTCTCGGTCATGACCGAATGTATAAGCGGCCATCGGGCGGCATATGGTAGCAACAAGCCAGTAAATTTCGAGTAATGCGCCGCATGAACATGGCCATGGTCGTGAGTATGAGCATGAGCGTGGGCGTGACTATGGCTATGGCCATGGCCATGGTCGTGGTCGTGGTCGTGATCGTGATCATGCCCATGATGATCATGGTGGTGGCCTGAGTGACTATGGGCATGGCCATCTCCTGAGTGGCTATGGTCGTGGTCGTGGTCATGGTCGTGATCGTGATCGTGGTGGCCGTGGTTGTGGCCGGCAGGGGATCTGTCGAAGTAGGCAGAACCGTTCATGCCGGGCGTGGCAGGGGACGCATCTTGGACTGGACTCAACCCATTGCCCATCATCGCATTACCCGAGGTCTTCCGAGAAAGCGGCGAGGGGCGGTTTTCTCGTCGCGACAGGGGCAGGACAGAGTTGGCCTTATACTGCGTCGTGTTCTGGGTGTGCGCAGCGGCCGCGTGGGCCGGGGAGTGGTTGTCGCTGTCGCTGCGGTACTGGTCATAGCTCTGGCTGCGACTGTGGTTGCCATGGCCGTTGGCGTAGGCATTCAGCGACTCGAGGCTCTGGCTGTAGGAGTGCATGCTGGCGTTGCTGCCCCGGTCGGATCGTCTCGAATGGCCAAAGGTTGGCGGCGAACGGGAGTGGGAGTGAGAGTGGACGTGTTCATGGCCATGATGGGCATGGTTGTGGGGCAAGGGAGGAGTTGGAAGGGCATATGACGATGCCATGGTGTTATCGAGAATTTGCGAGTCGCGCAGATTGCAGACGCAAGACGCAGTTTTGGTGTTTGTGCCACTTCAACAAGGAAGCTTAATAGAAGGTTGCGGCCTAGTGTCTGTCGTCGCAACTGTCGGTCCTGCACAGCAAAGTGGTGGATTCGAGGTCAGTGCGACCCCCGAGCTTGTATCAGCTAGCACTTCATGGAGTGTCGAATTGGAATGATAAAATGGGGGTTGAAGCAATGCAATTCCTCCAAAGCAAAAGTTGGAATTCCCAGGTATGGAGGATCGTTGACGATGCGAAGGGTATGGGATTGTATTGGAACAGAAACGGTCGAACGGATTCGTCGCGTTGTCTCACGGAGACTTCTTGGAAATGTTCGATTGACCCCGACACACACTTTCTCTTCGCGAAAGGGGGGCGCACCAATAGCGCGGGACGGGGCGTAAGGGAAGGCGACCGGCCTTGTAACCTAAAGACCAAGACCAGCGAGAGCGAGGCCGCCAGGTTATTCTAGTCCAGTCCGTGCCACAATTATGATGTCGTCGTGTCGTCGTCTCAATCAATACTTCTATCAATGCCTGCCAATTCCCGACCTAGAAGAACAGAGTGAGAGGGAAAAAAAAAGAAGAGGAAAGCCCAGGAAGAGAAGAAGAGAGGCTAGCCGACAACATGTTGTTGTCCTGCCCAATCTGGGTCGGGTATTGTCTATCGCCAAGCTAATCTCCATCCCCCTGCTCTGCTGCTGCTGCTTGCTTGCTTGCTGCAAGCCGTTGTTGACCTGCCTGCCTGCTGATGGGGGTTACAAGGTTCGGAAACTTGACAAGCACTAAAATTGGCGGAGCTAGGCCAGTGATCCATCCCCTCATCCTCATGCCATCAAGGTGACAGGAAACAATCTTCAGACGCATAAAAATAACCACGGTGGAAAAGTCCCACAATCTCTACCTAAGGAATAACAGACCAGAAGCTGTATACAATCTCTTGGACCTACAAAGGCTTGGACAGCTACAGTACAGTGCATAGAGTGCGGTGCATGTACCGGTAGTGTGCATGTTATCTTGGAGGGTGTGGCGGTCTTCCCTTGCATCGTCATTCACTGCATTCATTATCTTTAGCGGGGAAACACAAGGCAAGGCCTGCCCCCATTTGCCATTGACGCTTCTGATTTGGTGTCTGAGTCTGGAGTGATACGCTAAGATTTGGCACACCTGCTGCTGCAAGGTCCCCCAAAGCAGCCGTGATTGAGCTCAGAGCTGAAAGCGTACAGCGAGGCGGCTATCTCGGGTAATTGATGATAGCGTGTTAGCGGGGAGTCCGTGCTGCTTTCCTACAGTAGCTGCAACCGAGTTTCACCAATCTTCATTCAAGCTTGGTTGGACCTGAGTGATGGAGTGACGGGTAGCGCCAAGCATTAATCAATTGAAGGATTGCAAGCTGGCCAAGTCACATTTTACATGCAGATGCCATCCCAAGAGACCGGAATACTAAACCCAATTCTGACTGGATGAAGCTTGAATGAACCTTGAGTAGGTAAGTTGAACCTCACAGCTGTCGCCGGTAATGTCTGCTTACAATCACCACCAGGAACAAGTACACATTAACAAAAATAACATCTTGCCTTTTGGTACAGGCCCGCTGGTTACACACTGGTTACATACTGATGGTTTCCTTATGAGAAGCCCAACATCAGTACCAGACCTCACCTCCAAGACCCACTGCCTCAAGACTGGGCCATGGCAATCTTAGTCATCTTTCTTACGAGTCTACTGGCCGTCATCATCGTCTTCGCTATCATGGTGCTGCCTTCGCGATATGTCAAACACTCGCCAGCCACTAAGGAGTCGACGAGGGTCCAGGTCCTCGTGCTGGGTGACATCGGACGCAGTCCTCGTATGAACTACCATGCACGGAGTATTGCTAGTCATGGCGGCTATGTAGATCTCATAGGATATGATGGTAAGCCTAACGTCGTTCGATATCCGGAGCACTGGCATTAACACTGAATAGAATCGCCGATTCTTCACGACCTCCTGAGCGATGAGCATGTTAAGGTGTATGGACTCGCTACACCACCGGCTGTACTCAAGTCGCTTCCATTTCTGGTTGCTGGGCCGCTTAAGGTTCTCTGGCAGATATGGACTCTGATCCGTGTACTCGGCTACGACACTCCGCCAGCGCGCTGGTTGCTGGTCCAGAACCCCCCTTCTATTCCCACGATGGCCATTGCCCTTGTCATTTGCTTTTTGCGCAATACTCATCTCATAATCGACTGGCACAATTATGGCTGGACCATCCTCGCCGGCACTCGTGGGGCAGACCACCCATTCGTCAAGATGTCCAAGGCCTACGAATGTGCCCTGGGTCGGGCTGCGCCCACCGCCAACATCACCGTGACCCACGCCATGGCGAGACAGCTGAAGGAAGCGCCATATCATATCAAAACGCCCATTCTGACTCTGCATGACCGTCCAGCCGACATCTTCCAGCCTCTCCAGTCTGAAAAGGTTCGGAGAGCCTTCTTGGAGAAACTGCCCGAGACCAAAGACATGGCCCACGATATCGGGGCGGACAAGGCGAGGCTCGTCGTGAGCAGCACCAGCTGGACACCCGACGAGGACTTCTCGCTCCTCCTGGACGGGCTGGTTACATACGCTAAGGTATACAACACCCCTATTGTCGCCATCATCACGGGCAAGGGCCCGCAAAAGGCCTACTACCTGGACCGCATCGCGCAGCTGACACGTGAGGGACAACTGCCCAACATCCGCATCGACACGGCCTGGCTGTCGATGGAGGATTACGCCACCCTGCTGAGCTGCGCGGACCTCGGCGTCTGCCTGCACATGTCCAGCTCCGGCGTCGACCTGCCCATGAAGGTCGTCGACATGTTTGGGTCCGGCCTGCCCGTGGCGGCCTACGCCAACTACGAAAGCTTCGGGGAGCTGGTAAAGGAAGGGGTCAACGGATGCGGCTTCGAGACGGCGGACGAGCTGGCGGCCACGCTGGGACGCCTGTTCAGCGAGGAAGGCTCCCACGAGCTGAAGCACCTGCGAGAGGGTGCCTGCAAGGAGGGCAGTCTGCGTTGGGATGAGGAGTGGGATCGTGTCGTTGGTCGCGTGCTTGGCGTGATTGAGTAGACTTTGGCTTCAAGAATGCAGAGACGAATTCAATGTACTACGCTCACGTATGTCTTCCAGTTCATTTCTCGTAATTTGTTCCGTTACTGTATCCAAAACCACTCCCAGACCCAACTTGGCAAGGCCATAGTCCTCCCATCAAATTACAATTGAATACGCCCATTCCAAGTGCTCATTCTCCCCATCAATCTCAATTGCCCTTCCCTCGACCGGCGATGCGCGTACCCTCGAAGTTGCTTACTCACTACCCCTGAGCCCCTACCCCCATGAACCAGACCACGGGCGCCTTGTCCGTGAACCGCTTCTCGTCCTCCTCGAACCGCTGCTTCTCCTCGGCCGGCGTCTTGGTCAGCATGTCGTTGACGGCGTCCATGCCCGGCCACTCGGCCTCGAAGATCATGACGTACGGACCCCCCGCGCCGCCGCCGCCGCCGCCGCTGGCCGGGGATTGCGACTGGAGCGCGCGGTAGCCGGCGAGGCCGTACGGTTTCCAGGCCGCGGCCACTGCGGGCACGTGGTTGGTCAGGTAGTACGTGCTGTTGAAGACGGGCGTCGCGGGGTAGGCGATCAGCATGGTTACGCCATCCCCCGCGGCGGCGGCGGGGTTGCTACTGCCGGCGAGGACTAGTAGTGCGGGATGCAGCCGCATCTTGAAATGAGGTGCCCTGGGGCAGTTGAATGGTTGAGGCTACCAGTGGCTTTGGTAAGGGTCAAGAATCACGTACGAATAGGATTTGCTTTTCTTCTGTTTGATTCAACTAGGGGATAGTCAGATTGGGGGAATCAGAAGCCTTTGTTAGGTGACTGCTTTGGAGCTATGTGAAGACAGGTGTAATCATTCTTGGAGACTTTGAAGGGTGATATGAAGGAGACTGAGAACTGAAGATAAATCGGGCCAAGCGCACTCCCATGAAGGTATCGGTACTTAGTTAGGTGATGGTCAACTCCATATCATTGGATGTCGCGGGGGTTGGTAATTTCGCGTTTTGGCTAAAATGTAGTTGTCATATGCCTTCGGAACCTGTAAAATTCCCATAGTGGCAAGACTGAATAGCCATGCGCCAAACATCCACGCACCTTGTCATACGTTGGTCGATGGATGAAGCCCGTGTCGTGTCGTTATGACACTGACGAGCTACCCCTATCTTAAGCTCACGACACTTGGACGGAGGCCCCGTAAATCCAATTTCAAAGTACGACAGCCATCCAAATTCGAGGACCTTGCACAAGACGAACCTTCACTCAGTTGCATCAATCACCAAAGCTCTGTTTCGTAACGCTCCGGCAGTTATGGTTCAGTTCGTACTTCGCCTTGGACTTATCTTCGTCCTCTCCAGCTATACAACCACTTAGACCTAGCCAGCCTATATCGTTCCTCCATTGGTTAGTTTAGATCGGACATGAAGTATCGAACACGTATGTCATGATGGTATTTCCCTGGCCGATCTCATCACCATACAAAACTATATACAATCTTAGACCTGCTGCGTCATTCTGTCAAGAGCAACGTCCATACTCACTTGGCCGAATCGTCCCACCTCCATCACTATCCTCATTGTGTGTGTGTTTTATACAAAAAGTATTGACCCTCGTTAATATTCATCAATTATCGCATTTCTGAGAGGGGTTATTTATTTGCTTTCCTTTCTACTCTCCTTGTTTCCTTCTCGTGTCGCGGTCAATCAATCCTCGCCCAAGCTCTCGCGGACGCATTTCCGGACGCGCTTGCGGAACTCCTTGGGCCCGCCCTCGCGCTCGGCGCGCAGCAGCTTGGCGGCGTCGAGGTTGGCGGGGGACTCGTCGTTGGGCTCGCTGAAGAGGCTGATGACAGACACCAGGATGGTCTCGGGGGTCTGGACGGGCGACCACCGCTCCGCGGCCGACTCGTAGCCGTACTTGTCCTCCTCGGGCGGGTGCAGGATCGAGATGCAGAGCTCGCCCGACGGGTAGATGTTGGGGTGGAAGGGCACGGGCGTCTGGAACACCAGCTTCGGCGGCATCAGCGGGTACTCGGGCGGGAAGGTCATGTAGGCGCGGAAGTAGGCTCCTGTGGCCGTGGGATGGTTGTTAGTATGCCGGTCAATCCAGAATCATTTCTCATGGCCGGTGGGGTTCAAAGAGCCAAGTATCCGCCGCGCGGGAAGACACTTACCGCCGTAGTATTTGCAGTCGTCGTTGATCATGAGCATGACCTCCCACTCGAAGATGTTGGTGTCTTTCACCAGACCGACGGAAATGCCAGGCAAGTCCTTAGCGCGCTTCATTTCCATCAACTGTTTCTGGAGCAACCTCGCCGAGCCAGAGCTCTGGGCCGACGAGGCCGCGTTTGGCGTGGTGGACATTGTGTTCTTGTATTGCTTGACGTTTTGGTGTAGGGTTCGGCCGAGAACTCAAGTGGTAGTGGTACCAGGGGCGCAGGCAGGGGACTCGGATTTCACCCGAGGCGGTTGATAAGCAGCACGCTCGCTGGCCTGGGCTGCAGCTGGTCGCAAAAGGATCGTCGGCGGTAGGTTCCTGAATAGACGAGCCGGTAGCTTCGGGATCGTAGAGGTTTCGGCGGTCTCGAGGTTGAGAGGCTGGGGTTGGGATTGGCGATGGCGGGGGGGTTATTGCTGAATGAGGTAGGTATGCAGAGGTCAGGTTACTTTGAGTTAAGCTTCCATCAGAGAAGCCGACCCGACGAAGAGGCGGGGTGGTCCAGCCAACTTTAGCTGTACGTCAGGGACCATTGCTAACCAGATGAGGTTACTTCGGTGATGGTGCGCCAGGGTCCCAGAAAGGGTCCCGCAGGCGCTGCAGGGGGGTGGATGAGATCATGGGGGGGAACCGCATCTGAGCCTCCAGCTTCTACGCCTCGGTATCAGATAAATAGAGATTTGTGCGACGAGCGCAATCTGCATGTCTGACCCTGGCCTGCATTAGCAGCCTCGATCTTGGCCGGTTCGTTTGCCCAAGGCACTGGGCAGGGGTTCATGCAGATCCCCGTTGCACAGCCATCTCAAACCCATCCGGCAGGTTGCATGTCGGCGCCGGCCCCTGAATTCTATTTCAGATCTCACATGGCACTCACTTCAGCCGAGTCGCAGCCAAATTTGCTCAAGAAATTATTGATTACGTCTATCAATCTTCTAAGGAACACCAATTACGGGCTTTGCTTAGGCCCCACCTCCCGGTATCATCAAAGAGCTGCGACAGCTAAAGCCGATAAATAGGCAAAGACTTGTCCGCGCCGATGCTGCCTAGTTGGGCGTGTACCGGCCAACGAGGCCACCGCCACCGGGCCACGATCCCTCGAAACCCTTCTGGGTCTCGATGTTGGTCCCGTCCGCCAGACGCATCACGGCCCACGAATCCTTGGAGCACAAGCCGAACGCCTGCAAGTTCTTCGGCGTCTGGGTGATCCAGTGCATGGTGTCTGAGGCAGTTGTTAGCTTTTTTTCGGTCATTCTAGAAGGGAAGGGCAGACAGGTTGCAACTACTACTTACTTTGGCACTGGAAGTTCCCGGCGCAGGCCTGGTACCCGGGCCCGCTGAAGAAGGCCCAAGACGCCGAGGCGTACGTGTAGATGTCGGCGCCGCCCTGGATGTAGTTGGCGAAGCCCATGCGGCAGCGCGTGTCGCCGCCGCCGCACCAGCTGAAGTCCGGGTCGCCCCAGCCCCGGACGTCGGCGGTCCAGGGCGCGGGCGGGACGCTGCCGGCGTGGTCGCCCTGGTCGTAGTTGGTCTCGGTCTGCAGCATCGACACCATGACGTTGCCGGCGGCGCGCAGGTTGAGCTGGTACAGCCACCAGTGCTCGCTGCCGAGGGCGTGCAGCCAGGTGCCCTTGGTCGACTCGACGAGCGCGCCGCCCTTGGCCGCGATGTTGGAGCCGCCCGCGAAGTCTTCGGTGGTGTGGTCCGCCACCCAGTTCCACACGTTCTCCACGTATGCCGACGACGTCTTGGTGAAGTGCAGGCCCAGGAAGGCGCCGCGGCACTGGTTGTTGGCGTCGCCGCACGCGTTGGTCAGGGCCGACGCGCCGCGCGTCCCGCCCACCGTCACCAGCGAGTTCCAGAGCGCCACCTGGCCCGGCGACGACCCGGCCATGTTGAACTGCACGAGTATGGCGCCGGGGAGCACGTCCGAGACCGTGAAGCGCATGTCCTGGATCTGGGCGGTGCCGACGTCGCCGGCCTTACCCACGCTCACCACGGGCTTCGGGTTCGCCGAGTCCTTGAAGAAGGCGCCGTTACCCGTGATGGTGGCCCAAGCCTCACCCACGATGCGCGAACCCTTGGGAACCAGCAGCGTGCTGTCGACGCGGTACTTGCCGAAGGGGAAGTAGGCGATCTTGTTCTGGCCAGCGGCGAACGCCAGTACCTTGTTCAGGGCAGCGGCCTCGTCGACGGTGTTGTCGCCCAAGATCTTGACGCCGCCGTTCTGGGCCGGGTCCTTGACGTTGATGAAGTCGCTGGCGGGGTTGTTGGCGTAGTTGGGCGCCGGGGTCACCGGGTACTTGCCGTTGGGCGCGAGGGCGGCGGGGCGGCTGTTGGTGGAGGTGGTGCTCCCGTAGATGGGGTTGCGGCCCACCGTGTTGCCGTACGTGAAGGTGTCGACGTGGCTCGAGGCGCCGATGACGGTACCCTCGGGCACCTGGGCGACGTCCGAGTTGGTGTCCTTGCTCAGGTTCTCAATCATCCACGAGGGGTAGGTGGTGGTGACGAAGGTGACGCCCGAATTCTTGGACGTCGCGTCGATCAGCGCAACCCAGGGGGAGCCGCCGGTGACGCGGACGCCGGTGCCGCAGGTGTCGAAGGTGGCCCCGATGATGCTGATGGTGTTGCCGCCGGTGATGAGCATGCCGATGGTGTTCTGGAAGAAGTACAGGCCCTTGTACGAGGCTTGCTGGTGACCATCGTGCCAGACACCGTTCTGTTCATCTCGATGTCAGCCGTGCCTGGAAGTAGCGTTCTCTCGCCAATGTCTCGCAACATACCTGACCCTTCTCGATGCGGGTGTCGGCAAGACCTAGTGTGGAGCCTCTGCCGAGCTTGATACCAGTGTGGCCATTGCCGTTGCTGGAAGAGGCCATGGTGATCTTGACATTCTGCAGCTGAGCGCCCTGAGCGACACCCCACCACAGCGCGGTGAAAACATTGCCTATGAACCCAAGAGTTTGTCAGTCCACCGGATATTTTTCAAAGACGAGGTGAAACAAAGAGAGCAATACCTCCAGGGATCTTAGTGGTGTCCAGGATAATGTTCTTCAATCCGACAGTGAAGGAGAGCTCTCCTGAAATCCCAGTCGCGGGGTCTTGGCCTACAAGGGTGTTAGTCGATCAGACAAAAGCATACTTGAGATGGAAAGGCGGCGAACCGGAGAGCAGTGTCGCGTCGTCGCTCCAGAAGTTAGCTGCAGCTCTGATGACGGGTGGCTGTTCGTTCTCGTCAGCAATTGCATCCTATCTCCCACATCTTCCCACAACGCGTTCAAGACTTACGTTGGTGGCATCTCCCATGATGATGGTATCGGTGTTCATGTAGATGGTCTTGCTGACTTCATAGGTTCCGGGCGGGAGGTACACAACCTGTTCGGGTGGTCAGTCTCCTGATGGATCTGCAGCACCGCATCATAAGGGGGCGCATACACGAGGTTGAGAGGCAAGCCATTGGCCGTGACGCTTGGCGCCGTTGGTGCCGTCGTTAATGGCTGCCTGGATGCCGTTGCCATCACCGGCCTTGACAGCCTTGTAGACAGCGTAGTTAAAGTCCTGGTCGAGATCCGGCGCGTAGCCACGAGCATTGCCGGTGTGGTCCATGTTGGCGTACCAGAAGCCGGTGGCCCGGGAGGCGAGTTCCGGGTAGGTGCCATTGACGTCGCTCTCGGCGGCGACGACGAGAGGCGATGCAATGGCCCGTACCGCAAGGACGGCCGCCGTGATGAGAGCGGATCTCATCATGGTCGTTCGTGGTCGTTTGGCTCGACTTTCTTACCTAGAGATGATACTTAGAATAAGACACAGAACGAACTGCCGATAGAGAACCGGGTTTCAATAATGCAACGGCAACCAACTGAGGCGTTCTTCTTATACGCCAGCTAAGGAATAAAAGCAACACTAGGGGCCCCTCCTGGGAAATTGCCCATGAAGCTGGAGACGGCCTAGCGCTGAAGGTCGCCATAGAGGCTACTGTGAATGCAAGGATGTCCTCACTCAGCTGAGGAACCCATCTCGCCCGATGGGATGATCGATTTGCCCTAGGCGGTCCCACATGGTCGGGACGCATACCCCTTGTTCGGGCGTCATCCATTCATTCTCCTGCTAAGAGTGCGAGGCGCTAGCTGCGGTGAGCTTAGTAACGATACCGAATCCAGCGACGCTTACGGGCGGACCGGTTCCCGCAATCTTATTTCATGCACGACTATACGGCAAGCCGCTTATTTAGCTGCTGCTATTTTGGAACATCGTGATATCCCACGACTTACTCCAGCTCCTGGAGGAATTTCCATATGCAAAGACTCAAATTGCGCTCTCCATACAGGCAAATTCTTTTTGACACGGAGAAAACTACAAGAGAGGGCATGGCGGCACGTGTTTCCTTTTTCTTTTTCTTCCCCTTACGAGGGTGTTATAGCGTCTTAGTAAGCAAACCAATACCCTTGTGAAGATCACATCCACTTCACTTACTCATCCCCGAAAGCCATGGGATCACTCTCACCGCCTGGATCATGCCTAATCGCCAAGAACACCCTCAAAAATCCCACCAATTTCCAAAATTCGACCAATACCGGTCGAGGATCCCGTGGGCAAACATACCAGATCTAGATGCCAAATGCCAGCTTGTTCGCCAGCAGTCAGCCCATCTAGTTCAGCTTGACAAATCGGATGAACTGAGGATTAGACTTACAGGGCCTACCCCTGTTAATAGATATGGTGTTTGGTGTATATATTGGTGATAATGCATATTTTTCGACTGCCTGACTCGTTTTTGGTGGCGGTAATGCATAAACAGATAACAGATATGGCTTCTGAAAATATGCGACAACAGGGGTCTGGAACAGGGGTTACCGGCCCCCTGTTTTCTCCAGTTTTGGTGCATTTCCCTATGAAATTTGAAGTTCTAACGGGCTAGCTGCCCATCCAGTCCACCCCTCCAGTCGACCCACTAGCCACATCCACTAGCCACATCACCAGCCACCTACCGGACCAGCCTCTCAAGGGCCAATTTGGTGCCTTTTTCCTACTGGAGCTGGCCCCACTTTAGGTCACGTGCGAGCCCCTAAGTGCATATGTTGGAGAAAACGCATAAAATATCGTTGCCCGAGTCTTATCTTTTAACAGGGGTAGGCCCTGTATAACGCACCTGCATATGCTCCCCACAGATAACATCAGCACTACTGCACGGGGGTGCTGAATAAGGGAACCACGCCCGTCCAATTGTTACCCGGAGTTGATCTTTAAGAGGCTAGCCGTCCCGGACCTACGAATGGAAAGTGCAAAAAATGCTGAAACGGTTCATCGTGTCATCCGATGTAACCAGATGGTCATCAGTCTGCATAGGGATGGCAGCCAAAGGGTTGACTATTTATGCGCCATGGCGATAGTAGCATGCGGGTGGTTACCGAACTCCCTCGGAGGATAGAGGGCGGCCTGCACTGCGTACTTATGCGCGCCATAGGTCACAGCGTAAGTAGATCTTGCCAGTATTGTCTTGCAAATGACGTTGTCCTCTTTCGGGGTATGGCACTAGCTCTTTATCAGGACCGGAAGATAGTTGGTTATACGGGGTTCTGGTACACCTGGGGGAATTTAATGGCATATGTTGTACTGTTGTCCAGGGCGAAAGAGCCTCAGACCGTGAATCCGGTAGCCGAGAAATGTCTAGTGTTGTAGAGATGCTATTCGTCAAACACCCCCTTTTTGACATGACTTGCAGGGGTATATGAGGTTCGTCGAGCCCCGACGGCCATGGTGGAACAGCCCGGGAGTAGAAATCCAGTCGTAAAAGGTGCAATGCAAATTCGATCGAGTCATATTCTGTCCATACCAAAGACATCTTGCTGGGCTGCTTTGAATGAGAATAACTCCGTCGTGGCATGGGCTGGTTGGCAGTATTGGTGTTTAAGGCATCGGACCATCCAGCAGCCATCTGTTCTCCACGCCAAATACTGATCACAATAGATACCAGAGATTGCTATATCTGACTGTATTAAGCGATACATTTGCCCCTTCTGCGCCAATGGTGCTGTCAAATCATGTAGTTGGAAACACAAATCATGGGGTAGAATAAGGGAATGGAACAGTTCGATCGCCACACGTGTCGCGCAGAAAGGTGCACGAAAACAAAAGACGGCAGACAGCCGTGAAATCAAATTCAGCGGGGGCAAGTGCCCTTGGTCTCAGCCGTCGCAAGTCGCATGCAAAGCTAGCACTGGTCGGCGCGCAAGCGAAGGTAGGCGGGTTCATCTGTGACATGTCGTGCATGTAGAGCAGGTATGTGATTTGCTTGCGCCGTGATATGACTGCGGGCTGTGCGCATTGAACTATAGTCTGGATCACCTTCTGTTTGCTGAGCAGGACAAGACGTTCCAATCTCAAGTTGAAACGAGCCGTGTGACGGCCACAGCGCAAACGTGAGCGGAGTCGAGTGAGCAACGCAAAGATAAAAAGAATGAAAAAAAATTGTAGATAATTATCTTGAAAACTGAGCATTTGAAACTGTGACCTCTGTTAGCTGTAGGCTGCATCAACCTGTCCTGATCTTGATGATTCGTTATGAATTGAGGGCAACACGTTAGACCACTTGGCCAAAGGGGCTAATTGATATGGTATTGCTTTGTTTATTTTAGACCATATGGCTATGGTGCATGCTTCCATGTTCATGCCGTCGAGCTGATTGGTACGTCATGTCCTGTGTAATAATCAAGAGCAGGAAGGTACGGACTTGATGTGGGTTGGGGTGGGCAAAGCAGAAATACGGACGCGAAGAGAGTGTGGCAGCCCTCGCGAGAGCCGGTATCCAAGCAGACGGAGGCCTTGGGCTATGCGGTATTGAAGCAATACGCAATGGAAAGCTGCGGTTTGGTTCTAGGAACAATCCTGGGATACCCTCCCTGTCCAGGCGACGGCAAAGACCTCCAACACCGCTGGGCTGACAGAGCACCGAATGAGATTCAAGACCCAACATGCACGGAGGGAAAGTGAGCATGAAACTCGTGAACGGGTCAGATGTTGTATATCCTAGCCTAGAAAACTGTTGACAGTGTAGCACAGTGGACTGGACGTATCCTCTTAGGTATGTGGAAACCTGTAGACACTCAGAGCTGCAGCCCGCCCACATCGTCGTACAGGATGGAAACACTACTACGGAACATGAAGTATCAATGTCAAGTATAGCATCTGTGCAGTCCGAGATAATGTTTTCGCATGCAAGGCATCTAATAATAAGCTAGACCTTGGGTCGACTCCAAGTAGTATGCTCATAGATGCAATTCAAACACCAATGTTCTAAGTCCCAAGAGTTCGTGAGCTGAACTTCGAAACACCACCGATTAAAATACCATGGATGTCTGCATATGATTGTATACTTGACTGACCAGCGCCCAACCACACTGTCTAGTCCTGGCTCAAGCTGGTTTCTGGGAGGTATGTAGGTCAAAAAGTAAATGTAAGAAGCACCAAAAGTGCAAAAGAATGACAGTATTCCGGATCCGGGAGTCGAACCCAGGACTTACACCCGCGCGTGTCAAGACAGGCAGCTCTAGCCACTGAGCTAATCCGGCTACACCTGTCTGGCTTCTGTCTGTTGAGACGGCAAGGTGTTATTTTCCAATAAACGTGCTGTACGGCATGAGGTGCAGAGTTTATTTGACCCGGTGGTACGTCATTGAGGGGTGGTGGTGTCATGATATGTATCGAGAGGGAAGGCACGATGTCGGGTAGCATATGGGAGATGTGGGGGCGAAAGGGGGTGCGAAGAGTAGAAGGCGGGACAGCAGTTGCCTATCTGGGGAGGGGCGAACTTTGGCTCACGACGGCGAACCAGCACCAACGTGCAGAACCTAAACCCATGTGCAACTTTCAAAAAGAGGATCTTGTGTATGCAGAAGTCTTCACTGGCTTATGGGAAAGGGGAGTCAACAGAGGTCATACATAACATGAATTACACCGAGCATCTATTTTGTGGATATTGGTTCCATCTGTTGGTTCTGCATTGTACTTTGAGGATCACCCTTCTACTTTATCCTCCCTCTTTTCGGTGCGGCTGGGCCACCAGGTTCAACCATATCCGATGCTGGTCTCCGAACCGCCTTGGCCCCGGAATGCGCATCCTCTGACCGGCCTCATACCTGAACTTGCTCAACCAAATCAAATGTTGACTAGTATCAGCCAAAGACCTGCTGACATTCTCCAACTGCTACATGCCAAGATTGATGGCAGCGTAGGTCGGACAGGAAATGTGTGTTGGGGTTGGCATTGTTTTAGGAATAGAATGAGTGATCGTCGACTGGTCAAGAGCTTTCGGTAGAGGAGCTTGTTACACGTTGTCGTTGTCGTTTGCAATTAAGGGGTGGTATGTCGAGTTCCTCGCCTCGTGTGAATGCATCCCATGCAGCAACCATGAGAGCCATGGCCATCAAGGCGTCAGCTCCCGCATTATGCGACAGGCCCATGGTGAGTTCATTGATGCCCAGATGGAGAGCCATCTTCGACATTGACGGGAACATGCCTCCATGCACATCCGCTCGTGTCCTGGATCCCCGAGCCAAGTCTTGAGTATCAAGCCAACCGTCAAATAGTATCGCAGCTGTTGGCCATTGACGTACAAGTACGGTGAGATCCGAGGCTGTGCTGAAACCCACGAGTACCAAGTATTTCTTGCCACTTTGCGCTTTCCAAGCTGTCAAGAGCTCGACCAAGCGTCCTTCCACATTGGTGAAATGAAGGCTGTCTTCATGGGTAGCAAATGGACAAGGAGTGTGCTTTGGGGCAAAATCCTCTCTGGGCTTGATGTTAAGCGACCAGAGCTCTGAACATAATGCATCGTTGAGGAACTCCAGACGTCCATGCAGCATCCCCGGCTTTATAGGCATGGGGGGAAGCTCCGGGAGATATGAAAGACCGACTTGAGTGGGATCACTGTAGTCGCCGTCGACATCGAATCCGACAAAGGCACAATCCTCGATGTGTTCCTGGAGAGTAGCGCAGCTCCAGATTTTGTTGCTGACCATCCTTCGACCCTCTGGTGTCTTGTGGAAGGGCGTTTTACGTATCATTGCGCTTGATTTCAGGGGCCACTCATGAGGGTTCAGTCCAGAAGGGCATTGGATGTGTAACGAAGTCGTGCTGGAGGAATCCATGTTGGAAGATGTTTCCTGAGTGTCTGATGCAGTAAGTTGACGGAAAAGTCCTTTTCTGCTGAGTACAAAGCTCCTGCGATTTGACCAAGGAATAATCTGAATAGCTAGAATATATCGGTAGATTGAGGATTGAAAAAACATTGCAGACCCGAGGCCTGTTTAATAGTCGGGTCCATGGGGCTTTCTCCGATGAATACGTTATAGTCTCCTTTCGTACCCTATTGATTTTTTTAAAAAAAAGTTTAACTGTATTTTTAGGATCCGTCTTAGAGATTTTACGATAAGAAAATGATTTCCGAGTATAATATTACCCTTCAGCTACTTGGATGTTGAATACCTAGTTATTATATATACTCATCTTCTAATCCTTATGTTTTGTCAAGCCCGGAGTGTTCACTGAGCGTGGTCGATATGACCCTCATGACTGCGGGATCCCCGATGTTGTACCAATATTGCAATGAATATATATGCAAGGTTTGATAGGGTTCAATGTGCCCCTGAGAAGACTGAACCTTGATGTTGTGGGAGCTCAGGGGTATCAGCCGGATCCACCTAAATTGATATATAATACGAGATCATGTCAAATGGAGAAAGCTTCAGGCACCCCTTTTAGGCGCTTCAAGCTAGAAATATAAGTCTCATTTCGTTAAGGCATGTCGTCTATTCCTTAATCGACCGCCTGATCATAGCTCTGCCGTTCCCTCTAAAGCCCACTTGAAAGAGAGAGAGAAGAGTCAAAGACTAGCAACATGGATACCTCCACACCAATGCATATCCAACCTCCCCTTCTCAGCAAACCATCGGAGTGGCCCCATAAATCAGGGTCCTTGTTACGACGCACACCATTATACAAGTCCGCCGGCGGGAACAAATTCATCCACAACAAGATCTGGAACTGCACCCTGCTTCAGGAATACGCATCCGACTGCGCCTTTGTCGGCCTCGACGTCGAAGGCAACTGCACGCTCCCAAAAGGCAGCGTGAAGCAGGTAGGTCTGGTATACCTGCCCGAAATGCCCAGCACGCCCATAGCCGCGGACCTCCTGCGCGACCAGCGCCCGTCGAGTCTGAAACGCAGTCTCCGCTCCGAGGTCTGCTTCATCGACATCCAGACGGAAGAGGAGGGCCCGAGAGACCCGAAGGACCGCCGCCGCCGGTGCATTTGGGCCACACAGAACCTGGGTATGCCCGCCGCCGACGTGGAGGCGCACGTGTGCGAGCTCCTCTCGACCTGGAGGCGGCAGAGCGGCAAGAAGTACCTGGTATTGGTGGGCTTTGACATGGGCATGGACCTACACGCCATGGCCGCCCTGTTCCCGGCCGCGGCGACCGCCGGGCTGCTGGATGGCTGGATCAACGCGCAAGATCTGGCGAGGGACGCGGCAAAGTACACGGGCGAGGAAACCATCGAGCAACGAATGCAGAAGGAAGGCAACAAGAGCAACCTCCCCACCTTGGCCACTATCGCCATCAGCTTGGGAGTTACTCATGTACCTATTTGGTACCACAATGCCGGGACCGATGCCATCTTGGCTGTGGCTGTCATGATTGCCGCGTGGGATGCACATGAGCAGGGCGTCATACTCGAGTTTCTAGGGCCAGAGGTTGGAAAGTCGAGAACACGACGAAGAAAAAGACGAGGAAACCCCAATGGATGTGGGCAGGTACTGTAAGGGGGTGGTGATAAGCTCTAGTAGTCAGTTAAGACGCTGACTTGACAACGTCGTCCTTTTGCCTATGTTGGGGGCGAGGGTCGGGTTTGCCGGATGGTTAGAGTACCGGTTGTAGCGCCGTGACAGGTATATCCACCAACGTCAAATTATCAGAGCCTTGTTGTTGAGTAAGTAATTAGGATTTATATTAAATTGATCCAAGGACCATAAATATGAAGTAAAGTTTTCTCAACTATAGCCCTCTTTCCAAAACATGTCTCATTACTATAGTCGTTTATCCCGAGACTCCCGTATCTCTTTCCTGTCTCTAAGAGCTCTTCTTACCGGTGATGTCCAGGCTCGTCATGTTGGTGTTGCCCGGCTTGATCAGGGACTTCTCCTTGGGCTGGGCGTCGATGACCTCGTCGGTGAGGTTGAGCGTGTCCTTGATGACCTGCTTGGGCGTCAGGGCCAGCCACTGCGACAGCGAGATGTCGGTGAACTTGGGCGCCTGCAGCACCTCGAGGAAGATGACGTCCTCGTCGCCCGTGTTCTCGACGTAATGGCAGTTGGCCGCCTCGATGTAGCCCACGTCGCCAGCCGTGTAGTCGAAGGTGCGCGCCGCCGAGGGGGCAGCGAAGACGGTGATGCGCGCAGAGCCCTGGAGGAAGTAGTTCCATCTAGTTCAATTGTGTCAGTTCCGTATTGCTACATTTTGATCTCTGGTGGGTAACGAGAAAAGGGGTGAATGGAGAAAGGATGGAGGAAAACACATACTCGTCCGAGGTGGAATGCCAGTGGATCTCTCGCATGGCACCCGGCTGCAGCGTCACGAGGGCAGACGAGAACATGCTCGCAACAGGGAAGGTGGTCGGGTCCAGAATCTTGACGGTACCGCCCTCGGTTGTGAAGGGTTCCTGCTTCGACCAGTGGTAGGTGTAGCTACCGGGGCCGCCGCTAAGAGAACCGGCCTTGGAGGTGATGTTTTGCTTCTCAATGTCGGCGGGTGCTGGCGTTCCATTGAAGATCTGTGCGCATCGTAACTTGGTCAGTTTCATTATCTCGCGCATGTTGTGGGGGTCGACCATGGAGAGAGACTTACGAAGAGCTCCTTCTTGGGTATGTCCTTAAAGGCAGACACGTCCACCTGGAGGTTCTTGGCCATGACGGCCTTGGGGTTGCGCATGAAGACTTCGCTGGCAAGGAATGTCTCATCCTCGGAAAACTCGCCATCGTCGAACACGAGCAGGAACTCGCAACCTTCGTCGAGGGCCTGGATGCTGTGTGGGACACCGGGCGGGAAGAACCACACATCTCCAGCGGTAACGTCGTCGATGAAGCTCTGTCCGTCTTCGTTGATTGCCGCCACGCGCACGCTGCCCTTCAGCATAAGTGCCCACTCACCCTAGTTTGACCGATTGTTAGTCAGGCGCCAGATAAATCACCGATAGGCAATTCCTTACAGCAGTGTGCCAGTGAAGCTCACGGTATGCGTGAGGGGCCAGGCGCATATCCACAGCAGCCATCGTGTCTGCCACGGGGAGCACCTTCTGGTTCTGCTGGCGAGACCAGCCGGAGCGCTCACCGACTCCCTGCTTGACGTGGCTAAGGCCCATGGGCCACATAGAGTTCGGCACGTCGCCTTGGTCTGAGTCCGGAGGTGCGAAGAGATCAGGGTTCAACTTCTCGTATTCGTACGTCCCTATGTTGCGTATCAGTTACACGATTCTGTCCAGACATCTTGCATCATAACTTACTTGGGCCTGGAGCGGTGTTGCCCTTGGACCCACGAATGGGTTGAGGGACATCGACGCTGTTGAAGTCGAGGAACAAACCCAGATCGGCGGGCTCCTCTTGTCCGTTGACAAGCTCCGGGTTGGGAACATTGGCTGAGTCGCCTCCAGACGCCGGTGGCCTCTCTGCGTTTCCTCCCAGAAGCTTCGCGTCACCGTACAGTGAACCACTGGCGGCGGTCACAGTAGGGATAGGAGGCGATACACCGCCGACGGGGCCGCTGTTCTCGCCATAGTGCATCCTGGGATGTGGTTAGCAATGCGGAAGACATGGAGAGGGATATCTATAACTTGGAAACGAGTTCTAGCGGTTGGCGACATACTGTGGTGCTGGTAGAGACAGCACGAGAGGCAGCAGGCCCAATGCTCCAAGAGATCGCACCATTATCGGTTATGTGAACGGGACGATCGTTAAGTCTAGCGGAAGCTGCAAGATTGGCAGTGAATTGACCAGGAAGGGCTTGCTTGATATGCCGTTGACTGTGCCTCTTGGATTGCTTGCGACTGGAGTGGTGCTTCCTGCTTCCAAAGTCTGTCTTTTCCGGCGAGGAACTTGTCGATATTTATACCCGAGAGGCATGGCCATGTAAAGCCATGGTGCAGAGTGCCTACAGTAGCGTATCTGCCGTGCCATGCGCAGAGCGGCGAACACAGTAGTGCCCGCCTAGCTGCATAGGGCGCCCGCCCATTGCGCCATGGGTTGATGGTTCTCGAGCGTGAGGAGAAGAGGAGGGGGCGTGGTATGGCCG
The DNA here is from genome assembly GCA_006503535.1 of Arthrinium phaeospermum. NCBI lineage: Eukaryota > Fungi > Ascomycota > Sordariomycetes > Amphisphaeriales > Apiosporaceae > Arthrinium > Arthrinium phaeospermum. The sequence goes on along the minus strand of QYRS01000002.1, from coordinate 2,063,558 downwards.
AGTGAAGTCCGCATATGCACTGCAACCGTCTTCACTGGGCTTCCCTGGGAGCGCATAAGTGGTGGTGTCAAAAAGGAAAACCTGACTAATCCCATGCACGCGTGCATATCCCAAATGAGATGACCATGCTGCAGACTGATCCTGGCCTGGCTGACCACCCCGTAAGAAAGCAATCGTGGTTGAAGGAAGCGCCGGAGATGATACGGCGATGTGCCGCAGATCCGGTCGTTTCCCACGGGACAGGTAGGCGACCGGCTTGCATCGTGTCACCATTCACAGTGACGTAAGTAGTGCGCAGCTACCTCGATCCGGTATACCAATGGCTCTTGGGCATCTGGGACAGCAGGTTATCAGTACATACATGCCTCTGGTGTGGATAATAGCAGCCAGGCAGCCTCTACAGCGCAGGGACTGCGTCGATCGGTATGCAAACGATGCACCGGGCGAACCCCATGCTGAGGCTTTTGTTATGAATGCAGCAAGTATATCCCGGCGAAGGTGCCGTGTTGTAAGGTGACATTGGTGGAGATATTGTTACGCGGCACTTCCTGCTAGTTCCCATGTCGCTGCTGGGTCTGCTGCCTGCTTTTCTCCGCCTCGATTGATTGATGCCCGCAATCCCGCATTAGCATCGGGACCCATGGGCGATGGGCATGGGGTTACCCGAGCCAGAGAGAGGGCTAAGCTTCTTGACTAATCAGAACTTGGAAGGTCGATGAGGACTGCTAATATCAGGAAATCTGACTCGAGTAGGGCCGTTACCATTGCGACTGTGAATATGCCAGTCTTTTCGCACACTTATGCGAGTCAATCTCCATCCACGGCTCCAGGGCCCCCGATCAAGGCCAGTGAGAAACAATTCAGACCGAGAAAATCAGTATGGGCCCCCCCGGGAAATGGAGGCCGTCGACAAAAGGTAGGTGCGTGCGTACATTCCAAAACCCCACGCGCAACAAACAAGCCTCCAGCCAAGCCCTGCAAAAATGCTTAGGCCCAACGTCCAAGATGCAGTGTAACTGGACTGCAGCTAAGTAATCGACGTAACCCGCCCCGCTCTCCAAGAACCGCTCGCTCTGAAAGCGGGGGTTGCCGGCATCCCGGCTTAGGTATCATCTTTCCTTCTTGTATCTCAGGTTTCCTTTGCTTTTCGGTGCCCCCCTAGACCAAGGGTTCGGCATTTCGGCACTCTCGGGATGCCATCAATCAATGATGATGCGCACATTCCTCACTGCTCTGTCTGCATGAGAGATTCACAAGCTGGGTGGCCAGTATGCACCGCATCGACTGTCATATCTCACCTACAATGTCAGCCATGCCGGTGTTATCTCGGGATTGTTAGCGGCCGAGGGGCGTTGGTATTCAACATAGTAGGTTAGGCCGAGGCGATTACACATCGCCCAAGCTCGGAGTGAGCGCCGCCAGCCAACCATCTATCCCGAAGTCCATTGCTGACAACACGTATTAGTTGTTGGGTAGTTGGAATAAAAAAGAAAAGAACACAGTCAGCCCTATATCAAGACTAGGCCGTGTAACCGAAGTAACGACTAGGTACCTACCAATACCAACCGCCATATGGACTTAATTCGGTATTCAGTTCTACGACCTTCCAGGGTAATGTTTAACTCCCCCTTCCAGGTACCTTTCTGAAGGTAACAGAGTTAAACTTACCCCTCCAAGGTAGTAGGCCCTGTTCGACTTGACAGCTCACTTGATGGAGTATGTTATGCGCCCGGTGCGGCTGAGGTGTTTCCCGGAACACGGCACCGTCAAATACACAATATGTTACGACTTCCTTTTGAACTCTATCTTTTTCCACGGGCGATTCCTTTGGTGGGTTGTGTCTTGCAGATCTTAGTCACAGGAAACGCCAGTGCAGCCCCCTGAAAGAAACGAAGGAGTCACGAGACTAGACCGGCAGTTCGTGGTATTGATGTTGTCGTTTTCTTGAATCTTCTCTCGTTATATTTCAAGCCAGAAACGGCTACAACATAGTAAAACTCTGGTCATTGGCCAGTTGGTAGTTCGGTTGAGTTGATTAGTTGTCCTATAACAGCTGGGGTTTCGGTCCACTAAATGTCTTTTCACGGCTTGCCGGATACAGGAAGCATTACCCCTGTCAGTTGATAGCAAATAGCAGTCGCAAGGCATGGGTATCGTAAAGAACGAGCCGCTCCTACAGGGTTACGACACATCACGAGAAATATATACCAGCTTTGATGTGCTGACCAGGCAGCAACAGCCTTAGACGGTTGGCAAAAGGAAGCATGGGTTTCTAGGACATGTATTGGGCAAGCATATTCAGCTATGCGACTTGTAAAATAAGTAGACAGTACTGATGGTTCCACTTCGTGAACCGGGTGGTCAGCAATTGTGTGTGTGTAACCCTTGTCCCTGCTGCGTATACAAATCTGTAGTCATGCTTTGAAATCAGTCAACTATCATCTAGTTACATCCTTAGTAAAAAGAGGGGTTATAATGTAGGTCAGCGACAGGGGTTTTCAAGATCCCTTTTACTTGGCGTCTCCTAGTCGAGATATAAGCAAAGAAGGAAGATCGTGCATACTGGTTGATCACAATGCTTAATTACGTGTCACTCATCTAAATATCCTCGAAACCTCAGATCACATAGTTCACAAGCTCAGCAGATACAAGTTTGTAGGACCCCAGAGCTAGCTCCTCGTTTGTCTGCGGAGACATAGGCAGTGAAGGGAAGAGACTTTGGGTACTAAACATTGACAGTCTACAACAGTAAAACACAACGGGATAAGCTTCGACTTTGTTGCATCCGATACGCATGCTGGATGCTGGTGACTGAACAGGTTTACTATGAGACAAACTTGATGAAAACTTCTAGCTGAAAGAAATGATTTCATATCGAGCTTTTCATTGGCATCATTTACGTGTTTGGTTCTTGAAATAGGGGGGGGGGGGGGGGAACAATTATAATTCCAGTAACAACTAGCTGAGCTGTAGGACTATTTCTTTCTCATCTTCTTATCAAGTATCATTGGCAGCAGCATGACTCGCAACAGCAGCTTACCCTTGAATAAGTGGAATAAGAACGCGAACAGATGGGAGACAAAAATAAGGGGGTGTATAGTTCACAGTGCAAAAGGGGAAACCAGTGTGCACAGTGTGTGTTAAATAGATGTTGAAGTATTCGTCCTTTTTCAAAACCAGTATGGCAGGTGGTCATGCCAGGAGTTCCAATAAACCCCAAGTTTGATTGGCTATGGAATTCTTGCGGCATAGATCCACGTGATCCTCGAAGAAGCAGTTCAACCAAATGTCAACACCTTCGTACCTTCCTTCCCCAATCTCAGTCATCATACCCATCGACCGGCATCGTCAGCACCTCGTTCAAATCCACCACCGTCGCCGAGAAGGGCGTATGCAGCCCCAACCCCATATCGTCAAACGTCTCGCCCCCGTAGATCATGAGATGGTCCGGGTACCCCGCCAAGATCTGGATGGCCCGGCTGTAGACGGCGCCCGCAGGCGTCCCGTGCTCCTCCCAGCGGTCCGGGTCGCCGCCGTAGCGGTTCGTGTAGACCTGGCGGCGGTCCGCGTCCGACACGACGATGGTGCCGTAGGGGGTGCCGCCGGCGGGGCTCCAGACGACGTACGGGCTCGCGTTGGGCGCCGTCTGGTTGTTGATCACGATCGGGCGGCCGACCTCCTGGCCGAACTCGAGCGGGCTGTCCGCCATGACGTAGTAGACCGGGTAGTGCGAGCCGTGCGACGACGAGTTGCCGATGGGCCGCTCGTGCACTAGGATCCACTGGTCTACCGGGTCCGGTAGGTACGCCACCACCGTCATGCCCGGGCGCGCCTCGTACAGGTCGTACGCCACGTCGTCGACCACGGGGCCCCAGGTCGTGAGGTCGGGCGAAGTCTGGTGCGCCAGCTTCTGCCCGTGCAGGGGATCGCGCTGGTCCGAGTAGTAGCAGACGAGCTGGTGATCGTAGACCCTGTACGTATGTGTCAGCAGCGTACCAGTACCAAGCTCCATACCCGGTAGCATGACATGGCTGACTTACATGAGATACGGTTCCCAGATAGGATCAGCCCCATTCGTCGTGTTAGGCCGACCCCCCTCAGCAATATGACTGACAAACTCCCAAGTGCGAGCCCGGTCCGTGCTGGCGTAGAGGTCGATCCGGGTGCCATTGTTGCTCCAGCTGTTGCCCGAGCCCAGGATGGTGCCCGCGGGGTAGCCGCCCATGTCCTCGGTCAGCTCCGTGAGGGCGGGCTGGGCGCTCAGGCCCCAGCCGTTGACGGTGTCGGTGAGGTTGGAAACGTGCGCCCAGCTGGCGCCGCCGTCGGTGCTCTCGTAGATGGGGAAGTAGCCCGGCCCGCCCTGGCCCGACAGCGAGGCCGTGGCCAGGATGGTGCCGTCCTCGAGCGCCGCGTAGCGCGGGTACGTGATGGACTCGCGGCCCGTCGTCTGGTAGATGGTGTTGTTGGTGAAGAAGCCCCACGGCTCCGGCTGTTGGGGCAACGGCTTGGCCTCGCTGGTGCTGACGATGCCGCCGAGCAGCGTGGCAAATGCGCTGATTCTCGACAGCGGGAGCAACATGTTGTCGTCGGTACAGACCAGGGTTCACGCAAATGGATGGGTGTCCTTACTCGTGCTGCTCCTTACTACTAGTGGCTTGGTTTCCACAACCAGAACTGTACGGGACGACTGCTTTAATATAACTCATACATAAGGCGGGTTTTTGTTTTGCCATCGCATGTTCTTGCCTATAATGATGCATGGAAACCGTTACGTGATGACCGAATGAGCCGACTTGGCGACTTCTCGTTCCAGGGACGCCGATCACAAGATCCCACCGTCTGTCCAACATTGTGGGATTTGATAGCTTGTCGCGGCCCAATCGCCAATCGAGCCCTTAATTAACCGGTCCAACTCTACCTCCGAAAGCCCCCTATTTACCCGGGAGTCGCTTTGAGGACCGCATTGCACCAGCCGTTGGATGAGGGGCTATATGCATGTATTGGACGACCATGCTCGACCTCATTGGTGGGAAAGTAACGGGTGCAGAAGCGTCAGTATTAGCCCAAGACAAAAGTCTTGCCTGCCACCTGATCCAGACATGCATCGATACGAGTCGTGGTACGGCAAGCGGTTGGGACTGACGACCATGCGAAGCCCTGCATCTGATCTCAGGCTTCAGCCCGCTCAGCGGGGGTACTGCCCAAATAGCCGCATGGCAGTTGGGACCTGTCAACGACGTTCATCAAGGCCGATGTAAGAAAGAAATGATCACAAGTCGTTTCATAGCCGTATTCGGCCTAAGCCTGCTACTCGCATATTTTAGTAATCTCGGCACTGCGTAAGTAACCTTCGAAAGCGGGAGCAAATAAAATGTGATTGGATGCAGTGTATTAAGCGACTAAATACATACATCCTTCCTTCCTAGCTCTGTAGGACTTGCTTCTTAATTATGGCACGCAAACCCTGTGCGGCCTGCCAATATCCCACCTCCAGAACGCCTGGCTGCTTCCGTGCAAATGCTCAAAGCAAGTAGCTGGTATAATGTAACGCCATTCCCATTTTGGTCCATTCATCAAAGTCATCAGTGTCGTTAGCTGACGCATCACATATCGTCATCGTATAAATCATCCATGAGCTCGTCCGGAAGAATGGCTCCTGGGTGAACCTCGCCGCAGTTCTCACACATCATGCCCTCCTCTTCGTCTGTATCATCGAGGAAGTCAAACATCAGGGCCTCTTCTTGAACCTCATCCCAGGGCAAACCGCTGACCCGATCGAATAATACCCAGTGGCGCTTCTGTGGTCGCTCAATCCACTCTGGGACTCGCTTCCAGATGGTACGGCAAGAAAAGTATTGCGAATAAGGCGGCTCGCCCTCATCTGGAGGTGCCGGGGGGAACTCGTCGAAGTAATCGGGGTGATCATCGTGATGGTGATGGTGTACACCCATGACGGGCCGCATAGATCGAACCACCTTCTTACGAGATTCGTTTCCTAGTAGGACCCGCAGACCGCCCTGCTTCAGAGCCACCAAAGTTGGTGCGTGGTTGATCAACAAGCCATCGTCCTTGAGAAGGCCCGACAGCTCTGTACCAGTCCGAGTGCCAGTATCATCCGTCGGCAAGCCGGTAACAATCAGCTCATTGAGAGAACATCCGAGTTGATGAGAGGCAACGTCGTGCAGCTGGGCCGGCGGATACTGAAACATGTCGTCCCCAAAATTGACAAGATCGATGCGCAAGACCTCAAGGTTCGGCAGAAGCCGGGTCCGTGGGACAGTGTGGTCGTGGCCGGGGATATGAGGGGGTAACAGCGCCTCGAGGAAGTCCACAAGCTGGAACCAGGCATATGAACGGAAGCCTCGGCGTGCCAGAGTTGGCTCTCTGGCTCTTCTCTGGACTCTGAGTTTCGGCCGACCGTGAATCTGTGTATGGTGGTCCCTTGGGAGGCGGTGCGCCCGGTCCTCATCATCGTAGAATCTTGCGATGATGCGCATGTTGGCCTGCTTCACGAGGCATCGGTACGAGGCGTCGACCTCGGAAAACAATTTTACCGATTGGACCGAGGTGAAGGTGAAGGTGTTCTGGGTCCAAAACATCTTCTTTCCCTCTTCATTGTATGCTCTGCATGTGGCGAGGAAATGAATGGCAACCTGGTTAGGCCGATTCTTCTCGTCGGGGGTAAGATGATCTTTCTTGGTCTTGCCCAGAGGGTCGATGATGGGGGAGTTGCTGGTGAGCGCATAAGAAAGAATCTTCAACATGATCTCAGGTGGCAGGTAGGGAATGGACGTGTTTGTGGTTGAGCTCCGGGTGCGCTTGCGAGACACAGTCTGATGAATGCCATACTTGTTGGGCCAAGTGATGCCGTTCTTGCGCAAGATGCGCTTCAGCTGGAGGTTCTCATCTTCCAGCTCCTTGTTCTTGATACGAAGAGGATGGTTGTAGTCGTCCTCGGCCTGATCGGCCTGGTCACGAACCTCCCAAGCCGAATTCTGAAATAATTAGCAAATAGTCGATGCTGGGTTCCATGGCGATGAGGCGTCTTACCATGGTGAAGTCTGGGAGACAGTGGCACTCATGCTCAATTGCGCAAGTTGGCGATGAAGGTTGGTGGTGAGAGGATGAAGTGCTGACGATGGATTACAGCTTGGCGGAACCTAAATATCTCAAGTCGGCCTCAGACAGATGGTGGCAGGTTCCAATGCAATTGATGCTGGAGAAACTGTCCCGCAATCTTGGGTTGCCAACGGCTTTGGGCCTGAGGAGAAATGGCTCGTCGGATTGACAAAGTAGGTATTAGGCTTGAAATTCGAGGTTGGGAAAGGGAAATCCGATTTTCACCTGCACCACCGATGATAATGCAGCGACGTCCAATGCTTGCCGCTTTCCAATCAGTCCCGGATCAGTGCGTGCGGCCTGTTCGTTCTATCCTGAAGTGACTGGGATTGACCGAGTTACTAAGTTCCGAGCGATCAGTGGAGGCAGGGACAGCCGTCAAGTGGTTTGGGCGAAATGCAGGTGCAGGTGATGCCGGACCGTTGTTATTCAATTAACCTAGTTACAAAACGGTGTACTTGCGATGGATGTCGCCAAAGCAGTGGCACATGGGAAAGGGTAAATGTGGGGGGCAGGAAGCTGTTAGGCGTGCTGCTTATGTAGGTAGGCGCGTACTTGCTTAGGTAAAATGCGGCATGCGCTCCGAGAATTAAGCTACGGGACAGACACGCTCATATCGAACGCTGCATGCTCACTGTACCGATAGGTACATGCAGTGTTCAACCACTCCCGGAAAACTGGAATGATAAAAGGCGCCTTAATCCAAAATAATTTCTTAACCTATGTTCATACCATTTAAAGTTGCTCGAGGCCGGTAATCTCAAACAAATGCGCATGTAGGCAGGTACCTTAGGCAGGCAGCGTGTTTGCATACATGTATGTATGCCGAATAGTGGAGTGAGTTGCTAATTCTCCTGCCACCTTCCTCAAATTCGTCTTGGGCCTACCTTCCATATGCACCTGAGGTTGAACATTGGGAGTCCTGATAAGGAACTCCTGCTCATCAATTGCATCAATTACATGTGCCCGCCTACCTCCTATCTACCAAATAATGCATCTCATGGGGAAATGGTTCGATGGCAGGTGAAAGATTACGTCATATCCGAACCTTGATGCTTACATCGATCAATTGAACGTATCAATCGTAATGGCTGGCACTGGTGCACACATGCAGAGAGAGCACTTGCCGGATCTAATGTTACAGCATCGAAGTCAATCCGAAATTCTGACCCCATATCGCCGCGGCCTCCCTTATCGAAATCAACATTCAATGAATGAAGGTGGCGAGGCCATACAAGGCTGCCCACGCTGCCAGACACGACAAGAGTGTCAAGAGGCTGGATCTCTCAACATACCTCCATGTATGCCAAGTAAACATATTGAATTGTTTGTTTCACTCCTGGAAGCACTCAAGGTAATGTAGCTAGAAATATTTATCTTTATCTTTGATCCAAGTATGTACATTTCAACATAGTAATACTCTTAGAGACTAGCTTGCACTTTAACATCACTCTCCTTGCCGCTCTCTTCATCGCCGTTATCGTCGGTCTGTGGGGCAGTAGGCGCATCCTGCTTGCCGTAATCTCTAGCCCAGAGGGCGTCCCACGTCTCCGGATTGACCGCGAAGCCCCGGGCGAAGTCCCTCTCCAGCTCGTGTGCCCGACGGCCCAGCAGCACCATACTGTGCAGTGGGGGGCCCAGTGCGTCGTCGGAGTCACAGAGCTCCTTCAGCGTGCCGGCGACGAACTTCTCGTTGCGGCCGCCAACGCGCGCGGCGCCGATGGCCAGGCTGTCGGGCCCGTAGACGCCCTCGCCCTTCTCCTCCTCGATCTCGAGCATCTGGCGCGCGCACTGGCCCACAGTCATGTAGCGCGGGGGCTCGAAGACCTTGTTGCCGCGCATCATGTTCTCAATGGTCTGCTCTTTCACCTTGATGTCCAGCAGCAGCAGCGTGTGCAGGCCGATCTGGCGGTTCTCCCGCACCCGGTCGTAGAAGGAGGCTGGCCTCCAGTTGTCCGTGAAGAAAACCATACTGACCGTCTGCCCAAAGTTGTACAACTGCAAACCGCACGCACCGATGCCGCTCATGATGGATGCATTGGGGACCGTGCTGACGGGGATGCCCAGCTGGCGGGCGCGCAGTACGAGGTCGGCATGCGTCGTGGCGCCGAACGGGTCGCCTACCACGAGTAAGGCGACATCTTCGGTGGCAGCGTATCGTAGGAGCTCGTTGCTTTCGTCCGCAGCGTTGCTGTCAAACTCGACCATCTCGCGATCGGCCACCACGATGGAGCGGCCATAGTAAGCCTCCTACTGGAGAAGTTAGGTTTCAGCTGTCCAGTCCATTCATTCTTGCTCCCCATCAAGAGTCTCAAACAAATCAGGCACAAGGATGCCCTACCAGAACGGTTTGGTCTACAAGCAGAATGCTAGTGTATGCTTCGAGGTAGACCCGGGACGCCTTCTTGACAATCTCCAAGCCCTTGACTGTGATGTCGGTCTCATCCGAGAGACCTAGACCAACTAGGTACAGCATTTCGAATAGAATGGCCCTGGTCGTAGATCGGTATTACGGACAATGCGAATTCCTTGTCCGAACCTGGGCGCAAGCAAACTTCGATACTCCGATCTTTTGCGACAGGAAATATTTTGGAGGGGCAACGAATTATTGGCGGGGTAGCTCCAAAAGATGGAGGCTGATAAGCACATGCACGAAGCTTATCTGCCTGCCTCTAACGTGGTTCCAGTTTTAATCAACCCGAGCTATCCTTCAACTCGCTGTCGCGCGTCACCGATTGCACTTCGTTCCCCAAACCGCGTCTGCATAGCCTCGAAACGCCGAGTTCTTCACGTCCACGCCAACCCGATAGTGCTTACTGTCTCGAACAGTATCTAAACTCGTCCAGCCGATCATCAATACGGCAACATGGCGGACAAGAAAGGTTCTGCCTATGGCGCCGGCAAGGCCAGCGACACCTTCCGGGAGGGGGAGGATTGGGACCTCGACAAGTACGCTGCGAAGGCCAAAGCCCGCGAGGCCGAGGAGCGAGAGGAGTCGAAGAAGCGATACGAAGCGAAGCTCGAGGGCAAGAAATATTACAAGCCGATGACGGGCGACGAATCGCTGACGTCGGCGCGGTCGCGCGCCACCGACTTCTCGGCGCAAGTGGGCAAGACGATGCTGGTGCCCGGCGGCGCGGGCATGGGCAAGCGCGGAAAGGGCGCAGGTCTCTACTGCGAGCACTGCGACCTCACCTTCAAGGACAACCTGCAGTGGCTGGACCACATCAACTCGATGCAGCATCTGCGCGCCATCGGCGAGACGGGCCACGTGCGCCAGGCCTCGGCCGCTGAGGTCCACGAGCGCATCGAGATGCTTTGGGAGATGTTGCAGCAGGAGAAGACGAACGCCACCACCAGCCTGAAGGAGCGCCTCGAGATCCAGAAGGTCGAGGACGACAAGGACCGCGAGGCCAAGCGCCTCAAACGCAGGGAGGCTGCGGAGAAGGTCCGTCTCGAACGCGAGAAGAACAAGGATGTCAAGATGGAGTACGGCGAGGATGTTCGCATCGACGGAGAGCACGAAGAGGACGATATGATGGCCATGATGGGTTTCGCCGGTGGCTTTGGCTCATCCAAGAAGTGATATGGAGTAGGAGGAAACAAAAACATCACAACAACGTCCGGTGCGGATGTGGCGCCTGCCAGCTCCAAGGTAGGGTGTTTAGTACATCTCTCGCTTACCCGGATAACGCGTGACAGTCCACGTTTTCTGTACTAGTTCACTGCGTCTACGTGCCGACTGGGATTTATCACTCCTCCCTGTGGCAAGAGTGCGAGAGAACGCATGGTAGGGAACACCTCTTTCCGTAATGGGAAGAAGAAGGCTCGGGTCCAAGGCTTACTGGAACGCAGTTTTCGCAGAGGCCGGGCTTGTCCCACGTATGGCAATCAGCACCCAGCTTGGCTCGATACCGGAAGTTCAGAGCCAAGGAAGGTGAATCTACGAGACTTTTTACTGTAGGACGAACTGGTTTTGGCTAATGGTCAGTCAATTCCCACCGCTTCAGAGACGTATTCACTCCTCATGGTGGTCTAATAAATATCGTATTACAGTCCAGATGCAGCACTTTAGCATTAACGCTTTACCAACGAATATATCCGCCTCATGCATATCCTGAATCAGCAGTAGCAGCGCTGTCCGAGCTACTAGTGTCGTTTTCCGATGACACATCCTCTGTTCTCTTCTGCTTGTTTAATTTCCTGCGCCTCTGACTCTTCCGTTCAAGTTCTGGGCCTGAAGACACTTGGGACGAACCGGGGCATTTCCGAACTACCTCGTCCATCTCTTCCTCCACCCAGCTGGTATTGAAATCATGGTGGGCGCCATCTACATGCTCCGGGACATGCAAAGTCAGGAATCTGCTTTCGGGTGATACCGTCACCTTTGCCTTCTTGGCCCGCTTTCGCTGTTTGGCCTCTTCCGTTTCCAGCGGATCTAAGATATCCATGGAAAGGGGGCTCGTCACTAGGATCTTGACGAACACATTTTCGTCCCTGACAAGACCCAATAGTCCGTCCAACACGTCCTGATCGTCCTCGTTCTGAAGCTTCCAAACCCCGTCAATCACGATATATATGCAGGTCGACTCTGGAACGCGCCTAAAAAGCTCTTCCATAATGAAGAGCAGTCGGTCTGAATCGTCGATGACGCTCTTGAGCCTGTTGCTTCTCGTGGAGAGGAAGTTTAAATCTACACCCCGGGAATGCTCCAGATGCTCCAGGAGCTGGGATAGAAGGGATGTCAGGATGCCTCGACCGCCAGCAAGCAGATCGTTCTTGGGGTTGGGATCACTTCCTCGTGGCACACAGAAGTGGTAAAAGACGGGGAACGTGCCAATCTTCTGTACGGCGCGGATGAGTATCGTGGAGGCATAGGATGCTGGTGTGAAATACCCGTCCCCGTCACATAGCAGTTCCACAACAAGCAACTTTGACCTGGTGCTGCGCAAATATGCGCGTACCTCCTCTGACACAAGGATGAAGGCAATGCGGTTTTGTTCGGCCAGGTCGGGCTTGAATCTCATATCTTGGAAGCAGTCGACGAGGTCTCCAACCACTATCTTGCGAACCCTTCGGCATGCCTTTTTCCAGTCTTTAGGTATCGAGGGCGGGCCCAGCACTGGGGTACTCGGTCTATATGAAGTCGATGCTTCGCCGTGCATTGATACTGGCATAGCAGCTCGCAAGAGCTTGCGTTCAGCTTGAAAGGGGTCAACTTGGTCATATGTCAGCATCCAAGCCAAAGATTGTCGTTGAAGTTGAGTACATACGCAGCCCAGTCTTAGAATCAACGGACGGGTTTGATGTAAGGAAGCAATAGAAGACATTGTGTACCTGCACTCCATGTGCTTCTGCTGACAACTCTTTCCCCTTCTCCTCGAGCTTCCCGAGCACCTTCTCGGTGCTGCCGGCTAGCTTCTCTTCAATTGAAGCATGGTCCAGGCGGAGTTGTGTCGCGAACCGGTTCTCAATGCCGGCAAGATGTTGAGATATTTGCTGAACTCTCAAGTCGGTGTCTCGAGCTCTTTCATCCAATTGTCTCGTGGTCATAAGGGTGGTTTTAGTGGCTACATCTATTTCACCCAGCCTCTGTTCGCTACAGATTTTGGCTTCCTCTTCGAAGTCTTTCACGCTGTCCTCCAAGGCAGCGGTAGCCTCGTCAATGCTGGATCCATAGGTCTCTCCTTTGAAAGGCACCTTGATGATTTTCTCTGAGACTGCGTGTCAGTCGCCTCATCCACGGGATGCCTGATTGATCTGAGCTTACTACTGGTACTTCCCGACAACTCTCGGATAATGAGCTCTAGAAGAACAAAGATGGCGACTAATACAGCATCGGCCCTGAATTTCAAGCGTACTGACTTATGGTGGACGTCAAGCCAGTTGTGCAGCTTTCTGAGCGTCAGTGGTATCTTCTCCAGTATATCACACATCTTATCTCGCAATGACTCGGTCCTCTCCAGTGCCTACGTGCGATGTCAGCCTCACAGCTCTGTGGTATTCTTACCCGCCAGTAGAACAAGGGACGATCCGTACATCCAATATCACGGTGAACCCTCCGCAGATTACAGAACCGTAGGCATCAGATGGTACGAACGCCAAGAGTTTCTTGAAAGTCGAAGCATTCTTTCCAGTCGCCCGAAAGAACTTCTTGATTCCTTTAGTGCACCTGTTGACATTATCGAGTTTCTTGTTCCTCTGCTGTACTGTATTCGCGATCTGCAGGACATCGCCCAATGTGTAATCTTGTGCATCCTTGATAGAGATGTCGAATCTCGTGTCTACCTTGCGATCGACGAGGTTTTGCTGGAACGCAGCGAGTGTGCGTTTGAACTGTTCTAACCTTTCGCGCGACTGTTCATGGTAGTCCACGCTGAAGGGAGATTAGTCAATAACCGCACGCATCCATTTTGAGTATGCACGGGTTGATGCTCACTTGAAGGCGTCCTCCCTAGATATAAAGCGGTCAAGTTCCGGTACGAACTCGGGGGATGTCCCTGCAATGTCGGGCCCCATGGCAACGTCGCCACGGGTTTCCAGAAACTCTGCCGCACTGTTTGACAAGACACGATCCCGTGATGAAAGCCCTACAATAGAGGCCATGGTGTGCTCGAGGTCCAGATGTAGCAGCCCAAGAATTATGGATGCCTCAAAGAGACAGGAGTGTAAACTGCATGGACCAGAAGCACGTGCTGCGAGAAACCAAGAGTAAGGCCAACCCTCCTCTGAAATGCTGGCGACTTCGCAGCCAGGGACTTTCCCACCACGGCATCAGCTGTATTGCAACGTTGGCCATGTTTGGTGCCTCAGGTAACATGTCTCCAAACCCCCATTGTTTCTCAATTTCCCCTCTTTCCCTCTCGCAGACAATACGAATATGACTTGTCTCTTCACATGCATGTTCACGGGACAGGGCGCGGGTGCGACATGGCATAATGCATATTGGGGGTAGAGCGCCAATCAAGTCATCTTGTTGGGTTCCCATACTTGTCCAACCCGCATATATGCTTGAACCTCGTACCACTCGACAGCTCTCTTTGGTGCCGTTTGCTCACCCCTGTCTTATATTAACTAGCACCCACCTGCTACTACTACGCGCTCACTCAATGCCGCCGGGCGTTGTCTCTTAAGTAATCCACCAGCGCACGCATCTACCTACACACCTTGATACGACATCTTATCATCAGAATTGAGGAAAGCGGCGATGACAGACCATCGTACTCTCGAGGTATCCCAAGAGGCTGACAAGGCAAGAAATGACGACCCAAAGGAGGACTCCGTCGATCTTGCCAGCCCACAGATGCCGGCAAGCTCAGCAGATAAGCAGCCTGGTCTACCAAGATCGGACTCAGCCGTACAAATCCCAGAACTGAGGGTCGTCCCCGTCGCAAATGGGGAGTACAGGGAAAATATAGCATCGAACGGTATGCCCAGACTCTCCAAAAAGGGGGCCAGATCTAGACATTCAAAAGCTATGTTGCAGAAAAGGGGTCGCCATGTCTTTGCCCGGGGCACCTCTCTTACATCAAGTTCATCGGACAGCAGCCGATCTGGAAGCCCGGACGTTTCCACGGACTCTGTGGCGCGGTCTGCCCTTGAGATGTCAGGGATGGCTATCACAGAGCTAGTGAAACTAGTGGGAAATCTTGAAGATCGAATTGAGAGCCTGGAGAACACCAAGGCTGGCAAATATGACATTCGAGTTGAGGATGACGAAATTGACGGCGGCAGCGATTGCGCCGATGATCAGACCGGTCACAAGACAGATGGCAAGCCACCAAGTCGCACATTCGAACTTGCCACCAAGTTCTGCTATGGGAGCAATGCGGAGCATCAAAGCAACCTCCACACGTATTCTTTCATTAGGGCTCGGTGCCGCAAGCCTGGTTCAACGTTCGAGGGCCAGGAAGTTACATCTGGGCCAGAATCAGATGATATTCTGAAAATTGGCCTAGAATCCCCGATAATAGGGAACTACTTCAATGAGGTATCCGAGGCCATCGTACTCGGTCGGAAACCATCGACGGAGAAGTTGGAGTCGAACACGGAGCAAGCGGATAACACGATCTGGTTTTATAAACCTTTCCGATGGCTCATTCAGCATCGCGGTACCATTGAAGACCATTTGAAGACGCTTGAAGGGGCTCAGACTGCTTGTCAGATAGCACCCAAGTCGACCAAATCTGGGGTCATGGAAGTGCACACATCGTATACCCATATATCTGAGACCCCTAGCGCTGAGTATGATCTCCTCGCCCAACTCCGGCACCTCCTTGCTTTTATGGCAATACATCTGAAAGATCAGCTTCAGCTTTGCGAGGATGCACAAGCCGGCAAACTGGAATCTGTCCAGTTTCGGGACCTCTGGATGTTGTTCAAACCCGGAGACCTGATTTACACACCGCACAGGCAGCAAAGTCACTCGCGCCTGCCCCGGTCTCCTAATTCACCACACCATAGAATACTTCCACCTTCACCCAGTGGGAAGAAATCTTCGGCTTCGCATTCAGCAAATGGGAACGGACCTCCAATCCCACAGCACATCAGGGGTCCGCCGATTTGTGAGTGGATGGACCCATATACACCACAGGCTTACAGGATCATCTCGGTTGTGGGCGGGATACCCAAACTCATACGACATGGTGGTCTCCCGAAAAAGACCGATGCATATACTCCATTGCTGGTCCTGTGCTACTACATAAGCTTCACAGGGACAGAGTATACCGGCGTCTGTGATGTCTTTCCCTTCGCTCCCTTTGACGGGGAAAGAGGTATCACCAGCCTTGCAACCTACCCCTTGAAGTATGCCCGTGATTACACAGCCTCACAAGCGCCCGAGGCAAACCAATCCGCACCGGTCGAGGAAACTGTCATCGATTTCCTCAGCAGCCGGGGCCGTAGTTTCTTACAAGTATCCGAAACTGCTCACAGACTCTACGAAGGGTTGACTTTAGGACAGTACCAAGAAGAGGTAAGCTCCCTGCTCTGGCACATAGTCGATCTCACACACAATATACTAATCCCGTTGAAGATAAATACTCCTGTAATCATAGACTTGCAGCTGGCCTACAGACATCTCCCTGCAAACACTCCGCGAGGGTCCCTGCCCAGCTCGGACTTCTTCGCGCATGATGGAGCAGAAGTCGGTAGCGCACCTGAGGTGCATCTTGGTATGGGCTACCACATTCAGAGAGACTGGTATTGGAACCATCAGTTGGGATTGATAGACAAGGCTCGGGTCGATATGGTGAATACTCTCAAATGCTATCCCACTCTATCTTCGGCTACGCCCGGTGCCGCTGAGGAGGTCCAGCATGCAATGGAAGAAGATGGCCATATGGTCCTATTGCCCGGGACAGTACGGGCCTTCGCGCTCCGTCTCCGCAAATGGGGTAAGTGCTTCTCAGAGACTACAGGGACAGTAGTAGACGTTCCTTCTGCTGACTGGGGTTATCAAGTCTCCCTCGATCTGAGCCTTATGAAGCCTGTCGTCTCCCAGGCCGACTGGGATGACCTCATACTGCCTTCCGGCCATAAGAACATGGTACGAGCCGTTGTGGAAAACCATGCGGCTGGGTCGCGGTCAACTGGTGCCCATGTGAAGCATGCGGCGGATATTGATATTGTGCACGGAAAAGGTACTTCTGTTGCTCTTTCTGCTTCTGTTCCACCTGTGCTCATAATTAACATCATCAAAGGGTGGGGTTGCATTATCCTCTTGCACGGCGAACCCGGCGTGGGGAAAACATCAACGGCCGGTAAGACTATTTTTTATCGAAACTTACAGAGGCTTCAGCTTAAACCGTCGATCCAGAGTGCGTGGCGGCCTTCACCAAGCGGCCTCTATTTCCTATAACTTGTGGTAAGGACCAAAGTGTTCCTGCGACCCCAGTCATCAGATGCTCACTTCCGACTTTAGGCGATATTGGCTATGAGCCCGAAGATGTCCAGGAAAATCTTGACAGACTCTTGGGCCTAGCCCAAACATGGGGTTGTGTCGTGCTTCTCGACGAAGCTGATGTCTTCCTTGCCAAACGTAGTGTAAGTGAATTCACCCAACTGCCATCCATGAACGACACACTAAACCGTCTAAGAGGGACGACGTAAAACGGAACGGGCTAGTCTCTGGTGCGTAGCCCTCCCCCTTTCCCACACACGTCTAACCCTCCTCCCTCAGTCTTCCTCCGAATCCTCGAGTACTACCAAGGCATCTTGTTCCTGACCACCAACCGCGTCGGCTCCATCGACGACGCCTTCCGCTCCCGCCTGCACCTGACGCTGTACTATCCCAAGCTGGGCCCCAAGCAGACGCTGGCCATCTGGAACGTCAACCTGCGCCGCCTCGACGACCTGAACCGCAAGCGCCTCGAGTACGGCCAGGCGCCCATCGACGTGCAAAAGGGCCGGATCCTGCGCTACGCCAAGACCAAGTGGAAGCGGCTCGGCTGGAATGGCCGCCAGATCCGCAACGCCTTCCAGACGGCCGTCGCGCTCGCCGAGTTCGAGGCCAACAACAAGGCCTCCTCCCGCCACCACCACCATGACGGCGAAGAAGAGGGGAAGGAGAAGGAGAAGGCCTCCGCTCCCGTCCGGCCCGTCATGACCAAGAAGCACTTCAAGACCGTCGCCAAGGCGTCCGTGCAGTTCGACGAGTACTTGTTCCACACGCACGGCGGCAGCGACCTGGCTACCAATGCCAGGAAGGAACAGGTGCGTTGGGATTACGAGCTACGTGACAGCGGCAAGGACCAACAGCACCACCACCATCGCCATCAGCGGCTGGGCGGGGACCACGGGCTTTCTTCCGACTCCTCGTTATCCGACTCATCCTCTTCGTCGGACAGTGATAGCGAAGACGACTCTGGGTCGTCCCTCTCGGCAGACTCGATGGTTAGTGATGACGGTGACAGTGGGGTATCTTCAGACAGTTCAAGTGAGGACAAGAAGAAGAAACGGAAGAATAAGATCTCCAGCAGCGGAACCGGCAAGGAAAAAGGCAAGCCGAAGAAGGGAAGCCAGGGGAAGAAGCACAAGTCGAGGAAGTAAAAGCAACCAGAAGCAGTGTGATCACGTGCTGGACACAAGGGGCTGGCAGGCCAGCCAAGAGCCTGTCGGGTCTATTCAGGTAGTTCTCCGTAGGTAGGATAGCTTGGAGAACATGCGAGTTGGTCTGGGTAAATGATAAGCAGTCGGTTTCTTTCCTTGGCCAAGTTCACAGTACACGTCCCATTGAGTCACGCAAACACAGAGCCAAAGGCCTGGTATAACAATGTGGTCTATTTGTGCTTTCATATATAACCCGGAGAAAACCCGGGTTCGGCTACGCCAATTCGTCATGATTCATGATATTCCTTTCCATTCCATTACAGCCCCCTTTTCCAGCATCTTGCTTATAACCTTGCCATTGAAGAAGCCTGATCATCACCGTGATCAAGTCACTGGGAAGAGTACTTCTTGAAGGCGCCAATCAGGCCACCAGTGCTCTCGTCGTGGTCACCCTTGCCGGGCTCATCCAGCTCCTTGAGGATCTTCTTGGCCAGGACCTTGCCCAGCTCGACGCCCCACTGGTCGAAGCTGTTGATGTCCCAGATGGCACCCTCGGTGAAGGTGAGGTGCTCGTAGTAGACAATCAGAGCACCGAGCTCGGCGGGTCCGATATGGCCGCCGACCAGGATGCTGGTGGTGGGGCGGTTGCCCATGAAGACCTTGTGGGGCGCGAGCTTCTCATCGATCTTAGAGTCTTCGGCCTTGACCTGTGCGCTATCCTTGCCAATCATGAGAGCCTCAGCCTGAGCAAAGTAGTTGGAGGCCAGCATCTTCTGGTGAAGGTTGTCGCTGATGGGGTTGTGGCTCTTGGCAGCAAGAATGAAGTCGGTGGGGATCAGCCGGGTGCCCTGGTGGACGAGCTGGAAGAAGGAGTGCTGGGCGTTGGTGCAAGGCTCGCCGAACAGGATGGGGCCGGTGCTGTAGTTGGCAGGCGATCCGTCCGAAGTGATGGTCTTGCCGTTAGACTCCATGGAGAGCTGCTGGAGGTAGGCGGGGAATCGGTGGAGGTACTGGTCAAAGGGAGCGACCAGGTGGGTCTGGCAAGCGAAGAAGTTGCAGTACCAGACGCTCAGGAGACCACCGAGCATGGGGATGTTGTCCTTGATGGGAGTCTCGCGGAAGTGCTTGTCCATCTCGTGGGCACCAGACAAGAACTTGTGGAAGTTGTCGTAGCCGATGTAGAGGGCAACGCTCAGGCCAATGGCACTCCAGACAGAGTATCGGCCACCGACCCAGCTCTCGAAGCCGAACATGTTCTTGGCGTCAATGCCGAACTTGGTGACCTCCGCCTCGTTGGTGGACAGAGCCACGAAGTGCTTGGCGATCTCGCCCTTGTTGCCCGTCTTCTCGAGGAACCAGGTCTTGGCAGTGTTGGCGTTGGTGCACGTCTCGGCCGTGGTGAAGGTCTTGGAGGCGACCAGGAAGAGGGTGGTCTCGGGATCCGATGCCTTGAGGGCCTCGGCCATGTGAGTACCGTCAATGTTGGACACGAAGTGGAGGGTCATGTCGTCGGCACCGTAGTGCTTCAGGGCCTCGGTGACCATGACGGGGCCGCTATATGATCGTTAGCTGCTGGTCAGAGAGCGTGGGGGCTGGCTGCATGGACAGATCAGATAGCAGTCAAAACTTACAGGTCGGAACCGCCAATACCAATGTTGACAATGTTGGTCAGCTTCTTGCCGGTGAAACCCTTCCACTCGCCGCTGCGGACCTGGTTGGAGAACTCCTTCATGTGCTCGAGAACCTCGTTGACACCGCCCTTGTTGTTCATGACGTCGGCACCATCGACCTTCATGTCCCAGCCGCCAACGTTGCGGAGGGCAGTGTGGTAGACGGCGCGGCCCTCGGTGAAGTTGATCTTCTCGCCGGCGAACATGGCGTCACGCTTCTTCTCGACGCCAGCCTCCTCGGCGACCTTGACCAGCAGGTCGATGGTCTCGGGGGTGATGAGGTTCTTGCTGAAGTCGAAGAGGATCTCGGTGTTGCTGGGAGTGTTGGTGAAGGTCTTGGAAAGAGTCTCGAAGCGCTTGGGGTCCTTTTCGAAGGCATTCTTCATCTGCACCTTGCTACCGACAGTGCGGTAGTGAGCCTCCAGGTCGGCCCATGCGTTCAGAGAGGTTGCCTTCGTCATCTTGATGAGTTGTGTGTAGTCGGCAATTGATCACAGCTAAGGGTATGTGTGGATATCTGGAGATGAGCTGCACCGGGCAGGCAAATGAATTGTCAGTACGTGAAGTCTTCGAAAGAGCAAAGAGTCCGAAGAAGCAGGGAATGAAACAGACGAACGATTCACTCGATGAGAGGGGGAGGGAGAGAGTTTAAAGGGACAGAAGGAGAGAGAGCTCTCTCCCGCTTCGTTCACGAGCAGCTTAGGTGGAGTGGGCACTGGGCAGAGGTTTGGAACCTTATTAGCCAAGAAAAAGCTCCGTAGTGTCCGGCAGCTCCCTCCCAAGCTACTTCGCAAGGTACAGCACGGCAAGAGAGCTCTTTTGATCTGATCGATGGGGGTGAAGCTTCCGGGAAGTCAGAAGCTTGCCTCATCGTCAAGCCGAACCGCCAACCGCCCCCACCCAAGCCCCTCAAGCGTCAAAGGTGCATTGAATCCGACGTGTTTCGACTACTTACCTCCTAAACCCGAAGTCTTCTGGGGTCAGTCCGGTTGGTATGGCCGAAAAATGGACAGAGAGCAATGAATGATTAATCAAGCAAGCAGAGATTTGACGGAGTTTTCCAAGGTGCAATGCTATGGACTTATATTAAATACGTCGGCGGATACTACGGCCAAAAGTGGTGATGGATGGATGAGGGGTCGGGGCCATTGGGTGGGAAGCTGTTGCACGCCCACGCCTCACCCATAGCTTCAATTGTCTCACTCATCAACCCAGGTACCCCGCGCACCCTGCACTTTCTCTCTTTCGCTCTCATAGCTGCTGCACGGCGGTGACGTTATCTGATGCTCATCCACGTCCGTGCCGTCCAATTACACGAATACCAAGGAGGGCATGTATCGATCTTAGGTACCAGAACGCATTATTCCATCGACCAATCCGACCGAATCTCGAATCGGGCAGATTCGCGATGTACACGAACAAATTTCAGCTCGTTCCTCTCTTGCGTTGTTTGGACTCGGCGATTCCTTTACAAGTCCCTGCAAATGACGCTGTTCGTCCAAGTTTTACTACGGACACAATATGGAGCCAAACAACGCGCGAAAGTTAGCGGGTGGGCAGGTCAAGCAGGTGTAGCCCCACTTGCGAGGTCCCGTAGACACCGGGCGCAAGCTGAAGAACCGTCACACAATGGCACGATATGGGCCCTTCATCAGCTCGTGGTTGTATTCATTCTTTTATTTCACTTATGTCCGAGAAGACTTTTCTTCTCCAGGGATTGGAAAGGCTACCCCTATAGTAGCCTTATCTAGTCGAGAAGCCGTATACGCCAGCTTGATCCATCTAAGTCCATTGCCCGCCCTACCCTGTAGTAACATGTAGAAATCATGCTTTAACGACCCGAAATACTACCTGCGAAGCTGGGGTCCTTGACACTGCCGCCACCATCACCCAGCCCAGCAATCGGTCGGTTGTAGCTGAAGCCTTGGAATTGATCCTGCATCGTTTGCGACAGCATGGGCCCGTCGACAAACGAGTCTTGTGGCGCCTCCGTGGTGAAGTCATCGTCAAAG
This sequence comes from Arthrinium phaeospermum, assembly GCA_006503535.1. Lineage (NCBI taxonomy): Eukaryota > Fungi > Ascomycota > Sordariomycetes > Amphisphaeriales > Apiosporaceae > Arthrinium > Arthrinium phaeospermum. The sequence continues at coordinate 2,041,708 of QYRS01000002.1, read as the reverse complement.
TTGGTTACGTCCAACGCGTCAGTCTGTAGGGGAAGAAAACAGGGGGTATTAGCAAAAATCTTGATCGAGCTCGGAGAGTTCCGGGACTTACCACTCTGGGTTTGAAGGTAGGCTCATATTTGCGCTGCAGCAGCTTGCGCCAGTCAATGGCGTGGAAAAAGGGATGGGCCTTGATCTCGGCACTGCCGCCTGCGCCCAGTCGGTGTTCGGGGTCACGGTTGAGCAGCTTGGTGAGAAGGTCCTTGGCGGCGGGAGGCACAACCTCCGGGCCAGGGAAGTGCAGCGGCTCCGACAAGATCTTCCTATACATCTCATTGGTGTTCTCGTCGTAGAAGGGAGGCAGGCCCGTAAGCATTTCGTAGAGCAGGACACCCAGGGTCCACCAGTCCACCGTCTTGTTGTAGCCGTTACCCATCAGCAGTTCCGGTGCCAGGTACTCGGGTGTGCCGCAGAAGGTGTTGGTGCGGTCCTCGTCCTTCATGTCCAGCTTGCACAGACCGAAATCGCAAAGGGCAATGTGGCCCTGGTAATCGAGCAGAATGTTCTCCGGTTTCAAGTCGCGGTAAATGACGTTGAAGCCGTGCAGACATTCCAGGGCACAGAGGAGTTCGGCTGTGTAGAATCTCGCTCGGTTCACGTCGAATCTTTGCTCTTTTTGCAAATGGTGGAACAGTTCTCCGCCGTTGACGAAGGCCAAGACGAAGTACAGCTTCTCGGGCGACTGGAAGGTGAACTTGAGAGGAACGATAAACGGGTTGTTAATCTGGGCAAGCACCGAACGCTCGGCCAAAGTATGTGCCACCTCGGACCGCGAGATGATGTGAGCCTTTCGTATCGTCTTGAGCGCGTAGATTCGGTTGGTATCTTTCTTGCGGACCTGCATCACCTTGCCGAAACTGCCCTTGCCGACGACCTTGAGGAGGTCGAAGTCCTCGATCTTGAGCTTGCCGGCGCGGTTCTCGACGTACTGGACGCCGATCTTGAGCTTACCCGTACCGTATTGCACATCTACCCAATCCATGCCAGCCTGGCCTAAAGACTTCTCCTTGCTGGCAAACTCGGCTGCCGCCTTCTCGCGGTCCTTCTTGCTGGCCTTGGGATCCTCCACGAAAGTGTGCTTCTCGTCGAACCGAGGGTTAATGCGGACAACTCCAATAAAGATATCCTGGCTTCGGCCCGCTGACGGCGGGGCGGTAGGGTTTCTCATATACAGATGCACGGCGAGCTCTGTCACTCGAGACACATCGAATTTGTATTGTGTGTTGTCGCCGGCCCACAGGGGGTTCTCGGGGTTGCCAGAGACGGAGTTGACGAAAACTTGGACCTTGTCGAAATCGAGAAGAGCGTATGGCAGCCATTTGCTAGAAACTCTGCCGTGGTTTGAAGGGGCAAAGTTGCCTCCGCCCGAGGTCTGCGGCCTACCGTTGACAAAGGAGCCAGGAGTCCCCCGAGATCCTGGCCGCACGGAGCCTGCGAGAGCACCACCAGATGACAAGGAGCCTTGGTGGGCTGCTTGGCTGAAAGCGCTGCGATGTTGCTCTGGGAGTTGGAACCCCTGGCCTTCGTGGAGGGTCACGACGAGGATACCGGGTTTCGGTGTCTTAATGACGGGTTGTTGTGCCATTGCTTCGGATGCAGCTATAACAGGGGAATCCAAAGTCAGTATATGCCTTGCACCGAACAGGCTGTAGCGAGCACATTTCTTGGTTGTCACATACCGATAGCATTGTCAGGGGGGGCGGGGGTGGACGAGCTCGTGGGCGGTGCAGCCATCTTCTCATCGGTGCCTGTGATGGTCGATGTGGAAGGAGATCTCGAGAAGGTGTTGGACAGGGGACCCAAATGGGTCTCCTTCAACTCTGTAGGCGAGACGTGAAATCAGTATAGATCCAAACAGTAATTCGGTTGCTCTCGCATTTCGTCCACACCCAAGCGGCACCGCCATGGCATGGCGTGCAACCCCTCTTCTCCATTGCCAACCACGCGGAGGCTTGTTCGACTAGAAATGACCCGAGAAAACAATGCATTGCGCATATAGGGGGGAGAACGCACTCTTGGTAAGCTTCCACGACATCTTAGCGATGCACTAGGTGGAATGCAGAGAAATGGACGAATTGGGGGGGTGTTGTTGTTCGTCGTAAGTCGGGGGTGTTGTTGTTGGTGGTGTTGTTCAGTAGAGGCTGATCTGATGAGGGACTATCTGTCTGGAGGAATGGTATCTATGAAGGCTTGGATGAAGTATGGGAACAAAAAAAAGTAAGGAGAGGGAAGAGAAGATGCAAAAGTCACGTCCGAGAGTAGGAGCTAAATGTTGCAGTGAAGATCGGCAAGACCAGGGGAGAGGGACGGAGAGAGGCAATGATGTCGCCTTCTTGGGGGGGGTGGGATCTGAGCCTAGGAGCTGATGCAGTGGGAGAGAGTGCGCGTGGTGGTGCGTAAGAAGGCACTGATCCGAGAATCAAGGGTCTCTCGTCTTGTCTTCCAATGTTGACTTTTGTGTGTGTGTGCGCGCGTGAGTGGTGTGGCCAGGAGTGTCTTGGGAGAAGCGGCTGTTTCGTTCTGTTGCAGTGCAGCGCAGCAGCAAGTAAAGCAGTTGGGTACTGTTGCTGGTTGCTCTAGAGTAAGACTGGCCGACTTGGACTGCGAGGTTGCGTTGCCCGCCCACTGTAAATTGTCGGGGTCAGGTCGGCTGGCTTATCCGTTCCAAGCTGTGTTACGGAATGTGTACAGTACCAAGGTTTAGGTGTCGTGCCCCTCCCAGGCAAGACAAGACAACCAAAAATGAAGGGATACGGATATGTATGTATTTACTGGTCGACAAGGAGAGAGAGCAAGAGGCAATGAGACAGAAAGAGGGATATAGAGAAGAAAGAAAAGCGAGTCTAGTAACGGATGGCTTCACTCTGAATGTTGTTCTTACGCGTATGGTACTGGTACTGGTACTGAATGCACGCACGCCTACTGCTAGTACGGTTTTACAAGGAGTGAGGGAGGGTATTTGAACCCAGGGAAGTTTAATAATAAGGGGAGCTAGAATGCGGCTGGGTTTTTGGCGGTTGTTGGATTTGATTGATTGATTCAAGGAGGGGATGGGGGGGCCGCCCGATTGATTGAATCGATAGACTCCCGTGCTAGGTAGAAACTGAGAACCAAACCCCCTCAGAAGTTTAGAACCCCCCAAGCCCCCCTCTCCAGGACCCTCTCCTCTCCTGGAGAGGGACCCCCTCTTTTTTTCCCTTTCCCTTGGGCTGTCTCTCACTCTCACACAAATGCTCTCTCCGTGTCTTCATACATCTCCTTCACTCTGCCTGGCCGATTGCTGCTTCGCGGCCTCTTACTGGCCCTTGCTATAGTGCGCTGTGCCTCTCTGGAGAGTCGGTAGCAGTGGGGCATCAGACAGCAAGTCTCTGTTTGCCTCTCTCTCCATGCTGGGCATTATCAATCACGCATTCATATCAACTATAACAAGTCAGTAGGCGCTTGGCGCATACGTCCCTGCTCTGTTTCTTTGATGCCCTGACTGCCAGACCAAAGCTTGTCGTAAGTACTGTAGGTACTGTGTCCCAAGGGGGCTTCAGTCTGGCGATGATTTACATTGTAAGCTGACGTTCCACATGGCGCAAGGTTTTGTTGATCCAGGTGGATGATACACATGAGTTTTATGCCATGCCCGCCCTTGATGAAAGAGGTCCTTAAGAGACTTTCGAGATGCATCTGATGTAGCGGTTGACGTTAGTTCGGCGGCAGCGGTTAGGTGTTTCGCTTCTGCGACTGTGCGAGGAGCCTTTTGTTCTAAATCCGAACCAGGTTCTAGAAGTCGAAGAAGTCTCTAGCCTGCACGTCCGTAGGTTACATCCCACACACGTTACTGGATGGCGATCGTCCATCAGGGCCTCCTTTGCCTTCAGGAGGACCAAGGACTCAGGAGGCATCCCAAGCGATGGACGGGGATCCCAGCCAGCCCCGCAGTCCAGTTGCATCGCCGAGTGGCTAGGCCCACCCCAGCAACATCGGCCATGCATGGTGGAATGCAGGCTTTCTCGTGGTTCGCATTGCAACCCAGTTCACTTCAGCTCCTTGCAATCATATCCGGTGGTGTTTATTATTAGATGGGAATCTTTTTTTTTCTGCCGTCTTTGCCAATGAAATCAGTGTCGACCCTACGAAACCCCCATGTGCACCACGGCTGTTCCAGGGCTGCACTACAGTAGACTATGGACCTCAGAGATGTAAACCAAGATACTCCATCCATACTTACCTACCTATAACTTGGACAGCAGTGGTTGTTGTCGGTCGTACGTTTCACGAATTGATCGAACAAAGATGTGCATCGTATGCAACTCGTTCTCTATCAAGAGCTAAAATTAGTTCAGTTCCATCCAGAATCGCATGTCACAGTAGCCGGATGTGGCCTGGGAGCAGAACCTGGAGGGGCGGCGGCGAACTGTCGCGTCTCAAAAGCAGACGTTCCAGAAGGAATGATCCCAGGAGGAGATCAATCACCAACTAGGTTAACCGGCATCCCCTTTCTGCTGCGACCCTCGATCCGAGTCAATCAACCCTTACAAAAAAAAAAAAAGAAAAGGGTTTTTATATCCGCTCAAACATGCCAACTTCCTGTGCCTGACGAATAGCAATGCGTTTGTCTCACGATGGCTGTCGTCCCAAAATAAACGAAGGCCGGGTATATAACCCAGGGAGGGTCCCGTAATTGAAGCATGAACGTCTTCCATCGCATACAAGCCGATCAGTGATGCACGTTGCGAAATGTGGACTCAGGTCGAAAAATATGTGGATGCAGTTATAGGTCGCACGTCTACGTGTAATCCCATGCGCTCGCGGGCTCGACAATGTATGACCAATATCTCTTGGCTTCAGCACACACTGCCAGCTCTGTCACCTAGGCCTCCTTAGTCAACGCTGACACCGTTAACCCCTATTCATTTACACATCGTTGGGCCGGGGTAGGCTAGATCTGGCCGCGGCGGCGGGCACTGCCACGATCGCTTAGCCACCTCTCGCCTACAGTATGTACATCCAGCATCCTCGATTTCTCGAGCGGCAGCTAGAATCTAGCGCGGGTCCCCCTGGGTAAGCCCTTCGCAACCCGTGTTCCTTAACACAGCACCCGGGTTTTCCCTGGCAGCCTAGTCCGCGAAGACCGTTCATACGTGGAGTACAGTGGACATCGATGCCAACTGACTGACGGGAGCGTGCCGGAGCAAGCCGTAGCGCCCCTTGGTTGTATCGTATAGCCTCTCGTGACTTGACTCGCAGGTTCCTGAGAGTCTTCGGCTTGGGCAGCTCAAAAGGGTGAATCTTGGTCGTGTACTCCGTACCTAAGGTTAGTATGTCTTTCAAAGAGTTTGGAGATTGCCAGCTGAGCCAAGATGCTATGGATGTCAGCGGCACAGTTTGGGTCAGTTACCTAAGTACCTTGGTAAGTAGGGAAGGCCATGGTTATCAATTAGCGAGCTTGTTATCGTTCCTTCGGAGTAAGCAAGGAATTCCAGCAGAAAAGGACCTGATGTCTGGCTTTCAATACGAGATATTTCATTTTGCAGCAGCAGCAGCCATTGAGGCTCGAAAAAAGAAAGTCAAAGCCTTTCACTTTCCAATTCACATATTCCCATTTTCGTCGCCGGCGCAAACGTGACACGCGCTCTCCAATGTCGCCAAAACTAGGAGCAGCGACGGGTGTAACATCCCCCGGCACTGCAGCAGTACCCGCCCCGGATAGCGGCTCTCCTCCGGTTCTGACACCTTTCGACATGGATGCCGGGGATGGAGATGCCACCAACACCACGGCTGCCCACGGTGGCGGCTCGGCGCCCAACGTCCAGCGAAACTACATCAAAGGCTGGAGGCTATACACATTGGTTTCTGCGTACGATTGCTTTCTTAATACCTAATAACTTGTTCATTTCATAACCATGAAATGCCAACTTCTCCTATTTCTCCTCGACCGGAGCCACACATGGTCAAATCATGGCGTTCAAGGCCTTATATTTATCTCGAAACATGCCATGCGAGCCAACTGAACTGACAATGTATGATCCCCGGATCAAAGGCTGTGTTTGTCATTGCTCCTGTCGACCCTGGAGACGACCATTGTCAGCACTTCGCTTGTCTCCATCACGAACGCTCTCGGCGGCTTTGAACAGCGAGATTGGGTCGTCACCTCGTACCTCATCTCTTATACCGGTGAGATTGCCCCCCTTCTCGCCCGTCCCCAAACCAATGATGGACTAACCCGGGCCCATCTTCAATCTACTTAGGATTCTTGGTCATATACGCCAAATTCAGCGACATCCTGGGCAGGAAGCTCCTCATTTTGGTTGCCGTGGCCTTCTTCACCGTGTTCTCCATCGTGTGTGGTTCCATTTCCAACATGATCCAACTGTATGTGCTATTCCAACTTCTTACTGGTTCTTATTTGATATATATTACTGATGCCCCGATCCGCAGTATTGTCTTCCGCGCATTTCAGGGCATCGGCGCGTCGGGCATCTTTGCCATGGTGACCGTCATCCAGCCCGAGCTGGTGCCTCCCGAGCATTGGGGCCACATCATGGCGGCCGTAGCCGTGGTCACGGTCGTCAGCTCCGTTCTCGGTCCCATCCTGGGCGGCTTGATCAACGACCACGGATCATGGCGCTGGGTATTTCTCCTCAAGTAAGTGAACTCCCCCTCCCGCCCCATTTTGTTCTACTACATGACAGACTACTGCAACTTCAACTCTCCAACTTTCCAAACCTCTGGCTGACAATGAGTCTCATCACACACGCACAGCGCCCCCGCAGGCGCCACCGCCACCGCCATGATCGCCTTCCTCATGCCGACGCACTTCCCGAACCAGGGCAATCCCGCGGCGCACGTCGACCTCCGGGCCAAGTTCTCCCGGGCCTCGCTGGCGCGCCTCGACTTCCTGGGCGCCGCCATCCTCCTGGCCGCCACCGTGCTCATCGTCTTCGGCTTCGAGGAGGCCGGGTCGCGGTACCCCTGGGCGAGCGCGCCCGTCCTCAGCGCCCTCATCGTCGGCGCCCTGCTGCTGGTCGTCTTCCTCTTCTGGGAGCGCGTCGTCGCCCGGCCGCACCGCGCCCAGGAGCCCATCTTCCCGCTGCGCTTGATGAAGGGCCGTATCTTCGCCAGTCTGATGCTGTAAGTGTGTTTGCTGGCTTCCCTCCAGTTTTTGGTGTATGGGATTGTGGAACGAAAAGAGAAAAGGCCCAAAGGCATTGCTCACAATCGTTTTCTCACACAGCGTCGGCTTCTTAACCGGCCCCCCGTTCATGACCGTCATGATCAACCTCACCCAGCGTATCCAGGCCGTCGACGGCGTCTCCCCCTTCGACGCCGGCGTGAGGCTCCTTCCCCTGCTTCTGGCCTCGCCCGTGGCCACAGCTGTTACGGGCCAGCTGGTGACGAAGCTCAAAGTCCCGCCCTACTATCTCAGCGTGTTCGCCGCCACCCTGCAGATGTTGGGCATCGGGCTCAGCACCTCCATCCCTTTCCATAGCGGCAAGGCCCTCTACGGGTACGAGGTACTCATGGGCTTCGGGTTCGGCATGGGGCTCATCTCGCTCGTCATATACGCACCTCTGACCGTGGACCGTGAAGATCTCGCTGTCACCATGGGCGCCATCACTCAGATCCGCGTCCTCGGCGGGACAGTCGGTCTCGCTATCAGGTGAGTCAACAGCGTCCCCTTCTTCTGAAACCTAGCCTACTCTAATCATCATTCCAGTGCCACGATCCTAAACAACCACCTGGCCTCGCACCTGCCGCCGCTCCTCACGCCGTCAGAGATGCGGCAAGTCGCCCAGGCCCTGTCGTTCGTCAACAGCCTCCCCGACGCCACCCAAGAGGCGGTGCGGCAGGTCTTCGCCGACGGGTACAACAGCCAGATGCGCGCGATGCTCTACTTCAGCGCCGCGAACTGGTTGTGTGCCGCCGTACTGCTGTGGGAGAAAAAGTTGAGAAGTGTCGTCGATGTCAAGATTTGATACGATCATGGGGAGAGAATTGTGGTTTGCGTCAACGTGTATTCATATGTAGCCATGATCTGGTTTCTATTCCAGGACATGCAGTGGAAGTATATAATGTATTCATACAAAATCGGGCTGTTGTAGAATATAAGATCCCCGAATATATTGTATGTCGCGAAATATTCCAACCGCGAACGCAGTAACATGGTGGACTTCCCCTTAGTAATGATGGTATCCGTTTAAACTGCACCCACGAGCCCACAGAGTCTTGTCGATGGTCATGTTCTCCTTCTCAAGCCTCTCAAAGGACTCGAGTCGCCAGCCCTATGCAAGCTCCTCCCCGAAGGCCCCGCTGACCGCCCACAAGCATATGAACAGTGGCAGAGCTATCGAGCCGCTGGAGCAGCACGTCCTGGACCAGGATTCTGAACTGCCCTAACCTAGCGCTTCCTCGGGTGCGATTTAATATAATATGGCAGCGGCGTCGACGGTGTTCGTTTCGGTCCCAAGATATCGCGCATGTAAATGTAATTTTCGTTATCCAGACTGGCACCAACATTGGAGTCATTGCCATCCAAATAACAATCCACAAGGCTTTCGTTATCGTTCTCACCGCTGTGGTTGTTAACTTCGTCTTCTTGCTGGGCGTCATGAATAATCTCCCTCACCTGCGACATGGACGGGGGCCGGCAAGGCGAGCCGTCGTTGGACGTTCCGCGAGGCCGCAGCAGAGGCTCATCTTCCCCTAGCTCCTTCATGTCAGCCAGCCCGTACTCGAGCTTCGCCTCCTGTCGATGACGCCGGCATGCAGGATGGTGGATCGCGTTGTGCTGGCGGTAGATCATCCAGCCGTGGAGAGCCGCTGAAGTCAGAATGACAAGGAGGAGGCAGACGATCATAAACAGGATAGTCTCGAGATCTCCTTCGGGGCCCCACGATGACGACATCTGTATCTGAGGGAACGTGTACATGGTTGCTTGAGTTGAATACATAACCGCCGTCCTTTGTATGTGCGTGATGTTGCTGTTATAGTATAGTATAGTGTTTTGAGGACCGAATATTTGTAAGGAGGGCACTGATCAAAAGTTACAACATCCGCAAAAGGTGATCAGCTCGGCTTTCTTTTATGCGAAAAACCAGACTTTCTCCGATGACTGTTGGCAATTTTATTTTTATTTTTTTGGCGTACCAACGCTTCCCATGGTTCTCCATACTCTTAATTCGTGAAGATAGCTTCACGATAGGCAAATATCGGTTCTCCTAGAACCTAAAAGCTCTTTGGCATTGTGGAGGCAGCAACCCGCTCGCTCTCTCAGATGCTATTTTGGAACCGCAAGAGCACTTTGCTAGGGGGTGTTGCTTCGAAGAGCGGTGGCACATGCCCAGCAATACCGCGACCCTGAAGCCGAATGGTCTCTGCTCGTATCACCACCAAGATAGACCCGCTGCCGTCCTCGAGAGGTCGAACGGGGTATCATCTCCCATAAGGCGTGCGGTGACGGCCGAGAGGGAAGGGTCTCATAACCCAAACCCGGTGCCTGTTCCCCCCTCGCATCTTGATTCACACTCCTCTTTCCTCGTCCTCTTCCTCTTCAGTAATCCTCCCAAATCTCCTTGCGATACGCCTCCGTCAGCCGCTCGTCGGGACCGTACTTCTCCTGCCAGCCCACAAACCCACGGTCCAGAATGTACACGGTCTGCTGCTGTTTCTCGCCGCCGTCCGAGGCCTTGTCCTGGTTGGCGGCACCGCCCGCGGCCTCCCTCTCGCGCAGGTACCGCAGCGCCACCGAGGGCCCGCGCTGCTGCGACAGGGCGCAGTGGAACACGACCGTCTCCTTGCCCTCGAGCTTGCGCAGCAGCGTCGGCATCATGGCATCGAGGGATCGCGAGGGGAAGTTGAGGGAGCCCTGGATGTGGCCGCCTATGTAGTCTGCGTTGGGAGAGTGTTTCGCGTTAGTTACAGGCAAATTAGATCACCAAGGAAGAGTGCAGACTGCGAAGGAGCTTTGGTGGGTAGTAAATCCAAAAGAGAGGGAGAGGGAGGCAAACAGGCGCAGCTTGTTCAGAAATCCATACCATCGTCTCGCACGTCCACAACCGCAAAGTTGGACGTTTCGCTGTTCAAGCCCGCTGCCTGAGCTGCCAGCATCTTCTCTGCCAGCTCCGTGGCCTGCATCCGCTGCAAGCTTCCGAGGGTTACCAACGACATACTGCCTGGGACGGTAGACGAGATGAGGCGGGATCGAAGATGAAGAATGTGCTTGCCGGAGAGACTACCGCAGATGGAGCTAGGAGCTAGGAGGTAAGTACTTATGTAAAGAAAGCGGGCTTGGGAGAACGCGAACACAAACGGACAAACCCTGGATTTGGATGTCAGAAAGTTGGCATTTACGTAAATGATGCCAACCCCGCGATGGATCTGTTACTTGCATAAAATCACCAGGTTGCATAAGCGTCCATCTTCAGCAGAGGAGCCGGCCCCAGGTTGGCTCGAATTTGTTTCACAACAGGCAACAGGCAGCTAGAAGAACGAAAAGTCAATGTAGATAACAAACAGAAGGCTTACTTCAAACAAACATGGATTGTCTTTATATAACCTATTTCCCCCAAAACGCCGGGTATTGAATGCTTGTAGTACAGTGTTAGAAAATCCATACACAACACAGCCGTATTCATGCTACGTCGTTTACGGCCACATGCCATCGAACATGAACAGCCAGTCCTCCCAGTACTGCTCAAAATGGCCCACCATGTAGCTGTACCCATCCCCATCTGTGCCTGGCCTGTAGGGCCGGTAGTAAATTCCGCCCGTCTTGAGATGCCTCTTGAGAACCATGTAGACCGAGAAGCTGCTGGGCATGGGCCCAACAAAGTACGTGCTTCCCAGCAGAGCAATGAAATCAACCAGGCCTTGCTGGTCCCACGTGAGCGAGTCAAGCTCTTTGAGATCTTTTTCGGATAACAGCTCGCGCTTTGTAACAACGCGCAGGTTCGCTCTCTCAGCGGCATCAGTTGCAAACTTCTGCGCTTCCGTATTGTTGCCCGTCGCCAGGTAGGCTGCTTTGAAACCGCGTTCGATGGCCTTGTGGAGGTAAGCCGGAGCTTGTACGTCATATATGGGCCAAAAGCTCATCGCGTCTGACTCGGTTCGTAGATGGGCACCCAGGAACTCGCCCGAAGCAGCGCCTTGGCTTTTTGCGAAGCCATGCATATTCTTCAGCACCGCCTTGCCCAGGCGTAGCAGTTGTTTGTTGAACTTGAGGAGATGGCCGAAGGTGGCCGCAAACTCGGGGCCATCCTTGTAGACTGGCCAGTCCCACAGCACTCCCCATTTGAAGCGAATGAGACGGGGTGTATCCACCGAAGGGGGTGTTCCATTTGTCGAGTTCTTGATCCATCCCCGGAAGGATTGACCGAAGCGATCCGTATGCCGGTTCTGGTCCTTCCAATCACAGCCTCCACGATTTCCGTATTCCTTGGGCACAATCTCTTGGATGATGGGTTGGCCATCGAGACCCCTGGGGTAGTTTGGAATGTCTGTCACGTTACCGTAAAGCTTGATCTGTGGGCAATAGGTCGTCCATGACTTCTTGAAATGCTCTTCGTCGAACATGTAGGAGAGAGGAAGGTAGTCGGTAAAGAGGTTTTCCAAGTCGTCCGCCGAGCGCTGGCGAATCTTGGGCATGACCAACGAGGTAGCGCCGGCTTCGATGCTGTATCTGAGACATGTCTGAATGTAGTTGCGAATGTTGCCGATGCCACCGGAGTTGTTGTCGCATATGTAGACCAAACCCTCGACATACGTCGCCTCGTCGCACACGCGCTGCAATGGCCAACCGACGAAAGGGGCCTCGGGATCGGATAAGTCGACCTTATTCGGAGCGGGTGGCTGTAGGGCACCTGCGATCGGGCCGTGGCCCTTACCGCCGGTTCCGTTCCATTCGAAAGACGTCGGCTGGAGGCGCCAGCTCCAGACGGCGATGAGGAGCAGTATGGCACAGGCGGGAAGTAAAAGGTTGCGTCGAGACATCAAGGCCGCGAGCTGTTGGGGTCGCAGCCGGTTAGCAATGGTAGCAACAGTCATTGTGTAGAGGCGAAAATCGAGAAGCCGTCCGCCCCCGATCCGACCAGCTAGAAAGAGAGGGTTTGTGTGTGTAGAGGGAGTTTGTTCGTGTAGAGAAACTGAGCCTCACCCTCCCTGGCCTGTTTGGTCTTCCGCGAGACTGGACTTGGCGGCGTGGATGGTGCGTGGGACAATGACGAGCCCTGGCGACGCGGAAAAGCGGCAGGGCGCCAATGGTGGATCTCTCTTATGAAACGAGGCTCTGTCAATTCCCAGGGAGACAGGGAGGTTGCATGGGCGCCGGGTCTGCGCAATGGGGCGATCGATGCAATCTGGCCGACGCCGCTTCTTGGGATTGGCCTTTAGCTGCTGGGGATATGGTACACTTCGTCAATCATTAAAAGGCCGCGAAACAAAAAGGCGAAGCAAACATAGGGAATGGGCAAAACGGAGTGCTGGCTATGTGTGTGTATATGTATAAGTCGGAGGGGTTGGAGCCAGGGAGGGAAATAATCTAATTTAGCATGGGCCCTGGACGACTCGTCAGAGGCATGTACCTCCCTCCTACGGAGTACTCGCTCTGTAATTCGATTGTCTTGGGTCAGCAACACTCGTGACTCGGTTTCCTCGACGCGAAACAAACGGACAAAACAGCCATCTTGGCCCTGCCAGAAGACCGGGGAAGAAGAGACGATGCACAGAGACTCCCTCTCAATTGTAGGTATTAGCTGTTGCCATCTGTATCGTGATGCCTGATGGCTGGTAGTGAATCTTGTTTGTTGCATGTACATACCTCGTCCAGTGCCTACCTACACGTAGTAGGCAGACTGGACTGCTTGGCTCAATAGTACCTAAGTCGGTCAGCTGCGACCCAAAGCTTGACAGTGGGCCATAAGCTCTGCCCAGGCTCACTGCTCACTACACACCTCTGGCTGGCTGGCAGGTACCCAAAAATAACCATCCAATTTATTGGCAAGCCTCACCAAACACGATAGCATCAACGCCACGAATAGAGCGTTATCATCATATGTATTGTCCTTTCATGCATCACGCACAGGAGATCCGACATCGACTTACTACACATATAGGTGTCTTCTGGTCTGCTTGCCTGCGGCGAAGGGATCCAATATTCTTGCTGGCTTCTAACACGCGTTTGCGACAGCTTGGCATCTGAAGAGGAAGAAAAACGCCTCCGTGAACTATCGCATACTGAGAAACAATTGCAAACCTCAGCTCAGCAGGCCACCCTGGCCACATGGTAGGTACTGGAGTATTCTCGTTTCCCCCATGAAGCTCCCAGTGCCCCATCGATATCCCCATTCCTTCCTTCAACACATTTCCAAAAGTCAGACCTTTTCTTCCAACGAACCCACTACGTAGCTCTGTCCTAGCCTCACCTGTACAGTGGCGGTCCCAATGCCGAGCTTCTGCCCCTGCTCCCGCTGTGGGGGATCCCTGGGATAAGCGCCATTCTCTGGAGGATTGGCGTCAGCGCTGTGTGCTGTGCCACCAACAACCAGCAAACACTCGAAGATCTCGAATGCCGACTTCCGTGTTTGCCGTCAGTAAGGACGATCAATGAAGTCCCAGACGATGTCTGTCGCCTTTGGAACCTGGCCAATTCCACCACGAGGTTCCCGAATAGTATCACGTGGAAATCTAAGGTTAACAGACAACGCGGTTACATGCACCGAGACCCTGAGAAGTCGTACACACTAGCGATACCTGGCTGCTTGTCTACCGTACATAGTTAAATTCAATTGGAACATTAGGGTTCAGGTAACCTCATTGAGTTTGGGGGTAAGTCATAGTCATGAGAAGAAATTCACTAACCAACTCGCAACAGTATTCTCGACGTCTCGATTCCGGTTTTTGGGGGCGCTCTAACCCAAGGTCGGTTTCGCTCCAAGATGACCTTTCGTATCGGGGGTATGAGTGGAATCAGCGCCAAGCTACAATAAGACCTAGCCTGAATCCCTCTGCGGTGCAATCCGTATGAATATCCGAAGGTCCCGGACAGTAGTTGCTTGTGCAGCAGGCACAGAGAGCGTGTATAACAGTGGTTGCCTGTCTTTGCACGCGCTTGATTCGCCGGTTGGTTCGCCGATTCATATGGTGGCCATCAGCTGACTCTGTCAAGCCCCATTTTTGGAACAAAACGTCAGGGGTGTCTGCCTTCAACTTACTCTCAATGACAGAATTATGCTTGTGAACATCTATTTATATATACATAAATCGATCGGTAGAATCAAGAACCATGGTCATCCGAACCGTCCCCGCACCATGATTGCCCCCCGGGGTCCCCCTCCCCCTCCCCGCTCCTCCCGGGAAGCCGCACTGGTGGATCGGCCGTGGCCACACTGCCACCCCGTACGTGCCGCCGCCCCAGCCGGTTATTTACCCTTTTCCCATGGCAAACTATGAACACAAAATGCACTGAATGGATGCGGCACCTCCTTCCCTGTCAATGTGTAGGGCTATCTGAGCCCAACCTATTCGTATCCCTCGCATATTGATTGATCGCTCCACAACTTCTCAATGCTTGATAGTCGGTCTCGTTCCCTCAGATCGCTCGTGTCGATTCTTTGGGTCTTTCTCCGAACTTCCCACTATACAAATCGCAGCTATGCCGCGCAATCAACTCTACTGTTGCATTTGCGGCGGGCCATTCTTGGAACCTAGTCTCCGGTAGGCAGGAACGAGCGTGCAGTCTTAGCAGTAGCCCTGACAGAACAACACATACAGTAGCGTCAAAGCCAACGATTGGCTAATCCGGGTGATCGTTTTGACAACCGGCCATTATACTCCAGACAGCTCTGGACTCGAAGTCGACACTTACCGCGACCACCCATTCATGAATTTCCCGGACCTTCACCCCCAGCATGTCAGACCCTGATACTCAGTACATTCTATCGGAGCCTTATAATTACTATGGGGGCAGAGGTTGCCGCGACGTCTATTGTAATACGGCGAGGTAGGCTTACGTATCCGCCGCCGGATCTGGCGCTGTCTCGAAGAATCAAGGGTTAATGATACAAATATCTGAGAAGCTAGGTTCGCGCGTACAGATAGTGCAGGTGTTGCATAATCGTTCAGCTATGTTGCTGGATACAGGCCAACATCTGATCCATGTGCAGCTATACTTGAATAAGGACTATGTACTAGAGACATAGAAATGCTGAGAATCTGAGCTAGGTCGTGATAGGATGCACTCTATACGCAAACATCAACGTCTCCCCGGGTCCAACCGTGACAAGCCGAACTAGGGGGCGCCCAGATGATACCGTAGAGATAGCATGCGCGACATCGGGTCCGTGAAGCCGTCCAGTGATCAGCAGGCACGAATTCCTAGACGAGGAATGTGTATGAACTGAGTCCTTATTTGCCCATTTGGCTACCCTACCTGATCTGACAAGCAAATCCTGGGTTGGATGCAGTAAGAAAATGTAGATCTGCACCCCGGACACCCGGGACTATTCTCCTGTCCCTCCTAGCCGCAGACAAATATTCGTTCCTGGTCGCTCATTTGCATATCAGAGGCTCTGTTTTGTGCAGTTGTACACAGTAGCCTGATATAGGATGAGCTTTTTTCATCAAGAGCCAGAGTCATGAAAGGGTAGCAACTCATGGTCATCATGAAGCCATAATTATAGGACCCACACTCGATTATGAGGTTTGAACCAGAAAGCTCTGCCTCTTGTCCAGTCAACATGGAGTGAAAATAGAAATATATTGTCAGATGATGAGAGTACCCGGCAGCTTAACTCCGTTTTGTTAGCCAGTGTCGTCAAGCCGCCCCTTTCCTGCGACACAATTTCCTATAGTGATATTAGTGCCATGGTATCGGCCCTATACATAGCCTGCTACTTGGCAGCCAGAGACACCACCATGTATATTCAACATCCATCTCTAGCATCAAGCGGGTGCGCCACCGCAATGGCTCCCGCACGAGTAGGTTGCATTCCGGATGCCTACGTGCCACTTCTGTAATATTGCCAAGACATCTGCCCAGCGCCGACGGGGGAAGCGCTCTATCAAACACAACTGCTCAAGTGGGCGACGGACGAATGACAAACAAGAGACCCCATCGAAACGGCCCAAATCGGCGTGCTTTTTAATATCAAACGAGCATCCGGGATTGGTGGACGACTGAGCCGCTGACCAACCTGGGCTGGGGTGATCGGGCCCACAAACGGCGGCGGCCCAGAGTCCGCATTTCCTATTCGGGAAGCCCAGGCAGGGCCGGATTGGGCGAGCCCTTCCGCAAAAGCCACGCGGGAGGGAGTAGGGCCTTGGTGTGAGTGACCGTTCGTGGGCTTTGTTTCCTTGGATCAGAAAGGTTTCGGGCCATGAGCCGAACGCTACCCAACTTTGGTAACGAGAAGGGAAGCCTACTGCATTCCATGCCGGGATGCGTGGGTAGGTACATAGATGAAGAGCGCGTACGTGATGTGGATCACAGGCCATTTTCCCGATCTGGGTGGATTAGTTATCTGCGGGATATAGAGTGACTCTCGGCATACTGTTCGATATATAACGTCCCTTCCTGTCCCGTGTTTTGTAGATTCGATTCCTTTCTGGTTGTCCGCCTCTACTGTTTGCTCCTCAGCATCCCCTTGCCTGCAGTCAGTCAGTCGTCCATCGTCCGTCTCTCTCTCAGACCACAGACATCATTCCTTGTTATTCTTGATTCATCAATCAAGACAAGATGAAGGGAGTCCTGACCGCCGCGGCGCTCTCGCTGGCCGCCACCGAGGTGTCGGGCCACTACATCTTCCAGCAGCTCAACATCGGCAGCACCAAGGGGTCCGTCTACCAGTACATCCGCAAGAACAGCAACGGCAACTCGCCCGTGACCGACCTGGCCTCCAACGACCTGCGCTGCAACGTGGGCGCCTCGGGCTCCGGCACCGACACCGTCGCCGTCAAGGCGGGCGACTCCTTCACCTTCACCCTCGACACGCCCGTCTACCACCAAGGTCCCACTTCCATGTAAGTAGCTGGAGCCTCGATGACGACAATGAAGAAGAAGAAGAAGAGAAGACTGACACGCCTGTGTGCCCAGCTACATGTCCAAGGCCCCCGGCTCGGCGGCCAGCTACGACGGCAGCGGCGGCTGGTTCAAGATCCACGACTGGGGCGCCACCTTCAGCGGCGGGCAGGCCTCGTGGAAGCTCGACGGCTCCTACAGCTTCAACATCCCGAGCTGCGTGCCCGACGGCGAGTACCTGCTGCGCATCTCGCAGCTGGGCATCCACAACCCCTGGCCCGCGGGCATCCCCCAGTTCTACACCAGCTGCGCCCAGATCAAGGTCACGGGCGGCGGCAGCGCCTCGCCCGCCACCGTCAGCATCCCCGGCGCCTTCAAGGACACCGACCCGGGCTACACGGCCAACATCTACAACGGGCTCACCAGCTACACCGTGCCCGGCCCCTCCGTCTTCACCTGCAGCGGCGGCGGCGGCGGTGGCAACAACGGTGGTGGTTCCAACCCCCAGCAGCCTGCGCCCACGACCCTCAGGACGAGCACCGTCAGCAACCCCGGCCCGACCAACAACCCCGGTAACGGCGGCGGCTCCGGCGGCTGCTCCGTGGCCAAGTACGGCCAGTGCGGCGGTAGCGGCTACAGCGGCTGCACTGCTTGCGCGAGCGGCAGCACCTGCTCTGCCACCAACGAGTACTGTAAGTCATGACGCATCTATCCCTAATGTTGCTTCGTAGCTAACGAGGACGTGTCAGACTCCCAATGCGTTTAAGATGGCCAAGATGATGCACTCCGCTCATCAACGTGGAGAGAAAGCGGGATGGAGCGAGTGGAAGCATGAGATGGACGTCATGAACGATGCCTTCTTCGAGTCGATGAGACTCCTGACGTTGCACAACCAGTACATAGAGCAGATCTTTTGACAAATATACAACTGTACATACCTAGAGTTTACGACCTGGTGCATTGAATGAACGACTTGCATGACGACGATTAGTAATTGGTTTATTACATCTCCATACTAATGTTAATCGAGGAAACGATAAGACTATCCCACTCAGTCCTACAGTCGACGTGGTTATTCCAATTGATGTACACACGACATACGACTAGCAGTTGATTTAGTAGGTCACATCCACGTTCTAGACTGAACCGAATAAGCGGCGTGACTATTCCAATAACCCCTAGTCGACATGCCTATTCCGCTTAAAGTAGGGCACATCACTGCCAATGTGCGAAGCAATTATCTCGAATGATCCATTATTTCGAATCGTTATGTTCATATATGCTTAACTAAGTAGGTATCTAAGTAGGGTTGTCCTCGCATCATCAGGAGACATGCGCAAGGCTCATAATTATAAAATGGGTGTACGAGGCGGGCCTCGCCGCGCCTTCCTCCTATGCTGGGAGGGGACACCGATGACCAGCCATCAGCTCAGCTTCCGAGGCGCGAATAACCTCCTCGTCTCCGGACCGACTTCCATCCGAAACTACGCCTTGCCAATCCACCCCGAGTTGATGAAGAAGTCGAAGATCCGGCCGCCCTTCTGCGAGTCCAGCCGGCAGATCTCCTTGACCTGCTTCTTCTTGAGCGTGCCGTTGCCCTTGAGCGCCTCCTTGAGGACCTGCTCCTTGATCATCAGGTACGGCTTCGGCTGCAGCCGCGACACCTTGCAGAGCTCCGCCTCCTCGGGCGTGAGCAGGTGCAGGTCCGGCGCGTTGTCCTGGCTGAGGTTGAGCGGCTGCACGCCCGAGATGGGCTGCGAGACGAACTTCTGCCGCGTGTTCGCGGCTGGGCCGGTGCCGTTGGCCACCACGCCGTTCGGGGCGCCGTTGGTGGCAGAATGCCCGTTGGTTGATGGTTTCGCCTCGAGGTTAGTGCCGTCCATAGCGTTGTGTGGAGCGGCACCGGTCGTGGCTGGTCGGTAAGGCAGCTCGGGCGCGATCAGTAAAGCCGCACCACTAGGAGGCTCTGGCTGTGTGTTCTGCTTTGATCGTTGGGCCGTTGCCAAACGCTCGCGGTCCATCGAGCCCATCGGAATCGCTTTCTGTATCCTGGTTGCCTTGTCCTGCTCATACTTCTCCCCACTCCGAAGATCACCGATCTTCAGGTTCCGCCATTCTTGAAGTTGGGCTATGGCCTGGCGCAAATTCAGCTCGTCCACCAAGCCCTGGCAGAAGCTCTCGAAGTCGTCATGGTTCATCATCCTTGCGAAAGGCTTAGCCTTGTTGAGGAGATCCTTCTCTTCTTTCGTCCTCTTCTTCTCCAGCTTACTATTCTCCCTATAGTCGAGTAGGTTATGCTCGAAGACCACCTTCTTCCTATCAACGCGCTGCGTCAACCGTGCATTGTAGATGTCCATGACGGTGAGCTTGAGCTCCATCTCTGGTTCCAGCTCTCCGGTTCGGGGATTGATGCCATCGCCAGGATCAAACTGCATGAGTTGCACGGCTTCCTCCGCTTCGTTGGCATGCTCTGTCTCAAACTCCAAGCGACCGGGCATGTAGCCTTGGATCTCGTGACACGAAGGTACACTGGCGGTAGGCTTCGTCTTGGGCGCCATAGCCGGGGCGTTCTTCTGAGCTTCCCTACGCTCTTCGATACGCCTCTTCTTGCGCGCTTGGAATTCCTCGCGCGAGATCTCCTGGGCCAATTCCATGTCGGCGGGGCGACACCGCTTCGGCAGGGGAAAGCACGGGGACTCGACATAGGTCTTGATGTAGTGGTCGCGTACTTCGTCCTTATTTCGGTAGCCACCAATGTGATCAGCAATGTCGGCCCAGGAGCCTAACCCGTAGATTTCGCATCCTTCTAAGAGTAAGAGCTCCTCGTCGGCGCCCCATTCTGGATCGAATATTGGTATGGAGTTCTGCTCGATAACCTTGTATGGGTGTGTGGCGGGCTGGTGGGAGCCGCTTGAGGAGCCGCTGGAGAAGCATTGTACGCAGAGATCATATTCATTGCAAGCGCTGTGGGCGCATCTTATTCGGACCTGTGATTAACAAATAAGTAAAGAACGTACATCAAAGGTACAATAAGACAGAGATATAGGTGCACCAGAGGGCTAAGTGGGGGAGGGAGGGCCATGGTGGTTGAGGTGGCAGGGGCCGGAGACCGGCTGACACATCGAACGGAGGAGCCACATTGTGCCGAGAAGGCCGCAGCAACAACCCGACGTACGGCGACGCGACCAGGAACGGAAGATAACGAGACAGAACAAAAACTCAGAATACAACTTACTGTAGAGGTTATGTCTGCCGAACAGACATCGCAAACGTATTTCACGCCGCCTTCACCACCCCTTGTAGCCGTCTTCTTGCGAATAACCCCCATCTTGTTTCGTGTAACTTGGTACCACCGAGCTCAAGGCCAGCTTGAGGCCCAGCTGAGGTCGAACCGCGAATTATTGATGCACAGCGGGCGGGGAAGTAGTCAATCGATAATAATCGGATAGCGCTCGATGCGGCGAGTTTATTGATAGGCGTAGGTCGATGGATCGACGGAGATACGGTTGTTGTTTTGATGGATAATGGTTGCGATGATGTCGTGCGAGCGCCCTTGTTGCTTTGCGCCAGGCTGCGATGCCAGGGGGTGGTGGGTGTATGGTGGCTGTCCTGTTCCCAGCAATTGCACCAATCCATTACTAACCTACCACGAATGCGACACGCGCTAAAACGGGTTGTTGGTCGGTTTGGTCCGAGCGTTGGGATTCCCCCAGACTTTCAGCCTCAGCCACGTGACTTCTCCCAAGCTTGCTTGATGGGCCCACTTCGGACTAAAACAGCCCGATCACAGCTTGTGTTTAGGTAGCTATGGAATGAATCAATTTGATGGGGTATGTCTGTAATCGTGATACCAGTTGGAATATAACGAGTTTACAACTGTGACAGTAAGTAGAATATGATAATATCCGAATGCCGGTCATTCTCGGGATTGCATCTCTGATACTCGATATTACATGTAGCTGATCTGTGAATTGCATTGCCCTTTTGAAGAGCAAGAAGTTACCAGACTCGATCCCCTACGTCTGCAGTGCAAATCTTGTAAAAAATGGATTTCAAACAACGCTTCTCGGAGATCCTCGCGGAGAGTCTCAACAAGCCCTCCGTCATTCCCCCGGGCTATGTTCTCGGCTCTTGCTTCCTGGGCCTTGGAATTATGGGATTGGTCTCGCCGGCGCAGGCCGAGCTCGCCTTTCCCGTCCGACGAAACGATGATGACGAGGACGAGGACGAAAAGGAGGACTCCAGCAACGTGCACCCGGCTGCGCGCGGAAGCAGCATCACACGAGTTCTGAGAGCGCATCTCTATTCCAAGGCCGGCCGCGACCTAGTCTTCGGCCTCTCGTTCTTCGCGTTGCAGTACCAGGGCAACATGCGCGCCATCGTGGCGCTCGAGGGCCTCGTCACCATCGTGGGATTTGTCGACGGGCTCGCCGTGTGGGTGTACGGCGCCAAGGAGGCACGGCCGCTGGCCTGGAGCTATTGGACCTGGAGCTCGAGTATTCTCGCGATTGCCGGGGCCAGGTTGTATTTCCTACCATCTAGTCAGTAGGGTAGTTGGATCCGTGATGATCCTATGGACTTTGGGATTATGGAATGGGCAAGGATATGCTCGCTCCCTGGTTCTACTCTCAAGAAATTACGATGAGTCATCACGATCTTCTCGTTGTCGGTGTTCTCAGCGTCTACATCTAGAAGATCACTCCATGTGGTCACTAAAAGGATCGTCTCCAACCCCCCGAGTGTACGGGGGTATCATGGAAACCAATAATGCTCGGCAAAGGTTTCGTAGTCTCGACCAACGGCCATACCTAGATGCCCTAATAGGAAAACCTCAACCTTAGGACGGGGCAGAGAAATGTGAAATACAAGTTCAAGAAGTCCCGGGCGAGGAAATGGAAACTGGCGGCCCTTGAAACTTGCATGCCCAAGATCTTCCTGATTAGTGCCGACAAGTGGACGCACAGGGGAACCCGGCTGACATTCACCGCGCAATATCTACGCCACACCGTCGCAGAAGTATGTCGGGAGTCACGATACTTCTTGCACCCCGTCTAATCAGACATTAAAAGCCTGAAGGCGATGACCCAGCAGCGCCGCGCCAATATAGAAAGGGGGTTGACATGGGGTTGGGACTACTGGACCGGGTGGGATTGGTTCAATGGTGACCTGGGCAATATCTTCGTCTCCTAGTCGGCGTAATGGTTGGACAAGTGGCTCAAGGCGGTAGATGTCCTCGACAGCATCGTGGGTCCAGTTAAGTAGGTCTGGTACCACGGGACCCGGAGGAACACGGTGGAAGAGTCTTGTACAACCTGCCCGAGCTGCGGACGGTCGGTATGCGCATATCGAATTGACATGGAAGACAGGGAGGATGAAGCTAGCAACCTGACACGCGAGTGGGTGCATGAGAATATTGGACGATGCCCGAGATTCCAGAGAATAATCATGCTGGAGTAGGCCGAGAAATTGATATTGATCGAGACAGACCTTGGTATGGTAGGACAGGAATTGATCAGGTGTGGTGATCATGGGGTGAGAGTTGGACCAATGGAAATGTCAACCCCATATTGTTGTTCAGGTATTAGGTTATCCGTTGCGAAATCACCCATCGCTACGATTTATCCCGAAACTACTATTCTAGTTTATGTGACTTGATACCTTTCTGGGCCTCCAACTTTATCCATATGTTACATGTAGTCCCTTCCACAATAGATTGTATCGCACCGTAAAATACCTAGACTGCTGCTACTGCTGGAGCTACCCAATTACATCATGCGGGAATTCGTGGGGCTCCCTTCCTGCTGTCGCGATATTTGGACGGTTCTCACCCCACCATCGCATGTGATACAGTAGATATGCCCCGCGTCTGCGGGCCCCCGGACCTAGGTACAAGATCAGCTTGCCCATCCCATCCCCATAGTCTTGAAACCAACCTTCACCCTCCCTCCTCCCTAAGACCATATTCAATATGCCGGAAAAGATTCTCGACGATATCTCGCATCGACGATATAATCCCCTAAGGGGTTCGTGGCTCCTAGTATCCCCTCACCGGACGAAGCGGCCATGGCAGTAAGGAAGCATCGAAATACTTTAAAACCCTCTGGAAGCTGACAATGTCTCGAAGGGGCCAGCAGGAAGGTCCGAGCACTATCGAGCTTCCGGAATATGATCCCAAGTGCTACTTGTGCCCCCGAAATTCGCGAGCGTCTGGCGACAGCAACCCCGATTATAGTAATACACTTGTCTTCGTCAACGACTACAGCGCCGTGAAAGAACAACAAGCCGACTATGAAGCCGAATCTTCCAAGGATGGTATGACACCCCGCCCTCATTCCTGGAGGCTACCATGCTAAGCGTTCCAGATCTGTCGTCGCTGCTACTACGCGCAGAAGGCGTCAAGGGCCGATGCTACGTCTTGACCTTCTCACCCAAGCACAACGTGACCCTCCCCGACATGTCTGCTGCCGATATCCTTCCCATTATCGAGACCTGGACCCGCATCTATGCGTCGCACCTCGCCCCGACAAACCCTCTCGCCGAGGTGGCCGCGAAATCAGACCTTGGGGAAGCACCGGCCGAGACCACGGTGGTCCCGCCGAAAGACCAGCTTCGCTATATGCAGATCTTCGAGAACAAGGGCGCCGCCATGGGCTGCTCCAACCCGCACCCGCACTGCCAGATCTGGACGACTAGCACGCTGCCCGAGGAGCCTGCGGCGGAGACGGTGCAGATGGCCAAGTACCGCGCCGAGCACGGCGGGCGCCACCTGCTGGCCGACTACGTCAAGCTGGAAATGGACAAGAAGGAGCGCGTGGTGTGGCAGAACGACGCCTTCCTGGTCGTGTGCCCCTGGTGGGCCGTCTGGCCCTTCGAGGTCATGATCCTGGCCAAGCGCCACGTGCGCGCCCTCGTCGACCTGACAGCCGCCGAGCGCCTGCAGTTCGCCGAGGCCGTGCAGGAGGTGACGCGCCGCTACGACAACCTCTTCGAGACGAGCTTCCCCTATAGCTCCGGCATCCACCAGGCGCCGCTCGAGGGCACCGCCGAGGAGGTCGAGAACAGCTACTTCCACATGCACTTCTACCCGCCACTCCTGCGCTCCGCGACCGTGCGGAAGTTCCTGGTCGGATACGAACTCATGGCGGAGCCGCAGCGGGATATCACGCCCGAACAGGCCGCGGCCCGACTGCGGGACGACTGCGGCGGCGAGCTGTATCGCAAGAAGATGTGAAGACAAGCATGAGGAGACTTGATCGAGTTGAATTACACATTACTTTACATGGTATATACTTTTGTGTGCAACTGCACTTGCATGGGGCGCCACCAGCTTGACCTTCAATTGAGTATCTTATCCAGTCAATTCGTTCAGATGATTGTGCCGTTCAGTCAACTTTGCCCCCACTCGCTCAAATTGATCATCACATCTCTACAATGCCTCCACGTAGTAGCTCTTCTGCATGACCATCCACACCGTGCCCGTCGTGGCGAAGAAGAAGGGCATCAGCTGCGGGCCGCCCATGTAGTAGGTCTTGTAGAAGAAGTACTCGGTGGCGAAGTGGCCGAGGGCGACGAGGTAGGTGGACATGGCCATCATGTAGACGGGCTCGAGGTTGAGGTGGTAGCTGGCGTAGAGGCGCACGATGGCGGAGATGAGGGTGTAGGTGCCGAAGAGGCGGGCGGCCAGCGGGGTGACCTGGTCGACGCTCGCCGTCTTGCCCTTGCCGCTGGTGGTGGTGTCGTAGTCGGCGGCGACGGGCAGCAGCTTGTTGGTCGAGTCCTCCGGCTCGAAGGTCGCCGTCTTGGCCGGGAGCGCCTTGTTGGGCACGAAGCGGCCGTTGTAGAAGCGGCGCGAGAAGTGCAGCGTCATGTAGTTTTGGAGCGAGTTGCCCACGGCGATCAGGGACAGGGTGAACATGTAGTAGGGCAGGTAGCCCTTGTCGCCCGCGGGCAGGTAGGCGGCGATGGCGTCCATTGTTTTGTGGTACGTTTCCTCTACGTTACGACGGAAAGACTTGATCAATTGGGGTGAGGATTGTGTGATATCGAGGTATGCTATAATGTTGACCTAGTTGGGAGAGTTTTTGTACATTGGCTGGTTGCGCGCGGCAATCGGAGTCGCAATTAAGGCGGGATCAATGTTCGGGGACCAACACCCACTTCGAAGAATCCGCATCGCCAGACGATCTGCCGATTATTTCGTTAGGCCCCCTGGCCTAAGCTTCATCTTGGGCGTGTCATTAGTCCAGTGATTTGCTGCCCCACACGATACCAGCAAGGAGTCGAGGATACGTGGCATACATACTCAGTACAGTTGATTTAATCTTTCTTACCTACTTACCTAACACATAGGATGGGCAATACTAGAGGCGAGGTAGTGACAGCTTGGCTCTTTGGTAGGGAGATATTTGGTAGCCGGCTACATGGTTAGAAATTAGAAAGTGGGATATATGGCTGGTAGTGGGATACTAAGGAGCACGCTGGTGATGGGATTTGCAAACTAATAGATAATGTACATAAATAGCTTTCAAGACGATGAAAGGGGAAAATACTCTTCACTATATACACTTTCTAGGCTAATATTGTTTCGTTTCTTTTAAATCATGTTTCAATACCAGAGTGAACGATCGTTTGTTTTCGCCAGGGTGCTCCCACCTTCTTTAATTCATGGTAAGGAGCATTGCGATTCGGATTCGTCCAGCTTGCTTCCATTTACTCAATTCCATCAATTTGGTTTCATACCTAGGCAACTTGGGAACTAGTATACGACATATCTAGAAAGTACATACCTAGACCTGCAGATCATGGAACTTG
This sequence comes from Arthrinium phaeospermum, assembly GCA_006503535.1. Taxonomy (NCBI): domain Eukaryota; kingdom Fungi; phylum Ascomycota; class Sordariomycetes; order Amphisphaeriales; family Apiosporaceae; genus Arthrinium; species Arthrinium phaeospermum. The sequence continues at coordinate 2,015,856 of QYRS01000002.1, read as the reverse complement.
TTAGTTGAAAACGATTCTGAGCAATTATTAGGTAGACGGATCCGTTTATCGATGACACTCATCAATTTGATGCTAGTGACGACCGCAATAGAGTCAGCAGCAACGAGACAAGGCCAGGCACAGCTACCAGAGCTTCAACCAATGAGACAGCAATTTGGATTTTGCCATGACGCTCCTGCCGGGTTGCTCCCGGCGCGTGGGGTTCACGTCCACACAGACTCAACAAATCCCGGCAACTTTTCCATGTGCCATGCCAACACCATCTTGACTTTTTTTCTGTCAAACTGAAGGATCCCATCCCTCCCCTCGTCCAATTCTCGTCGCATAACTTCAATTGGTTGTCATAACAAATCAGCCCCTATCCCAGGAGTCGAGTGCATCTCATCATGGCCAACATTGACGACATGCTGAGCGCTGTCCCGCAGTCGCTGCTGTTGGGCTTCGCGGGTATTGGTGCTCTGTACCTGGGCTCCAAGGCGCTGGGCTACCTGCAATTCCTCCTCAATGTTTTTGTCCTCAGCGGTACCAACGTAAGTCTATGAACCATTTGCCAATTGCTACTGTCTGTTGCCCCTTTTTAGAAATCGCGACTAACTGTTCTTCTCTTTTGCAGTTGCGCAAGTATGGAAAGAAGGGCACCTGGGCTGTTGTCACCGGCGCTTCGGACGGCCTCGGCAAGGAGTTCGCCAGCCAGCTTGCAGCTAAGGGCTTCAACCTGGTCCTCGTCTCCCGAACCCAGTCCAAGCTGCAGGACCTCTCCAAGGAGCTCGAGCACAAGTTCACCCACATCCAGACCAAGATCCTGGCCATGGACTTCAGCGCCGACAACGACTCTGACTACGAGCGCCTGACGGAGCTGGTGCAGGGTCTCGACATCGCCATCCTGATCAACAACGTCGGCCAGTCTCACAGCATCCCCACACCCTTCGTCTTGACCGAGAAGAAAGAGCTGCAGGACATTATCACCATCAACTGCATGGGCACTCTGAAGGTCACCCAGATCATTGCTCCGGGAATGCAGCAGCGGAAGCGCGGTCTCATCCTCACCATGGGCTCGTTCGGCGGCTGGGCGCCTTCTCCCCTGCTGGCTACTTACTCCGGATCCAAGGCCTTCCTCCAGCAGTGGTCTTCTTCCCTCGCGGCTGAGCTCAAGTCCAGCAACGTTGATGTGCAGCTCTGCCTCTCTTACCTGGTCACTACCGCCATGTCCAAGGTTCGCCGCACCAGTATGATGATCCCCAGCGCGCGTACCTTTGTCCGCTCAGCTCTGGGAAAGATTGGCACTGGCGGCTGGCAGAGCATGCCCGACACCTACACGCCCTTCTGGAGCCATGCACTCATGGCCTGGGCTGGTGAGACGTTCCTGGGTACGGGTAGCAAGATCCTCCGGTCCTCTACCTTGAAGATGCATGAGGACATCCGTAACCGAGCCCTGAAGAAGGCGGCTCGGGAAGCTAAGAAGCAGTAGGAGACTCATGCTGTAATTGAGCCTCTTGTCGGACTGAGGAAACCAACCGGCAGACATGGAGCCTGGTGATGGAATACAGCTAGTATATAATAGATGCCCAGAGGGCTTAATTGCCTATTCTATTGACCAATCAATTAATTGGCCAATTAATCAATCCTGTCCATTGCGTGATGTGCAAGTGTGCCGTGCCATCCCAATCATTCCAATTCGTTACTTGGTGGATAAGGCAAGACCTGACCGTTGGATGCACTTACAAAAAGTGTTATTCAAGTAGAATAGACTGGGATAAGCACCTACATTTGACAGTTGAATCACTGATTATTGGTGTCAGAACTGCATAAGTACCTAACTACCAGTTCTAATGTTATTCCAGTGAATGCATTGTAATAAACAGGTGAAGAGGGCACTTGAATAGCTGGTTATTGCTTTAGTAACCTAACAAACAGCTGCCGATTCTAGCAGTTACCATCAAGTTGCATAATCCTGAGATTGGACTGCAGGTGTTTGGGTAGTACTGATGCATTCGGCCTAGCGTGCATTTGTCGCGAGAAGCAGCTGGGAGCTTGACTGCAGGACAATTTTCATTGGCACGAACGAGCGCGCCCAAGCTTTGGAGAGCTCCAGCCGATCGCCCTAAAAATTTCCAGCCTTCTCATAAAAAGTAAGGTACGAATGAAAGCGCGACACGGGCCCGGGCAAAGGATTGAAGAGGCAGAAAGAATTGAGTGTTGCTACAGCCAAGTCCACATAAACATCGTCACGATTCACCAGCATTTACGCTGCAACACCATTGTAATTTTTCCCACCCAACAAGGCCATCTTCAACGGATGCAAACATTTTTGGCTCCGATTCATTCATCTGCCAGCACTTGCCCACTTGTACGCGCATCCTCTGTCCTTACCTCGACGCTTGCAGCGAGCTCCGTCGGTTGCCATTGATGCCCTGGTAGCCTGTCGCCGAACCTGGTGCCTCGCCGGCTTCAAGTGGCATTGACTACAACTTTCGTTTTGTCTGCAGGCCGCTGCAGATAAACGGCTATTGTCCCTAAAAACCCCCATCCTCTCTATCCTCTCCCACTTCCGAAGCCCACCGTCGAGCGACCTCGGAACTCTCCAACATGCAGGCAACACCAATGCGCCCCGTGCCGGGCGCTTTCATGCATACGCCGGCACTGGCCCGGAAGTTCGCAGCTCAGAATGACCCGGTTAGAAGACGTCTTTTCGGCGAGCAACCCGCTGGCCAAAGTTTCGACGCGCCCATGCAGCAAGAGCTCGGCCCCCCAACACTGGATGACCCGATACAAGATGGACGACCTCTCCCGCCCATTGCGAATGGAGGAGCCCAGATCGCGCCGCCGCGCCCTCCCCAGTCGCCGCTGTCTAAAGCTGCATCTTACATTAACAGCGCGCTCGTACAGGACGAAGCTTACCCGGAGCTCGATGCTCACTGCCGACAAGTTTCATCCGAATATGACATGCCCAGCTTCGACTCGGCATGGGCGCCCTTTGCCGAGTCCCAAGTCTACGAGATTCCCCAGCGCGTCTTCGAGCAGTACAACACGGCCGAGGTCTCGACCATGATGGGTCTCTTCGGTGAGCTCAACTACGCGTGGGTTACCGTCGACAACAGTCTCTACCTGTGGGACTACACGCATCCGAACCCCGAGCTCATCGGCTATGAAGACAACCCCCATAGCATCACAGCAGTCAAGCTAGTGGCTCCTAAGCCCGGCGTGTTTGTTCAGGAAATCAACTACATGCTGGTGGTGTCGACAGTGCAAGAAATGTTTCTTCTCGGTGTGGCGGCAGACATCCAGCCAAACGGAGCCAGCAGTGTCACCTTGTACCAGACGAAGATGACGCTGCCGCTTCGAGGCACCGAGGCTCGCGTTATTGCTGCGGCTGCCAATGGTCGCATCTTCTACTCAGGCCAGTCGGACCCGGATATTTACGAGCTTTACTACCAGCAGGAAGAGAAATGGTTCTCCAGTAGGACTGGCAAGATCAACCACTCGTCGCCCGGGTGGACATCAGTCGTGCCTCGTCCTCCTTCGGTTATCTGGGGTAGCAAATCGCAAGAGTACATTGTTGACATAGTGATCGACGATACCAGGAATTTGCTTTACTCCCTGTCTAGCAGCTCGACCATTCGGACGTACCACATGGAGGGGGCCGACCGGTTGACCAAGGTCATTGAGAAGACCAAGAACGACTGCCTTCGCGATGTATCTCACATGCTTACCAGCCACTCGCCCTTATTAAGTGATCGCATGGACATCATCGCAATCTCCCCCATCGCATCTACCGAAGATGCCAAGGTCCATCTGATGGCCGTTACCAATACAGGCTGCCGCCTTTACCTCAGTGCCACGAGCAATACCTACGTTTCGTCCGGTTCCGCGGCTTCAGCTCCCCAGAGCATGCAGCTACAGTCGATCAAGTTTCCTCCACCTACCCAAAATCGACAAGTGCGACCCCGTGACCCCTACGGCGGTCCCAGCGACTACATCGATATCAGCTCTCAGTCGCTGGCTCTCACTCGCAAGGCTATACGATACGCGCCAGGTTATTTCATCGCATTTGTTCATAAGGAAAACATGGGTGAGAACGACGTGGTCTTTGCGTCGGCTCCGGATACAGGCCGTATAAAGAACACTAGCCATATCCAGAACTTGCGGAATTACGAGCAAGCCAACTGGATTGAGATCAACAGCAAGGCCGAAGATATTGGCCTCATCAGCAAGCCGTTCGGTGCAACAAACCAGCCCTTGGGATTCGGCAACGAATTGGCTGTGCAGTTTGACAGCCCTACGAGCGAGTTCGCGATTTTGACCAACACCGGCGTAATAGTGATTCGCAGGAGGAGACTGGTCGACATCTTTTCTTCGTCTATCAGGACGACCGTCGGCGACGAGGGGCTAAAGGACCAGTTCAACAAATTCCAAAATCTGTACGGTCGTGTTGAATCTGTCACGGCAGCTTTGGCGGTAGCTTGTGGCCAGGGTTCAGCTGATCAGCGAATGGGTGCTGGTCGAAGTGCTATCGACCAGGCCATCGAAGATCGGGCGAGACAGGCGTTTGTTAACTTTGGCGGCAACCCCATGCTTCCAGAGCAAGATGGCCAGGTGCCTACGGTCGAATCTGTCCGGCCCTCGTCCCGTCACGCTGCTCTGAGCCTGTACCTGAGCCGCCTCATTCGATCGCTGTGGAGAGCTCCAGTCATCAGCCTCGGAACCGATGCAGCTGGTGCTCTTTGCATTAAATCAACGATCCCTAACACCAAGCTTGCTACCGTCCAGGAGCATCTGGAGCGCCTCAGGTCGTTCCTCGACAACAACAAGGGCCTCATTCAAGGTCTTTCTGGACCCTCCGACTTGGCACGGGCTGGCAGCAAGGCAGAAGAGGTGGCCTTCCAAGGAGAGCACCAGGCTATGCATGCTCTCCAGATCCTGATGGCAGGCATTTCCGAAGGAATCTCGTTTGTCCTCATGCTGTTCGATGAGCGCGTCACGGATATTTATACCCGCCTGGACGAGGCTTCTCGCCAGCAACTCCGCGAGCTTACTTTCGAGCGTCTTTTCTCTCGGACCTCTGGAAAGGACCTTGCCAAGGTGCTCGTGAAGGCCATCGTTAACCGCAACATTGAGAGCGGAGCTAACGTGGAGACGGTAGCCGATGCCCTGCGACGGCGTTGCGGCAGCTTCTGTAGCCCAGATGATGTCGTCATCTTCCGCGCGCAGGAGCAACTGAAGCGTGCGTCGGACGCAGCGCTGAACCCCAACACCTCCCGCACCCTCCTTGCCGAGAGTTTGAGGTTGTTCCAAAAAGTCGCAGGCAGCCTTGGACAAGCGAATCTCGAGAATGTCGTGGGCCAGTATATTGATCTGCGATACTTCGCTGGCGCCATTCAGCTCTGTCTCACTGTCGCCCAAGAGAAAGACCGTGGAAACACCGCCTTGTCTTGGTTCAACGACAACAAGCCCCCCAACGATCCTAGAGAAAGGGCATTCCTGGAGCGCAAAAGCTGCTACGAGCTCATTCAGCATGTCCTTCAGAACCTGGATGCCGCATCAAGCCGGGAACCCGAGATGATTGACGGGAAGAAGACATTGATTGCCACCAAACGGGACGAAGCGTATGAGGTGGTGAACAGCGCGCCTGACGAGGTTTTCCACTTCGACTTGTACGACTGGTATGTGCAGCAAGGGTGGACAGATCGCTTGCTCAACGTTGAGTCGCCGCACGTGGTCACATTCCTTCAACGTCTGGCCGTTAGCGAGTTCCGCCACGCGGAGCTGCTTTGCCGGTACTACACAGCCCGGGCCCGCTACTTCGAGGCTGCCAAGGTACAGGCCGACCTGGCCCAGTCAGACTTCCCGATTCCCATCAAGGACCGGCTCAATTTGCTCAGTCTGGCGAAGACCAATGCTAGTGTCATGACCCCGGGTATTAGCCGGCAGGATATGCAGATGCTCCACCACACGGTGACCGAGCTCCTCGAGGTGGCTCACATCCAAGACACGCTGCTTGAGCGCCTCCAAACCGACCCGCGCATACCTGCCGAGAAGATCCCAGAGATTACCCAGCAGCTGGACGGTCCTATCCAGGGCTTATCCGAAGTAAGTTGCCGCTCCTGATTCCATCCTACATTTGTTGGCCCATCGATACTGACTGCTTTCTCAGCTATTCAACGACTACGCCGATCAAGCTGAATACCACGATCTGGCGCTTCTCATCTTCCACGCCGCTGACTTCCGCAATGCGACTACCATCCTGCAGACGTGGAGTGCCTTGCTTGAGCGGACGCACAACGAGGTCGCAAGCGAGTGGGAAGAGTTCCACGCGGCGCGCAACGCTAGAGGCGCAGTGCCCGAGCCGCCACCGCAACCGTACGAGAAGATCATTGGTGTCATCCGCGAAGTATGCCACCGAGCTTCCAACGACTCTTTTATCTTCCCGGTCCCGCAACTGCTCCCCGACCTGTGCCGATACGCCGTCGACAATGCCCAGGATGGCCGCATGAACGCGGATCCCAACTGGCCCATTATGGTTTTCCTCGGGCTCGGAGTCAGCCACGACCTGGTAACACGCTGCCTGGAGAGGATGTTTGAATCTCAGGAGATTCCTTTCCGGGGAGCTATGCTTTCGCGGGTTGTGGAGTGGATCGTGTACTCGGTGCGCGTTTGGATGAGAGAGCTGGCTCGCACCGGCCGACCAGAACAGAGCCTGCCCAGCTGGGTGTCTGTTTTGATATCTGAATGCGATGTCTGGATCCGGACGGCACGAGGCAACAACGAGGGCGGCATGGAGATGCCCGAGCTTATGCGCCAAGTTCGCGACCTGAAGAGGTCGATAGATGGAGCGGTTGGTCTCGGTGGCAGCTTCAGAGGTAGCATGGGCTTCCTGTAAGAATTGAGAAAGAAAGAGGTTATTGGAGGGGAGGTGCAATCAATATAGCCAGGGCCAACCAAGCGGCGCCTAGGATTGGAGATTTCTATGATATAGCTTGCGACGATTAAGTTGTCCAGGCACAACAGAACGTGACTTGGCTTCTGAGGACAGTCCTCTCCTGCGAGGTTAAGAAAGTGGCGCGACGTGGACAGAAAGAGATGTAGTTTTATCATTCCGATGAGATGTAGGCTTCCGAGGCGATGTACCCGATTTTGGCTACATTGCTATATCGAAAAGAAAGAGCGAGATGGGCATAAGAACTGGCGCTTCTGGCGTTTTTTACTAAGAGAGGTCGGCGCATGGGAGAGGCACGATTAATAATGCATGTGGCCTATATATTCAAAATGCTTGTCTGTCTCTTGCTGCGTCGTATCATGTGCGCGATTGCTTGTTCTACGGGCTGCTTGATTATGTGCCCTGATCCCAAAGTCCGTCTACAGGCACGGTATAGGCCCCTGCATCCCTGAAGACTTACTGAGGCAGTATGAACAACCCCTAAAACCTTGAGGACTGCCACCTTGTACTGTCACCACTGCAGAGGTGTTTACCAGGTTAAACTAGTGTTGGTAAAATCTCTAACCTCTAGATCACTCAGTACAAGACGCTTGATGAAGACGCTCTGTGACACCAAATGCATCCATCTTCCACCCTAAGTCCAGAATCCAACGGTTAGTCGAATTCCGTATCTCCCAAGGAAAACGGCGACCCGTAAACATGGTAGATGGAAAAGCTTATACTAATAGAGTTTCGCGGAACGTCGATCCTGGTGGATACGAGTATAGCTTCATAAAGGGGGAGCGCAGTTTGGTCTTGGTGTGGCAGCAGCAAGCATACCCACCACGTCTCGAGATTTCACGATACCTTCTTTCTACCAATTGGATTGGAAAAAGTCAACGATCTAATGGTGGTGCAGCACAGCATCGTCATTTACGCGAAGACACTCTGCCAAGACCTCACGTCATGACTGTGGCTGCCCATCAGCTTGGCAAGTTGCCGTTGAAAGCCCTATAATAAACTTCCCGATCTCGCGATTGGACATTTGGGCGTTGGGCGAGGGTAATGGAATCCACCGGGCGACCATGAATCATAATTCCCTGGCTGCTGGTGTCAGGCGAGGACCAACTGCCATGTTACGTAAAATGACAACGACGGGCCGCATCGCCAAGTCCGGACGCAGTATATGTGCCTGCAGACCCCGAGGGAAAATTAAATAAAATAAATAACATCAAGTTTGTGTTGCCATCCTCTAGTCCGGGTCTGTTTTGAACTATAATTCCCGGATGGGTACAGTTAAACTGACGAGAGCGGTTTTTCTCCTATCATTCAGTGCTTTCTCCGGTACCTTTGCGGCATCAAACTTTCCCCCTTCTGCCCTGGCTCGACAGCATGCATCTCCGTTATGCTCGGCTCTTCCTTTCTGGACCCCCCATAAGTTCAACCCTGGGCATTCCCAAGTCATCTAGCAAAACGTACAAACACTCTGTACACACACGCATCTCAGTCACTTTGGTCAACTGCAAATATCAACCTCTAATAGAGACTACTTCGCTTGCTAAGACAACCATCCACCGCCATTATCACCACTTCACACTCATCACATTTCAAACAGCAATCAGTCAAGATGTTTCCAGATAACGTCTATTCTCCCACCGAGGACCGCGATGCTGCCCCTGCCCAAACCACGGGCGAGGCCACCGCGAACACTGGTCCTCAAGGACCTGTTGAAAGCCGATATATGAGCGTCCCCCAGTCAGATGAACCCCTTTCAATACGCACCCGTCGCCCTCCCATCGACGGGGCCCTTCTCGAGAGTGAGGTCAACACAGATGATGATGGCAGACGCATGGTTCCTTCCCCTGTGCGCCCTGCTGCAAGCCAACATATCAGCATCCCTCGGCCCGAGGAACTGCCTCATAGGACACCTTTTCCTCCTGGTTCCGTCGACTGCAACGACCGACCTGCCCACCAGAAGCAGGATAACGAGAGCAGGAGCCGGTCTGCCTCTCCCTACCCTTCTCCCCGGGGGCATGCCACCACCTCCCAGACACCCAGCATCGTCACCACCAGAAGCCAGTTTTCCTTTTCCTTTCGCTCTGGAGTACAAGGGCCTACCCTCCATGCCGTACCTCCACAGGCCGAAGAACTTCCCCACAACGCACCTCCTGTTAGTCTCATCGACTGGGCCCTCTTTCAACCCACCGACCCGAGGCAGTTTATGTTCAAGGAGGATAACAGAGCAAGGGCCCCTTCTCCATATCCCGCTCCCCGGGGGCAGCAAGAGACCAGGACCAGCAATAGACGAGATCCTTCCTCGCCGGAGCTTAAGAGAAGGTGTCTTACTCACCAGGTCAGCTTCCCTGAGCCTGAACAGCTGCCTCACAGGACACATTCTCCAGCGCGGCCCACCAACCAGAAGCAATCAAAGAGCCGCGTGTCTTCATCCTCGTCATCGTCCTCGTCGCTCAATGGTAGAAGTCGGGCCCCTTCACCCCATCCTTTGAGCCGCCCTCATCGTAAAGAGATCCTCCAAGAGCTCGAAGCCTCTCGTACTGGTCACCGGAACGGCACCCACCACTCAACCACCGGAATGAAGGATGTCCAGGATGTTCCTGCCACCATCGATCGGGCAGCCCTGCCATTCATGAACCCCCAGCCCAGCTTGGCCGACCTCCGGTCGTCAAACACCCGAGAGGCAGCAGCATCGAAAACAGAAGACGACCAGGTGCAGCAGCCAAAACAACAACGACAAGAACAGCGATCCTTCCAGGACTTCTGGGACAATTTCGAGGACTTCAACGAGCACCGCTACTACTCCGACGGCGAGATTCAGCCGGAGTATGTAACCTTCGAGGACGTCGATATCGATCAGATCCCCCAGGGCCACTACGCCGGCAAAGGGGCCGAGCCGACCGAGTCGCGACGAGGAGGCGGCTGGTTCTCCCGTTGGTTCGGCAGTGGCAGCCGGCACTGATCGTCAGCCAAGCCGGCCATAGTGCCATAGTATGCTGGTGCTTGCCGATGCCGTTGTGGTGAGGAGGGGGTGGAAGAATGCCCGCCATCCCCATCAGGTCTCCCTGCCTCGTCGTCGTCTTCGTCATAGTCGAATAACGAACAAGCTGAAACGTGTTTGCGGATGGAGTACCGGAAGTAGTACAAGAGTTCCATGATCAACGGATCCATGATGTGTATTTTGACGTTTAAGCTTGGTGTTTGGAGCATGCGATTTGGCTTGGAAAGTGACACAGGCAGCACCAATGGCTTTGTGTGTATAATGTTTGGTATCTGGAGTTCAAGGACAGTCGTGGTCTTTACTGGCAAGATACCAGAGGGTCATCCGAGATGGTATGGGACGAAAGCCAGTAGCAACTTTTGGCAGGGTGATGTAATCATATAGAAAATGAAGACAGCCCTTGAACAAAAAGCGATGACTCTGTGACAACCACAACAAGGTGAAAATGGTGAAATGGTGTTTATATCCCCTTGATTACCAAATACCGCAATAGAAATGGGACCGGTTCTAGATTAGTAATATGATCAAATTCTTTTACTTTCCTCCAATTTAAGTGCAGGATATATAGAAGATTAAAGATTAAATAATTCCAGTTTAATTTAATTAATTTATTAATAAAACGTTAACTTTTTTAATCTTTATTAAAATATTCATACCTCTTTCTTATTTAGGAAAAAGTAAGGTATTCAACCTTTAATATTAGACTTTTTAACAATTACTTATAAAATAGAGGTGAACGGCGTATTTCTAATAAATATAAATATTATATTTTAAATCGGCGTTAATTAAAAGCTTTTTAAGGAAAATCCTTTTAAACGATAACTTATATACGATATAATTTTTTATTTAGCCGGTCTTAATTTAAATATATAATAAAATCGGTAGAAATTCTTCCCTCTTTTTTTCTAATTTATTTATTATTAATTCGTACTTATTTAGCGGTATTTCCTTTTATAAATTTAAGTCGGAGATCTTTTTTTACTTTCGTATTTTTCGCTATATTAAAGGGCTATATATAGCGTATTTCTTAAATAATTCGTTAGAGATATAACGCCGGAAGTTTAATTAAGCCGGCTTATTTTTAATATTATTATTTTCGTCTTATTTATATTTATATTAAATCGATCGTATAAAAAAATATATATTAAAAAAAGTAATACTTTAATAAATAGAAATATTAAAACCGGTTAATTTATTAAATTTAATATATTTATTTAGTAAAAAGTTAAAGTTTAAAACTTTATACTTTCCGCGTCGTAATTTATATTCCTTTTAACTTATTTTATTCTTTATTTAATTATTAATATTAACATTATCTATATAAGTATTATATTAATTAATTAATTTTAAAATCGGTAATATTTTTTAAAGAACAGACTCTTTTTAAACTTATTATGTTTTAATTAGTAAAATAATTTATGAAGCGGTTTTAAAAAGCAATTTTATAATTTTAATCGATATAGAAATTATTAATAATCGCTTTTTTAATTTAACGATATATTCTTTATTAAAAAAGAAAGTAAAGAAAAGAAGTATTATCGCGTTATCCTTAAATATAAACCGTATAACTTTTCGATTTTTAATAAATTCGGTATATAATAAACTTTATAAAATATTACTATCCTTTTTTTTTTTAAAATTAATAAACCGTTTACCGATAAAGAAACGGCTAAATTTCGTAATTTTAATTATAGTAATACCTATCCTTTTTAAGTATGTAAATAATTAAATAATGGAATAAAAATTATCGTAATAAACGTAATAAATCGGCCGATATATCTCGTTACGTTATAATATTAAAAGGGTAAGTAATTATTTATAAAGGCGTATAATAATAAAATAAATTAACGTTAATATTAATTATTAACTTGCTTTAATATTATTAATATTATTAATATTATTATTTATTATATTACTTTTACCTTTTAAATACTTTATCTTCGCGATATTATTAAGAAATTTTATTTTTTTTATCGGTTAATTATTTTTATTAAAAATACTAAATTTTTTTAAATACTAAAACTAATTCTAAAAATATCTAATATTTATAAGTATATATATTAAGAAGCCGTTAAAGATAGGTTTACTTTTTATTTTTAAAGTATAGGAATCCCTTATAAAATATAATATTATAGCCTTATTAATTATAAAGAACCTGCCGAATTTCTAAAGCCTTTAATTAATTTTAATTAAATATTTATTAAAAAAAGCGACCTTTTTAAATATAATTCTTTTCCTTAATTTAATTTCTTTAATTAAGGTTATTTAAGTTTTATTATCGGGGTTGAATATTATAAAGTTATAATATATTAATTATTATCGGTTTCAAAATATATATTAATTTAAATAATAAATAGGCTTTTTTAAAAAAATCGATTAATAATTAATAAATCGAGGTTTAATATAAAGTCTTATATAAATAATAATAGTAAAGAAGATATATAATTTTTCGATAATTATTTTAAAGTTATTATAGAACTTAAAATACGGTTTAAATAAACCGGTTTTATATATTTTAACTTTTTTATTAATTTAATAGGTTTATTAATATATTAATTAAAAAAGAAGGAATTTTAAAAAGATATTAAAGGAATTTTAAAAGTATTAGTTTAAATAGCTTCCCGTTTAGTTTAGGTTACCTTTAAGCCGATAAAAATAGCCTTTAATTCCCTCGGGACGGCTATAAATAACATTTCTAATATTATTTAATTTATTATTAAAATTATATTAATAAATAAAAGGAGGTTCGTCTTTATTCTATCGGTTAGCCCGTTCGACTTAACGTATTACTTCCCGATAAGCAGGGTCGTTTAAATTAAGTTTAAGGTGGTATATAAGCGGTTTATTAAGACGCTAATTAAGAATAGATTTTCTTTTTAGAATATTTTTTAAAATTACCGCATCTCTAATAACAATTATGGTATAATTATTAATATTATCGTTATCATTAACTAATTCGGCTAAAAAGGCGCTTTTTAGATTTACTACCTTATTAGCTTAAATAAGGTTAAAAAAGGGCTTTAAATCGGTTAAATTTATCGTTTTAAAGCGATTTAATATATTATTATATACGCGCGTTTAAAGTATTAATTTTAATAAAAAATATCATTTTTAAAGGCGTTAAAAGAATAGAGATAATAATGTCGACGTTAGCTAATATTAAGGTCCGATTATATTAAAGCCTTTATAAATAAAATATTTAGAATTAACTTAATTTTAATAGGAAATTACTTAATTTGGAATAAATTAACTTAATTTTATTTATTTAATTAATAATAAATTTAACTATTAATTTAGCGGCTTTAAATATTTAAATACCGGTCAGCCCCAGTTCTATTGCGGTATTTGGCAATCAAGGGGATATGTGGTGGCTCCTAGCCCAGACGCTGCCACTACTCTGCAGCCTAGACTCCAAGACTTCTGGGAAGGGTGCCAATATGATGCGCAGTTCAAGGAGACGGAAGAACCCGAATACAGCTACCCGAGCAAGCAGCATGTGCTTTCTAGGCGCGAAATAAGCGCAAATGCTGTTCCGAGTAGGCGCGCCTGTCTTCTGACAGCGGGATGAAGCTACTAAGCGAGCGAATGATGGGCGCGAACGATGGGCGCGATACGAGTCGCTCGCAAACTCGTGAGTATATGGGCAAGTCGCCACGTCGACCGGAGACTTGAAGCTTTCGGGGTGCATATCCTCCACGGCTAGAACCGTGGCACAGATACCCGTGTGGATAGATTGCGCCCCATATAGAAATGCTGCATGAAACATCGTCTATCCCAAGGAGCTGGACAGCCAAAGAATGCAATCTGATTTGCTAATGACGGGCGGGTATCTCCTCAGCTTGACAGGCGGGCGGATCAGAGGCGTCAAGTTTATTTGGTGGAGGGTAAAGAGGAGGATGTGAGAGAAAGTTGAGACGAAACAAAACAGAGGTGACCGAAACAACTCACGGTGAACTCTACCCTGTCGACAAGATAAAGCTAGATAATTCTCAAGAGGGAGGCCTCGAGTTTCGAGTCTCGACCCTCTTGGCACCCGATCAAGCAGAGGCGAGGCAACTTACATACGAGATCGACATATCAACATGATGAACACTGGGGCTGGCGCGAAACCGACAGCAGAGCCCTGGAAAGCGCCAGGCAGATTTCCTGTCTGGGTCGAGCAGGACGAGCTCGGCATGTCAAACAAGCTGCTGTCGGCTCCGGCCAAAGAGAGCAAGACATGCTGTCCTATTGATGTTGCTGTCCCGTCATCATCTCGCCGAGTTGAGACGGTTGCCCAATGCACCCCATTTCGTTGCGTGCCTCATCCTTTGTGGAAGTAAAAGCCAGCTTTGACCAAGACTCGCCTTCGTTGACCACTTGGGCATGGGCCCTTTCACACGCACTTGGTGTAGGAAATGAATCCTTTGCTGAGGCCGAGCCGCCCAACGGCCAGCCAACACCTGGCACATCTTCCAAGGACTCCAGGCGCAAAAGCCATCTCGAAAATTCCACTGGCCACACAGATGGTGCTCAAGTGACGTCGGAGAGCCCTGTTCCCACCTTGAAGCTCATCCGTGTCAATGACTGGCATATTCTTCAAGGGATGCAATGGGACTGGTGACTGGTTTGATCCGGTTCTCAACATGGTTGGCCTCTGCGCCATCTCGGGCTGCCCTGAGCAAATTTGGGCAAACCGGTGTCTCTTCGAGTCGTTTGCCTGCTGCGATGGCAAGGTCCTTACTATCACCGACCCAGAAGGTCACGCCCACTGGCAAGTCTCATCAACGTCGCCAACACAACGCATCGAGAGGCGCAGCTGGTCGAGATGGCGGGGCCTGAATAAACATACCGCCTGGGAGACCATCGATTCTCTGCAGCTCATGGATGCCTTTTATCGCAGCTGTCACATCGCACAAGTCCAATATCGACGGTAGATGTGTGCAGTTGCACCTGGTAAGGTGCGGTCCTCATTGCGAGCGTTTAGGTGACTGTAGGCCAGGTTACGCTGGGAGTCAAAACGATTGGCCACTAAAACCCCCGCCCTTAGCAGTCATAGCTTGGCTGTTTAAGCGAAGGACCAGGCTGTCCAGAGCCGATCCGTCTTCCCCATCAAGTTGAACCCCCAAATTCCCACGGACCTTTCAGCCTTCCACCTCCCCCTAAGCTCCCCTAAGATTGGCCTTATTTTTATTTTGGCCACCATCGCCAATCGCATTGGCAGGCAAGCAAGACCCCATTTGCATGCCCCGGGACCCAATTGTACGACTAGACATGCGCTGCCCGTGGACATAAAAGGGAGGCATTTTTATCTTTCATCCTGCCTGATTCCGAGTCGCACTTGGCCGGCAAGTTTTGAGACGCCCACCATGCCGTCCCTATCTAAAGCGCTCGTCGGCGCTTTGGTGTTGCTGGTGGACTTTGCGACGGCCACTCTGCGCGAAGGCGTCCTGCCCGCCTACCATTACGGCGCGGCCATCCCCGTCTCGTGTATGAACCGCAGCATGTACGTGATCCCAATTGGGTCCATGTTTTCCCCCGTAGCAGCAACACACTGACTCCTTTGCGCCCCCCTCCTCCAGAGAAACCGGCGAGCACATCCAGGACGCCCACGACGAGATCGAGTGGATCCCCTTCCCGGTCTGCAACGAGACGTCCAAGCCGCTCGAGTTCCACTACGGCACCGAGTCCGAGGTCAACTGCACCGTCGCCATGATCGACGACCCCTTCTTCCACCTGCTCGAGTTCTACATCCACAGCGACGCCCCGCTGGCCTGCCGCCTGCCCGCGCGCCCGCGGCCGCACATCGAGGCCGTCGGCGAGGACCCCTACAAGCAGGAGTACATCCCGCTCGTCTTCGCGCTGGCCGGCACCCTGCAGAAGAGCCACCTGCACATCAGCACCCACCTCAACGTGCTGCTGCACTCGACGCCCAAGCACCACGTCCACCCGCACGACTCGGGCGTCCTCGACTCGGGCGTCGCCTACAGCACCAGCCCCCTCAGCCACATGGACGGCAGCCAGACGAAGCGCCTCGTCATCGGCGACCCGCTGCCGCTGTCCCTCAGCGTGCGCTGGTTCCCCACCCCGGCCCTGCCCAAGACCGAGGGCAAGGTCGAGTGGGCCGGCATGGGCGGCCACGTCTACGCCAGCACCATCTTCTACGGGCTCGTCTCCTTCACCGCCGGCGTCCTCGGCAGCGCCGTCTACTTCTTCGGCGTCGTCCTGCCCAAGCGGCTCCGGGGCCGCGGCCTCGGCGGCGCGACGCCCCTGGGCTACGGGCTGAACGGGAAGGGTGTCGGCAATGGCTGGGGCATCGCCAAGAGAATCGACTGAGCGGGGAGTCTGAAACATTTCACATCTCATATGTATTACCATCCGGAAATTAGGGGGGCTCTGATATAGATGACGGCTGAGCTATCTTTTGTCGGAGGGAATTGGTTCTTGTACATATAATTGGTCTTCTATTTGGTTTATGGAAGGTAGACGGGGGCAATAGTACCCCCAACCCCCACGATAAAAGACCGAGAGCGGCCGAAAAGCTATGCTATGGGATTGTTGCTGCGTGGGAGTTGAACGGCGTCATATCGTCATATCGAGGGCTAGGCCAGGGTCCAGCTATGACTGTACAAGTAATCAAGACATTGTTTCTCTGCCTCGTTATCGCTGCCGGGCTAGAAAAGACTGGCATGTAGCCAGATGCAAGCCCTCGTTGCGAAGATGGCAGTGGGTATATACGTAGCTTGGCTACAACTTCCCTACTGTACCTTCTTGGTTTTGTCCGCAGCGTCCAGCTTCTTGAAGAGCCGCACCCACATGTCGACGCTCAGAAGCAAAGCTATACTCCGTCAGTACAATGCGCCTCATCGCAGCTACTAACTCAAAAGGGAAAGGAAAGGAAAGGAAAGGAAAGGAAAGCCTTACCGACAGCGAGATACCCCCCATACAACCCCCCAATCAACGTAACCTTCTCCGCCCCCGAGATTAGCTCCTCGCTCCACCCGTACGCCTCCCACATGCACGTCGCCGTCGTCAGCGCCGTCTCGACGCCGTACAGAAACAGCAGCAGCTCGTCCCGGCCCCGCAGCGCCGCCTTCCTAGCCAACGCGCCGACGGCCCAGACGGAGACGGGCAGGTGGAAGGCCAGCTCGAGGAAGCAGAACAGGGCGAAGAAGCTGGGCACGCCCGTCGGCTGGAAGAACTGGTCCTTGTAGCTCTCGAGGTAGTAGGCGCGCAGCTGGCCCAGCGGCGCCAGCGGGCCCGCGGCGGCGTACCAGGCCGGCGGGTAGAAGGGGACCAGGTCGACGCCTGCGTTGTGTGTTGGTTAGCTACTTGTGTTTACATGCATCGAAGATCCAATGCACCGCCCCGACTGTGAGTGGAAATAGTATGACATACAGAAGAGGATGGGGATGTGTATGATGAAGTACACAAGGTACACGGTATTGAGCGTCGATGTGGCGCCCATGGTCGTTGTTTGGTGGTCTGACGAATATGAGTGGAGGTAAGTGAGGGCAGACAGTGTGAGGTCGGGGGCAATGAGTCGAAAACTACGTCTAATAACTCATTTGCAAAATTGAAACATGGAGAAGTCGATCAGCATATGAGAGCTTCACGATGAACGGGGTTGGTTCACTTGTCGTGTCACTCAGGGTCGCATTTTGCGGTTAGTTCGGGAAATTAAACCACGTGCAAATTACAACAAAATACTATAGATAGACACCGTGCAAACCCACCCAACCAACCCCAGTCAGTGACGACTTGGCATCCTCCCCCCTTACGCCAACCGCCAAGGTAGCCAAGCTGCCACTTGATACAAACCAACACTTCTGCCTATGTACTTTGAAATCTATGTCGTGGGGGCTCATAAGAGGGATATGAAAAGAATATGTACGAAATCCCAAGATGTTGCTATATGATTCCTGTTTTACACCTTCGGGTGAGGACGGTGATGTTTGAATCGGGCGCATCGATGCAGGGGTGAGAAAAAAAAATATGAAGTCGAAGTCAAGTGACTTTTGAGGGGATATTTAGAAGAAGGGGGGAGGCGAATGAAACGTAAATAGAAGGACAAGAGCAGCGAGATCATATCTTCTCCAGCGTAGGACCGCTGATTTCGAGGTCATTCCTCGACGCCTGCCGGCCACCCTTCTTGGGCTTTCTGAACATCTGCACGAGATCCATGAGGGCGATCGTGCTGCCAATGGAGAACGTCTGGAAGACGCTGAACCCGATGGCGATGGCGCCCGTGAACGGTATCACCTGGACCAGGCAGACGGTGAGCCCGCTGAGCTCAGAGAAGCCCAGGATGCCTGTGGTCAGGGACATGAACACGAGGAGCACGTTAGCGGCAGCTCGGGCCTTGACGAGTGTCGCCGAACCCGTCTGCTTGACCTTGACGATGAAGTGCAGGCCGGTGCAAGCAAGAGTGAGCAGCACGGTCAGGAGACCCATGATCTAGTTTTCCCAACCTGGTCAGCAAATTGACGTGATGGCGTGTCTTCGCCCCTTAACCGGAGGGAAGAGGAGTGATGGATGGAAAAGGGTAAGAATACTTACATTGTGTGCAGAGCGGAAGTGCCCTGCGTTTCCACGGCCGACAATACCCATGATCATCAGTAAGACAACAGACGGGGCAATGATGAACAACCAGGAGATGTTGATCCATTTATCATACTTGGCGAGAGAGTGGCCCCTCCCGATGCGACCGAGCATGTTCTGGAGCGATTCTACGCCCATCGCTAGGGGAAGCACCGTGAGCATGACGCCAATCGCCAGGGCAACTACAATTATTCGGGGTTAGCTACCAGTCATGACATGCGCAAGGGCATGGCTACTTACTATGCAGAGCGGTAACGACGATAGTCGTGATGATTCCATTGCCATTGACCTTGAAGTTGGCATTGATACCTCCAAGGTTGAGGGGCTTGATGTCATCGATAAGCTGCGACGCGTCCATCTCATAGTTGTTCGTGCCGTCATTGCTGAAATGGATGGTCCCCTTAGGGATCAGATCCTTGAAGGCAGTGAGGTTCATATCGCCGCTCGTGTCGATGGTGCCCGACTGTACCAGACCCAGTCCTACAAGGGCTAGACCCGCGACGCCTTCGCAGGTCAGCGCATCGATACCCGACTGGAGAATGGTGGAGATGGTATCGGCTTCCAGAAGGCGCGAGATATTGAACGAGGTGAGGTTGAAGCCGCTCAAGAGACTCGATGCAGACGGGGTTTCCGCTCGTCGCAATACCAGGTCAGTTGACTCCTGCTCCCGCTTGCGCTTACTGGACTGGGCTTTGAACTGGGTGACGAGTAGCTTGGCAACGGCGACGCCCTGACTGCCGGCGCCTTGGCCCAAGCCGACAGCAGCTCCCCCTAGCGAATCATCCATGTTGAGGGGGGTCAGGGGAATTTCGGTGGCGCTGCTCGCGTTTCCGTCGATCAGGGCCTTGATGCCTCCCATGGCCGTGATGCCATCGCCAGCTCCTTGAATGAACCCCCGTGCGAGGCCACCGGCAGCCTGGCCAATGTTGATCTTGCCAAGTAGGTCCGAAGCGCCGCCGCCACCGCTCAATTCTCCAAGTCCGAGGATACTCGGGTCTGATGTAATCTTCTGGATCGTGCCATTGGCCAGCAGGCGGGACGTAAGGCCAAAGGCGAGGCTTCGAGAGACACCGTCGAAATCAATGTCCCCGTTGGGCATATCCTGAATGGCAATCTGACCGGGATCAGGTTGGGCACCCAGGCCGACCGCGACGCCTTGACCAAGACCCTTGCCAAGGCCGGCAGCAGCAGGCGGGAGGATCTGCGCCAAGCTCTTGTTACCACCCAGGCCTGCCCCGCCTGTAAGGGATGACAACTGATCTCCAATCTGCTTGATGTTGATGTTGGACGCCACCGAGTTTGTCAACCCGTATCCAAACGAGTTCGCGATGTTGGGGATATCGTTACCGGTTGGGGGAGGGACGGCGTTGATCTTCAGGCCGTTCACCAGGCCATTGCCAATACCGGAGGAGAGACCCAAGGCCGCAGGGCCCAACTGTGCCATCAGCTGACTTGTGTCGACGCTACCTCCGAGCATGCTCTTGATCTTGTTGATATCGACCCCACTGGCTATGGTGTTGGTTAGGCCAAAGCCAAAGTTGTTTGCCACGTCGGGCAAAGACACGTTGCCAAGGATACCACCAGCGGCCGACGACGTCGCAGGGGCTGGGGATGTCTGGCGGCGCGTGGGCGGGTTTTGGCCCGTAGCCGGGGTGGCCGTGCCCGTATTGGCCTTTCCGATGTTAAGGCCCTTGACCAGTCCATTGCCAATACCGACTGCCAATCCGTTGGCGGCAGGACCGAGCTGGTCCGCAAGTCCGGCACCAGCACCGGAAGTAATAGAGTTGAGATCGACGGATCCCAGAAGCGTAGCGACTAGACCACTGCTGGTGCTCTCGATAGTCGGGTTCAGCCCGGTGTTTTCCATGCCAGCCGAAGCAGCGACCTTGGCTCCGATGGCCTTTGCATTTTGCATCGAGGTCAAGTTGAGACTTGACGCAGCTCCCTCACCCGCGCCGATGCCCAGGAACATGCCAGCGCCTGCGACGTTCTTGGAAAGACCATCGGTGATACTGGCTAGCCCATTGGAAAGGGCGTCCCCAATTGCATCGCCCAGGCCTCTTTGGGTTATGGCCGAGTTGTCGGAAGAAGAGTCGTCTCCCGCACGAGGAGCAACATCGCGGCGATTCATGTCGCTCCAGGCGCTGCCCCGGGACACGGACCGCGAGTGTAAGCGCAGGGCCTCGCCTGTTTCCCGGAGCTCAACTGCAGGATATCGTTCCGTGAGCCATTCGGTGGCACGGGTGCCGAGGTCAATAACCTCGACGTAGCTCCGCCTGAGTTTCTCATCGCGCTCGATCGACCGTAGAGTGTCGGGCGAAACCAGCTCCGCAAGCGCTCTTCTCAGGAGAGGACTTGTGACCTGCTCGCGCGGGCTGCTGCTATAGAGAGAGAAGGCCGTGAAAAGCAAGCTGACCAGCGCGAGTGGCAGCAGATAGGTACGCCATTGCAGCCACCTGGGGCCTGGGGCCTGTCCGCCTGTCGACGGCATCACGACGGTAGTGGCGTTTAGGTTTGTCGGAGTCGTGCCGGTAGGTGTGTATGGGGATTTGAAATAGGGTCGCCTGCGACAACTGACATTAAAATTACACTGTATAAAGAACGAAGTGTACCCAAGCCAGCGGGCCGAAGGGCTTCAGTCCAGGGACGTAAAGCAAAGAAAGAGAAGCAGTGCTTTGGAAGTTGGAAGAAACTTAGAACAAGCCATCAAGAGCCATGAAACCCACGTCTGGGGGTTGCAGCTGTGTTAAATCAAGTCGAACCGAGGACGGGTGCAGCAGGGCGGACAGGAAACATGATAGGCTGGGTCCCGGGAAGATCTGTGCGGATCGATCAGCCCGCTGAGGTGAAGGGTGGGTTGATAGACAGGCACATGTGCATCACCATAGCGGGCGTATTCGCTTGACTGGGGGAGGAGGGGAGCTGGGTTGATCTCAAGTGTTGGTGTCAAGCCTGATATGGCGTGTTTGAAGGGCCGCAATGGGGTAGGTGGGCACGGTAGGCTAGACAGATCCCAGTACGCCAGTCGAGAACCCAGTACTTAAGGACAAGAGTACCCGTTTCACGGCGTTGCATCATTCATGTGAGCGCGGACGAACTAAACATGACGTCGCATCGGCAGCCAATAGAGGTGGATTGCTCGTTTGGGCAGCTGCTATTGGAGTAACACCTCCGTTGACACCTTGACACCTTGACACCTCTCACCCAACCGAGGAGAGGCTCAGCCGTCCATTTGGGGCTGCTACATGATAAACAGCGAGTCAGGCCAACGCAGCTGCGCATTATCAAGATCCAGGGCCGGCCAGAAATAGATACCGTAGATAGGCGACAAGGATGGACTACTTACATACAATACTCCACATGATTTGACCATGGTTTACTCGGCCGAGGGTGTTTACTGGTCGCTGGTGATGTGCGAGGCGGGGCGGTAACCGGCAATTTTTGCAGCGCCCTGTGCCTGGCGCGCCCCCAGGGTCAGGGTCGCCAAGCAAACGGGGTATGCTAAAATTAATGCTTCAGTAACCCGTTGCATGTTTCGTCCGTGACCACCGACAAGTCTAGCGGCTCACTCGATTGGTTCCTCGAAGGAACATGGAATTGCAAGGTAGCAGTTGGGCGGACCAATAGAGGGAATTGAATAAAGTCGGGCGTGCTCTGGCAGGCGCGGGCATGTCTAAAGACAGGGTTCAAGGCTAAAGTGTCAGAAGCGTTTGACGTTTCAATCCAAAAGGGAAGGGACAGCTGGGGCCCCAGTGTTTTTCGGATCTCGAACCGTGGTAGACCCCGGCTTCCGGAGAGAAAATCGACCGTCACGACAGACAGCTGAGTCCAATCCAATCATCTTATCTTGCATTCTTATTTCTCTCGCCCGCCACACAAATGAGATCACACCTTCCGCATACCGAATACGACTTCTCAAGATTGAGAGAGGAAACTGGCAACGCCTGTTGTTCGCACAGAGGGTCCGTCAATCAGTGACAAATCATTTTGGCTTTCGTGCCCGGACACCCTCGTCGAGGAACTGCCTCCTCCACCGGTTGTGGACTGCTGCCACGTCGTATCCCCTTTCTGTGCCATGGGTATCTCGATACTCATCACCGATTTCCAATGCCGTTGGGACCAATCTCCGGGACATCGTTGATATGAACTGCCGTTAATCGCACGCACGGATCCGTAGAATATGAGCTCTTCTCTTTCGGTGATCTCAATGCCAAGGACCTGTCATCGTATACTTGTATGTTGCAACTGGCTTCCCCGCGAGTCATGCATTGCATACGGTAACAAGCCCCATCTGCGCCCGTCCCCCCAGGGCAACGAGCGTCTTTGGGCTGAACACAGGTAGACGGAAACATCCGACACCGCGTTCAAGGCCTCTCGGCAGTCAAGGACGCGATAAGCTGGCCCTTTTTGACTCCGTTACCGAATAACTGCGTGACATGGCGGTTTTGCAACCCCTTTTGACCCAACCCCTCCGTCAGCATGAAGTCATCGACACTGTAGTTTGTCTGTGCGAAATCAGGCGAGTATCCATCGGCTCCAACAAGCAGCATCGCCCTTTTCTCTCAGATCATGCAAACATTCCGATCTTGTGACCTGCCAACCAAATGCATACTGAGCTGGTCTGATAAGATTGCCGGGTGCCACCCTATGGGCATCGGATGTTTCCCTCGCCACATTTCCATATCCGTCGTAGAACACACACTCCCTTCTGCCGGCCATAGCCTCGGAGCGGTTCCTTTGAAAGCACGGATCATTAGACGAGAATGAAAATCATAGTGTAGAAACGCAGGACGTCTAGAGACCCCCGTGCCCCCTTTACACGAGAGTGGTCTTAGATTACCTGATTACGCTGTGTGCGGGCTGAATAACCCCTACTGGCTTGTTCCGATTATAATAGTTGTGGTACGCTCTACACCCAGAGAGAATCGATCTAGTCCCCGATTTAGTTTCTTGATATTGCTCTGGAGTTCAAGGTAGGGTGGATTGAGCGCATCTACAGCTAACGATGCAACCTCTCACGGTTGTAAGAGACAGTTGAGTGATGACCAAGGCCCTGGGAGAAGTTGCTTAGATATAATGAATGATATGAGGTCATTTTCTTATCGCATGACTTCGCAAGAATTTCAATCAAAAAATGGCGGTTCTAAGTATCATGCCCATTTCTTCAACATGGTCCAATTGGATAACACAAGTTTATACTCGAAAACCTATAGACTCGATGGTCTGCATTGTCATTTGCAGCATGGCCTTTGAACGCTCTTTTTCTAACGAAAAGTGTGTGGGATCAAATATTTCCATTTGAAAATTTCGGTAAGCTAATAATAGATTCCGCATTAACACTGCAATTGATTGCCTGAAGTTTGCGACTACAACATGATTGGATATACTAACCAAACCGTGGGGGTCCGGCTGTTTTTTCCCGTGAGAAGAGTCCAAAAGGAGGCACAAAAGCAAATCCTGGCGGGAAAAAGAAAAGAAAAAGAAAGTTCCGAACGCACACGGCTCAAATCACATCTACTCGTCCCCCACGTGGACGGCACATGTTTGATTGCATTGGCTTTCGCCCTGATTGATTAATACGCCCAGAAAAAAACAAGCGTATATAAAAACCTGTCTCCGATTCAAAACAGAATTCCCAGCAGTAGGACAGGCGGTTCTTTCTCAAACAACACCCACATTCTTTCCTCTCAAACATGGTTATAGACGTTTCTCCGAAATCTCAACACCATGGACTCCCAGCGACTCATTAACGGCCGGGGGAAGCCCTAGCCTACACGCATACTGGATCTTTCATTTCCCTTGCAGAATTACATCATTGCACTACTGCCGCTCTCGATCGTCAAACGGTGAACCCGTCTCCTATCCGTGCCCAAGCCCCTATTTTCCTTCTCGACAAACGGGCTCGGGCAAGTGGAAATAGAAGTCACAACCACCGATCCGCCGACTATGGGCCGCCACATCTTTATCCAGAGCATCCGCCAATGCCCCCTCGATCGAGCACAAGAGAAGCCTGCGAAGCGGAGGCTTTCCATCAGCCAACTCCCTCGCCTGGGATCCCTGAAAAGTGCCGAAACACTCGATCTCGAATCTCTGGACCCAAAGCTGGGAAAGGTCGCTAAGAAGCTTGCCAAGAAAGCCGTCAAAAGCGCATGGAACGGGGCCAAGGTGTCCGCAAAGCTGATTTTCATCGCCCCCTACCTACCCGTGGTGCTTTTCCTCGTCTTGTTCGACGGCTTGAAAGACGAAGTGGCCGAGTTCCCGGGGAAGGAGGGCGTCAACTACTCATCAGACTGGTCCACATCCACTCTATGAAACCAAGGTGCTTGTTGAGAATAGGAGACTAGACGACCAATATTACACAATTGTAATGATAATAATGATAACTTAATTTCCATTCCGACTGCTGTCCAGAGTCGTTGAACAGATTAAAAACGTGTCTGTCGACCAATTGCCCCTTTCAGACTGCTAAGTACGTGATTGGTTGAGCAGCTAGTGTGTCTTCGGTTTTGTACCAATCAGAAGAGATAAGCACAGTTAAGTACAATCAAGTACGCACCCTGGCGCAACCTGATTGGCTGCGCGGCGCCACAACTTGGCGAATCTCGGGCAAACTATGAAAGCCGTCAACGGCGAGGAGTGTTGCTCCGAATGGGACGGAGCAAATATCACCCGGGGAGTCGACACCTGAATTGACAAACTGGACGACACCATTTGAATACTCCGTCCCAGTAGTTGGCAAGAGAAGTGAGGAAATTGGTAAGACTGCTCTTAATTATATTAGGATACACATTCCCTCATCGATTCAACTCTTTCTTTCTGGCATTCAAATAGGAAAGAACCATCAAAGGCATCATCAACCAAGGTCGAACATGGGAACTCAGCTAGGCCATCTCTACAGACAACTCACCTTCAAGCCAAAACCCCTGCCGCAGGACATCCGGCTCGACGGCCAGACAGCCCTCGTCACAGGGGCCGGCGCCGGCAGTCTCGGCTTCGAAGCCGCTAAGGAACTGGCGGCCCACGGCCTGGCGCGCCTAATCCTAGCCGTCCGGACCGTCGCCAGCGGCGAGACGGCCAAACAGCAGATCGTCGAACGGAGTCCGTCCTGCGACGTCCAGGTTTGGGCCGTCGACTACGAGTCGTTCGAGAGCATGGCGGCGTTCGCGGCGCGGGCCCGCTCCGAGCTGGATCGTCTGGATATCGTTCTACTCAGTGCCGGCGTCAAAAACCTCGAGTTTGTGCGGTCCAAGACAGGGCACGAGTCCAATGTCCAGGTATGTTTGCCCTGGTCTGAGGTCGATGCGTATTACCCAGATTCCTCCATCCGGAAAAGGGGGGGGGGGGGGGGGGGGGTAAGGTAATTTGAAGTCTTGCACAAACCAATACCTAACTCTCTGTCCGAACGGTCTTTAGGTAAACCACCTGGGCACAGCGTACCTCTCCCTCCTCCTGTTACCACCCCTCCGCACCACCGCAAAACAGACCGGCCGCCCCGCGCGCCTGACCATCGTGGCCTCCGAGGTGCACTTCTGGACTCCTTTTACAGAGCGCAACCACCCCTCGATCCTGCAGCGCCTCGACGAGGAGTCCAGCTTCGCGCAAGGGGATATGGAGCGCTACAACACAAGCAAGCTGCTAAATGTCCTCTGGACCCGTGAGATCAGCTCCCGAACAGCCTCCCAATCAGGGGACGGCCCTGGTCCTGGTTCTGTTACCATCAACGCCGTCAATCCGGGCTTCTGCGCCAGCGCCCTGCACCGCTCCCACGCGATGCCGGGCCAGGCCTTGATCAACCGCGTGCTGGCCTGGACGCCGGCTCAGGGCGGGCACTGCCTCGCGGACGCGGTGTGTCGGCACGACGAGTGGCGTGGCGCGTATATCAGCGAACAGGAGATAAAGGCGTAAGTCCATACAAGCCTGCACTTCAACCCTCGATGTGACAAAGAAGCGGGACGGCGATATTGGCCCTAACTGACTAACTGATACTTGATCACTTATTCTAGTCCGTCAGGCTTTGTGACATCGGCAGATGGAGAAAAAGCCCAGAAGAGGCTCTGGGAAGAGACCATCGCCTTACTTGAGGAGGTAGACCCCTCGCTCGATACAAAGAGTCTACTTGAAGGATGATTACTTGATGATGTGGTACTGTTTAAATATTATAGATAATAGTCAGGGCGCTTGCATCTACTGTTGTCTTTCTTTTGTCGTTGTGAAGCTTGTTGAATAGAAGGCCCATAATACTCTTGTTAATCAAGAGGCCCCGTTAGTGAATCCCAACGATAAACATTGCGTTCCTTGAAGCTATGAGACAAAGCAGTGTACCTGGAAGTGATGTTAGAGTTTTGGGTGCCATGGGTGGACCGGACTTCATCCTGGTTATG
Organism: Arthrinium phaeospermum; assembly: GCA_006503535.1. Classification (NCBI taxonomy): domain Eukaryota; kingdom Fungi; phylum Ascomycota; class Sordariomycetes; order Amphisphaeriales; family Apiosporaceae; genus Arthrinium; species Arthrinium phaeospermum. The sequence goes on along the minus strand of QYRS01000002.1, from coordinate 1,988,966 downwards.
GGTATTCCTCTACCCATAGGCAACCGTTTTGGAGATGACCTTCGCAGACACATCCTTTTATAAAAACTCTCTATAATCCACAAACCGCTCAGAACTTGATTCCAACACACTCATCATATGATCTAATACCGGCCATATTCATGATATCCCCTGACCATCTTCGTCCAAAATGGCACCTCTGCAGCTGCCAGGAGGTTTTGGCGGGTTGATGATGGCATTCAACCAGCCAGGCCGTACTCTGCCTGGAATGGTCACACCTGACACATCATCCACCTCCGTGCCTACAACAGTTTTCAGCACGCATGTCACCAAGTTTCCTCCGTCGTCATCACCGACACTTCTGCCTCGGTGGCTCCGTGACGACCTAGTAGTGGCGGCAAGCGACCTGACCCAAGACAACACCACCTCCGACTCTCTGCCCGCTTACTGGCACCAGCTCCTCGCAGAGTTCGGCCCCTGGAGCCTGCTGCTACTGGTCGCGTACACCACGATCTGCGTCGTCGTTGCCCTTGCAGCGGCGCACCTTCTGTTGCAGTTCTCCGCGAGGGCGTGTCTCAATGTCTTCGTCCCAACCGTTCGGCAGACGCGGCAGCAAGGGCTGCTTCCCCTTTATCGCCAAAGCGGTGACGACCACCAATATCAAGAGATAAATCAACAAGAACAACAGCAACAGCAACGGAGCCGACCAAACTGCGACTGTGACTGCAGCGACAGACCCAGTCCCTACCTCGCCATCCGCGTCCTGAGTAAGTACGTCGAGCTGCCCCCCTTCCGGTTCTTCCTAGAAAACCCGGGCCGGCGACGCAACCCGCCCTCGCGGATGCCGTCGTCCGCGGTCACCAGCCCGCTGGCGGAGGAGCCGTCCCGGCCACGGCGACAGGAGCGCAGCCAGGCCCTGCAGCGGTGGTGGGCATCGAAACAGGCCCGCCGGCGGCTGCGCAGGCACATATCCGGCAAAACATATCTTGCGAAGAGACAGCGGTACGACCCCACGCTGCCGCCCGTGGACGAGTCGGCGGAGCTCGTGCCCTTGCTGGGTGGAGAGCGGCGACAGTGACGCCTCGTGCCTGCGCTATTATTGACCCCGGTGGAAGCTTCCTGGTGGGGAAACATGTCATGGATCGGTAAAAATAAAATAGAAAGAAGCCGTGGCACGGTGGGTGCAAATAACGGGCTAGCTGCAGCTGGTGTGTGTGGAGAATGGGACCAGCTAATCGCATTAAGTTCATGTACGAGCAGCCAAAGGCTGCCACTGCTGGAAATGTGGCAACGAGACTATGGTTGGGTGGATGGAGTGAAGTCAGGCATGGGCTTGGTTTGGCTTGCTGTCAGGTCTCGCAATACGCTATCAGTCGTCTTCAGACTAGCCGAAGCCACGTTTCAGGACGTCAGTTGGACCGAAGTCAATTGCTCTGTCTGGGTTTGTCCTAACTCGAATAGTTTCTTGCCATTAACAATAATCTTCCCTTCCAAAATCCTCCGTTAGAGAAAAGAATGTGCCAAGATGTAGGCATTACGAATAATCTCCTTGGTCAATATCCCCCATTTATGATCGAGCATGCCAAGCTGCCAGTCGCCGCCAACGCGCCCGGTTCATTGCGAGTGATCTCCTCGCCCCAGATGATGGATGCCCTCTCATGTCTCGGCACGAGCCACAATGAAAGCCGCCGCCGTCATGGCGTCCTGCAAGTACGTCAGGTGCGGTAGTAGAATTAGATCACCGTTGACGCAGATGTTATCGCCCAGGTGACAAGTGACCAGCACCTTGTTCGGCGCCGCACCCTGAACCGGGTACTTGGAGACTGCCAAAACATCAGCCACGGGTGCCCCCCAATGAAAAGCGGACGATACGATCGACTTACATGGATCGCCAAAAATGACAACCGAGCTGACGTTCCCCATGGTCTCGGCCGGGAGGAGCTTGGCGGCGTTGTGCACGACCTGGCCTCCTTGAGAGTAGCCCGACATGACGATCTTGGACTTGGGACACTGCTTGAACGCCTGGGTCACCAGATTGGCCCTGTTGAGATTTTGGCAGTGTCAGCTCATGTGGACAGTGGATACACAATTAGGGGTCTGGCATGGACTTCTTTCCACCTACATCTGCCGGCTCCCCGCCTTGTCCCCGCCCTGCAGGTAGCCCGTAAAGCTGGCCGGGTATTCGACCCCCTGGACGGCGACCGTGCGGCCGACGATGCCCAGCGACTGCCGCAGGGCCTCAAAGAGCGGCGGCCCGGCGAGCGCCCCGACGTTGCCGGGCTCCGTCGTCCCGCGGGCAAAGATGACGACGACGTCGCCGCAGCGGCCCTCCTCGAGGTCGTTCTCCGTCGTCGAGAAGCCCGCCAGGATCGCAAAGGCCTTCTCGCCGAGGCCGATCATCAGCGCCGAGTCCTTCATCAGGATGTCGACGGTGAAGAGCTGGGAAATGTAGCTCATCAGGTCGTTGTAGGACGAATTCTGCCGCTTCGCCAAGCGGACGGCCCCCTCGGCGACGGCCCCCTCGGCGACGGGGGCGCCGGTCGCGACCGACAAGAGCGAAAGGGAGAGGGCGACGAGGCTGAGGAACTTCATGGCTGCGATAAGGAAAAGGAGTGACGGATTATTGATTAGGTGCTTATGAATCTGGAAAAGAATGAATGGGCAGTAACTAAGCGATTGATCTGCTTGCTTGTGCGTGGAGCAGCGTCGGTTCCTGGAAGGGAACAGGAGTCCAAGTTCTGCGGCAGTGGGATCGATGGAAGGCTTGAGCGTAGACACGAACTATCAGCCATGATAGGCAAGATCGACTGTTGACTTTATATATACATGTAGATGGTGGCGGGCTGCGCTGCACGAAAGGCGACATGGGATAGCAAGAAGACATTTGATGGGAGAGAAGGTAGGACCGGCTAGAGCACTTAGACTTGTCAGTTGCCGAAGCGCCAGTGGCACTAGCCATCGGCTCCGCGACCTCTTGTTTCTTCTCGAATACCACAAGACAGAGGGCATTCGCAATTTGATTTTTCCCGCCAAGGCAGGCCTAGCCGTAGTATCCTTAAGTTAGTGCTGCCATTCCCATCACCCTTCGTCTCCCCCTTCTAGATTTAGTGCACCCCCGGCTTGCCGCGCCACTCGGGGTTCTATGCCAATCAGAGAGGTACTGGCGCCTGTCCGAATTACCCAATACTTTCACACCGTTGCGATGCGGCATTTGGCTAGTGCTTTCTTTGCGTCTCCCCCGTCCCCAACTCCCTAAAGATGGATGCGAAAGCAGGTGTTTTTCGAAAGCTTGCGAGGATTGCCATCCCCATCAGTATCATGATTGGCCTAAGCCATTGAAGCGTTTCCTGCATTTCATTTCGCACTCTCGATATCGGAAGCTTCGAATAGAGTTTTGGCCTCTAGGCTGTGCGGTTGGGGAGAACCCTGGATTTCTGTGCAACGAACAAAGCCCCTGCCATTAATTGGGGTTCTGAGCACCCGACGCGGACGGAGACGGACGGGCCTGGCGGAAGGCACATAGCGACGCAACACGGTCGAAACGGCTGGCCTGATAACGATGAAGTTGCAATAGTTAACAGTAGACAAGGAAGGCCTGTCTAATATCCCAGGTCTCATGTCTCACCAGAGCCCTGTCGGACAGGTTGCCGGACTCGTACAAGGGGAGTTAGAGAATTGACCGAAGTAACGTTCCCCAGCTTTTGGGGACTTGACAGGTGCTCCCCACTGCGGAGACGGGAAGTTGCATGCGTCACATGTATCAATCAAAAGCAGCCGAAATCTCCTGAGGTCAATCTTTCAACGTAGGATGTTGTCAATTTGGCACGATGAGCAGGTGCACCCTTTCAAAATTGCCAAACTGACTTAAACCAGACTCCGACGGGTGAAAGGATGCCGTGTCAGGGTACCTGGGCGGGCAGGCCTGACAGCTCCAGAGCAAGAATGTAACCACCTGTCTCGTACGCCCCGTAGGCTTCCGTACCATCTTGTCCAGCAACCGCAGCAGGATCAAGTAGAAGGAACAAGAGCAAATCAAAGTCTAGGTCTATGTTCTGGATATTTCTTCCTGGATGTCTGAGTAGTGCCCGAGGAAATGCCACCTTTTTCCGCATCCTCCGCTACAGGAACCCAGCCGCGTATCAACGTAACCCGTCCTGTCGCCCCCAAACTCGGGTAGGTCGCATCTCTGCTCTGCCTCATACCTGGTGTTAGGAGAGTTGGTCGAGTCATCTCGTTTGTCCAACTGGGCGACTAGTGACACTCCCGAGGGGAGGTGAAGATCTAGCCACAATAGAGACGGACTGCCAGAGGGCTGTCGCAGTCGAACAGAGAGTGGCCGATGCGGCCATGAGAGCAGCGAATTGCCCGCGTCGGCTATCTATCCAAATACCCCAGCGCTTTCGATACACCTACCCTTACAACACATGTAAAGATCACCGATGACAACCTAGATGTCGCGAATGATTCCAAGAGAGAGATCGAACTTCAGAGAATAAGCGATTTTGCTAAAGCAGCGCCTTCCTTCCATTTGACGCCCCTCTAGTACGAGGCTATTTGGACTCCAGATATCAATGAGGTAAGGAAATTGATTCAATAAAAGGCTTCCACCGGAAGATAATAGTTGGGTTTTCTTTGTGTTGTATTTTGTTTATGTTTTCCTAAGAAATGGATAATTGAAATGTCTTTTGATTAGAGCCTTGTGAACTGAAGTCAACAAGGAAATCTCGAATGGAATCCGTTTCACCTCAGCTCAAAGCGATGCTGGGGCAAGCTGCGCACAAACTTCTCCCGAATCGCCTCCCCGTCCATCATACCGTGAATATAGCTCTCGCCCATGACATGGTAGAAATACTCCCTGTCAACAATCTTCTTCTCTTTGACCACCTCATTTTCTTTCTTGGGCGTTGCGGGCTTTTTTTTCTCGAGTATGTCCCTCGCCAGAGCAGCCAAGTTCTTTTTGGCCTCCTTCTCGGCTTCATCTCGGTCTTTGGCAACTTCTCTCAACCTTCGTAGATGCGAATTGACATGGAGGGTGATATCCTCCACGTATTGCTTATACTCTTTCCCTTCAAACTCGATCTTGGCATACTTGAAGCCGTTCCTGCATAGCTCGCGATACCGCGCTTTTTGAACCTGTCTTATCTCGTATTTGCGGAAAAACTGTTTTGTTTTGTCCACATCGTCCTCCTTGTCTTCGCACTCAAGCTGGGTGTTCAGACTGGATTCTGGTCGTGGCTTTCCCAATTTCCTGTCCTGAAGTGCACCCACCACGTCATCCTTACTTGCGCGAATCAAATCCAACATATCTTTCACGGCTTGTGTCGTATCTGTCCCAGCTTCTGTCGAATCGTTCCCAGTACCTGTATAACAACGATTAGTGTCTTTTCGTTTCCTTGTATAGCCTTGTTCTTGTATGTAAGTACTCACTGAGTTTCCAACATTCAATTGCGTCAATTATGTCCTGGAGCTTCGCATCGCTGATTGGCTCCTTTTCGGTATGTTCACTCGCTTGCTTGCCCTCATGTTTCTCTCGAAGCAGATCTTTGGTCAGTTCTGAGACGAAGGTCCCCTTGAAATGGCGCCTCAGTATTACTGGCACCGAACAGCCATAGATGATGCAAACAAGATCCCCCGCTTCGACCATCTCCGATGCTAAGCCGAGGATTCCACGCTTAGTTTTGATCAACCGCCGATTCCATATTACCTCCTGAACACGTCGACAGAACTCCGTTATGATGGAGTTTTGCTCACTGTTGATAAGGGCTTCTACGTTGACCCGGCCGCTTTCGATACTGCCCTTGCTGATGGATTCCCGGCAAGCCTTCGAGTAGTAATGTGGCGGGTTCCGATTGCCTTTCCCACGGTCCGCAACCAGAGTTCGTAGGAACGCATCCGGTGGATCATCCCTGACGTCTGCCCAGCCACCCACATGGGTCCAAGCCTTGGGTATGTTGCCACCATATGCCGGGGCCGTCACTTCAGCGATCTCGTCTAGCACGAACCCCTTTACGTAGAGGCTGTAATGTCCAAGTAACGGTCTCTTCTTGAACTCAAGATCGAATGTTTTGTCTTCTGGCTTCTGCTTCTGTGCAGCACAGTAAGTTCTGTCGCCGTCTTCAGGCAGGCCAACCAAGGGGTCGGCATTCTTCCGGCCAGTTCTCGAAAAGTGCATTCCTGGATGCTGGAACAAGCCGAATGGTGCCGAGTCAACAGTGGCGACCCATGATGGTAAGCTGATATCTTTAGGGGCAGACGGTGATTGTCGAATCGTCCCCGTGCTATCTCCCAGACTGTCTGGAAAATATTTTCGTATACCCTCGCTGACCGACCCTTTCTTACAGAGTACTTGCTCTCGATAGTCGACAAAGCTTCTAGGGTCAATCTTGTACATGGAGGCAATTTCCCGATCTCTGTGTTTGGCGTCTTTCGCTTCTTCTGTTCTGATCCAAAACTTGTTGTCGTCGCGAGGTGACAGTAGCCGCACTCGCTTTCCAGAAACGAAGAAGCCCTTCTCCTTTCTGTGTGGCTTGGGAGAGCTGGTATTGGCCAAGTCTTTCTTCTTGTTTCGTCTACTCTGACTCGGAGCCGAGTTCTCGTTAATAACCTTAGGGGGCTTCAATGCCCAAGGGCGGCACAGAATGTCCAAGAATCTTGAAGGATCCGACAGCTGCGACCGGTCGATACAGAACGACAAGAAGTCTTTGCAAACGTCTGAGTACGGCAGAGTATAGTCAACACGATAGGGTTTCTTTTCAAGAAAATTGGACAAGGTACTTAAGAGCAGAGCATCCTTAGACTTGTCGCCGTGATAATCATTCACCTCGGCTGAAGGTGAAGTGTCTTTGGCAATAGCTAGTAATGCATATATTGCATCACGTGGCTCGGTTGCTTCGAAGGTCGACAGAGTCGATACCAAGTACTCGAGACTAAGAATTCCACGGCGTCCACGAGGATCAACCGAGACCGCTTCAGCGTCCGAGTCAAACTTGTCCCCATTAGCAGCAATAGGTGCCACCATGTCATCGGGCTGATGTCGGGCTAGGGAATCCTGGTCTCGATTGGATGCGGTGTCGTTGTTTCCTTGTTTATGTGATGTGTTGTCCTCGGAGACGTTGTATTGAGGTGTCTCCGTTGCAATCATAGGGGTAACATTGGAGGTGACGGGCGTCCTGGAGGAACCAGTCGGCATATCGGGTCCAGCAGAAATGGCGTGAGACCCATAATCCCTGTCGCGGCTCAACTTCTTCCGGTTCTTGGCTTTGCCCGTTTGGGTTTCTGTTGCGCGAAAGACTTTGCCCGTCGCTCCGACCAGTAGACTGGCACCAAGATGCGAAACGTATTCAAACCATCCCGGCACATGGTAGAATCTCTCGTCCTTTTGAATCACTTCAGACAGTCTGTGCGTCGCAGTCTCGACTTCAACGAACAGTTCGACGGCGACGGCGAAGTCTTTCCATGGAATCTCGTCTGGGCCGCAATAGACTTGAGCGTCCAAGGCCAAGGCGATCTCCTGAACAACCCAACGCCTTCCGAACCATGGCCTTTGCATCAAGGCCAGGAGGGCTTGCCACTTATCTGCATTAGCCTTGTTTTTTCAGATGTCGTCAAATCTCTCCAGCCGCATGATCTCTTCGCTGATGAACTCGATGGCCATTGCGCTGTCTTTATCGTCATCGCCGAGCCAAACGCATAGCTTAGTGGCACGGCTGTAAATCATTGCCATGATTTGCACCTGGTGATTGCGCTCGGTGGGATTGGCCTGGTTGATGCATACTGCGTCGATCCAAAGATAGCGATCCTTTTCGTCAAGGCGTAGACACTTGAGAGCCAATACCAGCTCCTTCTTGGCCCGGAGCTTGTACTTCTCCTCACCTCGGCGAATGCGGATGGTATAGTCAGCGGCTTCCCTGCCCCAGCACCAAGATAGAGCCTCGTATTCAACTTCATTCCTCTGAAGATGGAACGGCGTAAAAGAAGGGTCATCTTCCTTGTCCGGGACACCGTGTGGCACGTACTTTTCGTCAAACTCGACCTCGAACAGTTCGCAATCGATAATGGGGTTCTGAGTGGAACTGGAATCCAACTTGAGGATTCTGATCCTTTTCTTCATATCCTCCAACTGGGAGTACTCGTACTCTTGGAGCTTGACATCGTCATATTTTTGTGTCTTGGACCGCTCTGCCCTTAAAAGGGCCCGTTCCTTGTCGTCCATCAACATGCTTAGGGGGTTTCAGACAACCTGATACGGAGAGATCCAAAAAGCTTTTACAACTGATGTTGACGGTCAATGCGTCCGCCAACTCGCCATAGTATATACAACCGGCCTGGCTCTTATATAGAGAGCGGGAGGTCGCATCTTGGCCGACAAATGGCAGGTGGCGTACTGATGGGAGGTCACCCTGAAAGCAGCGTCGAATCGTGGGCAATGAACGGAGATGGTGTGAACGAATGTCAGATGATAATGCAAGCCTGGTAGCACTTCAGCGGCAGGCAAGGGAAAGGGCATGCATTGTGCATTCTGATTGGGAGCCTGATCCTCGAGTGTTCGGTGAATGATGTGATGGCGAAATGAGGTGGCGTTCTCAAGCTGGGGTCCAGCTGAGACAATGGAAAATATTACACACTAAAGTACCCTTGATTAAAAGGCACGATATGCACCTATGAGCCGCGGCTCTTGTAATGCCCTTTTACTAGTCGCCGCGATAGTCACAATTTCGGGCTGAGAGAAGTTCGGTAATACATAAAATATTACATTAACATTGTACCTACACCAATCATTATTTATCTGATAACTTCAAAGGTTCTCTTCAAAGCGCCCCTATTGCGTGCGGCTATCATATGATGAATGTGGTACAACATAGAGACACGACAAATCTTTGGCCTCGGGAAGGCACGAAAATGCAAATTCAACATGTTGTGCCGCCCCAGCCTTCACACCACATCGACTGTAAAGCAGCCACGGCGGCTAAAACGTCCTAGGAACCTCTTGTTCTCTGTGTCAGCGCCACACTCTCTTCTCCCGAGCTGAATATGTGCTAATTCATAAATGTTTGCTGGCCGAGGCTTGAGACAGGGAGATTATCGCCTGCAGGCTGCGAGCCCATCTCCTCATTATGGGATTGTTTGGTTCTTTTAATATCAGTTTCTACCGTAGCCTGCTTTGCATTGATGATCCTTGCTTATGCATAACAAAACGCCCGATGTAATGAAAATTCCTAAGTCGAATGTGTGTGTGTGAGCATATCCCTGCTCAATTGCCGATACCCTTCCGACGCACGTCGATTTTCTTGCTATCCGCCTTTCCCTGGTTATAAGCGCCGTCATCGCGCACCGTCCTACTTCTGGTCTTGCTTTTGCCCAACTTCATGCCCGTGCTTTTTAGATAAGCGTCCGCGATCTTCGTGGCCGTCTCCCGGAACATGATGAGTTGCCCGTGTGAAGCCCATTTGGACTCTCGTGGCTCGGTATCCTCGCCTGACCCAGGTACGGGTGATTTGCCCCGTGCAGTCGGCGGCGGACTTGTCTTGGGCTTGGGCTTGGGCTTGGGGGCTTGTGTTTTGGTCTTCTTCCTGTCCTTGCGGAACCACTCTTCGGGTGGGGGCATCTCATTGATGTAGTCCAATTCACCGGCTTCCAACATTTCCTCGAATAGATCATCTTCGTCAATGGGACGAAATCCGGAATCATCGGAGTCATCGGAATCAGAGCGGTATACCCCAGCCTTCTCGGGCTTCTTAACCTTGGCGGATTTCTTAGCCTTCTCGGGCTTTTCAGCTTCCCTGGGGCTGGATGACTCGGAGTCAGTCTTTGCACAACCCTTCGTGGTCGGATTGGTGGCTTCAGAAGATTCCTGAGCCTTATCCTCCTGTCTAGGTTCCGGCTCGGGAGTAGAAGAGTCGGTATTGGAGGACTTGGCTCGTCCGGCTTCTTTCTCCATTGTTTTCTTCGCCCGCAATTCTTCGTCGGCCTTCTCGTTCTTGGCAGTCTTCAAGAGCTCGTCGCAGATACCATGGCAATAGCTATTCTTGCTTGCAATGCCCTTGTAGGGTCTAGCCCACTCCGAAATGAGGTTGTACGCCATCACGAACGACATGGCCGCCGCGATGGTATTCTGCGCAATACCGTAAAACGTCAAAGTCAACTCTTCCTTGCGGCTCATCGTATAAGTCTTGCAGTCGAAGAACTCGCACATGGCGAGCATGAGGGTGACGTTGAAGCTTTGGTACCTTACCGCCTTCCCGCGGTCGCCGTCGCGGCGGGTAATGGATACCGTGCTTTGTCCGGCGTACTGGCTCTGCTTCTCTGGCGGCTCGTGGGCCAACACCTCGGCCTGCGTCACGTTGTAGTCTCCCATCAGGCGCGACGCCATGCGGAGAGCTGCTTTGGCCTCCGCCTCGGGCGTGTTCGGATGGTTGCCCCTGTCGAGGCATTTCTTGATTCGCAACATCATGGCATCGTCAACATCGGCCGTGGACGAGCCTGTTCGGCTGGACTTGGCCCCGGCTAGTTCCTTGACGGCCGCTTTGTACACGGCCGGCGAAAGGGTTTTGGGCTGGGCGCGCGAACCCTTTGACCGTTTCGGCAGCGGCTCTTCGGGCTCTTCCACATCGTCTACTTTCCTTCGGCGGTTTCTCTTGGCAGCCTCCATTCTTTCACTCGTTCTACTAACAACTGGTCTGAATAGTAGATTCAATAAGGGGAATTTGCGTTATTCCTGAATATTCGATGATAATAGTGTAGCGGGGCGATGCTCAGGGGTAGGTTTACAGAGGCAAACGTTCAATCCTCGCGATAAAACCAAAGCCATCTTTTTGTGGTTTCCTATAAACAAAGCCTAAAAGGAGAGATCGTTAATTGTGCCATAAATAATAGTGTACAAGGCACTATAGACGGTGTGCTTTGAGCTAGGTATAAAAAAGCCGGATCCGTGAGTTTACAAAGCTTTCGCAGCGGGTCAGCAGTCTATGAGCTAACAATGAAGAAGACGGCACAGTCACTGCAATGACTTTGCTTCCAAAGCTGGCAGCCCGAAGCCAACGGGACATTTCTATCCCACCTAAGTCCATGACGGGAACATCACTTGCCTATGGGGGTTCAAGACCTTACCAAGCAGGCCGGCTGATTCCGGCCCCTGCCTTACAACAATGCACAGAAGCTGTATACCTTAGTCGAAGAATAATATAACCAAGGAACTCCTATAACTGGAACTACACACTCTAGGGTAGGAATCGCACCCATCCATCTGAAAGGTAGAGCTTGAGCTTCTCTTGGGCTCGTCCCCTCAAAATTCTCACCACCACCTCCCTGAGATGGCGTGGCCCAGAAGGTGCAGGCGGGATGATGTGGTATGCCCCCTGGGTTGCTTCATGCATAAGCCCACTCATTATATAGGGACGTCTCCCTATCACGTAATTGTTTGTTTCTATTAATGCCAGTCTCTACCGTGGCCTGTCTAGTATCCTGATTATTGTCCGCATGATCAGTTCCTTTCCTACCCTACGGCAACCTGCTATGCATCGGTCACGCTGCGGCTGTTTCTAGTCGACCTCAAGGTCCGAGAACCTCCCATTACTTTATATACTTAAAGCCACTTTCTATATCGCAATAGAAAAGAAGGACCTTAAAGCATTCAGTCAATGAAAACAGCCAATAGCCCCTCGACATAAGCAATGCCCCAAATGACCATGATACCCGTAATGGCGTGTCCAGATCATAGCCACCAATCCAAATATAGTCGCTCTTTGGATTTTAACACCCCCGTGTCCAATTTGAACCCTCCGAGGGACCCGCCGGGTCATGAACTTTAGATCTCGAAGTAGTGGGAATGTGCTGGAAGCACAACGCCTCTCCGCCTTTCCTGCTTCTATACCCTGCATCCCGAGTACCACCGTCGGACTTCAAGCTCCAGCATCCCGGGGCGCAGTTATTTGGTAAATTTCAACGGGCTATCGACAAACCACTTGCCGATGCTCTCTATCTCCGCATCGCGCTCCTTGAGCGCCGCCTGGAGCCCTGCGATCGTTTGCTGGTCCTCCTCGGCCCTTTTGCGGAGTGTTTGATTTTCTTGCTGGGCTTGAGCCAACTCCTGTTCTCTGGTGCTGATTATTTCGCAAAGCCTCTCCCGCTCTTTCTGCTCCTCAGCCGCCTTTTGATCGCGCTCGCTGGCGGAGTCTCGGAGTTTGGTGATCACCGCCCCCTGTCTTGCGATAGTCCGTTTAGCTTTAATTGCCTCGGCGTGAGACCTTCTTTTCTTCAGCACAAATCGGGTCAACTTCCGCTGCATATCGCTGATCTCCTTCCAGAGTCGCTTCCGCTCTTGCTTCTCTTCCTCCGCCTTCAGTTCGTGCTCGCGGATGGTCTCTCGAAGCTTGGCGATTTCTTCGCGGCTGGCGCGTTGTTCTTGGCCCATCCACTCTATAGTGCGAAAATCCTCATTTCGCTTGACGGCCGCTTCGCGCAAGCTTTCGTCTTTGGCGTCGCACTGTTGTCGAAGGGCTTGTAGCACTTTTTCGTGCTCGGATTCGCGTAACTGCCGTTCCGTTTGGGCGTTGTCCTCCGCCACTTTGGCCGCCTGCTCGCGCTCGAATACTTTGCGAGATAACTCTTTGCTTTCCGTCTCTGCCTTGAAACGGGCTTGTTGTTCGGCGGACAGCTCTTGTTTTGTCTCCGATAAGGCTTTTTGCGTAGCTGAGAGGTCCTGCTCGGTTTTGTTAAACTCATCATGCTGCCATTCGCTGTGTTCCTGAGCTGTATCGACAAGGGTGTGTATGGCACCGAAGATATCATTGTGGACTAATTTATGGAAAATCTCGTGTCTGGCCTGGCTTAACTTGTCATTGCCCAGCAACATGTTTTGGTGTTGCTCGTCATCGTCCACCTTCTTGTCGTCTGTGGAACCTATGTTGTAGTCAGAGTCAGACGCAGACTGCCGAGACCCATTGGACTCGGAATCATCATCGGGACGGGACGGCAAAGAGTAGAGACCATCCGGGAGACGCATGTGTTGGGTGCTAGGATGGGCATAGATGCATGACTCTGCCGAGTCGTCCGAGCTGCTGTCCTTAAGTACCTTCCCACTAACGTAGGTCCTTCCGTTGTAGTTCATTTTTATTGTAATCGGTTTAATCGGCTCTCTCCTGTTCATTTCGAATTACAGGTGCATACTGCGGGTGCTATTTGCTGGAGACGAATAGGTGGTGGTCGAAAGTTCTCACTTCATGGCACTGTCCCACTTTGGAGGATTGAAGTCCCAAAGGCGACTGCGTCAAAAATACTGTGTTGGAACCGAAGCACGTTAGAACTGGGAAATCTTGGGCCCTGTACGACATCAAAAGATACAATCTATCCAAGATTATGAACGAAATCACAAAATTGACTTACTGCGTTCATGTGATAGTGTGATGTTTTGATGTGCGCGAGTTGGTGCTACTGAGAAGACATCAGTAAAGTGAACGATGGTATTCGTATGTCCGAGTCGATTCGCTGCCAGTCTGCACTCCCCTGGCGCCGAACGATGTAATGGATTGATTAGTGATACTGGACGGGTGCGAGGGTACTGTTTGTTGTGTCTGCTCGTGAGTTCCAGAAGGGCAAGATGTAGAAGTCATAGAGGAAGTGGTAAGGTTGAGAATATGAGGAGAAAAACAGTGTGTGTGTGGTGAGTGAGGAGAAACTTCATTGGAGAGGAAGGCTGTAGGTGAAGCACAACATTATTTAATGAAGTGTTTCTAGGCCAGAATTCATCTTCTAAAAATCTATTTAGGTACCTTCCGTCCTCTATTGTTATACTGAAACAGTTAAAGCCTTGCAACCACACAGCCCCAACCCCGGAGGCCCAACACCTCTACCTCACCTTCACATTACCTTCACCTCACTTCAATACATCGCCCAACCCTACCAGCATTAACCAAGTCAGCAAACCGCATTTGATTAAGGTCAGCGCAGAGAAAAATAAAAGAAAAGCCTTCATCTTCTCCAAAATGGAAAAGAGCAAGGTAGATAAACAAGGTAGGTCAAGGGAACTTCACGAAACTTACACCACTGGCACTGATAACCTGTCCCGACACCCAATCCCCATCCCGCCCCGCCAACCCGGCCACCACGCGCGCCACCTCGTCAATGGTCCCCAGCCGGTTCTGCACCGGCGTCTGCGCCTGCTGCATCTCGACGATCGCGCGGGGGATCTTGTCGAGCATCTCGCTCTGCACGGGGCCCGGGCTGACGCAGTTGACCGTCGTCCCGTCCTTGCCCAGCTCCGCGGCCCAGCACCGCGTCAGCCCCTCCAGCGCCGCCTTGGACGAGCAGTACAGGCTCAGCTCCTTGAACCCGGCGCGCGCCCCGACGGACCCGATGTTGATGACGCGCGCGTGCTGCGCCGCCAGGTACGGCAGCGCGGCCTGCGTCAGCAGGATCACCCCCCGCACGTTGACGTCGTACACCTCGTTGTAGTCGGCGACGTCGATCTCGCCCAGCGGCACGACGCGCTCGCACCCGGCGTTGTTGACCAGGATATCGATCACGAACGGCCGCTGCGGGTGGGCGACGCCGTCGCCCGTGTGGGCCGCGGCTCGGAACTGGGCCTGCAGGTTCATGATCAGATGCGAGGGGCCCTCGGTGGTCGAGAGGTCCGCCTGCACCGTAAAGGTAGGTGCCGCGTTCGGCAGTGCCCGGATGCGCTCGGCGAGGGCGCGGACCTGGGGTTCGCTGCCGGGCGAGGTGTACGCCAAGGCGACCTAACCCAAACGTCAGTGGGCCAGAACAAGACGGCTTAGAGAAACAGAGATCCGGAAGGAAAAGAAAAAGGAAAGATCCCTTCGGAAGACGTGAGTGCAGTTTCCTCTGGATCGGTCTTCCTTACCGAAGCCCCGCGGCGGGCAAGCTCAAAAGCGATGCCTTCGCCGATACCTCTGCTGGCGCCCGTGACGATCGCCAACTTCCCCTCCAAGGGGAGACTGAACTCGGAAGAAGAAGCCGACATTATTTTGTTCCGTTTCCACAAACAACCGAATCTCGTGATCGGCGTCGTCGTAGTCGTCGTTACAAAATTAATGATGAATATATTGATGACAAAAGGTACAGTGTAATATCCCAATCAACTAATTACACCCTTAGACACGAACACAGTCAGTCGGGCGAAACCGAAAAGCGAAGTTTAAATATCCGTTGCCAAGCCCTGCGATCATACCACGTCAAGAGATTCCTGCAGTCGGCCGGTTCGCCCATTTTCGCCCCCGCCGATCCCCGATCCATCCTCGCTGTTCCGGGGGGTCGGGCCCTCCCAAGACAAGTTTAGCAGCCCGTTGGCCCCAAGACTCCCAACCAAGAAAACACAACAACAGCCTGTGCCGCACGCACGCATGCTGCCGGCGATAAATGTGCCCCTGTCGGCGTTACGGTAAACGCCGAAACCCGTCGGCGGCTGGACAATGGCTCTTCCCCCAGCTATTCCCCTGAGCCCCCCCTCCCCCAGCTAAGGACCTGGGGTATGGTTTGGTGATAACCCTAACCCTGGAAGTCGAGTGCAAAGCTTTTTGTTCTTGTCCACAAATAAGCGCGCCAAAGGAGAGATGGAGGGAAAGACATCAAAAGAAACATATCCCACTAATATCTGCCACTCAGCTGGCAATACACAAACCCCAGCTGAAACTTGGCACTCGAGTCAAGAACGAAATGCAGAATGGTGAAGTACGTCTTTTCCATACGAGTATATATCTACCACGCGCATATTCTCAGCTACCGCCGCTGAACAATACCGCAACTATAGCGTAACAAAAGAAAGATGTAAGATATGGTGACATATTATTCTAGGATTGCATCATAAGCAGGAGCCCGTTATCCTCCCACACAAAGCCATCCCGGAGGACTGGCAGACGAGTCTGTCCGTATCCGTCGCATTATGTCCATTGCCCGATCCCGTAGGTCCCAAACTCATTACCAAAGTCATTAATCGTAAAGGGGTATTGATATGTGTAGTGTGCATGTCCAAATCCCAACGCCGTATTTCCCCGCAGACGTTGTCTAATATTCGTATTAGATCCCGGGGCGGTTCCCTCTCTTGTATTCTTTTTTTCTTCTTTTCTTTTGTTTTTCTTTTTTGTAGTTTCTCATCCCGCCCATCGTCCTCACGAGTTAGGGATAGGCGTAAGGAGCAGCACGACCCACTCCGTAACCCCCATGGCGTTCTTGAGCGGCACCCAGTGACTGTACAAATTCTCGTTCCTGGGCGCCTTGCCCGCCGCGGCGCCCGAAGCAGCCCCTTGGCTCTTCTTCTCGGCGGCGAGCGCCATCATCGCCTCGCTCGACTCGGAGCTCCGCGGCTGGTCGGTGGCGTACCCGCCCGCGAACTGCTGCATCGACTGGCGCGGGCTCGTCGACGTCGACGTCCGCGGCGCCGCCGTGCTGCTGCGCCGGCGCTTCGACAGGAGGCCCGGCCGGCTGCCGCTGCCGCGGTCGAGCACGATCTTCATGGTCGTAGAGCGGCCCTCGGCCAGGCGCTCGCGCACCGTGCTCTTGAACGAGCGCGTCACCGTCGGCGAGTGCGCCTTGTCGGCCAGCACGTGGAAGATGTCGGCGCCCGTCGGGTCCGCCCGGATCGAGAGCAGGTCCACGGCCGCCTCGTTGTAGTAGGCCACGGGCAGCTTGAGGCCGTGCTTCTTGGCGTTCTTGCCCCCGTGCGATGGCATGGAGCCAGAGGTGGACGACGAACCGGAGGACGACGAGGTGCTGGACCCGAACGGGGAGGGGGAAGAAGCGGTCGATGGAGGGTCCATGCTTCCTGGCAGAGGCCCAATCGAGCCGTTCACGCCTGGGGAAGGGATAGGATCGGATGCTACGTAGCGCAATACCATGTAGTGCGAATAGGCGGTGGGGTACACGTGAACCTGGGCGCGCGGCTGGAACCGCTGCGCCGCGAAGCGGGAGTTCTTGGCCATCTTCTGTTGACCAGGCATCGGCTCCGAAGGGTCGACAAGGGGCAGCGGAGGGGCCGAGGATGCCGTCGCGGAGGCGGCGCGCCGGCGGAAGCTGTCGAAGAGGCGGCGGGACTTCTGCCCAGTGCTGCTATTTCTCACGCTGCTGTTCCTGCGGCCTCTCTCCGCGCCCTGTTGCGTCGCGGGCGGCGCCGTGTTCTCGGTCGAATGCCTATCGCTCGAGCTCGAGGTGTCGAGCGGGTCGCCCCCAGGCGGGCTCCCCGCGTTGAGGGCGCGCAAGAGGTCCTTGCGGCTGTCCAGGTTCTCCGAGACGTTTACCTGGGCGCCGAGCCAGTACTGGATTTGCCCCCGTTGCAGATCTTTGAGTGGCAAGAGGAACAGTAGGTTCCAGAAAGCTTCGCCGTTCTTCCGGAAGTTGAGGACCAGCTCGACCGTCTCCCGTCCCTCGCGGACGGCCACACGCATACGTCTTAACGCCTCCATATCCGTGAACGGCCCTTGCAACAGGGAGCAGTTCTGACCAACAACGTCGGCACGGGCGTGGCCGGTCAGGGAGACGAAGTGGTCCGAAACACAGAGGATCGGGTTTTCGGCGCCCATGGCATCGGTCATGCAAAAGCTTGTTCCGAGTCCGGGGTACTCGAGCTGAGACGATGAAGCCCCCGCCATCCCAGTTTCGAGCGCAGTCACTGTACACTGGACAAGCTGGTTCTTTACAAAACCCGGGAAGACGTCCGTAGCCAGGCGGTTTTCAATATGTGCCCGGGCATCCGAGAAGACTGCTTCCAAGCCGGGTATCGTGGAATGGGCGATGCGCTTGATATCTGAGTTTAATGTCCTGGAAACGGTAGAAGGGAACATGACCGGTTTGGTAGCACCGAGAGCTGTGTACTGAGTCGAGATGCCTGTCAATGCCACAGTCATCTCGTTGGTGGCTTGGGCATATTCGCGAATCTAGTCCTTCCAAGTTAATAATCGATTGCACGCCGGGAGAGAACCAGGCGTCGCAAGGTAAGAGTAAACCACTGACCTTGATGAGGAACTCGACGTTTTCCTCACACCCCTGCTTCTCGCAGTAGTGCAACAGCTGACGCATGACGGCAGGACTGTCGAGCGCCATCTGGAAAACGTCCCGGCCCAGGAAGTCCATGAACGGAAGGCAGGACGTGAAGCCGCTCAGGTTGCCGGGACCATCTCGGCTGAAGGGACTGGCGCAGCGGGCGGATTGCGCGGATTGCGTGAATCTGTCGGTGGGCGGACTGGGTAGGCCAGGCGAGGAACCACCGAACGCGCTTGGTGACCGGCCATAGCAGTTGTAGTCGGTGTATTGGCTCAAAGCGTTATCGTTGGTGTGGAGGGTCATGCCGGAATTGCTCTTCAGCCGCAGCGAGAGTCGGTCTGGCCTGAGCATAGGACTCCTGGGCGTCGGGGGTGGGGAGAGCACTCTCGAGGCCGACGGAATCGCATTCATCGAGTTGATGTTTGGGAGAGCAAACGCATTCTGTCGTCCGCTGTGCATGGCCCCCATCCCTTTCGGTGACAGAGGCGTGATCTGGTCGGGCGCTTGAGACATGCTTTCGATTGTTGGACCAGCAAAGGCCGGGCAGCAAAAGTGGGAAGAAGGAGATGCCTGCTGTAGGGATCCAAATTCTCAGGACAGGAATTGGAAGCTCAGAAAACCGAAGCCAGCAAGACTGAAGTTTTGATTGGACACCCGCGACATATTTAGCAATTGCAAAGATGAGGGAGAGCCCATGCGCAAGAAACAACTCGCAACAACGAAACCCCCTCTCTCCCAGGGGACTCTGATGGCTTGCGGCATGATCTGGCAAGTAAGCATCAGGGATCCCACTTGGCGGCGCCGGTCATGCCTAGTGGTACTAACAAGATGATGCGCAGGGACTTCTGTGGTGACTATCAATAGAACAGTCCATTGCCCTGGAAATGGCTGCATTCGCAGTGGTGGAGGACTGACGACAATTAGCGAGTAGAACGCCTCGTTTTGAGTTCCACTTTGGAAAGCATAAGCATGGTGCAGAACGTGTCTAGTCGAATGTGTGGAGGCACTGCCATGGCTTTTTCCGTGGGCAGTAACTGCCGGTGTGGCATGGAGCGGCTGTTTCATGCAGGCGAGATCGCACTTCGGGATAAATAAAATGCAATGCACATCATTCCCCGGACATCTCTATCCACAAGAGCCGCTTTAAGCGTCGCAAAAATGCCCATGGAACCCGCAAAGAACTCGCGTAGAACAAATTTCGAACGGCCAGGGAATTGCTGTGTACACGGCTTCTTCCGTCGCCGATGGGGTCTGGGGCGGCTGTTTCATGCAGCGAGATGGCATGTACTTACTGTAGGGCGGCGGGCAGGTCCTCCAATGGACCCTACATAAACTGTTAGATTGGCCGAGGTGGAAAGTGAGTTGGCGAGCTGGATACAGAACCCAGATTCCATCAATCACTGGAAATGAATCGGCTAGTCCGTATAGGGGAGCTGCCGCTACTGCCGCTAACAGGTTTGATGTTGATGCGCTCTACAAAACGATGGGGCACCGCAGAAGACGCAACGGTCTGCGTGCACGCAATTGAGATTAGGGGAATGCCGTGGCGGGGAAGATGTTCAGGGAGGGACCCAGCGGCCTGGGGTTCTTGAAATGGGAACCGATTGGCTCCTCCCCGACCAGCAACCACAGCCCACGCCCTTCTGCACGCCCGGACTCCCGGTCCAGACAGCAATTAAATACCACAAATAACCCCTCAACCCTCCTCCTCCCTTGACGGGCGCCGCCAGATTCGTGGACTCACAAAAGACGTGCCCTCAATTCGAAGCTCTGTCGAGGCGCTGGACACGGGCCGACCGTGATGCATAATGGCAACGCCATTGATGGACGGCGCGACGCCAGGTGCGACCTCGTGCGACCACGGATCCGTCATCTGACATGAGCAGAAAGGAGTCATTTCCTGGGCTGAACGCCATTGCCCGGAGAAAACCCCCCTGGCAACCAGATACGCAAAGACGATGCCAATGACACCCAGGGACGACCGCGACATTGCCGGGCAGGCTTCGTCTGTGTACGGACATAGTTGCGAGATGATGTCCTATGCGAGCCCTTGTTGTTGGCATGGGGAAGAAAGGGTGAGCGTATGGTAAATGACAGCTCGAGGTAGGCCACAGACGCCACAGCTAATGCTTCAGTGCTTGATCGACATTGACATGCCCAGCACCAACAAAAAGCAACGATACTGGAATCAGCTCCAAGATCTTGCAGAAACGCGATGCCTCAGCTACCCAGCCTCAAACTTGAGTGGAAATAAACCCGATGTCCGAGTTCCTAGAAAAGAATCAAGCCGTTGGATATTACATAAGAATATTGAGGATTATTTTATTTCGAGGAACGCGAACTCAGGAATTCCGCTTCCTTGTCTTTCCTCCATTGACAGGATTCGGCAAATTCGCATGTTCGGCACTTGTAGGCCTCCTCTATTGCGACGCCATCTGGCTCTCTCTGGCCTTGCCACCATGCCAGGTTGTAGTCGAGATACTTGTCTAACGCGTCGGAATCCACTGGGAAGACCTGATTGCCAATGATGTGGCCGTCGCTACGGTGGCGATATTGAACAGACAGCACATCGCCCATCGACTTGCGACCTTGGGGGAAGGTGTTGTGCAACTCGGATTGCAGCAAGGGAACAATCTGTCGCAGCGTTCTATATCTGATCAGATCTGGTGACGGAGTCATCGTAGGCTCGAGACTGGGTGAGGAGTCCGGATATCGACCCTGTGGGCCAGATGCTGAGCCGGGTGGATTGCCTTGCGAAGCAGTGCTCTCCACGTCGGAATCAGCATCGTAGAAGACCTCGTCATGCAGACTCCCAATCTCCGCCATGAACGCGTCTGAAAAGCGCACTTCGGCTCGTAGGCCATAACGCTTAAAGACTGTAGTAAAGTCCAACTTGGCAGCAGCCATGTCGGAGAGGAGCCGATGGTAGAGGAAGAGTTGAACCTTGGCTGGGCGGACTGCAGCACCTGATGGTAAGGTGGCTGCACCTCTAGTCTTGACATCAGTCAGGTAGACCTGGCGTTGACTCGATTCAAAGTAGGTCTTGATGGATGACTGCTGGGCATTCTGGTCTTGGGAGCCCAAGTCTTGCCCAAACTCGGCGTTGGGGTTCGTGTAGCTGATTTCGTCGATGACACCGTTGACAAAATGCCCGTTCACAATTCCCCAAACCTCTAGCTCGCGGGTGAACCCAGTGTCCCGCAGAGTTCTTAGCCCTTGTATGATATTCCATAAGCGCAAGGCAAAAGCTTCCTCTTTGGACGTGATCTGGACCTGGACGGTGGTGTGCACCTGGTCCTCCAAGGTTTGGTGGACTTTGGTGCCACCGCGCATGGCGGCGGTCCGGGTCTTCCGACCACCAGGTAGTGTGGTCAGTGTATACCAATATTGCAGTTCACACCATGCCCCAGACGACAAATCTGTCACGGTTAGGGGCCTCCTGGGGAAGGAACGGAAGCGCTCCACAGGCGATTGGGTTTGCCTGAGATTATCATCGGCAGGCTCATTTGCAGCTGGTGCTGCACTTTGTGGCGGTTGCAAGTCCGACAAGGCGCGACTCACTAGACGCTAATAATCAGTCAGAAATGACGGCACAGAAGAATGCGACTTACGATCCGGGTAGTCGATGCCGTCCAGCGGCATGGACGCCATTTGCCAGCTTTCATGGAGGGCAGCGCGCGATGCGTTGGCCCGCATCGAGGCGGGAGTCCGTGCCTGGCCCATTGAAGCCGGCCGACGGTCACTCGCATCCTGGAATGATGCATCATCGCAAGTTCGTTTCTCGGGCAGCAGGGGGGTAGCTATGCCGACCGTCGGTTGCTGAATTGGTTTGGATGTAGCTTGAGTTTCAATTCGAATGGGTTGAATACCGTCGAGAAGTTCAATGACGAGGTTCTCTTCTTCCAGCGAAAAATCAGACCCGTAGTCGCTTTCCGAAGATGGGATAACGGCCGACATTTTGAGGTGCGATTAGCTGGGGTTTTCTTTGTTAAAGATACGACTCGGGTGGGTTGGCGCGATGGAATATCTATGATGCAAGAATGGTCGAGCCGTCGAAGAGATGGTCCCAAGTCATGATGAATCGACTAGACCCCGTCAATTGAAGGCAGCAGTAGCGGAGATCGGGCGGCGTTGGCCATTCACGTCTGGCATCTTCACTGTTTCTCCAAATCACAGCGACGCGGTGTGGCGAAGACCACGCTGCCACGCGAAATCGCGAAATCACGAAATCACGTGCTTTTTACCACGAGATGCGACATATTGGAAACACCTGCATGGTCTCGATCTTCGTATAGGGACAGGATGCAATGATCAATTGATATACGACGTATTGATGGTTGGGAACGTTGGCATTGGTTCAGGCAGTGCTAAAGACCCTCCTGCCTCCCGTCGTACCTGCCAGTTTTGCTCCAACATACGTACATAACTGGACGGATATCAATATAAATTCAAATGTCGATGGACATCGTAAATTACGATAACTTCCAGAGCAGTTACTCATTGAACTCTGCCTCACACACGATAATCACCATGGGCCTTTGGCAGTTGGCAGAGTCAGGTCGTTCAATTGGTTATAATTCCCGCTGCACCGCTTGCTTGGTACATGCTCAATTGAGGTACATCTGGGCTAGGCCTAGGCGCCAGGCCCGAGTCCCGTTGGTCACTTTATCTCGGTGCCTGGAGCTAGCTTTGCACCAGACTGGACGCGCCGCCCCAACCACCAACTGCCCAGCAGCCAACGAACCGTTGTTCCCCCCCACTCCGCTAAAGAGCTCTGGTAGGTACATATTCCGGTGCTCTGGAGGGTGCTGAAGCTGCCGCTGAAACCACAGCCCCATTCCGGCTTGATGTTTTATCTGGCAACCTAAGTTACATCTTAGCCAGCACAATACGAAGACAGGCAGCCGTTTAATATACATACATGTACAATATCATCGCCGTTCCGTGATCCCATCTCTCTGTTTGTTCAATTCATTTCAGCTTTCAATCATTGCACTGTGTAAAATTGTTGGTTCTTGTCTTTATTTCTCTTGTAGTGTCGACCCTTTTACCCCCTTTCCAATTGGCGAGAATACCCGCATCACGCACCCACCCACGGATTAGCAACAGCCGAAGCTCTCATCCGACAACCATCAGATCCATTCTCGCCAACCCCACCCACCGCCGCCTTATCGGAAATGCTTAGGGGACGCAAGTCGACCGATGTGGTGTTGTCGTCGTCGTCGTCGAAGCAGCTGCTGTCGAGACCGGAAGGTGATGATGATGCTAGCACCAGCCGCGGCGGCGGTGCTGCTGCTGCTGCGGCGAGCCTAGCCACGTTGCCGCCCGAGATCCACCACCTCATCGCCCAACAGCTCATCTACCCGGACGCGCTTTCCCTCAAGCACACCTGCCGCTACTTCTACTCCCTGGTCAACACCGGCGTCCGGCTCAAGGTCGAATGGCTCGTCCAGCGCCGCATGCTCCACCTCGAGTGCCCCAACGACAAGCGCTGCGACCTGGGCAGCGACTTGAAGTTCTGCAGGGGCAGCGTCCCGTACGTAACTACCGAAACCTTACCTTCATTTCCCCCCTCCCCCCTTTCCGTTATCCATGCCCCCGTTTGAAGCATGGGGCAGAAACAGGATCGTCTACTCGAATGCACACACATTTACTTACTCTGAATGACAGATTGCTCATGCAGCGCCGCCGAGAACACATGGAATGCGAGTCCCGCCCGGGTCTCGGCTGCCTTGTCTTCAGCACGGCCTCATGCGCGCACCGACCGCAGCTCCAGCGCCGTTGGGGGAAGTGGTTGCGCCTGCAGCTCACTGTCGAGCTGTGGTGGGTGCTCCTGGCGCTGGCGCCCCTCGTACTCGGCTGGGTCTGGATGCTGGAGGTGGCAGGTTGGGTCCGCGGGGCTTGATCGTGTAAATTAGATGCGTGTACGAATAATTTCCTTTCCGCGATATCAGAGTGTTTGGCGTCGGTGTAGCATCTTGGGGGGTTGCAGTAGTCTAGCAAGTAGGCATTGTATATTGATCAAATCTGTAGAAGAGCAAAAAGGAAATATTTTCAAACAACTGCCACCAGTCCAACGACTGCGGCAATAGTCCAGACCACCGTGATCCCGCACCACCCTCGCCTCCACGATACGCCATCGCTGATGGGAGCTGTTTGCGACGCCTTGGCTGTCTGGTTCGTCGTCGCGAGCCCTTGGTTCGTCAGCGCAGCACTGGTCATCTTGCCGCCCGAGAAGGTCGCCTGCGTCTGGCTCAGGACCTTATCGACGCCCACCATGGCCTTGCGGAGCCCTGGCTGCGTCTGCACCGTCATGACCACCTGCAGTGACGCAAACAGCTGGTCCATCTTGTTCTGGACGCCGGCCGCGTCCTCGACCACCTTGCCGCCGACGCCTTCCTTCATCATGATGGGGGCCTAATCAGCAACACGGATTAGCACATGTCCAACTTGCCAGTTCTACCGGCCGGATGTCGGCGGCTTACCTTCTCCTTCAGCGCCCCGGCAACGGTCTTGACCTTCGGCAGCATGGCCGCGACCTGGCCCGCCACCGCGGAGTTCTCCTTGTCCTTGAGCGGCTTCGTCTTCTTGACGGAGGTGGCGGCGTCGTCGAGAGCGGCCTCGGTCGCCTTCTCCGCCTTGTCGGCCGGTACCAGGGACAAATACCCGATCTTGTAGTTGTTGATGGCGCCCGCCCAGCCGTCCAAACCGTCGCTGACGGCGCCGATCTTGGCGATGATGTCCTGGGCTCCACCCTCGGGGGCGGCGGCGGCTCCTCGTATGCTGTTGGCGTGTGATGGTAGGGCGCTGGCATCAGACTGTGCTGCCAGGTATGCAACGACGGCAAATGTTGTGATGTAGAAATGCATTTTTCTTAGTGACGTGTTATTGGGATGATGCGACTAGGAGTTTCCAGTCCGGGGTTGGAGTAGTCGTTAGGGGAATGGGTTGATAGACAGGCCGATGCAAAGCTTTGAGAGACCTCGGGATGGGTGAGCGAAAGACTCGATATAAAATGGATTCCAGGGGTGAAAAGGGGGAGCAACTCGAATATCTAAAGTATCCAAGGTAGTGGATATTCTATTGAAGCTAACTTCACCAAGTCCTGATGTCGTTGGCGATTCCAAGAGAGTATAGGATTGCGGGGAGCCGCGCGGTAAATGCCTTTATACACAGATTCATCGTGTCGATGACCCGGGAGCCGGGTCGACCGCAGCATCACCTACGTAACTTGCATCAATTACGATATTCCGACTTCGCCGACTGTTCCGATCCCGAACACAGCCTCGACTCAGCTGGCGAGGCTGGTACTAAGCCCCATACGAATAACGCATGCGGCCCTTGTCCTCATCTTCGGACGAGAGAAAAGGATTCGAGCTAGGGGATGGGAACGAGTCTCAAGTGGATGCCCAAAGCTCGGATGAACATCATCCAGCCCCCGGGGCCCCGGCGCAAGTTTTACGTTTCCGAACGACAGGAACCCTTCATGTCCGTTCACAGCCAGGTCCTGGGCCTGGCGGATCGTTCTTCAGATGAAACGGGTTCGTTCGCATACGAAAGCGCAACTGCCGAGCAGGTGCGGTAGAACATGACGGAGGTGATGTAATATCGGATAGCATAACCCGCGTTTCTGGATGCCATGCTGGAAGCCGTTTTCGGGCTTCTGTCTCGATCTGCGGGAGTTGGATACGATCGCTGGATCGTCTATTCCCCCTGGGAACACATCGGATCTGTTATTTTGGCTCCATCTCTGGGTTCATGACATCGTCGAGTAACATGCTCGTTGCGTGTCTCGATGCTCCTCCATAAACACTCCGTACAGCACTGACCAAGCTAATGCGGGAAGCGCAAGGCTAGGAATCCAAGCCGAACTCGGAAACTTCCATGGCCAGGTCTAGAACCCCCTTTCCACTCTCGCAACCGAGGCAAGATATTGCTCATCACGACGCCGACTACCACCTTGGCACGGAAGTGCCCGATACGGAATGTCGCTGGACCGGGGCCAATCGTAGGTTGAATGTGACCCAGTTCGTCGCAAGTCGCGAGCACGACGCCTTAGTATCCCGTGTCGGCCGCAGCACGTGTCACAGCAGTACTATCCCGTATAAGAGGAAGGAGGAGCCGACGACGGGTCACACCCTTCGTAATGGCTGGTCTGACGTGATTTGTCGTGTCTGCTTCGTTTCTCTTCGGGTAATTACGCATTCCCTTTTCCTTCGTTCAAGACCCAGCCTGTTTACGTACCTTTTCGATCACACCAGCATGACCGCTGGCAGCCTTGTTGGTCCTTCTTTACGCCTCCCAACCACCAAGCTGCTGCCAACTTAAGCTGGATGCCTGAGAGCATCATGGCTATCCCAACATGGCTTCTCTGCCTCACCACTCTGGCAGTGGTGACACACGGCGCCCGCATCAGGGTAGACGTTGGGTCAAATGGCGCTCCCGCCTTGGTATATACCCCCAAGGTGATAACTGCGCAAGTGGGAGACATCGTCGATTTCCACTTCGTCGACGAGAATGCGGCATCCAGCGTGGTACGCGGGGTGGCTGGTGCGCCGTGCACTCCCTTCACGCCCACCAAGAAAGGCTTCTTCAACTCAGGGTTCGTCCTCGGCGACCCAACAGGGGTATGTTTGCTCAATTATTCCCCTTCCTTGTCTCCTCCCTTCTCGTAATCCAGAAAAAGAAAAAACGGTCGAGACTGATGCTGGCACCTTCCCTCCTTCGTTTGGATTTCATAGAGCAATGTGTTTTCCGTCAAGATCAACGAGACAACCCCGATCCCGATATACTGCAGTGTGGGTGGGCACTGCCGGGCTGGCATGATCGGCTACATAAACCCTGGCCAGGGCGACTTCGAGGCCTATGAATCCGCTACCGCAAAACTTACGCAGAACCAGCCGCCCCCAATGGTGCCCCAGACAGGTGGCGTGTTCCAGCAGGGCGTGGACGGGGGCTACATCATGATCACATTCGTGAACGGTAAGCATTTGGAATCTGTTGGTATTGGTACTGTGGCTAACCAGGTTTTCTCCTTAGGCGGACCCGGCGGCGGCAGCGGCAGCTCCGGAGGCAGCACTGGAGATCCGTTAGCCTCGGCTGCGGATGCATTGCTGGGCGCTTCGGGTGGCTCTAAGGGTTCCAAAGGTTCTAGAAGAGCGAGCTAGTGTGGGAATTTGGGTGGCAGGAAAATGGGAACGGGCGAAGTCTTGGTTCGGCTTCAGTGTATAGACTGTATCATATCACGATTAACAAGCATAATACATGATTTTCAAGGCGTCTGGTTGGGTATTCAATTCATCCGTCAAAACAAGGATTCCTTTAACTTCACGTACCCACATTAGAAAATATGATATTGTCCCGACAGAAGCTAGCACAAATCCAATATTCCACCTTGCTTGAAAACCAATTCTGTTTTCTTGCCAAAATTGGCTACCTAGAGTGAATAGAGTGGGGTAAGGATGTATTGGGTCTATCCCAAAGGTGCTCGGCAAGGAACCCCTGACAACGGCCCGGGAAGCTGTCCGGATCGGGTCAAGATTGGTGCAAGACACTGCTTGAAGATTCATCGTGGTTCTGCTCACAGAGATATGCCAAATAGCGCACTTAGGAATACAAGCAAAAAAGGTCTACGGCCAAGAAATGTAATGCGAATCCCAGAAGAGAAGGATAACGGCATCAGGGGCCAAGACCTCTGGTCGAGATAATTCCAAGATTGAGATGAGACAAGTTGCCAAGAAAGCTCCGATACAGCGAGTAAGAAGGTTCTATAGTCACTGCAGATTATCGAACTCTATCCCAGACTGCAACGGGCAAGAGCTTCCCTTATCGAGCAGGTCAATATCATCACTGGTAACTGGCGACTTTCTTTAAATTGATAACAGGACCTATTGCTCTAGACTTGTGCTGTTCGTGCCACTCACTATCCCATCACCCGACCAGCAAGCAACGATCACCATGAAGTTAATTACAAGTCTCCTGCTGTTCGTCAGCATCGCAAGTGCTTATACCTACGAGCGTCTCAACAAGAACGACACGGTGCGTCACCTTGTTGTCAAGTCAATGTTATTTCCCCAACCACCTTTACTGACGGCAACATCGGTGACAGGTCTTTGTGATTGTCGATATACAGGTCGGCCTCTTCAGCATCGCCAGAGACTACGACGCCATCCTCTACCGCAATGCCATCTACGCGCACGCCGAGCTGGCCAAGGTCTTCGGCACTCCCATGGTTCTGACCACCTCTGGCGACGTCGGTAAATTCCCCAGATCCACTTCGGTGTGGGCCAGTTACTCGTGCAGGTTATGGTTACTAATGATGGCTTCCCAGGTCCCAACGGCCCGCTGCCGACCGACTTCCTTGACATGTTTCCGAATGCGCCCCTGGTGAAGCGACCCGGAGAGGTGTAAGTTGCTAGATGTTCCTGCCTGGCTGAAAAAGAGACCCGAGGGGCACCCTAACATGTACACTCTCGCTCTAGGAATGCCTGGGACAATGCAGAGTTCCGTCAGGCCATCGAAGCTACGGGGAAGAAGCAAGTGGTCCTGGCTGGCATCACCACTGACGTCTGTAAGTCATACCAGCCCCCCAAACCTCCTAACTCATAATTTGGTACAAAGCTAAACACCTGGGGATCAACGGAACAGGCACCTCCTTTCTTGCCTTGTCCCTGCGGGAAGCGGGCTACAGCGTCTTTGTCAACGTCGAGGCCTCAGGCGCCACCACCGAGCTCGTCCGCACCGTCAGCAACGACCGCATGCGCGATGCCGGTGTCCAGGTGCTGTCGACATTTGCCATCATGAGCGAACTGATGCGCGACTGGCGAGCGTGAGTCATTGCTTGTGCCCCCCTTTGTGATCACTCTGAAAGCTGACCCGGCTCCCCTTCTTTCTTTCCTTGTAGGAACCCTGGTGCTGCCGAGCTCTTCCCCTTCCTAGACAAGTACTATCCTGCTTACACCATGGTTGCTCGTGCACACCGTGCGGCCATCAAAAACGGGACGGTCATCACTGGCGAGGACAAGCTTCATTAGATATGGCATTGTTCATGACCGTCATCTTAAGCTGCATAATATCGTGGCTTGGATGAGGCGCGCCTTTCACATTGTCAGTTGTGTAGAGTGTCATTGCGGAAAATATTTAATTGCCTACATTTGATCATATCGTTATGGCTGGTGTGCGTTGCGGGTCACCCAAAAAATAGAAAGCCAGGTACCATGAAAATCAGGGACATCAAGCAAAAGGGTAAAAAAAATACTTCCGATGCAGGGAATCGAACCCTGGGCCCGAGAACTTCCATGGAACGAGAATCTCGAATGTTTACCACTACACCACATCGGACTTTAGGGGCCAGATCTGGTCGGTTGATGGTAGATGAGCTGTTAATCAGGACTAAGTACGGAAGGTATGCTGGAGTTTGTGTGATGCTTAGGGAGGAAGGAACGTGGGGCAGTCAAGCAGGCACAAACATCAAATGGAAGTAACGTGACTCCAGTCTCCCCTGGGAGGGTCCATGTTGGCGACATCGTATCAGCCTTAGCTGCGAATTCACACCAGTTCCGGGCGCCTTAACATGTACGCATATTGGCATCCAGGAACTCATACATCATACGAGAAGATCAAACGCTAAACTCTACCACACTGCCTCAGCGAACTACAATTTGTATAGTTTATTGGGTCACGTTTCGGATGGAATCATAGCAGTTTAGGGTCATTCACATTGTCTACCTAATGTGTTTAATGCCGAAAACCTTCCCCTGTAGTTCCATGTTGTGTCCTGAGGGCATGCCAGACGCATGTCTTAGGACGTTGTGTACGGAAATAATGAGTCGCGATGTAGAAGGAAATCTCAGTCGGCCAAACCCGACTCGAAACCAGAACCGAACACAGTGTCACCCCATTTCTATCGATGGAGGCTTAAGAAAGAAGTGAGATGATTGTTTGCCTGTGACTTGGTCAAGGTCAGTATATGCGTGCCCAAGTGATCGAATGTAGGTATGCAGGGGTATCAACTTACGTGGATGTGGACCCCGTTTACGAAGAATCAAACCTCATCCTCATCCTCATCTTCGGCGTAGCTGACCTTCTTGTTCTCGGCGACGGCACGTCGAGGTCGCTTGGGGGCAGGTTTGGCGTCATCGTCATCATCGTCGACGTCGTCGTCGTCGCCGTCGTCGTCCTCCTCGTCCTCATCCTCCTTATTGAGCTTGCGCTTGTTGGCGCGACCAGTCCGCTTGGTGTTGGCCTTGGGCTTCGAGGCACCGGCGCCAGAGGGGGCCTTGGCCTTGTTGCTCTCGCCCTTCTTGAGAGCAGCCTCGAATCGCTCGCGCATGGTGCGCCAGTGGCGCCTATGATGACGGAGCACAGCCAGTTAGTAAATATACTTCGATCAAAACTGCGGGTGGCTCGTCCATATACGCGATGGCATGAATAAAATGGTAACAACTTACTTGCAGACAGCAGGCGTCGGGCTACCGCCGAAGACCTGCTCCAGGATGGGTTCAGCTTCCTTCCAACTGATCTTCTGAAGGTCCCCGTTGACGAGCATCACGACCGCCATGGCGAGTCGGAGCTCTTGCTCGTTATCCCAGACATTCGGCATGTTGACGTCTTGATGGATGAAAGTAATGTAGAGATGGATACGGAAATGGGTGAGATGATGAATTGACCTCGGAGGCAGGAGTTGTGGAAGATGGATGGGACGGAGGTAGATGAATGGGACGGAGGTAGTTGAATGGGACGGAGGTAGATGGTTGGGACAGAGGATGATAGATGGATGGGACGGAGGAAGATGGTAGGTAGATTGATGAATGACCCAACTGGTAGGATTGTGATTTTTTTGAGGAAGAGGTGACTGCCACTTTGTTATTTGGTGGAGTTCAAGGTCACCCATTGTGTTATTGAGCCCCCCACCGTCCCCTGGGGAGGCAAGTCCCTCGGGGAGGTGAGTCCCCCGGGGGAGGCGGAGAAGGGGGGCGTCAAAACAAATGCTGCTCGGTAAATGCAGATTCTCATTTGATCTCAACAAGACAAGCAAAATGTGATAAAAGCAGGGTGTTATTTTCCAAGAGTTTCTGACCAAGACATCTCTAACGCTATCTCATTCAGTAACAGCAATCGCACAGTCTAGATATACCTTCGCTCACATCGGACGACAGTGCAAGGCCGGCGGGATACAACTAGAAAGAAAAGGCGTGTTCAGAGATATCTTTTTTTTCTTCGTCTTCGTTCTTTTTGTCTTCATTCCTTGTCTTTTCTTCTTTCGCCTTTCCAACAAATAAGATGAAGCCCATCACTCCCCAAATTATTATATTTCTGCCCCTTTCGGGCGAAGTCCCGACTAGTCCATCAACGGATGTTTTGGTTGCCAGCATGGGAAATGGACCTAGTATTATTCTCAACAAGGTAAAGCGTTCAACCAGAAATTATACTGATCCCTGCGAGACATGAAGGAAAGCTAATGTGTCATTGAACCTAGTCGCTCTCGAATATGAATGTCATTATATCGTACAACATCAACTCCTATCGTACCGCCAGCCCGAGATGTGGTATCACTAATACCTGCGCCCGCTCATGCCTCCGCCTCCCATACCACCACCACCCATCCGACCTCCTCCCATGCCGCCCTGCTTACCGAACCCGGCCAACTTCCCGAGTCCACTCATCATGCCGCCGCCGCCGCCGCCACCACCACCACCCATACGACCACCGCCACTACCGCCCATCATTCCTCCGCCTCCTCCCATCCGGCCGCCGCCACTGCTACCCATCATGCCACCGCCGCTACTTCTTCCCATGCGACCCCCCGAGTGATGACCGCCCATACCGTGTCCCCCGCTATATCCCGCCGTGCCCATCTCCGGGCCGTGGTGATGATGTACGACCTTTGTAGGTTGACTAGAGCCGTAGCCTCCTGCGCCGCGTTTTGACGAGCCGAAACACATCTTGGTGGGATTATGTTGGTAGTTGGTGGTGATTTGAGATGTTGTCCCAAATGATATGACGCCTTGAAAGAAGAGTGTCGGTGCTAGTATTTCTCGGGTATGGGATCTGCTTGGGGCAGAAGCGGTTGGAGTAGTAGATCTGGTGTATGTGTTGGTGTGTCTTGTAGATATAATGGTAGAGCTATGTCTCCCCTTTGTTTGTTATGCTTGGAATCAGGTAATTACCGTTGAATGATGGATTAAGATACTCTTTCAACATTTTGCGAATAGAGCATGGTATTTATCAACGTTTTGCAACCCTTGGATAACAATTACCACACCCTTTACCTTGGTTTCGGCGAGCCAGACGTTATCAAGAAACAGGTTCTGGCCCTGACGTCGCCAATACCGTGGTTGACGTTGCGGTGCTTGGCTGACGATCTCAAAGCTCTGCCAAGCTTTGAAAGATTGTGCCGTTTGCCGTTCGTGTCTCTGGCAAGACCACAGCAGATAGCCGTTGATTGGCTGCGGATCCCCCCGGCGCAAACGCGCAGCCCGCCAAGAAAGCTTGTCTCTTCCATCTGGATAACACGGCTGCACGTACAATGACTAGGCGCACGTCAGATAGCTGCAGTTCCCCGTCGACCCGGCTGCTTTGCCGCGAACGAGGCCGAAGCAGGCTTTTATTTTTCTCTGTCTCTTTTCTTTTCCAACCGTCACAGTCCCTGTCCAATCGCAGTACTGCTCTCAAGTATGCGTATCGTTCGCATCTATCTACGTCCAGCATTCGCTTTCATGGGGGTGATTTTGACCGAAAAGAGAAAAAATGTTTGCGTCTTGGGCTCATCGGGTCCAGATGCCTACTTGTCAACGCCCCGGCAAGATTGGGGTACAGATCAATTACGCACGAGCACCAGAAGACTTCAGTGCCTTATGTGATATCACGCTGTCAAAGGTAGCCAATCATATCTTCTCAAGCTTATGTAAGATAAACGGCTGTGTGAGTGAATAAGGTTGGCATTGGTGTCGTTGGTGCAACAGGCACAGCCGTCTGTTCATCTCCTTCCAGTACGACGTCGACATCCTTCTATGGAAAGTGGAAGTGGCGCCCGGGCAGACGAAGGTCCTGAATGGCACGGTCCAGCAAGTGTACCAGCAGATTCTCCATATCAACCCGAAGTTCCAGCTCGGCGACACTCATTTCCGCTCTCGAGGGCAGCAGCCGCAGAGAAGAACGCCTATCCATTGCAACATATGGGAGACTGGCTTCAAGTGGGCCCTACAAGATGGTATCGACTACCTCCGCGGAGTGGGCGGGGTGCCAAGCAACGGGCCTGGTCCCGGGAACTGTGGCCAGGTCAGCTGCTCCTGGAGTTCTGCCATCTGGTGGTGCAACGACGTGAGTCTCAAGTACCATGGATACCCACCATATTACGGGACTAACCACTAATGGCTGTAGAGCCCGTCCCCCAAGACGCTGGGCAGCTGGGACATGATTGCCGACAGCGCTCAGGTCATTCTGGATTCATGTTTTCCTATTGATAATACGATCGCGGGGCAGAACTTCGAGTCGGGCAACTGGAGCACCATTGCTAGGGGCAATGATTGTTGAGAATCAGGCTTCCTTGGGGCGGGACAGGGCTCTCTGGAGGTGGATGCTGGAAACGAGCCGTTCTTTCTGGATGTGGTTTCAACAAACATGGTTGTTGTTTGGCGCTTGCAAGAAAACGTTCTTTTTGATATGCCCTTCTTTGATAGAGCAATGCTACAATTGTTTAGTTTGAAAATTGGTTTCTCTTTGATGAATTCATCGAGAAGATTCCAAAGCTTATGCGGCTGCAATTGCTCGTCTTAATTAGAAGCTATCCCGGATCCATTCTCAGGTATTCCAGTGCTACGAAAAGACGCATCGTGTGTGAGTACCGTCGTGGCTGCTGTCTGAGATCAATTACCCCCGGATCCTTAGTACACTCGACGTTTTACAGTGAAGTCAACATAAGGTATGAACATAACATATCAGCTGGTGATCCACTGGTCTACCGGTACTATTCCTACTGGCACTACTCAAGCTACGTAGTCATCATTCCTTCACCATGTGGCCCTCTGTTTCCCTCGAAGATATTTCGTCAAATATGCGCCATATCATGCGCCTAACAAGCTGTTTCCATCAACATCCATCCAGAGGAAAACACAGTCCATTTTCGCCGATGAGGGCCTACTTTACGGGGAACCATTACCCCCATAATCCTCGTGTTGCTTGGTCTCTTGGCGTTGCAAAAAGCATGCGTGTACTCGACTAGCATCAGCAATACCGAGATTCATTGCCTTCATAATGTCAAGCGCAGCTGCAACACGAGGGTTCTCTCTGGGATCACTCCCTCTGGACCTCTGGCCTTGCCCTCCGTGAAGGACCTCGTACTGTATAAAACTTGCGTGTGCTTGTGCAGCCTCAGCAGGGGTCAATTGCAGTGCCTCCATTGTGTTGAGCGAAGTCTTCTCCCGCTCGTGGAGATGACTAGTGGTGATAGCAGAGTTGTCGTGCCTGGCTCTCTTGCCGCTGGGGGCATCGATTATTTCCACAGAAGGGGCCCTTTTACCCGTCTTGTTAGCGGGCGCAGGGGGAGGCTGTTCGGGAACCATGAGATCGATCTCCTGTAACTCCCTGGCTGCATTGTCCACTTCCTCCTCTTTCACTGCACGGTCTGTCGCCGCCATATCAATCAAGTTCTGGGACAATGCTACTCCGTTGCCACCCATTTGTGGCCCAGGCGGAAGATCATTTCTAGGCAGCAGGTCGATGATCTTGACCTTCAGTCTACTCTCGAGTTCAGTGAGGGTATCGCGATGTGGCGTAGCGGTGTCGAATTGCTTCACAGGCCGGAGATTGAGACCATTCCTAGCGCTCGCAGGCAAGAGGGCAACATATCGGACCCCTGGCTTGCAAAACCGGCCCGCTCCCTGGGCCGTCACATCTCCGATCATCTCTATGAAAGGCCTTATTGCGTCTGGGCGGCTTTCGTTGGTATTATGAAGCTTCAGGTATTCCTTGAAGAACTCGCAGGCAGGGTCGACAGAAGGGTTGGTGGATCCAATGAGATCTGCGGTGATCAGTCGGCCCAGATGAATGGGCGGGTCGGCATCCAAGATCTTCAGAAGCGAGTCTTGTTTGATGGCACTTGCGCGGATATGTTGAGTGTCTTGGTACAGATACTTCAAGGTCTTTGCATCAGACGCCTCGCATTGTGGCGCAAACCGAGCAGGATGCTGAGGGACGATCTCTTCGCAGAACACAGCTCTCCCAATAGACACCACAATGTGGACCAAGAAAGACGCGAGACTTACTGGCTGTGCCCTTGGCTGCCGCCCTTCAACTGGGCCATAGTCCGGGTCGGATTCCGATGTCCCTTCAGACAAAGCAGTGTCCTGCTCTGAGGTTTCTTGGATTCCATGGTGCTTATAGAACCACCAGTTCAAAAGACCTGCTTTGAGCATACCGAGTGGGAGGTGATCGTTCTGCATCGTGTAGCGGAATTCGTGAAGTAAGGACTCGATCTCCGATGTCCAGGGGTATGGTTTGAAACACCGGATGGAATCATAAGGTGGCAGTCGATCAGCGGCTAGAAAGTTGGGGTGGTTCCCTTGGCTGAGAGCCAAGGAGGTGTCGTTATTCTGCAATAAATCGCGGATCAGCTTGGCAGGTGGGCGTGGAGGCATGTCTCCATCTAGCTCAAGAGCCAGTTGGTCATTAATCTCTTTGGTATCGGCCTCGCTCAAGTCAGCTTGGTCGATCCACTGCTTCGCGAGGGCGATGGCGCCGGGATAGCAGTATATATAGTGTGGGATGAAGAGGTTCTGGGTGGGGAAGGCTTTCGCTGTTGTTACGAGGACATTTGTCTTACTTCCAATATCGTCATTGAGGGGAATGGGCTTTCGTCGATCGTGGCATACCGAAGCAGGCTTGAGCCGGACAGATGCTGATGTAAACACCGAGGACCCTAGGTGGACCGTCTGTCGCAGCATTTGCAAGTTGTTGGCCCTTTTGCGAGGTACGCCGGAGGGCATGTCGAACAAACCGATGCCTCTAGGGATGACTTCCACCAGGAAGCATCTCATGCCTTCCCACCACTCGGCATCTTCGGGGAGAGGCGGGACACTAAACGGTTGCATGATAGATGGTTTGTTTGCTTTGTCGAGATTCGGTTCTCGAATTCTTCGATATGAGCAGCTCTAACCTAGCCAGGTACGGTGGATATATTGTGGAATGTGTTCCGGCCAGGCCTAAATTGCTTTGGCGAGATTTCACGAGTTCAATAGTAGGCCAGACCTGAGTTGGTTCAAGCTCAGGCTGAACTCCAGGCTGGAGTGGTGGGAAAACAAAGGTTTATAGACATACAAATTTACATTGAGCCAATGAGCGTGAACGATTATTTTGTAGAATCCACCCAGCAATACATCGGACTCGCAATGTGTACCGTCTGACCCGAGGGATCAGATCTCTGGCTAACCATTCTCCTTGGAACTATTGAACTGGGCCACAGGCAGCAAATATTGCACAGGATCAATAGGGACTTTTCCGATATCAAACAGGATTTGAAAATGCATAAATGCAACTCATATTTCATTATTAAATCATTTGTACAAATTGGTCACATCCTTGCTGCTTCTCATAACCATTCGTCTTTGAAGACAATGCCACTATGCAAACAGCAAACGGCTTTTCATTGACAACCATGTACTGATTGTCCATATGAGGTTCCTGTAAGTAGGGATTATGTTGCCCCTTTCACTTGGTGCAAAGGCGATTTGCGGTTAGGCAATGGCGTGATGGCCATTTGCACATGAGTGGACGCGATGACGGGTTTTGGCACCAATCACAACAGTTCTAATTACCCCAACAGCATTCCACCCTGAAATGCAAACCCCTCCCATCTTTCTGGTTACAGCTTTATTATTTCACCATGCTACGCCGGCAATATAGGTTTTGTTATATGGCATATCACTTCAAAAGCGCATCATGATACGCGGCATAAGCTATAAATTGACTGGACTGATCGCCTGCATTCCGCTGGTGATTGCCAAACGAGGGCCCTTTCTGGAACAGGTCAGCAATACCACCTGGACTTTCGGCAACGATCTATGGAATGTGACACAAGAAGCGGTGTACGCCCCCAAGTTATACTTCCGGGGTCATGAACTGGTTGGATCAGCAAGTGGGCATTACATGGGATACGGTAAGCCCAGCACCTGGTACATCCCTCAACCATTTCTGATACTAATGCACACTCAAGATGGAGAGAACAACTTTGTTTGGACCTCGGCAACCATCACTTCACGAGGAAACGACTACATCGATGTGGGCTTCTCCTGCAGTGAAGGGGAATTACACTGGGTCATCTTCGACGACCTGGCCGGTGCGTACCAATACTTCATCAACCGAGCCTTGCCGGACATAAGCATCCTGAGGACCCTTTGGCGCCTGGATCCGGATCTCTTCCTAAAAGGCCGAACCTATCTCCGCGACCAGGCCCTCCCGGATTTCTCGCTCTACCAAAACGCAACAAAGGTCCAGGACGAGACGTGGCAGCTGGCCAACGGCACGTTCATCACCAAGTACGACTTCTCCGACTACGTGCGCGAACGTGACTTCTACGGTATATATGGTCCCAACGTTGGCTCCTGGTACATTCATCCCGGGACGGACTACTACAACTCGGATCACCTCAGCCAAACATTGACGGTACTTCGAGCTCTTCTATAGTATACTGTGAAGTGCTAACTTGGCGACAGGTCCACCGCGAATCTGCGACGGGAGACAGCGTGCAGCTCAACGTCGTCCAGGACACCTCGCACTTCCGCGTGGGAGAGAAGGTTTCCCAACCTGCTGGAAAGATCTGGGGCCCTTGGCTCTGGTATCTGGTGAGTGAACGTTGGCGCCTTGGACGTGACCCGTACTCAATGCTTCTAGAACGATGGAGAGGTCAAGGACGCCAAAACGAAAGCCAGCGAAGAGCTTACACAGTGGCCTTACCCGTGGCTGAGCGACCCTGCGTACCAAAGCCGGGGCAGGCTATCCGGGCATCTGCGTCTTTCCGATGGACGACCAGCTTCGGGGGCAGCCATCTTCCTTGGCGACACAGACACGTCTCGAAGGCCTTCCGTGCAGGGAAGCAACTAC
Organism: Arthrinium phaeospermum; assembly: GCA_006503535.1. Lineage (NCBI taxonomy): Eukaryota > Fungi > Ascomycota > Sordariomycetes > Amphisphaeriales > Apiosporaceae > Arthrinium > Arthrinium phaeospermum. The sequence goes on along the minus strand of QYRS01000002.1, from coordinate 1,950,902 downwards.
TACTATACGACCCACGCCGACGCTGAGGGTCGGTTCTCGCTTGAAGACGTGAGGGCCGGCACGTACGGACTCTACGCCTGGTCGAACGGAGGCGCACTCGCGGATATCTACACAAACTTCTCAAAGAGTGGCATCGATGTCGCGGCAGGCACCACCACGGCCCTTTCTTCGTTGACATGGACCGTTCCCGAAGAAGACAAGAGGATCTTCACGATAGGCGACTTTGACAAGAAGGCCCTCGGCTTCCGCAATGGCGGCCCGCCTTACCAACACGGAGTCTCCGAGCAGAGCCCGGCCAACTTGACGTTTACCGTGGGAAAGTCGCAAGTCTCGGATTGGTACTACGCGCAGTCATTGGTCGGCACGTGGGCCATCGAGTTTGAACTGGACCAAGCGACGCTGCTGTCGGGGGGCGGTAGTAGTGACGACGACGACAACTCGGCCAGGCTCAGTCTCTCGTTCGCCGGGTACTCGCAAAGTGCTGCCATGGATATTTCGATCAATGGCCAGCTGCTCGGAACCCTTAATAAAGACAGGTTTGCGAGTGATCCTTCGCTGTATCGCTCCGGCAAGACGAGCGGGGAGTGGCGGTTCGTCCAGTACACCATCCCCAGAGCGGCGTTTCGGGAAGGCGTTAACGTGTTGGGCTTCACTGTGACGCGGTACACGCAGTGGAGGGGCTTCATGTGGGATAGTGTCAGTTTGGAGTGGGTTTAGGTCGCGGGATTGGTTTGTCATATAGCAGTCGATGGGCAACGTATATTGATGACAAGTCGCCGGCGTAACGACATGCCTCCCTTGCGAATACGCATGTAGGGGTCCACTCACACTCCTGTCTAATACTCCGAAACATATGCAGTTAGCATGCCGGTTATCAGTGTAACAAACGCATTAATCCGCATGGTCCCAAGGGGGTGGTCAGCGAGCTTCCACAGCCAGTAAGATCATATGATAGGTAAAGCGATGTAACACGCCACAGTCTTATCACACACCGAAACCGGCGCGCCGCGCAGGGCCTCGGGTGAAAAGAAACGGCCAAGCCAAACCAATTGGATCAAGACCTTGGTTTAAGCTGCGCCCCTTGCGTGGTCAGCAAAAAAGAAAGATGCTTTTTTTTCATCCGGGATATTTACAAATGCAATCGTGTCAGCGGGTGCCTGCTTGCCTCTTAACACAACACATCCCACCCAACCTACAACAGTCATTTGAGAACACGAATTGGTAGCTTGTAGACCGCATCCATCTTTCCCCGCCGGTCTCAACCCACCCTGCCACAGACCTCATATTCCCATCCCCAAACCCCATCATGTCGTCGGCCCCAGCCCCAGCCCTCCCCGCGCGCTACGAGATCCGCACCCTCGGCCCGGAGCACGCCGAGTGGGCCAAGGCCATCGTGACCCACAGCAACGCCTTCGGCTCGCCCGTGTGGAGCGTCCTGTGGCCCGGCGAGCAGACCGTCCGCGCCTACAAGGTCTTCGAGTCCCTCGACCACATGGTCGACCACCAGATCGCCTCGGGCCTCTCCCTCGGGCTCTTCGACACCGAGTACCAGTATAAGCGGCCCGAGTCGGCGGCCGCGGCCGGGGGCGGACGGCTCTGGTGGGACACCAAGGACCTCAGCAAGGACGGCGACGGGCTCCTGAACCAGATGGACTTCCCGCTGCTCTCGGTCGCGCTCGCCTACGACGGCGCTTTCCCCTTCGACATGGCGCGCATCGCGCCCGTCGCGGCGGTGCTGCCGGGGTACGCCGAGTCGATGCACGCGCTCGAGGGCCTGGATCCGCGCGACCCGGCCGCGTGGAAGCCGACGGGGCCCCGGCAGGTGCTGATGCGCAACTCCACCGTCACCAAGATGGACGAGGGCGGCAAGGGCCTGATGGCGCATCTCGCACGCTTCATGATGCGCCGGGCGGTGGAACAAGGGTTTCGGGGCATTCAGATCGAGGCGTTCCACGACGCCGTCACCGCCGTCTGGAGCAAGCCGCCGCCGCCGTTCAAGGGGCAGATCGTCTCGAGACTTAATGCCTGGACCTGGGGCCTGGAGAACGAGAAGGGGGAGACGGTTTATATGCTGCGTCCGTCGAGGCAGGATCTCAACAAGATCTATGTGACTCTGAGGGAAGAGGCCTAATCCCAATTCAGTTTGTCTTGATAGACTCACTTCAGCGTTCGCTCATATCATAGTCTACTCTACTTTCCCCACACCACAATGAGAATCAATTGACGTTGACACAAACACTTGCAAATATTACTGGCGGTGTGAGAATGCAAACAATCGAATATGCAGAGTAGAATCCCCCGACTTCCCCGCAACAGCGCCTGATGCGGGGATGGGTTAGTGGAAGTTGGGGTAGTTATGGGGCGGACAGGGCAGAAAGTCACAGGGGTGAGATTGGGACGGACGCTCCCTATTTCTAATTCCATCAATCATGTCCTCTGCCAAGATTGGATCGCGAGACTGGACGTCCATAGCATTCTCGGCCGTCTTCCCCAATTACGCAGCTCACCATTGCGTTGTACAGCAGTTCGGCAGCGACTACCCGTCCAAGACGATTGGTGGAAAGACAGGCTTGCAGCTGCTGCGTCCCAGTATATTGGTCTGGGTATTGGGGATTCCAAGTCAGCACTATTTCGCTTACGACCTGGGGTAAATGCAGGCACCGCTTGGCTAATAGAAGAAAATGGAAAACTGTGTACAAGTACCACCAAACAAAGATAAAAGTCGAACGCTCTCCTGCCTGCCATGGGTTTCTCGAGACTGTTCCCGTACCCTCGCTTTGTGTTGTCGTAGTTCAAACACCATGCGGTCCTCGTCCATCCTCCTAGCCCTCTCCGCCGTGGTGGGCGCCCTTGCCCACCAGGTCGAGATTCCCCCGGGCGTGCCCCGAAACCTCGAGGAGTTCCGGGCCAAGCATCCCTACAAGAGGTCCGAGGGGTGCGGCAAGCGCCCCATCGTCCAGATCCGGGCCTCGCAGAACGACACGGACGACGTGGCCGACGACTTCCTCGCGGGTCTGCAAAAGGCCAACCACGGCGGCACGCTGTACCTGCCCAAGGACGAGCTGTACGTCATCGGGCAGCCGCTGGACCTGACCTTCCTGGACGACGTGCAGATCCGCTGGGACGGCGAGGTCAAGTTCACCAACGACACGCCCTACTGGCAGGCGCACGCCTTCGCCCACCCCTTCCAGAACTCGCTCATGTTCTGGAAGTGGGGCGGGCGCGACGTCCGCCTCTTCGGCGAGGGCGTGCTCAACGGCAACGGCCAGCGCTGGTGGAACGAGTTCGCCGGGCTCGAGATCCTCGACCCCACCAACACGTACCTGCGGCCCATCCTGTTCTACGGCGAGAACCTCACCAACTTCGCCATGGAGGGCATCCACCAGAAGGACTCGCCCTGCTGGACCAACTTCCTCGTCACCTCCAAGAACGTCTCTTTTACCGACGTCATGTGCACCGCCGTGTCCAACAACGCGACCGCCTTGCCCAAGAACTCGGATTTCTTTGATTCGCTCAACATTGAGGATCTCACCGTCGAGCGCGTCTGGGTCAATGTCGGCGATGACTGCTTCTCGCCCAAGTCCAACGCTACAAATGTCCATGTTGACACCATGTACTGCAATGGTAAGTTAGCCATTGAAATCCTCTGACTGATACAGAACACTGCTAACCAACCTCAAGGCACACACGGCCAATCCATGGGGTCGCTAGGTCAGTACTCCGGCGAGAAGAGTTTCGTCCAGGACGTCGTCATTGAGAACGTGTGGCTCTTGAACGGCCAGCACGGAGCTCGTCTCAAGACCTGGGCCGGCCCTGACATCGGCTACGGCTTCATTGACAACGTCACTTTCCGGTAGGCAAATCCCCACATACCAATGGCAGACAATGGAATATACTAATTGTTGGAAAGAAACTTCTGGCAAGCAAATAACGAATACTCCGCCTTCATCGACTCTTGTTACTTCAACGTAAGCCATTGCTCCCACAACCTCTTCCCCAAATCTCTCCAACTAACCCGGCCGGTGCAATAGATCAACTCGTCGACCTGCGCCGAGTACCCGTCAAAGATGAACATCACCAACATCCTCTTCGAGAACTTCTCGGGCTACACGAGCGGCAAGTACGGCATGGCCGTGGCGAAACTAACGTGCTCGACCAACCCCGACGCCGTGTGCGAGAACATCGAGTTCCGCAACTTCACCGTCCAGAGCCCCTGCGGCGACGGGACGGAGAAGCCCGTCATCATCTGCGACGGCATCAAGGGCGGCATCGGCATGGACTGCGTCCCCGCCGAGTCGGACGAGGCCAAGGCCGCGCTCAGGAAGAAGTGCTCGGTGCCCCTGGCTGACATCGAGCCTCCGTTTTAAATGCTCAGCATTGGATATGCTGGACCAGTTGTAGGCTATGTAGCGGTCAAAAGTTAGCATAGTGCATGACAAACACATTGTGGATCACAGAAAAACACAAGGTTTCTGCGTTCTATTGACATCCGAAAAGCGATAGTTGTCGTGGTGGAAAAAAAGGGGTCCGCATGAGAGGTCCTTTGAAGCCACCCATAGTGAAAACTCTTCGGTGCACACATTGGTAGAATTAACTAATATGCATATTCGATTACTAGTTCAACAAGAGGATCAATAAAATAATAAGATTTAGTAAGTGGTGAGTGACACTTTATTGTCCTGGGTCAAAGAGGGGAGGAAAAAAAGAAAACGACGCGAGCAGGATTTGAACCTGCGCTCCCGAAGGAAATAGATACCTAGAATCGGAGATCCAGTTCTAGTCTATCGCATTAGACCACTCTGCCATCGCGCCCTTTCGATGTCCCGGGCATCTTGGGTGTAGAAAAAGTCGCTTATTGGACTCTATGTAGGGGAGGGCAACGAGTTGCTTATGGAAAACCGGCGACGGCTTCACTGTTGGCTGGCTAAGCAGTGGGCTTCACGACAGATAGAATGTAGGGCGCCCAGAGCGAGCTCGTCCCATCTTGTCGTGAAGTGGCTCGTCCAAAGACATGTCTTGAACGTCTAGCTCACTCTCCATTCGGGACCAGGGGCTCATTCCAACTGTAAAGTCCCGGATAAAGTCACGGCAAAAGCGACGGGCATATTGTATTTCAATCATTTGGTATTCCATTAAGAATTGATCAACTATAGATTATAGATTTAATAGATTAACCACCCGTCATATCGTATTAGACGAGCGCGATTCCCTTTTTTCTTCCCACCCCATTACTCCAATACACCCTCGCATGCAGCCCACCCATTGAAAACACCAACCACCCCATCCGGTCCAATCACCTACTTCAGCGTAACCCGGAACGTCTTGGCCATGCTAGGCGTCCCGCTCGCCGACAGCGCAAAGAGGTAGTAGTACCCCGGCAGCAGCACCCCGCTGTCGTCGGGCAGCAGGACCGAGTAGCGCCCCTTGCAGCGGTGGACCTGCGTCAGCGGCACGCGGCGCTGGTCCGTGTTGATGGAGTGCGTGGCGGACCCCATGCGGACGAGCACGAACGAGGCGGCCGGCTCGGCGTCGCGGTTCGTCGCGATGGTGATCATGGCGCCGACCTTGGCCGTCGACACGGGCAGGGCCGTGATCTCCGGGCGGGCCGCCGCGCTGCCGTCCGCGTTGAACAGGTAGGGCGGCGAGAAGATCTGCCCGTCGGCGTGGTCGACGCTGCGGTCGCAGTTCTTGGTCGAGGCCTGCGGGTTGGCCACGTAGCAGAGGCCGCCGCCGCCGCTCCAGACGGTGCCGTCGGCGAGCAGCAGGGACTCGGAGTGGTAGTTGCGGGCGACGGCCTCGGGTGCCATCTTGGTGAAGGCCTTGGTCTCGGGGTTGAAGAGCTCCGGGGTCAGGACGCCGTCCGTGTCGGTGAAGACGTGGGCGGTGGGCTGGCCGCCCGTGATGAGCACGGTGCCGTCGGGCAGCACGACGGCGTTGGAGAATGCGCGGGCGTAGTTCATGTCGCCGACGCGCTCGACGGTGGCGGGCTGGTCGGGCTCGTCGATGGTGGTGATGTGCGCGTGCTTGTTGGCGGCGCTGTTGTCGTAGTCCTGGGCGCCGCCGGCCGAGAAGATCTTGCCGGGCTCATACATGACGTTGATGCCGCACATGGCGTCGACGTCGTCGCGGACCGAGGAAGGGGTGACGGAGCCGGCGCCGTTGGTGCCGTACCAGTGCTGGGCCTTGCTGGGACCGGCCTGGAAGACGGAGCCGTTCTTCCAGCCGTACAGCCAGGCGTGGTTGTCCTCGCGCCAAATGCCCTCGTGGTCGACGGTCAGCATGGGCTGGACGTCGGCGCCCTTGAGCAGGGTCCACTCGTTGGTGGCCGGGTCGAAGACCTCGCCGACCTTGCCGCCGCGGCCGCCCGAGTAGGAGCCACCGATGGTGAAGACGTTGCCGTTGGACATGGTGGCCGAGGACTGGTAGCCACGGGCAATCTTCATGTCGGGGCCCTCGGTGAACTCGTTGGTGGCGGGGTCGTAGAAGCTCGTCTTCTCGGCGTCCGAGCCACCGGTGATGATGATGCGGCCATCCTCGAGGGAGCTGATGCCCGGGCAGAACATGTCGTGGTGGGTATTAGCGACGGTGCGCTGCGAGATGGCACCGGTCTTGAAGTTGTAGTCGGCGAACTGGGTGTAGCCGGAAGCACCACCGAAGTTGGCAGCGCCCCACGAGGAGAAGACCAGCATGCGCGAAGGCTCGGGGAACTCGGGCACGACGTAGGCGGCGACCGGGATGATGGGCAGTCGGATCAGGTCGCCCCACTTGCCCATCTTGGAGACGTCGTTTGTCTGGGGGACATAGATCACGTCGAACTGAGCGTCCTCGACCCACTCCAGGAGAGTTCCGTCCGTGGTTTGCTTGATGTGGCAGATCCGGTTGGTCTTGTCGTAGACGGCCTTGTCACATCCGGCCGTGTCACTGCACAACTTGACGCAGTCGTCAGTGGACGCGCAGTTCTTCATCTGCTGGGCAGTCTTGCCCTGCAGGTCGGTATTAGGACATATTTGGTAGTCGTTTCCGCCAATGGCCTGGGCGGTGGTGGCGGTTGGGCACTCGGCAACGTTGAGGCCCTTGACCAGGGCCGAGGCGGCGCCGATCTGTATGCTGAGGCCCGCGGCCTTCTTGATATTGAACACCATATTAAGTGAATGTAAGTGGCGGGAAGCCGATAAAGAGAGTAAGGAATGCTTTCAAAAGAAGAGACAGTGAGTGATGTGTGTGTTGCACTTGAGCTGATTGAGCAAAAGATTGTAAGCCAACGAGCGAACGATGACAGAACGAGTGAGTGAGTGTGAATGAGTGTTCAAAAAACGAAAGACTACTGCCGTATAGAGACGGTCAGATTTGCATGCAGGCTATTAGAGAAGCTTGTGAATGAGCCAGAAGCATACCTCCCAAGAAAAAAACAAACTCCTGTCACGGCGATCGTCCGAAGTCTTATACAAAGACCGGACGAAACCCCCACGACCAGACGAACCATCCTTAAGTTGAACCGTTGGCAGGGACACCCCCAGTGCCCACGGCGAAACCCAGGATCATGGAAAAGTCTTGCCGTTATGCCTGGCCCAAAGCTGTGCTGTGTTGCAATGCGCGCGGGTACGATCAGGGCAGATGCGGGTACACCATGTCAGGGTCCGGCGGTTGTGAGGGTTGGCAGACCACCATGACAAGCCATTGGGTATGGCGCTTCCCTCTCGTCGTAGGATGCGGTGGGTCGAGAAAACGGTAGAAGCGGCTCTAACCACCCCTACTCTTCTGCATTCGGGTGCTGCCGACTATTTTCAGGTGAATGGGCGAAGAACAGAAGAGCTAGAGGCGCCGATGTCACTCTGATAACGACGGTAGGCACCAAAATGGAAAGTGTAAAATGAATAGCTCGGGAATTGGCACCGGCGCCGCCTCCGCGTCAGTCGCATCGATCGTGAGCAGGCGTGCAAGCCCCCCACCATCCCAGTGGTGGATCGCTCAACGCCATAGCCTCAAAGACGTGGTTTCCAGCGTGGGGTCCCTGGCCGTCCAGGTGTCCTGCTACCCGCAAAACCGCTGGCTGCTAGCCCCCATTCGTCCTTGGCGCCTGAACGACCTGAAACCCAGGACGAAAAAAAAGTGTTAGCAAAGGGGGGATCTGACTGCATCACGACCCGTCATTTCAATAAGCCAGCGCTTCCTTGCGATTCGATAGCATATCGTATGGTTGGGATCGAAAATGTGACAAGATCTAACTTGAACTGCATTCCAATTCCCAACCTGGCGGGCGGGCGCGTGCGTTTCTGCTCTGCAGATCTTGGAAATCCTCACGTGGGTTGTACCAGCTCGTAATGTTTATTAGATCGCAACCATTTGTCGCTTTGACATGTGAGCCATCCCCGTGGTGGACCTAGAGGCTCTGCCGAAAACAGAAGGCGATTCCGACCAAATTCCGGTCGGAATCCCAGACTTGCAAGAAACAGGCGCCCATTCTCTCGGAGGTCTGTCCGATCCACTCACTGCCTCAATGCTTCTATGCAGCAGTACGTAACCCCCAACTGACTCGCCGAAGCTGTCGTCATCCAGCCTCACCTACGACTCCCCGCCAATGTCCAGCGCCGAAAAGCGACTCCCCCGGGCGGTCGAGTAGTCGAAGCTGTCATCCGATTGCTTGGACGCGCCCCCATCTTTAACCTTGTTCAATATATCCTGCACGGCCCAACTGATGCGCTCGGCCCCAATGCGTGCTCCCACCAGGTTGGGTGCTCCCGGACCCAGCTGCAATGCTCCGAGGCGGCCGGTCAAGAAAAGGGGAACGTCTTCCCTCCACTGCATATCGTCTGTTATGCACGGGAGTCCACCGCAGCTGGCAACGGGGAAATCTGCAAGCAGGTTTTGCAGGTATGGCAGAGTCGTGAAGTCGGTCTGCACCCCTGTGGCATAATATATGTGATCGAATAACGGCACTGCCTGCTTCTGCTCCTGATCTTGGTCCCGATCGGGCCCATCAAACTCGACCTTCCAAGTTTGAGTCGATTCCTGCCATTGACGGGAGCGCAGGGTGGTGTTCCGACACAGCGTCAGCCTCCCCGTTGCGACATGCTTCTCAACTATCTTACGGTACGGCGACGTGATGCTGCCGCCGTTCCTCGCCGTCTTGATCTTCTCCCACCGCTCTTCGTCCGTATCGGCGGACCAGAATGCGGCCTGTTCAAAGTTGCGAAACTTGCCAACCCACTCGAGGCCAACATCGAAAGGCTTGACCTTCAACTCCCCTCGCACTATGGCACCACTGGGTTAGCAATATGAAGCTTGATGCAGTATCCCAATGGAATGTGGGTCGGTCAGGAGGAACAACTTACTGACAAGCCATACTTTTGAAACACCCCTCCTGATTGCCAGGTCTGCGAGCTGGGCAGAAGTGAGGCCACCTCCCACAACCAGAATGTTGGTTACCTTTTTCGAGGCAATCTTCTCTTTCACACGCAACGACGGGAAAGTCCGGATCTTCATGGCATGTGTTATGGCATCACTGCCTTGGTCGACCGGGCCTGGTATCGTTGGCGCATTCGCCGGGCCCACTGCCAGCACCGCTACTCGGGCATAACGAGTCGTCTTATTTGTACGGATCGTGAAGACTGGCTCATCCCGGCACACGTGGTCAACAAAGCCATAACGAATATCCTGCACTTCTTCGTGTTGAATAACATCGCGTCGCAGGCTGTACCGATCAATGAGGCAATCGCAATGGGCAGAGAAGAGGGGCGTGGAAGGGACAAAGTAGTCGTTGCGTTCGCGCTCGTCAACAGTTGGCTCCGCTCTGGGTCTCTCCGAGGTCAGCAATGGTAACAATAGAGGCGTACTAAAGTTGGAAGGGACGATGACTCACTGCTTCCGGGCCCTCTCTTTCTTACGTTGATGCTTGCTCACTTCTTTACCCACGCAGCCGCAGATCTCCCGCAGCTCTTTGCCGCGACCGCTCATGTGGGCGTACGACAAGAGGCCATCTCGCTCGGCCGGGTCAATGTGGAAGAACATGGGGCTGCGCAGGTGCGAGATGTCAAATGTCTTGAAGAGGGTGTGCCAACGGGTCATCCACTCGCCGCCCGTGGCATCCAGCACGGTCATGTCCAGTAGTGCAGCCCTGGGCTGGCACCGACAGTCGGCCGGGCGGACGGTGCCTGTCTTGTAGTTCTTAATGGACATCTTGCGAGAGTGCTTGCGTATCCAGTGGTACCGCTGATGCTCCTCGTCTGTGAAGGTGGCGGCTGGCATTCGCTCGCTGAGCCGACTCGCGACGGCGAGGCCGGCCGGCCCACCCCCGACGATGATAACATCTTTGAGTTCGCTGTTGGCTGTGAATTCGGGAATCATTTTGAAAAAGTAATACTACTAGCAATAGCCGAAAGTCGTTGGATGGAAACCGTTATTCGTGGCTGAACTTAAAGCGCATCTTGATATAACTGTTCCCGACCAAGGACCTTGAGGGACATGCCTCTGATGTCAATGCCATCAAGGTGCCCGTACTCCATGCGAACCTCCGCAAGCCGATTCGATCAATCATGGTGACCATAGCCGAATACGTAATAAATATGCTGGAACCTTTATTGTATTGATGTTGCACCATTGACTGGGGGCTGAATCTGCGATAATGACCAACCCAGTCCTCAGGTTGACCGTGTTCACTCAAAGTGGGTTGCGACATGATGCGCGACCGCAGCCTCATCGCCCTCGAATGCGCTGCACACAGGACAGGTAGCAGTGGCAGACACCACATCGGTGGCGGGGTTCGCATTCGAACCCTCGCCGCCTGACGCCGCCGCCGCCGCATCCGCGTCCGTGGCGGGCGGCTCGTTCTTGGCCCCCTTGCGTCCCTTTTTCTTCTGTTTGGGTGCTTTTATGTACGCCGCGAGATCAATCTGCTCCGGCGGCGGCTCAAAGTGGCCGTCGAAGCGCGCATCCTGGTACTGCGGCCGCTGGCGCCCTTCGCTCCTGGTGAATTGTACCGGTTGAGGAGCCATCGACAGCGTTGGGCCCGGCCCGCCGCCAGCCGGGGAGACACCGGCGCCCGTAGAGCCTGGCGCCACGCCATCCGCCGCCGGTGTTGGTGCCATTCGCTGCACCCGTCCGATGCGGCCGTCGGTGAGGCGCACCTTGATTCCACGGTGATGGTCGCCCCGCGTCAGGACATTTTGCACGACGCCCTGGACCTCGCGACCGGTGCGCTGGTCGGCCTTGAGAACTATGCTGACACTGGCTCCCGGTATCACCTGGGAAGTGTTTGGGACTCTGCTCGCCATGGAGATGGCTTTTGATGATGAGAGGTCGTCAAATGTGTTACTTCCTCTTCTCAAGTTTTTCTTTTAGCCAAAAGCTTATAGCCAGCCCTTCAATATTAAAATCCAGAGCTCAAATTATGTGAACATTTGAATGCAAATGGCGCAGGCTATCCAAATTTCCGATAATTTGACGAGGTAAATCGCAATAGGGGTTGTTTGCTCGGATTGTTCTCTATTTTTTAACGATGCTTGGTTGCCACCCACATCATACTTGGAGGGGTTATGACTGCGCTGGATTGAATGGTAACGGAGAAGCCAACAGCGCCACACCCATGCGCCACGTTAATGCTGAACGCACTTGGCGTGTTACGTGCCTGTCACAATGCGAACCCACGTTGTGAAAGTTGCTCATCACAGTTCATGATACCGACCATCCATTAAATACAAGGCAAGTTCTCTACGACGAAGAACTGCAGTTTGGTTGGGACTTATCTCATTGAGCCTCGGCGCTTTTAGCTGCGGCTCCGATCTCCCAAAACTACGAGTGAAGATGCAGTGAACAGCATGTAATAAGAGGGTGACGAGGGTTTATTAATACGATGACGCGCTTCCAGAAAGCGAGAGATGTAAGAATTTGGCGTTTTGGGTTCAGCTACGTCTGGAGATACGCAACCTAGTCGTCTCCAATCATGCAGGCCGAAGGTGAAATATTACCTGAGTGTATTCAATACGATACCTTACATGCCCAATGCATCGATAACCAGCCAACTTGTAGAACGTGTCGCCTTCTATCGTCGTCTAACCACGGTGGCATCTCTCTACACTATATGATACACATAATAATACCTCGTTTCGGGGTTGTACTCAAGAATGACCTCCCGATCCATCATGCTCGACTCGACGGCGAACTGGTCCCACAGGTTCATCTCGTAATAAGCTTTCCCTGCCACCGGCACCAGCGAGGCACAGACATAATGCATGGCTCGGCTCCGCCCGGACCTGTCCGGGCTATCGTCGTCGTCGTCGCCCCCCATCTCGGGACAGAGAAGGACGGCCAGTCGCGGCGTGTCCGCATCTTCGAGGGCGGACGGTTTCAATCGGATCACCATGCCGGGGCGAAGACGGTGTCGGAACGGGACGGCTGCGGCCTCTGGGTCAGGGTCACGGCTGTTGGGTTTACTCGATACCTGAAATGGCTTCTGTTGTGTTCTTTGTTGTGGGGTAGAAGCTGCAGCAGCAGCTGCTGTCTTCGCAGGAGTAGATGCGGAAGTAGAGGTAGAGGTAGAGGTAGAAGTAGGAGTCGGTGCAGATGAAGGCCCCGTGACACGGAGGATCTCCGCATACCGCAGGGTATTCTTGCTCGGCCCGACATCCGCCAGACTGGGATTGACGCAAGCAATAACGGCCGTCTTGCAAGCGCGGCCGCCCGCCGGGTCAAACACGTGCTTGAGAACCTTGGTCAGGGCGCTCTGCCGGAACGGGATATGCGGCGCCTGCCTCTTCTTGGCCGCCGCCGGCCGCGACCGACTGGACTCGGCAATGGCGTCGGCCTGGGCGCGGCCGCGGATGCAGTCCTTGAGCACCGACAGGCTGATGTTGATCTCGCGCGTCTCGCGCATGCGGTCCGCGCCGTGGACCGCCACGTCGCGCGCGCCCTCGGACCCCGCCAGGTCCACGAGGTACAGGAACCCGTCGACGCGGCCGTGCTTGATGCGGATGCGGCAGATGCTGTGGGAGCGCGACGAGTCGTCGTTCTTGAGCGTGGGCGCGGTGCGGCGGAATTTGGTGGCCCGCTCGATCAGGTCCTGCACGTCGGCGTGCGCCTTGACGAAGCACTCGTTGGCCCCCACCAGCCGCGTCACGCCCTTGGCGTCCTCCATGATGGAGATGGGCTGCCGCTTGTTGAGCAGGTCGAACGCCGTGTTGCCCGCCAGCTCGATGATGGTGATGGACACCTGCTTCTCCGAGTCCGGGTCCAGGTCCACCAGGGCCTCGACCACCAGCTCCTCCAGCCGGCTCACGGTAAAGGTCTTGCCGGAGCCCGTCTGGCCGTAGGCGAACAGGGTGCCGATACCCCCATTCCAGGCAAAGGGCACGAGATGTTTCACGTGGACGTCGAAGATCTCCTCGGTCGTCGTTTCCGGCCCAAACAGGCGGTCAACCTCGTACTTGGCGGATCTGAGGACGGGCTTGCCTCTTGGATGGTGGTAGAGATCATGGATATCGACCACGCCGTCTTCGTCACCGGCGCGCGGGTACACTGCACAAGGAAAGCCGGAGGCGAGGTCCTCGCCCAACTGAGGCCGGATCCTCGCGGCCACGATCATGTTGGCATCAACCAAATCGGTCGGCTGCCCGGCTTTCCGCGCTAGTGGGGCTGGCGTGGCCCGTTCGACCAAAGACTCATACAAGGCCACGTTGTCGAGGTAGAACTTATCCATGACGGCGTACAGCCAAGCGTCTGCTTCAAACTATCGCCAAGGAGCCCTGAACTGGAGGGCAATATCGATCATCCGTAACAGCGAAATTCACCTGCTGCTGTGTCGATGCGGGCCAAAGTGTTTGCGTGAGAGGGTCGATCTTTTCAATCTATAAATGCATCTACTGTCTCAGGCAGCAGCTTAACTTGTTCTTTGTTGCTGTTGTTGTTTTGCTTATGCCTTGACACCTGGTCGCCCTGTGGGTGTGACGGGTACCCCCAATCAGGTTAGACCGAGCTGAAGAACGAAGGGATACCAGGGAAGGGTCCTGTTGATGAGCACTAGCGTAGCCGTTTGCATGGTCGCAACCCCCTGCGATCCCCATCTCCACAGCTAAACGTATTCGCTAGGTACATACACACTTTGCATACCTAGGTACTATTCCACGTTCTTGGGGACACGGCTTACCTTGAATTGTTTTTGGTGACGCAAATAGATGCTTACATAAATCCGCAAACAGGTATACTGGGAGCTCTCGGCATTCAAGTTAGACCATAGTCATTCTTATTAGTAGCTCCACGATTGGGCATGGTAAAGACTTGGCCCACCATAAGTATGGAGAACCCCTGGCTCGCTCTGCTTGCAACCAGCCACCATCCTTGCAAGCTTACACGATGGGTCGCCCGCTGTATATCACTACACACCACCACCACCCTATTCTACATGTTGCCAAGTCCTGGTTACCGCGGCGTCATTATGCCGATAAGCCTCGCTTCTCACTCTCAGTGAAGAAAATAACCATCCTCCAGAGCTTCTTCACCAACGCTTCCGCCTCATCGTCAAGTGCCTAGAATCGTGTCAGTAAGGAACCACGTGGGCGTTGGCGTTATACGGGGGCGACATTGGCTTACCTCAGCTAGCTCCTCAACCACCTCAGCCGGCTTGGAGTGCTTCCTAAGATGCTCTTCCACAACTTCAATGAGAAGTTCCTCTTGCACACCAAGGTACTCCACAAGCTTCTTCTCCACGAACGGCCGGAGTTTGTCGCGGATAACAGTCTCGTCCAGGAAGTCCCACTTGACGTCCCATTCCCAAAGACCCTCTTTCTCATTAGGAATTTCTTGGGCCAATGCTCGGACGGCCTGCTCGCGCTCCTCATCTGACATGCCGGCCGCCGTCATGGGCTCGAACTTGATGGGGACGAGCTGTCGGCGGGTGCTGGAGTCCTCCTCCTCGTCTTCCAGCAAGCCCTCCACCTCAGCAATCGTCTTGCGTTGTGGGGCCGCGCGCTGGGCTTGTGCCCTCTGAGCAGCAGCACCAAGAGACAACTTGAATGGCTGTGGCGCAGGCATGGCGGCGCGGCTGTCCTCTCTTTTCTGCATCTCTTGGGCTTGTCGCTCCAGGAAGGAATCGGCCATACCGCGCGCCTGCTCCTGCTCGGCGGCCTCCTTGGCGCGCTCGCGTTCTTCAGCGGCACGGTCAGCATCATCAGCCGCAATCTCTCGGGCACGGAACGCGGTTCGGTTGCGAATCCATGCACTCCGATCAGCAAAATACTCCTCCTTCTTACGAGTGACCTCGGCGTCGTCGTCGAAATGCTTGAAGCGCTGTAGTAGCTCCTCACGCTTGCGCGCTATATTGGCTTCGTCGGAATCGTCACGGTCCTTCTCACGTTCGAGTGCGGCAGCCCGAGATCGCTCGCGGTTCAGCCATCGCCGTTCTGCGTCCAAGTACAGTTTCTCGGTCTCGGCATTCTGCTTGGCAACACGGCGCTTCTCTAGCTCGTCGTCGCTGGCATCTGTCTCCTCATCGTCCCGGTTTACGTGCAGGCCACCATTCGTGGTACCTCCATTAATGAAGTTGACCGACCGATTGTAGTCCTTACCCAGGTCTGTCTTCTGGCCTTTGGGGCCGGAAGGAGCATTGAGCATCCCACGAGGGCCCAAGGGGGTGTTATTCGTGTTCGAATTGCTGTTCGGGGGTGGCGATGCAAGCCGCGAAGCCCTGTTCCCGTTGGCTCGTTGCCTTTCGAGAGCCTCCAGCTCCTCCTCTCGCTTCAGCCGCTCCAGATCGCGCTTGATGCTCCGATCACGGAAGGCTGCGATTTCAGCAGCTACGGTCTCGCGCATCTCGGCGGGGATGTCGGCAAGCTCGTCCTCCTGGGCTAGGGGTATGTTGACCACCTCAACGTTCTCGCCGCTCTGGCCCGAGGCGTCGCCCATGGCAACATCACCATCTGCATCTGCTCCTGACTTCGTGGGAGGATAGAAGAGTTTCCGGATCATCTGCTTCAACGCACCTCTAGCTGCCTCCAACTTGGCATCGGCATCGGAATCGTTTCCGCGGTTCTCCTTGTACGATTCGAGGTAGTTGATCGAGTTCTCGTCGAGTTTGAACTGGAGCTTGCTCTTGTCGAAATTCTCGTAGGTCTCGTCGTCTTCGTCTGTCGGACCATCGCCCGAGGGCGCCTGTTTCTTGATGGGTATATGTATCTCCTTCAGAAGTTCTGAGGCTACCCACAGTGATTCGGCATCCTCAAACTGCGCAAAACCAAAAGTCATATCTTTCCCATGAGCATCGGTTGCCCTGTCCCATTTTCGTAGGTTGCCGGCCAATTTGAGAATCTGTTCGATGCCGTCGTTGCCACCGATGCCTTCTGTAATTCCCTGAACAAACATAGTGCGGACCAGTTCCTCCTTGGTCGGGGGGATGAGAGCCTGCATGTTGTCGCGGATAGCTTGTCGTGTCTGATCCAGCCCGCCTCGTTCCATACCAACACCTGGTCTGCCCTGGCCGCCAGAGGACATGGGAGCTTCGCTGTCTCTGCGACTAGGCATGCCCGGCGTCGTGGGCTTAGCAGGCAGTGTGCCGAGGCGAATAACCGGGGCATTGAAGTTTATGTTTGGCATGTTCGGGGGAGCCTGGAAGCTGGTAGGCAAGCCGCTGGGTCGATTAGCTTGGTTGATGTTTGGCTGCTGAATGCCAGGGGGCGCGGTGCCTGGGGCAGACATGCCTGGGGGAGGTCCTACAGGCATCGAAGTCAGTCAGTTTGCTCGAGGTGGTGTACAGGCAGTGCTCGGGTCGTTCTTACCAAGACCAGGAGCAGATGGCATGCCTGGAGGGGCGCCATTTGCGCCAGGGTAGGAGTTATAGGTCGGAGGAGGCCCGAAGCCAGGCACTGAAGAGAAAGCGAGTGCATTAGTTGATATCCGCGTCGTCGCAGTCGCTGATAACGGCGAGGCGCATCCAAAGACGAATGGCGCGAGAAGACTTACCTCCTCCATAGGGATTGTAGGCCATGTTGTCGACGTTTCCAGCTGTCTCTCCGCGTTAATCGTCAAATGCTCGGTGAAACAATGCAGTGTGTGTCGGCGATGTTTGTGCAGTTATCGATGCAGTTGGCGGAATGTTGGTTGGGAGAATGGAGAGCCAGGCACAAGCAGCTTTGCATCCAGCATCTGCAACCTTGAAGTTAAGATTTAGTTAGAGTGCAGGCAGCTGTATCCATATTTGCACCGGCTGCTTGCTGTTTGGCCTTGCACGCTCTGATTGAAATCAACTAAACATGGGCCTGCACGGTTGCACGGTTGGCAGTTGGTACGCGACCACCAATGGCGACTTTTTTAGCAAGGCTCTGTGGTGGGGTCCCGGTGGAGTTAGCAGCTTCCCGCATTGTCCAATCTGTTGTGGCTTGCAACGACAAGCCCGGAAGTCGGATCATCCACGGCCGGCCAAAAGTTGGACAATCGCAATAAGCTACAGTTGAGCTTCACCACGACGACAACCCGAGGGTCACCGAAATTGCGCCAATTGGTCTCCCTGCTGCACCTTTGTACATGCTAGGATGTAAGTCTGTTCCCAAAGGTCACTTGTCTTGAAGTGAGGACTCATGTGAGATTCTAGGGCGGCCGAATTGAGCCGTGTCGCCAATGCGGCCATGCGATCCGCCTCGACGGTGCGAACAACCACCTCGGCATTACGCCTGACGTCTTCTCCGTCCCGAGCCTCGCACGATACCGTAACGGCATCCATCCGGGCCTTGAGCATCAATGGCTGCCCCATGCGAACAGCCCGTCACTACGCCGACTGGGCCTCGCCATCGCGATCCCGACCCTCGAGGTCTGCGGAGGAGGACAACATCACAAAGCCGACCGGCCCTTCTTCGACGACCTCCCCCACAGACAGCCCAGCAGAACGCTCGCCTATTTCCATGTTCAGGAACCGCAATGCCGGTCGTACATTCGATGCCCCGGACCCCGACTTCACCGTGCCCCCACTGGGCAGATTCGGCGATCTCGATTCGACCGACTACACGACCTTCAAGGCCGGTGACTTCTCAAGACGCCAGAACGATGATATGGCTGCCCTAGCCGCCAAGCGCCCCGTCGTCCGCTGCGTCGCGCGCACCGGTCGCACCATGTACGTCTCCAAGGGCGCTGACGTCGGACGTGCTTTCAAGATGCTGGAAATGCAGTGCCAATCCAACCGGGTGCGAGCCGACTTCCAGAAGCAACGGTACCACGAGCGAAACGGTCTCAAGCGCAAGAGACTCGTGAGTGAGCGCTGGCAGAGGAAGTTCAAGGGCGGGTTCAAGGCTACGTGTAAGCGAGTATCGGAACTGCGAAGGCAAGGGTGGTAACGATGTTGTGGTGTTCTTGGGCGCTTCAGGGTACTTAGATGCCGCCACGTCAAAGATGGCGGCGGCATCAGATGGATGTACACCAACACGTCACAAGTCTGAATCGGCCATGAGAGGCTGAGCGAGCCATGTACATATATAACTCGTGTAAAAGAATAGAATACTGAGCAAAACTACAGCAGCTTCTTTGGGTCCAGTCTCAAGGTCAAAAGCGCTCCCAACTTATCACAGACCGGGTGATGCGCCTCTCCCTTACGGCCAACAGAGAATTGGGATGTTTTCTAGACCACGGGGTTTCCTGGCTCCCTGGGACTATGGCCATGTGAGTCAGCTTGGCGTCGCAAGCGACAAAACAAGGTGATGACAATAATCCATGCCCACTATTAGGGCTAGACGATCGATGAGTTAGCAGCGCCTGCTGTTTCCTTAGGCGCCGCAACACTATCTTTAACCGAAAGATAACATACTGTATGGGCTAGGATAAAGTAAAGTGCTCATTGGTGTGTTCTAAACGTCCGGCTTTTGTACCACATAGTCTATTGGTTCAAATCCCCTACTCGGTTTCGCACAGTTGCATTGATCGGCCACGGAACCTATTGTGTAGAAACCAGCGCTACGGCACTTTAGGGGATAGAGGGAGAGTCATCTCCAGCACTTTTTCAGAGACAACTAGGTCAGAGAAAATTGATGTGTACCTTGAAGATCGTCACCTGAGCATATATATCCTTATTCTTAACCCAATTCATTCATACTTATACTTTACAATGCAATTTAGTGTCTTCTTACTATTATACACGGGTTATGACTTCGCATCACCGCAGTATATTATCTGCCTACATCAATACGTTGCCTGAAATAGACTCTACATTACATATACGACTCGGAGGCTACTTGACTCAAGGGCAGCATGCAAAGGGTTTCTAGGTTTTGCCAGAACAGGCTCACAGAATACTGGACGTAATAGATTCTAGTGGTATGGTATGAGAAAGGTAACTGAAGAAAAGGGGTACCCATCGGCCGGTGTCCCCTTCGCTCACTTAGTGTCTCGGGGCTTTTATATCACATGAGATATGAAGACAAAACGTCACCGGAGGTCACAAATAACAGGTCTATGTTCTCTTGAATTAAACTATAAGAGATGATGAGCCCCGAGACAGAACATACACAAGCTGGATAACAACTGGTACCAGCCCGATACAGCCTCTGTTCATCTTGATGAAGCAGAGACCGATAGATCCCTCCATGCTGTCGTCGAGAAAACACCGTATATTGGTGTCTATGCTCCCCTCGACCAAAATATCTACATTTCTACAATCGATTCATGTTAACTTGTTCCATTATCATGAAAAATATCGGAGAATAAATCATGGGGCCGGTCAATACGTCGACTCTTCTGAGCATGTCAGAAACACCCTTGGCGTGGCTACCAGCTTCTCGGGACTGCACTTTTCACTAGCCTGGCTCTAATTGCCGACCGAACTGAGCTGATAAAAGGTGTCTAGTTGTCCGCACAGCAATCAGGAACCCGCCGCAATGGTACATGATGTCAGTCGCATTCAGCGGCTCAGGCGGAAGTAGGCGGCTATTCCTCCCTGCTCTGCGCCGCACCCCACCTACTTCTCACTTGGCCAAGTCTGGATTCCCCATGCATGATCGGAACCCAACGCAATATCCCCTGTTTACCTCTTATGTGTGTAAAGTAGATCCTCCGGCAGGTATTGATCGGCTGGATTATAGATCAAATAGCCCCGCTCCAACAGTTGAGGGCTTTTTTCCCCCAAGGATATGTGAGTACATATTTCTACTTTGTTCAGGACCTGAGGCTCCGAGCTAAATATCCATATTGGCAATAAGTTTTCGTTTCGATACTCTCTTCTTCTTCTTTCTTCTTTGTTTTTTTTTTTTTTTTTTCTCTTTCGATTTGTACTAAGGTTATACTCTCTTCTTCCACTTTACACTTTAATATCCTGCTTATCTAACGAATCTCTTATCCCTCCTCAGATTAGCATCACAAAACGGCAGTTCCTACAAAATGGACGCTCCACGTTTTGCCCCGAAGCAGGCCATGCCCTTCAGCCAGAAGATGTTCGAGATCATCGGCGCCGACGAGACCTCACGATAGCCAAGTTCGAGATGACTCTCCTTCCTCCCTTCCCAGACGACGCCATCGTCCACGACGCCGCCTGCGGTCTCGGCCCCGTCTCCGAGGCCCTGCTCGCCACCTCGCCGCCCTTTAGCATCCAGATCAAGGCCACCGACCTCGTCCCCGGCATGGTGCAGCTCTACAACATCATCAGCGCCCGCCAGTGGCCGTACACGGCCACCGTCATGGACGCGCAGAACCTGGACTTCCCGGACGCCACCTTCACGCACGTCTTCCTGTCCTTCGGCCTGCCCATCCTCGACGACCCCGTCCGGGCCGCCCGGGAGATGTACCGCACGCTCCGGCCCGGCGGCACGGCCGTCACGGCGTTCTGGCTGCAGATCCCGCAGGGCGAGTGCGCGGGGGAGACCCGCCGCGCCGTCTATGGTCCCGACGCCCGGCTGGCCGTCGAGCCCAAGCCCCAGCACAAGGACCGCGACTACATCCGGAGCCTGCTGGTTCAGGGCGGGTTCCGGTTCGAGGACGTGCGGCTGCACGAGAAGTCGGCGTTCCTGCCCGTCCAGAACCTCGACGAGTTCGCCCTGGCCATTTGGTCGGCCATCGGTGTCCCGCCAGGGGGCTGGACGCAGAACGATGAGGACACGTGGGATGCGGCCGTGGCCAAGTACAAGGAGCTCCTGCAGAAGAAGAGCGGCTTCAGTGTGGACGGGCAGGGCAACATTACGCTCGAGGCTATTGCGCAGGTTGCCATTGTTCGGAAGCCTGGCGAGTAGCTTCGCGGGCCTTCTACATCATGGTAACCGTCTATCGGATCAGATTCGTAGCCACTTTGCCATATGAGTTCCCCCCAGGAGCACGTAATGGTTCCCACGTCGTTCTCGAATGCATACGGACCCAGTTCTTAAGCTCACGGCCCGAGCCGGTGACTACACCTTGGGATGAAGAGACGGCGTGACGATTGGCCATCACTCTCTTGGTCGTCTGAACAACGCCAGGTCGCGACGACGCATGCTAGATAGATTGCGAGTCTAGAATATACATCTTAGGCAAATTTCTGCAGCGGACTTGTTGAATCGAAGTTAATTGACTCACAAGCTCCCCGGAAATAATAGAACCCCAAGCCATGCAGGCTGCTTTAGGAACTGCAGCTGACAGAGGTGGCCCTAATGACCGATGGCCAAGCCTTATTCATGTTCCAGGGATTTATTCAGTTGCCTAGTCGAGCAATCAGAACCCTGACGAATGCCACCGGGTCACATTCTCAAAGTTGTCAGATCAAGGTTAGAATAAGCTTAAGTCCTGACCCGCCCGCAGTTGCGGAGATTTCCATTGCTTGCATAAAGGTTGTTGAATGGGCAGGCCGTTGGATCCACTCCGAACGGTGATATTTCGTATGCGTCTTTTCAGGGGTTCCGGGATATTCGGAAGAAGCAGGAGGGCTCGGCGGCCTAATTGGTGGTCAGTGGAAGAACCAGGTAGTTTCTGGGAGCTACGGGGTCCTATCCAACCGAAGCTGTTTGTTCGCTACATCGCAATATGGCTGGTTAGCTATATGGGTTGGCTGTAGATAGGTTGTCAGATTTGCTTATGGTGTTGTAACACCAAATGGGTGGGGTCCAGATGCCCCTTTGCGGATTTCGGGTTTGAAATCCGAACTCCGGGTAAAGAGTGAGCATCAGCAAGGGTTGCCTTACATCAGCTTTCATGATTGCACCTTTTGCTTTGCTCATTCAGGAACAAAACTCATATTGAAATAAACATCGTCAAGACCAGCAGTTGCAACTCAGGTAAATACTATCCTTACTCGAACTCGCCAATGGAACCGGTGTCATCTTCCGGGTCACAATCCGAGGCATCCGTGCCCTACGGACAAGCATGTGCGACATGCTCCCAAGCCAAGCAAAAGTGCGTCAGTCGCGGCGGTGGAAAGTGTCTGAGGTCAGTCTCGTTATTCTTCATCTGTAACAGTCAAATGGTCCAGATACTGAGACGTGCAACTCCAGATGTCACCGGCGCGGTTTGGACTGCCGTCCCTCGGCCAGTAGTAGGGTGAGGAAACATGGCACTAGACAAGTTTCAGCCCTTCGAGCATCGGGAATCGAAGGCAAACTTGACGACCTAGTGTCACTACTGAGAGCCCAAAATGCAATCCCTCAGACTGCGCCTGGCAATCTTGTATTACCAATGGAATCACGCTCAGAAGTAGCCACGTCTGTTCCTATTCCGTACAGCGGCAGTGCTTCTAGAAGCCATAGGTCCAGTACCCCATCAGCTAACAGCCATGTCTCCTCCGATGGTGACTCATTCCGGTTTCACGAGGCAGCTCAATCCGACTCATGTGGTAGGTTATCACCCGGAATCGTGTTGTCGCCTACGAACATCGAGCTTTTGTTTCGTTTAGACGCTTTCATCTGTGCTAGCTGTGTACAAAACGCTGATCCCTAGATAGACTCGTCACCTCCGTCAAACGATGACGGACTGCATCAGTCCCATGCTGATGAGATACTAGAGACATTTCGCACTCATTGTCTCCAGCGCTTCCCGTTTGTTTATGTTGCTCCCACATTCAGTGCGCAGGATATGCAGCGTCATAGGCCGTTCCTCTGGATGAACATCCAGGCCATATGCACCAAGTCGCCCCTGCAGTGCGAGCTGCTCGGACGACAGATACGCGAGTACCTCGCCAGGAAGCTCTTCGTCGAGCTTGAGAGGGACTTGGACTTGCTACAAGGCCTCTTAGCCTACCTCAGCTGGTATGATATATGCATAATACTGTTCCACTGGCCTTTACTGGGGGCTGAACATATCATTCAGGACGCAGTATCACTTTGTCGGTAAACCATTCCTTCTGCGATTCGCGGGGACCGTAAACGCACTGGTCTTCGACTTACAGCTTGCGGAACCTCCTAAGAGTGCAGGAGACGCGCTTCGTACCAACAACAATCCAGCCCATCTATTTGGATACCAACCGCCAGTTTCTACGGAACGCACCAATGAAGAACGACGAGCAATCTTGGCCGCGTTCATCGTTTCCTCAATGTAAGTTAGTTACCTGAGATATACTCTTTCACATCCAGCCAAAGGGATATTCACGAATGGTTGTCTGTAGCATTTCCAGTTTTCGGAAGGCTGACGTCGTTCGTTGGACGCCACATGTGGATGACTGTATAAGCAGCCTAGCGACGACTCCAGAACATTATGGAGACGAGGTTCTGGCTGCAATCGCCCAGATACGGAAGTTTGTGGAAGAGGTAGCTCAAGTCACGGTGAGTCCTTCTTATAGAAAGTTTCGGGGGGTATTTGGCATTTATACGACAGTACAAACCCTCCTGGCAATCTCTCAGATATTGCTCATATATGCCCAGTCACTGACCTGGACTCTTTACTAGTGGAAACGGACAGAACATGAGAGGTCAAGCTTCGCAGTTCTGTCTTACAAGTCTCTCCGCAACCGGTTCGAACTGCTCAAATCTAGCTTGCAACCTCGGGTTCTCTCGGAAGGTACGGCTTTCATGCTGACCCGACTCTGTCCGATCCCACCACTAAGTCTCTTTCTTTGGCAGAAACTATACAACTTCACTTACACGATGCGAACCTGCAAGCCAGTGAAGTATTCATAATGCATGGTGGTGCAACAGTCGCAACTTCAGCTCCTCATTTACCTGAGCATGTGCCGTCGATTGCCACGCGTATAGAGAGCCTGAATATCTGCGTCGAAGAAGTGAATGCCATCATCGGGATCTATTTCCGTTCTACGCCCCAGGAGCACGCGGGACTACCCTTCGCTCTACATTTATGTTTCGGGCATGCTATGCAGGTTCTTTTCACTTTAAACACCCTCGACGATCCAGACCTGGACCACGAGACCGTCTTGAGGTGCGGTGCGCTGGATGCGAGCCAAGTCCTCCGACAGGCGCTGGATATAATGGAGCGAGCAGCGTCCGAGACGGAGCCTACAGAGGAACGACAACGACCAAATCATTTTCGAAGGAGCGCAGAGACGGTGCGTGCCAGCATCTATAAGTGGGATGCGGCGTTAAAAAGAACCAGGGGCACCACAACCCTCGCTGCGGGCTCTCAAAACACCGCCGGCTCTCAAAACACCGCCGGGCTGGCCCCCGGCGCCGGAACTGCCAGTCATGTTGATGCAGCCGTACAGTTATACGACCCGGTACTCACGGAAGAGTCGGACTGGCTGGCTGAGCTTTTCACCTTTTAGAGCGGCTGCGGAGCACCATCCGGGTGGTATATGACTTGAGCCGCGCATAAGTGGAAGACGAGTACCAATCAAGATGTATTTTGAGAATGTTGCTGGAGACTTTGCACTGTTTTGTTGGTAACAATCCACTCATTGGATGGAAAATTCCAGGTGCAAATACCGATCTTATCTGATATTTGTGAAACAATGCATAACCCCTTTACGAGTTTTAAAGGGTTGTAACTTGTGGCTGCACCATGGCCCTGCCGAGTGCAAATGGGTCGAGTAAGAGGTCTGGTTGACGTGCCAAGATGCTCTAGCGCCCAGCATCAGTGCCCACGTGGAACGAAATCGAAGCCATTGAGTTTGCATATCCTCGGGCCGCCTTTGAGTGCATGTTCCCTTGCAGCTCAAGCCGTCGGGTGAAATAGGACGGTAGCACCCTGACGGGAAGGAGCCCCTTTTTGCAGTCACCAATCCGCAATCACCATAGCTTATTTGCTCGCCCGTCACACTCTTAATTGTATACCGTCCAGTACTAAGCGGCTGACGCACCCTTTTAATGTTTCACATAAATTCTTGACCCGAAGCGAATGTAAACAAGCAGGCCCGAAATACTCAAACTGCAACCTTGCTTTGAGGTAACCTGCTCTTTGTGAGTCTTTTGTTTCTGCCGGGAAACCTTGGTATGAATCGAAAAAAAAAAGAGAGAAAGAAAGATAGAATTACAGCTCACATGATTGGTCTTATGTACTACCTCACGATTCGCCTTACAAACTGCTTGGGTTATCATAAAGATCCTCAAAGTCGAGCAGCGGACATCGACGATTGAGAAGGTGAGTGGAGGTGATTTAAAACCGCAAAGTTCGAAAAGTTCCACCTGCGCGCATATTCTTTCCACCCTTATTGCGTTTGTACCTTCTTGTTTGGCCCCCGATCCCATTTCCTAGCTGTCATGGAATAGAGATATCGCCATCGATGATAGCCCTGGCTGCTGATCCTGCCGCGATCGCACACAGCAACTTCGCAGTGACATGCTTAAATACAGCTTCTATTCTCCTGGCAAAATGGCTTTTATTGCTTGTATCATCATCCAACCATCGGGTGATCATTAAATCGAGAATAATATATCCCCATAAGCTTTCTCCCCTATCAATCATGCGCAAGGCACTCAAACTCAAGATGGCCTTCGCGAAAGCGAAGGCGCTACTCCCCTGTCAGGTGAAGGGGGCTACGGCAAGGAAGCCGCCCAAGACCCGGTCCCGACAGGAAGACCTGTCCAGCCGCAGAAATGCCATGCCGGGCCGCCGAGATGCCGCAGCGCCAGGAACGGGCGATACCAGCGCAGCAGCGCGACCGAAACCGCCGCCGTGCTGCGATACGGGAGCCATCCCTGAAAAGGGGCCACCGGAGCGGCCGGCGGACGGCGACGCGAGCGAAGCCCTGCCAGAAGATTCCCGCACCTTCCCTCAGTTCCTCAAACTGCCGCCCGAGCTGCGCCTGATGATCCAGGACATGGTGGCCGAGGACGACGCGAGCAAAGCCCTGCCAGAAGATTCCCGCACCTTCCCCCAGTTCCCCGAACTGCCGCCCGAGCTGCGCGCGATGATCTGGCACATGGCGGCCGAGGACCAGGCGCTGGAAGTCGTCCTCGGCCAAAGGTGCCGCTGCACTGGCCAGCCCGGCGAGTTGCAGTTTCTCGCCAAACGCGAGCCCCTCCGGGCGCGGCTCGCCCTGCTGCACGCGTGCCGCGAGTCGCGCGGGGAGCTGGCGCCCCTCTACGACGCGTTTGAATACAATAAGACGGGTATGGTGGAGGCGCCGGGCGACCTGTTCTTGCAGCCCGGTCCCGCCGGGTCGGGCAAGCCGGAGCTGAGCTGGACGGTGGATCATCGCTACGTGCCCTCTCCACCGATGCCCTGGCATTACAAACACCCCCACATGCTCGTGGACTGCAGGCGGGACACCTTCAGGGGAGTGCTGACTTGGCAATGCGCCGGTTATTGGGTCCCCAAATGCCATGTAGAGAGATGTGCATTTAAGAGGCCAGAGATAGATGTGCCTTTGGGTAGAGATATACAATATGTCAGGCAACGAACTAGCAAAATTGATTTTGAGATGATTGAAATTCCCCCACAAGAAGAGTCAGGAGTCGTCGGCGCGCCCTTAATTGCTGATACTGGTGTGAGGACTGATTCACTCGTGGCAGATTTTGACCCAACAAGGAGACAGACACTGCAATATCAACGATATAGACAATAGAGGTCATTAACCAAACAGTTGCCCGCAGAACGGACAATTTCGAAATACTCGTCGTTATGAAGACATCGTGACGACCTGGAAACTAATGATCAGCATCATGCTTGATTCGCTTCTTGCTATGTGTATGAAGGCGATCCCTGTCTCTCGGTAATGGGGTTTTATATTCGTTGTGCTGATGATTCCAGTCTTTAGTAGTAGCACCTTTGCGCAGCAATGCTCTTCATTCTCACCTCTTCTCGGCCGTTTCCCCCGCTGTTTCCCCTAATTGTACACGAATCCGAGCTCGCTTCCCAGGTAGGTGCCGTCCATAAACGGTATAGCAAATTTCAAGTCCTTTCTTCTATCCGGATCCTCCCTGCTGGGGAGGCCACTGGCCGTTTTGGGGCGCATTTTGCCCTTGTAGTTGGCTCTGTAGTGCCGCGAGGAATGCGGGATTGAAGTATGCAGCATTCTGCGCATTCTGAGCCTGTGGCTGCTGCTGTTGCTGTTGGAACTGAGGGGGTGGCGGGGGAACAAAGTTCTGTGGCATACCCTGTGGCCAAGTGGGGAACGGGTACGGTGCGGCAGCCGCTGATTGCTGGCCACCGGCGCCCCCGAAGAACTGGGGTAGTGTTGGAGGATAGGCTCCTTGAGCAAACTGCGGCGGGGGAGGAGGGGCACCAAAGTTCGGGAATTGTTGCGGTGATGCCTGCGGCTCCTGGCCGTACGACCTCGATGCCGGTCCCGACTCGCCGCGGTGATACCCACGGCCGCCACGCCCACCTCGGTCGTGGGGACGGCCGCGCCCTCGGCCTCTGTGATCGCCTCGGCCGCCACGAAGTCCGCCGGATCCGTGGGTGAATGGCGCTCCACCAGCAGGTGCAGCGCCTGAGCCGAAACCGGCCGGCCGGGCCAATGGTCTATAAGGGCCGTCGTCGTCTTCCTCGTCATCATACTTCAAGGAACCGGGATCGGCCGCTGCATGTGAAGAGCCATCATGGTACGCGCCGCGACCCCCGCGCTTCCCGGGTGGGCCATTGGCGGTGTCCTTCTTGTTGGGATTGCGCGCTCTCTTCTTCTCCTTCAGTTCCCTCTTGTAAGCCTGTTCCTTCTCGTCGTCTGAGAATTCCATCTCGTCTTCAGCTACCTCTTCGTCATGCCAATTGCTTGCGTCTGTGCCCTTCATGGCCTTCAGGGGTCCTGTTTCGACAAACGTGGAATGCTCAGGAATGAAGAACACTTTAGACCCAACGGAGATGCCGAAAGCTTTGATCTCTTCCTCGTTAGTGAAGCTAGCTGTGTAGCGAGGCTCGCGTACACTTCCGATAATGTTGTCCATGGCGGCAATGACCACCCTGTCCTCGTTGCACAGAACCGAACCCGTCTCCAGCGCGCGATACTCGCCAGTGGCGCTGGACTTGACAACAATGACGTTATCAACAATGTGCTCGACATGACCTAGCTCCTCCATCTTGGTTTCAGGCGTGATGGTGACATCAGGCTTCGGTATCACCTCTTCCGGGATTTCGTTCTTGGTCCGAAGTTGGCCACTGGCGGCGCCTCCTTTGCCACGGCCCTCGCCATCGTCATCTGATTCGGCCTCCATGAGAATGCGGGCCATGGCCTCGGGGTTCATTAGCGGCTCTCCGTCATCATCCGAATCATCATCTGAATCATCAGAGCTGCTGGAGTCGGACGAAGATTCGTACGGCGAAGAATCCTCTTCCCATTCCGGTTGGTCCCCTTCCTCCTGCGTTGCCACTCCGTCCGCCGAAGGGACCTGGGCAGCGTCACCCTGGTCAAGCATTACCGTGTTCTGCTCAGTGGCTGTGGGTTGTGGCTCTGATGGTGCGCTGGCGTCCACGGGAGCGGCGAATGAACCTAACTGGGCCTCTAAACTCTGGAGTAGAGAAGGCGGGCTTGGAGGCGACTCGACAGCCATTGACGTGGCATCATCCTTTTCAGTCGTGGTTTCAGCCGAGTCAATTTCCATAGCTGCGGGTGCCTCTTCTGGGCCGGATTGCTGCTTTGTCATATCATGGTTGCTGGGCAGGGGCTGCTTCTCGTTGGGTTCAGTGGTGCTTGGCCCAGCGACCACCTGATCTTGGGCCGGGGCTTGAGTTTGCTGTTGTTGCTGTACTGGTGGTGACAGCGTTGAAAGCCCAGGAATCTGGAAGAATGGCGAGCCCATGGTGAACGACCTCGTTGACCGACTTTGAGTGAATCGACTTATGAAATCTTGAGAAGCTAGTGTTTTTTCACAACTGGCGCAAGACGCCAACGGTTGTAAGACCTCGAAAAGGTCTGCTGCACACACCAGTTGAACCTGTGGGCAGGACAGAGAATGTATAGTCAAATTGTTGATATATCGACTTGACTGCGATATTGATGCCAACCCGATCTGAAAGAGGAATGATGCAAAGAAGGGTATCGCAGTGTGAGTGAGCCAACCAAGCGGTAGAGATTTGTTATGAAGGTCCAGGTCAAGAAAAAAACATACAGTGGGGCCAGCATCGTTGGTGCCAAAATTTAGACTCCGGGATGCTGCTAGCGCCGGCTGATAAGCCCCGTGCAGCAGCTGCGCAGGTATGGGGCCTGTCGCCTGTGGGCACTTCGGTGCACCCGGCCGTCGTTCTCTTGCGTCTCTGCTCGTTAGAAGCTCGGCGGCGGCTTTGTTCATCAACTGATTGATGTCAGCCCACTTCAGACTCAACGAGATGCCGACATGGGAATGTCTTCGTTGCGAGCAGCAGCACACAAGCCCAGATTATGTGTTAAACCTGTCAACGTGGCAGAACGCTGTGTCGCAAACAAGCTGGTCCAACCAAAGGATCTCCACTGCTGTTCCGTGAAGAGCAGTGCACTGTGGCAGACTGGTCCTTGCCGTATGTGAAAACCATCAAGATTGATAAGTCGTTCTGGGGTAGTGCCTGCCATCCATCTGTCTTGGGTTTTCTGAATCAGATCAGTCAATCATTGACCAATCAACAGTCTGGCATTTTTGCTGGGGCGGGTACAGTCGAGGTACCACCAGAGAGCTCCAGCTTCACGTCATGATTGCTCGGGTGCACTAAAAAAGACCCTTGTGAGCCTCACCAAAATTCCCAGAGCTCAGCTGTGTGGTGCCGCAGCTGAAAGGTGACAACTTCAATCCCACCAGAACCACCAGCACCCCTTCGCCAGCCATTGCACCACATTGCAATCCGACACCATGGCGCCGCCGGCAGGAGAAGCAGAACACCGGGAATTTGTCCACCCTACGGCAAGCCATGCGAAGAAGAAGTAGGTTGCCGCTGTCGCTCTTACGATCAACGTGTCGATTGCCCCGCTAACGAATGCTTCAACACCTAGGCGCCCCTCGGCATTCGCCATGGAACCCATCACGGCCTTCTACATTTTCCTTGGTGCCAACATGATCAGCGCCCTCTGCGCTCCCATTCAAGACTGCGACGAGACCTTCAACTACTGGGAACCCACCCACTACCTGTCCCACGGCTACGGTCTCCAGACCTGGGAGTACTCGCCCGACTTTGCCATCCGAAGCTGGCTCTACG
This sequence comes from Arthrinium phaeospermum, assembly GCA_006503535.1. NCBI lineage: Eukaryota > Fungi > Ascomycota > Sordariomycetes > Amphisphaeriales > Apiosporaceae > Arthrinium > Arthrinium phaeospermum. The sequence continues at coordinate 1,920,497 of QYRS01000002.1, read as the reverse complement.
TCAGCCTGCACGCCATTGTCGGCAACATCAGACGTCTCTTGCCCCAGTCAACCAAGCTGGGCGAGTTCTACTTTGTTCGATATGTCTTGGCCTTCGCATGCGCACTATGCCAGGTCTTGCTGTTCCGAGTCATCAGCTTCACGCTCAATGCCCGAATCGGCCTCTTCTTCCTGATCGCAACCGTCATTTCCCCTGGCAACTTCCATTCGGCCACGGCATACCTGCCATCCAGCTTCGCCATGTACATGTCGTTACTGGGAGCAGCAGCTTTCATGAACTGGCGGGGCGGCTTGAGGACGTCCCAGGGAATATTCTGGTTCGCCGTTGGTGGTGTTGTAGGGTGGCCATTTGCTGCTGCCCTTTGCGCCCCCTTCCTCCTCGAGGAGGCGATTTTCGCATTGATGAGCGATAAGGAGCGGTTCTTTGAGGCTTTCATTCGCGTCGGTCGCGGTGCTGTGGCCACCATCCTCCTACTCCTCGGAGAAGGGAGTGTCAACTGGTTCTTCTATCGCAAGTTCGAGATCGCGTCGTGGAACATTGTCATGTACAACTTGTTCTCCTCGACCGGCGGCCCCGATCTATACGGAACGGAACCATGGACCTTCTACTTCCGAAACTTGGCCATCAACTTCAACGTCTGGTTTGTTCTTGCGCTTCTTGCCATGCCGCTGTTTCTTCTCCAAAAGGTGTTCTCCACCCGCCACCATGGCTTCCAGTCAGGAATGCGCACCATCATCTTCCTCATGCCTTTCTACATGTGGCTGGCTATCTTCACTTTGCAGCCTCACAAGGAGGAACGCTTCATGTACCCTGCTTATCCGTTTTTGACTCTCAACGCTGCCCTGGCATTGCACATTATCCTCAACGCCTTCGGGCACACGGATCCCAATTCTCTGATTGGGCGCATCCCTGCACGTCTTAAGCTGTTCGCCGTCACCTTAACTATGTTCTTGTCATTGGATCTTGGTGTGGCGCGCATAGTCGGGCTGTATACCGCATACTCGGCACCCTTGAAGCTGTACACGCCTCTGGGTGCAGGTGTGTCTGGGCAGCAGGGAGTTGGTGGCCAGGGTGATTTCGTCTGCTTAGGGAAGGAGTGGTATCGATTCCCCAGCTCGTACTTTCTCCCGCGCGATATGCATGCCAAGTTCATCCGGTCCGAGTTCCGCGGTCTGCTGCCAGGCGAGTTCTCGGAGGCCCGCGTTGGCTTTGGGTTCTTTGGTGGGACTTGGCTTCCTACGAACGGCATGAACGACCGCAACGAGGAAGACATGGGCAAATATATCGATGTCCGACAATGCTCTTTCCTGGTCGATACGCAGTACCCCGAACGTGGTGGACCGCTCCCGCCTAACGAGCCCGACTACGTGGCCGACGAGGAGAATTGGGACGTGGTCAAGTGTGTTCCGTTCCTCGATGCCGAGAAGACGCATTGGCTTGCGCGAGTCCTCTGGGTGCCGGACACCAGTCTTGTTCCAGAGCGGTTCCAAAGACACTGGGGCCAGCATTGTTTGCTGCAGAAGAGGAAGCACTGAAGGGGGCGCACGTTAGCTAATAGCTATTATGGTTATTATGCCAGGCGCCATTTTTACTGATGTGTATAGTGATACCTTACTCTAAGTTCAAATAGGAACAATTTTGATTTCTCAAAAATGAAACATTATTCAAGAGAATGTCTACGACCACTTGACACGCCGAGGTCTATACCTGTTGCTGCGCGCATTTCCATATTTGTGAATTTTTGTCCGGCACTAACCATTCAAGGAACATTGTGTAGCATGTCTCAGCTATCATTGCTCTATTGGCCCTATATCAACCTGAATGTTGTCAAAGCGGCCCATGTCAAAACCCTCTCGTGGGTTTCAAGAATAGACTCGGCCACTCGAGCTCAAGCTCGTGTACCAATAACTCAAGGGCAGTACAGATAGGAATAGTGTGGCGGATCGCATCGCGTGTGCGATGATTCAATACGTCTTTCAGCTCCCCGTGCTGAGCCGCGAGACCTGGCACAGACTCTTTCGGCAGCGCACCTCTGACGTCGGATTGGTGTCGTGTTCTGGGCGGCGCATACAGATATCATGGCTAGCAACGTCGCCCGGGATCGTGTTTGTGCTCTCCGACAAATGGCCAATAACCGCACGCGGTCAAGGCGCAATTGCCTTTAGTGCAACCATGCCCCGAATCAGGAGGCTGCGGGCTTCTTTGCCGACCGGGTATTGGCCTGTTGGTTGGGGTGCAGAAGAACTCCGGCATCAAAAGACGAGAGCGATAGGAGGCTCAGTTTCTCGCGGTTGCTGAGGCTCTCGAATCTGGCATTTGGGGTTGTCTGGGGCTGGGATGGGACAGGGCTGTCGTCGCACAGCTTGGGCCAGCCGTTCTCGTCCATCTCTGGGTCCTTGCCGCGCTGGAGCTTTCCTTTCGCGACGAGGCCGTCGAGGACTTCGTACACGGCCCAAAGGGTTGACAGGGTTGGCGGGTCGCTGGGGACTCGCTGCTTGTGGTGTTCGCCGGACTGGGATGTCACAGACTGCGAGTGTGAGGCGATGAGCTTGTCGAATGAACCGACGAAGCTATCGGGATCGTTTCTGCTTCGTTTCGGGGGTCGTACGGCGTGGGCCGTCTTCTCGGCCGTGTCAGCGCCAGACGTCTTCTCGGACGTGCCAGCGCGGCGCTTGGTACCCCTTTTGGGGGTCGTCGGCTCGGGCTCCCGAGGCGGAGGCTCCTTCAACTGCACGGCTATCTCATGAACTTGGTCCACTTCCTTGCGCAGCATATCCCGTGCGCTCTCGGCAGCCTCGAGCCTGGACCGTGCCTGACGCAATGCCGCTTCTGAAGCGTCTGCTTCCGCCTGGACCCCTTCTGGAACCGGGCGGCCGTCCTCCGTGAATCGTTTGAGGATGGAATCCCAACCGACCGACTCATGTTCGGCCTTCTTGTCAGCGAGGTCGAGCTTGGCCATCTTGACTTCGTGGGTTACCGGTTCAATGTCGTTCTTCAGTCTCGAGACCAGCTCTTCAAGGCTATACCTGGTTAGCGTGTCGTGGATTCTGGTACAATCTCTCACTTCATACCTGATGACTTCGATGTGCGAGCAAGTGACTATACCTGTAAAAGAGGCCATATTGCTACATGAGCACTTGGTGGTGTCAGCTGCGTCATCCATGCTGTGAGACTGTACACAGGTAGAAAGGTATGGAAGGCGATGTAGAAAGTGAGACGTTGCGAGAACAGTTTGATATTGGAGAAGTCGCGAAGCAGCTGTGGTCTCAAGGTCATTCTTTATCATTCACTTGTACGAGTTTTCGGTTGCCTGGGCAGTCCAGTTGTTGGAAGGGTGATGAAGACCCTTTCGAGTCATAATAGAAGCCTGGAAATGTTTTACTCTAAGCCTGAGGACAAACATGATCGCAATGGGAACCCTCAGTTGAGCTCAAGAATGAGTACTTTCGATTGTGTTATGGTGCCTCTCCTGCGCATATGGGGAACAAAGACTGTGGCTCAAAAGAAACAAGGGGTAACCGTATAACTTTTTTCTTAATAGTATTAACTGATTTCTGCCATGTTCTTATATAATTCTCTACGTATTCTATTTTGAGATTCATGTTTCAGGATTCGGATATTAATTTTCAACTGATTGATGATGCCTTATGGGTTTTCTAGAGCGGCATCAGCGCGAGGATCTGTCGCTTTCGCGTTCAGCATGGTCGCGGCGTGACGCTGCGGCTCATGCTGAGGAGCCAGTACTGTGATGAAAACACCCGAAGTTCCTAAGCATTTCTAATGTGGTTGCCAGGGCCGTTGCGCGATCCTATTCTGTGCCTCGGGCTTATTGCATTTGGATATCATGAAACGACGGGATAGGGGAGCGAGCCGTGGTGGGCGCCAAATGGTCCGGTTGCCCAAGGCACCACCCACCCAGCGAGCCAGCGCGACCTCTGCCCAACAGCACAGCAGCCGCATGATATATGTAAGTGTCCAATCTGAAAACTTGGGACTCCTACGTCAGTAGCCACGTGGGAAGTTGGGGCAAGACGACCGCACCGGCCGCCCATGAGTCAGTACCCCATTATCGCTGCAGCGCTCTGATCGCAAAACGTGGAGATGGCGACCCGCAGCAAAAGTCGGAAAAGGGGAGCAGAATGCGACCACAGTCCTTTCCTCTACGTGTCAGGTGCCTCGCGCGCGCCGTTCAAAAGATATCGGCGGGTTCGAAAGACGCACGCCCAGATGCTGCTCTCGGACACCAAGACGGTACCACCGGAGAGCCACCAACGACTGCCATGCCCCCCCGTGCGGGGGGTCAACCGAAGGCATCGGGCCTAAGCCAAAATCGGCTGCGTGGTTCAGGACCACTCGACTGGGAGATCGTCAAAAGAAAGACGGTTGTTCTCACCCTGGCCGACATAGGATGCATTCTCGAGGACCGAACTGATCATATAATGTACTCTATTCGGGTCAGAGGTGACGCCTTGGCCAACTGCAAACGCCCATTGGGTAGCAAACCCGACGAGGACGAAAGGCCAGAATGACGGGAATTTCGACTGCGATCCGGGGTCCTTCCAACCCACGCCCTTCAACCCGGGCACCAATACCTATGCTGCTGGTCGAGGATATCATACCTACTTGAGAGGCGTCGAGGTTGGACTAGACCGCTTCTCTAGTGCCGTGTCATCGTCGAATCAAATTTCTCAACCTCGCAGTTTGCGTGTTTGGGCACCGTCCTTATTCTTGCATGACGCCGTTTTCGGATCGCGTTTGGTGACAAGTGCTTGGCTACGAGATCGAGAAAACTTTTCTCTATCTTATGGAGAAGGCGGGACGGGGGGGCCTCAAGAGCCGAGCGTGCATGTTCAAGCAGCAGCAACGCGGGCCGCGCACGCGTAAGCCAGAGCAGTTTGTCCAAAAACATAGAGACCCGAGGTAGCGGTGTGAAGTGCAGCTTTTCTTATTTCAACGAGGACGAGAACACTTACAAGCGCCCGCATCCGCGTACGGTACATACAGTATTGCTTTTCTGGCTGCTTACTCCGTAAACATGCCGCACTCACGATGCCTTGGCGAAGCGGGCCAGGTGGATTAGGAACCCGCGGATCAGCAATCCGCAGATATGATGGAGCGGGACGCTTGCTTGGGCGGCACGAGCGGGACGCACAGCCACAAACGCGCAATGCGAAACGGCCGTCATCTCTTTTTTGCCGGGCTTCGCAGAATCGGGCTCGAAGGTGGTGGGTGGTCTGCTTCTGTTGATTTGTAGAACAAACCGCGTACAAGCAAGCATGAGGCATGTCTAGAATAGAAACACGCAGTCGTCTCTGAAAGGAGGTAAATGGGGGAACCATGCATAAGCCAGCCCGGTGCCCCGGGACGGGTCGGGAATGCTCTGCAGAAGATTCTTAACAATGCGATCGATGATTGCACAACGTCATCGCAATACCAAAGATACATTGCGCAATGCTGTTGGGTGCTGGTTGCTGCCCGTCGAATGATCATCGTCAGCACTGCGCGTGGTGTTCACACCGAAAACTACGGACCAACCAGCACAAAATGCTGCACTCCCTGACCATCTTTAATACTGATCGGCCTTAACCCAATTGCAGGGTTGACGACAAGGGAGGGAGGGACCTGGCTTTAGGCGCTGTTCTGGGCTAGCTCGATGGCGATTGTTGCTCAAGGCGATAAGCTGTCAAGTTTCAACAGGAGAACCTGGGGCGAGGTCGTCTGATTGCCCTGATGCAAACGCGACTCGCGCGTTGAAACGAAACAAAAGAAGAAAAAAAACCCCTACTTAGTTAAAATCTTGGGACGAACTCGATCGGAGCAAACAAACACATGCACAGTTGGAACATCAATGTTGTTATTGGACACAGCATCTGATTGAACCGATCCACCGCTGCAGGTGGACGGTGGCTTGGGCTTTCACCACTGGGCGCCAGAATACGAATCTGTCGCAAGCCTCGAGCTTCAGGTTTTTCTTTGCGGCCAGTTGCTTGTGCCTCTGCCTCTGCTTCTGCTTCTGGAAGAAGCCCAGTGAAGTCAATGGCCAGGTCGCCTGCTCCTCTGCTCCTGTCGGCCACCGGGCACCCCCTCCTTGTGAAAGCGCAGGGGCAGTCTAGGGGTACCTCGAACCCTTACCAAAATTAGCCAACTATTTTAGTATCTGTGATGGGATGGCATGACGAGACTCATTTCGGCTAAGCTGCTGCAGCGCTGCACGGTCGGCCAATCAAAGGGCTCGTGTTCCTGAATAGTGGCGTCCTTCGTTCCTGGCTAGCGCATTTTCAGTCGGAGCCAGCGCTGGGCAGCCTGCAGTCCAGGGTTTGGCCAAGGGAGAGGGAGGGATTGGTCGGGCGCTACGAAGCAGCGGCCCTGTTTGGGTCTTCTGTTCGCCTTCCTCACCGTTCGCCTAGCTTGTTTGCACAATCTCGAAGGTTTGCGGCAGGAGTTGGAGGGTCCGAGGACATTGACACAGAGACTTTTATGTCATCCTCTGTGTTGCCTTTTGATGTGTCTCGCTCGCGTGCTGCGTGTCTTGTGTGTGTGTTGTCTTCAAATTGACAGCTGCTCTGCCGAAGACTTTGTGAGCTTGGCCCTCGGGGAAATAAATCAATCGGGTGCACGTGGTCATGTGCCCCCCAGTCAATTGATTGAATGCGCCAGCGCCTGCTTTGAATATTGTGATGTGTGTACGGAGTATTAGGTATGTGATTGCGTACCTAATGGCTTCCCTGACAGCGACGGGCCCTCCAGAAAAAGTAAACAACAAATGGCAGACATGTTCCGCAAATTGTACGCCATTTTCATTAACCCTACCTACCTGGCTAAGAGCTTGCTTAAAAAATGTTTTGCATCGATTGATTCTGCCTCTTGACAGTTCTCACAGATCCTATTTAGCATAAGCAGGAGCATGACAGGACCCAAATTGGACAAAATGCCTCTCGCTCTGGATGGCAGAGGGCAGCATAACCAATACCACGCTGATGGCCCGAAATTGTCCAAGGATGCAGGTCAGCCAAAATTGTATGGAGATGTTCGTGATCTTCGAATGTTCCCCTCCAGCTTGAGCCACTCAGAGCCGATCCTGCCAGATGGTGGCTCCGCACACAGACCTCCGCCATACTGCTATTGGCTAGCGTCTGTTGGTAACTGAGCGCGGCCGATCCCTGCACCCTGTCGGTTCCTGGGCCTTGTACCCTCATTAGCTGCAGGTGGGAGGTCCAGTAGGTCCAGTAGGCTCAGTAGGTCCAGGTAGTTGTACCGGGGCCCCATATCGTATGCACTCGGGCAGACAGGCCTGGGCATACACACACGCTCTCTCCAGGAAAACGAACGACCACTTCTCTTTTCCCGTCCCCTCTCCCGCCTTTTTCCTTCTTTTCCCTTACTCCGTCAAGTCGTTGCGACCCTACGGCCTCTCCTCCCTACCCAGAGAACTTCGGTGTGTGACCTCACTATCACGACCAATTCTCGTTCCATTCTTTCCCTCCCCCTCCTCGCGACTCAACACCACAACACGCCTATCAAAACAAACGACGTCGTCCACCTCCGAGGTTTCGAACTCATTCCTTAATTTCACCAAACACAAACGCCTTGCTGGTCAGCACGATTCAATTCACTGCTTAACCCAGACTCCTCAAGCGCGTAATATCCGCTCGTTTCACCTCGACACCCGGATCCGAACTGAATAGCAGCTTGTCCCGCTACTTGACGTGCCATATTCACGACGACGCTCTTGAGCGCATTACATTCATTGACCAAGTTTGATTGCGACGGTCAACAACTCGCAATCGACTTACTCACAAGGAGGACCCGTACGACACACACGGCTACCGACACATATCACGCGCCCCCTCGATGCAGTGAAGCGCGCGCACTATAAAACAACTAACCATCGTGCGCGCCTGTGTAATTCTCGGGTCATAATTCAACCTTAATACGACCCCAGTGCAACATATCGCCGATACACATATTACCGAGTAGCAAGTAATTCAAAATGCCTAGCCATCACCAGCATCTCCACCGGCGGTCGGTGGGCGAGACATGGGAAGTTATCAAGAAGGATATCCAGCACATGGCAAACGACTTGACGAAAAAGTCGACCGACCAAGCGCAACATGAAATCAGAGCGCCCCTCCCTTCGACGGTTTTCAAGACGGTGTATAAGACGATGGAGCCGACCTTTACGGGAGAAATTGGTGGCTACGTAACGATGAACTCGGGCAGCGAGGGCAGCCAGACAATCGCAGTGGCGCCAGCACCTACTTCGGATCTCTCTCACCCCAAGGCCCAGGGCGTGTCAACCAAGGGTGCGGGAGTGTTGCCAGAATCGCTTGTACCTTCTTCCGATGGTGCCTTCAGCGACCGCACCGGTTTGGCTATCGAGACCGCCCCTACCACGGCCAGAAACCAAGCGAGCAACACCCTCGAGCCTACCGCCAACACTGTCGCCACTCCGGCGTCTTCATCCTCCGCCGCGGCAGAGTCTTCCAGCGAGGGCGGTGGCGCCGCAGCAAAGGCAGGAATCGCCATTGGTGTCCTTGCCGGTCTACTAATTGTTGGTCTGGCCGTCTTCTTCCTTTTCAGCAGACGCAGAAAGCAGATGGAGAAGGAGCGCGCGGCAGCAGAAGCCGAGAAGAGCCGTCCTCCCATGGGCGGCGCGGCAGTTGCGGCAGCGGCAGCTCATAACCGCCAAGCGTCGGTTCACTCGACACACACTACCCGCACTACAGCTACTGCTCCCCGCCTGAGCCTGCGCCCCGTCACCCAATTCCTCCCCGAATTCGGTGAGCGACGTTCCAGCAAGGGTGCTGCTATGGCCCTTGCACTAGGACCTGCACCCTCCAACTCCCAGGCCAACCGCCAGATTGGCCAAAGCCCCTGGGAACGCCCGATGACAAGCCAGAGCAACAGCCAAGAGAACCCCTTTGGCGACCACGCAGAGCATTACGACGGAGCCCCGCGGACTGCAACCATGGAGCAGCCTCACAACCCATTCGATGACGTGCCTGAGCACGTTGTTGGAGTGGCTCAGACGACCGATGCGCCTCGACAAGCCCCTAACGGTATGGCTGCTGCCGCCGCCGCCGCCGCCGCTGCCGGTGGTGCCGCCGCCGGAGCCGGTATTGCCCGTAAACAGTCCGTCCGCAAGGATGTTCCTCAGCCGCTTGACCTGACCCGGGCCAACGAGGCACCTCTTCCCCTTCCGTCTCTCGTTTCCCAACCAAGCCCCACTGGTACCGAATTCAGCTTCACCTCTGTTGCTCCAGGTCAGTCCCCCGGACCCTCCCAGAGTGCAAACGCCATTGCCGCTGCGGGAGGTCCGCCTCACTCGACTGTGCACCGTGTCCAGCTGGATTTCAAGCCTTCCCTGGAGGACGAGATGGAGCTCAGAGCCGGTCAGCTTGTCAGACTCCTGCACGAATACGATGACGGTTGGGCTCTCTGCATCCGCCTAGACCGCTCTCAACAAGGTGTTGTCCCGCGTACCTGTTTGTCCACTCGCCCTGTCAAGCCCCGCCCTGCCGGTGGTCCTCCCGGAGCCCGCAATGGCCCGCCTGTCAACCCGAACCGTGGTCCCGGAGGCCCTCCCCGCGGACAACGGCCGATGACTCCTCAGGGTGGCCGTCCTCAGTCGCCTGCTATGATGCGTCCTCAGTCGCCCGCCATGATGCGTCCTCAGTCCCCGGCCATGACGGGCCGCCCGCAATCGCCCGCCATGCGACACCCTCAATCTCCAGCGATGCGTGGGCCTCAGTCTCCCGGCGGTCCCATGAACGGTAGACCTGCCTCTCCTGGAGGCCGTCCTATGAGCCCGGCTGGCGCACGAGGACAGTCTCCTGGGCCTCGGCAGCGAAACAACAGTGAAAGCGGCCAAAGCTCACGGCGCATGACTCCGCCGGGCCCTAGCCCTCTTCAGCAGCAACAGCAGCAACCGCCGAGACCTATTGGCAGGAAACCGGTGCCCGGCCAGGCATACTAGCGTGTAAGAGACACAGACGGCTTATAGACTTCATTCGGCGTATTCTACAATGGTATCGAATTACTTCCTTTGGGTCCGCTAGACTTGAGCGTCTTGCGCTTCCGGTCTTCAATTGGCCCTTCACGACTTCCTGACGAATCTCAACCCCCATTTCCTTGAAAAACAAAAACTTTTTCTCGACACTCGCTTGCGACACGTTCATTGTTGTTTTTTGCGTATTTCACTTGCTTTTGACTGCGGATACTTTGGTGTCACCCCTGCGTTTTTTTTCCGCTGCGCAGATCAGCGTTGACATGTTCGAATACCCCGATTGTACGCGGTCTTTTCCTGTGCCTCTCAGAGCTGAGCAATCTGGTACTTTCTTGTCAAACTTCTGGTTTTGAACGGTGCGGAAGTTTAATGATGCCCAAAACATCTTGCCAGGCTTGCTTTACTACTGCTTGCTGGTAGTTTGGGGATCCTCTTTATTCTAATTTTCTCTGTGTGGCTTGGGGTGGTTACCCCCGGCGCACCTGGTTCTGGTTCGTGTTCCTCAGGACACCAGAACATTGACAATGCCTCATGTTCTCCCTTGGGGCACTCCACAGTGTCGCTGGGATGAATCCAGTGGCGGCTTGGGCGGTGGACAGGAGGGTTCCGTCGTCTCGGTAGGATTGTGGTTGACGGTTTCGGAGCGGCAATCGGGGGCGATAGGCAGGCCCACTGTATTATCGATGGGGAAGAGGGAAGTGGACAGGGGCCATCCGCCGCCGGGCGATGACGGCTAGTTCGTTGGTTGGGGAGATACGATACTTCAGATGCTGTGTAGATAGGTGGTTGAAAGAAGCTGAAGCAATCTAGTGATGCTCTTGTGTGCGTCCAGTAACATCAACAGTACTACGACTTGACTTTTTATTGAGTGAACGTGACTGCAGTTTGACTCTTCTCGTTGCTCCGAACGGAATAAACTGTACTTTGGTCCTTTCCCATTGACAGCTCCTACGATTATTCCACTACAGCCCATTACGACAGGGAACTCAACAATTTGAAGTGACATTTGAGGTGGTGACCATTGAACTGGGATAATAGTTTCGCGGTCTGTCGGACTTGACCGACAGACAAGATATTCTCATAGGGGACGCACATGGGCATGGCGGAAAGACCCGTACCACGACTTGCCGGCCGTCGCAGATCAAGCAATTTGACCTTACTCGTTCCGGAAACTCGATGCACCCCAAGAGATGGAGCGTTGGTAGATCATGCCTGATGAGGCCACGCTTGGGAACATCCACTCCTCGGACGACACTCGTTATTGCTGAGTGGAGGTGGGGACAAGGAGTCGACGGTTTAGACGACATGAACTGTCTGTGTCTAACGGTCAAATTTCTGAAGGGGGTTAGACCCGTGACGCATATACTGGCTGTGGACAAGGAGAATCCTATCCACCCGGCCCTGGTTGATGAGATCGGCGTTCAAAGACGTGGACTGGCAACTGGCATCATTGGGCAACGGAGGACTGCATCTCCTGAACTCATCAGGGAAGACGGACCCCGTTCATGATTTTCACCAACCGGCGCAGACTGCATTGGCGTGTATAATGCATCGTATGTATGGTGCCGGTTGCGAGGGGTTCTAGGCGATATATCTCCCTATCGTTAGCAGCTAGTGTGCCACCACTAGAGTGACGTTATACGTCTTTCGGAGGGGGTATGATATGCGCAATGTGGCGCGCAATGTGAAAGTTGAGATTCTGCTGGGCATGATCGGGGAGGAAAGAGGAAGGCAAACGTAGCGAGATTGCTAGATGACACCATGAACAGCGTCCACAGCCATATGGGGGAGATGATAGTCAATTCTCTCTGGGCTTCAGTAGATATATACGAATCAAGAGCCATTCCCACGGCCCCAACGCGCTGCTTTCTTCTCGAAAATGACAGTAGTCTTCATCACACGTAAACCTCCCTCTCCGCATCCGAGCACCGCGGCCGCGACAGGTTGAGCGGCAGCCCCCGCAGGTCCTTCTTCTCCCCGACCGCCACCAGCAGCTCCTTGCAGTCCAGCTCCAGCATCTCGGCCATCTCGCCGTAGCCGCGCCGCCGCAGCGCCGCCGCCGCCTCGACGATGCGCGCGCAGAACAGGGCCGTCTCGCCCGCCTCGAGCTCCAGGATGCCCACCATCAGCATCGCCGACGCGTACGCCCGGAAGACGATGACGAGCGGCTCGCCGGGCCCCTCGACGTCCTCCATCTGCGCGACGCACCGGCCCAGCAGGTCCTCCGCCATGGAGCGCGCGCAGCAGCCCGACGTCTCGTCCTCCTCTTCTTCCGCTCGCTCCTGCAGCACGTAGAAGACGTGGTACAGGAAGTCGAAGAGGATGCCGATGGCGACGGCCGACTCGGGCCCCAGGTCCTCCTCGGCCCGCCCCAGCGCCTTGCGGTACTGGGCGACGAAGTTCTTGCCCGAGGCCGCGGAGCCGCGCTGGTACCAGGCCAGCGTGTTCCAGGTCATCAGGATGGTGGGGTGGTCGTGGCCGAGCATCTCCTCGAGGGTGCGCGCGCTGGCCCGCATGCCGCTGTTGAGGGCGTGCGTCACGACGGCGTCGCTGCACTCGCCCTCGAGGAAGGACCGGCTGAAGCGCAGGATCCGCGACACCGGGTGCGACGACACCGTCGTGCCCCGGAAGTTGTTCTCCGTCGCGTCGCACAGGAACGTGATGAGGGCCCGGAGCAGGTCGAAATTGTCGTCGTGGACTGTGGATAACGAAGTGGTGTACCGGGTTAGTTGAGACAGGTCTCATAGCGCACAGATGGAGTAGGGCAGGTGGCCACACTTACCCATGACACAGATGTCGTACGCCTTGCGCCACAGCAGCCAAAACTCGTACAGCATCAGGGGATGCAGGGTGGTCACGCCCTTCTTGAGCATCTCGCAGAAGGCGTGGATAGTCTCGTAGGCCTCGCGGACGCAGCCAATCTTCATGAGATGCAGGGTCCACAGGATGGTGGTCTCGGACTCGGTGAAGTCGAAGCGGTCGTGGTCGGCGCGCACCTGCTTGGTGCCCAGCGCCTCGGCCACCCAGCCCTGGCCCTCGAATTGCGACCGCACGTACGCCCGCGACGTCACCAGCGGCAGCTCCTGGAAGGCTAGATTATCTGGCAAGTTCAGCCAGCGTGGGGCCATCGACGCCGAAGCCACCGCCGGGTTCATGTGCGTCATCAGCCGCCCGCGGCGATGGCCCCGCGTCACTAGGGAGGACTCATCCGCGTTGGCGGCACATGCAGAGGCAGAAGCAGCAGCGGCGGCGGCCCGGGCCCGACTGGGGTTCTTTCGGGAGATGTTCTTGAACCAGCCCCAGCGCTTGAAGCGCGTCTTGAACATCTTCGTACTGCCAGTAGACCAGCCATCAATTAGCACAAGTAGTCAAGGCGTAGAAAGGCGCGCGCGCCAAGTTTGGTTCCATTATTTGGCAAGTACTTACGTGGCTGGGAACAAGTAGGCGGCCTTCATCATCTGCTGGACCTCCTGTAGGGTCCGCCCTTCGACCATGTACAGCTGGTACAGAGTCGCCTTGTAGGCGTCCCATTCATCCTCGCTGTACTGGCTGATGCGGCCCACGCCGCGATGGGCGCGAGGGCACTCGGCCTGCTTGTTCCGCCTCGGCCGCTTGGGCGTCGATCGCCCGGCCTCGCCTGCAGGCGGCTGCAAGAGGCTCTGTGAGGCTGCATAATCGTGCTGACGGTTAGCATATTGGAGACCAATCAAACAGGTCAACGGTGCCGCAAGATCGAGGCACGTGTGATATTGGGTTACCTTGTCCATTCGGTAGAATAGGCTCAACTATTGCGGTAATCCCTCCGGGAGGGCTGTAACACTCAGCTTTCGGTACTAGATCGAAGCCTAAGGCAGATCGGATCAGCTTTCCATTGTCCATGGAACGTATGTCTGCAAGGATCAAGATGCCTGCGGCAAAAGTTGCGGTCGGCTTTGCATACGGTGATAGATGTTCGGACCATAGCTCCCTGACCTTTCGCGCAACGCTTGCTCTGCATTGCTGGCATCGTCGCCATAACTGGCAGGGTCGCTATCTCGTGTGAAAAGGAGGGCCGAATCCATTGCCAGAAGGATAGAACGGAGAATAATAGGCGCACTATTGTCTGGCAAGCTTATCTTGGGCGCGTAAGTCGATAAGAATAGAATTGGGCACTTTGCTGCATGAACGCCGCACTAACCAACAAGAACAGAGGAGGAGTGAGATGTCCCATGGCCATGGGACCGGTGCTCGACTTAAACAAACAACAGTCAGCACGCTCTCTGTGCGCGCGGATCATATATTAAACGCTCTGGGACGCAACTTGCTTCCGCGGAGACACCATTGCACGTAACCAAATACCGAGCCTGCACGCACGTCAGCAATTGGGCGACCCAGGGCGGGGAGGCAGGGGTGCGAATGCAACGGAAGGGAAATGAATGGCCAACCCATATGCAGATCCCAAAGGGGGGTTCAATGCATCCTTCGCGTAACAGTGCCTCCAGTAGAAACCAATCTCTACTACATATACGGCAAAGGCACACTCATGATGATGTGTACGATACGCCAATACGCCCTCATGCCCATCCTTTGAGCCGGAGTTGGCAGCAGTAGCAGCAAGAGCTCGCGCTGTTCAATCAGTTCAGGGCTGACTAAGGGGCTGCGAACCGCTGCTGGTTCCCGCTGCCCCAGACCTCCAACAGCAACGTACGATGCCAATCAGACGACGCAGATGCAAGCCCGCGGGTCGCTAGTGGGTAAAACTATCGACGATAAGTGCTCACGACGCAAGCAAGCGTCCCCGGCGGCTGTCAACGAAAAGATTTTGTGACCACACATGCTTGACCGGTTCGTAGATCACCATGGCAGTGGACAGATTTCGTATCAGCAATACATGTCATACATGACCCGGCTTCTTGGCCCAACCCCGCAGAACATGGTTGCGGGCGGGTGATCGACTCCCACAGGTGGTAGACAAGGTACCAATGAGAGATCGTGGAGTGGCTCGTCACGTCCAATTACGGCCCGACTTTGGTTCGCTCGCCCTCTGAGATGATTTGGTCTTCCCACGACCTACATAGTCGCTCGATATCTACACACAGAAACCTTTATAGCGAGAGTTCTGTCGATCGCCATCGAATCTGGACACGAACCAGCCCGGCGCAGCAGAGGCTTTGGAAAACCATGTTTCATTTGGGTTGCCATCTTAGTCATTGACTGCTGCCGCGCTGTCACACACTATCCTCCAACCGTGGTGGAAACTCACCCGTAGTTGGTCGGCGACCTCTATGCGACCGATCTTGCGATTGTAGCGTTCCAGTTCGCCCAGCGCCCGAACGGTATGGCGTGCATCCGGACCAACCGTCTTGAGACACGCGTCATATCGTGCTTGGTACGACTCCAGCGCTTCTTCTTCCAGTCCCAGACTCTCCATCGCCTGCGCCCTCAGATACCAGTACACGGTTTGCGTCCAGATGTCATAGTCCCCCGGCGAGGCCTCGATCCGCCTCCCAATGTCCTCGAGCAGCTCGGCGGCTTCGGTATCGAGACCTGCCTCGACGTAAATAGTGACTAATTCGACCTTCGCCCACATGACATAGTCCAACGTCCAGTATTTGACGTCAGCAGCCATGTCGTCCACCATCTGCTCGATGCCGTTCTTTGCCGACATCATCGATATTCCGCCGAACCGATGCAGACTGCGGATCAGCTCGAGTTTATGCACAGCAAGCTCTTTGTGGCGCGTCCCTAGCCGCTGCTTTAGGGATTCCCACCAAGCCTGGAGAATCGTCCAAAGGTAGGGTCGGATCGCCAGGACGCCGAGGGTGTTGATATGGTGCCATATACGGCTAATTGGATGCGTTTTCCCCAGGATTATGGGGAACAGACTGGCTGAGTAGCGCACAAAGGAGGCGCCGAGCTCGGGCCCGGCTTGCAGCATGTAAAAGGCCACGATCAACGTCTTGAGGAGCATTTCCGGGGGCTGTTCCGTCTGGATGATGGACTGGTACTGCTGAAAACATATTTGCACCATCCGAAAGCCGGCCTCGGTATCGCCCCGCAGAACCACCTCCCTGGCGACGCCAGCTTGATTGGTCCAGAGCCCCAACTTGGGTCCTAGCTCCATTCCCCAGTCATTGGAGGCATTCCAGGCTCGGGTTTCGAACCGTTCACTTGTCCAGTCCAGGATGCATCGCGCACATTCCTCGGGTAAGCGTAGCACGTCCGGCGTCCGCACGGGGAGTGGCACCTGCGGTGGTGAGTTGGCGCGGTGAACCAACCTTGCCGCCGCTGACTGCATATTTGATAAGCGTGTAGCAGCAGCGGCAGACGCTTCGGCTACGAGGTCATCTTCTTCATTGCTCGACGATGATGACGAGGGGGATGCCGATAGTCGCTTTGCGAGCGGTAGCACTTTGATGGGGCCGGTGCGGATGATGCTCTTTCCGACTGCGACGGGATTTCTGGGAGGTCCGATAAAGCCGCGCTTAGCTAGCACCTGGCGAGCATCGCGCGGCTTGCGGTGGCCCACTTTGCGCACATCGTGATATTGGCTTTGGATGCCTTCCTCGTTGAAGCTGTAGTTGCAGATCGACGTTGTTGGTCTTAGTCATTCGAGAAGGATCAGATGTAGGTAGGTGCCCGCGAACGAGCGGCGCAGACTCACGTGTCCGAGGCCTCGGGGTTCATTTGCATGCTCATGTTCATATCTGCCCGAGGAGCGTTCGATTGGGCCCCCTTGCCCGTTCAACAACCCCTGCCGGCCTTCTGGCTCTGTGTGATTGATGTGCTGTTGGGGATGGTCCGACAATGCGAGGACCGGCGTACTGGAAGATGTCAATTACTAATTGGGACTTTCTGTATCCTGTCAAAGGCGGGCGATGACTGGTATCATTTGATGATGATTAATTGGGAGGATGGGAAGGATAACCCATCCTAGGTTAGGTAAGCGAGACGGAAAGCGGACTTTTGAAGAATTGTGTCGCTCTTTCCTCACTCAGCTCTCCCGCTTCCCTCCCCTGTTCGTTCGCCTCCGCCTCCATGTCTCTGGGCCTTACCCATCCACCAGCCTTCTGGGTCCTGACCACCAAGATGCTGACTGCTTGACGCCCTTCCTCCTTCCAATCGGTCAGACATTAGCTCCTGAAAATCACTACCTTTTATCGTTCTTCGTCGCCAAATTGCCGGCGATTGGTCCGGCTCATGTGGGAGTGGTGGCCGTGGTGCGTTTGGAGCTGAAGGGAGGGTCCGCATATTTTGTTATGCATTCCCATTGATGGAAGCTTGTCCGCAAATAGAACGTGGCCCACAATCTAGCGGGCAGCGGGCAGCGGGTGTCAAAGCCCAGACTCCTCTTCCACCCCATGATGTCACAAAAATCGTTTGTTGAATTGGCAGATGTTTCAACACAGGTTATCATAAAGGCATCGAATATATTAGATACAACCGTAGAGTAACTCTCGCCTTCGCAGTCCATACAGAAGACCTTATGGGTCGCAAATATGAGGTCCACCACAACTCTACATATCGACGTTGCCGGATAGAGACATGTCAGCGCCAAGAGAGGACATAACATGTTCTTGTGGGGAGAACCGGCCCAGACTGAAGGCCGAGTTCTTATGCTGCATACGACGCAATTGTCATATCTTTATTGATCCTTTGATTAACTCACAATCGTCAGAGCGGGCTCCAGTCATGTGTTGCAGTGAAGATCTCACCATTTGTGGCCTCCCTGTTGCGTTGCATATCCTGTATCCAAGTACGTAGGTGAAAGAGTTCGCGATCTTCTATCGAGGGCCATGTATGTTCAGATCTCCCACAAAAGTCTGCCAGCAATGTAATTCGTCCACCCACAATGATTCTCATCAATGCATTACGGTTATTACTCTCTGACAAGACAAACGGCCCAGAAAAAAATGCCGTAGATTATCGCCGGGTCGTTTTGTGCAGTCGTCGTGCGGTTTGAGTGTGCGGTTGGACGAAGCTCGCTAGGATCAAAACGGGCATCGGCAGACCTCAAGATTCATCAAGGCGTCAGGCTATGCCGAGTTTGTCCCTGCTGCATACCAGGGGCCGCCCCTTGCCATCTCAGGATTGCGAGCCATCAAACCTCGAATCCGCTGGCCGAGACGCTCCCGACCTCGAAACTTGGTGTAGATCTCAGTCACAGACCGCGGGCAGGTTAGCATCGAATGCGGTAATGGTCGCGTTGGCGGGGCCCTTAATTCCTGGCCGCTAAGGATATTTCCGAACTCGCTGGCCCCATAATGCCCAGGGCCCCCAGCTGCCACCGCGTCTCGTCCCACCCCCGCAAACGTCTAATGTTTTTTCCTCTCAAGAAACCGCTGTGATCACTAACTCTATGATGTTTAGGCGCATACCATCGTGCTACCTCGTACAATTGGACTGCTGCTATTTGGCACATCCGCGGCAAGCCGACATCTGAAGTGGAGGAAGATCCGAGTTGATCATACGAGACACCATCATCTCGTCCGGATAGATCCCCGGGCACCGCCCCAGTCTTGCCCACGCGGAGGTCCCACTGGACCATATAACTCACTATATCAAAGACCCCAAGACACCAATCACTACAGCTGCATTTTCTGGAAACGATGCAAGCCCCTCCTCCCACAACGTGACGGTAGTTGTTGGCTGACAAGACGCCTCACTGAGTCGTTCGTTTGCCTGCCCGAAACCTAACAGCGTACGGGAACTCAATTGCTGGCCTGGCCGCCGCACACGTGGAGTTCGAGGCCGCCGAGAGCGTACCCCGCAGCGAACAAGAAACCACCCAAAACCAAAACCAGACCCAAGCGGGAACCTTAGGCGAGTAGGCGAGCGACTCTGGACGATTTGAAGCATAAAGGCCGGCCATTTAGGTTGGGGGGTTGGCTGCTAGCAGCCCGGGACGCGGATGGCCCAGGTGGCTGATGCAGCGCATCGATGCGGTGGGCGAACTCTCGATCGTCCAATGGTGTGGCTAGAGTGGTGCGCGACAGGGATCCCTCTCGCCATCACTCAGCAGCAGTGACGACACGACTCTTCAACCCAAAACCTTGAATCCCTCTCCTCGACATGAGGCTTGCTTACACGCACGCTTCCAAAACGTAATGAGGAGTGCCGACCCCTCTTCGGCCCTGTATCATAAATAGGCAGAGGGGGGAGCTTGGGAGGGTCTGAATTGATTTGTCTATCACTCTTGTGTCTCTTGAGCTTCTGACGTATCAGGATATTTCAAGATAAACTATACGCAACCTCACCCACTCACTACGCCAGCGCATCTCTAGTTCACCGTTACTAGTACCATCTTCATCATGGAGGAAGTCCTCAGGAAGACCACGGCCACGGCTACGGCTTCGCCGACCAGTTTCCCCACTGTCACGCCGGACCTTCCGACTTTCTACTTCACTGATGTCGCCAGTGATACCGGCAAGCGGACGCTATGGTAAGTCAACTAGTGTACATTCTACCATCGGACCCCTAAACTCATTCTGTATCCAGGGTCGTCACCGTCTTCATGGCCCTGTCGTCGCTCGCCTTTTATGGAATGGCCATGAGAGTCCCAGTTGTAAGTCTAGTCCACGAGTTCGGGACGCAACATGGCTAGTGTCTGCCGACTGACTTTTGGCAGCAAAAACGCCTGTTCCATGTCTTGACTGCTTTCATCACGACCATTGCCTTCATCTCGTACTTCGCCATGGCCTCTGGTGACGGTATCAACTTCCATGTCTACAAGGAGAAGACCACCAAGCACCACACCGCCGTGGAGGTCTACTCGCGCCAGGTCTACTGGGCCCGATACGTTGATGTAAGTTGTGACCCCGAGACTTTCCTTGAACGAATACCCAAGGAACATGCTAACCAATCTCCACAGTGGTCTTTGACTACCCCCCTATTGTTGGCGGACCTGGCCTTCCTTGCTGGCCTGAACGGCGCCAGCATGCTGGTTGCTATCTTCGCTGATGTCATCATGGTTCTCACTGGTCTCTTTGCCGCTTTTGGCAACAGCGATGGCCAGAAGTGGGGATACTACACCATGGGCTGCGCCGCGTACCTGGTCATCGTCTACCAGCTCGCCATCAACGGGCGCACCGCCATCTCCAACAAGGACACCAAGACCAAGACCTTCTTCACCATGATTGCGGGCTACACCCTGCTTCTCTGGACTGCTTACCCCATGTGAGTCGATCCACTTATATAGACGTGATGAGAGTTCAAATTGCTGACCATGGTTTTAGTGTCTGGGGCATTGGTGACGGAGCTCGCTTGATGAACGTCGATGCTGAGGTCGTCTGCTACGCCATCCTCGACGTACTGGCCAAACCCATCTTCGGTTTCTGGCTCCTGACTACGCACGACAAGATCTCTCGCAACACCGCCTCCATCGAGGGCTTCTGGGCCTATGGCCTCACCCAGGAGGGGGCCATCCGAGTCGGAGATGGTGCTTAATGTAAAGCGATGATCACTGCCGAGGCATGCCACTCTTCCGTTAACAATACACGGCTGGGTGCCACACGAAATTACAGCTCCTCTCGCAAGAGGCCTTGCTGAAGCCGCTGCTCAACTTTGTGGGCTGTTCGGGGCGTTTCGAATTCTGTCGACGCTGTTCATGGTACCGGGGTGTTCAACTGGCATTGATTGTGCGAAATCCAGATTG
Source organism: Arthrinium phaeospermum (assembly GCA_006503535.1). Lineage (NCBI taxonomy): Eukaryota > Fungi > Ascomycota > Sordariomycetes > Amphisphaeriales > Apiosporaceae > Arthrinium > Arthrinium phaeospermum. Next base: position 1,899,858 of record QYRS01000002.1, on the reverse strand, counting down.
ATCACATGCGTTTGGTGCTGCTATTCGATGGTTCTTGTATGATTAACGGTTACAGTCGTTCCATAATAATCCGAAGCGTTAGCAATCCATTATTTTGTATCAACCTGTGCTATCATTACTTCATGACCGTATGCTGAAAGGCTTCATGTCAATACGCTTTCGTCAATCCAACTCAAGTCGTCTGGCTCCCCTTCCCATCCCATGAACACTTCCCGCGGGCTGGCGTACGGTTCCACGCTCTTGTTATCCAATACCGTCGTGACATTACTTGCCGCCATGGCCCCCTCGTCGTAGCCGGGCCCCTGGTTTCGGTAGACGGCCTCCAAGGTCGTCGCGCTGTCAAACCGCGGGGCGGTGTCCTGCCACTTGATGTAGCCTGCGGGCAGGATGCTCGCATCAAGGTACGAGTCGAGGAAGACGCTCCGATGCAGCGCATTCCACGGGCGACCCAGCGGGCACCGGCCCTCGATGGCCGCGGCGACGGTGCTGTTGGCGGCGATGACGCGCGACGACGAGACGTAGACGCCGTACTTGTTGGGGAAGGTCGTGTTTGTACCTGCATCACCTCGTCATTCATCAGCGCCTACAACTAACAGGCAGGGAGAGAGATTTATGGAAGAAATGGAGAGATCAACATACCCTTCCAAGCCGTAATACCGCCCCCACAGTTCCGCAGCGCCAGCGTCGACCGCTCGACCCACGCCGTCCCGAACCCGTACAGGAAGTCGACCTCGCCCGCGACGACGCAGTCGTACAAGTAGGCGCCGCCGCGCTTGCCGACGTAGACGGTGTCCTGGAAGCTGTAGAGGCCGCAGCCGTAGAAGCTGGCGCGCGCGTAGCCGACGCCCAGGGCCAGCGCGGGCCCCACCGACCGCGCGGCCGCCGTGTTGCGCAGGTCCACGTTGTACAGCCGGAAGTCGCGGCTGCCGGCGGGGGTGTCGGCGGGAACGGGGTGTCCCGTGGGCCCCGTGCCTGTCAGGGCGGCTTCCCACGTGGGCGCGACCGTCAGGACGCTGGTCACGGCGTTGTCGACGATCTTACCTGTGCTGTCGCTGTTGGCGGCGGCCCAGATCACCGTCACCTCGTTGGCGTGGTCGGTGTCGGACTGCACATCGGCGTAGGGCGCTGCCGACGAGCTGTTTCGGAAGGGAGCGTTGGTCTGGCCCAGCAGCGTCAGCGGGCCGGGGCGCGTCACGTTGAGCTGCTCGACGTACGTCCCCGGCGCGACGAGGATGGTGTGCGCGGTGTCGTCGTGCGGCAGCGATGCGATGGCGGCCTGGATCGTGGTGAAGTTGGCCTGCGGGCTGTCGGGGCTCACGAAGAGGGTCCCGGCCGGACAGCCTGCCAAGGGACGGCAGGTCTTGCGCTGGCACTCTGCATAGGTTCTGACCGGAGGGCCGAGGGACACGTCGCTAACACTGCGACGCCCACCTATGGTCGGGGCCGATGTTGCGAGCTGGCTCAAGGCCAATGCGGCGAGAGTTGCTGCGCGTTCAAGTTCCCACATTGCAATTTCCTCGGATTGCTGCAGTATGACGGGCGGAACAGCAAGTCGTTACCCTCACGACTTCGGCCCCGGTATATAAACGACACGCATCGCTACTGTCCTATCCCTGATAGTCCTGGGATGGGTACCTGCGGTGTGATCTGTACATAGATCTGTTCCAGGGGTCAAGCATTGTAGACTGCGGGGGATCTGTTGTGGGGGATGTTGGGGTAGACGCGGAGGAAATAAATCCACGAAACACATAGCCTGTAACTGAGGGTCCACTCGACCCCTGGGCATGCGATCAAGAGATTTATTACTGCGCAGGCGAGATCGGTACAATGCGAGCATCGCTTTGAGCGGCCCGACACTCTCAGATAACTACGTGGAAAGTACAGGTAAGGTAAGCCAAAGAAAGTCGGTATGTACAGGCTCAATGCCGGTGCCGGATTGAATGGAGTAAACGGTGATGGTATAGCTAGCATTATGAAAGATATCGAGAGCATGAACGACTGACTTGGGTAATTGGATACCTGCATTTATCAATGTGGCATTACCTTCCTCCATCTATTCGATCCATAGGGTATTATTAAGAACTACTATTATCTGCTCCAATTCAAATGGGAACCAGCACCATCTTCTTCACCAACAGGGCCATCAAGGTCACAAACACGAACCTTCTACCTTACAGAGAATGCAGCTTGGAGTCCTTGGTCATGTGACGGAACTTCTTGCCGAAGGGGATGAAGAGAGCCAGCCCAATGACACAGATTCCGACTGTGATTGCCATGAGAGTGAGCAAGGGGCTCAGGTAGCCTCCAGTCGCAGCCCAGTCATTGAAGAAGAAGATCATTCCAAACTACAGGAGTTACGTTAGTACCGTATTATAAAAGCCAATAATACTGTAAAGACTTACACCAAACGTGTTCTTGACAATAGTGGCCGCGATCATGATCTCTCCCGGCAGCGTCTTGTAGCAGTCGACAGCGTAGGCAATGGCAATGGCAGGGATACCGACGACCTGGATGCCGACCAGCATATAGCCCGCCACGACGGTGGCAGCCCAAGGCCAGCTGCGCTGGTAGCCGACGGCGGTGACGGTCATGCCGACGAGACAGAGGGCGACGTAGGGGATGAGGGCCGGGAGCCGGAACTCGGCCTCGAGGACGCCGCGGTTCCTGCGGGCGCGGCGCAGGGCGATCCAGTCGGAAAAGGGCCCCGCGGTGACGAGGGCGATGGCGGCGCCGACGACGAAGGCGAAGTTGACGAAGCCGATCTGGTCCGGGGTGAAGAGGTAGGGCGGCGGGCCGAACACCTGGGCCTGCGTCAGGTTGAGGGCCAGCAGGCAGTTGGCCGCGAAGCCCATGGCGAAGGCGGCCCAGAGGATGATGGGGAAGGAGAAGATCTGGATGGGCGAGACGATGTCGCGCGTCACCTTGGCCAGGCTGTAGTCGAAGCGCATCCGCGGGATGAGGGAGAACTGCTCCTTGGACGGCCGGCCGACGGGGCGGATCTGCACCGTGCTGGGGGCCCGCGACGGGGACGAGGTCCGGCCCTCGCTGTCCGACGCCTGTCCTTCCTGCTTGTCGTTCTGGTACGCCATGTTGAAGATAGATCCCGCCGGCGATCCCGGGTTGGTTCGCTCGTACTTGGTCTCGGGGTGAGCGACAATGGTCAGGATCCAGCTGACACCCTGCAGGATGGTGCAGACCCAGAACTAGGGAGTAGTTAGTACGGATGTGCCGCATGCGAGACACCACCAGCATCACTTACAAACCATCTCCAGCTAATCTGGGAGGCGATGGCGCCCGAAATGATGGGGCCGATGAACAGACCCATAAAGTAAGCCCAGCTAAGTCCATTGTTAGCACTTTATCTCCCCTGACAGGGTTCTTTGGATACTCACAAGTAAAAGGTCATGCTTCGGCCCCTCTGGTGGACGAACAAGATGTCCGAGATGACCATGGGCATGATGCTCTCGTTAGCCGCCGCGCCGATGCCAGAAATGACGCGGGCACCGATGAAGCTGGAGTAGCTGGTGACGAGCCCCTGCCAGATGTTGGCCAGGATACAGATGAGGCCGCAGATGATGATGACGGGCCGGCGCCCGAAGACGTTGGCGGCCGGCACGATGAGGAAGTTGGCGTAGCCGAGGGTGATGGCGGCGGCGCCGAAGAGCATGTTGACCTGGGGCAGGGTCTTGTGGAACTCGGCCTCGAAGATCTGGGTCATGGGCGCGATGGCCAGGGGCGTCATGATGCTGATGAAGACGAAGACGAACTGGTTGGCGATGATGATGGTCTTCCACGTCGTCGACCAGTTCAGGGGGTCGTCGGAGTTGTTGGAAGGGTGCGGCACCAGGACGAGCTCGTCTTGGGCCAGCTCGCCGTTCTCCTTGAAGACGATCTCGGTGCCGGGGAGGAGGTCATCCTCCCTGTTGGTGGTAGTGGTGGGAGCCATGGGGAACCAATCGTTTGGATGCAACGACCTAGGAACGAGAAGAATTGGACTTGCACGAGTGATCCCTTAGATACATCCTGTCTGGATGGGGCGCCTGCAGATCTTATAGAAGGCATGGCTCTTCATGGAAACACTGTTTCGGTGGTCATGAACGCCACGCCACGTTCGAGATGTCGACCTCGGTACAAGGTTCAGGATTTCATCAACACAAGCCGTTGGCCCAAATCCGTCGATAAGGCTATCCATACTCCCATGCCATTGGGGAAAGAGCCATGTGGTCGTGGCCTGCAGTTCCCCCAGAGAGCTGGGCTACCCCCTGTCACCTTGTGCATGGTGGCGTCGGACATCCGAAGTCAATTTGCATCTGTCCGATCGAAATACTACAAGCCCAGAGGAGCCAGAGTCGAGTGGAGGAGGGATGGACGAGAAGGCGATTTTCTATGGCTCTTCTTCCTTCATCCGAAGTTTTGTTCACGATATCTTTTGGGAGGTTGGTGGGGTTTTGATCGGTTGGGTTCAAATACACTTTGTCGATTTAATCCTTCAGCATCCTAACACCCGCTATCTTCGGGGCCGTTCATGGCAAGTAGGCAGGCGCCACAGGGCAACACGCCGGGTATACGAACGTTTTACAGTGGGGAAGCCCGCTCGGTTGGGTCTCAGATGCACAACTGACAGACTGGCATCCCTTCCAGATTGGCGAAAGTCAAGGGAAATTCAATGAATCCGATTATCAAAGATGGGATCTAGAACCTCGAACCTTGACCGAAATCGAAAGCAGACATTCCTAGCACCCAGTTTATTCTCCAGGTAAGGACGCAGCGCCTAGCTTCAAAGGAGATATTTCTCCGCGCAGCCCTGTTGTCATCCTCCAATTTACCTAAGCTAAGATACCCGACCAACCTACTCCCAACAAGAGTTGATCCCTCAATTATTGGCATGCACATCATTATAGTAATGGATCTAGATCGATCAGAAAACGTCAGCCAAGCCCCCCTCGAAGCGACACCCCCCGCCATAAAAGATAAAGCATCTTACCGTCTGGTCCGAACACCCGGCCGGCGTCTGGTAGGCGTAGGCCCCCGTGTTGATGAAGAGCGCCTGGCCCTGGCACACGAGCCAGGCCGCGACGTTCTGGCGCTGGACCTCGGGCGCGCTCCAGGTGAGGGCGTCGCCCTGGAATTCGAAGGCGCCGAAGGGGTTCTCGGTCGTGTTGAACCACGTCGCCAGCGTGCGCGGCGGCGTCGTGCCCGACGACGACGCGGGCCTCTCCACCCACATGTACAGCGGCGCCTGGCCGTCGCCCGTGTTCTCCACCAGCTGCCCGTCCGCCACGTTGAACTGCCCCGCCGTCGTGTACGACTCGAGCAGCGCCGTCCCCGCCGCGACCGCGGGCTTCGTCTGCAGGTACTTGTGGTAGTTGGGCGCTGCGACGGCGCGGATCCAGTACCAGCCCTTCTGCAGCGTCGTGCCCGGGCCGGCCGCTTGTCGGTCTGCGATCGGGGGGTTGGTCGGCTGCGGCACGCGCGACTTCCGTCCGTAGGGCTCGTCGGGGATCAGTGTCAAGGTCATCTCGGGCGCCGTCAGTGTAAACGGTGGCTCTGACTTGACACCGCGGGCTTGTTCATTCCGGGCGCCATCCTCTGCCACTGAAGATGCGACAAGGAAGGCCAAGATCGTCGACCTGCTAAGGAGCATGTTGGATATGGTTTCCGGACGCTTTCTCCAGATGGTAATTGAATAGTCCAAACACAGTACAAGGTATGGGATTTACAATGAGAGAATTGTAGTAGTTTGCAGACCAGCGTACTTCGATTTGACGAAGATCCGCAGCGGCGCGATATAAGTAGCGCTGCCACAAACAGGGAGGTTCCGACATTGCCATTCTGGGCCAGCGGCGACTCTCCCTCCACGGCCGCGCTTAGCTATTCTCGTAACTGGAGATTGAGAACTACCTTCAATATGTGGCCTGAAGACGGGGAGAAGTTTATTGGTGCCCGTATGCTGTAGTATGAAGTTCAGGCAAACGTTCCACTTTGTTGCAGTGAACCCCAATCGACCAAATCACTCCCAGGTACGGCACTGTGCTCTATTGGCGATACCTAGATGTATTAGCCTGATCTCACAGAGTGCGCACGCATGAGAAACCATCTACCAGACAATATACTTTGATATTCGAAAGCTTTCTATGTCGACTGTGCCATTGGGTCAGTTTACACGCCACATTTCAACACCCGAGTGTCAATCAAGAATGAACAAACACGATCGTAGAGAGGATCCAACACACAACATATGGCGACCGAGTACCGACCTCCCTTTGACAAGACCTCGGCAATCACCGTTCCAAATTGGAATCCAGCTTTATCCTCTAAACATATATAATAATATACTTAGTAATAGTCGCATGACCCAGCATGCGAAACGGGACGACAACAGGCCAACATCCCGCCTCGACGTCGAGCTTTGAAGAGAAGCCTTTTGCCCACACCAATCCCATAGACTCTAGTATAGCTTCACTTTCGAACTAAAACTACACAGTAACGTGCCAACCCTCGGCATCCTCGCGACCGGTGGGCAGAGGCGCATAGAGGTCGCCGTCCAGCCCGGCGTCCCCATACTCAATCGTCCCGCCGGTCCCGCGGGTCCCCAACCCCTCAAACAGCACACCGAGCAGCATGGCGATCATCCGCTCGCCAAACTTGTTGGACGCGGGGCAGAGATGGGGGGCCAGCCCAAAGGGCATGTAGGCGTTTTTCTGGTCTGGCGTCAGCCCCTGGCCCATGCGCGGCAGGAAGAAGTCGTGCGCGTTGTGGCCCCAGATGAAGCTGTCGCGGTGGAAGGACTCGATGTCGACAGCGACGAAGTCGGAACATGCTGCGGAGGTGCTTATGTTGAGAGGAGAGGTGGCTCGGTGGATGCGCTTGGTAGGTGGGTAGAGCCTCAAGGCTTCCTGTGGAGTGACGTTAGTCTATGCTTGTGAGCATCCCCTGACAAGGAGGAGCATCATTCGGGGTGGCAGCTGGCTGGTGCTTACCTTGGATATCATCAACGCGGCAGTTTCCTCTGCGTCTCCTGTACCCAAGTGGCTGGGCAAGTCGCTAAGGATGTCTCTGGCCAACGCCTCCGTGGTGGTCCTGGGCCCATCGGAACCGACACCCCTAAAAGCGATGTGTACGTATGTCAAGAGAACAACCCGCCATAGTGTCTCAAAAGCAGGCAAGATGATGTTGAGCGGGTTGCTCTGTTCTTCGCGACCGGAAAGATCGTACAGCTGTTTGGTGATGGGCAGCATCTGGCGGATCTTGGTTACGAGACGGTCCTGTTCGCGTTGGGATACAGGCCGCGAGGAATCTTTGGACTGCACCCAGAGATGGTTGATGTCGTCAGTGATGCTGCAGACGGCTTGTAGGTCAAGAATCTCCGCTCCCGGAAAAATAAACTGCAAAACCACGCAGAAGCACAGGGTCCGTATGGTTGAAGTCAGGTGCAGCCGCTGGCGTGAGTCTTCGAGGTCATGTCCTGACTCTACCATATGGCGCGCTAGGATATACTGCCCAATCAGCGAGATTTGGCGCCATTCCTCATTGTCAGCGTTGACTCGGTTGATCAACTCCGTGGCATAACGGACAAATCTTTTGTGAACCCAGGGGTCGGTGGTGGTGAAGGCGTTGTTGATGCCAAAGGCGGTAAAGAGGCGCTGGTTGGGTAAAGCTCTGATCACCAACCTTTCCCCGAGAGTGCGAACATTGAAGCGACGAAAGCTGATGATGTCCCTGGCAACGTTGATCCTATGGATTGCGTTGTGGTAGTACAGCTGAAAGAGGACAGTACGATGGTGCTGCGCCAGGAGGAAGATGATGGGAACGAGGAGGATGAGGATCCACATTTTGACTCTGATTGAGGTGAAACGTATAGAATTTGTGGGTGAAGGAACAGATTGTCTTACAATGGAATGCAAAGTCTATGATAGTGCTCGGCAGACGTCAATCTGACTTGGCTTTGTGTAGATATCGGTGTCTCTACTCTGAAAAGAATCCCGAGTCAGCGAGATCAAAGTTATATATTATGTCTCGGATGGCTAGCGGTGCCAGATGTCTATGTGTATATTCTGTTTGTTAGTACACGTTGGGATGCGTTTTTACAAGATATAGTATCCAACGACAGGTCAGTCGTACCTCCATGCGTCGTTCCGTAGCGTCCAGTCCTTGCTAGAAATAGATGACCAAAATGGAAATTTGGCAAACGCTCAGAGCTGATGGCGAGACCATGGTATTTCAGAAGCGATTGAACTGCCCAGGAGATACAGTCAGCCCCAAGTACAGCGCCCATTCCACTTCCAAAGAACAAGGCGGCACTATCTGGGTGGTCAAACACATCCCACTGAGTTGATAGGCTTGAAATCTTGTGTGCATATCCGCGGGTGCTGGCCGGATCGCTGTGCTGCGCTCGAATGGGATGGGAAAGGAGGGGTGAAGCACCCACCCGCTCGCTCTCATGGACAAAATCGGTGTCAAACCCCTGAGTATCTGTTGGAATCAACGGCCTAGGATGTCAAAATCATCACGAAGGGCCGAAAACTCTGCTTCTGCATATGTAGCAAAGCGAGAGAGGTGACAAGGGAGTCTCGCAATCATTTTCAGCAGGCAGCAGCAGTAGCCAGATCAAGCGGATTCAAATCAACGTGAAACCCCAAATACAGTGGAATGTGCTGTCCAGGTCTACCGCCGTTTGCTTGTCCAACGCCAGACGGAAGCCACAGCATGAAGTTCTGCAAGGCTAAGGCGGGAGGCCCACCACCAAGAGCAAGATTGCCCTGGGAAACCCCAACCAGAAGCTCCAATCGGGAGATGACAATCTGGTGGCTGATATCGATTCGTAAAAGCGGATGGTAGGATACTGTGCTGCCGGTAGAGCCTGTCGGAAAGGCGGAAGGGTCATCGAGCAGGTGCTCAGGGGTAACTACTCTGGGTGCCATTCACTGGGTTGGGGTAGTACATGCCATATTGTCTCCCCAACAATGGATATTTTTAAGTACTCATAATGACACAACAATTCGTCCATCAAACCTTTGAAAACATATCTCTGCCCATGAATGGAATCATTCCTTTGTGAGATGGTTGTCCGGCATGGGGACCCCTATTCGGTCGAATAATCACTGTGAAGTATTTGTGGTAGTCGTTGACGAATGGATAACTGTGGTTATTCAATTGTCTTTCTGTTGGCTTCATCATTAAGAGTGATAGTGACGGCCTGATGAATGTCATAGTAGAACACCCTCATGACACTCCAAGATTCAGCACCGACGTGAGGTCGAAATAACACCAGTAGTATGACCGAAAAGCTGTTAACTCAGCTCAAGTTATTGGAACGACTTGACCATAATAACAAAAGGATGCGTCATTCCAGCATAGTATGTTGTCAGGCTGAAAACCACGACGATCAACAAATCCTTCAAGTTCAGTCTTAGTCCCTCGAGACCTATATCATATAAATACAGTGTTCTTACCTCAAGAAGCCTTACCTTACAAAATCCAAGCTGCCTATAGAACACCAAACACCATGACCAAACCCCAGAAACTCAAGATCTCCATTAAACTGGAACTCCCTCTGCCCCTCAAGGCAGAGGATATCCAAAGCGCGCACATTTCGGTACTGCCTATTCCCCACAACACCAGCAGCCGTCCACCCGCGCCCAACCACGCCCCGTCCTTTGTCAATCCCATTGGGGAGTCTGTTTGCCCCTTTCTGGCCAGCGGCAGCGGGGAAGGGTCATGCACTCCCTACACGCACTACCACCAAGGCCCCCTACCCGAAGGCCGCGGCCGCGCCAGCTACCATGACCGCTGCACCGCCAGCGGCTGCGACTACTACGGCCGCTGCCCCAAGAGCAAGAGCCGGAGCCGGTCCGAGTCGCCGCACCCGAGCGTCGCCAGCGGCGCCGCGTCTTCTGAATCCACCTACAAGGGCTGCCCCAGCCCCGACGCGGGAGACGACCAAAATAGTACCAAGGGGTTCGAGACACCTCCGGACAAACAAAGGAGGGAATGACCGGGATTCTGCGGAAATGCTCGCAGAACTGGTCAAGGAAACGTTCAAAGGACCTCACTCGAGTCTTGTTCCGTGGCAAACAACACAGAAACTACTCGACTGCCTGTGAATATTAAATAGGCGATTAGTTAATCAGAACATATTCTCCAAAGACATGTGCTACTGCACCAGTCTGTTCTCGGTAAACGGATGTGAGACATTCTCGATTGTTCCTCTCTTCCCCCCTTTTTGAAAAGTGATGCAGTTTCTACAATGTTCGCAGCTCTAGGAGAAAACGAGGCGTTTATGGACGAGCCGCGCCGTTTTTTCGTCGCCTGAGACATCCGAGCCAAAGAAATGTTATCCAAAACGGCGATGGAAACGCATTTAAGAGGCTATAAAACCCAGCGAGGTCTCTGTAGGGAACTCCTGATCCCCCAGCACTGCCGCCGTCCCCAAAGATGGCATCCCGATTCGTCCACACCCCTTTCCCTGCCCCTCGCTGCACCGGCGACCATGTGCCGTCGTTGTCGGACAAAGCGGCCAAGATGAAGAAACGACCGCTTGCCATGGAGCCGCCCACGAGCGCCCGCGGCCCGCCGGATCGCGTGCTCTTCGGTAACCCACATCCCGGACCCATGCAGAATCTCGACAGGAACCGGAAGTTCGAGGAGTGGAGAAGAGACGTCGCGAGATGGGAGGTCGAGGAGCGGTGGGAGAGGGAGAGACCGAAGGACGTTATCCAATGGCGTGAAATCAAATACTAGCGAAGAGAGGTAGGTCTTGGACAGGGAAGTTTAGCTACCATATTCCATGTTAGTGTCATGCCAATGCACACTCAGGTCTACCTAAAATGAACTATTGACTCTATGTAGGGTGTGAAATATAATTATCATCAAATAAAGTAATAAAGCATCATGTCGTGATAGGTCGTATCCCTGGTGCGGCCCTTGACATCCATAGCCCATCGGCTACCTACCCTGCAGGAGGCTTCTGTCCGAACACGACCACCAGGAGGATGTAATACTGATTATTCCGATCCGTAATCTCCAGCCGGACCTTGTTGGCCAGCTCCTCGTACTCCAGATCCGACATGCCGTTGCGCAGGAAGATGGGCTTGGCCACCTGGAGGTCGCCAGTGCGCGCCTTGGCCAAATTATAACTGCCGGCCAGCTTGAGTTTCGGGTTCGAGGGCCAGGGGCTCATGGGGATCGGGACGAGCTGCTCCTGCACGTTGACGAAGCCGACCTCCTCGAGCCACTGCTTGTACTTGCGCGGGCACTGCAGGTCCCGCCCGAGCTTGGCCATCGTGTCCAGGAACCTCGTCACGTAGTGGTGCCAGACCGAGCCCTCGGCCGTGCCGCCGTGCCGCATCGGCTCCACGGACTGGTCGACGTACTCGATCCAGCCGCCGGGGTTTACTGCGTGTGTTATGAGATTAGCTGGGCGCGCGTAGCGTCTCGCAGCAAGATTGGCCTCGGCATTTTGCGCCGTTCAGACCTGTACTCTTTGAGAGAAGGGTTGCACTTACGGTTCTCAAAAGCGTGACGCATTATTGTCCGATGGTCTTTGAAGCACGTTACCACGTAGCGAAGATGTACATAATCGAATTTGTGGTCTTGTGGTTCCTTGCATGTCAGCATCGGGATCTTAGTGGTACCCCAATCGCGCATGAGTGAGACGACCCGAACGTTTGGGACAGTGGGGGTTGGTTGCTGTTTAGGGTAACCGACAGCTTACTTGTTTGCTTGCTAGTAGCGCGCCCAGTCAATCCAACAGAACCACTGAGACATCGAGCTACTACTACAACGGAGCAAGGGAGAGGGACAAGAAAAAGAAAAGAAAAAGAAACACTCACCGTAAGTCCAAGGATCCTCCGAGTCCTCGCGAACGAACCTGCAGTTGGGCACCGTAGCCTCCATGTCGGGCTGGATCAGGCTCAGGTCGGTGCCAATGACCTGGCAGTCGGGGTTCTCGGCGGCATAGTCGAGCGCCCAGATGCCCGTGCCCGTCGCGACGTCGAGGACGTGCTGGGGGTCCTGCACGGGCGCGACGCTGAGCCGCTTGTCGAGCAGGATGGACGTCATCTCGTGCTGGAAGTCGAGGCGGTCCTGCTCGTCGGCGTCGTTGGGCAGGTAGTACGTGTCCTCGCGGTAGGCCTGGTACGTCCGGCCGCCGACGCCCACCTGCGAGGCCGGGTCCGAGACGGACGAGTTCGTCACCTCGCGGGGGCTGTCAAACAGCGCTGCAGGGTCCATGGCTGCTCGCGGGCTGGGCTGGGCTGGCTGGCGCGCGCTTTCTCTCTCTTAGATCGCTCAATCAATCAATGGGGCAACGAGTCAAAGTGAGTAGTTTTGTTCGTGGCGTTGCTGAAGTGAAAGCGCAAACAAAAAAGAGGCGTTCCTGGTCACACCGCAGAAGCGGCAGCGCACACGCAGACGTGTCGGGCAATAAGTATATCTCACATGCAGGTTCAATTACCCCGCTGCATCACACCTACAGAAACTGTGCCGCTTGGGTGCGCATCACCCTGGGCGGCTTGGTAACAATGAGGTAATTAGGTAACCCGTTCCCGTAACAATAAATATGCATTGTCGTCTGTCAAAGCTGGAGTACATGTTCGTGGCCTGCGAATCAATTCTAGTTGCGAACAGAAGCCAGCGCATTGCCTCGGCCATGTTACCGTATCTGGTGTATGAAGTCTCGCATGCTTTGAGTGTTGGGATGACACAGGTCAAAAGAAATTATAACCTAATTTGCAGGTTACAAGATGTCGGCAGATTCACCCAGCTGCCGACTTCGTCACCTCCGCCAGGGAGGAAGTCCGCTCTAGCTTTTAAGCCAGACTGATGTGTCCTCTCTTGTTGATGTACTTTTGCTTGTACCAGATACTCGCGCCCTCCAGCGACTGGAACAGGGCCAATGCGTACTCAAAGATGACGATGGTGAGCCAGATGTTGCGGACCCAGGCCTGCACATGCAGCTGGCCGTCGATGCACATGAGGCAGTCGACGGTCTTGTCGCCCGCCGCGAGCATGAAGCCCAGGACCAGCGTGGCCAGAACGACGTCCACGAACGCGAGGAACAGCTTGGCCGTGAGGGGCGCGAAGAGGCCGTCGCCGCTCTCGTCCTGGTCGCCGTACGAGAGCAGGGCGCGGCCCCGCACCGTGACCTTGACGGGGAAGGGCAGGCCGCCGGCCAGGCGCTGCAGGTGGGGGTGCACGGCGACGGCGACGACGCAGACGACGTTCCAGGCCACGACGGTCCAGCAGACGGCGAAGGCGGCGCGGACGTCGGAGAAGCGGTAGAAGGCGCCGATGTAGGAGTGGCCGTTGAGCAGGGCGAAGACGCCGAAGACGAGCAGGACGGCGCGCAGGATGGGCACCAGCTGGAGGCGCGGGGCTAGTTCCGACGACGCCATCGTATCGGGTGGATCTGGCTGATGGTGACTGGGGAATCCGGGGTGGGTGGTCTGGTCTAACGTTTAGGGCGATTCTCTCAGTCCAATGAAGAGATGTACAACGTAGATAATAATAGAGTTTTCGATTGAGATATTCCAAGTATGGGATGTTTGTCTTCAGTTCCTGTGCAATTTGCGCACGACAAACCTGAGACTCCCGCCTCTACTTCAATGGATGGGATAGTACATGACGTAACTTGCCGACGCGCGTTTTATGGTGGCATCGCATGGCGAGGTGCCTGTAAACCCCTCATTCGCATGTCCCAGTGCAGTTTCAAGATTGCATCCTCGACGTCGCAACCAATGGTTAGTCAGCTTGGATGTGACCCCGGCCATTACCAGACAGGATTGACACAATTGACACCTTTGATCAGGGCCATTCAGTCGGGTTTCTCGCCGAAAGCTTGAATCGTGCAATGTGCGCTGCGTTTCGAAACGTCCTCAGAGTGACATCGCTTGGCAGACGTTCCAACGGGACCATCCCGCATCTGACAAGCGACCATGCGACAAACCCTTTCGCCTAACCCACAGGCCTCAACGATGCCTGCCGAATAGGCCGTTCTGGGCCTAAGCGGGATCCGAGAACGCCGTAAATACATTCTCTTTCCAGGTTGAAGGTTCATATATTTGTTTGAATCGCGAGAAGCCAGGGCTCGCCGTTTCATTATGCGCACCAAGCACGCGGCTCAATTCCCGTCGCAGCATGTTCAGCTTCGGGGAATACATTGTCCCATGGCCTCAGAAGAGGCCTATCTCGGGTTGGCTATATATACCTAACTATATATACGGCCTTTCCGCACAGGTTGAATGTCATTTGTGGAGTTCTGTAGATCAACCATCACCATGAGACGAACACACACCATATTCACGCTTTTCTGTGTGCCGCTGACCCACGTCTACTGCAAGCTTGTGGACTTACCAGTGCAACACAATGGCCAGCTTTCACACCTTTACTCAACTACCGACTCGTTTTGCCCCTGGCACCGAGACGCTCTGAGCCTGACACCCGAGTGGGCGGCGACTGAACGTTCTCCGCTAGAGCTTGTCGCCGGGTCTTGTATCGGCAACCTGTCCCAGGAGGTCTGCGTCTACTCCAATCCAAGCTTCGGCAATGGTCAAGGGATTGCTTTCTTGACCAGCCCCAAGCGGGCAGCCCGGCTCGCACAGTCGACTTCATTGACAGACCCGATGGTCCACAGCCAGACCGAACGGTTGAACCTGGCCACTAATCCAAAATGGGATGTGCGAGCGATCCCCGGGAAGGGCATGGGGGTAATCGCTACGGGCCATCTCGGTCTGGGCGACCATGTGATGAGCGCAACCCCGGCAGTGGTCCAGGATAACCGGATCTTCGAGCTGCCCGATGACCAAGCAACCGCGCTGAGACTCCAGGCAGTCGAACGACTTCCCCCAGTTTTGAGGACGGCATTCCTGAAGCTGACTACTCATGACGATGTTACTTCCCTCCCGGAGCGAGTCGAGAAAATCCTCGACGTCAACTCGTTTGAACTTGACATTGTTGGGGATGTCCAAGATGACGAGGGCGAAAAAAGCTGGCTTGCTGTCTTCCCTGATAGTGAGTGCGCATACGATTACGGATTATGACTTAGACTGACAAAGACTCGATAGTCTCGCGGCTGAACCATGCGTGCCGGCCAAACGCCCAATACTACTTCGATCCTCTTACCATGACTCAGCATGTCTACGCGGTGAGAGACATCTACCCCGGAGAAGAGATCACGGTCTCGTACATCAAGTAGGCCACCTGCTCCCCACCCAATGCCCATATTCAAGGAACGAATAATTGACTCAAGCATTAGTGCCTTTCAAACATATCGGCGGCGACAGAAGAAGATCGAGAGCATGTGGCACTTTGGATGTACCTGCGAGTTCTGCTCCAGGAACCGCCACCAGATCAAGGCGTCAGATGAGCGAATCCTGCAGATCCAAAAGCTCATCAAGGAGTTCCAAGACCGCACGCGGCACTCCAAAGCCACGCCACAGGCCGCCGAGCTACTGGTATCGCTGTATCGCCAAGAGAAGCTGTGGTACGCCCTCTACGAAGCGTACACGATGGCAGCCCTGGAGTACAGCTTCGTCGGCGAGGCGCGTCTGGCCACCAAGTACGCGAGACTGGCCATTGAGCACGGTATCGCGAGCGCCGGGCCCGAGGACGAGAACGTAGACATGATGCGCAAGTTGGCTAGGGACCCGCGGAACCATTGGAGTTGGATGTACCGGATTGACATACAATCATCGAGTCCCTAGCCAGGGATTTAATCAGCGTATCGAGATACCATGATATGATATTTTCCATTATCCTGGCCTTTTCACGTTGCACATGCGAAAGAGAGAATGCAATGAAGGAACACGATTGTGCGTTTAATTGGAGGCTACCTATCTACTTTTATTTTCGAGACTCTATGCCGCGAGGAACTCCTCGACCTTGGCGGCGAACTGGTCCGGGTCCTGGACCGGGGCGAAGTGGCTGACGTTGGTCAAAGTGACGCGCCGGCTCCCGGCGATCCAGCTGTTGAGCAGCGCCGGCTCCGCCAAAACGACAGCCTCCTCGTACTGCCCGTCAGCGATGGTGACCTTTGAGCCGAGCTTGATCTTGGCAAAGTCCGCCTCGGTCCAGTTGGGCTGCGCCCCCTCCAGCGCCTCGACCGCGGCCGCGAACGCCTTGAGGTCCCCCTGGGGCTGCAGCGCCGCATACTCCTTGGTCGCGCGCCCGATGAAGGCCGCGTACGTCGCGCTCGACGAGAAGGTCGCGTTGGTCGACTGCGGGTTGTGGCCGCCGCCAAAGGCGAAGGCCCGGTCCACGAGCGTGCTGTTGTTGGAGTCCATCAGCGCCGCGAACGTGCCGATGGCCATGTCGCTCCAGCCCACCCACGCCGCCTTAGGGACGTTCAGCGTCTCGAGCAGGGCCGCGGCGTCGCTCGCGTACTGCTCGTACGTGAAGGGGGTGCTGTCCATGGTGCTGCGGCCGTGGCCGCGCGTGTCCATGACGATGACGTGGTGCTTGGCCATGAGGGTCTTGACTACGTCGCCTGCAGAACGAGTGGGTTAGCGTTGCGTATGTATGGGATCTTGGGGATGGACAGCTTGCTTACCGTAGTAGTCCGAGTTGCCGAAGCCGCCGTGCAACATCAGGACCGGGACTTGGCCGTCGACGGCAGTGCCGAACTCGGCGTGCCAGATCTTGACGCCGTTGATGTCAGACAGGGTTCCGGCGGGGCTCCCCGGCAGCTGGGGCGTTGGGGGCAGGGTTTCCCAGATCGGGGCAGTTTGCGCAGCGGCCATGGCTGCAAGGCACGAGATGGCGCTGGAGTAGATGGTAGAGCGCATTCTGAAATAGTTGAACTTGGATTTGAAGGGCGGGTTTCTGCAAAGAGAGCGTATTGTAGTTGGACGATGCCGCGGCTTCAAGGAAAGGAATGTAGTGAATGTGATACTGGAAAGGCGCAGTGGGGTGGAGAACTCAAACCATTAAGAACGACACTTGGTGATCTTTATATATCCATCTATATCACTACGTGAGGTTTTACATGGTTCTCGGTACCATGAAAACAAGCGCTTGGTTTAAGGGCGCAGCATTGAATAACAAGGGGGCTTGGAAAGTAAGTCGGGGTGCGCGGCTACTGCCGAGTCATGCCATCCAGGGGGGGCCTGCCTGTCAATTTTGGGATGGAAACTCAAACCTCGAATCTTCATCTAATATATACAGGCGTCCAAGACTCGGTGCGCCCCGGCCCCAGCCCAGCTGAAGCGGCATGGGTTCTTGGGGCGCATCAGTGCTCCATTCCCGCGCATGCACCAACTTCCTGTGTGACAAGAGAGTATACGACTAGTTTCGGAGAAAGGCCTGGTAGATCTCCAATGTAACTGGAAAACCTTAATAACTGCTCTAAAGTTAGTGAATGTATCCCCTTGATTGCCAAATACCGCAATAGTTGTGGGGGCGATTCTATACTTCAACTTCTGTTGTTACCTACGCGCGTCACAAGTCCTCGACGATGTGAACTCTCACCATCCGAGCATATCTGATATTCTTATTTAAGCGGGAGTTGTCCCCACAACTATTGCGGTATTTGGCAACACCGCCGGCCACACCCAAGATGCATCCGAACCTTCGTCGCTAGAGTTGACTCGAACCGGTCAATGGCTCATACGGCAGGCTTCGACCCAGCCGGACGAGAAACTCTCGCGAGACGAAAACCTGCTCACCGATGGGTATAAAATCCTGCCGAGAGCCATGGGCTGGAGAGGGAGAAAAAAAGGACATCGCCATCCAACAAGACATCTGACCGGAAGAGACAAAAAAGACATCAACATCCCACGACGCCTACCACATCTCAGGTAAGCCCAGACCACTCGCAGTCGAGGACCAGAGCCTCCAGCTAACGGATGCTACCAGAACCATAACAGGCATCTTATTACTCCAGCCCAACACTCCTACTGCCTTTCAAGGGATACCAACATATACGGATACGCTGAAACGAAACCCTAATACAATCAGTAAGGGAACTTGTCAATCAGGAAACATGCATCTGATCACTCTTCTGGGAATCCTGCTGGCCGTCAAGGCAGCAACTGCCCACCCTGTCACCATTACACAACCGATGGTTGATATGCAGACGAACCTTACAGTCGCCACCAGAGCGAATAACCTACGAACCTGCGCAGAGTTTAAGGCGAAAGATACCACTGGGAATGGACAGCCACCTGCATCGACGGAGGACTGCAAGAAACTCGCGCTCGGCATGCTGGACCTCCCCCAAGACGACTACTTTGTGTACGTCCAGGACAGGGTCAAGGAGATGGCCTCCAAGGGATCCTGTCATCTTTTCATAGCGGCCAAGGTCTGCGATAATAATGGCGACTGTCAGCACCAGTTTCCTGCGAAGGTAGGGAACGGCGATGCTGCATTGCTGCTCGGCGGGGCAGTTGAGGACTACGGAGGATCTGGAAAGTTCACTGCCTACGGAAACATGAAGTGTCTCACCGACGTTCAAGATCTTGATAAGGGAGTCAAAACTCTAGACGTCTACTGGGAGATTAAAGACGCCTAGGTGGTTCTCGGAGTCAATCGCGGCATAAGCCGCTTCATTCAGACGCTCTCGCAACAGATCATCGCGTCCACAGTAACCAAGTAACGTTCTCATATGAACTGGTTCTCTCTCATGAAATTAACCTATCCTCTAATAATACATTATACCACTGATTATTGTTCAAGTGCCGTAGTCATCGGCAATTAATTCATTATTCTGGAGTTTATTTAATAATGCTTTTGCCCTATCATCGCCGTTTTCTGCCAGAGGCATCCTTAAAAGGAGGCATCCTCCTCCACATCCGGTTCGTTTACGGCCGCCTAGCTCCAGCTACACGTAGCTCGACTTCACGATCGGTACTGACACCGGAGGCTCAGTTCGTCACCCGGCAGGTGTCAACAGTTTATTTAGGATCCGGCCATCCCTAGCCAACTAATCCCACCTTGTCGATTGTCTACTGCCATGAGTTTGACATCGTCGGGGTGTTTACGCTTTCCGCTTGACTGGCAAATACCGCCTTTAAGCCTATGGATGGTGTTAGTGATGGCAACTGGGGAGAAGCCGACAGACAGAAGACTATGGTATACCTTCTCATACGCCACCCTCGCTGTTTTCAAAGAAGTAAGTCCTCCAGCTGGCGAATGCGGGCGTCCCGCTTGGCGAGTGCGGGTGTCTTCCAGCTGGCGAGTGCGGGTGTCTTCCAGCTGGCGAGTGCGGGTGTCCCTCTTGGCGAGTGCCGTCCTCCTCCTCATCCAACTTGATCTCGGGGCTGGCTGAATCGAATAGTGCCTCTATGAGCTGCTGAATGGCCGACAGAGCTCGTGCGACGTTGAGATGTGTGGGTGTGGCATTGCTCGTGCACAGTGCCGTCCCTCCTCGCCTCCTTCGAGCCGGCGTACGTTAAATTATACCATTAGACGGTGTACGAGCGGTGCAGCATAAAACTGGTTATTTCAGAGTCCTAACGGAAGTAGTGTCGTTGCCCGCTAGCCCGGCTTTGCCCACACCAATATGACGGCATCGTTCACAGCAAGCCAGCTCAACCCAGAGAAGCGGTATCAATAGCAATGCATCCTCAGGTCGCCTAGCCGCATTGCCGTCATATCACGAAGTGCTCCTGGCAGCTCGGAGGAACCTCGTCGCCAGGATTCCTCATTCGGAGTATCACACCATGACGTTAGTGGCACACCTGTAATCATTGCTGACAAACCCCGTTCTTCAAAGGAATTTGGGGTAAGACGGTAATCAGTCCAACCCGATACCCAACTCTGAGCTTCACTTTCACGCAGGAGGAATAGATCCGCAGAGGCATTTCCTGTGTACTTTCCTCAACTTGCCCGTACCAGCCAGCAACTTCTTTTCCCGTTGCGACATCTGATACATTCACCTATTCTACCATATATCACATCGGCGGATTTGTTCTTTGGAAACCTACCCACAGTTTGCATGAATTCTGATCCGCGGCAATGACGTCGTCCACCAGCGCCTTGACTATAGAAATGGCGCCGATGCCAGACCGTGGGCTCGTATCCAGCGGTACTGGAAAGGGAGGTATTCCGTCAATGCCACCAAATGCTGCCACAGAACACCCCCATGCGGCAGGGATTCCGACACAACAGATTGCAGCGGCCGGAGACATCCCCACCAGGATCTCCAAGGTTCGGGGCATCACCGTCATCGCGACACTCGCGGGCATCAGCTTCCTCAACACCATGGGCTCCGGCATCCTGGTGTCCGCGATCCCGCAGATCGCGCGCGACGTGAACCTGCAGCGGGGCCTCGAGCTCTGGCCCGCGGCCGTCTACGCGCTCGCCGCGGGGTGCCTGCTGCTCATCTTCG
This sequence comes from Arthrinium phaeospermum, assembly GCA_006503535.1. NCBI lineage: Eukaryota > Fungi > Ascomycota > Sordariomycetes > Amphisphaeriales > Apiosporaceae > Arthrinium > Arthrinium phaeospermum. The sequence goes on along the minus strand of QYRS01000002.1, from coordinate 1,879,535 downwards.
GCGCGCTGGCCGACAGCGTCGTGGGCGCCAAGCCCATGTGGGTGGCCGGCAGCTACCTCTTCTGCGCCTTCACGGTGGCGCTGGGGTTCGCGCGGACGGGCGGCCAGCTCATCGCGCTGCGGACGCTACTGGGCGCCTCCATCGCCATGTGTCTGCCGACGGCCGTCGGGCTCATCACCCTGACCTTCCCGCACAAGGGCACCTGGCGTAATGTCGCGTTCGCCATGAACGGCATGGGCCAGCCGCTAAGATTTGCGCTGGGGCTCGTCCTGGGCGGCGTCTTCACCGACACCATTGGCTGGCGGTGGGCGTATTTTATGATGGCCGGCATCAACTTCGTCCTGTCGACGGCGTCCATTTGGTCGCTGCCCCACAAGCCGGTTCGGACGGGCGAGACGTTGATGGCGCGCCTCGCCGAGATTGACTGGGTCGGCGCCATTATGCTGAGCGCGGCGCTGGGCCTGCTGATGTACGTCCTCGCGATGACGACGTCGTCGTACCTCAGCATCGGTTACGCCCAGAACGCGGCGCTCCTGGCTGTATCGCTAGCGCTGCTAATTGTCTTCCCGTTTTGGATGCACTGGCAGACTCTGAAAGGGCGGCCGGCCCTGATTCCAAACCGGCTCTGGCGCAATGCGACGTTTACGTCGTTCTGTATCAATGTGTTCTTTTGCTGGGCAGCGTTGAATGGTCTGGAGTATTTCACTACTCTCTAGTAAGTCCATAATTTCCGCCCCGGAGGAGCGATTGATGCAGACACAATTGTACTAAGAAGCCCTTGTAGCTTCCAAGAGATCGAGGGTCTTAGTGCGCTACAGAGCTCACTACGGTTCATTCCCCATCCGATCTTAGGGGCGCTCACCAACATCGCGATAGCGTATCTGATCTCTCGCGTGAAAGTGCAAACCTTGACCACTGCCTCGGCAGTGATTACGTTGATTCCCCCTATTCTTATGGCGACCATAAACGTAGGCGAGAACTACTGGTTCGCCCCCTTCTGGGCACTGCTGCTGTCGCCCATGAACCCTGACGGCAAGTTCATCTCCCCGGGCCGACCCCTGCAAACATGTTAGCAATGCTAATTCACCAATAGTGCTGTTTACCGCATCCAATCTCGTCATTTCGGAGGCATTTCCTCCAGACCTCCAGTCGCTGGCCGGCGGTGTGTTCAATGAAGTCGCTCAGTTCGGCAACAGTGTTGGTCTCGCCGTTACTGCGGCAATCGCAGCTTCCGTGACGGAGCACTCGAGCTCTGCTGACAGCAAGGCGGCGCTCATGGAGGGGTACCGTGCTGCGTTCTGGACCATCTTCGCCGCCACGGGGTTGGTGGTGTTCGTCTCCTACTTTGGGTTCAGGAAAGGCGGCACCGTCGGCAAGAAGAACGAGTAGGCGATATAGCTGTCACTGCCGCTGCCGCTGGCGAGGCCGAGATCGATAATGCGGAGGGTTTCGCGATTCTGCTTCTGATCTACCCCAGGCCTGAGGACAGCCGCACTATCGCAACGAGTCCGCGCCATCAAGGCAAGAGGCCGACGGCAGTAGAAAGTTGTTCTAGGAGGGTGTTTCGGTGCACTTAGTCAGCTACGGCTCTAGCTATCCCGATAACGTCTTGCCCCTCGGCGAACTGGAGTTCACCCCCGATTACCACGGTTATTCGAAAACCCTTCGGCAATAGTAGCGTATCTCCCAAAGCGCTGGGCCTTTCTAGGGGGTTCTTCCTCTTTCCGTGCCTTTTCGCACTTGCCCCGGTGTCATATGCCCGAGCAATGAAGCATCGCGTCGCTACTCTCTTACCGCAAGCGCAGGTTCAGGACGCATGCTGTCGGGGAAATGAGCTGGCAATTGAATATCCACGAAAACCAAGTATATATTGTAAGTCGCTTTAGGCATGATTTCCCATCGACCGGTAAGTAACACTTGTAGCCCGTTTATCATTTCCCCTTCGCCGTTGGCGCCGGCGTGCACCAGCTTGGGAGGAGTGCCAGTAGCAGTAGCAGGCTCCTCTGTGAACTGCCGACGTTGGTCAACTTCGTTTTCTAGCCCATAGAACCTTCGGGTCCAACTAACATTATCCTCCAAGGCCTTAATTGTCTGAACAGCATTCTGCCGGGCTTAGTCCCGGTCTCCTTTGATACTGTGAACGACCTGCCACCCTCGCTGTTTTCAAAGGAGTAAGTCCTCCAGCTGTTGAATGCGGGCGTCCCGCTTAGCGAGTGCGGGTGTCTTCGAGCTCGTCGTCCTCCTCCTCTTCCAGCTTGATATGAGGGCTGGCTGCCGTCCTCCTCCTCCTCTTCCAGCTTGATCTGAGGGCTGGCTGCCGTCCTCCTCCTCCTCTTCCAGCTTAACCTCAGGGCTGGCCGCGGCCATCCTTCAGCTGGCGAATGCGGGCGTCCCGCTGGGCGAGTGCCGTCTTCTTTCAGCTGGCGAATGCGGGCGTCCCTCTTGGCGAGTGCGGCCTGAGTACTGGCCGATTAAGACGGATTGCTGAGCTTGTCGTTAATTATATGAAGCCTTGGACCAGAAAACGAGTTAGGTATTCTGGGGGTAGGAACGAAGCTCTTTAGACCTCCGCAGGTGCTGGTAAAGACCCTCGTTCCTACGGCAGGTAACAACAGGACCATCCGAGCCTGGAGGCTCGTATGGCAAGGTCAGCTTCGAGGCTAGGGAGCGCACGGGCCGCGCGCCTCAAGCAACGGGCATCGGCCACCCGAGCTCCCATACAAACAAACCACCCGCTACTTGACCCCTTGACAACTCACGATCCCGGGAGACAAGCCATCTTAAAATTTCGTCTACCCCCATGTTATCGATGTTCTTCTTTCTAACGATACCGGTCTCGAGCCGTATAATCACTAATTTGTGATTGTGGTATTGCTCGCGGTCGTTCCTCGACGCTCCGGGTGAACGCTGTCTCCATTTCAACGTCTGTGCGGAGCGAGCCGTGGAGGCTTTCGGTGACGTCGCACGAGGGTCGAAAAGGGTCGAAGAGGTCACTGACAAAGCGAGTGGCTGAATCGGTTGAAGTACATAGAAGTTGGCCTACCTATATTAGAGATATCCGCCAGCTTCGATGTTGAAAGCCGGTAGCAACTGCAATTAAGCGCCTGCAGCCACAGGCTATTTCGCGCAATGTGGCGCCCCGGCTATGCCCAAAACCTGGTTGTCTCGCTGGCGCTGTTGCCTTCCCCAAGTCGCCGTGTCGAAGCTACCTAACCTACATGTACTGACGCTGGCACTTTGATCAATACTACTCTTTACCGCATCCAACCTCGTCAACTCGAAAACGCTTCCTCCCGGTCTACATTCGCTGGCCGGTGGCGTGTCCAACGATTTAGCACAGATGCATTGTCTATGAAACGCGCCAATCCCTGTCATCTCTCACAGTTAAGTCGAGTTGGCCCAGATGCTCCCGAGAAGCGTACTTAGTATCTATGACATGACTGACGACGAGCTCAGCAATCCGTCTCAATCGGCCAGTGCTCAAGCTGCACTCGCCAAGAGGGACGCCTGCATTCGCCAGCTGGAGAACTTTGCAGAAACAGCGAGGCGGCCGGATCAAGAGGACATACGAAACCCGACAGGATGCCGCCCAAAGAATCAGGCCGCACTCGCCAAGCGGGAAGACGGCAGCTAACCCCAAGATCAAGTTAGAGGAGGAAGACACCCGCATTCGCCAGCTGGAAGATACCCGCAACCGCCAGCTGGAGGACTGCAGCCAGCTCCGCGATCAAGTTGTAGGAGGAGAAGGAGGACGGAGAAGTTTGGGACAGCACCATTCGAGCGCCTCTTCAGGACATAGCGCCGCCAAACCGGACTAAGGTATAGGGCATGAAATGGCAGAAGTAAGGTGGTGGTTCGTTCACCATCATATGGAGACCTCGTTGAATTAGGGACTGAAGGAACACTTGGGATTCCTTAGTCAGTCATCGAATAGTATATCATTATGTTCGTTGTATTGACTCTCTAGCTAATATCTAACTATGGAGTTCAACTATATACAAGATGAGCCTGTCTTAGTTTCCATCGACTCTCGGTCGATGTACTTGACACCTTCGCCACGATGAGGCGCAAGCTCTTCGAAGGTGATTATTACTATCTACCTATCTAACCATCCGTCCACCCACCCACCTAACCAAAACAAACCAAGAAAAAACAACCAAAAAGCACCACCAGCCATCCTCCACAACAAACCTACCGATGCAACGCAGAAAGGAAAGACCTAGGATATATGTTAGCGGACAAAAGCAAAAAAGAACGACTAGGTAGACATGTAACAACGGGAGAAGAGGGAGGGGACACTTAGCCTTTAGGAAAGTCGTGCCATGCGGTTGACCCGCCGTTTGAGGACGAAGCGATTATCGAGCTCGTGGATGTGACTATGAATCGCCTCCATGTCGCTGGATCTCGCTCGGTCGGATGCATCGAACCGGTCGTTGATCTGCCGCTGGAACTCGCCGATTTGGAAGGCTTGCGCCTTGAGTCGGTCGTCGGTTCGTTCGTTGTTGGCTTGGACGGCGTTGGACACGGCTTGCGACAATGCATTGATGGTTGTCGGGCTAAGGTCGAGGGCGATTCCTCCGAGGGACACGGGAACGGGCTTGGCCTTGTCGTCATCGGGGCCTACGACTTGTGTGGGTTGGGTCTTGGCTGCCCACTTCGAAGGGACGACCGACGGATCCTTGCGACAAAACTCGAGGATGGTAACCTAGACCCATTTAGCAAATTGGAGCCAGGCAGAGATCGCACCTATGATCGCCGAGGCTATGATAAATTGGCACCACTTTCCACATGTTCCTACTGCCGTGCCAGGAGGAGCGAGACTGTCGATGGTGGAGTTGAGGTCGTTGAAGAAAGCCATCGCGATAGGCAGGTTTGGTCGGTTCTGGGCGGCGAAATGCGGGGTCCTCGAGTCAAGTCGATGGGTTCCGGTGCGCGGGAAAAGAAAAAAAAGGGTCCTAAAGAGAAGAACGTTAGAGTGAGAGCGAATAGAATGTTTACTTACCTATGAAAACGATACGTTGTGGTGGTTGGCGGGGGATGGGGGATGATAATTGATGATGAAGAAGAGAAGAAGAAGGCTGAGTGACAGAACGCGGGGTGAATTGAAATGTAAACAAAGACCCGCTTTTCACCTTTCCCCAGACTGGGGAAGTGCGGGTTAGCGCAGTAAGCTCCACCCAGACTGAAGAGCAGGTGCCTGTACACCTTGCATTGCATTTGATTGATTGGCGCCTTCCTGCCCAGCAAAAAACACGTCAATACAGACCTGCCGTCGGTCGACGAAGTCGTCATCGCGAGAACGTACATCAGCAGACCCAGCGCCGCGCTCAGCATAATGGCGCCGACCCAGTCAATCCCGGCAAGGCCCGCCATCAGTCTCCCATCACAGCCTTTCCATTCATTCCCAGGACGCCAGCCACCTAACCCAGCCCGACGGCCGGGATGTCAGAACAAGTCAAGCTGGACCAAGAGGCCACTGCCAGCTCACGCAGCAGCATCGCCACCACCATTATCCATGTAGATGGCAAGCCCTACATTCTCCACGCTGAACCTGTGACCACTCTAAAACCAGCGACCCAAGATTGTGGCTTTCTAGCGGCGACATACTTTGACGATACTATCGTGTCAGATGATACTCTCGATACATTTCAAGCACGGCTCGAGGCGGACGATGTATGGTCCCCAGGGTTTCTGTCGCGTAGGTTCTGCTAAGAAAGGACCAACCGATATCTCAGAATGTTGACTTGTTTCTAGTAATTATTTACCCATCCGGCAACGCATCAGAGACCTCGACAGTCCAGACGAAGTATTCAGGTGCCTCGAGCTTCCCTGTCACAAGGGGCCTGCGCATTGCTCCTGGCCCCTACGTGCTCCATGCCATCACCGGAAACTTGTACGCAGTCTCGAGACTGTTCGCTGACCAGAGCGACTCCCTCGTACGAGGCGTTGCGCCAAACCGACCTAGTGAGCCGTTCCGGTGGCTCGATGTCTCCGATGCAAGTACATCCAATCCCATGGACCCTGGCATGGCCCAACTGCTTACCTCAACCAACATAGCTGATAACAGTCCCTTCGAGGCTCTATTTCAGCGACGCGACCAATGAGAAACCGCTTTCGGGCCTTCGCTTTGGAGTCAAGGACAATATAGACTTGGAAGGTCTTCAGACGGGCAACGGCAGCAAGGACTATCGCGACCTGCATCCGCCAAGAGAGGCGACGACACCATGCATTCAACGTCTTCTGGCCGCAGGGGCCGTCATGGTTGGCAAGCTCCGATGCACTCAGTGGTGTGATGGCCAGGACCCCCTAGAACGGTGCGTGTATCAACCAGCCCTATACGCCTTTCTTCAATCGGTATGGGCTCGAGGAACTGACAAGGAGTCTGCAGGTTCGAAGAGGTTACGCCCACCAATGCCAGAGGCGACGGGTGGCAGAAACCTTCCTCTTCCAGTTCGGGCTCCGCCTCCGCGTGCGCCAGCTACTCTTGGCTCGACTTCACGGTCGGCACCGACACCGGAGGTTCGATCCGGCATCCGGCAGGGGTCAACGGCCTCTTTGGGATCCGGCCATCTCTAGGCGCCATTGAATCATCATTGTCACTTGTGTGCTGTCGCGAGTTTGACACTGTCGGGGTGTTTGCGCGTTCCGCTTCCGTGGCAAGTGCTGTGAGTAGGGCCATGATGGGTGGTATCGATGGCAGCTGGGGTGAAGCCGACAAGAGGTTGACGGGTCAGGGAAGTCGACGAAGGAAGTTCAAGCTGCTCTACGCCACCGAACCTCCCTCAGAGCCCGCGAGCCGAACACCCAAATTCTTTCCCCATCCCAACTCCACGAAACCTGAGCACCAAACCCCTGCGGCTGCCATTTTCGAAACCTTCGTCGCCAGTCTGGAATCACACCTAGGCGTTCAACGTCAAGAACTCAATCTATACGACTACTGGCGCGCCACCCGCCCTGATCCCGAGAACACCGACCAGGACCTCGCCAAGTACACAGGCAATATACCCCAACCTAGTCTACGGTTCTATGGCGCGCGATGTCATCCGGCCTTTCGTCGCCGAGTTCCAGCGCGACAATCCGGACAGGGGACGGCCGTACATCGAGCCTACGACCAAGGCCCGGCTCGAGTACGGCGCCGGGGTATCGGACGAGGAAATGCGGCGCTCTCGCGAAGTGTTGGAAGTTTTCGCGACGTGGGTGAACAACGTGCTCCTACCGACACCTACCCCAGCGGAGGATGGGGCCGAGGTCGACGGCGAGGGGGGCATGGTGATCCCGTTGCTGGTCTATCCCCAAGCCTGGGGGCAGCCGCAGTATCGCGACGAGGCCACACCGTCAAGGCAAGAGGCCGACGGTAGCAGAAAGCTGTTCTGGGATGGCTTTTCGGTGTACTCACTCAGCTACGGCTCCGGCTGTCCCGATTACGTCTTGCCCCTCGGCGAAGTGGAGTTCACCTCCCGGATCACCGGGACGAAGGCGCACCTGCCGGTCGCGATCTCTATGTTGGCGCCCAAGGGCATGGATGACGCGCTGCTGGGGTTGATACAGGAGTTGGATGAGGTCGGCATTCTGAGGCAGGTTGCGGCTGGGAATAGGTTATCATTGTAATGGCGAAAGCGCTGGTGCCTGGAAACCTGTTACTGTAAATTTACAGACTAGAGATCATTCGGTCGGCATTGACATGATGCTTCACCTACGGGAAACGATGCTTTAAGTAGTTGAACTAGTATGGTTACCCCATTGGAGAGGATACCTAAGAAAAAGTTGCTGATCAATATATGTAGACAAGATCATCTTTTGCGGGAGCATCCGAAAACTAAACGGCCTTTGCCGCTGTTGGCTCTATCCACATGTGCTGAACGCCCCGAAAGAACGCCTAGATGAAATCATCTCTTATCTCCCAGATGACGTCCGCAGTTCTTTCTCCCTCCTCCCGATCGTCGGTGTCACACTCCATCGTTCCACGGGCAGAGAACCGTCCATTTGCCCCGAACTCCTCAAGTGCATTGCCGACTAGCAATGCAACATCGCCGTTCCCGAGCTTGATGGGATAGTCGTAATGGCACTTACGGCCAACGTCGCACATCTTGGTCGAGACGAACAAGTGGCAGGATCCTCTGGCTTCCACGTCCATGTCGTTGTTGCCCTGGAAGTACGCGAGGGAGTAGTCCTGGGGTCGGCCCAGCAAGGCGCGGGAGAGCTTCTCGCAATCCGCCGTCGATGCAAGTGGAATCCCCTGCTTGCGGTTGTATGCGTATCCCTGCATCTCATACTTTCTGCAGTTCTGCAGGGAGTTCGAATCGAGGGAGACGATATCGATCGTATGTATGTCGGCCGGCGGCTGTGTTGCGTTGATAGGGTGGGCACTGACTGCCGTGGCGGCGAGCAGGGCTCCCAGAAGAATGGTCTGACGCATGTTTCCTGATTGCCAAGTCAGCATATGTTGTATCGTGACCAGAATAGACTGTTTTCATACCTATGGTATCAGGGTCTCGTTTCACTGTTTTCGTGTATGTTGGTATTACTTAAAAGGCAGGAAAAGTGTTGAGGTACAGGAAGAAGAGTTCTGGCATGTCGACATTGCATCGAGGGAACTGAGCAGACTTATATATATTCACCAACCCCAGGGCTGTTATTAAGGTTTTCCAGTTACAATGGAGATCTACCAGGTCGTTCTCCTGAACTGTACTCTCTCGTCACATTGGCGCTGGGTGAGTAAGTAGCAATAATCACTGCCCTTATTGAGAGTACCATGGTCGGTCCGAACTTGCATATGAGCTCAATGAGACTGACGGCCTGTTGATCCGGATGACGGTGAAACTCTAGTCTATTTCTACCCATCAATGAGCATGTTTTGAATGTCTGTCTATGTCTTTTTCTATGCCCTTTTCTAGAGGTGTAGTGCAATTATGCCACATCTAGTCGAAGCTTTTCTTGATATCCGCAACAAGAACCTTCTTATCCACCAATGTGGCCTTTTCAGTACCAGTGACACCAGGATGCGGTGTTCGCTCCAACGTCCAAACGTCCGTAACACCCAGGCTCTCAAGAAACTCGAGGCCTCTCCTGTAGTTCGTCGCTACTTGGGCGATGCCGTGGCTGTCGTCCGACATGGTGAACTTGCCACCCAGCTTCAGAAACTCCTAAGGGGAAAAGTCAGTATCTGCGCCCCACACAGGGAAGAACCGGACAGCTCTTGTTCAACGCACCTCTGCAATGGTCCGGCACGGATAGGGCTCGGCCAGACCTTTTCTCAGCGCACTCGTGTTGCACTCCAGCCAGCCGCCATAGCCAGCAACGAACTGCAAGTTCCGGACAATCTTCTCCCACACTGATGCCCACTGTCGAACGTCACGATCGGGGTCTTGGCTCATCAGCCGGCACAGGTCGAAGTGACCAACGACACGTGGCTTCAGCGCCTGCAGCATCTCGTACTGCTGATCGTAGTAGCGCTCGTAAAGCTTCTCCTCGTTTCCGCCGGCGGATTCCACGGCCTTCTGGTAGTACGATGAGTCATAGTCAATCGGAACAGCGTTGACGTGGTGGAGGGAGCCCATGAAGTAGTCAATGCAGGGCTCAGCTGCGAGAGACTTGATGAGAGGACCGTATGATGGTCGCAACCACTCTCCCTCAAAGCCGATGAGGATATGAATCTGCGAGGCGTAGGCGGCTTGCAGACGCTGGGCTTCCTTGAGATAGGCCTCGTGACGGGGAGCCAGGACGGCCAGGGATTGCTCGGGGTCATCCAACTGTGGAGATATTAGCTATAGAGCTACTAACGGGCATAATATAGTCACCTCTTCGGGGTATAGATCTGCGAGCTCTGTTCGTGGCATATGCTCAGTCAGACCAATCGTCTTGTAGCCAACGCTGATGGCATGCTTGATCACCTCCTCAAGCTGATCCTTGGCGTGGCCTGGGCAGAATTGGCCCGAATGGGAGTGCATGGTAAACGCCATCGCGACTTTCGTATCCGTTTACAATCTTGAAGTGTCCACGACAACAGAGGTATATGAGGATGGTGGTGAATGGTGGGTAACCGTTGGGTGAGGGGCGGTGGGCCTTGGACGTGGAAGAGAACTAGAGATAGATTCTAGGGTAGCAAACAAGGTCTATAATTGTATGAAAGGTCGAAACGAAAGATATTTACATATGGGTTCGGAGGTAGTTGGTTTGTTTGTTTTAGCATCTCTGCTGAATCTGTTTTCAAAATGAGCTAGATATTACTTTTTCTCTAATTAGATTTGCTGGGCATTGGCAAGGTTGAACCCAACCAAGATGCTACACAGTCAGATCAACGGATCTTTATCGGAGGTAGGTGCCAATCGATAAAGCTACCATCATCACCGTGCTGTCTCAAATTCTGCATATGGTGCAGAGCTGAAAGCAACAGCTCAAGCCTGGAAGGAGATTGGGCAAGTTGACCCCAAAGATCTGCATCAACACCTGTTGAATCCAATGCCTCGAAAATCAGCTATGTTAGGTGGTAACCTTATGACATTTCAACCACGAACAGAGACTGGATGACATCCATTGTTGATTGCTTGGAGCTTGCCCCTCCCCCGCACCAGCATTCAGCTGAAGGCACTGTATTCACTTGGTAAGAAGTAGCTGGGCGGGATCCACTCCATGCCGGCCCACTGAAGCAGCATACTTAGCTCAGCAGCCAGCAGCCTAGCTGTCGCGTTGCCCCCACTAAAAAAGAATTGAAGCCAGGGCCGAAGCTCTTGTGCTTCCAACACGCATCAGCATCGCGCCTTTATCATCCTTGTCGAGATTTGCAAGCAGAATTTCGTCACTTTTCGCGTGATTGACCAATCAAAACACCACCTCAAGAAAAATCGATCCGAACCAACTTCTGCAGCCTTGTAGCTGAGTTACGTTTAAGTTGCAGTGCTCAGGCTCCCGGCGTTACTATTGACGCCTCTGCCTTTCTTTTTGGAATCCTGGGAACCCGACCCAATCATTACCAAACCCGAACGTTGCCCGGCCTTCGACGAGAGTTGCTGTGACACACCGCAACCCAGGCTGCCACCGAATCCTCACCAATCGTACCAGATCCGACCTTGGTTCACCATGACCTAGAAGAGCAGCCAGCACGTCCTCATAATCAAACACCAATCATGTTATTCGCCGAGGAAGATGCGCCGCATCTCAAATCATGGATAGTAAAGCGACTTGCTAATACGTAAGTTTCCCGTCTGCTGGCTTCCTTATCTGCTCAAGTTCAAACTAACCGAAACTTGTTTCTTCCAGCTCCGATGCCGATTCAGATGTCCTCGCCGATTATGTTCTAGCACTGTTGCGACACGATGGCGACGCCCAGGCGATTCGACAGGTTTTCGAGGAGGAAATACCCGACTTCCTCAGAGAGGATTCCGCTGCCTTCACCGACGATGTTTCCAGGCCGTCCAGTACAAATCTTACCTTCCTGGAGCACCGCCTGCTCCTCCCGCCCCTCACAGTGTAGCCCCGCCGGCTTCCCAAATACCCCAAGGCCCCTCCGCCCAACAGTTTTCTCTGCCGGGCCAAGGCGCCTTTGCAGACTTCCAGCATACTCCTTACGCCGACACGCCATCTGCGTTTCCCGGGTCCACTTTGCGCGGTGGCAAGAAACGGTCGTATCGGGATCTGGATGCGCCGGATACCCAACAGATGAGCTGGGGCGCGTACGGCGCAAATCCTTACATGCAGGGCCCGCAGCCACCTTATAAGCAGGCACGAAGAGGCGGACCGCAGGCCGTACGTGGTGGGAGGTTTGACGATCCGTATGCGTCGCGAGGCCGTGGCAGTTACGGGGCATTTCCTGGCCCTTCGGGTCAACATGGGCCCTCTTTCACAGCGCCGGACGACGCCTACAACCCCAACCAGCCGTTCCCTGCTGCTCCTTCTGCAGGTATGCCTCAGCTGGATGCCAACACTATTATGGAAAACATACGTCAACTGCAAGAGCTTGGGGCCCAAATGGGAATACAGATGCCGCAAGCTCCTCAGCTGCCACGACCAGTCTACTCGGGCACTGCTGCCACCCCCAAGCACCCACCCCGAAGGCGCGCGCCGTGCCGGGACTATGAGACGAAAGGGTTCTGCTCTAGAGGTAATAAGTGCATGTTCGAGCATGGCACAGGGGCAGGCTTCGTGCCAGCATTCAAACCTCCGCCGTCCGGGGCTGGAGAAGAATACGATCCCAACAATGCGACACTAGCTTTGCCTTTTGAGACCCATGGCCAGTTTATGCAACCAATCGAGCCGTTTGCCCCGCACATGCCTCCGAACAACCGTCGTGACTCTAAGAAACCCCGACGCAAAGCAGGCCGGCCGGACTTCGCGGCAGAAGGTCCTGTACACGATAAGACCAAGACCCAGATTGTGGTGGAAAACATACCCGAGGAAAACTATACCGAAGAGGCTGTCCGTGAGTTCTTTGGCCAATTTGGCACCATCGAAGAAGTCGAATTCCGTCCGGCGCAGAAGCGCATAGCTATCATCAAGTTTGATAGCTGGGATTCAGCCAACGGCGCGTGGAAGTCTCCAAAGGTGGTTTTCGACAATCGCTTTGTCAAGGTCTATTGGTTCAAGGATGAATCTCACCTCCCTACTGCCAAACATGCGAATGGTCCCAGGAATGGCGCAAACCATTCCACAAATGGCGAACACGCTGCCCCTGAGCCCGAATTTGACATTGAAGAGTTCAAGCGGAAGCAGGAGGAAGCGCAACAAGCGCACCTTCGGAAGGCCCAATTGAAAGAAAAGGTTGAGCGTGAGAAGCAAGAGATCGAAATGAAGCGCAAGGAGCTATTGGCGCGCCACGAAGAGGAGAAGCGCAAACTCCAGGCTAGGCTGGCTGCCAGTGGTGTCAAGGAAGCGTCACTGTCCCCCGTCCTCCACACGAGCTCTGTCGCCGCCTCGGACGGTGGTAAACCTTCAACCCAAGCGGAAGCTTTGCGTGCCAAGTTAGCCGAGCTCGAGGCGGAAGCGAACTCTCTTGGACTAGACCCCAATGCGGCACAAGATGAGACCCCTATGTGGGCCACGCGGGGTCGGGGGCGAGGGCGGCCGTACAGAGGACGCGGCGCCTTCCCTCCCCGGGGCTCTCGTGGTGGTTATAGCTATCGGGGCAGGGGTGGCATGGGAGGGGATGTACACTCCGCATATGCTGCCTACTCGCTGGACAACCGGCCAAAGATTGTGGCCTTGACTGGCGTAGACTTCACCGAGCCGGCCAAGGACGAAGCTCTACGCCACTACCTTCTTGTGAGTACTATCCTTCATCTGTGTGCAATTACTATACTAACATCATCCAGGGCATTGGCGAATTTACGGCCATTCATAGCGACCAGAATAAGACCCACGTTACGTTTAAGGACCGCAAGACGGCCGAGCAGTTCTACAATGGCGTGACAGCCAACAAGAACATCCCTCAGGTAGATGGTACGGTGGAGCTGTCTTGGGCCACTTCAGCACCCAAAGCCTCTGCGGCGGACGGTGACGTCGCCATGGCTAATGAGATGGACGACGACCAGCCTGCTACGAAGCCTACAGCGGAGAATGACGATGCCGGTGGCTTTGGTGGCGCCGTGGAAGACCAGGGAGATCAAGGCGACATGGACTACGAAGCGGGCGACTGGAATATCTCGTAATTGTCATCGCCCAATTGTATTGTACAATGTTGATATGTATAGGCTTTAGCGTTAAGAAGAGGCAGGGTAGCGTTGACCGACGATCAAAGATACCACAATTTGCAGTTTAGGAGCCACTTCACACCTGTCACTTGGACGATGGATAACGAGAGCTCTTGGATTTCTACGATGGGGCTTGGCCTTTTCCGGACGTGTCCCGAACCGAGTTTTTCTCCGTGCCATTAATCAAGTCCAGCTGTGTCCGTCCACTGGAATAGCCAAGCTGACCAGTTTTGCCAACATTGTTTCCAAGACATCATACGCTGGCATATTTCCTTCTCCGCGAGGCGTCTCGCCCATCTACTTCGGGCTTGTCCCATAATCGCGGCGTTTCCCATGGAGCGAACCCGTCGTCTCTGGCTAGGCCAGTTTCCCCAACAGCTTGGCCGACATTGGTTGCTGGGTGAATTCCCGGCCACTCCCCTAGGATGGTATTCCGGTGCAGGCAACGCTCCCAAGCAGCGCCGAGGTGTTTGGCAAGCTGATTTCGCCCATGTACGCATCCACTGCTATACTACGGCGGTGTAGGGAGTCTCACCCCGAGTCATGAAGCGCCGCTATCAGGCGTGTTTTCCCGATCTCACGTTGTCATGGGCTTCCAGCGCCAAGGACTTGAGGCCTCCGCCGGTCTTGGCTCTCTAGAGTAGTCTTGGCGGGACAATGGCTCGGGTCGACTCCGCGCTCCCGTGCTGCGGGACATGTCCGAGGAGACGGCCCGCTCTGGGTAGCATTACCGGCGGCCTCAGTCCGAAACCTACCAACCCAAACCAAAAGCGAGGCCATTTGCCGATTTTTGAGCGCCGCTGATCTTGGCCACCCAGGGTGCTTCTTGGTATTGGGTTCGAGGCTCCCTGGTTGCCCGCATTCCAGCCATGCGAGTGGCTGTCGCTCCTGAAAGCTCCTCCCTTGGCGAGACGACTTCCTGGGAATCTGGGGATGATGGAGTTCAACCTACCCCAGACAACCATATTTCGTCAAAGTGGAGTATGCGGGGAAACTGGGGTAAACATTCCTTTTCATGGCGGATGCCTGGCCAGCCGCATGCGAGGTAAGGGCGTGAGATGGGTATCAGTGGTCGCCATGGACATACAAATAGGAGCTATGGTCTCCCCGGGATTCTGTTCAAGCTACTTGACTTTGCGGTATCGACTTTGACACCGAATTCAATAGGCAGGTAGACTACTCTCAGTTTAGTCAGAATGTCTCTGTCGCGAAAGTCGTCGATGGCCTCCAAGGCCGAAAACTTCGAGATTGAAGAGGTCCCATCGCGGGATGCGATGCTGGAGAAGTACACACTGCTCAAAGACAAGACCGAAGATGAGCTGAAAGCCGTGGAAAAGTCTCTGGTCCGGAAGCTGGACTGGAAGTTCCTTCCCATGGTCACGGCCATGTTGCTGATGAAGTGAGTTGACGCCCCAATGCCCCCTTGAACACCATACTGACTGCAAGCCTCTTCACAGCTATCTGGACCGCATCAACGTATCCAATGCCCGCCTCGCCGGCATGCAACGCGACTGCCACATGACAGACGTCCAGTGGTCGGCCGGCATCTCCCTGTTCTACGTGGGCTACATCATCTCGCAGGTGCCAGCCAACATCATGGTGGCCAAGGGCAAGCCCCAGTACCTGATGCCCTGCTTCATGCTGGCCTGGTCGGCCGTGACCATCTCCATGACGGCGCTCAACTCGGCCTGGGGCTTCATGCTCTGCCGCTTCCTCGTGGGCGTGACCGAGGGGCCCTTCATCCCCGCCGTCTCGCTCATGACCTCGTCCTGGTATACCAAGAGCGAGTCGCCCCTGCGCATGAGCATCTGGCACGCCGGCAACGTCGTCTCCAATGTCATCTCGGGCCTGCTCGCCGCCGCCGTCCTGCAGAACATGGACGGCATCCGCGGGCTCGCCTCGTGGCGCTGGTTCGTGCTTATCGAGGGCGCGGTCAGCATCGCGGTCGGCCTCGCCGCTTTCTGGTTCATGCCCAACTTCCCCTCGTCCACGGGCACCTACTTCATGTCCGCCGAGGAGTCCGAGATGGCGCAGTACCGACAGGAGGTCAACGCTGGCGGCGTCTCTGAGGACGATGAGGGCGGGCACTGGGAGGGAGTTCGGCTGGCGCTCAAGGAGCCGTTTACCTGGCTCTTCGCTTCGAGCCACTTTTTCATCATCATTGGCCAGTCGTTCAAAGATTTCCTACCATCGGTAAGCTCTTCCAGTCTTCTGGATGTTTGACAGCATTGCTTTTCATTTGCCCTCAACTAATACCTCATACAGATCATGAACACGTTCGGTTTATCCAAGACCAACACCTACCTCCTGCAAGCCCCGCCGTACGTCTTCGCCTACATGCTGACCATCGGCATCTCGTGGTCGAGCGGCCGCCACCTGGAGCACTGCTGGCACATGGTGGGCTCCATGGCGCTGTGTCTCGTGGGGGCCGTCATCATGATCTCGACGCTGTCGCTGGGCCCGCGGTACTTTAGTCTGTTCTTGCTGTGCGGCGGCCCCTTCGTCGCCCTCAACCTGCAGATCTCCTGGGAGACGGCCGTGGTGCCGCGCCCGCGCACGAAGCGGGCCGCCCTCATCGCCATCGCCAACTGCGTCAGCAGCGTCAGCCACTGGTTCACACCGTACTTCTTCCTGCGCAGCCAGGAGCCCCGCTACCAGACCGGCGGCGGCGTCATTGTGGCGGGGTGCGGGCTCGCGATCCTGTCGTGCGTCGTGACGAGGTGGTGGTGCGTGAAGAAGAACAAGGAGATCGAGAAGAGGGAGAACGAGACGGGCGAGACCAGCACATGGCGCTTTGTGACCTGAGATGGAGCGGGATGAACCGAGGCGGGAATCGACTGTGTCGCTAGGCGTACTCTACATTGTGCCTGATTGAAGATGCAGCTGCCAAGTAATCAATACATGATCTTGAAGCATGGTGTATGTATAATATCGCTTTCCATCGCGCAAAACCTTTTACCGCGCCAGAATTGCAAGGTGAAGAACGAAGGATGCAGTAGCTTGTTTTATTGCTTTTTGCGTAGGTACTTAGGTATGTAGTTGTTTGTAGCTGGATTTTCTGACATTGTCGGGGGTACTCAAGTGCGCCACAACCGCCTGGCTTAAAGTACATGTGTGACAGGTCAGCATCTATCGCTTCGGGCTCGTCGAAATCCAGCTTCTGGTCCGCGATGTTTGCGGGTGGTTAATAGATTCATCTATCATGATAAACATGTACTTCAAAAGAACGAGTAAAGACCGCTACGATGCGCCCCCGCCACCATACCCCTACCAGCCACTCCAAGGAGACGAGATTCGATTGTTGACTATTGAACCGATCTCCCCCAACGGAGATTTCATCTCAAATATATCCTGTACTCTTCAGCACGTCAATTTGCCTGGTATTCAAGGGCCTGGTGTCGCATGTCCTAATAGCCACAATGGTTACACTCGAGACTGGCCCGAATTACGCACACCACCAGATACTGGCCGATTATTCAAGACTGCCGCTTGGGCCAAGGCGCAGATGGTGTCCCATCACGAGAGAAATGAAGAAGAGGAGCTTGATCAGGAAAACAAGGGCGACGTGTTGACTCAGGAACAGCAAGTCTCGTGGAGCCATAGTTGGGGTGATTACGTCGCTCTCTCTTATGTCTGGGGACCCCAGACCCCGGCCAAGACCATCCTGATTGACGGGGTACCATTTCTCGTAGGGCCGAACTTGTACCTGGCTCTACGCGAACTGCGTCAGAGTAAAAAGATTCAGCAGGGGCTTAAGGTTTGGATCGATGCCATCTGTATCAACCAACAAGACATGAATGAGCGCAGCCGCCAAGTGGTTCGCATGCGCGATATTTACGCCTCGGCCTGGCAAGTGGTCAGTTGGCTAGGAGGTGAGCAGGATGACAGCAACCTCGCCATCGACGCACTACGCTTCATGTCGCGTCTGTCCGCCGAACCCATTGACATGGCGGGTCTGTATCGATTGAAACGTGGGCTCGACGCCCGGCCCTTGTTCATCTCCTGGGATACCTATGAGAGCCCATTCCGGAAGACGGTTTTCAAAGCGCTCTTGGGATTCTTCAAGCGACCATACTGGCGCCGCATGTGGATCTTGCAGGAGGTAGCAATGGCCCACCCCGAGTCGCCGGTCTTGTGCGGAGGGAAATGCCTTTCCTGGACGGAGCTCCGCAATGCTGCAAGCCTTATCGCCTCAGACGAGGACCGCTTTGGTCGTCTGGTCACAGGGACGCTTATACTTAGTTGGGACTTTGAGATTGGCCAGGCTAGACTGTGCAAGAAGCGGCACTTGTCACCAGAACGGCTCTGGAGACTGGTTATTGACCTTCTCCGGGTCCAGGGGGATCAGAAGGATGAACCGCTTTGTGATGATACGGCCGACATTTTGAGACCACTACGGTTGGCCCGCGACGCGGCCGTCACGAATGACAGAGACAGGGTGTACGGGATACTGGGGATTAAGGCTGTAGCCGAGCGAGTTTCTGTGGTTCCAGACTACACTTTGCCACTTGTCGACAACTTTCACATCTTCACCTCGGCAATCGTTGAGGGTGGCAACTTGAACATCCTCCGGCTTTCATCGCTATTGGATAAGCCCATCTACACCAAGGGTTCACTTCAGGCTCTCGGAACCAGAGTTCTCGAGGTCACCCCGTGTGTCCATGACCTTCCATCCTGGGTTGTCTGCTGGACATGTGCCACGCTGCCAGTAGCGCATCTGCCAGCTGCTTACCATGCCGTAAAGGGTGACATTGGGGCGCAACCTCCCATCATACTCTCAAACTCGTGTCTGAGGATCCAGGGAGCGGTCATCGATACTATTGTTAGCTTGGGAACATGTCATCCGGCGGAAGCATCCGATGAGTATCCCAGCGGTTATTCCAAGGGAGGACACAACGCTTACGGAGACTTGCAAGAGACGCGCGAGGCACTGTGGAGAACAATGATTGGCAACAGTACCGCTCAGGGAGACGCTCCTGATTCCGCAGAGTACTCCTGGCTCCTGGACCCGAGAGTATGGCGGGACGGTGTTGCAGGGGTATTAGCCCATGGGCTCGGTTTAGAGGATGTGATGAAGAGAAATGGGGGCCTCAGTCTATGCGGCTATAGCCTGAAGGGGCTCATATTTGGTCCTGGACGATCGCGAAGGCTATGGAAAGGACGATACTACAATCCCACCAAGACACAAAGGGAGGCTTTGTCTTGGGTCGTCGACGTGCTGACCTGGAGGCGGCTGATGAGTACGCGATCGGGTAGACTGGGATTAGCCCCTGCCGGCGCTATTCTGGGAGACGCGATTGCGATTTTCCCGGGGTGCGATGTGCCGATGGTTCTACGACGGCGGGGTCTCAGTACCGGATGGAGGCTGGTGGGCGAAGCCTACGTGCATGGTATTATGGATGGAGAAGTCTACCAACAAGATTTCACGCCCTCCGACATTGACATATATTGAGCATGAACTGAGGTTTGGGGATGACGTACATGGTCCTGCTACTAGGTCACTAATGCATTGGCGACTGACATCCCAGCAAGGCGGCAGATGAGAGGAAACGGAACTTGGTATTATTCTATGCATGTACATCTAGCGACTGTGCTGAAGAGAAATCATCATTTCGACTTGGCCACCCACTCGCTCTCACTCTCCAGCCAAGCGCCCCAAGACAGCAGCCCCGGGTGCTCCCTGCGCAGCGCGGGCAGGTCGGCGCCGAAGCCCTCGTCGTGGAACCAGCGGAACATGCTGCCGAACTCGGCCGACAGCCAGAAGACGATGCGCGCCACGAACTGGAACGTCTCGGGCATGTCGCGCCCCGTCTTCTGCTGGAAGACGGCGCACAGGTCGGCGAGCGTGACCTCGTCTCCGGCCAGCGTGACGCTGCGACCCGCGTAGGCTTTGGGTTGGAGGAAGGCCTGCGCCGCGAACCAGCCGATGTCGCGCGCGCCCACGAGCTGGATCGGCTTGCCCTGGAGCGCCACCCGCATTCCCGTCGCCATGATCTTGGTGCCGAAGCCCGGGGTGAAGTTGTCCATGAAGGCCACGGGGCGGAGGATGGTCCAGGTCATGGGCGTCGGTGCAGCGGTAGTGCTGCTGCTGGAAGTGGTAGCCGCCGCCGCCGTCTTCTCGACCAGGTGGTGCTCGATGTTGTGCTTGCTGATGAAGTGCGGCACCTTTGTGGGGTTCGAGAAGGACCGCGCCTCGCCGCCGCGGTCGGCCGAGGTGTAGACGAAGTGGGCGACGCCGTTGGCGAGCGCGGCGTCGACGAGGGCCTTGCCCTGGCGCTCTTCGCTTTCGGGCGATGCGCCGCCGCCGATGGCCGTCTAAGAAGACAAAGTGGTTAGTCAGGGCTCAGGCATTTATTCCTCTTGCGCGAAGAAGCGCAGAATGACTTACCTGGACACTGAAGACGCCCCAGACTTTGGCGTTGTCGCCGCCGTCGCCCAGCGCCTTCTTCACGCTGGCGAAGATGGCGGGGATGTCGTTGAGGTCGCCCTGGACCAGCTGGACGCCGCGGCCCGCGAGCCGCTGGGCGGACCCGGACTCGGGGTTGCGGGTCACGGCGACTAGGGTGTGGGTATCAAGGGCACCGCCCGCGATGAGAGCGTCGATGGTGGCGCTGCCCTGCTTCCCAGTCGCTCCCGT
This sequence comes from Arthrinium phaeospermum, assembly GCA_006503535.1. NCBI lineage: Eukaryota > Fungi > Ascomycota > Sordariomycetes > Amphisphaeriales > Apiosporaceae > Arthrinium > Arthrinium phaeospermum. The sequence goes on along the minus strand of QYRS01000002.1, from coordinate 1,859,216 downwards.
TACCAGGATGACTTTCTTTGAAGTTGGGTCGACCATTTTGGCTTATTTGGAAGTGATTCTGCTTCTGTTGGTATGAGATAGGGAGGACGGGTTTTAAATATCGACTTTTAAGTTGAGTTGCGGTTTCGTTCAGGGGTAGTAGGTAGTGTTAGATGTTTCTGTTTGGACTGAAGGTTGAGATGGATGCACGAGATGTTTATTCCATGGTGGCATTGGAGGGTCTTTATATATGCCATATTCTCGGTCCATGGTCGATATTGGATACCTGCTAGTATCAAAGATGTGTTGTCTGTTTCTATCTCTAGTGATGATGGATGCTGCGTGAAGCCCACGATAGATGAGAATGAATAATTGAGCCGCCCGTGAGGTAAGCCGCTGCATGAGCTCGGTGCTTCGCGTTTAGAGCCCCGGCGCAATCAGACCCCCGAGCCAGGTACCTGATTTGAAATCGGGGCTTGTGCTGCCAGCTGAGCTGCAGGCGCTAACGAGTCAGCTCGTCATCAGCCCGAATTGCCAAGACATATACAAATCCGGCGTGCAACATCGAAAGAATTCCAGATTGAATTGATCACATCCTTCACATACGTTTTGACCTTGAAAAGTCTATTTTACTCAGCAATTATCGCTATAGACTTAAGAGTCGACCGCGGGACTCTTCCACCGGCCACAGATGGGCGAAACAGACTGAGCAATTGGCCCAGCGACGCACGAGTAGTAAGTAAGCACGCCTCTTGCCCACAGATGAGTGGGGTTATCGTCCTCAGTTGCAGAGCAGGCATTATTGGCTTCTGGCCTCAAAGAGTAACGTCACACCGTGTTACAAATAATACAAATGGAGATTCTCATAGTAATAGAATATTGCTCAGGCCGGACTATGGTGATTTCGTGACTCGAGTATCGAGCTTATCATTGCCCTTGATGAAGGCCATGCCATGTTACTCATGGATATGCATCTATAACTCGGGGTTCCCCTTAACAACAGGGGCTCGATCTCAAACCCTGTGGTTATATATTTCTTCGACACTTTACTTACATGATGGAGAGATGGTCACACGAATCAACGTGGTGGTTATTAACCCTTTGAGGGAAGCCGCCGTTCAGGCGATGGAGGTAAAGCAGAATATGGTCACATTTGTCACTGATAAATTACTAGTGGCTATCGGGAATTGACCGGGTTGATGAGGTAGCTGGAATAGGTCGGATCCATGAAAAGAAGGTAAGAAAGGAAACATCAACCCTCTCGCTTCTGTCGTTTGTGCTGGTGTTGTTGATGATGTAGGATATTTACGCATTCAACAGGGGAGGACATCCAAACCAGTACCTAGTCAAACTTGGCGTTGTTCTGCAAATCCAGCCCCATAACTTCCCTCGTAGTAAGCCCCAGGTCTACCCCATATCCCCAGAGCCTTTATATGCCTGGGACAGGGTCAAGTCTTTTCCCTGGCGTTTCTTGCTCTGTCCCCACGTTCTTCCCCGATGACACATGACTTGTAAACTTGTTCACCGTCTTATAATTGCTGTGTATCCTAGGAGATTGAGCCATATGGCAGTAATGCGGCCGCGGATATATATTAGAGTCTATGTGGAATTTTCCATGACTGTTAAAGGTTGATAGATCCCTGGAGGTAGCAAATGACACCACATCGAAGACGACATGACGCTTGATCTCCCACTGCAAGTTGATTCCGGCGGGGCCATGAAAATACTTACTTGCTTCTTCTTCGGTCCTGGCCATTTTTCTAAAGGATGGGCTTATTCTGCCGACTCATAGATCAGTGGTATGTGAGGCATAACACATCAGTATACAAATGCTATAACCAAGCACAGCTGCAGTCCCATGGCAAGCCAAATTTCTACGATCATACTCAACAGGCCAGCCACAGGGACCAGCTTGTAAACAATTCACATCTATCTGGAGGGCGCCCGCTCCACTGTTGCCTGTTTGAATCGCCATTCCTCGGTCTATCCATCTGTCACTATCAAGTTCTCTTTCTTCCTGGTCGACGGACTTGGCTGGTACGGGTTCTAGAGTTTGCACAGGGGTGATAGATAGAAAACCCAAGAGAAGAGTTAGAGGGATTATCTATGCGCAAGCTACCATCATCTGTCACCATGTACTATATCCGAGCCACAACAACCGCTCCTCCAGGGCCTATCAACGGAAAGCCCCTGAACGGAAAACGTGATGAGGCGGAAGAACAGCACGAAGAAATCACACCAGGTTAGGGTAACGTGACAGAGTGAGTCTACGGTCGATGTTCTGTTCAAACATGTGTGGTTGCACTATATAAAAACCGGGGTGTTTGTCTGCCAGAAGCCGGAAAGAATGCAAACGATACGCGACTGTCACGATAGCCCGTGGATGACTAATCAGTTTGCCTGTTTTTCTACTGCAGAGGCTTACCAGTCAGCTTATCTGCATTTCTACTCGGGATCGGTGTGAGATACAGCAGCACCAGTCAAAGGGTTGGTACGACCACACCAGCCACTGATGTGGACTTTTGTTGGTGAAGGAAGTCCTCATGAGTCAAGACTTTGATAACCTGGAGGGCGGCCGGGGGTGATTGCTAGCGTGGGGCTCAGCGGAGCCTCAGCGGATGAGACGGGGCGGTCAAATTGGACCCTGAAAAGCGAATAATCCTTATCCCAGAACGGGCCCCATTTGCAGCTGGCCTGGCGCGACGCTAAAAACCAACGATGCTTGTGTGTTGTACGCATCCATGTCAGGCCTTCGGAAACGGGGTGGCAAATGGCAGAAGACACATACATACCTACACACTGCGCAACCCTAACAAAGCTGAAACGGGCTGGTATGTCAGAAAGCCAACAAAATGATGGCGCAATTCCCTACCCCTTTCCAGAATCGATTGTCGCTAGTTTTTTGTCACCTTGCATCCCTTACTTAAGTCGAGGACCACCACCGTCAAAAATCTCTCAACCCATCGCCAATCCACCACACGAGACGATGGCGCATGTAATCGTCGACCCGAACCACACGAGAGCCGACAAGCTGGTTCTGGAGAGCCTCGATTCCGACATTGATCGATGGGCTGAAGGTAAATCGGGATTGCGCGAGCATGTGGGTACGTACATCAGCCTCTCAATTGTGCCTGCCGTCCAGCACCACACACACATCCGAAGTCGTCCAGTCTCAACTAACTCGGCCCGCCAGTCCCAGGAGAGAAAGAGGCGCGGGATGCGCGCATCTTGGCGGCCATGGACAACATGAACGACCCCAACCACAAGGACTTTGAGCCGGCCATCTTCAACTCGTGCGATTTCCCGTGGCTACAGTCGAAGCAATTGAACCGGTTCTTGCTGCGACCGTACACGCGACTCGCGCAGCGCGTAGTGCGAAACAAAGTGGATGTGGTCATGTTTACGCACCTGCTCCTCTATTTTTCCACGTCAGTGCCTAGCGCTTTGTCCCTATTTCTCTGGCACTTTAGCTGGCTTCACGGCATCCTCCACTTTATCATGCAAGTGTCATACGTCGGCACCTATACCCTGATGATGCACCAGCATATCCACGGAAACGGCATCCTGCAGAAAAGACTGCCTTATTCCCTGTTCGACTATATTTTCCCCTACATCACGGACCCGCTCATGGGCCACACCTGGAACTCCTATTTCTTCCACCACGTCAAGCATCATCACGTGGAGGGCAACGGTCCCGACGACCTTTCATCCACCATTCGCTACCAACGCGACAGTGTGCTGCACTTTCTGCAGTACGTCGGGCGCTTCTACTTCTTCGCCCCGCTGGAGCTGCCGCTTTACTTTTATCGAAAGGGGCGTGCTTTCATGGGTGTTAGATCTACGTTCTGGGAAGTCGGCAACTATTTGTTCCTCTACACCATGTATAAGATCAACCCCCGGGCGACCATTTGCGTCTTTCTGCTCCCGCTGGCTCTCATGCGATTTGGGCTCATGGCGGGCAACTGGGGGCAGCATGCGTTTGTCGACAACGAGGAGCCGGACTCGGACTATCGTTCAAGCATCACCGTGATAGACGTCCAGGTAAGTGTCCCATCAAGACACGACAGTGCACCTCGTCATTCTAATCGCCCCCGGCTTTAGAGCAACCGGCACTCGTTCAACGACGGCTATCACACTTCGCATCATCTCAACCCGCTGCGTCACTGGAGGGAACACCCCAACTCCTTCTTGAAGCAAAAGGATACCTATGCCTCCCAGGACGCAATTGTCTTTCACAATATTGACTATATCATGATCACCATCAGGGTCTTACGAAAGGATTATCACCATCTCGCCAAATGCATGGTACCCATTGGCGACGCGCAAATGGCCATGAGCCTCGATGAGCGCGCAAAGTACCTAGAGAAGCGCACACGGCGGTTCTCGGAAGAGGAAATCCAGGCAAAATTCGGTAAGGCTTAGTATGCATAGCTTTTATACGTTAAATACCCTACGCTACCTATAAGTATTACACAAGTCACTGGTTGATGTAACCTGTGCTTTGAGTGTAGTTTTATAGACCTAATTATGTCACCCGTGGGAGCGGGTTTCACACACGAACCCCTTTAAGCGACGAAAGACAAGCATGTCGCGGCTCAGGCCCCCTGAAAATAGAGAGTGGCCCAAATTTTGGGGGTAGTGAGCCAGCGTGATCTCATTGGCTCAGAGTATCGCCGAATAGCTACTGCATAGTCTCATGACCTGTCAACACTCTTGGCTACCTGCATCGACCTCCGCATCTTACCCCCCTGCGATTCCCCACCTAACGAATCGCAACATATGCGGCCTGCCGATCCTCTCTCTTAGACTAGACCCTAGGGACATTCTTGGGGATGCATATGGGGTCGGTATCTCAATTAGAATTGTAATCGCCGAATCGTGGGGCTGCAACGGGCGCGGCGCCCCAGGTACCACATATTACCGGGATGCAGACCATAGATATGGTGCCACTGATGACGCAGTCTTGTACCCTGGGGCAGTTGTAGGGGGCTGATTCATACCCGACATCCGCGGATGACGGATCGGAGGAACATCTGAAATGTTATTTTCGGCGGTCTCGACCAATGGGAGATGTTTCGGCGAATGCGGGGATGCTGTGCGCGGTAGCACAGCATATGAGGTTTCATAGAGATGGACGACCAGGAGCTTAACCAGACACACGACGGAAAGGAGTAGGAGGCCAACGAGTCACACCCGTGGAGGGGATTCCAGGGGAGGCTGATGGATTGGAGCATCGATCTTGGTTCCCCGTAATACACTTTTCCGCACGATGTTGGGCAGGCTGTACTCAGGCTGAGATATGATCCCCGAAGTTTACTGTGACCAGAAGCCAACATTCCGGCAAGTTTTGACTACATGTGGCGAGTTTGCTACCCAAGACAGATGCAGCTAGCACGTCTCTTCTCACGGTATGCTACGTCAATTTAGCAAATGAAAAATTGGAGGTATCTCAGCCATCCAATGTTGATTTTGAACCGGCTTAAAGTCTTACCGGTATCAATTGCTCACTGGGTGAGTTGTTTATATCAACAACGCTGTAAACCGGAAGCCGTACGATCACAAATTCCACCTGCAGGTTAAGACACTCGGTTTCAATATGGGCAACGGATGTGAGAGCCTACTGGATCCCATCGATATTGAACAATCACCAGGCGTTACCTCGATGGCAGACCGCCACCCAGGAGTGACCCCATGCACATCTACAAAGAAACGTGCATTTCCCGGTTGTTCGAGGTTTCTGGTGCAACCTCCTCTCTGATGATCAAAAGGGAGAATCATTTCAGGTACCCAGACCCATTTAACGCAAAGATGAGGATAGTGTTGGTACAGAGTAATTATTTTAACCCACAATTTCACCAACCATCTCACTTCAGTCAACGACGACTGTCAGGTTGATGGTGTAATGCCGAGGATATGGAAAGTTGTATTATATGGTTTCAGGACCCAAAGAAATCAAGCAAGGGATGATCCCTGTTACATGATAGGCTGGGTCCAGCTCCCCGGGCCCAGCTGAAAGGATACGAAGACTGCATGGGTTCCGCAAAGTTCATTAGTATCCAATGTGATTGGACGAAAGCGAGTGCTGTTGGTGCCAATGTAATGCAGTTGGGCCGGGGTGGTTTCTGTTTGGAGACTGCCGCCATCCGTCTCCCCCCTCTCCCTGTGTTACGATTGAACTTTCAACAACATCTCAATATAACTTCAGCTCAAAAGCAAAGTTGATTCCAGGGAATACCATCAGTAACCAGACCATGACATCCACCGTTGCCATTGTTGCCGGAGCAATTGCTGCTCTCGCTTATGTATTTCTCCGCCTCCTCATCACCTGGACGCAGGATGTGCGGGAGCCACCGGCCATCGAGAGGGGCTTGCCTTTTATCGGCCCCTTGATCGGCATGATCCGGGAGAAGTCACGCTTGCACGTCCGCCTGAGGTATGCTGCCCTTAATCCCTTTCATCTCGGTTCCTGATAGCTGACACGGACACGCGGGGATCCAGAGATCAGTACAAATTGCCCATTTACACCTTACGCCTGCCCTTCCAGAGGATGTATGTGGTCAACTCCCCTGGGCTCATCCCAGAGCTGCAAAAGCTATGGCGCGCTGTCAGCTTCGCCGCCATTGCCGCCGATGCGGGCTCCGTGGTGGGCATGAGCAAAGAAGCCGTGCGCATCATGCACAAGGACATGATGAGCGAGCACGGGTTCAGCGTCAGCTGGCCGCGCTTCATCGCACCCTCCATGGCACCTGGGAAGGACCTGGATATGATCAGCCGAAGGTCCGTCGAAGTCTTGTCTGCCCAGACGGAGCCCCTGAGAGCTCATGGAGGCCCCATCACGATAGGCCTGTGGGGATGGTCCCGCCAACTCATGGAGGTTGCTACGACGGAGGCGGTCTGGGGACCGCAGAACCCTTACCGAGACTCGGGTATCGCTGAAGCCTGGAGGTACGTCCCAATTGTCCAAGCATCGATGCAGAAAACACCTATACTAACGAGCCAATCTAGGACATTTGAGAAGGGATTCATGTCCTTTTCCATGTTCCCATTCGCCACTACGTTGTTCCCCAAGCTATACGAGGCACGCGAGCTTGTGGCCGCCGCCATGATGGAGTATGTGCGGAACCGCGGCTTCGAAACCGCCTCGGGGCTTGTCCGGAAGCGCTTTGAGCACCACAGCAAGCTGTTCGGCTTGGCCCCAGACGACGTTGCGCGCGGGGAGCTCGGAAACTCGTTCGCGGTGCTGGGCAATACGGCACCCTGCGCGTGGTGGGTGCTCTTCCACATCTTCTCCGAGGCTCAAGTGTTGCGGGACGTTCGCCGCGAGCTCTCGGCCATTGTGCGCGAAGACAAAGATGGCCACTGTCACGTCGACATGGCCGGCCTCAATAAAAGCTGCCCGGTTCTGTTGAGTACTTTCCAGGAAACGCTGCGTTGTCGCGCCGTAAACCCTGGTCCGCGCGTGATACTCGAAGACGTGGTGCTCAGGGACGGGACCCTCCTGAAGAAGGGCAGCATGTTGATGATACCGGCTACGGTGCAGCATACGGACACGGCGACATGGGGTGACGATGCGGGCGAGTTCGACCACCTGCGTTTCGCCCGCAAGCCCGGAGAAGCAGGCCACAAGAGAGTGAACCGGGTTGCGCTCCGCGCATTCGGCGGCGGCCACATACTTTGCCCCGGCCGTCACTTCGCCAGCAACGAGATCCTGGCTTTCGCGGCGTTGATCGTTTTGCAGTTCGACCTGGTGCCAGTTGGGGGGAAGTGGGCTGAGCCCACGTTCGAGAACTCGCCCCCACAGTCGGGGTTTCCTATACCGGACGAGGACATCCAAGTCGAGCTCCATCCTCGAGACCCGAACAAGAAATGGGTTGTCACATTTTCGGGGGCAGAGCAGGCCCTTGGAATCGTGTCGGAGGACACCATGGAGGACGAATAGAGTCTTGGTCAAGATTGTGACATGGTCATGAATGGCATGCTGCGCTGGATCGGAGTTTCATTGTCTAAGCACTTCCCAACTCCGAAGGACCCCCATACAAAGACTCATATCTTGAAATATGCAGCTCTTCTCCTATCTAAGTTTCGTATATATTCTATCATTGTTGCCTTTTTCTTGCATAAGATATCGCGTATTGCAGCCTTTTATGATTTAAACCCGCTCAATGATACAAACAGTATTATGGTTGCTTCACCCGAAGCGAGACTTCTCGTACAGACGGGAGAAGCAAACATGCATGCATCTGCAACGTGGACAGGTTTTGATCATAGATGCGTGAGCGAGGTAGGTACCACCTTCCAAATTCTGGACCTCAGGCAGGGGCTTCCCACACACTCTTCCGGGGGCTAGGGGCCGCCCGATGGCCACCCTCCAAATGCATGTTTGGCCGTTTTTGTTGGACCCGAGCGACGGGAACCCGACAAGCGACCTGGTTAGTCGGCTATTACGAGTACTGTCCGCGTCTTTGATTCGATGGTGATTTGCCAAAGAAAGACGGGCCGTCTACGATTTTACCGGGGAGGATTGGACGCTCTCGATTGGACGAGAGTAATATCCCTGATATATTACAGTTCGACAATATCAATACCTGCATGGCCCCCAAATTATCTCTTTGTCTTCTGTGCCCGGCGTTGACAGCCAAGATATTTTCTTGACGACCACAAAAAGGCCAAGACGGACTTGATAATCTCGGATAAGACCTACGGTCAGTTGGTGTTGCCATGATGCGTTGAGATGAGCCTGCATCCGGTTCGGCTTCTTGCCCAGAATCGGGAGGATGCTTGTGACTGGCCCGAAGGAGATCTTGGCACATCATTTACAAAGTTCTGATAACCTCTTATATTGTCGGAATCCCAATGAACGACCTTCCCGATTCTGACCATGCGTGACCCTATCACCTCACTCGTTACCCGTGTCACCCGAAAAGGGTGCGCCGGTGAGACTTATCGGGTGAATATCTAGTTGTCGGAGAGATTCAGATACTCGTCGGCCGGTCTAGACGCAAATACAGTATCACGTGGCACTTCACCACAACACCCATGTCGAACCATCCTGAGTAGTGGACACCTGCAAGTTCGAGAGGCGGGCCAGATTGAGCGGCCATGCTCAGTCAGTACAACGGAAACCTCGGACCGTTTTCAGTCCCGCGGTTGGTTGTGTGATCTTTTCTGATTTGTCGTCGAATCCCGTTCAGAGGTTGACCATGCGTGCCTATAAATGTCGAGGCCTTTGGCCATGATGAATAATGGAGAGTCAGACCTGTAGCAGCAGAAGTAACTCAGTCGCAGCAGCTTCATCGGATCGCCAATATCCCACAATGCCGTTTTACGTAGCCATTAAGCTGGCAATATGCCTTGCGAGCTTCTCTTCCGCCTTGCCCGTCACTGATCAGCCTGGCTTGACTTGGATGCACCCCATCCTGGACAACCCCAACCAGCCTGATCTGCGACTGGCCAACATGTCCCCTCCCGAAGTCTTCCGCATCTCCGAGGCAGATCTCACATCCCTGTACCACAACACCACCGCCCCTCCTCCCAGCCACGGCCCGGCCCCATCTCCCCAAAAGCGCTACACCATCGGCCCCGACGACCGGGTGCGGATCGACGACCGCAACTACCCCTTCTCCGCCATGGGCCGTCTCACGAACCCCAAGTCCATCTGCTCCGCCTCGCTGATCGGCCCCCGCCACGTGGCCGCGGCCCGACACTGCTGGGCCCCAGACGTCCCCTTCTACTTCGCCCCGGCCTTCAACGGCGCCGAAGTGTTCCCGGGGGCGTACGTGACCTCGGTCCTGATGCCGGCGTCGCCGCTGCCGGACTGCCCCTGCTGCGAGAACGCCGACTGGGCCATCTTCGTGCTCGACCAGCGGCTCGGCGAGTCCAACGGGTTCCTGGGGGCCGACGCCCTGCACCACGATGACTCCCGCAAGCAGAAGCCGCTCTTCTACGACTACGGCTACCCGGGCGACCTCGACGGGGCCAGCCGGCCGTACCGCCAGCAGAGCATCTCCGTCTACAGGGAGACGCGGTGCGACGCGACGGGGCCGCTCGACACGGACGCGGACGGGTCGCAGGGCATGTCGGGCGGGCCGCTTTGGCTGTTGGAGGGTGGGGACCGGTGGCAGTACGGCGTCATGGCGCGGCTGTGGTTCTTTGACGGGGTGTTTACTTGGAGTACGTTCGCGGGGGGCGAGGGGTGGGTGGGCGGTGTTGTGCACGCGCGCGAGACTTGGCCCTAAGGGTTTGTTATAGGCAGCATTTCCGGTTATTATCCTGGCTCGGAGTGGAGTATGTGTCACTATCAAGGATGATTGTCTTTCCCTAGTCGAGCACTATATGACAATGGGTTGTGGCTTGATCGCTCGAGCGAGTTGTGTACCGAAACTCAAAGTATCAAGATACACTCTATGCTACTCTTGCCCAAAAATGCGCTCTTCTTTCTCAATCACCATACATTTTACAATAAGCAGCAACTCGATCTTGGCTTGCATTGTCTAATTCCTACACAATTTGAACAAGGTTCGCCCCTTTATTGGGCAACAAAGGACATTTGGTCAACCTTAAAACAGGTGGGGCCTGTCTTGTTCAAGGATTGTTCATTGTTGTGTTTCTCCGTTGGACAATATATAGACTTGCAGGAGTATTCGTATGAATGATTATGATGATCGTGTGCAACACACGATTTGGAACCAAATCGCTACCTTTTTCTTTTCACTTGAGTAGCTCTGAAGACTGCAGCCATACAGCCACCATGCCTGGAATGCGTAAACAGACAGCCAAGGAGGCGGCCTTGGGCATGCTCGTATACGAGAAGACCCTGTACGAGGACCTCGGTAGTTTCTACGCCCAAGGATCCCGGGATGCCTCCGACGACTGGGAGAGGCGCCGGGATTGGATGCTCGAGCGGGCCCAGCTGAACAGTGGAATGACCGAATTCGTCGTCCAGACCTACTACAAGCGCTTCGTGCCCCCGGAGAAAGAGCCCGAGGCCCACGGCAGCCGCGAAGCTGGCATCCTGATCCAGCAGGCCCGGCTGAAATACGGCTTCCGGCTCACCCACCGCGACCTGCAAGAGTTCGTGGCCAGGAAGGGCTGGACCGTCGACGAGACCGTCGCGTACCTGAACAAGCACTGCGATGTGCAGGGACGCAAGGTAATCCACGAGGAGGATGTGGAGCTGCTGAAGATCGCGAGGACGTCGGTGACCTCCGCCCAAGCGAAGCCGAAGAAAACGAAGAAGAAGTCTTTGCTGCCAGTACCGACGAAGCCGACGACGAAGCTGGGCGGCACCCTGAAGCCCATTGCCGAAGACGAAGATGAAGGGTACTTTTCTCACGGACGCGAGGCCGAGGCGGAAGCCATCGTCTTCAAGGCCGGCCGCTACGACCTGCCCGAGATGTACCAGCACCTCGTCACCGACCTCGACTTGGGGCCGGACACCCCGAAAGTGTCGGTTACGGCGCTGATCATCGAGCGGTCTGCCACCCTGCCCATGCCCGTGTCTGTCGCGGAGGATTGGCAGAAGGAGGCGACGCTGGTTCTCCGGGTGCTCAACAAGTTGATCGATCGTAAGCTGGGGGCTCTTCGAATATCTAAAGCCTAGACGTTGAACCTGAAAGGCCCTGCGTTTTTCCAAAACATGCCACGATAATGTAGTAGGTTAGCTAATCGAATCAGTGAAAAGAATACTGCCTGTAAGTTGTTCTTTGCCCGACTAGCTCAGCGTACTTTTGTATCATTCATCATGAGAACCCCTTTTCGGTAAATGGAATATGTTATTAAATCTTTCAAATTAGTAGTATCTTGGAATCATCAAGTCTAACTTCCGTTATCTCGATAACTGATTGTAGAATGTGTTGGTAAATCCGGATAGTCTTTGGTCTCTCCTATCCAGCCACTGACCCAGAGTTGTCAGCACAACTGAAGGCAGACCCAATCTCGCCGTTGCTATAGGCCTCCTTAATCGACATGACCGTTGCGTATCTAAGAGATTAGTCAGGAGGGGACTTTATCAGTGCCAGTATGCTTTACTCACGTTCCACAGACAGTAACAAAGACACCCAAAAGGATCAAGCAAACATGCACCCCCCACTTCGCCCTCTGCCCCCACGTCCCCCTCCGGTACGCCGCAAAGTCGTGCAGATACAGGCACCCCGGCACGACCAGCGCCATGGGCGCGAAGCAGACGGACCCGGCCAGCGCGAGGATGTAGTTGAAGATGGCGATGGACTCGGCCAGCAGGAAGGCGACGGCGCCGATGGCCACGGTGACGCCCGCCCACGTCGCCCAGTGCGTGACGGTGTTGGACTGCAGGTGGCGCGAGTTACGTAGGACGCGCACGAAGACGTACTTGGCGGCGATGTGCTGGTTGATGGCGCCGCTCGCGATCAGGCCGACGAGCGCGACGCCGTAGGAGATCTTCTTGATGAGGTCGCCGGCGCTCCCGAGGGCGGGGTTGGCGACCCATTTGCCGCACCAGGCGTAGACAACGACGGCGAAGGAGAGGTAGCACTGTCGAGAGGTCAGTGTCTACGAGGTCGTAACTTGGGCATGGCCCCCTAGAGGAGGGGTGAGGCAGAAAGACTCACCGATAGAACGATGGCCATACAAGTAACTACAGCCTTCTTGAAGTCCCGGGGCTTCCTCATCTCGCTGATGACGGGCAAGAACGCACTCGACCCCGCGCTCGAGATGAAGATGGTCGCCGTCGCCGTCATGCCGGCCACAAAGGTCGGGTAGTTGATGGCGACGAACCCGAGCTCGAAGTCGCCGGTCTGCGGGGCCGCCGCGGGCCGGTCGCGGGTCGTCACGCCGACGGTGACGATGAAGATGGCGACGAACAGCGAAACGAAACCGGCGAAGGTGACCCAGCCCAGGTTCTTGAGCGTCCGGATCAGGGCGCATGCCGTGATGATGGCGGCGGAGATGAGACCCCACCAGACGGTGCAGAAGGCGTGGTTGGAGAGGGCGTTGAAGGCGACCGAGAGGCCGATGATGCCGGAGCCGGTCACGAGGATGTAGGCGATGAGGAAGATGAAGCCGACTAGCTCCTTGAGCCAGAAGCCACCCAGGGTCTGGGCCATGTCGACGATTGAGTGACACTCAGGGTGTCGATTCCTGAAGTTGCCCTGGACTATCGCACAGTCTGGCAATGTCGCATTGTCAGCTGAGTGATCTGGTTTGATGGTCGAGGCTCAGTCTGGCCGGGGGAAGAAACTCACAGGTATTGACCGCCTGCCATGCCACCAGCGACAACGTGCCACCCACAGCGCCCAATGCATAAAGCGCGGTCGGGATGGACAGGATGCCTGTCGAGAAGACGATCTTGAGGAATATCACGGTGGCCCGGGGCCACCCGACGGTACGGAAGTCGACACCATCAGCGTTCTTCTGGAAGACTTCGTGGCGCTCGAGCTCTGCATCGGAAGCGGGCGGTAGCTTAAGTGCCTGGTGATCAGGCCCTTCGAAAACGGCTCTCGTATCTGTCACATCACTCTCTGCCGTAAATTTCTTGGCGTCCATCATGGAGGGTATGGAGCTGTCAAGTCTTTACAGAATACCGAGAGGAAGTAGAGACAGATTAGGTCATTGGCAAGCTCATATATTACGAACGATGAAAACCAAAATCTGAATGGAAAGCCTGTCAAAATATTATGTCTGTGGCACCTAATCAATTGGCGAAGATAGAGTCTAGAGCTGATAGGGGGCGTCGAGCTTTCCAAATGCATCATATGACTGCGCTACCATTTGGGCGATCAATAATATCAGAGCTAATCAAAACCAGCACGACCATATCTCGTTTGGTCTGACGTACGAGTGATACGGCCGGCGTAGCAAAGCCGAACCTCATCGGAGGGGTTCCGATGGCCCCCGATACCCCAGATTCCCAAACCCCTGCATCAACGCCCGACGACTACCAATGCGGGGCTATCGCATGCCCATCGGGACATATTAGCCTAGGCCTATCAGTATTACAGGGCCTCGATCGGAGATGAAGGGCGCAGAAGATAAAGAGATTGATATGCACTTGACACCGCGACAGTTACATAGAGACGCCCTTGTAAAAATATATGTTTCATGACGACAATTCAATCTGAAGATCAACGTTCATCATGCTGCTGTGCACGCTTCATCTGTAGGCGTCTGGATCGTGTTCACAGTCAAGTTGTAAACCAGCAGACCCCCTGTATGTGCCGTCCAGTTTGGTACCCCGTCGGCATCCTTGGCCACCGTAAAAGCTGCATTACCACTGTTCAACCGATTAGCCGCGACACTGAAAAAGGCTTAAATCCAGCTGATAGATGGAGAGGAGGTCATGACAACATACTGGGCTTGGGAACAGTTCCCCGGCGTGTAGGTGGTCTGAATAATGATCCTAGCATTGATCGTCTTCGTCTTGGAATCCTCGCTGACCACGTTGGCGCCGAGGATCGGGTGCCACCACGCCTTGTTCCCGTCGGGCGGCAGAAGCTTTTGCTTGACGGCAAGGATGGAAGCAGAGCCCTTGAACGTTTTGCCCGCGGCGACGAGCGAGCCGTCGGCGGGCCAGAAGTCCGTGAAGGAGGTGGTCGCCGCCTTGTCTTCGGACACGCGGTAGTACCTGTTTGACAAAATCAGTCTTTGACGAACATTTGCTTCGAATGATTTGGAGAGGTCTTACTCTTTTACGAATGAGGAGAAAGCGGCGTCGACATTGGAATCGGGCTTGTATGGGCCCATGTCCACGGGAGAGGCCGCCGCGAGACCGACAATGGCCAAGAGGGAGGTTGAATATTTCATCTTTGAAATTGGCACAGTGTTGTGTAGTTGTGGTAAAGAGCGACCTTTTGGAATGAATGAATAGTTTGAACGAAAGTTGGACAGCTGAAAGCGTGAAACAAGTGAGTGCAACTGGTTGCACTTGCTCCAAGACTGACTTCAAAAGAGCGAGCAGGGCTTCCTATAAAGCATATGCCTACTCACATTACACACATCAGGCAAGTACCTTGAGTAATTCCCTGTCGTCGTTTTCAGCCACAGTATCCGCCAAGTTCGCCTTGATGGGCATGAATAGGGAGGCTTGGCGAACCTTCGGGCC
The DNA here is from genome assembly GCA_006503535.1 of Arthrinium phaeospermum. Classification (NCBI taxonomy): domain Eukaryota; kingdom Fungi; phylum Ascomycota; class Sordariomycetes; order Amphisphaeriales; family Apiosporaceae; genus Arthrinium; species Arthrinium phaeospermum. The sequence goes on along the minus strand of QYRS01000002.1, from coordinate 1,844,164 downwards.
CCTATCCCCAAGAAACTTATCCGGGTGAAGCCGAGTCAAGTTTACTTGACTGGGAAAATCCCTGTGTAGAAACCTACCGTATATAAACTCTATTGAATTAAAAGACCAGGACCTTAAAGAACGTTCGAGGCTGAGCGGATCCGGCGGTCCCGTCAAGCTCTCGGTCTAGCGTGGGCCGGGATAGCCCCTGACCGCTAGGGCTTGCGGCTTCTCCCGCCTTGACTGCCAAGTCACTATGTCAGGTTCAGGAGGCAGTGTACCGTTCTATTTAAGGCGTTTTACTGGCAGGTGCTTGGCGTTCAAAGATTTTCGCATACCCCGGAGAGTTCTAGCCCCAATCTTTGATTCTGCTGGCATACCCTTGTTGCTTTACCACGGAGTTGACATCAACTCAGGAGAAATGTTATAAGATTGTCCCAGGTATCACGATCATCTTTTGCATCCTATGTGTCTACTTTACCTTCCACTCATTCATAATCGTATACGCATTCGTTTGTTGATAATTACCATGCAGTTTCAGCAGTTCTTCTCCGTTATTTTGGCCGCCAAGATGGCCGTGGCCGTCAACATGGTCAACTACGACCCTCAGCCCGACGTACCGGCCGGTTTCCGGGACTTTCTGGAAGCGTATGTGTTATGGCCGTGTTCTCACGTTTCTGGTTGTGTGAAACTGACAGACCTCCTAGGCTTGTGGGACAGGCTGACAATGCTACGGCCACCGACTCCTTCACGGACTACTTCACATCGTCTGGTCGGCAGACTACATTGACTAAGGACTGCGTCGGGCCGGCTGCGATTCTCAAGTGCAAACAGGGGTTCTTGCCGCCTGACGGTCGCATGACGCTCACGGTATGCATCCTTTTCTTTTCTATATGCCGAATTGATAGTACACAACCAAGAGACGTTGAAGCTGTCGCTAACTACCTGAAGCACTTTCCCAACACGACCTTCGTTGCAGAGGACACCGCGGACTCGACCGTGTATGAGGTCCGGGGCCGCATTGAGAATAACTTCAAAGCAGGGAACTGCTCACAGATCTAGTACGTGGGCTGGCCTGGCGCCGTTATAGCTACCCAAACAGAGAGAACCCTTTTACTGACAGCACGCTTTCAGCTACCAGACGCAGTACACCATTCTCAAGACGTCGCAGGCGGGCGGGATGCTGCCCAACTTGACGCCGGAACCGCAACACCAGGTGTCGTGGTATCACGACTACGTCATCACCCCCATCGGGGTACCGTCCAATATACCCTGTGATAGCCTCGCGCAATAAAGATGGTGACCTCATCCGAACATTGGCTGACGCATATTTATGCTGGGATTTATGACTCGGTGTTGAGGGGGAGCTCATATGTACTTCAGGTGATTGTGATTTAAGCATATAATATATTTGCTTCAGTCCACTTTCAACCCTTTCTATCTCGTTCTTGACGTTGACCTAGGGCGGTGCTGCGTCGATACTGCCGCTATGCCTGTGATTACGGAGACACCCTTACTCCAGAGTCAAAGCTCCGTTGGTACACATGTCCTAAGACATACCCCGGCCCAAAGTTAGCTGTATGCAAGGGATGTAGGGATGAATTGCTGTTGGGATGTGCATTTATCAAACTGCATGGTTGTGTTGCATACTTACGTCAAACTCTGCCTGGCAATAGTTATTACCGTAACCTAATGGGGCGCGATCTCCACTGAACCATCCAACGGCTGATGCAGTTGGTTCGGTTGAATCAGCGCAGTCGTATGATTGGTCCTCTGTTGCAAGGCAAGGAATACTACCTCGCTCATTGCAACATGCGAGCGCCTCTCATTGGGTACCGACAAACGGATATCCCCCCGTTCGCCAAACGAATGTCCCCCGGCGGTAAAAAATGCATCTTATTTTACTCTGTACAGAAATTAAGGAATGGGAACGAACTTCAATTTTCACTTCTGTTTACTTACCCAACCTGGAAAGCAGAAACTCCTCAGATCATCCAGCTTTGTCGCCATAATTCTTTCCCTAAGTGCAGCACAAACAAACAACTACATCGAAATCGAGGAAACAATGTTGTACTCTCTAACGGGGTTTTTGCTCGTTGCCCTCGTTGCAATCATCATTATCGGCTGGTGCAAATTGTATCCAACCCCGTATCCTGGGATTCCATACAACAGGAAATCGGTTACTCGTATTCTGGGCGATATACCGGATCTAATGTCGGTCGTCCAGAAAAACAACGAATTCTCCGATTCGGTCTTTACCACCACCACCCAAAAGCTGGGCACACCTATCGCCCAGTTGCTGCTCCCCGGCTTCCAAAAGCCCATCATCGTCCTTGAAGACCCACGCGAGATCGAGGATATCGTATTCCGTCGCAATAAGGAATTTGATAAGGCTCCCATGGCACTGGACATGATAGCCCCCATGTTCCCTCGCGCCTCACTCAGTCAGTATACGACGCCCGAGCTGAGGGAGCAGAAGCGGCTGTGGGTCGATGTGATGGGCGCCGACTTCCTTCAAAAGGCTGCCGCGCCCAACATCCACAAAGTCACTCTCGAGCTCCTCGACCTCTGGCGACTCAAGACAATGACCACATGCAAGGGCCAGCCGTTCGATGTCCATGACGACCTCCAAAATGCCACTCTAGATGCCATTTGGGTGGCCGTGATTGGAGAAGAAGCAGGCACGACTAGGCACGAGATCCGGAAGTTGCGTCATCAGCTCTCAGGGGGCGAGGCCGCGGAGACTGATCCCACGGAACGAGATGCGCCTGCTGCCGGTTTTCTGAAGGAGGAAATTGTATACATTGCGGATACCATTGCACGCAATTCCAGGAGTCCCGCCCCTCAGTGGGCGCAAAAGCTGGAAACTTTCACCCCACGCTATCGCAGGTTCCGACGCACCGTAACCTCTAAGATCAGCCAGGCGATGAGGAAGGCGGTCGACCGATACCAGCGGCTCGGAGTTGGGCAGCTCGAGGCTGATGAGCTCGACACGTGCATGATGGATCTGGTGCTTCGACGGCAGGTTGCCGAGGCCAAGAAGACGAAGAAGCCTATGACGGATCCGACCAAGGATCAACATATGCTGGATGAAATGTTCGCTATGCTTGTTGGGGTATGTTGCGAACCATGCCCCATGGAGCTAATATGATCGCTGACAGGCATACAGGGCCACGACTCCACTGCGAATGCGCTTACCTGGTTCGTAAGGTACATGGAAGCGTTTCCTGGAGTGCAAGTCGAGTTGCGCGACGCCCTTCGAAACACTTTCCCCACATCTCAGCCAGGAGTTGACGAGATTCTCGGAACTGACATTCCTTACCTCGACGCCACGTGTGAGGAGAACTTTCGTCTTGGTGGTGTCGTCAAAGCCAACCTGCGTCAGGCAATCACCGATACGGAAATACTCGGCTATCCCATACCAAAAGGGGCCCAAATCATGATGAATTACCACCTCAACCGTTCACCGGTGCCTGTGGACGAGTCAAAACGCACTGCCGGGGCTCGAGCCGCTTTCGAGAAGTCGGGCGATGGGTTTGAATCGCGGGCTGGCAACGACCTCGCGTGTTTCGAGCCGAGAAGGTGGCTCGTCAGAGACGAGGCTACTGGCAAAGAGGTATTCGATTCGCGGGCTCTAGTCTCGCTCGCTTTTGGGGGAGGGTATAGGGGTTGCGCTGGTAAGTAACTCAACGATTCATATACAGCTCTTATATTGAACAGCAAATGCCTTTCAGCTGTGCTGAGAACCTAATAAGTCGTTACAGCTAACACCTGATTATAGGGCGCAAACTCGCTTCTATGGAGTTCCGGATTGTTGTAACATTGCTCATTCTCAATTTCGAGGTTCAAGAGCTACCGCAAGAATACAAATCCATGAGCGCGACTGAGAAGCTTTTCCGGAGGCCTGATATGGCGTATGCGAGGCTCAGGGCTTTGTGAAGGCACACACATCCACAAACAAGCCAAAATTAGCCAGCTATCAAACAAGGAATTGCTTTTCTATGTCTTGGCGTAATAGAGACATCCAGTCTTGCCTGCTCTTTTCTTTCACTTTACCATTTCATCTCCTTGTTTTCCATCTGAAGAGTGCCAAACAAAACTAAAATGAATAAAAGACACCCCAATTACACTCTCCGCCCCATTATACAGCCTGGTAGCTATTGAAGTAGTTCGTGGTCAATAACATTTGCAAAACCACAGTACAGCCGTCGTACTCCCTAAGATACCATTTTGGATTTGAACGTGTGGGAAATATGCGAATGCTAGAATCTAGAGAACCGCTTCCAAGGGCCTGATTACAAGAAGAAAATAGAAAAAGAGGAAAAAAGGGGTTTCCATACCCTTAGAGAAATATCAGATACGACATTGGACTGTAATTATCTGAAAAAAGGCCTACGAAATGCTCCAAAAAGGGGAATATAAGGGGTAGTGCCCACTAGTACCCCTTTGCCTTCCTGAGATCCGCATTCGAGACAAGAGTCAAACCATCCACCACCTCCTGCCCGTCCGCCGCCGCGATGTCGTCGTGCCGACCCATGGCCAGCTCGACGAGGAACTCGCCCATCTTCTCGGTGGGCGCCCAGAGGTTCGGGGCGAAGCGGCGGATCGGCGCCCCGAGGATCATCTCGGAGACGTTGTGCACCAGGGGCCGCGGCGCCAGGTAGGGCTTGATGGCGTCGTGGTTGGTCCTGTCCGGGTAGAAGATGCGGACCGAATACCCCTTGAGGTGTTGGCTCGGGATCGACCTGCAGATGCTTCCCAAGGACAGTTCCGTTTCGCCCTTGATGCGCGCTTGGAACGCAGTCAGGAGGCCCGGTTTCGTCGTGGTGTCACCGCCGGCTACGTAAACGAACCGGAATGGTTCTGCCGCCGATGACGCTTCCTCCCCCGGAGCAATAGCACCGGATTCGGTCCTTGGAAGGGAGGCGAAGGCTTTAGCGGCTGTTTCTGCATAAGTCTTTGTGATGAGGGTATAGTCTCTGAATTCAGACAATCAGTTTTTGGGTTCTCTCTATTTCCTCTTGGTATGCAGGGGTAAACTTTAATACTCTTCAGTTTAGGGGTGGGAGGGGAAACTGGCTCGGTACTAGCTTTCTCGAAACCTGCGACTGAGCCACGCCGATGGCCCAAACACAGCCTGCAGCGCCTTTGAGTTGAGCGAGCACCTCGTCGTCGTACGTTGCGAAGTCCTTGTGGATGATGACGTTGACCCGCGGGTCGGGACGGTCTTGGACCATCTGTACGGGGCGCTGGCTCAGGATGCTGATCTTGGTCACGCTGTTCATCCGGAGCATGGCGTCGAGGGCGCTGGAGCCGACGAGACCCGTTGCGCCGGTGAGGATGAGATGCATCGTGGCTGTATTGAATAAACAACTAAGGCGTGTAATCTGGCATGAACGTAAGAAAGTATTGGAATAAGCGAATCGACAATGTGGCGGGGCGTTTTGTAGATGTACCAACAGTTGCCGGCAATGCAACCTTATCCAGTTGGTTCACAGGCGTGCAAGGGGGTTGCGAAGCGAAGAACTAGTGCTGACTCCCCTGCGAGTCGTCGCAATCAACCATGGTCACCCACATGGGAAGGAAGGCTTTTTAAAACTTCAACATGAATAAACCAGACTGACTATCCGTATTCTTTGGGCAACTGATCATGGCTCCTAGGGAACGTTGCTGAGGTTGCGTACCCAATTACGGGAGTCACGTGATGGCGCGTACAGTGGCCGCGCCACTGCTGTCTTTGACGTCAATGCCATCCATTGTCCCGCGTGGATATCAGCAAGCCGCCCGGAACAAGTGAAATAACTCTGCTAAATGCATTTACAGTACGGATGATATAACCATGTCGACTCTTCGGGCGGCTACAGTCTCAAACAGATTCGTTCGGCGGAAGAGGAAGCGCACGGAAAATGACACGGAATCGCCCGAACCTGAGAACGCCGAGGATGCATCCGTGCCAGGTGATGCCAATGGCGGCGCAAGTGACGCCGAAACCACCCCAAATTCCGCGAAAGCGGCAGGTGGCAGCGCAGCAGCCGGCTCGAAGAAGAATAAGAAGACCCCGGCACCAAAGAATAATCCCAATGTTGAATGCGTCATGGAATGGCCGCCGCTCTTCAAGGAGCTGGACAAGACGCATCGGGCGCTCAACCTCGTCTTCACCTTCTGCTCCACCCGGAAGCACCTGGCGACCACGTTCGACACGATCAAGTCGGCGGTGGAGTCGCACACCCAGAAGGAGCTGAAGATCGAGGACGTCGCCGCGGTGGTCGCCCTGCGGCCCGAAGGCGTGAGCTTCTCCTACGTCGACGAGGTCATGCTGCAGACCGACATCAAGGGCGCCGAGCGGGACACGACGTTCAAGAAGTCGGGCCGGTCGCGAAAGGACATCCGGACGCAGGGGCCGGCGCCGGACGCCTCGGTGGGCGGGCTGACGGGCATGGACGCGCTCGGGACCCATCACCCGGACGAGGCGCCCCTGGGCGGGAGGGAGGTCCTCTACTTCGAGTTCGTCGACGGCGACCTCAAGCGCCAGGTGCAGAGCCGCAAGACGGGGGAGGCGGTGAACCCGAACAGGCGCCTTCGAGACGAGGATCTCAAGATGCCCGTGTTCAGCCAGAAGCAAATGACGACGTTGATCGAGAAGCGCAATCAGAAGTTCACCAACGCGGTGAGCGCATACATCAATCAGTGCGTCGAGGACAAGATGGACCCCGAGGTCATGATACGCCAGGAAGCACAAGCACACATGCCCGCCCCCTCGGAGTCGGAACACACCACACCCACACCTAAACCAGAGATGGACACCGTACCCAAAGAGATCCCCAAGGACCGGAAGAGCATCCCCGAGATCGTGCAAGAGCTCAAGGAGAGCTCGTGGTACGTGAACCAGATTGTACCCGACGGCCATCGCGTCTTCGACCCCCAAGAGGCCGTCTACGGCGAGCTGGACTTCCTCCTCAGTCAGGCCATGGTCAACGCGCTCTTCAATGCAAAGGGTATCACCCAGTTCTACGCACACCAGACCGAGGCCATCAACGCTCTGGAGAATGGGCACCATGTCGTCGTCTCGACTTCCACGAGCTCGGGCAAGTCGCTCATCTACCAGCTCCCCGTCATCCATGCATTGGAGAAAGACCATAACGCCCGAGCCATGTACATCTTTCCGACCAAGGCACTGGCACAGGATCAGAAGCGCAGCTTGAAGGATATGCTGTCTTACATGGAAGGGCTAGAGCAAGTGCTCGTTGAGACATTTGACGGCGACACGCCGATGCAGGACCGGAACCAAATCCGAGACGAGGCCCGCATCATCTTCACAAACCCAGACATGTTGCACATTACGATACTGCCGCAAGAAGACAGATGGCGGACATTTCTACAGAACCTGAAATATGTCGTCGTTGATGAGCTTCACTACTACAATGGCCTCATGGGCTCTCACGTGGCTTTCATCATGAGAAGGTTACGTCGCATCTGCGCCGCAGTAGGCAATCGGCGGGTCCGGTTCATATCCTGCTCAGCGACCGTCGCAAATCCGCAGGACCATTTTAGAACCATCTTCGGCATCGACGACGTACATCTCGTAGACTTTGACGGATCACCCTCCGGTCGCAAGGAGTTCCTCTGCTGGAACACACCGTACAAGGACCCAGGCGATCCGTCCAGTGGCCGCGGGGATGCCATGGCAGAATGCGCCCGGCTGTTCTGCCAGCTGATCTTGCGCGGAGTCCGTGTCATTGCCTTCTGCCGCGTGAGGAAGCAATGTGAGGTGCTCGTCTCGGCGGCCAAATGGGAGCTCGAATCGCTCGGGCGGCCCGAGTGTATGGCGCGGATCATGGGGTACCGTGGTGGCTATACTGCCCAGGACAGACGGCAGATTGAAGCCCAAATGTTCGAAGGCAAGCTCATGGGCATCGTCGCCACGACCGCGCTGGAGCTGGGTGTAGACATTGGCACGCTAGACTGCGTAATCACTCTGGGCTTTCCCTATACAATTGCCAATCTCAGGCAGCAAAGCGGTCGCGCAGGTCGGCGAAACAAGGACTCACTGTCGGTTCTCGTGGGAGACTGCTTCGCCACAGACCAGCACTATATGCAGAACCCCGACGAGCTTTTTACCAAACCCAACAGCGAGTTGCAGGTTGACCTGGAGAACATGCTCGTGTTAGAAGGCCACATCCAATGCGCGGCATACGAGATGCCCATCAGGCCAGTCGAGGATGCTAAGTACTTCTCGAAGGATCTGGCCAAGATTGCCGAGGAACGCCTGGTAAAGGACGAGCTCGGCTACTACCATTGCCACGACCGCTTCCGGCCAGTGCCTTCGAAATATGTCGCCATTCGCGACACGGAAGAGGACCATTTTGCCGTTGTCGACATCTCCCACGGAAAGAACATTGTGCTCGAGGAGCTCGAGGCCTCCCGAGCCTTCTTCACTATCTACGATGGTGCCATCTTCCTTCACCAAGGAAATTCTTACCTTGTGCGCGACTTCCAGCCGGATAGAATGATCGCCAAAGTCGAGAAGGTCAAAGTGGACTGGACGACGCAGCAGCGTGACTTCACCGATATCGACCCGGTCGAGACCCAGCTGATACGCAAGATTCCGGGGTCGCTCTCTCGGGCCTTCCACGGGGCGATCCGGATCACGCAAAACGTCTTCGGGTATTTCAAGGTAGACAAGAAGCGCCGGATCCTCGACGCGGTGCAGGTGGACAACCCGCCCATCATCCGGCACAGCAAAGGCATGTGGCTCGACGTGCCCAAGCGGGCGCTCGAGATACTGGTCGACCGTCGGCTCAATGTCGCCGGCTCCATCCACGCGGCCGAGCATGCGGTGATGAGTCTGATGCCCAACTTTGTCATCAGCATGCCCGGAGACGTTCGGACAGAGTGCAAGATCGGCATGAAGGAGTTTGCGCAAAAGGAGACGCAGAGGAAGCGGCCTGCCCGTCTCACTTTCTACGACGCCAAAGGCGGCGCGGGTGGGTCGGGGATCAGCACCAAGGCTTTCGAGTTCATCGATCTGCTGCTGGTGCAGGCCCTCAAGAGGGTCGAGCATTGCTACTGCGAGCACGGCTGCGTCGAGTGCGTCTGCTCGGAGCTGTGTAAACACGCCAACGAAGTGATGAGCAAGGCCGGCAGCTCCGTCATCCTCAAGACCCTGCTGAATATGACAATCGACGTCGAGGCGCTACCTATGGGCCCCGAGGAGATGGCACCGGCCGGTATAGAGACCGTTGTTCTGGCTAAGCCGGTGCCGGGAAAGGGATCGGTTCCTGTGGTGGGCGATATTGAAGTCAAGATCGAGGACGAAGAAGAGGCTGGTTTGGGAAGCCAATGACGCGATTATTTCCCCATGATAGACGATACAATACCTAGATGAATACTTTATGGATTTGATACCCTCTTCCTAATCGCAGCTTCGGGCGCGCTCAGTCTCTGGTGGCAGTTTCGCCATCACATTATATCCTTGATTCACAGGGTAGCATACCAAGTAGTGTATAAAAATATAAATATAACATATGCCATTGCTTAGATCCGTTAAGAGGTATTAGAAATAGTGATGTTCTATTTCAGTCGTGGTTCCAAACGCTTGCTTATCAATGAACCTTGGGCGGTTGTCGGGCGGCAGTCGGGAACTGCGGCCGACCGCGATTGGAAGCGGCAAAGGTGACGTGCTCAGTGCAGGCAGGCTTGACAGATGCGTCCTGCACAGTAATCAGCAATTACCCAGACAGGACAAATTTTGCACCCGAGGTTGCCCTGTTGCCCTGCTAGGAGAGGCCCCCGACAAGGGGTCTCCGAACCAACACAGGGGTCTGGCGATCGCGTCATCGGCATCTGCAGCTCGGTTTTAGCCTCTTTGACAAATCAACGACATGCTTTGCGTCACGTCTGTGGTTTTTCTTACTCTGCATTGAGCTCCCAAGCCACATACCGCATACTACTGCCCGTCTCGCGCTGTCCCCTCTAAGACCATCCCACCAGTTAGCCCTGTTTCCACGCCTGAATGCACTAGAAGCCCCTGTAGAACCAGCCGAAAACCCACTAGAGACCCGAAAACGCCTTTACCAATCCATAAGAAGCTTCACTCGACTCTCTCTCCGATTTGTTTCCAATCTGAATAAGCCAAAACAAACCATTTGCCGTTCAACCTTTCTCTTGCTGCTTCGGAATCCCGGTCCCCATATAAAACAATAAAACCCCTCCTTCCGCCTCTCCCACCATCCCACCTCCTCCATGTCAACACCATTCCTACGCAATACCATCCAGTCTTCTCTCTTGAGACGCAACAACATCTTTAGAACATCTACTCAGCTCCAGCAGAACATTCGCCAGTTCCACTACTCGTCGCCCAAAATGACTGTCCACAACATCAGCACGTGCGTTTTGTCCCTCCTTCCACCCCCTCCATGCGACGGCGCACACAGAGCGGTTGCTTGCACTTGAACCCCACTTCTGGTGTTTTGTGCCCATCCATGATGCGCGCCGCCGAATTCCGGAGACATAGAGTTATCAAGCTGACATTATGCCTCACCTGTAGCACCGAGGACTGGAAGGCCGCCCTCAAGAACAACAAGGTCGTCATGCTCGACTGCTTCGCCACCTGGTGCGGTCCCTGCAAGGCCATTGCCCCCATCCTGGTCAAGTGAGTAACTTTCAAACCCTTCCCCTACACGCAATGCTTTCTTTTGGGATGGGAGCTCGTGGAAGTCCAAACAGACACTAATCATGATGACACGCAAAAACAGCCACTCCAACGACGAGCAGTTTAAGGACATCTTCTTCGCCAAGATCGACGTCGACGAGCTGCCCGAGGTCAGCCAGGAGCTCGGCATCCGCGCCATGCCCACCTTCATGCTGTTCAAGGACGGCGAGAAGGCCGAGGAGCTCGTCGGCGCCAACCCCAACGCCCTCGTCGGTCTGCTGAAGAAGGGCGTCGAGGCCTAGAGCGCCCTGGCCGCCCCTGATCCAGCTGCTACTGAAGCCGTTGTCACCGACGCCGCCGTCGTCGCCGCGACCAGCACACAAAACCTCCACGAGCCCCGCCGCGAGGAGGAGCACAAGCAGGAGGGTTGTGGTGGCAGCAGCGCCTGCTGTGGTGGCAAGACTGACACCGCATGAACGAACCATAGATACCCTATCCTCACGACCCTTCGGAATGGCCTGGTTTAGATAGAACACACAGCTTGGACTCACGCGCTATGGCTTGGAGCTGCCATCTCACATGTAGCTTCTCTCCATTCGCTAGAACTCCTAACAATCATGAATGAAACAAAACACTCTAGAACCCATCAGTCGTATCATGTCGCTAAGCATTCGTGTCGTCATTATGTCTCACTAGGAATTATATCTACAAGACATCTGCCCCACTGCCAGGTCTTCGCATACCGCGCATATTATCGTTGCTCAGATTATGAAGCTATAGCAATAGAAGGGACATATGGTCCCTTCCAGCCGATCTGAAAACTCCTCAAACTCCAGCCAGGTATCATATGATCCTCCCTTGATCAAACAAACATGCCGCCGCCTACATGTTTACATACTCTATGACAAAAGAAAAAAGACTCCAACATTTAATTTACTCCTGCTTATTGTTGTGTTGCTCGTAGAACTCCAGCGTCAGCGCCGCCAGGAAGCCAGGGATGCAGCCCTTATCGCGAACCCAGAACTGGATCTGGTCGGCGATGCTGCGCGCGAAGACGCTCTGGGGCCCGCCGCTGACCTTCATGGTGCCGCGCTCGCCGTCGAAGACGATGCTGTTCTCGTGCTCGTCCGTCTGGCTCGGGTTGAAGACGCTCTCGACCCGCATCTTGCCGTTGGGGATGAAGGTCACGGTCCAGCCCAGCGTGCTGAAGATGGCTTCCTTGAACTCGTTGGACTTGGCACCCCAGACCTGCTTCAGGCGCTGCGCCGATTTCATCGCCGACGCCGTCTCACGTTGCGCCTCCTCGACCTCGCGCTTGGCGTTCGCGAGTTGAGACGCCGGGATCACGGGGAAGGGCGGGTTGCGATTGGCCTTTTGGAGTTGGGTGAGAAGTTGCTTGTTTTCTTCCTTGAGCGCGGTGAGGGTGGCCACCTTGATGGCTTCCCACTCGGCCGTGGGGTTGGAGTGAAGAGACAGCACCCGTGTCTTGTTCTTCTTCTCGGCGGCCTCGAGACGCTCTCGAAGTGATTGGTAGTCGACTTGGAGTGTGTTCAGAGCCCGGTCCTTCTCTGCGACTTGGTTCAGCAGTGCTTGTCGCTTGCGGTTAAGCTCAGATATCGTTTCGGATTCTATAGCGTCTTCCTCCCTCGGTCTCTTAGTACCAGTCAACTGCTTGGCTTCAGCAGGACCAGAAACCTCCGCAGAAGAAAGCTCCTCATGAAGGGCATTGACTTCAGATTTATAGTTGTCCACCAGTTGCTCGAGTTCAGCGACGCGGTTGTTTCTGACTTCGTCAACCTTTTCGGGCTCAAACGTCTCGTCTTCGGCGTCAAATGTCTTGAGCTGGGCACGCAGGTATTCGACTTCTTTAGCTGCGAGAGCGCGCTGGCGCTCGAGCCTGGCTCGAGTCTTGTCAGCCGGCAGCGCAGATGGTGCAGCCTTGAGCTTGTCGATTTGCGTTTTCAGGGTGCCGATTTCTGCCTCCAGGGACTTGATGATTCCGTCTCTTTCTCCAAGCTGCTCTTGGAATTCGCCCAATTTCTGGGTCAGCGATGCCGAGGTATAGCGTTCCTCAACAAGAGCGCGGGCAACGTGTTCGGGTGAATCAAACTCCATCATGTCGTCACTGGCATTTCGCAAGTAGGATGTCCAGGCCAGGCGCTCATCTTCAAGACGTTGCCTTTGGATCCTGGCTTCGGCGAGCTCAGCTTCCAGGCCAGCCGCGGCCTCCAACTTCCGCTGCAGCGATCGCTTTTCCTCCTCCACTACTTCGACTGCCTTGTGGATCTGCTTGTAGTGGCTTAAATCACTGTGCATCTTGGTGTTCTTCGACTCCAAGTTTCGGATATACTGCACGTGGTCGGACAGTTCGCGGCGGATTACAGCGATCGTATCGGCGTCGCCAGTTTGCGCCTTCAGACGTAGAACATTAGCTTCGAGTTCGCCGATGATCTCATCCTTTTGGGCGAGTTGCTCTTGAGCTTGCTGTAATAACTCATCCCTGGACTGATTTTCCTTCTCGTAAGCTTCCATCGATTCGCGTAGATTTGACGCCTGTAACTCGAGGTCGGAAATGCGCTTCTGGTTCATGCGGTCTGACTCTTCCTTGACGGCAGATAAATCGTCGAGCTGCTCCTGTAGCAGCCGGGCCTCACTGTCCGACTCACGCGCCTTCTTCTCCAGAGCTCGGGCATCACGTTCTGCCGACTCCTTCAATTCCGCAAATTCGGACATGACAGACTCGATGCGGCGCTCCACCACACCCTTCTCTCCCTCAGCATCCTGCCGCTTGCTGAAGTCTTCATCGGCCTTCCGGCGGCATTCGCGGATTTCGTTCTCGTGTTCCAAGGCGGTCATTTCCTTCTCCTTCTCGTAGTTGTCGCATTTGTAGTGCATGGCAGCCAACTCAGCCTTGAGCTCCTCTATCCTTTTGCGCTGCGTCTCGTATTCTTCTGCATCTGGAGGAGCCAGGTTCTCCTTGGAGCTTTCGCGCGAAGAGGCTCGCACCGATTCGCCGTTGGTCTGGCCATGGCGGGCGTTGTGTTTGACGAAGGGAGAGCTGGCTGCATTGTCGGCGCCTGTTATGATGTCGTACTGGGGTTGCGACGTAGACGCGCGGAAGTTGGAGACCTGGTGGAAGATTCTTTGTTAGCAGCCGTGTCGCGACCGAAAGCAGCAGATTGCGCTGCCTTGCTGATCGATCAAGAAAGCCAGAAAGGCCCGGAAACACATACTCTTGATGCTCGGAGGGAGGTCTGTGGTCGCGGTAGAGCATTTCCGCCCACACTGTGACGGAATTGGCCACTCATTATTGATTTGCGCTTGGCCGCCAGCCGGGCAGATTTTGGTGTAGAGACAGTCATGTTGAAGGTTGGCTGCTCGGCCACTGAGTGTGTTTGTTTATTTGGGGAAGTGTAACGCTGGTGATGGCCTGTGAGTGGCTGCTACAGCGAGGCCAGGCGCCACTTTACCACCTGCAGGGGTCAAAGAGATTGATGAACAACGCTTCGTCCAACGCTTCCTTGCGTGTCTGCGTCTGGCGTTGGACCGGCAGACCGGATTGGTTCAGCAATGAACAAAGGGCGGTGGTAGCGGCTTGGCGGGCTCGAGTGCGCACGGACGTCGAGCTTGATGCTCTTATCGCGTTATCGTGCTCCTTATCGCTTATCGAGATGGCGCCAGCTGTGAAAGTAGACTCGTAGTAATAATAGGCTTATCGCGATGGCGCTAACCGATATCGCCTTATCGTGACGACGCTAGCGCGTTAGCGTAATCTTCTTTGCACGTAGGTAGACGGGTGATGGGCGCAATCGTACTGGGCTTCCTTCACTCTTGGAATAAATCCACAGACACATCCAAGAGCACGTCGCGCCAACAAGTGTTCGGCCTTCGAGATTGAGAAGAGAGAACCGATGCCCTCGTGCTCCAGTGAGCATGAGAGAATGCGTCGGACCCTTTACTTACGATCCAACTCGATGAGCAAGCTGCGCGACAGTAGCCTGGAATGTTTGTCAGTGCTGGTGATCAAGGTGAACAATGAATGCGCACAAGCGATGTTCCCAAGCTCCCTTGCATGCCCGCCGCCATCGGCTGGGCGCCTGGTCTATTTTCAGGACAAGCCATGGCACGGCACACTGGATGCCGCCAAGACAATTGGACCTGAACAGGTTCATATCACGCTGTGCTGTACGGATACAGACTGGCAATGCTTTCTGGAGTACGGAGTACTTGGGTACATACCTGCGGGCTGATATGATCTTGACTGAACGTTGTTGATCAACGGTCAGAAGCTTGGTGAAGCAAATCCCAGGTACACACGCATGCGACAGTCCAGTGCTGTGCTTCCTACGTTTAAGTCCGACTGTTGAACCCTTGTCCGCTTGTCCGGACTCACGTCACAATGCACCAAGTTCCTGGCCCCTAGTGGGGCCGTCTAAAGGGCTAGACCCGGGTGCTGATGCCCCGTTTCATGGCCATTGGGACTGCTGGTTGGCTGCTGGGCTGGGATCAAGCTTAACAGCTACGTAGCTGAGCTACCTGCCCCCCCCTACCCCAAGCTCGCGGGTAGGGACGCCGAGCTTTAGAGGTTTTAGTGCAGTCATCAGTGTGTGTGCGGCGCATCGTCAGATGTTAGATTTTGCTTCACCACTCTCTTTGGCGACATCATTAAGACTGTCCCCACCGTTCTACACGTACGGACGAGCCTTCACGATCTTGTCACCTCGACCTCGAGGCATAGAGCCATATGGCTGATCTCCCGAAATAACATTAGGGCGGCACCCGCTGCAGATCAATCTGTTTTTCTCCCAACCTACATCACACGCCATTCACCTCCCACTTCCATCCAACCGGGCGTAACAACATACGCTGCTTCTTCACACACCGCAACTATCCATACACACTCCTTTGCCATACGGCTAGGTCATTCTATTGACGTCCCCTTTAACCTCCGGATTTTGCGCGCGTCCCGGTCTCTTTCTGCCGGTGTTCTGCGCGCACTCCGGCTTTTCTACAACGTCAACACCTCTTTCCGCAAGCGTCCTACGCATACCCCGTGTTCCTTCCCCGACATCAACACCTGCTGCCTTCCGGTGTTCTGCGCACCTCCGGCTTCTCTAAAACGTTGACGCCTCTTTCCGCAAGCGTTCTACACATACCCCGTGTTCCTTCCCCGACATCAACACCCGCCGCCTTCCGGTGTTCCGCGCGCACTCCGGCTTCACTACAACGTCAACACCTCTTTCCACGAGCGTTCCACGCACACCCCGTGTTCCTTCCCCGGAATTAAGACCTGCTGCCTGCCGGTGTTCTGCGCGCACTCCGGACTTCTTACATCGTCTACACCACCTTCTACAAGCGTTTTACGTACACCCCGTGTTCCTTCCCCGACGTCAGCACCTGCTGCCTCCGGTGTCGCGCCCTTTTCCCTCGAAGTCTACGAATCGAACCATCACTTACGCCACTTGCGTTCCAGCCTGTCTACCTGCTCACCCGTAGCAATTATGGTGTCTGCAATGCTACATAAAGGCCTGCCGGCTGGCGGCCGCGCAGTTGCACGCTACTCCGCTGCAGCTGCATTCCGCCCAAACACACTTCGGGTACGTCAGGGCAAGGGTTTCCCGGTTCCCGCTGCTACAATGAGCTCCGCTGTTACCCGGGAGCGCCCCGTATTCCTGCGCCAATTCAATGCGCTCCGTACCTACAGCACCTCGACCGACAACAATACCAAGAACACGGGCTCTGAGGCAGCCAAGAAGAAGGAGGACGCATCCGAGGATGCTACCAAGGTCAACAATGCAGAGGCTAGCCCTCAAGCTGCGACTACACAGGGTTCAAGCCCCCCGCCTTACAACGAGTCTGCCGGTCCGCCCGCATATGATTGGGAGGAAGATGGAAACTTCGACATTGAGAAGTTTACCGATCTCCCGTACACCAACTTTGGTGTCAACCAGCATATTGTGATTGAGAAGGAATTCAAGGAGTGCTTGCGCCAGGTCTTGTGGCAGTTCCGAGCTCCTGTCCGATATGCATTCGCCTACGGCTCTGGAGTATTCCCGCAATCTAAGAAGGGCAAAGATATTGCTACCGAGGACCAGATGAAGTCGGTTCACCCCAAGGCCCCTTTGCCTGTCCAGAAGGCTCAGAACGGCGAGCCGAAGATGATCGATTTCATCTTTGGCGTGACCCATACCCAGCACTTCCATTCCCTGAACATGAACCAACACCGTGACCATTATTCGTCACTCGCATCTCTCGGATCTGGTGCCGTTTCCTTCGTCCAAGATCGCATGGGTGCTGGTGTATACTTTAATACCCACGTGACTGTGGACGGTCTCCTCATAAAGTACGGTGTGGTATCCTTGGACACGCTGAAGAAGGATCTTCGGGATTGGAACACGCTCTACCTTGCCGGTCGCCTCCATAAGCCCGTCAAGATTCTGCGCGATGACCCCCAAGTTCGCATGGCCAACCAGATCAACCTTTTGGGTGCCGTTCGAACTGCTCTCCTTATGCTTCCTGAGAAGTTCACTGAGCATGAGTTGTACGCTACCATCGCTGGCATTAGCTACCTTGGTGATCCACGCATGGCCTTCCCCACCGAGAACCCTCGCAAAGTTGCGAACATCGTGGACCACAATATGCAGAACTTCCGTCGCCTCTACGCTCCGCTGATCGAGTCACTCCCCAACACCGAGTTCGACGACCCCGCTTGCAAGTCACTGGATTGGATCAACACCCAGAAGAACCGTGTCATGCCAATTCGCCAAGACATGAACCCTATCAAACGCGGCAACATGGTCCGTCGCCTGCCGAAGGAGTTCCGCTCCAAGCTCTACTTCAAATACCAGGAAAAGTTCCAGATCCCACAGCTGGAGTTTGACACAATGATGGACGAGTCTTCCAACGAGGATCACGATTCCTTCAAGCGTCAGCAAGGAGGAACCTTTGAGCAACGGATCGCCCAAGACGACCCCGAGGAGCTCCGTTCTGTGGTCCGTGGCGTCATCCGGAACACGATCAAGTGGCCCAGCACCACGCAAAGCCTCAAGGGGCCTCTCACGGCCGGGTTCCGGAAGACCTTCCGTTACGTTGCGGAGAAGGTCGGTAAATACCGGCAGGGCTCGCAAGCGAAGAGAACATAGGAGTTCCTTCGCGAGGAAGTCTATTGGACTGGTGTGGCACTCCATATCATGTGGGACCGCATTCTTCTGGGTCTCGGTTACCTGAACATGCTCGTCCTTATTGTCGCCACCATTATTGGATTCATCGCCCTCATTGTGGGCTTGGTCCAGTGGTTCATGATTGAGTTTGGCTTGTAATATGGAAAGGGGATCAGAATTCAGTGCAAATAATTGGAAGGCCTGTAAATAATTTTGCTAAACATGGAATGAATCAATGAGAACCAATGATGAACAAGTAAAACTATATTCAAGAAATGAGGCCAACTTGGCTAGAAGTGACATTAGTTCTTTCGAGAATAAAATCAACGTAACCTTGAGAGCCTTAAGGTGAAAGAAGAGGGAGGCTTGTTCGTACTACGCCTTGTACAACAATGACACAAGGCCGAAACAGGCAGCAGGGTGGTCGTGAACCCAGCCAAGCGCGAGATGAAGCGCCGATGCCGAAAGGCAAGAGAAGTTCCAGATCCCACAGCTTGACATTAATAGGATGGTATGAGAGGAATGATGCAATGAATCACGGTCAGGAAGTGTGGTTACAACAAGTATCTCGAGTATTAATTGTATTATGCTTCGCTATGAATTGCATGCCGCTCGTAAACGCTCTCTTATGTCATGAAATACATATATCTGTTGGTACATGGATAAGTGGATAGATGAATCTACCACTTCTTCTTGGCGTAGGTGGCGACACCGTCAATCACCTTGTCGGTGAAGGTCTCGTCCTCCTTCTTGCTATCCTTCTTGTCGTTGCTACCGCCGCCGAGCATGCCGCCCAGCATGCCGCCGGCGCCGCTGCTGCTGCTGGAGTTCTCGTGCTTGCGGCCGTTGTCGTCATCGTAGCGGCCGCCGCTGGAGCTGTTGTGGTTGTTGTTGTTGCTGCCGTAGCTGCTGCCGGTGCCGCTGTGGCTACCGCCGCTGCCGCTGTTACCGTAGCCGCTGCTGCCATTGCCGTGGCTGCTGCCGCTGTTGTGGTTGCTGCCGTAGCTGTCGTTGTTGTTGCTGTTGTAGCCGCCGCCGCCACTGCTGTTGCCGTAGGACGAGCCAGTGCCGTACGAGTCGTTGTTGCGGCGGTCGTTGCCGCTGCTGCCGCCATAGGAGCCAGAGTTACCAGAGTTGCCGCCATAGGAGCCGCTCTCGTAATCATCGCGGCGGCTGTTGTTGCCGCCGCTGCCGTACGAATCCCGCTCGGGGCCGCCGCCTCCGTAAGAGGAGGATGTGTTGTTGCTGTTGTTGCCGTAGGAGCCACCGTTGCCCGAGGAGCCGTACTCGTTACGGCCAGAAGAGGTGCCGTATTCAGAGCGGCCAGACGAGCCGTACTCTTGACGGCCGCCGGAGGAGCCGTACTCGTCGCGGCCGGAAGAGCCGTAAGAGGAGTTGTTGTTGTTGTTGCCGTAGGAGTTCATTTTGATTATGTTGATTATGTGTTTGGATGGGTGTGCTTATAAGCTTTGAGAAGAGGCGGCGAAGTGGTAGAAAGTGTAGATGCGGTTGATGGTTGTTAGATGCTGATGCTGAATTGATTGAGATGAGAGAAAGGAAGACAGAGATGATTGCCCTTATATCCTTACGTTCCCATGGTATTTGGTCGTCGCGACTTGGCAGAATGACTTCATCAGCTACTTGCCTGCTGAGCAGAATCGCTGAAGTCTTGCATTGCTTCAGCCAAGCCGCATACGCGTCCCGAGAAGGGAATGTGAAGTCATCGCGCACCCACCCGGCCGACTTGTTCTTTTCTGAGAGGACCCATGCTACTTCGTATCGTGGAGAGATCTACATTGTGCATCATAGCCGTGAGGCTATACAGCCGTAGCTAAACTTGGTCAGAACTCAGTCGTCAGCTCAGCCGGCAAGAAATCAGGGTCCTGCTGCATCCATCCTAGTCAGGGAAGGCGGTGGGCGATTCAGCATTCTAGAAGCAGTCGTCACGGGCTAGTATACCTGAACCGGAGAAGCCCCCGGGCAAATCAGTCCAATGCGAGACTCTGGATGACAGTGCGGGTAAACGGCAGATGCTACCGAAATCAGGTTTCCGGCTCTGTAGCTTGCGTAGGTAGACAGGGTCTGGATTGCACGATTTCCAAAGATAGCGTCCCGACCCATTGGCAAGATAAACCAAGCAGTCGGCTATCCGGGCACCGGGATTCCTGTCTTGGGATGAAGGTGAAGGTTGCTCGGGTTGTTCCTGGATTTCGCATAATACCGTTGACCCGCAATTGAGGGTCGTACCAGGCATGACGTAATGTCCTACGAGAGCTTCGGACGCTCTTACAGGGGTCATCTGAGCACTGTCATGTTGGTTTCCTTGGATCTATTCTGCTATCATTATGTTATCATGTTGTTATGTTGAGTTGTCCGACTGCCATTATGATGATTACAAGCTACTTATCTAAATGACGAGAGACCTAGTGGCTGGCCTCGATGCTGTGGCAGGTGAGAATAAAGGCCCATGACCCCCGCCACCCTGAGCAGCTATGTAGATAGTGCTCAGGCTGGCTGCTAGGGGAACTTCGCTGATACTACCAACAAACATCCTCCCCAACGAGGCTCTCCCAACTTGTCTCAACCAATGTCTCTATTTGTCGAATTTCCGAAATTGGTAATTTTATTCTCTGTCAGTCATTTGTTGTTTTGAAAATCTCCAAAAAGCTGCAGGATGCCATGACTGTTTTGTTCTACGCAGATTACTAGTGCAGACAGCAAATTCTTGAGGCACTGCTAATTGAGTAGACAAAAGACGCCGGGGGATTCACTAAACTCTCCCCAACCACCAAACAGCTTCTAGGCCCTTTCACTAAAGCAAAGTGACCCGTTTCCAATCTCCTGAGGCTCATCAGCAGCACATTGATGCTGTTGAGTTATATATCGTGACCTTACGACGTGGAATCACATGTGAAAGAGCCTCTGCCGGAGATCCGTCAGGATCATGCAGCTCAAAGGGAGAGATGCATATGACGTCATGACACCGTTTTTGCTCGAGCATCGTATAAATACACGCATATGATGTCCTCGCATCTTGAGTCCCATTCTGAAGCAAACAACCGATCATTTTGTAGACTCGAACACACTTAATCATCATCATCATCATGGAGAGCACAATGGAAACGTACGTCGACGCCGTGAAGTTAGAGCCTTCGGAGGCGGAAGAATTGCAGGCAAAGCCACCTAAGCACGCAATCACCAACGGAATCGCTCCTCCCATTGTCAGCTCCATCCCCGAAGTGCCAGTTACAGTGCAGCGGAAACCATTCTCGCAGCCAGAGGACGATGAGCGGTTACCACAGGCGGGTGAGTATATACCCAAGATTGAGTAGCTGTGGAGGGACAAGAAACAGGGAGCAGTCGCTTATGCCGTAATGTAGGGGTCGCGCGCGCCAACATCGCAGCAAGCTTTGAGAAGCCCTCGGGGACGACCGCAGACGGATGGGCCCAGAACCACCGCGACCAGACTGTGCTCCAACAGCACGTTGAATTCTTCGACTCTGTATGTAAATCGGCCATCATTTGTAACCTCGGGCATCGCTGACTAAACTCCCATTAGGACAAAGACGGTATCATTTGGCCGCTCGACACTTTCCACGGTTTCCGCGCCGTGGGATTCGGATTGATCCTGTCTCTGATGTCGGTCCTGATCATCCACGGCAACTTCTCGTACCCGACGGCCGGCAGCTGGTTCCCGGACCCCTTCTTCCGCATCTACATCGAGCGGATCCACAAGGACAAGCACGGCAGCGACACGCAGACCTACGACCACGAAGGCCGCTTCGTGCCGCAGCGGTTCGAGGACATCTTCGCCAAGTATGCTGAGGGGCGCGATTACCTGACCATCTGGGACATCGCCAACGTGCTGAAGGGCCAGAGAGTCATCTTGGACCCGATCGGCTGGTTCGGCGCCTTCTTCGAATGTAAGAACCCTCTATGTGCTCCTCTTATTGAAATAGCTGCAATTACTGACCATTTCTCCAGGGTTCGCTACGTACGTGATGCTTTGGCCGGAGGACGGAAAGATCACCAAGGAGGATATGCGACGGATTTACGATGGTAGCATCTTCCAGGTAATGGCCGACCGCCGCGCCAAGAAGCGCAGGGATTGAGGCAGACGACGACAGAGGCTTTACCATTGATGCGACACTTGAAATCGATATACCCCCTTCTCGCGACTTCATGCCTTCAGTTTGAATCATTTGCGATACCTGATTGACTCAAGGATAATTGTCGTCTATAAGTAGTAATACTAAATTTCGCTGAATATCCGGTATATATCGGAGCATAAAGTGACATATCTGCGCCTGCATTTTAATTCGAAGTGATATTATAAAGCATGCATAGATCTACCCGGACCCAAACGTTTCGCCACCCCCTTCCAAGTACGCCGCCTCCTCCTCAGTCGTCTCCCGACCGAGCCACTTGTTGCGATGCGGGTACCTCCCGAACCTGCGGATGATGTCCATGTGCCGCGTCCCGAAGTCGAGGCTGTTCCGCAACGACCCCACGGCCGCCTGGTCGCCCGCCTTTTCCGCCTGGGCGATCTTGTCGCGGATGTAGACGTCGAACTCCTCGTGGTCGGCCAGGTCCTCCGAGTGCATCAGCGGCATGTACAGCCAGTACCGCTGCACGTCGCTGAAGCCGGGGTTCTCAAGCACCCCGCGGGCGCGGACATCTTTCGACACGGCGCGGGCGAGGCGGTCGTAGTGGCCGTAGATCAGGCCCTGGTCCTGGCGGTACACGTTGCGCGACAGCTGGTCCAGGAGCAGCACGAGGGAGAGGGCGTTCTGTCCCGCGGCGGCGGCGCTGCCATCTCCTCCTTCCTTGCCACCACCGTACTGCGTGGCGAACGGGCGCGCCATGTCCGGGTAGTGCGCGCGGTCCGCCTGGACCGTGGTGAACTTGGGCAGCGCCAGGCGGCCGGGCCCGATGGAGTCCAGGGCCTCGCTGCCCACGGATTGGCACCGCGCGTCGAATTCCTGGCCGCCGGCAAACCAGCGCATCGCCATCTCCTTGGTGGGCGCCGTGCCGCCGACGGCGCGGGCGGACATGCCGCCGAACCAGACGTCGTTGATGGACTGGTAGAGCGAGGCGTTGAACACGCGCGGGTTCAGCGCGAAGCCACGTAGCCCCGCCATGTCCGGGGTCTCGTCGTGCGGGCTGGGGGTTCCAATGGTGGTGGTGCTGCTGCTGAAGATTGCGGCGTAAACTGCTAAAATAGTAATTGGAAGCAGACCCAGCCAGACCAGGGTCCGAGATCGAAGGAGATCGGATGGCATGCCTTCTAAATAGCAGCGTCTCGATGCTAGTTTATGCTTGACAGTGGATCAAAGCCCAGTCACTGCACGGGCATTTTGGGACGCTTCAGCTCTACGGACATGGAGACCTTTCGTCTAGTTTCATTGCTGACGCCAACTCCACCTATATATATACTTCTTTGAAAGGCCGTCCCTGTCTACGGGGAGATCGGGATTGGTAATCATGCGATTGGCGTTTCCTCGTTGGTTTTCTTGTGGACTAGCCGCTAGAGTCCTGACGTCTAGTAGGCATCAATTGAGGAATCATCATGAGACCGACCCCTCATAGCGCCAGCCACTAACACGGTAACACCAGAACCCAAAGGACTTCGTTGTCTCAAAACACAAGGTGAAACGATTCAGCTCGTTGGCTGCATGTATATTCATAAGCCGGTCGTATAAACTTGGGGGACCTACGGGTTATACATTCAACTCAACGACATGAATAAGGTCATACTCGCGATGACGGCCTCTCGTACCCCCAACATGAGAACAGGAGCACTACAATAACTCTTTACTCTGCGTCATTGGAGCCTTCGGCACCTTTGACTAAGTACTTGGATAAAGGCAATTCAAAGGTTGCATATAACCGGCCAGTATCCCAACGTACAGACTCCAGGACCATGTGGGATAAACAAAGATGCCCTTTCATGACAGTCCAGTCATGCCTAACAAAGAGCAAAGCCAGCCGTCAAACAATGCCAACTTCTACCCCTGTCGCCTATAAGACGAGCACAGAGCCCGTGATGCAGAAAACAAAGTCATTGATTGATCGTGTAACACTGTCACAAGTAAACTGTTTTCTTCTTCTTCTTTCGCATCCGAGGTGAGTAGCACACAGTCGCATCTGTTTTTGCTGACTCTGTTTGGCGTTCAAGGCATTGATAAAGGTCGCGAGAGAGATCGCCGGTTGCCATCATGGCCGTAGCTGTAGCCCCTCCGCTCCCTCTCGAGCACACGCCCCTACTCAACCCGACCTTTCTTCCCAAGCCGCACTACCACGCCACCATGAGTAAGCTGACGATTGTCATCCCCCCGCGGCCCGCATCGAGGGTGTCGCAGGTGCTGCCCAAACCGCAGTCAGAGGAGCCTCAGTCTCCGGCTGGCGTATTAACCACTGCAGCAGCGGCTGATGGCGTCAATGAGGACGAGGACAGCTGCACCGGGCGTGCTTCGGACTTCTCCTGCTCCACCTGTACTTGCGACATCCTCAGCCCCCTCTCGACGCACTGTGAGTACTGCGTACGAAACGGGCTGGACCACCCGGACCGCCGCGAGCGCGACTGGATGGCCACTATGGAGGAGGGCCGGCTCTACACGTCCTTCTCCCCGTACCCCGAGGAGCAGCAACGCAGGAGCGCGTGGACGCGCTGCACCGAGAACGAGGGGATGCTGGCCTTCCTCGAGTTCATGATTGAGCTGCAGATGAAGCTCCTGGCCATTGCCGTGCCGACCTCGCTCTGGTTCATCCTCGTGTTCGTGTGGTACGAGAACAACTTAGCTTAGGTAGGTAGCCGGGGAGCGACTTGGCTGACCATTTAGATAGGGGTAATAAGACATATTTTCCATTTTGAATCTCGTTATGGTAAGGGACGTTGGTGGGCGACTTTTGGTCGCGAATGTGTCATTCGAAAGAAAAGAATCCGAAGTTCCAGCGTAGCACTCATACGCTGAACTTACGGGGGGACCCGGGCCCTGTAGCGCCAAGTTACAGGGGCCTGCACGACCAATTGAGCGCAAGTATACAGGATCGACTGAATGCAACCTTGATCAACTATGGCATCATAGATCTTGTTGTCACGAAAAGGCATACTGACTGAAGCATTGTAAGGCCATGTCTCTCTAGGAATTTCATCATTTCTGGATAGAACGTCAGAAGATTCCTATCAACCAAACGAGCGAGATGAGGATGACTGATCCAGGCGGGAAACTGACATTCAACATTAGCGACCGCGCCAGGCTACGGTCGGCGCTGCTGCAAGCCACTGACGAGCCCGTCCTGATCCACCTCAACGCCGACACTACCTGGCTGGTCTCGCTACCGTACCCACCAACCGCCGCCGCCACCACCACCACCAAGCCCGCGGCTGGTCGAAGCCGCTACAACATCCTGCTGGACCCCTGGCTGCAAGGCCCGCAGTCGGACGTCGCCTCGTGGTTTTCCACCCAGTGGCACCTCGTGGCGCCGAGCGTGCAGACCATTGACGAGCTGAACCACTTGCTCATCGAAGCCGAGCAAGCAGAGGACGCCGCAGAGAAGGCCAAGACGGCCGATACCAAGCCGACATCTCTCATCGATGTTGTTGCCATCTCGCATGAGTTCACCGACCATTGCCATGAGACGACGCTGAAGGAGCTGCCGCGCGAAACGCCTGTCTTCGCGACCGAGAAGGCTGCGGACCTCATCCGGTCGTGGAAGCACTTTGATAGTGTCACGACGACACCCGGATTCTCCTCCGACACGCGGGACTGGCAGAAGACGTTGAGCGTCTCGCCGCTGCCCGACTGGGTCGGGATCGGCCGCGTCATCACGGCCGGCAATGCGCTCTACTACCACTCAGCCGTGATGATCGCCTTCAAGACCGCCGCGCCAACCTCAACCCAGGAGGATACGGGTACGAGTGGCTCATCCGACCACACAAATCATTCCGCCGCAGTCATCTACTCCCCCACGGCATCAAGGCCCCGGACCTCGCCGCGGTGAAGTCGGCCGGCCTCGAGACGCGGGTGCTTCTCCACGGCCTGCACGACGTCGGCATCTGGATGACGAAGCAGCTGAACCTGGGCGCCCTCAACGGGCTGGAGGCGGTCCGCGCCAGCGGGGCCCGGTACTGGGTCGCGACGCACGACGAGGAGAAGAAGGGGGGCGGGGTCGTCGCGCCGCTGCTGCGGCGGACCAGGTACACGGTGGCGGACGCGGTGCGGAGGGAGGCCAGGAACATGGGCGACGGGGCTCCTGGCTATCGGTTCGTGGAGCTGGGGTCGGGGGATGCCCTGGTTTTGGCATGATGGTTGAGCATGACGATGGGCTTGTTGTCGCTGGAATGGAGCGGAATGATTTAGCGATTAGGAATGGATTCATGTATGTATTCAGTGTATGGACAGTAATCTTATCGACTCTTCTTCATCTTCTCCGAATCGTATGGGATTCAATGTGCCTGCTTCCGATAGCAACCGCGCAAGCAAGCGTCGGTAAGGACATGGTCCTGAATTTACACCGCCCGCACTATTTCTCATTTCTGCTAAGCATCTTCAAACATCCAACAGCACTGCCTACTCTCTTGTTGTCATGCGGGTTGTGCTCGTAAGCGGACTTCTTCCCTCAGAAGCGATGTAAGGGGCACCTGCCTCTTTCGTGGACGGCAGGCTACACCCTGGTCAGTGCCTACCAAATAGACCAGGTTCTTAAGTCAATTTTGCTGTGTCGCGTAGCCATTGACTGCGCCACTAAAGCGTTCATGTCCCACTGTTACCATGCTCGATGAATGCAGGTAAGGGGCAGAGTGATCCAAGAGGAACGACCGAACTGCTCATTCAAGCTTCGCTGACCGACCACTTCGCTGACCGACCACTTCGCCACTCCCTCCTACCTCGCCGTCCCCGGAGCTGCCCCCTCCAGCTCGTACGTGATATTTGGAGCCTCGTATATCTTCGGGGCCGAAACATCCATGGCGGATGTGTACTTCGGGGCTGGGCTAGGGTAATAACTGTCGGTAAACTGAGTTACAGGCTGCTGTACTTGTTGGTGTTGGTGTTGGTGTTGGTGTTGCTTTCGCCGCCGGAACATGATAAAGATTGCCACCGCGACGGCAAGAAGGAGAGCGGTTGCCCCGACCGCGATGCCTGCTGCCGCGCCCGCCGTGAGTCCGTTAGATGCATTCGCTGTTCCTGTGTTCGAGGCCTGGTTCGAGCCGTGGCTTGGCGTTCTCGCTGGCGCGGCTGTGGATATCTGGTCTGCCATTAGACTTGCGAGAGTCCCCATGGTTGCTATTGGGGTAATATCCAACCTTTCCGACGTTGAGGTCGCTTGATTGGAAGCGGACTTGAACGCTGAACGCGTTCATCCCGCCCTGAAACCCGGTACTTGTTGATGTCACCGTCTTCCCGTTCTGGACGTCGAGGAGTGTCCATGTCGTCGTCTCAATGGAATTGACAGGGACCATGCATCCCAGGGTGGTCTCCCACTGGTAAATACTAGTGGACTGGCATATGTAATCGAATTGCCTACGCCACAGGTTAGACCCGTCCCCCCCGAAGATTTCGCAGCTCCATGTTGGGGCTCGAGGGCAAGAGGCCGCAGGAGCTTTACTCACGTTGGGCAGCAGGTGTACACCGTCTCCGATTCGCCGTTGGTGCTGGTGCAGGCGGGCGTGAAGCCGAAGGGGCATGAGGCCGCTGGAGAATAATATTGCGAGCGAACTCCGGCGTAGGCGCTTGGGTAGCACGAAGCTCCCTCCGGTGGTCCCTGGAGTAGGTAATACCAACTATCCAACGTATTGATTCTATAAATTTGGTTCAGGTCGTCGGTACAGGTAGACCGCAACGTTGCTGCTGCGGTCAGCGGTCCGAGATTCTGCCCAACGGCCATGGTGGGCACGAAAATGTTCCTGTCGTTGTGAACGTTTTGTAGGTGATCTAGGAGAATGCCTTGATAGTCGAAAATCAATGGCAAATAAAGCAGGACCATGCCGTGGCGTTTTGGTTCTATCTAAGCTACATCGTTTGACAACCTGCCCTCTGGTAACACAACGCTACGGCAGCAAACAGTGTTGGCCCCAGTACTTACCCAAGTGGAGCGGAGTCAGGCAAGGGATTCTCTGCGTCCATCCGTTGGAAACCCCTGCTGTCCAACAAGACCACGGTCCTTTCGCCTATCATTGGTGTTCGGGGTTTTTCTTGGTTCGTAACACAGGGATGACATATCATATTGACGCGGACACACGGCCATGACAGCGCAGTCTTCGCACCCTCTATTCTGTTCTTTCATCCCTTGAGACTGCGGTATGAAACCCGCACCGTATCAATGCTGTGTAAAGAAAGCTGGCTACCCGCCCAGCAGACGATAACCTGGCCTCCGGACCGCCTTACCTAGCACCGACAGCGGTCCGAGCGGCTGCTACAGACATCAGGTCGTATATGCCCCTCGCCGTGATAGGGTATCGAGCCTTCGGGTTGCTAAAGCAGGGGATGTTGGTTGTTAGCAAACACAACAACTGGCGCTTAGCTAGCCTATCTTGCTTTAGCAGAACGCCACGCGACATGGGGGCATATTGCTGTTTCGCTCTTGCTGGTTGATCGGTTTGCTATTTAATACCCTGTAATTTCAAGGCACAGCTTTCTTGTCGATGGTTCATTATACGGCCCTCCCCTGTATCGCATGGTCCTCGCTGGCTCCTACTTATTTCGGTAGCAACTATGACGCTAACAGCCCGTAACATGATGTTCCTCGTAGTTGTTTTTTTATGGGAGAAAGACAACATCTATATGTTATGCATCGTCAACAACAGTTTCTTGACACATACGTATCCAATCCTATTCTCATGGATGATTATCCCAGTACTAGCCCCCATTTGTATCAAACCTTCCGCAAGGCCCATATGACGATATGCGTGAGGCACAGAAATAGGCACATATGTGCCAAGATGGACGGCAGCTCATACCCTTGAACTCTCATGAGCATGGAGACCTCACTAAGCATCACATAGAGGAGAAGAAGCTGACACAATATGATGCAACAATGCGACAACTGGAAAGCGAAGGTTTTCAGGTAGTGTTTCATGGTGAACGACTGGGCTGGCTGTCGGTGGTTTATTCCGTTTTGCTGAGCTGTTTCTTGTGTGCTGTGATAAAATTTCGTAGTATGATGCTTAGTCGCGGATGTTGGGTGAAGTGTATTGTACAATCTCGACCTGGAGATGGGCGAATTACAGCTACTATATATGCCTAATGCCCTTCTTTGTCGTGCGCAAGCAGCTCCCTCGCGCTGTTGGTGGCATATACTAGACTAGTGTGCCGAAGATCGTTCGATGGCCACCTTAAATGTTGTGGTCAGTTCCAGGAAGCTTGAATTTTACCAAAAACAAAGACTTGCATACCTATCGTTTGGAACATTGTATTCTACCTGGAACTTATGTGATTCCCAGATGTTAACACATACTGGCATAGGAGTATAGAACGAGTAGAAAGTTCGCTGGCTATATTTTTTACTTTAGTTATTAAGGGAAGCTCCTATTACTTAAGTAATAATGAAGGTGTCGTGGAATATAATGATATAAGATTTATTTGAACATTGTGCTCAAATTCACTATATTAACATGAAGTCAAAGAGCAAAGTATTTAGTGTCAAATCATATTCGCATTAGCAATTCATACAATGCTCCCTCGTAGCTGTTGGCTCCCTCGTACCAGCGACAGTCTGCCCACCAATGCTCCAACGCACGTCAGGTCAAGTTCCACAACTTTCTCATGCAAAACCCACAGGCCTGTCCCCGAGCTCCACGGCCTGACCGGCTTCCATACGCTATACCATGGACTTCTTGTTGAAAACGCACCATCCGAAAGCCAAGTACGCCATATTCAGAAGTGTTATGTAGAGGATTATCATCAAGAGCGACATCATGTTCTCCTCGCTGGCCAGGAAGAGGTAAAGGACAAGGAGAACAGAAATCACGAGTTGTACGTAAATGACCCGAAACAAGATCGAGGCCGGGTGGGTATTATCGAGAGCCCATTTGATGGTATCTCTGATGATGTTGGCCATGGCGGATAGGAGGGACGAGTGTGGTGGCTCGCCACACAATAGCCGGGCTGCTATTCGTTGTAGGTAGTCTGTTGGCTTTGTCTCTGATCGTTGATATTTGGTGAGCCGTTGCGTTGTTTGAGTTTCTTCTCAAGAAGACATACATGAGTCCTTATATATAGAAAAACTAAAAGCTGTGCCTTCGGGGTTGCCTTAGATACCAGTCCCTGGATACGATGCTCAGAAGGCTGCAACGTAGATATGCAACGTATCTTGTTTCCTGAGAAATGAACGAACTCGATGAGGCCGCAACTGTACTCAGTTCGAGTACATTAGGAGCAACCCGACAGTATAGACGCATTTCTTACACATCCTAAAATGACTTGATGAAACAATCAAGCATTACAATGATTTACTCTTCATATTCGTCTTAGACTTACACGTGACTTCCTGTTATGTCCCTAAGGGAATTAATGGTATGAAACTCCCAGGTAATTTCCACATCTTTCTTGAACCTGCAACACCCTTTTCGGGTGGCTGATATCCAAAGATTCAAATGAATAGCAATCGTAATTGAGCAAGGGTTAACACAGTTCTTTTCTAAAGAACTTCATCACGGGGGATGCCTTTTGTCCGTTGGTCGCCGTCAGCATGTGGAATGAATGTTCCAGGGGTCAGGGGTTAGCTGCCAAGCCAAACTTCAATTCCCAACAACCGACCTTCTCTGCCTGTGCCTCGTGCTTAGCATAGATTACACGTTCTCGAATACGACTAAGTGACAGCTTCAAAACTATAAAGTTCCTTTGGCCGCGGATGATGCCTTGTCTTAATTAACTTTGAAATCGAGGTGGGCGTAAAAGGGGGCCAGGGTACGCCGCCAATGTCACATTGGAGTGCTCTATGCCTCTTGTCGGGCCGGCTTGCCTATGTAGCGAAATGGAAAGTCGCTCCGACTCCCATGTAGCCCAACGCGTGATCCATGGCTGTGCCGTCTTGGCACCTCGACTTTTTGGGACGCTTGAAAGTTGATTGGCTGGTTGCTTTGCCCCCCTAGCAACGCACTACCTGTCATAACCACAACAAGCCAACGGCTGAGACTTTACGCAAAAGTCACGTTTCGCAAATATGTCACGCGTTTTACGCACGCATTCAAATACACGTTTTCTCAGCTTGTCGTGTTCATAGTCCTAAATCCCGCGAGGCTAGGGAGAGTATCGTGAACAACGCCCTGCAGGTGTGATGCGCATGTAGCTTACGGCAATTTTCAAGTATCGCAAAAGGAGATCGATATGTATTAAAACTCAGAGCACGTTGAATGATCACAGAATATAATAACCAAACTATAAATACATGAACCAGTCCCAACAGAATCGAATGATACGCTTGGCCGTTCTACCAGACCAAAATCCGTAAAAGTTGACGAAGGGGTGAGCCAAGTCTTGCAGCCCCAGAGGTAACATCCCCTGGATTGGCGGCAGCGGCGGAGGAAGCTCCCGGGGCAGCGGAGCCCGTGGTTGAGGACGCCCCAGGGCCCAAACTAGTGGCCGACGCGGGCCCAGACTCCGCCGAAGATGGTGGATCAGTTGCCGTAGATGCGTGTGCGGCGATGTAGCATCCAGCGTGGGTGATATATTGGGACAGCCACACGTGCTGGGCGACATCAGGTCTCCCCCACCAGTCGGGGCAGTCGGAGGACACGCTGGAGATGGACGCGCTGTTGGACCTCCAGAAGTCGGCCGCCGCGCTGGCGTAGGATACGTAGCTGGAGGCCATGGGCGGGGGCGCCGCGGTGGTAAAGCCGCACCAGTCCTCGGCTTTCGTGACGGTGCAATCCAACTCGTCCAGCCCCGTAGCCGTGGCAAGGCACGGCTCGATCAGGACGGAGCCATAAGATATCAGGGCCTTCGAGAAGGCGCCGGTGGGTGTGACAACATCGAAGTACTTGGTGACGTTGGCAAGCGCACACTCCGACGGGTCCGAAGTGCTGCTCGGGGTCGGCTCTTCGGTGGCAGTAGTGACTTCTGCTCTGGCTGGGAGGACTCGTACAGTTGCCGTGGAGGAAAGTGTTGTGGCAGTTGGGATACTCGGTGTGAATCGTGCCAATGCATGGGTAAGGGTGGTTAGGATCAAGAGTCCATGGGGACGAGGCCACATCATGGCTACTGCAAGATGAAAATAAAATAATTTGAGAACTCTTGGAACATAATGGCGAAAGATGTTGGAAAACACAGAAATATCGAATGCAAATGAGGATTCAAGAAGAAATTCCTTGGCACTTGCCTGTTGGTTCGCGGGTTCCCGAGAACACAGGAGCTGATCCTGTTGGTTGCATAAACACATGTCTTAATGGATGCTTACTATCAAAATGCTGGTTGCCAAGAAAGAGCAATTTCCAGATGCTGTGCCATGGTTGCATTGAGTATATACCTCACATTACCCCTTGCATATGTATCGCCCATAGCCTAAAACGAAAATCGTATATTTGTATGATCCTACTCTTTTCCATCTATCCACCACCCAGGCCACCTTGGACTCTGCCTTTTCGTCCCCTATCAATATCATGCCTGACCTCGAGGACGTATCGTATTCCGAGGCGGAGTGCGTTGCCGCCGTCAGTGGCTACTATGAGTTTCTCACCAAGGTGTACCTGGACGAGTCTGAAGTCATCTACCCTCCCAAGCAAGGCTGGCCCTCCATTGCCCACGCCCACCCAGAGGTCCTAGTCCATTTCGGCAAAACCGACAGGGTCATCTCGCTCCTCGCACACCTCCCCTACATCCGCAACAAAGGGGGCGCCGAAGACGGCCTCCACGCCATCGCCGACTGCCCCTTCGCCGACTGGGACGATTTCTTCTCCGGCCTCCCTCCCCGCTCGGACCTGGACTCGTGCCGGATGGTGACCGAGGGCTACGCCTTCACCGAGGTCGCCCCGCCCCACGTGGTGGGCCTGACGGCCGGCCACAGGGAGGCCTCCAAGATGATTGTCGACACGGAGCTCGGCATCATCCACTGGGACAAATACCCCTACCGCGACCGGGAAACGCACGTCCGGGAACCTATCGTTGACGACCCCTACGACTGGGCCCCCGAAGAAGAGGCCGCGTGGCGGGCGGAGAGCGAGGCCTGGGCTATCGCTGACTTCTTCGAGGTTCTTAAGGGCCTTTACGTGGACCTTCACTTTATTCCTGCAAGCAACAGGGAGGTCTTGATGGACATTAAAACCTGGGGGCATCCTCCCGGACTGATCTCTATGCTTCGGAGAATCTATCGTGAGCACGGATGGCCAGACCTGGCTGTCTACAGAAAGGGGGACTGTCTGCGAGCTGTACGTGAGGAGATGGCGGCAAGTTACCCTGATATATAGTCCCAGAGCGGGAGAGGCCGGAGAAAAGCAGCGAAAAGTCGCCAATGGACTGCATGTACTAAATCGTGTGATACGGATGACCTGAGAGAGGCATGTCTTGGTGATTTGTATTTGTCTATTCTGAAAATTATATGGTACATATAAAGACACAGGGCTACAACCTCGATGTCTTTATGCCAATGGAACGCAAATACCAATCATGAGCGTCCACAGGCAGCGAAGGTACCCCATCATCCGAAAACTGGAACCGGTGTCGCAGTGTTTCGTGGAGCTCACTCTTGTTGTACTCAGAGAAGGATGGTAAACGCACCGCAACAAGCGGCATACTCGACGGCTTCTAATCCCTCGTCAGGCAAACTAATGGGTATCTTCATTTTAGTGTCAGACTTGCATGCTGCTGTCCAAATTCTCCATTGATACTGCCCCCCAATAATGCTCGGTTGGTATTGTTTTTGCTTACAAATTATTTGCGTCGACAACATCATCGTACGCCACATCCTGCAGCATCGCCGTATACTCCCCCTCCATCAAGCGTATCTGGGACTCTATCCGTTTCCGCCGCGCAAACTCCTCGAGCTCCGCCCAGGACTCGAACGACAACAACCGCCGCGAGTGCCGGAGCCGCAGCGCAAAAGGTAACTGTTTCCGCATCTCGTCGAGCCGTTTCGGATCGCCCGCGCACTCCTCCCAGATATCGTCGATGGCGACCTGCGACAGCGGGTGGTTACTCCAGTCGATCCAGCTCCCGCCGCAACCAACGTCGGCGCCGCCCCCGCCCTGGACCTGGGCCCGGTACCACCACATGGCCGTGTAGATGGCCTGCAGCTTGGCCTCGGTCGAGACGGCGTCGACGAGGGCGTTGCAGTACAGCGCCAGCGCCACCATGACGCGCGACCGCGTCGGGTACAGGCTGCCGGGCACCACGTTGCGGTCGATGGTGTCGAGCTCCGCGCCCGTCATGGTCCGCACCGCCTCCCGCAGCAGCGGGCCGGGCCCCGACTCCGACGATCCCGACACCGACACCGGCTCGAGCCGCGTCCAGAGCACCGCCAGCGGGTGCCGCGCCCCCAGCTCGATCCGGGCCAGCGGCGCGGCGTACCGCACAAAGGCGCGGGCGAGCTCGTCGCCGACGGCGAGCAGGTCGAGCACGGCGAGCAGGCTCAGCACGACCAGGGACGGGTCTTGGCGGTGCAGGAGGGTGCGGTACTCGTCGAAGATGCCGTGCAGGAGGTCGAAGCTGGCCGCCAGGTTCTGCCGGCTCCGCAGCTTGGCGGCCGCGAACAGGAGTTTCTGGTACCAGCACGCCACCGGCTGGGTGTCGAAGCCGAAGTGCTCGGGGGAGAAGTCCCACGCCCCCGTCTGGAAGCACGTGTTGGTGTAGGTCGTCACGGCCTGCAGCGCCGATTCGATCCCGGCGAGGTCGCCGCGTATGGTTAGCGTCGTCGGGGAACACTGCGCGGTGGATGTGGATAGCAAAGCGGATCCCTTGCTCGGACGGGACTTGCGCAGCCGGAAGGACGACTGGTGCAGGAACTGCCGGATCCGGTGCGGATCGAGGTCGCGGTGGCGTGGAGTCAACGATCTCTTAGCTGGAGGCTCCCCCTCCCCCGTGTGTGCCGACTTCATGTACTTTCGGATGCCCCACCGCTTCAAGCGGTCCTTGTACATCTTTTCGCTAGTGACGGTAGATAGACCACATTAGCCTGATGCACCGTACTTTTGCCCGCTTCAGGACATCGGAATACATGACAGATGGTATATAAAAGGGGCAACAATCCAAGCTTCTTCTGCAAAAGACCAAACGCAGGGCACTTACGTCGCATGAAAGTCGTACTCTTGAGCCATCCAATGCACGACTTCCTTCAGGGGCCGGTTTTCCTCGCTGTATAGGCGAGTAATCACGCCCCTATATCCCTCCCAGTCACGATACATGCCCGATTCGTCTCCCGTGTTTGTAATCTGCATATCCTGTTGGTTCCGCTTGTTTCTTTGGGGGTGGTCCTTTTTCGGGGGTGGCAGCCCAAGCTGGTAGCCGGGTTTGTACGACTCTTATTTCGTCCTGCGCCCAAGGATATAGGAGTTAGGGGGAATATTACACCCCTCGGTTCACCGCGTGAGTCAAGTGTCTGAAAGCATCACACGGCATGCATCTATTTGCATTCGTTTGTGGGGCAATATTAGTGTGGAGCATATAGTCGTATGCAATGACAATTTGCATTGCCGTCTTTAGGAGCAGTGCGTGCTTACTTACCTAAGTAGTCCATGGGGCGGAAAGTACTGCAAGAGAAAGCCATTGCAACGAAGTGATGGCACGTTTCCGGCTAGCGGAACGAAGGCGACTCGGCCGAGAACTATTCTCTGGACTTTGCTCGGGTTCCTAGAGATAGTGAACGGTAGAGAGTACGACTCCGATCCCGGCGGGTCACGCGGAAGCCTCTTCTTTGCTTCGCGGGGCTGACTTAGCAGAGGGAATAATAAGCCTTTAAAACGTGCGCGTCGTCGGGATGCAGAGAAGCGAGGCTAAGCTGCTTACGATATGCTTCTAGCGCTTCTTCCGTCGCCGGTGTGGAAGTAAGGGGGAGGTGGATTAGATACGCTTCGCTGTGTACGCAAACAGGTACCGGGAGATTGGTAGATACGCCGTATCGAATCGAGGTAGTAGGTAGGTAAAGTAATAAGATATGTTCCGGGACATTCCAGTTGGGCATCGTCGGGTCCACGGAATCACGGCATCTCGCCAACGACTTCACTACGCAATCAGTCGCAGTAGCATGCACAGCACAGAACAGTGACAGGGGCACTCCGCCCATCTCCGATCGGGTATCGCGAGAAACTTCTAACAGCTGGGGGTGGAGAGGAAGAGAATGGCGAGGTGGGATTGGCCGACCAGGAGAAAAGGTCGGTCAGCCATCATGGTTCTAATAGCCTATCTCGCCAACTACTGCCAGTCGGGAGCTCGCCCATTTCCTAGCTGCCGAAGGTTGCCGACGCTGTCTGATTGGCCGGTTCGCCCCATGACAAATACCCGAGCTCGGATCGTCCCAAAAAACCACATGGCCAGATGCAATGCAGCTTACCTGTAGCATGGCCGCAGCAGCCCAACGTAAGCACCATCTCAAGATGAGTAAGTTAAGTAGTCAGTCAGACAGACTTCAAATCATTCAACGGAAGGTCAAATCAGGCAGGTACAACAATCACCAGTCAAGATATGAGAGAAAGAGATAAAGGTTAAGTAATTTGCAAATCAATTCGCCCGATATAGGGTGCGCGGCATCGCTCTAAGCCGCAGGTTATATCCTCTGGGAGCGTGGGGGGTATTTGTTGTCCTGAAGTAAGAACCATCTTCCAACGCCTTTTTTCAACAAGCCATAATGTGATTACAAATCAAACCAGCCGAGTTGCACCAAAACAGCGACGCTTTCTCTCCCGGGAAACCCTTCTTCCGTACCAGCCACAAGAAGAGGTCGGGAGAGAAAAGACGGGCCGCCGCTCTAGTACAGACCAATGGCGATGTCACCACGGACGCGGGCCGTCAGGTGGACCTCGGCCTCGAGATCGAGCTTGATACCGACCATGAGCGCGGCCTTGGTGTTCTTGCCCTGGTCGTCAACGGCGCCACGGAGCAGCTGGCCTAGAGATGGGAAGATGAGTCAGCTTGGATATTCCCGGGTGCCAGTTGGATTGGACTGTAGATGACTTACCGGCAGGTTGAGAGAGACCGGAGCTGGTGGGCAGAGGGGGAAGGCCACTGCCGACGGTGCCGACCTGCTGGAGCTGGCGGCGACCGCCACGAGCCTGACCATCGGAAGAGTCAGAGTCGAAGGTGGTGTCCTTGGTAGGCATACTATGACGCGAAATGGCTGATTAGCTAAGCTCGAGGGTGGTATTGCATGATGTTTGCCTGGCTCGGCTCGGTGGCAGAGCAGGGCAAGGCAAGCAGAAGCAGGGCAGAAGACTCGACTTACGCAGAGATGGTGGAGGCCATTGTGGAGTTTGGGGTGGTTTTGTTTGGGATTAGGATGTTCGGTGTTGGTCTTGCTTCAAGATATAACCGTACTGGCTCAGAATTAAGTAGAATATTGATCTCCAGAGATCTTTAGAATGGGAGGATGGATGGTGAGATGGTTGATGGTGAGGAAGGGAAAGAAAGACGGCCTTGGACTGCAATTGCCAATGTCTTATATAGACATTTGAGGTCTTCTCCTTTCTCGCGGTCGACGGCCGTTTCTTCTTGCAACTGACTAGTAAAGTGTCAGTCCCGAATTGCCACGCATGCATGCTGCAGTGCGTTGTGTTGCAGCTCTAGACCCAGCCGAGATGGCCATGGTTTCGGGTCTGTTCTCAACAATCCATCACACCGTTTTCCGCCGAGCTCAGGTCGGACAGACGGGCTCGTCTGATGATTTTCCCATGCCGTGCACGACAAGTATGGGACCCCAGCCCCTGGTGATTTTCTGTTTCGAGGGTTGGCAACTGGAGCCCGCAGCTGTATTGAGGGTCGCTCAGTTCGTTAGAGGGTCGCGACATTACATCGCGCTTATCTGAGATCCATCCGATGGTACGTTTCCGTACAAGAGGGAGCATAAGGTTGCACAAAGTCGCACAAAAATTGCACAAGGTCGCACCAACATGTCAATTTCTTACGCTCAAGCCGCCCAGCGAGTTTGATGTCCGACTCCGTAAGGGTCTCAACCGGCAAAGCCGCATGAGACGGAACCTGGGGTTGATGTCGCATCGGAGAAAATCATGGGGCGGAAGTGGTCCGAGGAGTGGAGCCCAGAATGGCGCGAGCATAAGGCCATTCTTGCAGCTAAGCACTTTGAGCCTCAAGTCTGAAACGAGCCGTATGCGAGGTCTAGAAGGGCCAGACAGCCCCAAGAACCCAAGCGACCAAAGAAGCAAAGCGACAGTGTGAAAGTGGCAAGGGGGCCAGGTGTCCCAGTGTCCCAGAGTCCCATTCTGTCGATTTTGACAATGTCGGAAAGTCGGTTTTCTGCCATGGCTTTTTTTGTTTTGTTTCTTGTGAGCCAAAAAAAGAGTTAAGCTCTCTCCCAGTTCTGTCTGGCATTATTACCCTATTCCCATTGATTGATCTGTCTGACAGCATGCGTTGAACACGCGACGAACCAATACCTAATCCGATTGGCGACACGATACCCCCCATGAGCAGCCCCCTTGATTTTGATCGCCCATGTCCCATATCTTGAATCGAGCCATTTTCCCATCTGTCGCTAGAAGTAGTTACTGTTTTACCTGTACTTCCTTGCTTGCATCAATTGAGAGAGATTGACCGATACACATTGCACACACATACGCACACCCACACCCGCACGCAAACTCCGACCGCCAAAATGGTACTAGGAATGCTCCTAGCCATTACTACGTGCCCGGCTATGCTGGGTACACAAGAAGCCATCCGCCAGAGTCAGTCCAAGAACCGCCGCGAAGAACACCGAGCACAACGATGCAATCTTATGGTAAATTGCCTCTCGTCGTCAAATCGGAGTCATGAACTGCATGGCAAGACCATTGTCCTTAAAGGGTCAAAGGTAAGGAAGGTCCCACGAGTCCGGACATTAACCCCAACCCAACCCAACCAACATCAATCACTAACCCCGTAATTCGGTAGCTCTTCGTGGACACCGGCAACATCCCGGACTTTGATGGCACGGGGTTGGAGCCGCACAAGTTCAATGGCTACTTCTTACCGTACCCGGACTCGGAGTACGAGGGGCTCGTCAGCACGATTACAGACGAAGCCCCTATTCTGAACTGGATATACGTGCACAAAAATACCTATGAAGTCAAGTACGGAGTGCGTGACTACGCGCAGCCCAACATCACGGGTCCCTGGGACTGCACGCGGCAAGACCGGCGTATGACCTTTGAAGGGTGGGAGGGCTTTGCAGCAGTCGAGGTGGCGCCAGCCGTCTGGTCGTTATACTATGACCGCGACGACAACGGGCTGAGGGACAAGCTGCCACCCGGGACCCGCGTGCTCGAGGTCGAGCTGACGAGGAGGGAGAAGAAGGTGACCAAGCCAGACGACGAGGACCAGCCGACACTGGACGAGATGCTGGAGAGGCAGAAACAGGAGAGGGCGGAGGAAGAGCAGAAGACGGAGGAAGCGCAGCGGTTGGCAGAAGGGAAGG
Source organism: Arthrinium phaeospermum (assembly GCA_006503535.1). Classification (NCBI taxonomy): domain Eukaryota; kingdom Fungi; phylum Ascomycota; class Sordariomycetes; order Amphisphaeriales; family Apiosporaceae; genus Arthrinium; species Arthrinium phaeospermum. The sequence continues at coordinate 1,804,819 of QYRS01000002.1, read as the reverse complement.
ACTCGGGAGAAGAAACCCAACCCACACATGCACAAGCACAAACACAAGCCCAAGATCATGCACAAGAGCAAGCACAAGAACAAGCTCAGGCACAGGAACAGGCACAAGCACGTGCAAGTCCGCAGCAGGACCCAGAGAAAGTAGCGGGCCCTCCGGTAGGGCAGACCCAAGCAGCACCAGTAGCAGTTACATAATACCAGGATAGGCGGTGCCAATAAAAGTCAAAGTCAGGTCAGCCTCGCCTCTTATCATAAGACAACGGTGAAATGTCAAAGGGACGACGAACATGTTCTCCCAGGACGTTGACCCCGTGCCAAGGACCGGGATAGCAAGCAGTCGACGAATCACGTTCAGGGCATTACACACCCTGATGGGATGGCAATTGAGTGCCGAAGCTTGCTCTTCTTTCATTTCGCGGTCGTCGTGTTCAATCGATTCGATCGGCGTTATGGCCCATGGGAATCCCTTGCGTATCTGACAAGAGGCTGGATGGCGTGTTAATGAGAGGGACACCAGCCGTTTTCCTGGGCTTGGCCGTTTGAAGTGGTAATACGACGACAGCGCTGTCCAGGGCACTGGGTGTCACGGCGCGCCGCCCCCCACCTGCAGAGCTACCCGAGGAGCTTCTCGAAAGTCGGTAGAGGCCCTGTGCGGGCATGGATTAGGCGAATCGAGCAAATGGCCCTGAAATCCCCGATGGCATTCATAACCTTTCGAGGTTGGCGGTCATCGAAGGTAATCGGGATTGGATCGTACGATAAACAGTTCAGTCCGACGCTGGCAAGGGGATGTGACAGGGGCGCTGCAGGGGACCGCAGGCATTGGCGGGCCCTGTAGGGATCCGCGACAGGCCGCTTCGGGCAGGTGGGGAGCCCTGAAGGCCCCCCAAAGAAGCCCCCCGTCTCCACCAGCACTGTCGCAAGAGCTGCATCACCATCTGTTTGAGCAATTCTGTGCCCAGCTGAGGCTGGCCATTCCGCGTCCTCTGGCAGCGGCCAGCAGGGAAGACCGTCTTTTCTTTAAAGTTGTGGTCATGGTCACGGCTACTTGTGGAGCTGATTCCTACTTAGTCAGATCTGGACAAGATGATTTTTCTTTCTTGAAAGTGTTTTAATATGGTCGGGATTGCTCCTTGTTATTGTCGTTGACTCTTGAATATCTCCGGCCAGTCCCGGTACCTAATAATACCTACTTTTACTTACACTACTACCAACGCCTGGCGCATCATCTAAACACTTTCGCTTCTTCTGTTCGTTCTTCTGGAAGGCGAAAACCCACGGCATTATCTCTTGATGAGATGTGGACTACGATGAGGAGCCACTTGTCCGGAATGAGATGCTATCTAAACGCTTAGAGGAACTGAGCAGAGACCCAAGTAATCCAGACAGTATTGTCGAGCTAGCCGTCACTGCACTTGGACCGCAGGGAAGCTTCTACATCTGTTGGAAGACTCGGTCCGGCCAGTATCAACAAGGTATGCCATCTTCCTATTGCACGCACAACGTATATATCGTGTCAGAGAGGCTCAAGCTGACCGTGTCCTGTTCCCATCCATCAGATAGCCATGGGCTGCCACCAAAACTCCAAGAATGGCTCTTCCCGCCAGACAATAGTCAAAGGGATTTCGGATCACTACAAGTGATCCTGGGGCCGCGCGAAGGAGAGTTCCTAGCCTCGGACAAGAATGGCAAGGTCGACCAGAAGCCGACCGAGCCCAGCCCGAGGCCCTTTGCCCTGAACAGAGCCTCGACATTCGCGCCACGCGATACGTCCAGTACCTCGAGATCCAGGAGAATCTCATTCATCCACGATGCGCCCGAGGAGACGGAGAAGACCAGCCGGCGCCGGTCTGCCACCCTTTCCACTTTGGGATGGGCCTCCAACAGCAACAGGAGGACACTGTCCCTGCCCAAGGTCCCGCTCGATCCCACCGAGACGGAAGAACAGCGCAAATCGCGACGCACGTCACTACTACCACTCACGCTGCAAGCCGGGCCCAGCGCCCCCGCTCCCCTGTCGAACGGATTCGACTACAGCAACAACACCTCGCGGACGCCCAGCCGCTCCTCGTCGGTGCGATCACAACGGTCCAACCACTCGCTCAACTCTACACCACCACCACCCACCCGTGAGAGACGTGAGAGTTCAGGCAACTTTCAGTCCGACGCCTTCGCATCGCCGCAGGCGTCGATCCCCGAGGAGCCACCCCAGCAGACGCCCCGCGTGCCCTTGCGGAGGCCGCGGCCCGTGAGTTGCTACGCCGACGCCTGCGTGCAGACCGAGGTAGTGGAGGAGGAGGAGGAGCCCGACACGCCCCTGGCGTCGTACCAGGCGCGGCAGCACCACCTGCGCGGCCGCTCGTCCGTCTCGAGCGCCTCGTCCGTCTTCTCGGCCGGGTCCGACTTCAGCAGCCGCCGCACCAGCGTCGCGTCCGACTTCAAAGTCGACGACGGCAATTGTTGGGCCCCCGAGGCCGCGCCCGTGCTGGCCAACCCGATCTGCATGGGCCGCATGCAGGACTACTTCCGCGCCACGTCCTACCAGCTGGGCGACGCGTTCACGGCGGCAGGCAACACTTACTGGGGCTCGTGGAGGCAGTGAGGACGAGTCTAGGAAAACTACCTACATACATACCCCTACATAACCAGACTCGCCTCTCCTCCCCCCTTTCCCCTGTATACATCTATGTACTATTTTTCTTCGATCACAAAACCCCTTTTTTAGACTTCCTTAGGATATCACTATTTTACGAAACCAATATGAAATGCTCATGGTTTTTGAGCTTAATCTCCATCTGCCCTTTCTTCTACGTCCAGGTGAGCCCTAAAGGGTATCCAACAGTAAATGCTCCTGAGTGATTGTTTCTCTTCTGGACAGAATTTAATGATCGCCTGCATCTACGTACATTTTGACTGTCTTGGCTCGTATGGTAATCGGAGCTCTTGGAATCTCATTGTGTCAATGTTCACACAAAGCAACTGCCTGGAATTGCTTGGCAATGGTAGCCAATTGGAACCAATCCTCTCAGTGTCGTTGGCAGCAGATTAGGCACCAGTCCTCTAGTTACATGCAGGTCTTTACAGTCAGTCAGCAGCACTTTGGTCGCGTCCAAGTCAGGATATTGCTTTAGAATGTTCCCGTCGTCTTTAGATCAATCATAATCTCATACTTGACAAGTATGACAGTCCAACCCTCCAAGATTCTGGACGTTGCCAAAGCGCTTCGAGGTGATGACGGGGCCACCCCGGCCTTCTGGTACGGAACCGATGACAAACCCATCCCTGCGGGCGTGTACGAGATTTACGCCGTGAGGTTCCCAGACGGCCGTGATGACAACGGCAACGATACCGCCACCACATGGGCCATCCGCATCCCCTCGCACAAGGGCCTCAGCACCTTGCCTCCCGAGTCCATCTCGACCATGGTAGAGGTCGAGATGGGGATCCTGACTGAGCTCGGCAATGCGGGGTTCCCCTGGTCCCCCAGGCTGGTCGGCGGCGATGCGAGCTTCGACAATCGCGCGCTCGGCTGCCCCTACATGGCCCTCGCCTGGGTCGCTGGCAAGCCGCTGGAGTGGACAGATGCGCTGCCCCCGACCGAGGCGCACAGACAGAAGATCCTCCGACAATTGACGGACATCCAGCTGGATCTAGCCGTTCGCACCCAGAAACTGCCAGGTTGGTTGACCTTATGAATCCCCCACCCTGCCAAATGTCATTCGTTTGATTCACCCCCCGTCGCCCATGCACTTTGTCCAGGCTAACTCGTGACTACCACTACCACCACTCCCAGCAGAACCGAACATCTCGTCGTCTTCATCAACTCTAGAGTTCCTGATCGGAATAATCGATGGCAAGATCGCCCGGGTGGCCGAAGGCAAGCTCCCGCATCTTGACCTGCGCAGCTGCTTCGTCCACCGCGCTTTGGTGCGACACGCCGTCGACAGCGGGGTCGACATCGCTTCGTCCTCCATGACAGCCATTACCCACGGCAATCTGACATCAAAGGATATCATGGTCGACGATGATCTGAATATTAAGGGGTAATTGTTCTTGTTCTTGGTACCGAATGCACGGCCTAACTAACACGTTTCTTCCTACAGTATCGTCAACTGGGAATTGGCAAGACGTCGCCCCTTACAGATGGCGCTGCATTTTCCGGACATGCTCGCTTTGGACCACGATCCTGAGGAAAACGACATGCCGTCGGGGCCGGCTCTACAGCCATCTGGCCAGCTCGCGAGGGACCGGGCGCTCGTGGTATCGTACTTGTCCTCTGTCTGCTCAGACGACCACACCCCCACCACCACTGCCGCCACTATGGCATCGTCATCGACTGCTGCAGGCCATGCGAGCATGTCCAAGATCATGGGGAGACTCGTTTCAGACCCCGATGCGGACTGGAACCGCGTCATCATCATGGGTTGTCTCAGCAAGGGGTTACACAAATGGTTGACGCAGCGGTCTTGGCTGGTTCAGGAGACAAAGCGTCAGATTGGGTTTCCCTCGAACAAAGACATCGACAAAGAGGTCGACGAGTTCCTGTCGACTGAGGCTGGCAAAGAAAATGGATTGGCCCGGAACGCCGTTCTGAAAGAGTTCAACAAACCGGCTACTTGAAGTTGGAGTATTACGACCAAAATGGACTACGTCGTCCGTAGACATGAAGATGCTTCTAACATTATGTTCGCTTTCGTCACGGATCGAACTCCTACTATGCATAAGTGTAATGGTTTTTATGACAACTTTTATTGATGACTTACCTTGCTCTAGATGGCTAAATTATTAAATATCTTCGAACTGGGAAAACAAATCGCGAAACAAGAAACAAAGGGTATTTGCAAGCAACCACTCCCCGAGAAGAAAGCAATCAAAGAAGAAAAAGGGGGTCAGGCTACAAATCAGGGTCAGAAGCGGATCTCTCTGCGAGAGTTTGAGCTATCGACTTTTTTCGAGGGGCACGGGTGCGAGGCCGACCTCGAACAGGTGCGGCTTTCTTTACAGTGCGCTGGTGTTTCGGGCTTGGGGGTTGGAGGTCGTCGTCGTCATCGTCAGCCTTGCGCTTCTTCGACTCGGACACGGACACAGACGCAGACGCAGACGCAGACGCAGACACGGGTTCAGGCTCAGGCTCAGGCTCAGGCTCAGGCTGTTTCGGGGGCTGGTCTTGCGGCTTTTGCGACTCCTGCGGCTGTTGCTTTTGGATATCGACCAACATCCGCACCATGAACTTGGAGTCGTGCATGCCCTTGGTGAACTGCTGGGGATTAACCAGCGGCGCCTCGTCCCCGCTCGCCCTCCACGCCGCGAGGTCAGCGGCCAGCTGCCGCGTCAGCACCTGCAGGTCGGCCTCGTCCAGCTCCTCCTTGCGGCGGTGCTTCACGGACAGGAAGGCGGCCGTCGCGTTGAGGGCCACGGCGGGGCTGTTGTTGCGGGCGGCGTCCTGCAGCCGGTACAGCTCCGCGACGGCGCGCGCCGTCGCGACGTCCTCCTCGCGGACGGGGTGCGGCAAGCCGTCGTCCTCGAGGTTGTCGCCCTTGCTGGCGTGGTCGTGCTTGTAGGTCCAGCCCGCGTCGCGGATCTCGCCGACGGCGACGCTGCGGAACGCGGGCCGGGTCACGGGCCGGTAGACGAGGAACTCGTAGTCCCACTCCCAGTCGTCCTCGACGCCGGCCATCTCGGTCTCGACGAGGTCGGGCACATGGAACACCAGCGCCGGATCCGACAGGGGCGGCGCGGTCTCGGGGGACTCCCGGTCGTTCAGCAGGGTGGTGTCGAGCATGGCGAGGCGGCCGTCCTCGGTCGTGTACTTCATGGCGATGCCCATGCTGGGCGTCCACGAGGAGAAGGGCGAGTTGCCGGCGTGGCTGCCGGACAGGTGGGCGTTGACGACCTGCCGCAGGTTGGGGGTGTCGAACAGGTCGTAGTCGTCGCCCGCCGTGAAGGCGTGCGGGACCACGCCCTCGGTCGTGTTCAGCCTCTCGCTCACCTCGGCGCCGCCGCCGCTGTTGGGCCGGATGCCGCGGAACAGGAACCGCGGGTAGCCCGGCTGCGGCTTGGAGAACTTCTTGATGGCGGCCGTCCACTTCCGCCGCACCCCTGTCGTGACGCCGGCTGTTTTCGCACTTGCGGTGGCAGCCTTGGACACCCGGGAGTTGCGTGTGCGCCTACCCGTTGCGCCGATCTTGTTGATGCCGGGGTCTACGTAGAAGGGCCGCTGGAGCGCCTCCAGCTCTGACATTCTTACCTTCTTATGGCCCGGCATGTTGTTTTGGGTCGTCTGAAAATTTGTCGATTGCTTTCTACACAACGGGTTGCTGGCGAGGCAGTTCTGATGTTGGTATTGGCATACCACCTTTATATTTACTACTTTGCCGTGTCTATCTTCCTTTGATGCCTATGTTTCTGGTTCTAGTAACAATACCAAAGTTACGCCTCCGTTGTGAACCATTGCCTTTGTTTCGAGACACAGCCTTTGTTCATACAATAGCCATTGACAACTTTCACTAAGCGGGCAAGCCCACTCAGATTGGAATCACTGCTCCGAAAGAAACTCAACAAACCAGTCAATGATCCAGTATAGTTCCAATCGTTCCCATGTCGAATCTGTGTCCATTTCCTTCCGCTGCTTTTGGTACCTCGTTACTTATGGTAATAACATATCGAATAATACTCGGCGAAAAGGTATTCTGTACACGTGGGTCCCGGGGATTATAAGCTCTGGCTGGACAGAGCCGGGCTCTTCGTGCTCTTGTAGCCGAATTATCGTATGCGGCATGCTCTCGGTTGAGTCCTCGGATCGGAAAGGGGGCCAGCCTCGAGCCCGGACAGTAAACTGTGGTAGGATGTCTGATATACTCTGCCAGACCTCAGGCCGATCTGGGTTCACCGGTAAGTCGACCGTGAGGATGGACGCCAGCCCCTCTCCAAAACAAAATGGGTTCACGGGGTCCTTGGGGATCGAGCTCAGTATCCCGCGCCAGGAAGGCTTGACGGTATCCAGCCAGAGGTCCACTGACACCAAGTTGTATTCCTTGGCAGCATGGTCCAATGCCACGCAGCACTCTTTCCATAGTCCCATTTTGTATTGGGTTGCCCACCTCGCCATAGCCTGGCGTTCGTACTTGATAGGCAGTCGGATTGCAAGGTTCAGGTTTCTGATAGAGGCGATAAGGGGCCTCTTGCCAGTGACAACTTGATGCAAAGTGTCTAGATCGTGGATGACGAAACGGAGGAGAGTATACATGGAAATGCGACACTCGAGGTACAGTTGCCTGCAGGTCAACATAATGGCGAGAAATGGGCTTCTGCAGACTTTCCCATCCTGGCTGCCGTTGGTTCCTGCAGTACTTCGGCCGAACTCTTCTTCGCACTTCCAGTGATTGCCCCAAGTAGATCTCATTCGACCCCACAGCTCTCCATCTTCGAACCTGATAGGACCACGTTGGAAGCAAAGTTCCGTAAGTTCGTCGGATGCAGAGTGGTCGCAAACGCAGGTCGCATGTAGGAGGTGACCGTTGCGGACCACAAGGTGCTGAGAAACTCCAGCCCCCATCCATAACTCTTTTAATATGGCGTCTCGGATTTCTAGAGGTAGTCGCAGGAGCGCCGAGTTTGATTGGGTATGGAGGTCCAATTCCATGGCATCCGGGTCAGGATAACGAGAAGAATATGTGGCTCTCAGGCACGCTGTCAGTTTCAATCCTAGATTGCGGAGCGACATTGCTCGAGTGCGAGATAGGTTCTCGAGTCTCCTGTTGGTTGTTGTTTATCTTGCATTTGGTATGTACGAAGTAGAAAAGTCATTGAAACTTGACCGGCTGTCTGACCTTTTAACTTGAGAGCTATCTGCACGGGCCTTATTCGGACCCCCTTACACGATGTTGCCCTTGACGCAACTACACCTGTACGAGTCACTAACGCAAGGCCCCATGTATGTTGCTGCCCTCCTCATGTCGATGAGACCCAAAGGCTGCCCACTTTGCTGACATGACCGGCATCAATGCAGACTAATTGACAAGTTATGCAAGGGCAAGTCAACTCTCTCGGAACCATTTGCCGAGACCAAGGAGGTTTCCGACTTAGAATTGGACTATTATGAAGGTTGGGAGTGCGAATTTGGCTTGACGACGGCTGATATGGGCAACGGATGCTCTGCCTACCAATGTGCGGACGTGTTTGGCAAGTTCAAGACTTGTAAGTTACTGGGCACCGCTCCCCCCTGTTTCCGAGCCCGTAAACCCCAACTGCAACACCGGTATTAAGACAGAAAACAGGCACATACGACTCTCACACCTCGTACAAAACGGGTGAGCTGAAGCTCGACTGCGGCACCGCCAAATACTCCATCCACGACGCCGAGAAAAAGGTCGGTCCGCCTCCCCCGCCCAAGTCGTCCAAGACGCCCCTCACCATGCACGATGCATTTTGCTACGGCGCGGACCAGGTCGGCCCCCACAACACCCGGCCGGACGGGGTCGACGTCATGGCCACTTGGACTTGCGGCGGCGGAAACGAGCCCAGGTATATCGCGGCCGGTAAGCCCGAGACGTTTATCGACGGCTAGTCGGGTGTCCCGTCACCATACTTCTTCCAGATCTACTGGAAGGACGGCTGCGAGCTCGAGAACGGCGCCGAGAGGGTGGACGTCAGAAACCCGCTGAGTGAACCGGGCCGGACAGACAGGTGCCCGTTGATCCTGCGGAACAACTTTTATCGTTGCACCAACAATGGGGGTGCTGGTGGAACCATCCAGGCTGGCTGTTTGGTTTGAGTTCAAGGCGGGACCTCCATAGGTTACATTTGTATGGCCTAAGTGGCTTGGGCTGGATCACACTTGTTAATTGGGAACAGGAAACATGGGGGACATGGACAGCATATAAGCGAATGTTTTCTTCTCCTGTTGCAATTATGGCAGTCATTTCCCATCCGGTAAAACCTCTATATTCCACACCAAATTGACGCAAATACGAGGGCAATGAAACTGACAATCGACGGAAAGATAACATGAATCATAAATCTATCAGAGCCCATACCTTCTAACCCCTTTTTAACCCCCTTTTTAACCCTCCCTCCACCCCCCAATGAAGAAGAAGAAAAAAGGAAAAAGAAAAAAACAATAAAATCTCTCTATAGGATCCTACGAGTGACCCTTAGTCTTCAGGAACCAATCCAAGACCCGGACATGTTGATGTCATCGTCTTGAGTATCATCAGTATTGGTTTTTCCCCACCCAACGCCGCCTGGATGTTCGAGATGTACGAGCATTAAATTCTCTTCAGACCCAGGCATGGAAATGAACTCATCAAACAGGTCATTTTCAAGCCCGAGTTGAGATGAATTGTCTCCCTCTGAGAGATGACCCGGAAAGCCTGACAAAGGTTCAACCTCAGACAGGGTGTTGGGCTCAGGCCCCAGAGCACCATTGTAGGATTGATCAGCAAATGCCGAGTTGTACCCGAGCTGATCTCCAGTGGGTTGTATCTGTGATAGCACGCGTGCGTCCTGGAACTGCTGTTCTTCCAAGGCAGCTTCGGAGCGGGAGCTCTCATCGATTACAGAGTAAGAACCCGACAGGTCCCCTTCAACTGGCAGTACAACAGGATTGGACAAATCCAAGGAATTGGTCATATGGCTCCCAGGTGCTGTGTTCGTAAAACTGTCTCCTCCATTGATACTGCCATCCGTAAACTCAGGGCCTGTGAGTTGTACATCCGAAGGCCCGGCATAGCCATCCCTGTAGCTATTAATCAACGTGGCCAGTTGTTGCATGACATGCTCGACACCTGGCTCTGAAATCTCTTCCCTTAGCCGTTCTGGCAGGGCCCTCGTGATGTCCTCCATCACCTCAGACACACTTTCTGCGAAGTCCTCCCAAAAGGGAGATCTTGGCTCATCGTTTCCGAGAACTCTGGGAAACAATTGCCTAAAGATGTTATACCATTTGTCGCGGGGACACACCCCTTTGGCTTTGGGCATTTCCAATTCTTCAGGGTCCTTACCATAGGTTGGCAGGCATGTACCATCACTGGCATGAGAATTCAGCAATTCCTCGTCTTTGAGATCGATCCAACAACGGCGGCAACATGTACGTCGTGAGCTGTGATCTTTGCGCAGGTGTTCAGTGAGATGATTTATTTTTTTGATCCGTGTATTGTTACATCTCGAGTATAGGCGTCTGTCCTTCTTGAAGAATGGGCAGGCAAACGGTCGTGCTTCGTCGTGAGACTTATGCGACTGGCTGGACAGCTCGGGTCCGGCTGATGAGCTTTGTTGCTGATTGTTGGCCGGTGCAGATGCCTTCTGTTTCCCACGAGATCGATGAGAGTTCTTAGCACTGGTCCCAGTTTCCAATGCTTTCCCTTTGCCCCGAGACTGTTGGCCTGTGGCGTCCTCGAGTTCTTGGTCCCCTAGCCCTTCGCAGGCACGAATAAACGCTGAAATGTCGTCTCGGTCTTGGGTAGATGTCGGCCTGGGTGAGACCACAGACCGCTCGTCGCTGCAACTGGGCAAATGTGATGCATCCTCCCAAGACCAGTTGCTCACACTGTCGCTTTCGGCAGAAAAACACAGATGGCTGGCCGTCTCAAGGTCAGGTTCAAGCTTGACCTTGGCTTGTGACATTCGATCATCGCAGATTTGCGACGTCGACCCTTCTGTCTGCTTGCAGTCCGACGGGGCTTCGCCCGTCTCACCGAGGACGCCACCCTGGAAATCTGGAATGTGTGGCTCTCCAGGACTTTCCGAGTTCCGTTAACCTTCCTCCTTGGCGTTGATAGTAATTGATCGATCAACGAGGTTTAAGCCAGAACCTGACGGGTTCTCATCTTTGATGACAGGATCAAGCTGCGGGCTTGGCTTTACCGATATTTTGGATGCCGGCGGCTCCGTGGTGTCCTTCAAAATACCAATGTCTTTGGTACAACTCTTCTTGGACCCCTCTGCACTTTTTGCGTGTTCTTTAGGTACTGAAGATCGAGGATTCTTTGTCTTGTTTTTTCTTGCGGGTTGTTCCACAGGACAAGAGCGACATCGAGAGTGACCGCAAGAGTACTGCGGACAAGGTTCATTGTTCGCGACCAACAATATAGGCCCGGATTTGCAATTGCACTGGTTGTCAGTTAGTAAATGTACAATTGTAACGGCAAAATCGATTCTTACACAATACCAAGCCGAGTACTTTGCTACTTCAAAAACCATGGTAACAATGAATTTTCACAGTCGTGACAAAATTTATTTGCTCAGTCGCCTATCTTGGGATCTAGACTGCTGAAATGCTGCTTTTATCTGGGTATGGGATTTTGCTTTGAAATTATCGATATGGTCAATACGGGTATGTCGTCGTCCCCTCCTGATGCGATCCAAGACGAAGGGCCACTTCCAAGTAGGAATTAGGCAAACAAGCTGAGATAAGCAGAAAGCTGAAGGTTTCCTAGGAAGTGATGACGGACGTTGAAGTGACAATGTTGTTGAATCGAATGCGATCTCAACAAGCAATCAAGATCTAATATTCGTGTTGCCTTCTTTGCAATAATTGTCAATCAATACGTTTGAATCTATTCATGCAGCGACATATATCTTGATCGTGAATGCGATTATGATTATCCATATCCGCATACTCGGTAGCCATGTACCTGTCTGTAATTCGAGCGAGCCTAGGGGGGCTGTGCGTTTGTGTGACATGAACACAGTGCTGAGAGCAATATCTATACTGTAGAGAGATCCCGCTTGTGATCACTTACACGATCGCCTTTTACGGTCTTTTACACGACGATACCCAATTCGCTATATTGAGGCAACATCTTTCCAGGAAGAGTACGAAGTCTCTAAGATTGTGGTATACCATTTCAATTAAATTACCAGGTTCTTAAGACTGTATACATGTTCGATGCGAGTCCTGTTAAGCTGCATCCAAACCGTCCTTCGGGATCTATAGCAGCAATTCTCAGTTTTCATGCAGCCGAAGATATGATCCGCTGGCGTGCTATTTGTTGTTTTGATGCTGATCCTTAAGGCGTGAGCGTAGGCCAAAGTCGAAGAAGACTAGTAAGAAAGCCACCGCGACTCCTACCGGGGCTCGCAATCGTACCCAAATGGCCGCTTCCAAGGTTTGTAAACTCAATAGCAATCAAACTTTAGGTGTGAGGCTAATTGGACTGCCAGAAAACATCGCAGGCCGCCGATCCGATTCTCGCTAGCTCGGGCAGCGATGCGCGACAGAGTCAGAGCGACCTCGCGGGCGTTGGTGCATGGTGCGGGAACCAGGGGACTGCTGCAGTCGAGGAACCATGGCTGCTGCAGGAGGAATGGGCCAGCGAAACTTTCGAACAGTAGCCGCCCAAAGGAGGGAATGAAAGGACTTAAAAAGGCCTCATTCCAAAAGCAGAGACCGCAGAAAGGCCGAGCCCCCTTTCTAGCTCGATTGGCCGCCCCTATGTTTCCGTGTCGCGAAAATGCAGGGCAACGCCGGAAATCGAACCTCTGAAGTCGGGATAGAGCTTGAATGGCACTTCTGAATCATTCGGGGAATTCTGGCCCAATGGCATGCCGGGCTTGAGGTAGTTCGCTCGAGGAATGCGATTGAGCCATGAATCGGGTCGGGCCATGGCCCACTGTTCCGTTCAACGACGTCACAACCGTCGTCAGCATAAGCCAGGGCGGCGGCGGCGGCAACACTAGCTCGGAGAGCCTCAGATTTGATTGATGTATCCACTCCCAGAGGATCCTTTTTTCTGCAACGTGAAACTTCATATATAACAAGAGTCGCGTGCCAAATAACCTGATCGTTACATAATTATCTTGCTGTCGCGTTTTGTCAAAGTCCGAGTAGCTCAGGCGAGAGATCCCACACCTTCAATTATGCCAGCCGCAGCTGGCCAAACCCAACCAAAGAGCCAGTTAGTTACTGTGCAACGAGAGACCGACCTCTCATTCCTTTATCGCGTCCTCCGGACCGTCATCAAACCCGTGCGGCCGCGCCTCGTCAAGCCAGGAAAGCCGCAGCCAGCCGGGAGCCCCCGTTTGGCCGGTTACCCCAAGCGCAGGAATGGCTGCAAGATCGTAGAGCGATGCCATGAGTCCACCGACGTGTGGCTGTACGATTTCGTGCCGGAGACCTCTTCGTCGTTCGTCAGAAAACAGGGACCGGGACCGCTGCACAATGTGTACTATTTCGCCGGCGGCGGGTTCCAGAGCCCACCCTCGGGCCAACACTGGAGCTTTGTGGGTAAGATCGCCAGCAGCCTCGCCGGCACCCACAGGTTCACCATCGTGAGCTATCCGCTGGCCCCCAACAGCCCCGCGAGTGAGTCGCTGCCCGTGCTGCGCCGCCTGCTGGCCAGGCTCATCAGCGAATCGGCGACGGCCGGCAAGAAAGTGGTACTGATGGGTGACTCGGCGGGCGCCAACATCGCGCTGAGCCTGGGGTTCTGGTGGGCCACGCATCTGTCCAAGACCATTGACGCATATTCGCGGAAATCATCGTTCGGTCTCGGCCCCATCGAAACAGGAAAGCCTTTGGATCTGGAGGCGGACATGACGAGGCTGCGCTCAATACTGGAGAGCATCGTGGTCATCTCGCCAGCGGCCGATCTGCGAAACTCGAATTCGAAGATGGCCGAAGTTGACCAACACGACCCGCTTCTGGGCGCCGAATACACGGGCTCGGTCGCCGAAGCGTGGACAGCCTCGCCCCCGGGAGAACTGGATACGGGGATCAACGCTGATGACCCTCACGTGTCTCCTGCCCTGAATAGTGATGTGGTCTATCGGGCCATGAAGCTCCAAAAGATCCACGTGTATGGCGTCTATGGAACGCATGATGTGCTAGCTCCAGATACAGATGTACTGAGAGAAAAGTGCGAGGAGCATGGAGTCCGGGGTAGCTGGATGATTTGGGAAGGACAGATGCATTGCTTTCCTCTAGCTGGAATCTACGGCATGGAGGAAGGCGTCAAGGGCATGGCGTGGGTGACGAGGATTCTGAGGGAAGAAACAAAGATTGAACACAACCACATTAGCGGTGATAAACCTTTGACACAACTCCGACCACGGCTGTCGACCCGTGGCGGTAGGAGGAATTCCGGATAGATCGGTTGGCGGCTGGGGCTTGTTGGGTTTCCTTCCACTTTAATGTATAATGGCTAGAACAACGTAATCATCCTGCTCTGCTTCAAAGAGCAGGTCGAGTTCCGCATCATCGTGATAGTTATACCGTAAGCATTAGGCTGAATCCTTCCGGCGCAACTAGAAGGGTCTGCGTGCACTGCGAGATACAGTTGTCGCGGCTCTACAACTTGCCAGCCGCCTTCATCGCCTTTTCCCCGTCAACGAGAACACACCAGCCCTCGCTGCCTCTGCCGCCGTCTCCTGCGACGACTTCGCCACCAAAGCCATCGTCGCCTTTGGAGTAGGCGAACTTGAGCACCGCGTCGTCAAAGGTGCCAGGCTGCAGCCACACTGCCGGGATGCCCAGCTCCTTGGCCTCTTTGAGCACCTTCAGCGTGGCCGCCGGGGGTGTAATGATGGAGACCGACGTCTCCTTAGGATGCGGCAGTGCGGAAAGTGTGGGCACAGTGTTATAGTCCTTGCCCGATACTGCAATGGAATTGCTGCCCGGGTTGATGGGGGTGGCTGGGATAGAGTGGGCAATGTACCACGCGAAAACTGGTGAGCTGTATCAATATCGCTGGCTGATGGTTCTTGTCCTCACGTGGGTACTATGGGACGCGTAGCGAGGTGTAATTTCGCCGGATGGGAACGACTTGGGATGAGATAAACTCATATGCGATGAAAAGAGAGATAGAGATAGAGATGGCTTACTCTTGTGTCCGAACTTGGCTGGGTTGGAACTTGCTCCGACTACCGAAAAGTAGGGCGAGGAGAAGAAAGCTTTGGCTGTAGCTTCGGTGGTCATCTTGATTGCTCTACTTGACATTGAATGGTTAAAGATGTTCGCCCAATTGATATGATGAATGGATCAGTGGGATGGAATGAAACTGGATGAGAGGTTTTATTCAAGAGGGAGGTTCCTTGTTGGCACGTATCCTAAAAGCTCTTGGTAGGCTGTGCCTAAGCACTGCCGTTTGGTGTTTCCGGGGCAGCTTCCTAAGAGGGTAGTCCCTCAACCCCGCATTCTCATTGGATGGCTGCTTCCGTACCCCAAGTCTTGGCCTCGGCCCTATTTCGTCTCGGCTGCGAGGTCTCATCGTCTATGGGACACGGCAATATAAAGTTACATATAATCGTAAACCTGCTTGCATACTATTGTATACAGAAGACACCAAGTAGAGAATGAACAGTGTCGTTGAACTCGCTTTATCCTCACAATAGCTAGGCGACTTGTCGTGGCGTTTCAAAAATGTCGGCATTTGCGTAAGTCGCTTAGCAACACATCACACTCCATCATCAAATATACCAAGTCGCTAACTACCAACTAGGAGATCGACGTTCTCGGCTAAATCATACGCTGTATTCCGGCCATCATACCCACCCGTTCTCTATCGGGCCATACTGGCATATCATCAACTTCCCACACCCGCAGGGGCCTTGCTTGATCTCGGCTGCGGCCATGGCCTCATCTCGCGGGAGCTCAGCCCCCATTTCGCCTCCGTGACCGCCATCGATCCGTCGGCCGGCATGGTAGCCCAAGCAAAGAAGACGACAACCAGCAGCAACATCCAGTTCCGGCAAGGCAATGCCGAGGACCTGACTTTCGTAGGGGACAAGTCGCTTGACATGGTGGTGGCCGGCCAGGCGGCCCACTGGTTCGACTACGCCCAAGTCTGGCCGAACCTGGCCCGCACCCTCAAGCCCGGCGGCACCGTGGCGTTCTTCGGCTACAAGGACAACGTGCTGCTGGGCTACGAGCAGGCCACCGACATCATGGAGGCATTTGTCTACGGCTTCGGCGAGGTGGCGCCTGGCGTCGAGGGCATGGGGCGCTTCTGGGAGCCCGGCCGGAAGATACTGCGGAACCTACTGCGCGAGGTCGTCCCGCCCGAGACCGAGTTTACCGACGTACAGAGGCAATTGCACGAGCCGGGCCAGCAGGGCCAGGGCGAGGAGGTCGCGTGGCAGACCAACAGGATGAAACTCGGCGCCGTTGAGGCGTACACCCGCACATTCAGCTGCTACAACTCGTGGAAAGACGCTTACCCGGACGTCAAGAGTCGAGCAGAGGGCGGAGCGGGTGACGTGGTGGACGTTATGTGGGACCATATGATTGACTCAGTGCCGGAGTGGAAGGCGATGGGAGACCGCTGGAAAGAAGCTGAAGTGGTGTCGGATTGGGGAACATATCTACTGATGGCGAGGAGAAGATGATGTGTTGTTTCAATGAAAAACATCTGTATTGATCTGTACTTGTATAGCCTAGATAGATGGAGAGAGCTTGTAACTAAGTTGACCCGTATCAATGTAATGTCAAGTGCGGGGAGTGGTATTCCATGAGTCGGGCTGTCTTTTGAAACGGTACCCGGAAGACCCTTTTTGAGGCAGAGACAGACACAAAGATGACACGTCCTATGAAGCTGCTTCAGCAGCAGCAGTCACCAATCAGTCTCACCCATCAGTCTCAGACTATCAGGTCGTTCGTGGGGCTACTCAGCTGGGACTATTTCACCGCCGCTTGCCGCTTCAGGCCAAGAAGCCAGCGTTGTCCGTTTGGTTGCCGTGACGATGGGGGGCAGTGGGAGTAGTCGGGGGCGCTGAGTTGGTCGCACCCCACTGCAATCTGGACGCATTGAAATTGGCACAGACCAGTACATGCCAATGGACCACCCTCTGATAGGGAGAACCAAAGAAAACCAGTCTGATCAGTTGTTTCACTGTTTGGATTTCTCCCTTTACTGTTTCTCTCCTCCTCGAAATCCCATCACCAAGTCCAAATTACTGTTTGGCTAGAATTCATCTTCTCAAACCGCCCTATTTCCCGCGAGAAATATCCCAACCGTCAGAATGGTAAGTTTACAACCCCCCTATATGCCCCAAATCCACCCCACCACACCACACGGCATGCTGTGGTGCAAGGGACTTGTTGTTACCCGGCCGGCCTGCGAAAAGTAAACACCGCCTACCTTACCTGTTCGACAAAAAAAAAACGACCAGTCGGTGCAGCCCCTCGAAACCCCGACCGAGCGACAGATGAGGCCATGCAAAGCAAGAAAAAAGATGGCCAGAATCCCTGCTTTTAGCGCCCCAGCGATGCCGTCAGAAGCAACCAGTCAGCGCCATCAAGCCCATTCGGCTCGCTACAATCGCACTGGAAAACTTTCCGAGGTTCTTGTTGTTGGCCCGGCTGCAATTCTATTTTGCCTGTCTGCCGTCTTTCGATGAACCCACCTCTTACCAATACATCTGATTGATTGCATTGTCTCACGATCGCTATTTCCTCCTCATCCGTGCCAGGAATATCAATCGCTACCAGCAAATTTGCCATTTTCCTGCTTCGTCAATTTTCGCATCCGCCGATTACAACAGACAACGCCAACAACAAGTCCCTGCGCGCGCATCTCGCAATTCGCCGGTGTAAACAAAACCATCACCCAAAATGGCAGCTAATGAAGGACAGGCTTCTACCAACTACAAGGAGGCTTTCTCCCTGTTCGACAAGCGCGGCAACGGTCGTGTCCAGCTCGACAGCTTAGGCGACCTGCTCCGGGCCTGTGGTCAGAACCCGACCCTGACAGAGATCCGCGACCTGGAGAAGAATGTTGGTGGTGACTGTAAGTAACACCATCTCGCACCCATGATCGGCAGCTCCATTTTTGGGCTGCGACCGTCCCTGTGGCCATTTGCGCAACTACGACGACAACGCATCAATTGCGAGACATTGCAGCATGATCTTACAGAGTATATCGACTAACAAACGTTTTCAAATCACAGTCGACTTCGAGACCTTCCAGCGCGTCCTGAACCGGCCGGGCGGCTTCCGCGACCCTGGCGAGCCCGACGAGTACTGCCGCGGTTTCCAAGTGTTCGACAAGGACATGACGGGCTTCATTGGAGTCGGCCAGCTCAAGTACATTCTGACGAACCTGGGCGAGAAGATGACGGACGAGGAGGTCGACGAGCTGCTGAAGGCCGTCGACACCAGCTCGGGACAGGTCAACTACACCGGTAAGTCGCACACGCCTCTTTCCCACCATTGTATAAGCAGTGGTGCATTGGACCAGTTTCTTGGGGGAATAAATGCTAATGCTATGCAGACCTTGTGCGGACCATCTTGGCCAACTAAGGTCGAACGTCATGGATGAAGAGGTGCCGAAATGCGTTGGGAGTTGTGGGTGATTGGATCGTCTTTTGTTTTTACTGCACCGAAGCCCAGTATCAGGCATTGCAGGAATTTGCATGGCTGGGGGAATGACATGGCGTTTGCTCATTGATTGAATCACGGAATTACGCATGTATTGATTTAAGGGGGGAACTCGCTCCTGGTTCCTCTCTCGGATAGATAATCATTGAAGGACACATGGCACGGGATGATGCGCTTGTGAATCCCTACCCATAACAAAAATGGTCCCCCAGGTGTTGTGTTCTATGCCCGTTTGTGTATGCGCGTGTGTTTGCATATCTACAACCAGTCAAAGTTGTGTGACATTGGATGTTACTGTAGCAGGTGGTGAAGACTTTGGCGACCGCGGTGATGACTCGGCAAAGCAAGCAATCGGTCACACATGTCACCTCGAGTGCCCGGGCGGTTGCTTCGGTGCTTTGCTGCTGCAGATCTATTGATGAGTGATGGGCTGGAGTGCAAACAGCGCCCTTGCCAGGTTACCAGGATAGCTCCCTCAGATGTGTCCTTGGATACGGCTTTGGGCTGAAATCACTGGTCGACCACAGCCCGGGAACGACGCCCCAAGTCAAGTGCCCCTCTCTAAAGCTGACTGTACAGTGGGCAAGCGTGCGTGAGGGAAAGGGGCCTAATATTAGTCTCGCTGGCAAGGATTAGAGGTATATGTTACAGCATTACTGTGGGTATTGCCTGTCTTGTGCTGTAGCTCCTGTGGCCCGTCACTCGTATAGCATCATGATTATCTTGGTTGGATGTATTGGGTGCACATTATCTACATTATCTGTATCTGACTTGCATGTACCCAAAACCAGGCAAAACAACCCCTCCAAGAACCCCTCCTCTCCCGGCGGAAGTCTACCCTAACGCCCTTGTTCGGCCTTTTACAGCAATTGTTTCGGCTAGCTTCCACCTCCCACCTCGCATCACAATCGCCCTGCCGCTCGCTTACCTCGTCAACCCTTTTTGTTACCCCGCGCCGCGCCTACTAATACTCTTACTCGACAACCAAGCCCACCACCCGACCAGCCAGCAGCCAGTCCCCCCGCCCATACCGCCCTTCCGCCGTGCATCAAAGTACCGTAAGAAAGGGTTTAACCTTAAGCTCGAGGTAAGTCCAAGTACGTACTGTCAATATCTGAAAGGACAAGACATCGGTAGCTTCCTTGTCCGACCCAAAACCGCAACGGCAACTACCCACCCCCCACCAGACCTGCATTTTCTGGGTGCCGGCTGACGTTTGCTATTGGAACCGGCTGCAGCTGAAGATTGCCCCCATTGGACTTTGTCTCACATGAAGACGCCAGAAGAAGTAGCTACCAGCCCAGTTGCATAGAACCCAGAAAGCACGAGACGAGTCTGGCTTCCACTTCCACTACAAGAAGAGGCTTCAGTCTCCTCCTCCTCCTTACCTCCCTCCTCGTCCTCTTTGCCTCCATCACCTTCAATCTGGCTTCCTCACGCGCCGCCTCCCGCCTCACTTCCTACCTGAACCATTTGCGATTCAGGCCCAACCCCGTCGCTAGCAGATACACAACACTCACCCCGAGTCGGCCCATCATGTCTGCCTCGATGGCTCCGGACAAGTACAAGAACCCGCCCCAGGCCCCGCCGACCTTCACCGGCACCAAGGACTCCATTGCGAGCCAGGCCAAGGCCCTGTGCGACACCACGCGCAGCGTCCTGGACAAGGTCGTGGCCCAAGTCCCGGTGGAAAAGGCCAGCTTTGCCTCCGTCCTGAAGCCCATGGCCGAGGACGAGGACCAGTCGGCACTCAATGGCCGCATATTGGGCTTTTACCAGTACGTTTCGGCTGATGCGGATCTGCGCAATGCCTCGACCGAAGCAGAGAAGATAATGGACGACTTTGCCATCGAGTGCAACATGCGCGACGATGTCTTCCAGCTGGTCGATGCCGTCTTCAAGAATATCAAGTCCGAGTCAAACCTCGACTCAGAGAGCCTTCGGCTGCTAGAGAAGGAGCACAAGAACTACATCAAGAACGGGTTGGGGCTGCCGAAAGGTCCCCAGCGTGATCGCTTCAAGGAGATCAAGAAGCGCCTCAGCCAGATCAGCATCCAGTTCCAGAAGAACCTGAACGAGGAGAACGGCGGCGTGTGGTTCACGAAGGAGGAGCTGGACGGCGTGCCTGCTGACGTCGTCGAGGGCCTCGAAAAGGGCACAGGCGAGAACGAGGGCAAGGTCCGACTCAGCTTCAAGTACCCTGACCTGTTCCCGACGCTCAAGTTCGCCAAGAACCCGGAGACGAGGCGTAAGGTCTTTATTGCCAATGAGAACAAGGTCAATGATAACTTGCCTCTGTTTAAGGAGACGATTGTTCTGCGTGATGAGGCCGCGCGTATGCTGGGTTACCCCAACCATGCTGCTCTGCGTATCGAGGATAAGATGGCCAAGACCACTGATACCGTCAACACGTTCCTCTCAGATCTCCGACAACGTCTGACCGCTGGCGGTGAGAAGGAGCGAAAGCACCTGCTTGAACTCAAGAAGAAGGACGAGGAGTCGAGAGGTCTGAAGCCGGATGGCAAATACTACCTCTGGGACCACCGTTACTATGATCGCATGATGATTGAGCAGGAGTACAGCATCGACGAGACAAAGATTGCCGAGTATTTCCCTCTCTCAAATACTGTAAAGGGGATGCTGAAGATCTTCGAGGAGCTTTTCGGCCTGGCCTTTGTTCAGCTTAGCAAAGAGGAACGCGCCAAGATTTCGCCGACTGGCAAGGCGGAAGACATTGTTTGGCACGAGGACGTCATCGTCTACTCAGTTTGGGATGACAACTCCGAAGGTAACGGCTTCGTGGGCTACCTCTACCTTGACCTTCACCCACGACAGGGCAAGTATGGCCACGCCGCCAACTTCAACCTGCAACCTGGCTTCGTCCAGACGGATGGATCGCGCCACTACCCTGCGACGGCCCTCGTATGCAATTTCTCCAAGCCAACCCCCACGAAGCCTTCCCTCCTCAAGCACGACGAAGTCACGACGCTCTTCCACGAACTCGGACACGGAATTCACGATCTGGCGGGTCGCACCAAGTATGCCCGATTCCACGGAACTTCGACGGTCAGGGACTTTGTGGAGGCCCCGTCGCAGATGCTTGAGAACTGGTGCTGGACTCCTAGCCAGATCAAGGCACTGTCAAGCCACTACGAGACGGGCCAGCCCATCCCCGACGACTTAATCCAGAAGCAGATCGCGACGAAGCATGTCAACGATGCGCTGTTCAACCTCCGACAGCTGCACTTTGGCATCTACGACATGAAGGTCCACGCGCCCGAAAACCATGAGACGATCGAGAAGATGGACCTCACGAAGCTTTACAACGAGCTCCGGGCTGAGCTCTGTGGATTCGCCGGGCCCGAGACGTTTGGCGAAGGATAGTAAGTTTAAGACTCCGATTGCCTAGTCACTGTGCTTTGCTATGGATTTACTGACTTTATTGTAGCAACTGGGGTAGTGGCCAAGCAACCTTTGGCCATCTGATTGGCGGCTACGACGCTGGCTACTACGGCTACCTTTCATCTGAGGTGTACAGTACCGATATGTTCCACACCGTCTTCAAGAAGAACCCCATGGACGGTAAGGAAGGCCGGCGTTACAGACACACGGTGCTCGAAAAGGGCGGTAGCCAAGACGAGATGACCACTCTTGAGCAGTTCCTTGGAAGAAAGCCCAGCACCGAGGCCTTCTACCGAGAACTCGGACTGCAGGCGTGAGTTAGCTCCTTATGTATATAGAGCATGCATCAGGGCCAGAGTCTATTTGGCCTGCTCCTCCAAGGCGTCACAAAAAGTATCCATGTCATCCCCGAAAAACCCCAGACTTGGATGGATCATGCAGGGGCTGATGGGGTACGGGATAAAATACAAGCAAGCCAAGAAACAATCGCAGCTCTCGATACCTACAAAAATACATTATGAGTTAAAGCACAGGTGGCCCTGGACAGATATGCAGTTACGGTTTATGCAGCAGAGGTGACCTACTAACTTCCGGTCTTGTGACTAGGCTTTTTGAAACGAACAGGATGGTCCAGATATATTGATTATTGCCACTTGGTGACCCTTTTGCTGACAGTAGTACCACGGCATGATTTGCTTGGTCTTCTATGTAGATGACAGATGAGGGATTGAGGCGGTCAGGCCGGCGGTGGTGCTTAGGACCAATCTACCTCTTACCTTGGGGGAGGTGGAGTTTGACGGTTGGAGGCTACTGAGAGGTTACTGAGAGGCTACTGAGCAGCGCAGTACTGAGGGAGCGATGCGCTAAGCTGCTGAGAGCTCAAGCTAGGGCGGGGCCCCACTACGTTCCGGGCGCCCTTAAAAGTCGCCAGAAAGTAAACAAACGCGATCCCGGTCGGGCCAATCGCAGTCGCGTCTTTCAATTCCTTAATCGATTCGCATTTGTGCGTATCCCACTTTGTTTGAACGTACCTGGACCTGTAACCCGGTAGCGCCTGTCTAGACAGAGAACAAACAAGCCCACCCGACTATCACGACTTTTTGATCGCTTCTCGAATAACAAATAAGCAACCCTTGTTACTGCTAGCATCTTGCGGACTCTTTCTTTTTGCATCACAGCCTTACCTTGGAGCTTCGTCTACAATATCAATTCACAACGCTCAGCGCGCAACCCTTCCCGTCGCAACGAGACGCGACTGATAACCGCGACCATGGACGACGGCGAGGTTCCTGATCATTACTACACTTTCGAGGGCCGCTTGGCCTCCTTCCAATCTTCACAGCCCGTCTCGGGCAGGAAACGAGGACCTAAAACCCTGGCATGGCCACACAGGGGACTGGACGAGAATCTGGTGAGTATTTCTTCCAGGCGCACGAGATAAGAGGGGCATGGTGGCATTCTACAGCACAACCGACGCTGACACATCGGACGTTCCTCCAGCTTGCGAGAGCCGGTTTCTACTTCGAACCTACCGCCGACAAGCCCGATAATGTTGTGTGTTATCTATGCCACGCGCGCATAGGAGGTTGGGAAGATGACGACAGCCCCATCGAGGAGCACTTGCGCCTTTCGCCGCGTTGCGGCTGGGCCATTGTCACGGCCATCGAGGCCGGGCTCGGTGATTACAACATGGACGACCCGAGCCACCCCAGCATGATGGAGGCGAGGAAAGCGACGTTTGCGAAGAGATGGCCGCACGAAGGAAAGCGGGCCTGGAAATGCAAGACGAAGCAGGTGCGTTTGTCTTCCACAGGAGTTGGGCGGGCTAGAACGCGTCTTCCTCTTTGCCTCTCGCTAACCGCTAATACGGCAACAGATGGTCGACGCCGGTTGGAAATACACACCCACGATCGATTCCGACGACATGGCAACGTGCACCTACTGTCAACTCGCTCTGGACGGGTGGGAGCCCGCCGACAAGCCCATGTAAGGCCGGTCATACCCGCTACTACTGGGATGTGATCGCTAATATTTCGCAATAGGAACGAACACTATCGGCGCTCACCCGAGTGCCCGTTTTTCAGACTGATAGACCAGTACCAACAAGGTCCTCTCAAAAAGGCAGCCCGTGGCAAAGGAACCAGGACCTCCAAAGCCTCGAGGTTATCAGTACAATCTGTCGCCACCTTTGCTTCCGACGCACCATCCACACTCCCCGACTACGAAGATAGCGTTATGACAACCACGTCAGTAGTTACAGCAGGTGGTACAAAGAAGCCGAGAGCGAAAAAGGCCACGACCACCAGGGCCAAGAAGGGTCGGGGGAAGAAAGAGGAGCCTATTGAGGTTCTCGAAGACCCGCCCGAGGACGAACTCCCTCCTCCGCCGCCCAAGCCGACTCGCGGCCGCAAGCGAGCTTCTGATTCGGTGGACGATTCGGTGATGACCAACGCCGAGGCTCCAGCCCCCAAGAAGCGAGCTACCCGTACCCGCCAGAGCAACAATGCGGACGCGTCCGTCGTCGAGTCCAGTGCTGATCAGAGCATGGTCGATTCCTTCCCTGCACCTCCAACAAAGGCCACGCAAAAGAAACCGCGAGCATCTAGGGCAAAAAATGCGCGAAAGTTGTCTACTGCCTCCACTGCCTCCGCCATATCAATTCCCGACGAAGCGGAGATTCCCGATGACGCGGAAATTGATCGTCAACTGCAGGAGGATCTGGACAGACAACTATCTGAGGATGAAGGCATTGCTGCAGACTCTGACTCGGAGAGACGCAAGGCCCCAGCTGCTAAGGGCAAGGCCAAGAAGGCGGCACCGAAGAAGAAGAGCACGGGTAGCAACAAAGAGCCCCTTGGCGACCATGCCATGTTTGACCCTATGCCAGCGGAAGTCAACGACGCTGATGTTTCTGCTGAGCTGAAGGCCATGCGTGCTAACATGGAAGCTGAAGAGGCCTCAACACTGCAAGTACCCAAGAAGGGTCGCAAGGCGGCTGGCACAACCAGAAAGGCCTCGAAGCAGACGAAAGCACAGAAGGCGAAACAGGCAGCTCTCGAAGCCGAGGCTGAAGCCGCCCAGGAGCAGGAACTGGAGCCGGAAGCCGCGCCAGCGCCAGCCCGGGCTGCTGCCCCTAAAACCATCCCTGCTCCGGCTCAACCCATGTCTGACGACGAGTTAAGCTTCAACGCGACTGTGCTCACCACAGCCTCGGCACCTGCTAAGAAGCGTGGCCGACCCAAGAAGAACAGTACGCAACCCCCACCGGCCGTGGAAGAGCCCAAGCCAGAGCCTCCTAAAGCCGCCATGCATGTAGATTTCTCGGACGAAGTCCAAATGTCTTCCACGCCGCGACCTGCTGCAAAGGCGACTCCTGAAAGAGCTATTTCGCCATCCCCTGCCCCCCCTGAGATCAGCGAGACTCCAGCGACACCTAAATCTGCAATCTCCCCGGCCCCTTCTGCGAGGCAGTCTGCTCTGTCTCCGTCTCAGTCACCTCAGGCCTCTGACGAGGAGAACCAGCCCCCGTCATCGAAGCCTTCCAACACAGCCAACTCTAGTCGCGTAGCACTGGAGCCGGTCGCGGTTACGCCTGCACCCTCGTCACCGTCCAAACGCAACGCCAACGTTCTCCAAGGACTCGAGAGCGCGCACCCGTGGACGGCTGTAGATATCGACGAGGTATTCGAGGATCTGAACAAGGAGAACATCAACCCTTCTTCCCTGCTTCAGAAGGGCGCCCAGCTCACTACACCGGAGAGGAAGATGACGGTCGAGGAATGGATCAACCACAACGCCGGCCTGGCGGAAGATCGCCTCAAGGGCGAGTGCGAGGCCATGGTGAGCAAGTTCGAGCAGGAAGGCGGGCGGGCCATGAGAGTGCTGGAGGAGCTGGTTACTGAATGAGAGAGCGTCACACGTCGGATACTCGCCACGTCTTATCAAGAATTTATGACCACCCACTTGTGTGTTTAGGCGAAGGCGTTTTATGGAGGTTTGGGCGGCGGCGGCAGCAGCAGACTAGAGCATGGCTGGAGTTGGCATACGACAATGAGCGTCCTTCTGTGTGGGTTTTATACTCGAGGCTATCCTTTTTGGCGTTTTTGGCTGATTGGGTTGGTCTGTTGGTAGCATGTTCAGGAATTGTGTGTATACAAAGAACAGAGATCACGATCAGGTTAATGACATGGGTTCTATGCCTCTCTTTCTTCTATTACGTCTCCGGACCAATGTGGACTTTTATGTGTAGGTAAGGCCCAAGTATATGTCCCAGTGGTTTCCCCAAGTCTAAGCCATAAAGTCAAACCAGTGCTGGTGTACTGGATGAACTGTGTGAGTCAAGTAACGATACCATTCTAGATCCATCGCCGTGCTATAATAGAACATGCCCATCGCGTTTTGTTGGGCTCGTCGTTGACCCTCCATCTTGTCACTGCAGTGACCACAAAAAAGTATTTCGATGGAAGCTAAAGCCCATCTCACCCAAGCTCTCCTTCGTCCTTTCCCACTTCTGTGCTCGTGATAGGACGAAAATAACAAGCCAGCCGAACAGCAAGGCATCTTTTTCCTTTGGTTCATCAGAACTTGGGACGGAATTCTGTCTTCACATCCAGGTTTGCGCGCAACGGAATTTCCTTTTTTTTTTCTGTTCCTCTTAGGGATACGCTCAACAGACACAAGTCCTTGAACACGGACTAAAGCAGCTCTTCCTCGGACGAGCATCACCTTACCAAAGCTCTCAAGGTCAAAAACAAACCGTAAGTATCGCACAAGGCGGTGGCCATCACAAGAGGAACAAGGAATTAAGTGAACCTCGCCAGAGTTTTTCATCCAATCATTCCCGAGACATCATCCGAATTCGCCGGCCTAAGCAACAAGATGAACGGTGACAGCGAGACCCTCAGTACTTGCTGCACCACCGGCCACCTCCACGACGGTGAGCCCACTGGTAACTACCGCTACATCGATGGCTGTACGTAAACCTCCTTAATTCGAACATCCGAGCTACCACTCTCTACGTCGTATACGCATCACCCCTTTTACTCCCCTCTGGGCCATATGTATCCCGCGCTCCCCAGTCAGAGAGACCCGATGATGAAGATGGAAATGATGACTGACTGACTGATCGCGTGACCACAGGTCAGGTCTACTTCAAGCGCCCTCCCAACGGCAGCTCCGAGAACGCCGTGCTTCTCTTCACCGACGCCATGGGCCACGGCTACCTCAACAACCGCCTGCTGGCCGACAACTTCGCCGCCAACGGCTTCTTCACCGTCATGCCGGACCTGTTCCGCGGCGATCCCGTGCCCGATATCCCGCTCGCCGGCTTCGACGCCCACAAGTGGAGTATGTTTTGTTTCTTTCTTTTTATCCCTGCTCCATTTTCTCGTAGATAAACAGCATGAAGGAAGCCCCCGACACTGACATCTTGCCCATCAGTGCGCAACCACGGCTCTCAGCAGACGGAGCCCATAGTCCGCGCCGTCCTCATGGAGATGCGCAAGCACGGCTGCCGATACATCGCGGCCGCGGGCTACTGCTTCGGGGCCAAGTACGTGATGCGCTACCTGTTGCCGGGCGCCCTGGACGCCGGCTTCATCGCGCACCCCAACTGGTTCGACTCTGACGACGCGCTCTGTGTCAAGAAGCCGCTGTGCGTGGTGGCTGGTGGTAAGTTTTATTTGTCTGCCCCCTTTTCCCTTTCCATTTCTCAGGGCCCCACGTATGGTTCGTTCCACGACTTTCTCACTTTCTTGTGTCACATGCACATAAACGTGCAGGAGGCGGAGATGGAAGCGTGGATCGCATGAACAGAAAGACGGCTAATTGTTTACACAGAGAAGGACGAGGTCTTCGCCGGCGAGCAGCGACGACACATGGAGAAGCTCCTCAAGACGGCCGAGGTCCCGTACCAAATGACGGTGTACTCGGGCGTCCAGCACGGGTTCGCGGTGCGCTGCGACCCCAAGAACGCCGTCGAGGTCTTCGCCAAGGAGCAGGCCTTCAACCAGGCCATCCAGTGGTTCAAGTTCCACCTGAAGGCCGGTACGAGGTTCGTGAGTCAGTAGTGGCCGAGGACGGAAAGGGGGCAAGGACAGCTGGCGGTTATGGAAAGGAAAGAGAGAGATGAAATATGGCCAGACCGGAATGATGTTGGTTGCCCATTGGTGCGGCCATATTCAAGGATGTTACCGAATCAGATAGGCAAAGAAGCATACTAGCAACCGAGTATGAGACCGCCGGGAACAAACGGGGAACATCGATGCTAGCGTCAGGCCACTCTCGTTCGGCACGACTTGCCCGCCGCATCGCATTTGCTACAGCACACAGACATGACATACCCATGAATAACTACTAAATTCGATCAATGGTTTATTTTCGTCGTACGAAGCGTGCTGTTCGCGTGGATTGACCAAATTGCGCCTTCCAACTGAGGTCGGAAGCCACACACGTGGGCGCTAGGGGCTTATCGATTGGCCTGGAGCGCTATCGAACAGGAAGGGACCCTGTCAGAGTTGGCCGGATGAGGTAATCCCACCACACCTCCGGGACCTCGCGCAGGCCAATGGCAACCCCTCGAGTCGGGGCTATCCTGGCTGTCCTGCTGTCCAAACTCAGATTCGGTGACCGGGGCCCAAATAGAGTGTCCCACAGCATGCAGTGTCATCTAAGCAACGGGGCCAGCCAACGCCCGCCCGGCGAGGATATCCCTGGCCCGCAGCCTGTCCCAGCTGCAGCCTCTACTAAGATCATGCCTCTAAAAGGTACGCCCTACCCGACCGGCTGGGCTCGCCCATCTGAGACTTGCAGACAGGAAGGGACAGACAGACCTCTTGTCGAAAGCACAGCAACTCAGTTGTTCCAAAAGGTCACACGATCAACTTGCTACGCTGTGTAGTTTCAGTCAACGATCGATTCTGCTTTCCTACATGTCGGACGCAATACGGGAAACCTGCTGCAACTAGCTGCGGGCATCTATTTTCGGAACCGCCCACTGGAACTCACTCGCCAGTCAGTTGACACTGCTGCCGTCATGCCGGTGGACGCAGAGTGCTTCGTTATCCACCCATTCCAGGAGTTGGTCAAGATTGCGAAGGAGGCAGCGGCGAATGCCGAGGCCGGCCAGAGTGACGATCCCGAGCGGTCAAAACGCATGCTCAAGTCCGCCCGGGGCCTGATCAAAGAAGGCGAGCGCGCCCTGCAGAAGATTCAACCCCTCTGGGACGCCCAGGTAGGCAAGCACGGCGATGCGTTCAAGAGAGGTATCACGGATAATGGTAGGCATTCCCATTCCCCGTTGGTCGTGATGATTTGCTTGCAAGCCCGAAACATCTCGATGCTAACTCGCCTATAGATGCGGATGTGGAGAACCGAAGAATCCTGGAGGATCTGCTGTACGACCTGGATGACTTCATCGAGGTGGACACGTTCGATGCCGACAAGTACTCCGAGGTCCAGGCCGCATCGAAAGCATTTGCTCTAAGTGCCTTGGAGGCTATCAGGCGCTTGAAAATAGACGACCACGCACCCACTATGCCATCGTCTTCTGAATCGATGCCATTGGCTTCAACTTCGACCAATACCGTCTTTCCTCCCCTACCTCCTCTACCCCCTCTACCGCCGGGAAGGTACGAGTCTTTTTCGCGGCCATTGACCCAGCGGGTAGACCCGAGCCCAGCGTCAGCTTCCACGTCTAGGAAGGATTCGCAACGTACCAGCTCGACGACACGCACAAGCGGTAAGAGTACTGCAGGAGGTGGCCACATGTTGGAGAGAGTACACACCGTGAAATCTCACACTTCATCCACAAACTCTGCAAACTCCTCGGGAAGTATTAGGTCCTCAGTCTCCTCGAGGCGCAGCGACCAGTCGCCTCTTCATCCCGTTCACCCCGGCCCACTCCAGCCGGCACGGTCGAAGTTCAACAAGAGCGACCGGCCGTCGCCTGTACGGGCAGATTCCAATGGTCAAGAAATCACGCCTTCGCAGGCCGAAATAGGCCCCAAGATGGCCTATATGTCGCCAACCCCGAGAATAAGTGAGTGGGTCAGAGACCAGCTGTCCACAAGCTTGCCGACTCAGACGGAGGTGATCGCCGAGAACGTTACGCTACCCCACAGGCACGCAGGCCGTCCCGCTACAAGCACGTCGAGCCGGGATACATTGGTGGGCTCGGAACTGCCCGAGTACGACTCGGCTGCCCCCACTAGTTCAGGCTCGACTTCTTATCGGACTTCTGTGTTCTCAGATGCAAGCAGTCGTCTGTCGACAGCGAAAGGCGGCCTCCACGTATCGTTTGACTCTACCAAAATACCGCCCTTGCCTACTCGCTTCTTCAATGTATTCCCGACCCCGAGTTCAGAGAATCTCCATGGGAGCACATTGCGACCTGTGGGCGGGGTGAAAGCAGCCTCTCGCGAATGCTTGGTGGGCATACCGACACCAGAGCCCGAGATGGAACCATGGTACGCGGATCGAGTCAAGTGCACTATCGGGATCGAGAGCAGTTTCAAGACGATGGGTGGCTTCTGCGAAGGTGCTTTCATTTTCAGGGAAGAAGGAGGGCAGGCTGCCACCATAGCTGGCTTGGAACAAGTAACAATCCCCAATTGGAACAGTTGTAGTACCAAAACAGCTGACCAGACGCAATAAAGGGTAATAAAGTTACGGTTGCTCGTTGCGTCGAGTGCAAGTATCGACATACGCTATCAGCCATAGAATTGGACAGTGATCCAAGGAGTAAGAAAACCCCTCGTCACACCCAGCTAATACATATGCTAATCGAGGGGATAGGAAGCGGGGGGCTTTGCGCATGGGGCGTCCGATACCGTTTGAGGTTCCTTTACAAATCGCATTTGCCGTCGGAATCTGCACACGTGACAAGATACGGATGTGTGTTTTGCTTGCAGGAAAGACGAACCCCATGCGAGTCCGATGCCACCGTCTTCACCACACTCGATCAGCTCTTTCGCCATTTGGCCCGCCATCCCCAACCGTTGCCCGAGTTGGAGGAATTCCCAGTGGCGTATGGAGAATTATCGCCGGAAGAAATAGGGTTAGGGGATTTCGATCTGGTTTTCTCCAACCCTCAGACTGCGAACCCATTGGCAGAACTAGACCCCACGGCATTTGGGTCGCTACCCACTGCTGTTGCGATCACGGACCATCTGGTTCGCCCTGGTGATCGTATGAATGTTGGGCCAGATGGCGAAAATACACTGCAGTTTCTAGAAGGTGCTCGCATCCTCGGCGTAGAGTTTCCTGAGAAATGGGGTGGGAAACAGTGCGTGGGCTGGCATGATGGCGCCCGTGGATCCTTCCCCGCCAGGTGTATCTCTCTGCTGCCGCCGCCCAAGGGCAATGTCCGAATACCTGGGATGAACAACGACGGCGTGACCGTCACGGCCAGATGGAAATGGGAACACAGTGACCCGGGCTCCGGGTGGCTAAGCTTTGATAAAGGGGCAACAATTCGCAACGTTAGCTGTGAGTTATGCCAGACTCGTCCGAAACTGTCAAATGGAGATCGCTAACCGTAACCAGGGCTTGATCAGAATCAATGGTGTTGGTCTGGAATGACCAAGGATGGAAAAGTCGGCTTTTTCCCCCAATCCCACATTAAGCCCGAGTCGATCAAAGCGGCTTCGAGTCCTGAGTCGAACCAATTTCTAAAGCAGGTTCGACCAACGAAGCTCTTCTCTCTGCGGCGGACTTTGAGTTATGCCCCATAACCAGAGACACTGGCAATTATGAGGAAAATATCGAATGGCTGGCTCAGACGTGTATGGCCAGATAGGCTGACCACGTCTCTCATTTGCTGGCCGGCTTACCAAAGTAGTTCATTAACGTGTTTGCTTGTTTGGGCGCCGCATTCTTCGCTTTTGCCTTGGCAGGGCTGCTGCCCTCTGGCTTCTTGCCAATCTCCAGGACTTCAATGAGCTCTTCGAACTCCTTTCTGGGGACAATACCCCCGGACGCTTCCTTATGACCTCTAGCGAACGATTCCCCGAGGCGTTCTCGAAGAGTCGGGTCTGTAGCATTGTCCGCGATGCCTTTCAGAACTTCAATGATGTTAACAGGGGGCTCACGAGCCCTCGCGCTTCGTGGGACACGACAAGAGAAGTTCACCATATCGGGTAAATACCCTTCATTCGCTACGAGTATCACTTCAAGCTTCGGTGATTGTAGATGGCCTGCCCACCGGGTGGCAATGACGGGGTGTATCTGGGCAGCCGAATTGATTCGAAAGACGGCGATCCTGCCATCCCCCGAGAATTTGGGCGCAGTGTGGGTACAGCGTTCGACCTCGGCGTTGACCTCGGCTCTGGCAGAAAGTAGCGTGGGGTTATTGAGGAGCTCCTTGGGTGATCCGGCTGAGATCAAGGCTTGCCATGCACCTGGGACGTCATAGGTTGATGTTCTCCTAGGGGCGTTTATGAGAGATACGGCATCGTTGACCGCCTTCTTCGTGTAAGCCTTAAATGTGGCCTTCATATCGGGGAAAGGTGGCTCCCATTTCAGGGTGTTGCCTAGATCTCCATGAGTGCCCATGGCGCACAGCCAGTCGCAGGTGCTTGCCACCTTTTCGTGGAGCTCAGAACACAGATGGTATGTGAGAAGGGCGCTGGTAGCCACCGGGGGAGAGTTGCAAGCCGTTACATGCTCCGATCCCTGGGGGAAGTCGTCATCCAAAGCGAAGTGGTGGTCAATAACGAGGGCCTTGTGGGAACCATCAATGACGGGCGCGGATTTGCGCGATCCCTGGTCCAGCACGAAGATGTACTCGGGCTCGTAAGATGCCATGATACTTCGTTCGTTTTCAACGTGTATGTTGCTGCCCTTTTGAAGCAGATGGGCGGATATAAGACTGGGGTCTAGGCCGAGTAGGACCAGAGTCTTTTGTAAAATAGCCCCTGAGGTCAAGCCATCCGCATCCTTATCGGGGATAATGAGTGTCCTCTTGCCCGCCGCAGCACTGCCAGAAGGAGAAATGATCAGAAATGCATGACCAAATACATGATTCGCGAGGTAGAACATACCATTCTTTGATAAATTTTCGTGCACCTTCAATCTGGGCCGATGGGGCCGGCCAAATGATCTCGCCTGCCTCGTCTCTCATGGAAGGAGTCGCATGGTACTCGGGCACCTCTGGACGAGGTTTCTTCGCCTTGGGGCCCGGCTTGGTGGGAGATGGCGCACTTCGCTTCATACTTGCAGCCGCAGAGCTGGCATTGACGGCAGAAGCCGAGTAGAAACCTCTGGGTAACGAATCACGCCCCGTGCTGGGACCGAGTCTGAGTTGAGGACGACCGGCGATTCCAACATTCATGTAACGTATGCAGGGCGTCAGAATCCTCTGCAAACTAGTTTGAGGACGCATGGAACATATATTTCAGGTGAAAATGTATAGGAACGACCAGTTAGCAACAAATTGAAACTTTTCTCAGCTTTGTTTATAATGTTTCATGCACCTCAGAGTAGTGACGAATGGTGTCCTCATAGACGGGACGACCAACTGCAAGATCTCCCAAGGCGCGATCGGATCGCATTAGCGGGAGTCAGGGTCTTTGTGACGTCAATGATAGCGCCTAAGCAGCACAGGCCCCGGGAGCGCCAGTCACTAACATGGCTAGGTAACCAGGAGCAATAAAAGCGATCGATACCACAATGACATGTCGACAAGCGCAGAGGTCCAATCTTAAAAAATTATATTGGTTGGGCATTTTTAGTTGACTGCTATTGGCGGCAATTGGAGTAATTATTTGTAATTATTTGCTGATATACTGAAATACGTGCGTACCTACGTATCGGGTTGTATCTTAGATATGCCTTCTTAACACCCGTATTTATCGTGAGCTTTTTAGATGTATTATAAGTACGCTTCGTTAGGCAAGTAAGCAATGAACTCATGCCATTCCGATAATGAAAACAACGCATTCAAACAATATCAGTCAAATAATATGGACAGCAATTGTCAGTCAAATAGCAGAGGTGAAAGCGAGATATGAGCGTAGCATGCCAAATCAGCATGCTGAAGAAGTTCAGTGTTGAGACTATCAGAACCTCCTTGGTCCCGTCAGTATTTGAGACCAATTAACCACCGCTCATGTGGGAGCCGCCTGCTCCTTGACCTGACTGTCAACTGCAATCAACAAACTGCCTTACAATCGCTGACATAGGCTTGCTCTCCTCCAAAAGCTACATCATCGTGATGCTTATGTGTAGTAACAAAAAAAATCCATAGAAAAAATCGCCTGTCCGTTGCCTTCCTTTTCACACCCGGGGTATCGTTGAGATAATGCACCATGTTCGAGCCTGACCCTATTCGCCAAGCTCCCGTTGCATGCCCTCGTAAATTTTTGTTGAAAATTCAGGACTCCGTTGAATAAACGCCCATCATATATGCTTGTTGTTGAAAATCCAAGAATGCTGTTGACCCTTTGCTAAAATGCATTACGCCGTAGCCACAACCGCTGCGGCACCATTGGTCTCGGTACCGGGGGCGGGCTGGTGAACTCCATTTGCCGTCGCCTCTATAGTTGGCACCTCTTCAAGACCGTCCACTGATAGGCCTTCGAAGAGCTCAAAGATAGCCCGTGGGGAGTGGAAATCGTTGTTGACTGTAGAGGACATTAGCAGGATGGAGTAAGTATTCGGAATACACGAGCTTACCGATGTTGATAAGATACCAATCGTTCATCATGCCTTCAATCAGGGCACGACTTGGGGTGTCGGCATCATGACAATGTGACCAGTCAAGACCCAATCTAAAGGCCTCGTCCTTCCAAGCAAGGAAACTGATGCTCTCTACAATGGTCGGTTGTACAATCTCTTTGCCCGGGAAGACACCCCAGGTTACGGCGTTGGGGCCTTCGGAGGGTGCATTGGACTTGAGCTCGCCCGTCATGGTCACGGCGTAGTATGACATGTCTGGGTGGTTGTGCAGGCGGGGAAGGACCTTCTCAAAGAGCGCTGGCGGCACTAGCAGTTCGACGTAGGCCTTCTGGTACACATATCCATTGGACGGACCCCAACCATGGACGGGGTCAGAAGACTTTGCGCCGTTCACAGCAGGCTGCGAGTTGATGGTGAGCAGTCCACGCCTGTTCATATCAATCAGATCTTGCTTGATTGACTCGGCTTCGCTTGTGAGCGGTGCTTCACTCCAAGGAAGGCTGTCGAGGTCCTGCTCAATGTAACGCACGAACAGGTCGGCGACATCCTTCACCGACTTAGGTTCTCCCCACTTCTTGCGATTCGATTCATTGGTGCCGGTAAGTCCAATACCATACGCATCCAGCTCACCAAAAGCAGGGGAGCGGGAATCACCCCAACGGCCGTTGGGAAACTCATCCCAGTCCTGTGTTCTCGCCACGTACGACTTTCCGCGGTTGCGCCAAAAGATTGGCCGCACATCCTCGGCTCGACGGCCAAGGCCAAGCGATTGCTTCCAGGGCAGGGCATGCTTCCGTGGGCGCGTTGTCGTTGGCATCCAGTTCAACTCTTCCAGCACCAGCCTCGTGGCTTGAGCAAGGTTCATCGTGTAGAAATGCAGATGGGGGATACCGGCCGCTATGATCTTACGGCACATATCTGCCACCAGCACCTTGCCAACTTCTCTGACAGCCGCATCGTCGTTCTTTACGGATTCGAGTGCAGATATGAAGTGATCGGGAATACCGCACTGCATGTGCTTAGCTCGCCGCATGAAACTAGCATAGGTTGCAATAGGCATGATACCGGGAAGAATGGGGATGTTGATTCCC
This sequence comes from Arthrinium phaeospermum, assembly GCA_006503535.1. Classification (NCBI taxonomy): domain Eukaryota; kingdom Fungi; phylum Ascomycota; class Sordariomycetes; order Amphisphaeriales; family Apiosporaceae; genus Arthrinium; species Arthrinium phaeospermum. Next base: position 1,769,339 of record QYRS01000002.1, on the reverse strand, counting down.
CGGTCCCGAACCTTGCCAACCCAGCGGATAAAGTTATCGACATCATAGAACATCTGGGTAACAATGAAGGAGGCACCCAGGTCGACCTTCTGCTTGAGATGGTCGAGCAGTTGTTCCTCGTCCTTGTTGTCGTCTGTGCCCTCGGGATAGCCAGCCACGCCAATATCGAAGTGGCTTCCGTACTTTTGGCGGATATGGCTGACAAGATCCCTAGCGTATCGGAAGTTCTCGTCGGTGGCGGACCACTTCTCTTTGTTTCGGGGCGGATCGCCGCGCAATGCCAGAATGTTGGTGCAGCCGGATTTGTATGCCCTTGACAGTGCGTCATTCACCTTGGTTTCGCCCATGTCGGTGCATGTCAGGTGCATGCAGGTCTCGAGGCCGAAATATGTCTGGGCCTGGGTGACGATCTCTCCTGTCAAGTCGGCCGTCGTGCCACCAGCGCCCCAGGTGATGTCGATGAATTTGGGGCCGAAGTCGTACATTCGCTCCATGCGGTCGTAGAGGTTCTGCACACCCTGGGCGGTCTTGGGTGGAAAGTACTCGAACGAGAAAGACGGCTGGCCGGTCTTCTCGGCCTCGGCGACCATCTCGTGGACGTGCATTGTGGCGGCGGCAGCGTCGGTGCAGGCAATTTGGGTTGGTTGGGGAGGAACGTATCAATTGACAAAGGGATTATTACAGAGATCGAGACTATTAAATTGAGTAAAAAAAAAGTTAGCAAAAGAAAGCTTGCGTGCAAATTGGCATTGGCAGCAAGCTACGATTACGGCTATGAGGACGATCGGTGCCGATGCCGGTCAATAAATTGAGGGCCTGGACTGGAATTGGACCATACCTAAAAACAGTCTGAAGGGAAGTGACGCAACACTCTATTCTCAGACGCCCGAATACGATTAGCCTGTTCGTTTGCGGTTTGATACAGGAGGTTCGTGTGGAAGCACTCCGTCCTCACCAGCACAACGAGGAAGTAGATGGTTGATCAAGAAGAAGCGAAGAGGTGGTTATGTAAAGGTTCGAGATTGGGGAATAATTGGGACGGGCAAGTGGTCGTTCTCGACGACCGGAGGGCAGGTGGATCACCGGTGACTTTTATTGAGTCCTTCCGATTGACGAATACAGGTAGTACAGTACTTTGTCTATTCTAACTTCACCCAACCCACTCAAGCCCTGGACCTTTTTTTCTTTCTTTCCATTTCCATGTGTTCCTTCTACCGCCCTACCAGTAAGAGTCCAAGGAGAGAATCGGCGCCGACTGCTGGGAGCGGCTTCATTGGCTGACTCGTGCGTGCCTGGTTTGCAGTTTGAAAAAAAGGGAGAGTCCGTTGAAACCGGACAACCACTGGTGTCATCCAATCTGCGGGAGGCTCTAACAGTTACTCCGAGCATCGCTAGATGAAAGAAAGAGTAAGAGTCTGATTCCCTTGGCCGACATACCAAGACTCTGCAGACCACGTCACCCACGTCTGCCTTTGGAAAAGCCGGTGTTGCTCTTATCGATATTGTGATTCTACATAGGAATTATTATGATTCAATCAATTAGCACTGGTTTAAACACAAGATTGATCCTGGTTTCGGGAGCTGCCAATCGAACCTACCATCAAATTGTCTGTCTGCCCCTCATCATCCCCTCCCTCTAAAATCTGTCAAGGGCAAAAAGAGGGGTCCCCAACCCCGCGGTTCACTCGCTCACTGTCCACCCTCATGTCCTCAAGCTTGATTTTGAGTGGACAACGCCACCCCACGCTGCCACGCCCAGAATCCACGCCCAGCAATACGGATGACCCCCCGTTGCCCGTGCATTGATCCATGGCCCATTGTTGTTCTACTAATGAGCGGGATGCCCAAGTAGTGCAAATATCAATATTGCTATCCAATGGACTTTGGGCAGTTGTCCAAACGATGATACTCTGGCCAGCCACCACATCGTTTGAATTGCAGTATTACCTAGGTATGTAGTGTATCGACGTGATGGGTTCACCGACTGAATCCGCTAAGCAACCGGTCGAAAACCACGCCACATAAGGTTGAGTCACCCTGCATCAACATCCGACACCACACCTGCCGAGACAGCCCAGCGGAATGAGTTGAGACTCGACACTCATGTGGGCGTATTTGCTTTTGCAGACAGTTTAGCCAGATTCTCCGCATCGAGGAAAGAGGTTGGAAAACCTCTGCCAGGCTGTGCCTCCTCATGTTTGGACCACCACATCAAGCCGCTATTGCAGCTGGGTTTTTGGTCTAGATGTCCTGCGGCGTCTCGTTTGCGAATACGTGTAACGTTTTGATGCAGGGAAAGTAGTACCTATGCACATGATTGACTCGGAACTCATGATGCATACAAAGTCCCGGCGTGGTGAAAATGTGTCTGCGGCATCCACGTGTATACTTTTCTGCTATCTGCTTCCCCCAGATTAAACTTATTGGCCACGCCTCGCCACAACAATTGTGCATAACGCTTATGGACAGAGTGTTGGCACCCATATGTACTTCTCAAGAGTACGCCGACGTGAGCCTGACCTGTCCCCGCGGCTTGAAAGTCTCCGAAGGATCGGGTCGGCGTGTTGATGTGATTCTAGAATACGGCCCCTGCCCTGGCCCCCAGCACCCAGGCTTCTACATATCTGATGGCCGCTACTAGACCTAATGCCCAGCCAAGGATTCGCTCAGCCCTATACTGATTACATATAGCAGATTCTCATCCTGATGCATAGAGCGTTGGCGGATAGCAAAAGGCTGTACATGATGCATGTCGTTCTATTGACTGCCTCTGCTAAGCTCTTGGATCCTCAGGCAAAATGCAATTTTCGTGCGCTGTTATGGCTTGTGCAGTGGCACGATGGACCATGGGGGGCGGCGGTTCAGGTTAGTGTGTTGCTTATTTTCTCGCCGATCCACCCACCCCAGGCGCTTCGGTTGTCCCTGCCAAAGACTGGTCGCCGTCTTGTTCGACGGAATGAACCTGGCCTCAAGAAAAGCATCGGTTGCACATAGAAGTCAAGTCGAGATCACTCCTTGTCATGTAGGTTGATTGGTTGCTGATTCGATTATGCTAGTCTTGGCGAATCTGAGAGATGTGATCAAATATCATGTACATAGTTTCAAAGCTATGGATGCGTGGATCTTCATTCTACAGCGGCCCCTCCCCTCTTCACATTTGTAATCTTGGTCGCATCTGTCTGCCCACAATTTCGGGGCCGAAAATCCCCATCAACAATGAGAACGAGATGACAGAATGGGATCGAGCAGGCAACATGAATCGTTTCGAATTGGAAATGTGTAATTCCCTGCAGGTTCCCACCATTATATCGGACATGCTATACCAGGTATACGGAATCCTGTAATGAGAGTGTGCTTGAATGCTCAGTCAAAGCAACGTAAGGTACATACCATGCAGCAGTTAATGGCCATTATACGACGGCCGTCAGCACTATACTATGACGAGCAAGCGCAATGTAACGTTGTTGGTGGTTGGGTCCAATCAACTCGCAGGATACTGGTATTCGATCATGCTGTGCCTCAAGTATCCATCGCTCGCAGAATTTCCCCTGCGATTGCTCACAGAGTGTCGAGAGGGCGCCTGGAGAGCAAGCAGTCACCATCGTGCCTCATAAAGCCGCCGCCGCTCTCTGGTTTTTCCCGACATACTTGATGGTCGCCGACCTACTCGTTGTTTCGGGGACTGATGGCGACTGGATATTTGGCTGTTTTATGCACATCGCGAGATATCAATTGGTGGTTGCTGCAAGCCCCCCTGATAGTCCCACTATACACCTTGCCTTTTATCCAATCTTAAGATTGTCGGCAATTTACTCTGGTCAGCCGCACACACGAAGGCTGCAGCTACAAGTACACACGTAGCAGGGCCGCCGGGTTTCAGATCCTGGCTCACTTCTCTGCTCGTCCTTACAGGTCGACAAGCGTCCGTTGCAGCAACGACAGGCTTAGCCCCCCCATATTAGCTGCATCGGGGCCAGGTCCTGATCAAGACACGGACTGACTGACCCCCTTCGCCAGGACCAGCAGTCTAACATCTGCCGCTGAGGAGCCCTCGAAGCTCCACCCAGCCTCCCGGACTCTCCACTTGTTGTGTTTTCCCTCCCGTCATATAGACTGTCTGCCGCGCTGGATCTCGAGAGACAAGCTTCTCCCATTGCGAACCGCAGGGACGCTATCCTCTTGGTATTGCCGCCCTATCTGGCGCACCAAGACTGACACAATGGCACCGAGGGTAAGACGATTTGATACTGAACGTGAGCCGCACGCATTTGGGTTATGCTGACTACCTCGTGCTCTCGAACAGTACGATGAGGCGCCGGAAACAGTTCCACCTGCATTCCCCGAGTATCATTCACCACCAACGGCACCAGAGGTAACAGCGAATCATGGATATGTGCAGCATCAGCAGCCATTACCGCCTGCTTTTAAGAGGGAGGACTTGACCGTGTACAACCAGTACCCCGGGTATGCGATGTCTCCTATGGGACCGCCGTCAACACAGAACTACGACACTACAGGCTATGGATCGCTACCGTCTGACCTTGGAGGGCGACGAAGAGAAAAGCGGACGATCCTGGGTTGCTCAGTGGTGGTCTTCGTTCTGGCGGTCATCATCGCTATTTTGTCCGCCGCAGTCATTGGGCTGGCCGCAGGCACCGGCGTGGAAGCCAATCGGGCAAATACGGCCGAGTCGAATCTGGCTGCCCTCCGAGCCAATATGACATCCTCCACCTCCCCCAGCGTTGCAGCGGGCAATTATGATGCGTTAACTCGAGGCTGTTCATCAAATCCAACTGAAGTGTCCGGAACGACGTATACCTCTAAATGTAAGTACCGTCGTCAACTCTTGTCCCCATTTCGTGGAGTATTGTCGCGTTCTCCTAGTGCTGCCCCTAGACCTATAAGCTAACCACTTGAATTCGCGCCATGCTTTCCAGTCTTCGACCAGTCATCCTACCAGATTGCGTGCAATAAGGAGACGCCCAACGCCCCACTGCAGGGACTCTTCGTCGGCAACTTTGACGACTGCATCGATGCGTGCGCCAGCTATACGAAGCATATATCGGAAAACTTTGCCAACTCGACGGCCAACGGCAACAAGACCTGTTCGGGCGTCACGTTCGTACCGGGCTGGACGGACCGACCAACAGCGGAGAAAGGGACCGCGCCCGGCAATTGTTACCTCAAGCCAGGGCCTCAGGGCAAAGCCAAGCTGAGCGCTCCGAATAACGGACAGGAGACTCATTCCGCGTTCCGCCTTGATGACTAGGAACTCGGGCTGCAGACCGCGGTTGACGCCGACACAACACAACGGCAACAAAGTACACATGAGCAGAGATGCAATGATTGCCGTCGAAGTGAGACGATAACTTGCATGTTTGCTCGACTTTACCATTCAAAAGGATCTGTACAGTCATTACAGTCATAATAATCATGGATTTGGTCTGTTTGGGAAGCCCGGCGCTAAGGGGGAACATTGGGTATGGGAAGGGGGGCATTTGATTTTGGATTTCTTAGCACAATACCCGAAGAAAGGTGGCAGAAGCTGCGACTTACCAAACTTCCGTCTGTTGACTTCTACCTACCTTACTCAAATTCAAATGGGCTCTCATCTCATTGCGTAAATACTATATCTCAGCGAAATGGAAGACAATGAGTAATTTGCGACGGCGATATGGAGAGGCATCTGTAGTTCAGTGAGTCGAGGGGGGCCCTGCACCCAAGCGCCAAGGGGCGCAGTGCCCAGCTCACTATTGATGTTCAACAAGTACAGTAGGTAGAGATTAGAGCAGATAGCGACCGGGTCAGAGGCCAGGGTCCAGCGCAATGCAACCCAACATGCACATGCACCAACTCTGTTTGATCGCGTGACATACGTATTGAGTTGAACTTGGTGTCCAAATATTGAAATCTCCGAGATGGGCAATCGTCAACGGATGATTAATAAACTTTTGAGATCGCGGTGGTGGCCCTGGCTTGACCCAAATCACTTTCCAGGCCGTGCTCTTCTTCAATGGGGATCGCAAACGCCAAATCCAGTTCCCTGGGTCATGATGGGCGGGCCGCAACAAACAGACGTTCCGCTAGTCAACAACTCGACAACGACTGGACAAGGGCAAGGATCGCATAAGAGAGTCAGACAGGACGATCGTCAGTCCATGATAGATATTGATATTTGAGTTACCTACACGTGATTGTTTCTCCTACGAGGTTGCTGAAATACTGTATAGTAGATTATAAAAACAGTCTCAATTGGGTGCTCACTTCCACCGCTTTTCTAGTAGTAGTCTCGCAGCCCGTCCGCGGCGAGGTGTTCAATGAGGAAGGGCGGCGCCAAGAAATGCATGTCAGCACTAAACGGCATGGGTCCCAACAACAACTCCGGCAGTCGGCGGCAGCGTCGTCGCGTCTTTTCCTCGCTGGTGGTTGCAGTGATACATAAGTGCTTAGAGCTGGAATATGGACACGCCGGACCGTAGCCGGCTATAGTGGTAGCTCCAGTGAAATGCGGCGCTGGGAAGGGGGATTCCCTGCGGTCTCCAGTAACGTCAATGGCCTGCCACTGGGCGATTAATAATGTCGGTCCTGATCCCCCGCACCCCACCAGCATCCAGCCAATCCGCTACCGTCCTAGCTTCCACCGGTCCTGCTCGTCAAGTCAACCCAAGGGCGCAAAGTTGACATGATGTGGGGCTCTGCGCTCCATCGCCTTTCGGCGCGCTCCCTCGTCTTTGCTGTATGAATGATGGAAGGGTTACGCCTGTGACCCTCTGCCGATGATACGATAGCTCTCCTAGAGACTGCAAGCATCACACATGCCTGGTTGCTTGCTAGGGCTAGCCTGCTCGATAAATCTATCTGCCATGGCGGCTTGTCCTATGACTCAAACCTGTAAATATCATTTCTCTTATTAGTTCTTCTTCCACCGAGACGTTTTGGTAAACAAGTTACAACATCTCCGTCTCCCTCCCTGGTATACCAAGGTTCGAGGACGTGGCCTGCACTCGACTAGAACTCTCCAGGGGAAGTAGAATATTTAACTACCTCGACTCACCAGCTTCTACCAGACCCGGCCCGGTGTGTAGCCGAAAGGCGTGTTCATGACAAACAGCCTAGACTGGCCCATACGCCCTTCACCCCAAAGCTTGGCAGAAGCACGCCCTGTAGATGACTACCATTGACGAGCTCGAAGAGATGGATTTCATTAACTGGGATGCAGCTGGTGCTGACACCGGCTTCAACCTCGAACAGCAACCCCAACCCCAACAAGAACAGTCACCACAGGGCGCATTTGACCCAAACCAAGGGACCAACATGGATCTCGTTCTTGGGGATGTCGACGGCGACGACTGGTCCTTCTGGGCCCTCGAGCACTTTGACTCAACACATCTGCCCCAGGAGACCACTGCCTGCCCCCCTCAAGAGCACGCTATGCCGCTGCCAGAACCTACCCCACCCACTGAGTTCGTCTGGGAAACTCCCAAATCCCCCTGTATGCATTGCGCCCAGGGTGGCTATCAGTGCAAGCTCATTAGGGAAGGTTCATATAAGGGTTACTGCACTGTCTGTGTGGCACTTCGTTGCGAGTGCAGCTTTGGTCCCGTTGGAAACCACGGTGGTCCAGAGGCAGGCCTGACGTTCCCAGCAGACCCCTGGCCCACCATAGGCGATCGCCCGGGAACCTCGATTCTTCTCGAAGATGACTTGGTGGCTCCCCTGAAGCCCGTGGCGACTATCGCGGAGAACAGCGTAGGGGATGTCGTCCCACTACCGACTCTGCCGACCAAGCCGGGAGCTCGTTTCTCTCGGGAGTCTGTCAAGATCCTGAAGAACTGGATAGCAACCCATAGTCGACACCCCTACCCTACCGAAGAGGAGAAGGAGACTCTGCAGAGGATCACAGGCCTCAACAAGACCCAGATCACCAACTGGTTGGCCAATGCCCGCAGAAGAGGAAAGATCCAACCCACACGCTCTACTTCACCTCATGTTGGACGAGGCTACGCTACTGCCATGGACATACCCCGCCGATCCGGAACTCCTGGACTGTTCGAAAACATGAACCCGCTGCAGCGTTGGGCCAACTCGCCCCCTGAGAACGAACCGGCGTCCGTGACGGATATTGCGCGGGCTGTCACTGCTTCGGGCACCGACATGTCCTCGAGCTCCAGCTTGAACAGCCCATACGTGTCCGGATACTCTGATGATGGATCTAGCAGATCCATTGCCAACCAATCCTCGGCCAGTAGCTTGTCCAAGTCGCAGTCCAGCGGCGGCTCCTTTGCGTCGACCTTTTCCCACCAGTCGCACGGCTCCATGGGTTCGTTGCCGTCTTTTGTACGAGCCCGAGGCCGAAGACGCCGCAGACGTATTCCCCAAAGACGGTCACAAGAGAAGCTTGGCGAGAAGCCCAAAACCTTCCAGTGTACTTTCTGCACGGAAACTTTCCGAACCAAGCACGACTGGCAGAGGCATGAGAAATCTCTCCATTTGTCACTCGAACGCTGGGTTTGCTCACCCGAAGGCCCAAGGGTCATCCATTCTGGGACAGGGGTAATGAGCTGCGTCTTTTGTGGCGAGGCGAACCCGAGCGATGCCCACGTGGAATCGCACAACTTCTCCGGCTGCACAGAGCGATCGTTGGAGGAACGGACTTTCTATCGAAAGGATCACTTGCGGCAACACCTGAAGCTCGTCCATGACGTGACATTCACAGCATGGTCCATGGATGCCTGGCGCGTCACAACACCCGAAATCAGATCGCGGTGTGGTTTCTGTGGCGTCGTTATGGATAGCTGGACTGCTCGAACTGATCATCTGGCGGAGCACTTCAAGAATGGTTATACCATGGCTGACTGGAAGGGTGACTGGGGTTTCGACGCTCCCGTGATGAACTTGGTCGAGAACTCGATTCCGCCCTGTAAGAGAGCCGTACAATAACCTCCCATACGTTGTCTTTGATCTAACAATACCAAACAGACATGATCGACCATGAGAGGAATTCGCCACTTCCCTATCAAGCAAGCCAGACCCCGACATCTACTCCCACCCATGCGTATGGTCTTCTCAAGCTCGAACTCCAAGATTGGATGGAAAACCTTGCCGACGACCAGGCTACCCCGCCCTCGGACGAAAAGATGCAGCTGGAAGCTTGCCGCATAATATTTGCTGGAGATTCCCTCTCCAAGAGCAAAAGCCCGGCACAGTCTTGGTTCCGTGACCTCGTCATGGCCAAGCCTGAACTCAGTACCGCCGCCATGTTCAGGCCGAGGGGGCCGACAGAAGGGTGCCTTTCTAAAGTCATGATCACCGGAAAGAGGGACATATTCGAAAATTGCGACCTGGAAAGAGAGTTGCAGCAGTTCGTGATAGCTCGCCGACTACTCGGCTTAACCGCAATGGACGAAGAGCTCCAGGCCGAGGCTTGCAAGATCATCAGCCGCATGGAAGAGAAGTCGATCGACCCCTCCGAGGCCGTTGCGAACTGGTCAATTCGCCTGATCCACCGCGACACGCAATGGCTGACAGACTTCCGGAGGCGAGCTCATCTGCCACGCAGCGAAGACGTCAATGACAACGCGCAGCGATCGAAGGATCCAATGTCTATTGACTCCACCATTCTCAACTACAGCAGGCTCGACAGAGAACTAGGCGAGTTTCTGCGTTCGCAGAGGTCGTTGGGCCTGGAGCCGACTGACGCGGATCTGCAGAGGCAGGCACGAACCATCATATACGAGCAAGATGATGACTGGAATCAGACCGCAGCAGACGATAATGTGTGGCTCAGTGGTTTCAGAGAGAGGCACGCAAACGAAATTGATCCCGCTATATCAATTGATACTCCGCTGCCGAGCACCTCACAGCCACCAAAGCCTCTATCGCCTTTGTCGGGCTTTCCCGCCACGTCAACGTCGACACCGGGTCGACGAAGTCCCCAGCAAGACCATAAATCCAGGTTTATGTACTTCGTGAATGAAGCGAACTGCTATAGGCGGCTGGCTAAAGAGCTCGGCCGCTACGTAGCGTCCACCATGTCGGAGAATAACCCTAACCAACACGTACCGACTGACGAAGAGCTCCAATACCAGGCAAGGTGGATCGAATATGACGAGTAAGTAGCCATATCCCCGCTCGTGTTGTCGATCGATAAAGCTAACATGGAAACAGCGATGACAAATGGAACCAGACACCCGCGGATAACATGGAATGGCTGCGGCAGTTCAAACAGGATGTTGGGATCCTCCCTCCTGATGCCCATACCGAGCAGATTGATTTGACTTCGTGGCCATTGCCAGTAGGGGGGACCGATCCCTTGGCTCATCTCCCTTCCATCGAGTTTGATGCCATGCTCCAGACTCCAAACCTGACGACGCCTTTTGCGACCGACGACATTGCCGCGGCCAGTCAAGCTGAGCAGCTGGACCCTATGCGACACGAGACACCTACTCGAACTTTTGGCAACCCCCAGCTCGCAAGCGGGTTGACTGCTTACGTCCGCCGCGAACTGCAGAAGACGGGGATCTTCCCGAGCGATGCCGAGCTCCAGGCGCGGGCTCGCGACATCATGTCGATGCAGAAGACGCCGGCCGACGACCCCGTCCTGCTGGGCAAGTTCAAGGCGTCGCTCCAGGGACCACTATCCGTAGCGACGGCGAACGTCGCAGTAGCAGCGCCGGCACCGTCTGTGATGTCGTCCGGTTTGCAAGCAGGGGCTGTGTCCGTCCGCGAGTCGCCTGATGACGAGTTTCAATTCCCCATGGATATGGACATCAACTTCACGGAGCAGGAGCTTGATAGCCTCGTCCGGGAGATGAACTCCAGCGCCGCCAGTGGGAGCCCGCTGTCCATTTCCCCTGGTGCCGCTATGCGGCGGTGAAAGCTCGAAATGGTGTCCAACACACCAACACACTGGGGTAGCAGCAGAGCGTCATGGATCAAAATTTGATTCAAAATACTACAAGCGCAACTGCAAGATATGTATATACTACTTAAAATTTGGGAGAGTCTGCAGGTACCATGGTTTTGGCAAGCACACAGATATGTATGGCGAGGCACGTGGACCCAAAGCAGGTAGCGAGATGATCACGGGCTTAGACAGGTCGATATGAGAACGATAATGAAATGAATGACCACTTTTTGGACCACATTGACGAACAGCACCATGTATAATGTCTTGATAGACTGTCATCGTATTCTCCCTTTTCCTTCAGGGGGGTACAGCTCCTAGGGACAGTCACGGTATCTCATTGCGATGCCACGTAGACACCTACCATGAAATGGGCTAGTGCTTAACTTGTAGGCAACGTTTTGTGGTTCTATGCGCCTACTATTGGGCACGACATGTTCACTTTGGGATGTTGTGCGTGAGAAGCTCCTCCGCCTCCCCCTTTTCAGCCACCGAGGGCTAGGTTGAATGTGCTACGGCACGCAACAAGGCTTCCACAAGCTCAATACTAGCTAGGAGCTCCTCATCGATACCGCCTGGCATGTTATGCTGGCCTTACAGCGTCAAAAGTGAAGCGTCGCATCTAGTCGCGGCGGTGCATCCAGTCAGGGTTACGGTTCCGGTTGGGGTTACGGTTGCGGTTAGGGTTACGGTTCCGGTTAGGGTTATGGTTCCTAATACCCGACATTGTCCTGCTGTAGAAGAGGCTACGTGGGTGTCATAACTGATCAAATGCAGTACAGAGGGCTGCGTAGATCATGGGAGTGGTTGCACCTCGCCGCCAGCTCAGAGATTTGGGCGAACCCCGCCAGCACTTCGGGACTGAGTCTGGACAACCCAGATATATCTGAATGAACATCCCCTTCACTTATGATCAAGTAAAGGTGTGCCGATTTTGTTGTTGGATGAGACTGGCAAGTATATTGTTGGCTTACATATCTCTCTATGTGCGTGAGTTTGACTGTATGTGCTTGGTATTGAGTGCTGGCCAAGTCAGTGCAGCTACCATCAACACAGGACACACACCTGAAGATCCCCCTCTCACCCCCATTCTTCCTGATGGTCAAGTGAACAATGCATTGAACACCAAAGCTACAACCAAGTTTCTACAGTTAAAACCAGTGTATCGAAAACTTCGAGATAGATCGTATCTTGCAGCGATCTCTTTTCGCTCGGGGACAAATCGATCCGCTCAAGGTTGTGACGTCGGGACTACAAGGCAAAACCCACTGGCTGGAGCTTAGTCCACCTCAGCTGTTATGGGGGGAGTCCCACTAGGTGGGCTTCACTTCCCCGAAAAGTGCCCGATGTCCCGACTACCGGCTGGGTATCACAGAGGATGCATAAAGGGAAAATATTTATGACGATTCTTTTTTGTTCGTGGGCAGGAAATAATACTATGCCTTGAATCATTTGTTACTTATGCATCTATGGAATATGTTGTTGTTGTATTAACTGAAAGACACGGTCTTCTAAGGGTGGGCCAGCACTCCAGTGTGGAGGTAACCGTTTCTAATCCTCCGGAATGATTGCTCACCCTGGCTCCTGGCCAGAACTCCTGGTGCCTGGCCTTTGGTTGACGGGAAAGTGAATGGATACAGTCAACCATTGGATACCACTACTGCAGCCATTCCACAAGCATGCGATAACACAACGCTACTCTTCCAGGTCCGGCACAAACATGGCCTGTCGTGTTAGGATGAGTAATATATGTGCCTGAACGGCGCTTGCTGGAAGCGAACATCCTCGATGCGACACTGGGAGATGATGACTGATAGCGCAGACTGGCAACTGGATCTGGATGTGTTTAGCAGATGCCTATTCTGTCCATGGGCCGACAGATCCCTAAAATAGTAGTAATGAGAAAATTGGGCTTGACCACTGGGGGTCAAACTTGCTTGCCCTTAGCGTTCCGCCTTTCGCGCTGATCAGACGATAGTTCTCACAACTATGCGCAGTAGCCGGGAGCAAAGGTTGAAAGGACCGATGCCAGACCACAGCTCGTCCAGAGCGCGTCTCGTGTCGAGCAGTCACGAAGTCTGCAAAAGGGTCTTCTCGTAAAAAATCCTTTTCCCTATTTCCGCATGCAGGCGACTTCTGGTTATCGTAAAGGGTAGGCGCATGCGTGCCCCTCCTTCTGCAGGCTGTGCGCTGCCCGCATATTTGTCGACGCCCATAACCCGATTCCCAATTGGGTTTTGCCATGTCTGTCCAATGCCAAGATCTGGGGGGCATTTTCTTCAACTACAAACTGACCACCACCGCCTGGGATCTGGGAGCCGCAAGGTTACAGGGTAACATCATTGACGCAACTTTGTAACAAAACCTGTTGCTTTTGCAAGTCGGAGACGTATGCATCTAGCTACGTGCTGCATGCTGTCATTGCCCACGTCGCCGCCGAAACGTTTCCCGACCGGTTTCTTGTGTTTCGGCTGCCCATGTCCAGACCATGTCCTGCCTTTGGCATTCGGTAAGGCGAGAGGAGCCCGGCTCATGACCACAGGTGCTTCCGTGCACGATAAACTACGCAATGTCTCTCGTGGAATGGAGACGATGTGGACATTCGCGAAGGACTTGGTTGGTGATCTCGCTTTCCTTACCCCACCGACCAGCCCCCTTGCCCCTTGACCCCTGTCGGCCTTCTAATCTGGGTGGGCTCGTGTCGGGAATGCCCTGCTACAGTCCAAGCGGCAAGTCCAGAGGCGGCAGAGCCCCAAGCAACCAAGTCGCAGGCCGCAACCAAGCCTTTACGGACGGCACACACAACTCAACAGGCAACCAGCAACGATGAGCTGCTTATCACAGCCCTGGTGGTGTGGGTGTGCTGGGAAAACCGGAGATTCCACCCACTCGCTTGTCAAACTGGGATCAAGGGCCCTTGGAAAGGAGAGCTGAACCCACTTCGACTGCTGCCAAAACCTGGTGGGAAACACTCTAACGAAATACTACTACTACTACTACTTGCCTTGTCCATTCCGTTTCTGTGGCCGGTTACTTGTTATAAGATAGATTTGCATCGCTTCGCACCTCTTGCTCGCTCGGAATTTTTTTGCTTTTTCCATTCGTTCGGTTCTCTAGACCTTGTTCTTATTAGATTCTACGTTGATTGACCATGTCGTCAACCGGCCTGACCTTCCGCGGCGCTGCCGCCGCCCTCCTCTCGGCCTCGGCCGTCGCACAGGCCGCCGTGGCGCCGACGCCAGCCGACCTGCAGGCCCGGCAGTCGACGGGGACGGGCAAGTGCACCGACGTGCACGTCTTCCTGGCCAAGGGCAACAACGAGCCCTACCCGGGCCGGCAGGGCGAGCTGGTCAACGCCATCTGCAAGGGCTTCGACAGCTGCGACTACGAGGACGTCGTCATGCAGAACATGCTGCCCGACCCCTACTGCGACTCGGTCCACGAGGGCGGCGCCAACACCGTCACCCAGATCATCGCCTACAACAAGAAGTGCCCGGACTCGAAGCTCGTCCTGAGCGGCTACTCCCAGGGCGCGCATGTGGTCGGCGATGCCCTCAGCGGCGGCGGTGGTGTTTTCTTCGAGGGCTGCGTCGAGAAGCCGGTTATTCCCCTCGACCCCAAGAGCGACGCCGGCAAAGCGCGTGAGTAATTTCCCACGGGTTTCGCTCCTTTTCCACCACGAGTCATGGACCAAGGGGCACTAGCTGCCCGTTTTTAGTTTCTTTCTTTCTCTCGAAATGCACTTACAGCTTGCTAACTATTTTGGTGTCTTCTAGTCGCTGCCGTTCTTACATTCGGTGATACACGACACTCGGCCAACCAGCCGGGCAACTACGAGAGCGGCGCGGGTGCCAACGGTCTCTACCCCCGCCCCGGCGACCAGCTGGACAAGCTGGCCGCCTTCGGGGACCGGCACCGCGACTACTGCATCGGCACCGACCCGATCTGCGCGAGCGCCGACCCCAAGGGCCCGGGCGCCATGGCGCACCTCGAGTACTTTAAGAAGTTCACCGACGAGGCCGCCAAGTGGGTGCAGGAGAAGCTGGGCGATGGCGTCAAGAAGGGCGACCCGTCCAAGACCACCGCGCCCGTCGCGAGCACCGACGGCAGCAGCAGCGCCAGCGCGTCGGCCTCGGCCTCCTTCTCGAAGGTGCCCTCCAGCGCCACCGACTCGCCCGCCCAAGCGACGGACTCCTCGTCGTCGACGACGGGCGGCGCGGCTCAGGGAAGTGCCGAGTCCTCGGATAAGCCCGATAGCGGTGCCGGGATGACCCTGGCGCCCCTGGGACTCTGCACGTTGGCGTTGGCCGCTGGCATGGCGATCATAATGGGTTGATAATAAACGAGAGATGGAGAGGCAAAATCTTATATACGTAGCATTTTCATGACTACGGGGCGGGCGCATTTCTGGGGTTCAGCATCATTTCATGAGCATTTCACTCTTTTGGGGGGTCATTGGGAAGCAGCATCAGCCAGCATCGGCGTTTTGGGAGTCCATCTTTTGATGCACGATCGTCTTGTACATACATATGCATCTTCTATATTTTGGGGGGCATCACCACCTGTTGCATCAGACCCCTCCACATGCTCCGGAGAGCCTGGACGAGTTTTAGACATAGTAATACCTAATCTCCTGTCTCTGGATCTACACAGATCTTAACGAGTCTTGGTTGCGTCGTTTTTTTTTTTTACTGAATCGTTGCCCATGTCCCAGTGTGTTGGGGAAAAATGACTTGTAATGTGGGCTTCCCAGCCGATCCCACTCTAACGAGGACCCTGGATCCCGGGGGTTGTCACATCCCGCCGCCAGTCCTTCCCTGGAAAAGCCGCGAGTCATTCACTGCACATACATAAATAGCCTTTGTCACAGCCATTCAGGGCTTCAGCCTCCGAGGCGTTCTAGAAGGGATGAAACAAGATGGGGTCAAGAATAAGGTTTTTCTTCGCCAATGCCAATTTTCTCAAGTTTATGGTCGGAAACAAGGGGGCCTCCTGGTTTGCGTGATCCCCTGACTGCATCGAAACAGGCTAAACTCTCTAGAAGGGAGACTTTCTATATTGTCAGAATCACGGGGCCGTCTCCTGTGGGGTATGTTAGTAAATGACTTGGTTACGGTTAGGGCGCAAGTCGCTTAACATACCATCCATCATCCGCTAAGCAGAATACGTCCTCTCTCTTAATCCTGCTGCTGCTGCTTCTGGACAGGAGCGGCGGCGGTGGCGAACGCGAGGGCCTGGTGCTTATGGAAGCAGTCGTTGGCGGCGATCCGGGTCGGAAACGTCTGGCCGCAGGGGTCCCAGCCGCACTCGTACCGGCGGCGGCTACGGTCGTGGTCGTCGCAGAGGTGAATCCGCATGGCCGCCTCGTTGGTGGTGGTGTGGCCGCAGCCGGCGACCTGGCACGCCGTGCCCACGTGGGCGGACCAGGCATGCTTCTGCATCAGGTCGATGCTGTCGAACGTCTGGTTTCGTTTTGACCCTCGGTGTTAGTGTTGTTGCTCTTTTTCAAGAAATGGCGAAAAGAAGATGGGAGAATTGGGAATCATACCTGGTCGCATCCGGTGCAAGAGATGCCAGTAGCTGCAGCAGCAGCGGCGGCGGCGGCCTCGGCGGCCAGTCTGGCCTCTTTCTTGGCTCGGATCTGAGCCGAGAGGGTCTCGGGAGTCCACTGGTCATCCTTTCCCTAGAAGGGGAGCGGTGTTCTCTTTTGACCACCCATGGTTCTTGGTTGCTAGACTGCGATTAGTTTATTTTCTTCTAGCATCGATCGGGATGGCCTATCTGTTTTTGATAAGACTTACACAAGAGGCGCGAGCGGAAGGAGGAGGAGGCGGTGGTGGTGGTGGCGACGGAGAAGCAATTATTCAGAAAACTGCAAGGTGAAGTGGCCCAGCAGTTGGATGTGAGTGAAAAGACACAGGAGAGGGTTGGGCGGGGCAATAAGTTATAAATAACTAGGGATTCGTACGGGCCGACGTCTAAACTGAAGCTTTTCAGGCACTGGAAGCTCATTTATAGGGGATTCAGCGTAAAGATTCAGCTATAGAAGAGACAATAGGTACCAGTTGCCCTATAAACGACCCCGGACTCAATTTTAAAGTTACCTACTTACCCGAGGTGTTCTTTTTCTACGGGTAAAACTTGGCATTACACTAAATTCAATTTAAACTAATTCATCATCGCTTATAGAGAGAAATATACTAATACGGGAGGCAAGACATTATCTCCCGTACGGAACTCAGAGACTGATTCTGGGAACAGGGATGTAAACGCCCTCGGCGAAGGCATAGGGAGAGAGATCCTTGAATCGCAAAGGAGTCGACGAGAAGGCGCTTGGCACACGCTGGCTTTCCGAGCCGGCGGTTGGTAGGTCGAAACTGTAGATTCAGGGGTTGGATCAGCGCTTGAGCTGGCTAGTCTTTATGATGATGTTGTGTTCCGTCTCCGTCAGTTACCATCACTTCTTGCTTCTTCGACGGGGTCTGGAGAGGAGGCAACGTGCCTAACACTTGCGGGAGAGCCATATCTAGCCGTTGTGTGTTACCACCGGAACCTTGGTCAGAGAATAGGGGTTGAGAACTTGTCGCGAGTGAGAACACCATGCGCGTAGTCGCGCCTCGCTTGTTCAATCAAGATCAACGTAAAGTCTTGGCTGCCCAGACTGTGGGAATGAAATTCATGCCATGAATCTAGACGGGCTGGCGAGTGTGACATGGCTTAAGTTGGTGCTTGCAAGCTCACGATATTTGAGGGGGGATCCCAAACCAGTCATGAATACATTATTGAACAAGAAAATGTGAGATATGCGAAGAGAAGTTGCAATGGTACCTGGGCCTTACATTGAGCATAGTAAGCCAATCCAGAGAGTAACAATGATGTGGAGAATTCAATGGTGTATCCAGGGTGGTGGGCAATGTCTTTGGGGAAAGCCAAGCAGCACAATGCCATCTGGGGCATGACCCAAGGTCCACGAATGGGGTGGCTTTGTTGTTTCCATGCTCAGCTGGTTATCTAAGCTCCAATGGTCTATCTGTGAAAGATCAAGGCTGTTATAAGGACTTTGCACATTACATTGCCAGTGCAGTCGTGCGGCTTTCTTTTTGGTGGAATTACTGAATAGGGGGCATGCGTCAGCAAGGGAAATCCCAGAATGAGGAGATACGGTATGATTGAGAGAGCAACAATCTGCATAGTGGCGTTAGCCACCCAGTATCTTTGCAATGAACACAGCCTTTGATAAATCGCAAAGATATACCCGATTCAACGACGGCAACAAGGAGTGTTGGAATTATACACAGTTCCAAGCTTTGGCCCCGGAAAGTCTTGGCAATACGAATGATTATATGGGGCGACCCTTGGCCTGAGTACTTGATATGCATAGCAATTCGAAAGCAGACATGCCAAAGGACACAGCTGATTCCCACTGCTTAGATCTCACATCAAAGGATTTTCACCAAGCCACCAGCATGAAAGGCTCGACCCCCTCTTCGGAGTAACTGGAGCAGAAGGTTAGGCACCCAATTAAATCGCCCCTGATTGGTCGATTGGGTGGACTCCTCTGATGGCTGCACCAAGATGCAACCCCTGTAACCCATGAGAGGTCCTTTTCTGGTACGGGTTACGGTGCATTCTTAGGCAGCGGTATTTCGATACCTATACAAGAGATATATGAATATAAGGTGCAACGGCTATCGAAGTTGTGGTTCTTCTCTCGACATAATAGCATCACTAAGCATCATTATCATCCTTCCATACCCTGCCCCTATAAATCATCTATATCTACATCTACATCTGCAGCAAACACGCCCACCATGAATCCCGCAAGCATCGTCCGGCCTGTCGACGGCGCCAGCCACAACAACACGAGGTCTTTCTTGGGCGACGTTGACATCATCCTGAGCCTGCGCCTGATCACCATCGGCCTCCTCATCGCCAGCACCACCCTCCACTTCAACGGCGACAACTACACCCCCGTGCTCGACGTACTCGCCGTCGTCATCTTTCTGAACCTGGTCTGGAATCTCGTCCTGGTCCTGAGGACCGGCCGCTTCCCCCGGCTCTGGCAGTCGAAGCAGCAGGACGGCGACGAGGAGCGTCCCACGTCGTACCAGCCCCTAGGCCCCATCAACGACGCCTGGCTCAGCGTCATTCTTCTCATCTTCACCATCTGGACCAAGACCATCCCCGACCCCTGGCAAACTATCCAGTACAAGTACAACTTCAACGTCATGTTCCCCATCAACATCATCGTTTTGTAAGTGAATTGACACCCATGCCCCCATCCCTGTACCCCTAAGAACTTCACCCAAGCTAACCTGACTTTGTCCTTCAGTGTCTTCATGCATATCATTGCCCTCCTCGAGCACATCAAGGCCCACTACCCCAAGAAGTACGAGAGGCTCAACCTCGGAAGCAACAGCCACATTCGTCTTCCTTAGGGGAACGCCTCTCTCGTCTCGTGGCGATGTTATCACAGGGTCCACACTAACTGAGAGTAAAGCGGGTGTATAGCTGCCAGGCTTCATTGGTTTAGTCGATGGTTGGTCTTGGAAACAATGTCATTTACTTTTCACAAACTAGATAGTCCCTCAAAATAGAAAATTTCTACGTGAATTATAAGTACACTCGTATCTGCCCAGTCAAGACCCCTCAACAATCCCTCTTTCCCCCATCTTCCATGTGTTGTTCCTTCACTCTAAGGATGGCATGACAATTTCATGATTTACTCAGAGCCTGGCATAAGGTCAGGAGCTGTGATAGAATTGGCTTGTGTAACGATATGATGCAGACGCCCCCGAGATATATTGGCTGAGGGGCAACAATCAAGTGAGGCGGCCCCTTGCATCGCAGAGTAAGAAAACACTTTTGGTCTTCTGGCTGGACTTGATTCCACTACATTCCCCGATGAGCTCCAAGGTATTGTGACTATCTCCACTGCTCACTTGTTATTTTGGTCCCATGGCGTTCCACAGAGCCCCCCGAGAAGTCAAAGAAGCCATCTGGAAGTTCGCCCTGCCCGACGACGAGCCCGAGGTCTACATCATGTGGCCCTTGCGCTTCCAGGGCTTCAGCCAGATCGCCGAGCCGCTCCTGGTCGACACCGCCTTCCCCGTCCTGATGCACGTTTGCCGCGAGTGGCGGGCCTTCGTCCTTTCCCCGTCCTCGGGCGTCAGGTTCCGTCGCTCCAGGCTGGCGGGCTGCCAGGTGCCCTACCGGCCCTACCGCCCCGAGATGGATGCCTTCTTCGTCAGCTCATCGAATGCCCAGTTTACGCTCCAGGTCATGGCGAAGGACGAACGTCGCGAGGAGGCGGCTGCTGCTATTCCGAACCCCGGATTTTGGCGTACCCTCCGCCACTTGGCCGTGGAGCCGCCCGTCTTCGGCGAGGCCCACGAGTGGCTGCCGGAGCTCGTGTTACGCTACAGCCCTAATCTCCAGAAGGTTTCGGTCGTGTTCCTGTCCTCGCGGAAGCCCCTGTGGAATTACCTCCACCCGCCATTGAGGCGGTGCAAGCTCCGGGGAATCGATGAGGCGACGGATGAGCCCCATGTAGAGCCAACAAGGGGTGGCGAAGAGGAAGAAGGGAAGATACAGAGAAAGTTGGTCCCGCTCCAGAAGCATGCCAGAACCAGCCTCCTATGGCTAGACCTTGTGCTCTCCCGTAAGTGGAGCGATGAGCAGCGAGCTCGTCAGGAACACTCCCGTGGGGATCTCACGGAAACCTATGAAGGCGTAGCTTGGAATATAACGGAAGAAAAGCCCTGCTTGGTGTACGAGTCAGCATCTTTTGTCCAATTTAAGCGTTTGGGGGATGGGCTGCAGATTTGGGAGGAGGTTTGCGAGGATCGAATCCGGGCTGTTCATAAGGGCAAAAGCCAGGAGCTCCCTTCATTTGGTAACTCGTATCACAACCCAAAGATATGGAGAGTGAATGACGATGACCAGTTAACGTCATCAGGAAGTCAAACTGATCTCACGATACACCCCTTTTATCGACCAGGGAACAATGGTTCAAGCCAATAGTAGAACAAATGGGTTCTTAACTCGCAACGAGGGCCGAGAATGTATTGTAACATTAGTCCTAGTCTAGGGCATATGTGCCAGTCATGTTTCAAGCTGTATTTAATTTGATTACATCAGGTCTCGCCCTTGCCACGAGTGCGTGGAACAAAGGTCAAGGGCACACTCAAACCAAGCTGAATAACCTAAGAAACATTCACAGCCCCATTGAATCTTATTTCCTACCTTTCATGATATGGGGGAAAAGCCACCCGGTCTACTTCCGGCTTTTCCTCAAGAATCGTCTTCTACGCATACTACCGCCATCCCAGAACTGCCAAAGCGAACACCATGCAGCCGACCGAGGCCGAAATCCTGGCGGCGCTGACGCACTACCGCGAGCGCGTCGTACAGCACAACCACGCCGCCTTTGTTACAATCGTCGAGATGGCCGAGACGGCAGAGCCCACGGATCTCCAGACGCCGGACCATTTGGTGGCGGCAGGGCGCCTGAACTTCATCTACCAGCTCCTCAACGTCTCACACCCTGAGCTACACCAGGACCCCAATGAGCGCATCGAATCACCTGCCGACGTCATCACGAAGTGGCCTACGCTCGTGCGAATCTTCAACCTTGACGGCGTCGTCGACTCCAAAGATGACGAGAGGCGTGAGCGAGACCGCACCGAATTCAAGGAAAGCATCACGACCGAGCTGCTACGAGTATCTGGCGGCGATAACGGCGGCAGCGAAGACATGGCCGATCTGGTGAAGTTCCCCAACGACTTCTGGATTTTGATGGGCCAAATCGACAGCCTCATTGGCCATGGCTGGCCACAGTATCACGAGGAGGGCCAGCAGGTCACACTTTGGTACGGATTGGACTACTCGCAAACAACTCTAGTTGACCCCGACATCCTTGAACTCTATGGCTGGGAGGTCCTGACTGGCTGGGAGATTGGAAACGGCCCAGAAACCACTTGCTACGTGCTCTACTGCCGCGCAGGAGAGGAGGAAGAGGGCGAATACGACGAAGGCGATAAGGACACCAATTGGCAGTGGCGCTACGTGATCAATGGGGGTCAAAACGGCATTGAAGCCTTCGATAATGTGGTGGATCTCTTGGAATGGTACGAGGAGCTCAACATGCCGGATTTGGAGCACCTGGGTTGGTACACTAGGCAAGTGTTCAACAGTTGAAGGCGACGACAAATCTTCCAGTACCCATCAGCTAGACCCAGCTCCCTGCATTAATATCCGGTTGAGTTCCTATCATCTTTATCTTTGTACCTTTCCTGAGATATTGGCCCACCCTGATACGTTTGCAGTATTGTTTGCCGCTGCTTCATATTTGCCCCTGTCCATGCTGATACATTGAAGATCTGGTCCTCCCGCCGATTTGATCGCCTTTTCCACGCAGCCGCCCTTGAAGATGACGGTCAGAACGAACGTCACCAAGGCACCATGATCCTGTGTCGCATCCGTCCATGCCCAAGACGTGGGGGCTTCGCACCTTTCCTCTTGCTTTAGAAGCTCTTGCCCGCCATCTCGGTCTGCCCAGTTGCGTATACCATATACAACGAAGTGCATTACTAATAGAAGGTCAAACTGAAGAACGAGGCCTGAAGTTGGTATCGAAAAGGAAGACGGCCAGGGTGGTGGTGTTATGGTTTTGGTTACGCTGGGATGTGACACTGGCACGACATCCTGCTGACCCATGCTCGCCAACAGGGTTTCCACAATATGGCCTAAAAAAGCCAGTATCCATGTTACGGCGAGGATGGATACTTGCAACGACGGTACTCGATCTTTACAGGTGGAGGAGCCGGTCTGGCAGCGGGCTGGACCTCCCATACCATTTTAGTTATGACTTCCAGTCTCACATTGGCTCTCTTGCCGCAACTACTGCACTTCATATTTTCATTTTACTTTATTCAGTCCTATCTTTGTTCTGGAAAAGGGGATGGCCGGAGAAATGTCCAATAACCAGGGAGTCACCAAGTCCGGTAACCATCCTGAACATCACGGCAGTGCTTGTCGGGTCTCACGTAGGAATGTACTGGCTTTTCGGCGTCGGTCGGTGTGACGGAAGTCGTTTGGCGGTAGGCCTTTCTTTTTGGGGTTAGGGAAAATTAGCAAAGCTATGTCGACTGGGCGTCGGTACCGAGTTTAGATACTGCCAATGTAGCGATCAACATGGTCCAGATCCGGCACGCCGTACTCCTCGTACCATGCCAACACCTCGGGCAAGGTGTCAAACCACTCTTCGCCGTTCTCATTCGCGTCCACGACGTAGCGCCACTGCCAGCTGGCATCACTCTCCTTCTGGCTCGCTGTTTCATCCGCACGGCAGTATAATACATAAAGCTGCGTATGGGCCAGGTTCTCATACGCATTCCACCATCCACCCAGAACTTCCCAGCCATTTTGGACACCATAGAGGTCTGAAATATCATCAGGGTGGATCAGACTGGCTTTCCCTGCGCCCACATGCTCATCAATGCCATCCCACAGAGTGGGCTGCGTATCGTGCTGATGGTACTTGGGCCAGCCGTGGCCATGGAGACTGTCAATCTGGCCCATCATGACCCAAAAACCGACAGGAAACTGTAGGTCTGAGACAGCATCATCGTCACCCAGTCGCTCTTGCAGCCCGGTCATGATGCCCTCCTTGAACGCGGCTCGGTCCCGCTCCCGCTCCTCAATGCTCTTCCTTTCGTGAACCCCGTCGAGGCCGTAGGCGCGAACGAGCTTTGGCCACTTCTTGAGAACATCGGCTGGCGTCTCGATGCGATCACCTGGGTCCAAACCCGGATAATCTCCGTCCCCCACGTGAAATTGCTTGTTGATAAACCTCATACGTCTAGCATTCAGCTGCTCTGGTGTATGGAGGCTTTCGGGCTGGAACTCCTCGGCCATCTTGACGATCTTGGTGAATATCTCACGGTTGTGTTGGGCGACGCGCCAACGGTAACGGGCCAGCGCAGCCAACACATCATCTTCTTCGGTGGGCGACATCGTGTTCGTTGGTGAGGCTTTATGTCGTTAACTGTACATGCGAAAGACGAATGCGAACTTGAGACCAATGCGAGTCGATAGGGAATGTAATGGAAACCGTCCAGGCTTTTTATAGGGAAAAATTGGAAAATAAGTCAAGGGAGGGGTGTGCACATGTTTGTCTGGACTTTGTCCCGCGAGCTTTCCGACCCTGCATTCAATTGACATGCTTCAAAGGCATTGAGACGAACTGAGGAACAAGCTGGACACATTCATAGCATGCTACTAATTGTCAAGGGGCAGGGTCAAGGGTAGCTCAAACACAAACTCGATTCATAGATTATAACAGAGCAATGAAGGAGAATAAAACAGATCCTATAAAGACGGCCACTGCAGGTACCCAGCACTGTTCCTTCCACTCTTTCACCTCGCGGCATTCATACTACCCATTGTTCATGAAACTGGTGTTTGGGGTGATGGCCTCTTCTTTTGACGGGACACCTACCAGCAACCGGTAAAATGACCTTGGAGGGCTGACGGTATTTACGCACCCATCGGTAAAGCAGACGCAGAAGAATATGCCTCGTCGCACCGGCAGGCGGTAGTAGGATTAGGACAGATGCCCACCATCTCAGGGTTAAAAGGCGAATAAAAAAGCCCGTAGCCCAATTTCGTTGAATCACGGGGGAGTAGCGACGGTGTTGGAAACTGTCTGTGTGAAGGTCTTGTCTACACAACTTAGACAAGGTGCCCGATCGACCAGAACTCAAATGCATTTGGCAACGATCAAGAGCCATATTATATTGTAAGTGAGAGAGAAGCGAAGTGACAGTAGATAATGCAAGATCGTACAAGAAATACCCTCCCGTTACCGTCTAATATGCATCCCCGAAGCGTCTATATATAGATTCTTTCACTTACGTCTTCAACATGTATACATTTACGAACACAACTGCCATAGAGGTCGTGGCAGACTGGCCAGCACGGCCGGCGGAGGATGTCCCGTCTTCATCGCCCTGGGTGCAACGTACACCACCTTGCGAGAGGGGTTCCCAACCAAGACAGAGCGCGAGTCTAGGCCGTAGTAATCCGAGATGGAGTGGGTGAGCCATCGCCTAGAGTCATCAAAGTCAGTAAATTGGCGCATGGGGAGGGGGGTAATTGTAGCAAGGGTAGTTCGGAATCGACAGTCCACACAAAGCCTCCCTCTCCCCCCTTCTCTTGTAGTATATCTACGCCAATGATTCCAATACATCAGTGGAGGTGTTATTGGTTGTACGTACTTGAAAGCACTGCTCTCGTCATCATCGCCGAGCGCATCAAACACCATGCCCTCCTCGGTCGCGCCCTGCTTCTTGTCCTCGCGCCTGGCCTTCTTCCAGCCGTCGCGCATGGTGCCGTTGCGGCCCACGAAGACAATCTCCTCGTCCTCGGTACTGTCGCTGCTGTTCTCGGCCTCGACCTCGGCCTCCTCGCGGGCGCGGCGCTGGTCGACGAGGAACTTGCGGACGGGCTCCTCGAGGGAGCGCACCCAGGTCTTGACGGCGGGGGTCTTCTTGGCGCGCACAAACAGCTCGCGGGGCACGCGCCCGGCCACGGCGTCGTCGCCGAGCGTCTTGGTCTGCTGCTGCTTGCGGAGGGCGGCGACGGCCTTCTTGGCCTCGACGTCGGCGCGGACGCGCATGTCCCAGGCTGCGGCCATCTGGTAGGGGACGTGGTGGACAGGATGCGTAGCCCGGGGCTCCCAATCGAAGGGCTGGGGCGGCTGCGCGTTGGGGACGTGCATGAGACGATCTATAATTACAGAGCAAAAAGGGGCATGTGATCAGCCGATGCAGCTAACGCGCGGAGACGTGTCATTGATAACGATGGAGGGGGAATAAGTACCATTCTCCCAGCGCCGGCGCTGTCGACTACCCTCCTTGCCTTTCAAAAGTGCCTCGCGGCGCTTCATGCTATCACGACGGGAGAGAGGCCGGCGAATGGATTCGCCCGTGGCGCGGGCATCTTGGATGGTGACAGAGGGCTTCGAATTGGTGCCATCCAGGGGGATCGAGAGCGGGGCATTAGTGCCGCGGGCGTCCGGAGAGATGGCGAGAGATTGTAGGGCCGATACAGTCCATGCTTCGATATCGAGGGCCGGGTGGCCGGCGATAGCAGCTTGGGGCTGCTGCTG
The DNA here is from genome assembly GCA_006503535.1 of Arthrinium phaeospermum. Taxonomy (NCBI): domain Eukaryota; kingdom Fungi; phylum Ascomycota; class Sordariomycetes; order Amphisphaeriales; family Apiosporaceae; genus Arthrinium; species Arthrinium phaeospermum. The sequence goes on along the minus strand of QYRS01000002.1, from coordinate 1,743,261 downwards.
CTGCTGCTGCTGCGATGCATTCGTTGTGGTGGTGCCGCCGAGGCCGGGGGGCGGCGGGACAGCGCTGTAGATAGCCATGGTGGGATGAAGATAAGGGCTTCTTTGGAATTGGAATCAACTCAACGACCACAAAAGCTTCCTTCTCTGGCCTGTATGCAGCGAACACAGCGACGATGATGGCAAAACCTTACCGGAGGAAAGGAAAGGGGAGGAACAAAGAAGCGCCAGGCAACCGATGAGTCTTACTAGTCAGTCACCCTGAGAGAGAGACAGAGGAGGTGATGATTAAGAGGGATTGAGAATGACACCGTTGACTCGGACGGCCTGCAGTACCCCGGAGCGCGGCTGGCCGCCAAGCCTGTAGCTTGTAGCGAGCTTCAGCCAATCAAGGGGCCTGCGCAATCACGGGCACGCTCAATTGCTGACCCCACTATGGATTAGGGATTAGGGATTAGGGATCCTGGCCCTGCAGGCCGGATTGATTCCAGGGCTCCAGCTTGCGTCTCGTCGCGCCAATCGAGAGCTGTTGGCTGCAAGTAGCCTCCTTAGACCGGCAAGTGGTATCCAAGTAGCGCATCATCTAAATCGAGCGGACGTGCGGAAACGCGGCACATTCATTCATCTCATGGTCTGATCGGGCTCATGGACAAAGACGGCGTTCAACTGCTGATGGAATCCACTTGGCAGCTGTTGAACAAGGCGCGAGCTGGGACAGGTTGCGAGTCGTGTTTCATGCCTGGACTGTTCTCTAAAATGCATCCAGCCTCGGCTACGCAGTGAGCCATAAATCATAATCACAATGTGACTATGCCGCGGACGATGCTTTGCTCGCCACTCGGTGCAGTGGAGGATCCTGCCTACATCAATTCGAGACTTTAGACGAGTAGACAAATGTATGTAGTACTGAATAGCAACGGCTATTTAATCAGCCAGTAAGTAGCTGACACTCTTATCTATGTCCAGAACCCGCAAATATGGGCTTATAATGGTTTTTTTTTTTTTTTTTGTCTATTCTTGGGCCAATTTGTAATGTCAGTATCGCCATGTTGTTGCCAGCAGAAACTTGGGTAAGTACAGTTGTTTCGCACTCTGGCTCTAAAGTACACGCATAAATGCAATAAAATAAGCAAGAAGGCGTGGTGGGAGTAATACATTCACAGTAGTCCTCGTCGCCTTCATCGAACGCCAGAGCTGCCAATGCCCCCAGGTGCCAGGAGCGGCTGGTTCTCCCCGAGGCCTTGCACTGCCTCGCGGTCCAGAGCGGCCTCGATCTCTTCTTGCGTCTCGGCGTAGGCCTGAAGATGGGCCGAGTACGGACCAGGCGAGGGGAGAACTCGGGGCGTGGTGCGGCGGTTGAAAGCTGGTCTGGAAGTAGCCGATTCTGCGTGCCCCTGACTACCATGGCTGGGCCATTCGTAGCCAATAGCCATGGCAAGTACGATGCCCTGCATCACTGCAGTGAGAACGTAGACCCCCCATGAGCTCCAACCGGACCAGCCAAGGCGGGCACCCAGACTCGCGGCAAACAGAAAGCCACCAGGAGTTTGGACGCACATCATGGGAATGCTCAGACTTCCCGCGTGTTTGAGGTGGTAGGTGGTCCAGATCTGGGGAACATATTGAATGGCAGCGAGAGCGGCAGACATGATGCCCAGAATGTTGGCCCACATGGCCAGGTAATCCGGAGCTCCAAGTGCGAGCGATGCTGTTATGATGACGATAAGCAGACCGTGAACCAGACAAGCAGCAGCAACGCCGATAGCAGTCCTCCATGTAGGCTGGTCGGGGTCGATCACATCGTCGTCGTCATCTTCGGGTACGGTCTCGTCTCGGCGGAAGAACACCAGGAAAAGAACAAGACTACAACAGTCCCTCGTCAGCAACAAATCCGACAGAAAGATAAGTCGTGGTATATCCTTACATGACCGCGAAGCATATCCACTGCACCCCAATCTGGGCGATACCCAGAAGTCCGGCGGCACATTCGAGCCCGCTCACTTGCTTGCAGCACTCCACATCGGCACGCGATTGGGGCAAGGCGAGGATGTTGGCGAACTGGGAGTTGGCACTCGTGACGCCGAGGAGGACGAAGTAGGGCGAGATGCCCTCGGATGTACCACGGGAGATAATACGGTAGTGCTGGAGCAGGTAGGAGAAGAGAATGCCAATGATGATAAGGCTAGGTTGCAGCAAGAAGCAGTCAGCTCTATACGTTCCGTCGTGGACGGGTTCGCCCCAGCAATGGCAGGCTCATTGTACTCACATGGAAACGAAGAAGTTAGTATAGCCGACTCTATGGAGTTCCGCACACCGGTCCTCCATCATGTCCAAAAAGCTGTCCATCTTGCCCTTGACCGACTCGATGCAGTGACAGTGTGTGAGGTTCGGCTCTGGAGTCGGACGCTGTCGAGAGGCAGGAGTTATTTCGTATGTCAGTACGGTCCGATGAGGTCAGAAGCTAGTGTATCGGAAGGTTAATAGAAAGGTGCAAGAGTTGCACGTTGGCGATGTCCTCTACAAGTGTTTCGAATACATGGCGTGCTAGAAACAGAAACCACCATGGACCCCGAATGCAGTAGAGGTTGAGAAATGATCAGCCGGCAATCCCCCCCTACGATAATGGGGACGTGATGTTTGGGCTGGAATGGAGTCTGGATCATGCACGAAGTCAGTTGCGCGTAGGTAGCCCGGTGCCAGAACATGGTCAGAGGTTGGCATTGGGCGCTACCTGCCGGGGGAGCAGGGAGTCTCCAGGGGGCCGCGGTAGGCCGCAGAGGTACCCAATAACGCCTAGAATTGGAAGATAGCGCGCTACCCCATCCTCTTCCGTTCCATCCAGGCACCAGAACTGGCAAGGGTTTTTAGTGCGTGCAGCAGTTTGATTGATGACACACGCCGAAGATAAGCAAGTTCTAATCGATAACCGACAAGATACGGCGTGCTATCGATGCGAATTGGCGACGATGCCTTCCGGTATGGCACCTGGTTGCTGTTGGGCGGGAACAGTGATAGTGAACCGACATGCATGTGGGAAATGGGCCAGCACATGCCATGGACTGCAATGACGCTCCCTGCCTGTTTGGCGATGACGTGGGACTCACCACCGCTTCTGATCAGCACCCCTGCAATCTACATGTACGTAAGTAAGTACAAGCCAGGGTGCCTGGCTCCACCATGTCGGCTGATCTGTTGAGGTGGAATCGAATTTGTTTTCGCCATGGTTGATTTGGCCGGTTACGGACTTGATGGATGCCACCCTTGATGCCTGCTACCTGATTGCATAGGAGATACTCACGATGCTGCACATAGAGTCGTGATAGGCTTATCCGCTCATAGATTCCCTGCGCCACTCGCGCCTCTCAGGTAGGAGGGGCAGGTTGAGCCACTTCACTGCGACGCGAGAAGCCCAGCCACGTTGACGAAATTAGGTAGGTAGAAGTTGATGCACCTATTTACAGTGTAAACGGATTCTAGGAAAGTCGACATGGAGGAATCAGAAGCAATCGATTCGTCTAAGAGCAGGGTGAAGCTGGTCGCTTCGACAGGCGATATAACCCTGCAACAGCAAAATTCTCCGAACAGTCGACCCCAGAAGAAGGATCAACTGCATGGCTACTTCGAAAGCGCCCAATGGTATGCAAGACGGTCCAGCTATCCAGCCCCACCTTCACTTACATGCGGCAAGGTCCTGAATATACCTACTGATCCAAAACGATCGATAGGACTGCAGACGGCACCACTATCCTCACAACCTCATCTAACCACCAGATAGATGGTTACATCCTCCCTCCAGACCTGCTGGACCCGGAGTCAAGCCCGCACTCTCTGAACCCCCAAGTCACCATCCCCCTATCCGAGCGGACCAACGTGCTCTGCCCCGCGCCCTACTTCCAGCTCGCGGAGGCCTACACCAACCAGATCCTGATCTCCAGCCATGACCTGCCCATCCAGCTCTACTACCTCTACCCCCCTCAAACCTCCGAAGATGGCACCACCGCCAAGGTCAAACACCAACCCGCCTCGTCGTACCCCTTCATGAGAGCCCACTCCGAGACCTTCCTCTCCGCCACGGCGATGCTGTGGCCAAGCCCAGGCACGCACTTCGTCGCCGCCACCAAGAACCTGCTGGCCAAGTTCGACGTCTCCCGCACGGGCGAGGAGCCGCTCCTGCGCATCAAGACGATCCCCTCGGAGCGCCACCTGTCCAAGGGCAGCGGCGTGGGCATGCGCGGCACCATCTCGACCCTAGCGGCCCACCCGTCGTCGTCCGAAAGCGGCGGCCTAGGCCTGGTCGCGGCCGGGACCTGGACGCGCTGGGTCGGCATGTACGACTTCGCGCAGGCGGGCGACTGCGTGGCCGCGTGGGGCATCGAGTCCGCCGTCCAGAAGACGACCGAGCGCGGCCACAACCCCGGCGTCGGCATCGGCGGCAACGGTGTGACGCAGACGGCCTGGAGCCCCTGCGGGCGGTACCTGCTGGTCTCGGAGCGCAAGTCGCGGGGCGTCCTCGTCTACGACGTGCGCGTCACGGGCGAGCTGCTCGGCTGGCTCGAGGGCCGCGACGCCGCCGACAGCAACCAGCGCGTCACTTGCGACGTCTTCCCCTCTGGGGACGCGGCCGGCGGCGGCTTCGAGGTCTGGTCCGGCACCACGGACGGCACGGTCAAGGTCTGGGAGAACGTCGGCATGCGCGAGGGGCCGCACGCGCCGGCTTGGGACTGGCAGGGCCACGAGTCGACAGTGGGCAGCACGTGCCTGCACCCGTCGGGCTCGGTCATTGCGACGTGCTCGGGTGCCTGGGACTTTGCTGGCCAAGATAAGGAAGCTGACTCGGGTGACGACACGACGAAGTTGCGCAATGGCGACCAGGGCGAAACGGAAAGGTTGCCGGCATGGATGCGCAGAAGTAATAAGGAGAGCAGCCTCAAGATATGGTGCCTAAACTCTACTGATGGCGACACAGAGGCAGAATGAAGGCAAAATGAAGGCAGAATGATACATTTGGGCGTGTCAATGCTGTTGTGTCCAGTCCAGTATTCGGGACTTCATTCATGAGCTAGCTTTCCTGAAAGCAATATCGCGATGATCCGAATATTCATAGCAAAATGAAAGTATCTGTCGTCACGAAGATTTATCTTCCCCAAGCGAATACATCAAGCCACATTTCCCTGCCGAACAAAACTACCCGAGCCTTATTCCCATGGACCATCAAGGACCGCGCCAACTCTTCGTAGGACATTTGTGCCACCCATTACTCCGGAGAACTGTTCAATTCTCTCCCGGGGCGTCATAAGGATGAACCTCTGCAGCTCTCCCATAAATGGACCTTGTGGGTCATTGTTGCTGATCCCTTTCAGTTCTGCCAAAATAACCTGTGCAGCGTAAGCGTTCATCCCAGCCCTGCGCATTATCAATTCCCAAGTCGTCTCGTCCGAAATCAGCAGACCTTGAAGTCCGCTAGCCTCAATAGAGTATCGTTGAATCATCGCCACGAGCCACTTGGCTAGAGTTTCCTCGCCGCCGCCAACGAAATATACCTGGGAGTTGGGGTTGAGTCCCAAAACCAAACCCGAGAACTCAGCGAATGGAGCACACTCCGATGCGTAAAGATCTCTGGTCGACTCATCATCACGATTAGACTGCGATACCAAGACTATGAGCCTCTCATATCGTGCGGAGACCTTCTCAACCCGTTCCTGAATCGCTGTTTTGATCTTTTGCCCCGGGAGTGGTTTCTGGATCACCTTGATGAGCGTGGTCAAGATTATTCCGGTGACTGGCGATACGACAACATCTGCTTCAGCAGCTAAGGAAGATATAATTGGCGAGCGAGAAACCATGTTCCGATTCCACGCGACGGTATTCCAATGGTCAAAGTCCCGCTCCACAAGCTCGGCTTTTGGAAGTAGTTTTTCGATCCAACCAAGAATGCCGCGGCCAATAGTCAACGCCACTATCATCTTGATCGGGTCGGAAGATGCCCTCAAATCCGGAACTGGGGCTGCCTCAAACTTCTCAATCGGGACCACGTTGGATCTCGGGGCCTCGTCTTCTTTCGTGTGTTTCTTGGCTCCGTGAACAAAAGAATTTGCTTCATTCTGTGCAGATTTCTTAGGGCCGAAAAACGAACTGGCTTCATTCTTCTGCCTCTTGGAAGTCCGCAGATTGACATAGTTCGCCAATAGAGTTGCCGTGGCATTAGGGTCATCGTTGTCAACGAGTAGACGCGTTAGTCTGGCAGCATTGGTAGGCTGCGCGTGTTGGGGATGGCGCACCAAATCCACGACCGATGTATCGCTCGACGGCGAGGATCGACCTGGTTCTGCCTCGTGCAGCTCGAATTTCCTTTTCCTCAGGATATCCGTGAGACCTACAGATTGGTTATGTGACACCTGGATTTCTTCTTCTTCTTCGTCATCCTCAGCCTCTCTCAGTATGGCCAATCCAGGTTGTTTCCATACACACGATGCAGCTGTCGGTAGTTCTGCATCGTTGTACATTCGAAGAACATCATTCACCTCTACAACACCATCAAGTGACTCATCAAGAGACACCTGGCGAAGCCTGTACGGAAATGGCGCCCACCAATAATCCCGTTCCCTATAGTTGCTCTTCAGTCTCGTTAAAGCCATTCCAGGAGCTTGCAAGAGGTACTTGATGTGTCGCCTGCTATTATGTCCCAATCTCTGCCACCCCGGCTCCGTGATGGCAAAGTCCATGATTGGGACTTGGACGCGAGCAATTGCATCTGCGTGTTCCAGTCGCTCCTGCTCTATAGCCAAGTTGGCCGAATGTGCGCCTGCTTGCAGCTCTTCTAGCAGCCCGTCGCTCAAGAGGTTAGGTATTTCTTTCCACGCGTAATCGTCTACATCACAGTCAGCATCAAAAGCCAGTTGCGCGCTCTCCGCAGCCTGTTGCAGGTCAATTGTGTGGTTTGCCGGTGGAGAGTTTGGTCTTGATGGGATTAGAGGCTGTTCCACTTTGAGAGACTCGGTTTTTCTGATCGCGGGGGAGAATGTTTCCACTCCAGGTGATGAGGGCAGAACAGGCGTCCCCAGGATGGGAGGAGAACTGGCTGCGATCAAGGCCGACTGTGCCGCCTCCAGATCTTCCTCAATCAGGCTGCATGGGTCCGACGCGACCGGCACTTGACAACGATCTGGTCCAGGGGTGTACAGCTCTTCAGGTACTGACAATGGAGTGATTGGCGGGGTGACATCGCGAGACATGAAAGACTCGGAAATATGTTAGCTTGGTCGTCAAGAACATGGATCCTTGTCTACTTACTTTGCGATCACGAGATGCTCCCACCAGCAGCTGTTCTGAAACTTCAACGTCCTTGTCAATAACCAAAGTTGTGGCGAGGAATCTCAATGCATCCTGGGATATTGCGAGTTGACTCGCATCAGCATCTCGCGCCAACTGCGAACGAAACGAGTGGGCACTCTCAGGGTATTCTGGTGCCTCGTCCAATGATATCTCCAGTGGTTCAAGTGGGAGCATGTTGGAATACAAGTGAACACTTGTTCTCTCTCTCACGTCTCTGAGGAGCTCTCTCCAATCGGACTCATGGTCAGATCGTAGAAGCGGCAATGCCACCTTGAGATGCCGTCTCTGGCTGGAGCACGCGGCCTGGATGGCCCGGTTCATAATAGCTTCGTCATCCTCTCTCCGGGCGATGGAGCTGAGGAAGCTGACGGAGCCCTTGGAGATGACAGGTGGTTTGTTGAGGGATAGGCGAAAGGGAATATGGAGGTCTGGAAGCGAGGCATCTTCCCCATAGCCTTGACCCTGGGATTCAAGCAGTGAATTGGCGGTTGATTTGAGGTACGAGACGGGGTTGTATGACTGAAAATCTATGGACAGCTTATTCATGCGGGCATATTCATCCACAGCCAAGTCTGCACTGGGCCTCGGACTCCGAGAAGGGTGGCGCACGAATGCTTCGGCCATGATGGTGATTGGCGGGCGAACCTCTATTCGCGCGCATGGGATCAAAGGGATGTCCTGATGAGTGTTAAAACAATACCGGTAATAATTGATATTTCATGTCAGGTTGAATACTTGGTTTCTAAGTTTTTGCATCCAAGTTCGGTATTTCTTCAAATTCAAATCAGACATAGGTGTAAGCACATCCGATTAGAAGATTTGGAAAAGGCAGTTGCATGGTGTGCTCCTTCCCCCGCACAACACCACCCATGTGCAATTCCTACCTAAATAGGCACCGTCAAATGGGCATTTGGCCTCAGACCATCGTACAATACGTCTGGCTAGAAACCTCTATTACGTACGGTGGGTGATATACCATCTCATTGCAATATCTCGTACCTCATGACGTCTTCGAGACAGCCAGCTAATCAACCCGCGGTGGCACATCGCACGCCGAATGTGGAGATTACCTGCAGGTGCTCCTTCCCCTTCAGCGCGGCACCAGACAGCGCTGTGCATATGCCGAGCGCCATCAACCCAAGTATGCAGTTTCCGATGCAGTCTATCTCATCGTCCCACGAAGTCATGGGCCTGCTTTTTGGACACACCCATTTGAGAAGGACCACATTATCCATCTTTTTCACACCATACGCGACCAACCTGAGCAAGCTAAAGACCCCTACAATGACTGTCGCAACATGATCTCATGGAGCCATGGAAGCTTAAGTATGAAGAGGTTCAAGGTCTGGTAGGGCTGGGATTGGGTTAGCTCCTTTATGGACAAGACCCCGGCAGAAGAATTCATCAATCTTATGTCTGCAATTGGAATCTTGGCAGTTGAGCTAACATGGAACATAGCTTGGGTAAGTATGCAGACAGACCGCGCCACTTCATGTTAGCAAAGGTGTGAAGCCAAGGCGCTACCAAATGCCACCGCTCTTCAGCTCTAATATCACCCTCATTTGCCGCTGCAACTACAAGAGCCTTGATATCAAAGTCCTACCCAACTGGTGAAGGTGACCCCTGTTTTCAGCTCTCAAGGCGGGACCAAGATCTGCATCGACCGAGTGCCGCGGCTGAGAGGCGCTAACAACGCTCCTTTCTTCTTCGCGCTTGTGGCTTTCCGTGTTAGTCAGTTATTGTGACAGCCTGTGAGACAATGGGCTTATCTAGAACCCTTGTAGGTAATTACATTCCTGGCAAACATTGTCTTGCTCTCGCTTAACTCGTTCCAGAGATGCCTTTGTTATATATACTGCATATGGCACATTCCCAGGGGAACTCACCTGTCGCCTACCTGCTTGCCTGGACTCCCATCCCTTCTCTTGTCGAACTCTGGCCAAGCACTATCCATCGCTAGGACTCATCCTTGATCTTGTTGCTTGCATCTACCTCATAATCATATCCCATAATGGCTCTATCAGGACTGACCGCACCTGGCGTGCCCCCTCAGCCAAAGTGGCTCATCTTCATCAAGGGGGCCATCATCCTGCTCGCCACCGTCATTCTGGCTTTGGCGGCCTATGCCCTCTCTTTGTATGGCGACATCGCATATTACTATTCCGCCGGGGCCCCTGGATATCTGCTCTTCGTGGTAAGTCACACCTCTTCCCTTCCTCCTTGAACAATGTCATCCGATTACATGCTGACCAATTTAAAAAGACTATTTTCTCATGGATTGTCTATGGCGCTGCCATCTTCCTGGAGCTTAAGGCCAACCAGTTCTACTACCGTATCGCCATGTTGCTCGCCTATATCCTGACCTGCGTCTTTTGGCTCTCCAGCTGGGCTTGGTCGGCGTCCTGGGCGGCTTTCACTCTGGCTTACTACGACGGTTACTACTACTCCGGACTTCATACTTTCGGCTCCGTCATGGCCGCATGCGCTGCCCTGGGTGCTGTCACCTGGGTCTTGTGTATCATCAACCTGATCTTCTTCATCATCGGAAGTGTCCGGTACCACCCTTCGACCACCTCTCCCGATGTGGAGCTCGGTCAAAAGCCAACTGAGAATGTTCAGGCACAGACACCTGTATATGCTCAACACGCAACCACGCAACCGACGCCTGTTCAGGCATAGTCACAGAGACGCCTAGGGACGGACTATCATGCAGGACGTAAAGGGGCCAGCTCGGGCTTATCATCACTGACTCCGGGGCCCTTGGTCCAGTTAGCCATAATGTATAGTATTCAGCTTATGTTGGTGAAAACATAGGGAACAACTTGTTGAGATACCTATTCTGATGACTGCTACATGTGTTCATTTCATCAACTATATTAACTACCTGGATAATGAATGGCGATGTGCGACTGTGTGCCGCCGGTAACCCACTAACTCAAAGCGACAATCTGTGGCCAAATTGAACAACAAACTTCCTGATCATAAATGACTCGCAATTCCACATTGAACAAATTCTCCCAACTCACTTCCTTTGCGCCAAGATCTCCACCGCCAGAGCCCGAAGACTCTCCGCCCCCGTGATGGCGCTCAGTACGAGCTCCACGCCGGCCTCGCGGCGGATCCAGTTGCGCAGCTCGACCGAGACGAGCGAGTCAAGGCTGAGCGAGGCCAGCGGCGCGTCGGCGCCCACCTCGTCGCGGTCCAGCATGGTCATGGCGGCGACCTTGGTAATGAGCGCCTCGGTCAGACCTGGGAGGGGGTCGTCGACGGCCTGTTGCCAGGGCCCACTACTGGCGCCATTCACGGTAGAGTGCAGCACACCGTCGGCATCTCCTCTCTTTGTCATCATCATCTTCCTTTTCTTGGCGGCCTCCTCCTTGACGCGCTCGCGTGCGTACACCGGGTGGATGTAGTCCCAGGGCCCGTCCCTTATAGGCTTGCCGTCGAGGTAAAAGATGCAGGCGATGGCCTTGGCGTCGCGGTGGAGCGGCGACGACGCCATCACGGCGCCTTTGACGAGCGTACAGATGTCGGCCATTGTCAGCGTGGCGCCGAGGGTCTGCTGCAAGAGGTCGCTCAGGTTGTTGCTAGCAACGTAGCCGACGTCCAGCACGACCGGCAGGGCGATGGAGACGGTGTGCATGCCCAGGGCACTGCGATACTTGGCGAACTCGTGGTAGAACACAGCCGAGCCGGCGTAGATGGCCTGGCCAGGGTTACCCGTGTCGCCCAATAGAGAGCCTAGACCGATGAAGAAGTCCATGTCCTTGGGCAGCAGGTCGTGGAGGTGCCACGCCGCGTCCACTCTGGGTCTCATGATGATCTGCCAGTCTTCATACGTGGCATTCTCGAATAACTTGTCGCTGAGGAGAAGGGCGCTGTGTACGACACCTCGGACTTGAGGGATATCCTTGATGGATTCCATGACACCTTCCAGTTCCCTCTTCGATCCAACATCGCATGCCAGAGCCCTTACGCACACATTGGTCCCTTTGAATCGGGCGAGGAGCTTCTGTACTTCAGCCCCAGACGCACCGCTGCGACCAAGAAGAACCAAATTCATGGCGCCGTGCTCAATCATCCAGTACCCCAGGCTGAGGCCAATTCCCTTGGTTCCACCTGTGACCATATACGTCGCGTCAGGATTCAAGAGGAAATTTGTCGATCTCAGATCGCTCTCAGCCATCACAAGCTCATTCTTCCCGACCGTTACCACGACTTTGCCCGAGCTCTCGCCAGACCTGAGCCTCCGCAAGCCCGATGCCAGATCTGATATGGGGAATACCGAAACAGGCTTGATCGGAAGAGCGATGCCCTGTCGGGCGAGATCGGCAAATGTGGAAAAGATGCGGCTCAGTTCTTGCGGGCGATGTTGCGCCAAGCAATGCAAGTCAATGGGGTGGAAAGTGGCATTGTTCTCGAATGGCGTCATCGGTAGATTGGTATTCTGAAGGGCATCCTTCTTACTAATCTCGACGAACCGGCCCATGGGTGCTACCAAAGACCAAGTCTCCTTCATGAGGTCGCCACTGAGCGAGTTGATGATGACATCTATGCCCTTCCCACTTGTCGCGCAGAGAATCTTGTCTCGGAACTCGGGGGTACGGCTGCAAAAGATACGCTCTTTTGGTATGTTGTACGATGCGTGGAGGAACTCCCTCTTGTCGTTGGTGCCAGCAGTGGCGTAAACCTTGCCGCCCAGGTGCTGTGCGACGGTGATACATGCCTGCCCAATAGCACCCGTGGCCCCATGGATCAGGACTGTCTCGCCCTTTTCAAGGTGTGCGGTGTGCACCAAAGCGTATATAGCCATGGAATATGCCAGAGGCATAGTCGCGGCGTCCGTATTGCAGGTGAAAGGAGGGACCAGGGCAACATGAGAAGATGACAACTTCTTATATGTAGAGAAGCCACTGCTAGTCTCAACCGAAAGGAAGAAGACATTGTCTCCCACTTCAAGACCAGCCACGGATTTGCCGGCATTGACAATCGTGCCTGCCCCATCAAATCCCGGTGGAGTCCAAGGTATGGATCCAAGGATAAGACTGAGATCGCGTTGACTGACACCGGCCGCCTCGACTCTTACCAGCACTTCCTTGTCTCCTAGAGGGTCTTGGAGTACATCAGTCCTGCGGTAGTAGATAGAGTCAGGGCTGCCGGCACTATCTATCGTCATCTCCAATGCGCGTTCGCCGTCCCAGATGTTCTGTAGCTTGCGACATGATATGCCCTGCTCCACAGCGAATGGCTCTTTCAACTCTCGCAACAACCGCATCCGAGGTACATGGATTGACCCTGCGTGCCACACAAAATCCAGGTCCTGTGTGCGGGTCACCTCTGGGTCTCGGAGCTTCTTGGTAAGATCAAGTATGGCCGATACGCCTTGCGCGGTAAGCGGTAACTGGTCAATGATCATCAGGTTCTTCGGCTCATCCTCGAGTCGCAAGGTCCGCATGATTCCCTTGATAGTTCCACTCTCGACCGGTCCGTCATCGGGGATGACCCATAGTAGCCCTGCATTGCGTACCAAGAGGTCCTTCATACTGTCAAACTTTGCAGCATCGACGTCTTTCATCAAACTGTGCCTCGGCGAATCAAGTACAATGTACAACGGATCCTCCGTTGGGTCGATGTCGGCGAAGGCTCTCATCGTGGTATGACAGCCGAACCGTTCAGTAACAGCATCGGCGACAGTCTGTGCGAAACCGACTTCTTCCTTGTCCATAAACGGGCCACACACCGTCACGGTCTGGTTTGCCTCCATCTTGCCAACCCTGGTGGCACACATGATACCCATAACCTGCTCTTGGCCACCCAGTTGGTCTTTAACGTTGATGTCCACTCCCGAGAAACCGGTGTCTTTGAGTAGACGGTCCCAAACAGGGACGGGCATCATCGGACCTTCTTCACGGTCACGATACTGATCCTCGGCGTACCACCAACCCGGGAGCAGGAAAAAGGGCAAGAGAGTCGGTGGATGTGCGCTTGCCTCCAGCAATAAGAGCTTGCCCCTGGGCTTCAGCAGCTTTCGTACATTCGCCATGGTGATTCGCATATCTGGTGTGGCGTGTAAAACGTTGGCAGCGATGACGACGTCGAAATCCTCAAGTTCAAAGCCTTGCTCCGCGGGGTCTTGGGTGATGTCCAGCTTCTGGAATGTGATGTGTTGGGACCACTGGGCCAGCTTTTCGCGTGCGTTCTCAAAGAACCCTGTCGAGATGTCGGTGAAGGTGTAGTTCACATAGACAGCACCTTCTTCTTTCCGATTGCGCGTAAGGGCCTGGAGCACAGGCAATGTGGTCCCACCCGTGCCCGCGCCGACCTCAAGTACTCGCACGTTGTGAACAAGGTCGGATAGGTGAGACACCAGTTTGCCCATGGTCTTGCTGAAGTGGGCGTTCATCGCATCAGCCTCGTAGTGGCGCGTGAGCAGGCCGTCGCTGAGCATAATCTCGAGCGGTTCGACCTCTTGGCGCAGAATGGGCACGATCTGCTCGCCCAGGACGCAGAGCATCTCACCTTGGGCGTCTCGACTGCGGACCATGTTGCGCAGTTCCGTAGCCGCAGCGTCTGAGGCCAGAGTTACTTTGCTCGCGGCATCGTGCCGAATACCCCACTTGACGAACTGGGCTAGGTGGTAGGGCAATTTCGAGCGGTCATCTCGAGCTGTCTCCACCAGTCCTTTGTTGATATAGTACCATGCTATTCGCTTTAGGTCTTCAGCGCGCGTTTCTTCAGCTTGGTCGTCGGCATGTTCCGGGAGGACCTTCTCGATCTGGTCATCGGAGAGATACTCGAGACTGGGCAACAGTTCCCACCCCCAATTGTCCGGGAGGCTCGCGGCTGGGTCAATGTTCTCTTCAGCAGACCCAACGGTGCGAAACGCAACCGACTCCCACTCAGCTATGGGTATCAACGCGTTGTCGGGGCTCCGTGAGAATGCAGCCACACCAATCTGCATGCGGCCTCCCTTGAAGTCGTAATGTAACAATCTAGTGACAATGTCGAATCGTTGTCCAGGTGTTGAGGGTATAGTGTTAGAGACGCGGAAACGACTGATATAATTTGGCATCTGGGCCGGTAGTCTTCCGTCTTCGGTAATCTGGAGAGGAGCGCCTCCTTGAAGAAATCCATCCAGTGTTGGAGGGTCGACCGTGACGGGAGAGTTGACAGAGTTTGGGCTACCTGGGCCCTCTGCTGAGGCGATGCCAAGATCACGCAGTTTGTGTTCGAGTACCGTGTATCCTTTCCCCGAGAAGAACCTGACTGAGTTCTGGAAAGTGGGTCCGAAACGAGTCGCTCTCACGCTGGCTTCTTTGTAGTAGTTGGTGAGGTCGTGTTCGATAAGCTTCCCTGTCGTATTGACCAGGGAAAGAGAGGTCTCCAATCCTACAGTATCCGCCGTCATGCTTTTGGCCTCGGGCTGGACAGAGCCATGAGAATGTATTGTCCACCCAGTAGCATTGTCCCAGGTTGATATTTCAAAGTCCCAGGCCGTCTGAGAAAAGCTCGATGCGCCTGTGGCGGCCGGTTTCAGTTTGGTGACCATGTCGATAGCCTGTTCTTCTTGAATTTCCATGCGCTCCTTGATGTAAAAATCACGGACGACAAAAGCGGCCGCAGGCACAGAAGATGTCTTCCGCGCAGCCTCAATGGCACACGCGATATACCCAGTCATGGGGAAGACAACAGCGCCAGCCACGGCATGGTCGCGGATCCAGGGCATCTCGTCGAGCGTAAAGACCTGTCGATATGCACGCTCCTTGCCGCCATTGGAGGACAACGGTCTACCGATCAGAGAGTTATAAGGCTCGCCGGGAAACAGCTTTTCGTGATTGGATCTTGACTCAATCTTGTAGCTCGTCGATCTGTCCCATGCATAAGCCGGAATATCATCAAGCACGTTGGCAGTGTTCACGGTAGTCCCATTGACCTCCCCGAAATTGATATGAGAGCCCAAAGTGAAAAGGGAACTGGCCAGGTCGAGAAGTGCCTCATCCCCGTCTGTGTCGCGTATCAAGGAGGGAAGATATGTTATTGGGATAGTTTGCTGGCTTCCGGCATTTTGAGATCGAGTGAGCTCAATCGTCTGCTTGATTGGATTTTTCAACGCGGAATGAGGCCCAATCTCGATGACGAGGTTGGCAACTGTGCCTTTGCTGCTGATCATGTCTTTACCATTCGGCATGACGACTTGTTGGATGGCATCACAGAATCTCACTGGGCGAACCAGGTTCTGCACCCAATATTTGGCATCATCCACGGCTTCGTCTTCAACTCGTCCAGTTACGGACGACACGAAAGTCGGAAACGGAGTCTCCCTTGCTGGTTGGTCGGCGAGATCCCCATCACAGAAAGGCTTGATGGTTTCGAGGTACCAATCGGCCACTGACTCCATATGGCGCGAATGATAAGCAATGTCAACTTTCAGTCGTCGAGAAAACAAGCCTTTCTCGCCAGCAGCTTGCTGGATGCTCTGGATGGCTGGAAGATCTCCCGAGATAGTGACGCTCCGCGGGCTATTGATGGCGGCAATGGTCGAGTAAGCACCTCCCGAATGCTCGTTGATGAGATCAGTTGCCTCTTCAAGATCGATCCCTAAAGCAAGCATGGCACCTTTCCCGGCATATCTGCTGGATAACCGGGCAGCTGCCTGGCCTCGGAAGTATGCGATAGCACAAGCCGTCTTGAAAGACAAAAGACCCGCGGTGAAGGCGGCTGCTATCTCGCCACTGGAATGTCCGGTAACAACGGCTGGCTCCACGCCCCAGCTCCTCAGAATTATTACGAGGGCGAGCTGAACCGCGGTACATGCAGGTTGACTGATCTCGGCATTGTTGATACATGAAGTAGCATCCGACTTTTCGAGTTCTTCTGTTAGACTCCAGGCGGCGCCAAATTCTCGAAAGTGTGCCTCTGCTACAGCCATTTCCCTGGTGAAAACCCTGTAGTGTTGTAATTTGGCAGCCATCTGAGGATACCTGTTTTATAACGATATGTTAGTTGGCGTTATTGTGAGTGACACAAAGGGTAAATACGGATCATGCACTTACTGGGCACCTTGTCCAGTGAAAGCAAAGGCCACGACCCTCTCCTTGGCTCTTGCTGGCTTGGCAGTAGACAGCCTCTCTAATAGAATTGGGATGGAATTCGCGACAACGGAGACACGGTGAGGAAAGTGGGTGCGTCGCTCTCCCAGCGTATAGCTCAGATTCGTCATGAAACCAACAGTCCTGGGTGCTCCGCTGAGATACTCCTCGAATGACGCCAAATATTCAATCAGGCTCCGTTCTGACTTGGCTGAAAATACAAATGCCCGCTTGACTTCTGTGTTGTGGCCATTTTGGTGAAGCTCGTTGCCATTGACGCCATTCTTCTGGAATTTGCCGTTTGTTGAGTATCCGTTTGTCTCGATGGAATTCTTGGGTGGTGGTTCCTCAATGATCACAGCAGCATTGCTGCCACCAAATCCTGCATTTACGTAGTTAGCATAGTGCTCAAGACGATATGCGTTCTGTAGGTAGGCCAGTTCTTACCGAAGTTAGTGACTAGAATCCTCCTAACCTCCCCCCGAGGCCATTGAATTTGGGTCTTGGGCACAACAATTTTCTCCTTGTCTTGAATCTTGGGGTTGATGGACTCAAACCCGGCCGTAGGCAATACGACTCCGTGTTTGACCTGGAGAATGGCCTTCACCATTCCGATCATACCACTTGCACCCTCCAAGTGACTAGGAATACCGTGTTAGCTAGAAATGACAAACAACAAAGATGTATTCAAATACTGACCCCATGTTAGACTTTATCGAACCAATGTAGATCGGATTGGAGGCCGTGCGATGTTTTGCGAGAACTGACGTGAAGGCGCCAGCCTCAATAGGATCACTATGGGCGTTTCTTCATTAGTCAACAGTCCTCATCTTGGTTTTTCTTTGTGATACTCACCCAACAGCTGTTCCGGTTCCATGGCCCTATTCGAATTAATTGATGTCAGTGAATGTCTGCTGTCGTTGTTGCTGATAGGAAAGACGGGTCATTTGCTGGAAGGGTGCCGAACGAAGGGGTCCCACTATTTCCCCGAGCTAAACTGCAATTCAGGGGGGTACATGAGACAAGTACCAATTCAGGGGTAAGAACATCACATGGAAGGCAACAACCCATGATCAACCATGTTGCATACTGAAAGACCAAAACATCACCTCCACGCATCTCAGAGACTTACCTCAACAACAGCTGTGTCGGATGGATCCAAGCCTGCCATCTCATGAACCCGCCGAAGCAATTCCCGATGAGCTATGCCGTTCGGCATAGTAATACCGTCGGATCGGCCGCCGTGGTTGCAAGCAGAGCTTCGTATAATGGCCTGGATAGGGTCTCCATCTCTGATGGCCTCGTCCATGGCTTTTAGCAGCAGGCAAGCGCCGCCCTCGCCACGGCCAAAGCCCGAAGCTTTCGAGTCATACGAGTAACTCCTGCCATCGTCTGAAAGCGCCCTGTCCAATTCTGGATTCAGTACGAAAGTAATACGATATGCAAAATGGGTATAATGGAGAGCTGCATTGCTTACCCTGTCTTCTCCAGTGCTAGAAAGCCGCCAGGGCCGATATTCAAGGAAGCCGCTGCTGCGAATGCGGCTTTGCAGTCTCCGTTGCGAATTGCCAAGATTCCCTGGTGCACAGCATACGCGCTCGAAGCGCACGCCGAGTCAAGAACCGTGCTGGGGCCGTCTATGTCGAAGAAGTATGAAAGCCGGTTCGCGAGCATGCACGGCGCGATGCCTGTAGCGGTGAACGTCTTGACACCGAAGTGATCGTCGGTCAGACATCCCGAGTACTCGTGTTGCCCGCTGCCGATGAAAACGCCAATCTTCTGGCCTGCGAGGCTGTTCAGGCTGTGGCCTGCCATCTCGGCGGCCTCTAGGGCAATTTCGAGCAGCATGCGCTGCTGTGGATCGGCGTTTTTTGCCTCCTCCGCTCTCATGTTGAAGAAAGCGGCATCGAAGGCATAGATGTCCCCGGGGACAAAGTGGCCGCCCTGAACCCGGAATACGCCCGACTTCTCGGGACCTGGCCTGCAGTACGCATCTTGGTCAAAGCGATCCGGGGGGACTTTGGACCAGGCCGATCTTGCTTGTGCCAAGTAGTCCCATAGGCCTTTTCCGCCAACACCTGGAGCGCGGTAGGCAAAGCCTACAACCGCAATGGGGGCGTCTTGAGGCATTTTTACTCAAAATCAATGTAAGATATTTCTCAATAAGAATCAAAGGATTCTTCGGCCAGTAAAAACAGTTGTGGGCCTATGTTCCTTAACACCAGGTAATTGCAATCCACCGGCCTTCTCTAGATGAAAATAGAGGTAGCGGGTTGATAGATACGAATAAGTTGCTGTATCGCCAGACATCAGTTTCTGATTAACGTCACCAGTCAATATGGTAACAATATCAGGAAACACAAGCTTACCCAGCGGACCAAACCACTATCGGTAGAACGAGCGGGGCCCTGATGGTTGCGTCTCCCAATTCAGTTTGATATCAAAGTCAATTCCCTGGGAAGGAACAAACCTCGCGACTGCGTGTTTTTGTTTCATGCGCACGCCAATGCGAGGCATCAAGGAGCGGGCCTCGAGCCTGAGCCAGAGCCAGAGCCAGAGCATGCGCCCTGGCAATACCACTTCACTCTGAACTTGCCGACTGCCCAAATCTTTTGTCTTGAACCAACAATTCAGTTTGATGCAGTAGCGTTCTGGAAGTTGTCGCTATCAACCTAGATACAGCAATCTTACCGAACTTTGCAACGAGTCGCGCCCGGTGTCCAAGCATGTGCTCTCTTATCTGCAACAAGTTGTAAGTTTTTCATCTCGAATCATATCACGTAAGCTTCAGCTCCCTGCATCACAACTTGTCAACTACAGATAAACATGGGCACATAGGGAGTCAGATTTGCCAGATGGCGGGGATTGAATTCTTCTAGTGATATGTGCATATCGTGCAACGATATGGGTGTTTAGCCTATCCATCTGAGCTCTTATCTGAGCGACAACGAAGTTTTTTCCCACCAAACAGCTACTTTGGTAACATACTCGTGAAATTTCCGACATGTGACTAGGGCTCAGTCTCGGCTGAACTAACCAATCACTTTATCGTCTGCGTCTTGGTCATGCGACTATGGAGAGCATGTTGAACTACCGAGTCTGGGCTTGAGGGGTAGGTTAAGTGTTACATGCATGAAGCAGAAACTTTGTTTTTGCTCGGGCAGGAGTGGCAGAAGTTCGGAAGAAGCCCCCTATTCCGTGAACGCCTTGCCCCGCATCTGATCCAATGGTAGCGTTGGACGCTCGGCCTCCCGGATAGCGCTGACTCTATTTCGACTGCAGGCCACGGCAGGCCGGGATGACGTCCAAGAAGTGGCGGTGACGTCGACGAGAACCTCAGTCACATCGCTACCGGCCATGGGAGTCCTAGCGAAACATATGAAGAAGATGGCAACGGGATACGTAGTCTGAAGCAGAGAGGTTTTGAAAGGCGTGCCCCGAGGAAAACGATTCAATCACTGCAGATGCAGAAACGTGGAGAATATCACTCCTCATGGGAAAGGTTCAACAGTATTGTATCGGCGATGGATAACCAATGTAGATCAAGACACTGATAGACAAAAACAAAAAAAAAACTGACAACGAACATAATGGGACTCTTAGCAAGCAAAACGACCATCCATCTGCCGGTGCGGAGCGCTCTTGACAGCTCCCCCGAAAAAGTCATCCTGGGCCCAATTACCGACTTGGCAGTTCGGCAGCCTCTCGGGGTCTACCCAGTAAAGGTTCGAGACATAGCTGCTGGGCCAGGCCATCTCGCCGTACTTGAGATGAATTACCCAGCTCCTCCACAACGTACGGTCGCACCCTGCCTCCTCGACCGATGGACATTTCGGATCCACCGCACCTGGCGGTAGTTTGTCGGTCACCGTCACGGAGATCGGGTGACTGAGTCCCGTCTCGGATATGGGCACAAGGTACTCTTGGTTCCAGTCCTTTTTGAACTGGCCCTGGTGTTTCGGCTTGTCGCCCCCGTCGTAAAAGCTGTACTCCACGAGGATAGGTTTGTGATCAGGGTCCTCGACATACTCGTCAAGATGCAGGTTGCATGTCTTCGGGGTCGACGGTGGCGGCGGCGGCTCGGTAGGGGCCGTCGTGGAGGCAGTGGTGGGACTTGCAGTGCCAGTGGGCGCTGATGTAGCTGGCAGACTCGCGCTGGTAGAGTCCCCAATGCCAGGATCGGCCCCCTTCATGGGACAGTTTTGTTCATCCCGCTTTAGGTGTTGATGTTCTGCCGGAACCCACTCGGCATGTCGATCTCCGATGTCTGCGTGATGAGAAGCGTTAGATTCTTTTGTCGGGCTATTTCATAGAAACCAGACTGGAGCCTCTTCAGCTTACCTTTTCCTTCGACCCATATACGCCACATGGCTTTGGGCTGGTCCGCCTCGACCATGTCTGTGTTGCGTTCACATTTCTTTGGGGCTGGTTGATACTGAACAAGCAGCTTTCCCCTGTGGAAGTTGAACAGACTATCGCCTCTATCCGGTATCCAATCTGGCTGTCCGTTAGCATCCCCCACATCCACCCACTCCCATTTCTGTTGGATTGAGTACTGGATAGTCGAGAGAGTTAATTCGTTATTGCGGGGGAAAATAGTCCTCAGTTCCGCAAGTATGCGGTTGACGTAACCGTTGTGTCTGAACTCGCTTCCGCCGGCCGTTTCCGAGTTGCTGGGTTTTCCCTTCGGCGTATCTACTTTCTTGCGTGGGGCCATGACGAAGACACGAGGCTGATTGGCATCGTCAAACATGTGTCCCTGGGGGTTGTTATCGTTGTTCCGTAGCTCGTCAAGCCCGAACTCATTCATATACTGTACTCCTACCCCCGTATGCAAGTGACGGATGACGTCGAATTCGAATTGCTCGTCGCCATGTGTGAATGATGGCCATTCCCAAAAGTGGCTAGCCCAAGCACCTTTTGTAGAAACGACCACGACTGACGTACAGCCATACAACCCCGAGACAGCCAGATTGTTAACCTGGTTGCCAAACTCGATCCAGTTTGACGTGGGTAATTCTTGGTTCTTATGAAATCCATGCTCGACGTGGTTAGCCTCCTGGGCGTGGGCCAGTGCAACCTCTATCTAACAGTCAGAATAAAATTATGATGAACAGGGTACCTTGGGGAGTAACTTACCGCCTCGCATGAACTTCCTTCGATCCCCATTATAGTTTATCGGGTCAGACCATTTGTTCGCTTCCGGCTGACTGTCTCGGGCTGGAGCAGTACGTTTCTTAAGCTGCTGCAAGGAACTCTCCCCCCGCACGCAGCTCGAAACACCGCAATTGTTGGGGCTGCACAGCGTCTCCTCCGGTAAACCCGATGTAGTGGTCGATGCTAAAAGTGTGTTACAGGCTGTTCCAGTGCTATATGCAAGCGTTGAGCAGCCGGTGGATTGTTGATTCCTTCTAATCTCTTCGTTTTTCCCTGGCCCTGCAGTCGCCGTAATGGAGCAGAAGACGCTTGCGTAAGTCGCTGACACTGTCGTAGTGCATGAAGAACTACTGTGCACTGTACTGGAAGGTTTGGGGTCGTTGTCGGTCTTGGTTGGTTCCCCTTGTTTCCCAGGATCCTTGTTCTCTCCAGGATCCTTTCCCTTTCCTGGGTCTTCTTTCTCTCCTGGGTCCTTCCCATCTCCTGTATTCTTTCTCTCTCCTGGATCCTTGTCTTCTCCTGGAGGGAGGATTGTCTTTGTAGAGGAAGTTGACGTCAGCTCAATCGGAGTATGCGAATTAGGGATATTGGCAGCAGTTGTAGTCTGGGTAGCAGGAGGCATATCAGTGCCAAGCTGTGAGACGGCAATAAACAGGCTAGAAGACACCTTGCCTGCATCTTCTCGAATGCCTTGAACGATAGAACTTAGATCATTGAGATTTTCTGTTTGCTGACCGGTTTCAAGTCCTCCGAGGATTCTAAGTATTCCGCAGTACACATCGTGCATCAGTTGCAGAATTGTTGTGGCTGTATCCGGTATTCCTCTGGATGAGCTGCCGGTACCAGCACAATCAAGAATGGTTCTGCCATTGGGAAGGTCGTTCGAAAGCCCAACAACCTCCGGGATAATATTCTCAATAGCCACAATCGCGGTGGTAGCCCTGGCTGGATCAGGAGCTGAAGCCCAGGAATTTGCGAGCGGAAGCACATTGCTCGCCAAACGGGAGGACATGGACGAAACACTGGTTTTCATAGGGCTTCCAGCAGGGTCGAGTGATGTAGGCTGGGGACCAGACGAAAGGGTGATAAGGGAGGTTATGGGACCCCCCTCGATGACAGCAATGATTGTAGGCTTTCCATCTTGGTCGGTAGTCTGAGTGGTTTTGATCGTTGGTGCCGCTGGCGGTTGCCCATTGCCTGATGCGAAAGTGTTTTGGGCCGTACTACTACTTGTAGTTGGGACAATCTCTGTCCCCAGCGGAGAAGGACAGGGCTTCCCAGCAATGCAGCAACCTCCGCCATGATATTGGACAAGATTGATGCATGTAGGCCACACTTGTCCTGTAGATGCAGGTGGTTGAGAGCGATGAGGATTGGCTTTTGTGTATGTTTCGGCCTCTGCTCCCATTGGAGAAGGACAAGGCTTTCCGGCAATGCAACAACGTCCGGCATGATACTGGACAAGGTTGATGCAGGCAGGCCATTCTTGTTTAATGAACCCAGGTGGTTGGGAGCGAGGAGAGATAGCATGGGCATAGGCGCTGGCCTGACTGCATGCTAAACCAGCAGCGACGGCGAGTGCCCTTGTGAGTATCATTGTCCGATAGAAGGGTCCAATATGAAGTTTTTTTCAGCTGGTCTTTTTGACTGGAATTTGGCTTGGGTGTTTTTGCAGGATCTCCTGTCCGGTTTATATGTGCTGTTCTAAGCCTCACATCTCGTGTTGCCTCTTTCTTGTATTAGGCGCGTTGAATCACTCTACTACCGCAAGCCACCCGTACAACACTACACCAAAATATAACATGTTGGTAGACTCGTGCTTATCCTTGATAGACCCCTTTCCCAGTTCGCGATGTGTATTGGAGAATCTAAAATTAGCTGATAACACCAAGATCCAACGACCACTTCTCTGACTAACAGGGAGACTGCGCCGCCTCTCAGCCCTTGTAACTGCGAAGGTTGCCTTGCTGCCGCCAGCCGGTTGGCGATTCTGTCATAATGAGAGCAAGGACTTCTGGTGGTAGAAACTCCGCCTGACTCTTAATCAGACCCCGACAGGGGTTGTTATACGGATGCCCAGGTAGCCGTTCCGAGTGAGAGCTCCCGGGCCGCGTTGTTCAACCAACAACCAACAACCAACAGCAAAGGCCCTCGCAGGTCTCAGCCCCGCACTTGAACATATCATTTCCAACAACACCCATCTTCCATCAGCTATCAGCGTCGCGACCCTGGGACCAATTCTATCTCAATGAAGCCCTGTGCAAGGAAGCGCACAAGGGAGGAAGAGGATGACATCGGAGTCAAAGCCCCCGTCGCAAAAGAACCAAAGAGGGGGAGCCCCATGGAGGACAAGCAGACTCGCATGGAGGACGAGGAGAAACGCAGAGTCGAAGCCCTATATGACGATCTGCCCCCACTGCCTCCGAAAGTGCCACCTCCAGACTATTTGATCCAAGACCAGCCGGAATACAGTCGGGACAAGACTTCACTAGCCTTTTACTCGGCATGTGCAGCAGGGTATTTGCCTGAGGTCCGCCGCTACTGCGAGAACGCCCGAACGTCTCATGCCGACCGTCAGTACGGCTTAGAGAAAGCGGCACACGCTTTCCAAATCGAAACTGTGCGGTACCTGATGCAGGAACAGAGCACCAAGGTTCACACCCGAGCTTTTCGAATATATAAGGACACCGGCCCTGCAGTACAGAACCTGTATTACAGCAACAGCTCCATTATCAATGGGTACCTCTGGGCAGAAAATCGACCCCCGCTGAAAGGCAACGCCAGGCTCGTGACAGCAAACATATTTGCGAGCGGCTGCTCAATGCTCGAGATGACCCGTTATCTCAGGTGTATTTTTCAAGCAGACCCCAATAAGACGGATATATTCGCAAGCGAAAATCCCGATCTTTTTTCCCTCCTGCAAGCTTTTCTTGACAACGGGTGGCATCCCAACCAGATCCTGGGGCCACCTCAGGAGGTCGCGCTTCACCATGTGCAATGCGTACAGGATACAAAGATATTGAAGCTCCTCCTAGAGCATGGCGCAGATCCAACCATTGCTCGCAAGGGGTACGCTTCCCTGATCTTTCATCGGCACCCTTCCAAAGCGCCCGTTCAGCGCAAGTTCGGAGACGTTGTCGACATGGCTGCCAAGGTCGGGTCTACCGAGGCTATCGATCTTTTGCTATCCCACGGTGCGAAACTCGAGTATGGACGAGCACTGCACTGCCTCATCGAGTTCAACCCTCGAACAGTCGTCGCGATTGATTCTACACGTTTTGAGATCGCGGAGCACCTGGTCAGGAACGGAGAGGATATCGATGGGAACAGGGCAGTCGCAGACGCCATCCGACCTCACAGCTCCATGCATATTGGAATTAGTTTCACAGCAACTCCACTATCCCATGCTATTGGCTGTCAGGACTGGGGTTTCGTTGAATGGCTGCTAGAAAAGGGCGCCAATCCGCAAGCCTGTAATGGTCGGGCATTCGACGGACGCGACAAGGAGCATTATGGGCTGACTTATCGACAGGCGTTCGACAAGAACCAGGCACGTCTTTCTGATCTAGTTCAGAAGGTCAAGGACAGGAAGCAGAGGAATAATGAACAGAATGTAGAAGCCTGAAGTGGACACGTTTGATAGCTTCTATATAACTTGTATTTTCTTTCAAATCGTACTTGCCATATCATACATTGTACATTGATGCCATTGCCAATTGCCAGTTGCATTTAGATGAGAATTTCCTTCCGTCCGATCTACTGCAAGCATTTGTATTATCCTTTCGATTTCTAGTATACAGCCCTCTGAATCTTCATCAAGAGCACCGGGCCTGGCAACCAACAGGCGCCGCTCTATTATTGGACAAGGCCAATGTTAGACAAACCAGAACAGTACGGCATATTGTATTCATAACGAGTGTCTTCGGGGGCTTCGTGTGGCTTCAGTGTTGCTCGTATTTCAAGTCCCAGCTATGTAGATATACTTCAAGCGAATTAAGCAGTATCCAGAGATCTTGCAGCTGAATGGATATTAAGTCCAAGCAAAAATATTCAACGTAAATTTTCCGCCTTGTATGGGACGCCATTTCGTAGGCCACGTGCAGATGCAATCTCTTGCAGGCCTTTTTTTCGGCCGGAAACCTCGGCACCCAAATAGCATTACGCAGGACCTGAATATTGATGCTTGAGAAAATTAGCCTTTTTGATCCTGTATGGCAACTCCAGGTCGTAACAACTGGTCACAATGCCGCAACTTCGCGTCGGCTGACTCATGGAGGGGTTTACCCCTTTTCAGCCTTGCCCACAACATCACCAGGTCAAAAAATTCGACAGATTCGAACTTATGGTACACCCATATCTCAGTACAACGGTACAGCTACTGACTACTTGGATTCTGTAAGTAACTACGCTCTTGCCAAACCGACAGCGCCAGGCAACCCCGCCATTTGTGTAGAACTGCTGCACCTGGCACCGAAAATACCACAATTACGCGCGATCGACCTGCTTCGTATTATTGATTGTATCCCCGGAATTTGATCGCTGCATGCGGCTCACTTTCCGGATTGAATGCAACGTATCTATGTGGCAGGGCAATATTACTGAACACGCACACGATGTCACTTGCTCGCCCCCCTTGGAGTGTTCTGGGTACCTTGAATCCATCATGTTGAGTTGTACCGCGTACTGTTGAATAACCGCTCAGGGTGACTCAGTAAACCGACTGCATATACATCAGACGGTTCCAGCACTAGCCTTGAAGGATACTAGCTATGGTGGGCACTTCTTGTATTCATCGACGCCATCCCATCTTTGCAGCTCGATATGGAGTGGCCTCATGTCATACAGAGGGGCCAAACAGCATTGAATGGCTTCAAGTTGAGGAGGAACATCGAATGTTTTCAAGAACCCAAGTTGCCTTGCGACGGCGATTGAATATTCGCTGCAACTTGGATGCAATTTCTTCCCTATATAAACTCCCATCAGCCATCACTTGTGAACGTATTTTCTCCATTACTACACACATCTGCTCACAGCGGCCACGGGTACGAAACTGTCATAACAGTCTTTGCAGCAACCACAATTACGCCACTGTCATAACAGTCTTGACAGCAGCCACGATTGCGACACTGTCATAACAGTCGTTGATATCGAACCTCGAGTCACCGCCCCTATTCGTGTCACGGGACAACACCAACCAACGTATGTCTGATATAATATTCTCTTCGCACCGACTAAACTCAACACCACAAAACGTATACAGTATTCTGACTCAATGGATATAGATCAGGGTCAACGAATTTCGATTTCTCGCCTACCTAGCAATATGTCCGACAACGGGTGGATGGGCTACATCCAAACTGGGACCCCTGAGTCCAGCGGCACCGACCAAACGGCCCAAAATAACTTCATGTATGGTTGCAAATATTCCTTGACTGCCCTCCCCGCACCATGTCATTTATCGTACCCCGCCACTAATCAATCGGTTGCTACAGGCCCGTGAACAACCTCCCCCAGCAGCAGGCTGCAGCGAAGCCGCAACCTCAAGCCACCCCTAGCCGTCGCCGTGGCCCTGGCATCATCGGCCGCGGCCTGTTGCCCCTGAGCGACGGCTTGTCGATCCAAGAGTACGAGCGTCGCCGCAAGCACAACAGCGAGAAGGCCGAGGAGAACAAGAAGGTACAGCGCGAGCGCAACAACGAGGCCGCCCGCCGCAGTCGCCAGCGCCGCGCCGACCTCATCAGCACCCAGTCTGGACAGATCCAGCGCCTCTCGCAAGAGGTCGGCGCCCTCACCCGCGAGCGCGACTACTGGAAGGGTGTCGTCGAGCGTATGCAAAGTGGCGGCGGCATGAACGGACGCGGCCAGCAGAACGACCAGCCTCTCCCTCAACAACAACAACAACAGCAGCAGCAGCAGGCGCTGCCATCGCAGTACCTTGCCTACCCGTCCGCCATGACCCCCTCTGTCTCCCTCAACTCTACGCCTCTCAGCCACATCGCCGTCACTCCGTCTGCTCAGGTCCCTGCTCAGCAGCAAATGCAGAACCCTCAGTTCCCCGCCGTTGCGACACCTTCCCATCTGTCGACCAGCATCGCTTCGTCTCAGCTCATGCACCCGTTCCCGGATATCGCTGCTGCGTCGGCTCAGGCCCAGGCCCAGGGCGTTGCTATGACCGCTGTCCCAGTCAAGAGTAACCTGAACTCGCCCCCTGTTACCCAGACACTTGCTCCAGGTGCTTTCGATGCTGCTGCTTCGGGCCACGCCGATACCGGCTTTGCTGGCTATCCTTTCTTCCCGTCGGTCGATACCCCCGACAACACTTCGGCCTCGGATGCGGTTGACGGTCTTGACGATAGCGAGTTCTTCCAGCAGATGGACGAGTACAACACACATGTGAAGAGCGGAGACTCGGTGGGTGCCATGGAGGACTTCGACTTCTCAATCTCCGGTAACTAGCTCCTAGAGCACATGAGAGCAGATGAAGGAGTCGTTTAGAGTCGTTGTAGGGTTTGCAGGCCAGTCGTACCAACATATATGGCTGGTCATTCGGGTAGTCGTACCAAGATATATGACTGGTTATTCGGGTAATTCTCCCAGTCTAGAGAGATGGAATAACCTGCTGCTCCCGGAGTATGGCTGGTCAGCTAGCGTAATCTTCCTGCGTTTTCCTTTGCCAGATATGGCTATCAATATGGAGTAAATGTCCTTGTAAGCGACTTTCGGTGTTCATTCATTCCTAATCCAGTGCTTATTCCACGTTATCCGAGTGGCCTTTGAGGGAAAGAATGACTGTTTACTCGAGAAACTCCCATTATTCCCTCTTGAGACATCTTGTTCACTCCAGAAAGAGTAAATACTTGTACCAAGAGTCGATAGGTGTTCTTGGGTCAGGTGTTGTGTGTTGCTCGCAATAGGTGTTTCTTGCACTCCTGGGCATTCGTTTTTCTTTCGCCCTTGCAGAAACGAAGCCCAACGAATAGCGAACGCTAAGTGCATTTGGAGCTCAGACGAGCTCGAGGCACAGCTGCATGTATGCATTTAGAAAGTCGGAATCGAGGACGGAACAGTGAGGGAAGGAGGGAAAAGAGAAAGTGTGTGTGTGTAAAGACAAATACTCCTGGCCGGGGAGTTTGGGGAAGCCATCCCAAGCACGTGGCATGGAGGCGCCCGCTGACTCAACGACAGTGATAGTGATTCCTGCGTTTAGATGACCGGCGACGTAACGCTTTACTAAGCGCCGCCGCCAAAGTGCCATCGTGATCACGAGAGCTATTTTGGGATGGCGCAGGGGCCGTCATCGCCCTTATCTGCCCTGCCCTTTTCGTTTTCTCTTGTGCGGCCGACCGCCGAACGGTTGTCAGCGTGCGGCAACCGTTTTCGTTCTCTTATGCGGCCGATCGCCGAACGGTTATCAGCGTTCGGCAGCCCTTTTGGATTCATCCTGTGCGGCCGACCGGCGAACGTTTGTCAGCGTGCGGCAACCGTTTTCGTTTTCTCCTGTGCAGCCGACCGGCGAACGGTTGTCAGCGTTCGGCAGCCCTTTTCGTTTTCTCTCGTGCGGCCGACCCCCAAACGTTTGTCAGCTTTCTGAGTCGTGTGATAGCCAACTTGGTATTAATCAGTGTGAGGCTACCAAGGAAGCGGCGACAGGGTAGGGATGGATATGCTGGCAGATAGGGAGAAGTTGTCAAGTGAGCATGAGGAAATCGCCGAGTGGTGATGTGGTTTAAAGGTTTTACCCATCAATTGAATGGATTGCTGAGCGAAAACTGCATTGAATATAACATTTATAATAGAGGTGGGTGCAGACAATCGTCTGAAATATCTCACCTGATTGGCTCAATAGCATGTATACAAAGTTATCTATAGTATATTACATTCTTGTCTCGACATTGAAGTGTTGCCATTCCGTCCTTGGGGATTGAGCATTCCCCGAAAGGGCATGTGAGGTGACAGAATGGACCGGAGTAGCTGGCCTTGCATGCCAATAGAGAAATCATGAGGTACGTGGAGGCAAGTTTAGGACGGGGACTTGGTTTTATACACTATAATGATTGGACGTGACCTTTTACTTTAGCTGAGGCATGAATGACAGTCCAGGGTGTTAAAGAAGTGCAGTTATTGGCATCAACATTAACTAGAGGTGCCAGTTCACGATCTTCTGCAAAGAGATGGTGGTCGGAGTTTTTTGGCCTTTGTTGTTATATTATAGTTGTAACACACCGATGCCATCGGTGTTGTTTTGGATTGAACGCCACATATTGTTTCAGAAAAGAAAGGAAACGAAAAAGCTCCGGCCGCCCTGCGTCAGGATCCAGCCGTATAACGGCACCCCCGGAATAAGGGCCTTGGGGCGTTTTATCTAACCAACCAACTGAGCCAAGGCACCCAGTTGGTTGGCTGATAGAGCAAAGCTCTATTTAGGCATATGAGCTCCCCCTCATCCTCCTTGAGGCCTAGGAAATGATAGCGAAGTTTCGAACACACGTTGGTCAGAAAGTTCTTTTTGTTACAAAGCTCCTTCCGTCCGCTAGATCCTAGAATAGAATAAGCAAGCAACATACCAGACTACTACCTATACAATACTTTTTCACGAGGAAATTGAGGTATGGAACTGCCGTAATGCCACGGTGGCAAATGCAATTCACTCAAAATCCCGTGGTGTGAAGGAGGCGACGGGGCTCGCTCCACAAACACCACCGCACCAAGCATCATTTCAGAAAGCACAGATGGCCATCATTGATACACATCCATAGTTCTAGGATGCTAGCAAGCACCAGCGAGTAATTGTGAGATAATATCGTCGGCCACCTGGGTTTATTCGTTTCGGCCATTTCTGCCCTCTTCGAGACCAACGACATGAATTTCTAGAGACATTTTTGATCTGGAGTTGCTTGGGCAACAACGACGAAGCCGTAAAAAAAAGGATACACCATAAATCCAAGAGAAAACTGTTGTCGTTAGGTATTGCCATGTAGAAACACCAGCGTTCTTTGGCGGCTGATAAGCATACATGGCTTTGATATCTCCGACCTAAAGAAACATCTACTACCATGGTGGAGATGAGCAGGGCCTTTTGCCAAAAAGGGAAAACGCCGAAGTGTCCCGAAATATCGAACTGAGAACTTCCTAACTGAGGACTGACAAAGGCTAACAAAGAGAAGCAGTGTGGCTAGGGTGGCATGACGCATCGCGACCGGAGCAGGGGCCGTATCGAACCACGATCATATGCACATAATATTGCTACATCCACATATCCTTGCTCGGGCTCCCCCCACGCAGGATCCACGGATCTGGGTTAGCACTTGGAATGGGGCACCCAGATCTCTCGTATCAAGAGGGTCAGGAGAACAAGTACTGATACAACTAAGCAGGGGCTCAATGGCAGCGGCACGAGCCGAGAATCAAGCTTTTCATCGTGCGTCCATTAGCGTCGGGCCTTTGTCAGTTCGGAGATGAACTTTCACGAGATCAGATCAGATGTCGCATTGGCCACTCACTGTCAGGGCCGCTGCCACCTACCGAGAGGTGGATGAGAGCGGACCAATGTCTTTGCACGGGTTTCGAACTCGTGGTGGAACTGGCATAGGAGTGCATATGGCATTTGCACATTAGGCCGAGGGATGAGATAAGTGCGTGCAGGTCAAAATCTTTTATATTTGCTCTCGACAAATAATATGTGTAATAGCCATGAGAGAGCATCAACAACTCTATCTTCCTGTTCCTTCTCCTTCCCTCCCCACTCGATATCGTTGCTCGTCTATCTTTGGTAATGGATGTGAATACACGACACTGAGAAGTAAAATCATGTTCCCAATGGACAAACACCCGCGCCGCCAAGTCTAATATATACATTCATTCACATGAAACATTACACCATGATGCTTAGAAAGAAGCAACCGATACAGCAATGGCTTGCAGGTCCGTGTGGGAGATGGAAACAACCACATCCTTGACGCCGGCCTTGTCAGCGGCAGCCTTGGCATTGCCATGCAGCTGTGAATAATCGGTTAGCATGGCTGGTCAGAATGTGGAGCATCAACGGGTTAACTTACAGTGACAGTCGGGACGCCGTGCTCGTTGGGAAGGACCTCGATATCCTTCAGAGCGGCACCACCACCCATGCTCTGAACACCTAGACTCTTGAACACAGCCTCCTTAGCACTCCAGCGACCGGCAAAGGAGCTTTGCGGGCTGGGTGCTTTGCGGCAGTAGGCAATCTCCTGTTCAGTGAAGTTGCGCTCAACAAAGGTCTCGTTGTCAATGTTGATGGATGCAATATCCTCAACATCAACACCGTGCTTCTGTCCATTGTTCATCGGGAGGGCACGGGCCATGGTCTCAGTAAGAGCCTGAGTGGTGCTCTTCGACACCGAGGTCTGGGCAGCAAGGGCTGCCTTCTTGGCAAAGTCGGTGGCAAAGATCAGACCGGCAGACTTCTTGTCCTCAGAGACGCGTGCCTCGGGGTTGAGCAGCACAGAGCTCAGCTGGTCCTCGGTGTAAGGAGCGTGGGCCTTGGCCTGGAACAATGAGTTGTTGATCATGCCGTTGTGGAAGTGGCGGTAGGTCTTCTTCTGGCGTGCGCCAAGCTTCTGGCAGTAAGCCTCGTACGTGGCTTCGTCAAGAGTGGCATACAGGTAGCGGGGGTGGATTCCGATTGCCTGGGCACCCTTCTGTCCGAAACCGAAGGAAGTGACCGAGAAAGCCTTGACACCATCCGTCTGGATGCTGCGGCTTGGGTATACGATCAAATCAAACTGCTCCATGATGGGATCGACATTGTCGGCATTGCGGTTGCCGGGGACCAACCCAGTGTTCAGGACTTGCAAACAGCCGTTCATCATCCAAGCACCAGCGGCACCCTTGGGATGACCAGTGAGATACTTCTGGAAGATACCTAGAACGGCATTGCCCTTCTTGCGGCCAAGATGACGAAGTTGCTGGCAAATGACAGACGACTCGTTCTTGTCGTTGGCCTTGGTGGAGGTACCGTGGAAAGAAGCAACGTCCAGGTCGTCAATGGTAAGACCCCAGGTAGCCAAGGCTCCACGGAGAGGAGCAATGGTCGTATCTTGTTTCCAGAAGTTGTTGCCGAAGCTTCGGAGTGCCTCCTTCTCTTCACGGAGGGCTTCCTTCTCAATGTGCTGGACGCGGCTCTCCATGTAGTCTTTCTCGTCGAATGGCTCTCCAGCGGACTTCATGGCCTCAACCTCTTGCTGGATGTATTGCATCTCCCACTCCTTTCGGTCTTGGATCTGGTTCTTGCGCTGCTGAATCTGTCTGCGGCGGTACTCAATATCGAGCAGGGGCGAAGGGAATTTACGAGCCGTCTCGCGTGCGGTAGTGAGGACACCCTGGCCAGGAGCAGGAACAGACCGTCCGATCTTGTCGCTGGCAGTGGTTGTGAGAGCCAGGATACCATAGATGGGAACACCCATGTCAAGGGCAAGCTGGGCAGTCATGATGATCTGGACACCAGAGCCTTGGGACTCCATGAAACCGTTACGGGTAGTGGTAGTAGGTCGCGACATCTCTTGGGGTGTACGGCCGTGAGCAAACTCATCGACAGCATTGCTGGTTGCCTTCATGTTGGCGAATTCATAAGATCCTTCCTCACCAAAGTCATCGAAGCCACCCACAAGGCACACGCGTGCCTTGCCCTCCATGATGGTCTCGTAACCAATGTCGACCGACTCTACCGCAGTAGCGCAGGCACCGACAGGGGTCTTGATGGGACCGGAGGATGACAGCAGCAGCATGTTGACCCATGCAGACATGGTGTTGATGAAGGACTCCTGGAGGATATCATTCTGAACAGGCTTGTCCAGGAAGCGGTCACGGTGCATGCCACGCAGAGCGCCAGCACCACCCATACCCGAACCAATGCAGTTACCCACCTCAGAGGTGTGGACGTACTTGTAGAATTCGTACGGGTCGGTGATACCGGAAGAGAGCAGAGCCTCAGCGACCGAAACAAGTACAAAGAGGGTGACGGGATCGACTTGAGAGATAATGTCATCAGGAACACCGTACTTCTTGGCGTCCCAGCCAGTGGGGATCTGACCAGCGACGAGGCGATCGAATCGAAGAGCCTTGGGGATCCAGAGTGTGGCACCCTTGCGCATGCGCACAATGTATTCACCACTATCCGGGATCTCGAAGATTTCGGCCTTGTCACCGTGCTGGCGCTTGAACTCCTCAGCAGTCTCCTTGGAAGACTCGAATGGCTCAAGGTCCTCTTCAATAACAACTTCGTGCAGCAGTTCCTTGTTGTTGGGGTCGTAGCCATCGAAGAGCTCAGGCTCAATGAGACGAATACCAGAATGCTCCAGGATGTGCTTCTCGTACTTCTGCTTGATGTCCTTGTCGTCAACAGGCTCCCCAGACTTGGCATCAACCCAGCCTGAGTATTGCTTGCCCTTGATAGGACCGTTGTGGTTCTTGATGAGACCCATAATCCAAGCCATCTCAACACAACCCTCGAGCGAGAACTCTCCGTACGCCTCCATCTCCCATCTGGTTCGAGAGTTACCCCACGGGCCAACCTCGGCGAAACCGGTGACGACAACGACCTTGTCCAGATCGACCATGCCTTTCAGCTTGTCATGGAGGGGAGCCACATCCTTCTTCCAGTCCGGCAGGTTCGGGAAGTCGAACTTCAGGTTGGCACGCGGCTCGATAACCTTCTTCTTGTAGAGAGCCTCGCTCTCTGCACCATTGACGATCTTGTTCTCAATGGCCGTCTCCTTGGTCACTGCGCGGCGCACTTCACTGGTGTTGGTGATGTTGGCGCGCTCCCGGCCCATAAGCTTGTTGAGCTTCTTGAGGAATTGCAGGCCACCGTTGAGGTCAGCAAAGACAGGCTGGTGCTGGCAAAGATCAACGATCTGGGGAGACATGAGACCGAGCAGGTTGAAAGCCATTTCCTGCTGGGAGAATGTGCGTGCGCCTTCTTGCTCGACACTCTCGGCAACGACGTTGTTGCCAGACATGAGACCCGTGCCTCGAGTCCAGCCGATGACAGCTCCGCAAATGGTGAGGTAGCTGGCCCAATCCTCGGATCGCCATCGGTTGAAGAGGGTTTCCAGGCCAAGCTTGGACTCGGAATAGAGACCATCGCTTCCGAATGTACCATGGTTGGGTGACAGGGGCAAGACAACCTGGGCCGGTCGGGTCTCGAAGCCTCTCTCGATCTTCTGGGCCTTCACGCAGCCAAGCAGGCGCAAGAGGTTGGTCAACATGATACGATGGGCCAATTCAGACTTGGAGTCGATATTGTCGATCTGGCGACCCTGTTCGGAAATGGCGGCGAAGGGCACAATGTAGTCAAGATCCCAACCAAGACCCTTCTTGGTGTCGTAGATGTAGTCTACGAGAGCTTCCACATCCTGCTTGCTACCTTGGTTGAAGGGCACAACAACCAACTGAGAGCCTCGAGCACCGAACTTTGCGTACATGGCCTGGTAATACTCGGTAACTTCGCGCGAGAAGCGACTGGTAGTGACGATGACCTTGGCACCACCGCTGATGAGGCCTTGCAAGACTTCAGCACCAATGGAACCAGCACCGGCACCGGTCATCAGTACGTATTTGCCCTCATAGCTGACACCATCCTTGGCGGCAACTTCCAAGCAGTCCAGGAACACCTTGGTGAGCTTTCTGTCATATTCCCACCCAGTAAGCTCATCAAAGCTCTTGAGGTGCAGGAAAGGAATCGTCTCGGTTTTGCCCTTGTTAGTTGAGGCGGGGGTCGTTGCCTTCA
Source organism: Arthrinium phaeospermum (assembly GCA_006503535.1). Lineage (NCBI taxonomy): Eukaryota > Fungi > Ascomycota > Sordariomycetes > Amphisphaeriales > Apiosporaceae > Arthrinium > Arthrinium phaeospermum. The sequence goes on along the minus strand of QYRS01000002.1, from coordinate 1,707,924 downwards.
ATCCGCTCTTCTTGACGAGACCAGAGGTCTTGCCATTGTCTCTAGGTAAGATCTGGTTCTCGTTCATTGCCAGGGACTGGCGGAGGTTGTTGGTGAGGGACTTGATCTCCGCTTGTGTCGTCTTGGCCATTGTCTGCTGAGCCTTGATCAACTTGACAAGACGGGTGAAGTCATGTTGAACCCGTGTACGGTTGCCGTATTCTGTGAGCTTGCCGCCCTCGGCCATCTGCTTCACATAGTGCTCAAGCTTGCGGCAACTGGGTCTGGCAACTTCCTCATACTTGATGTTGCCTTGGTTGTCAACAGTGGTGTGGGGACCGGTGGGAACAGCAACATCCTTGTAAACGGGAGAGACGTTCAAGACATCTCTGCAGTTCTCGATGAGCTGTTGACCCAGCTCCTTGGCAAGTTTGTATGTTTCTCCCCGCTCAGTAGGGCAGTTGTCAATGTGGTACTGCATGAACTCGAGAAGCAGGGGATTCGACTTGCTCATGATGCGGATGCATTGGCTGACGATCTCGCGGTCGACAACCTGGAGTCTACCGAAGATGATGTCGTAAAACATGTGAAGAGCATCCTGGCGAGCCCAGTTCCATGCCGAATCGTATGTGCGAGCCTTCAGAGGGCTAAAGACAGGCTCAATACCAGCGGCGTAGAAGTCGCCATGCTCAGCCGACCAGAGATCGAGCTGGGCTTGCAATACCTTCGAGGACTCTTGAGTTACTTGTGCGGCCTTTTCGCCAGCACGGAGATCCATTTTCAGGTATCTCGCCAGAAGCTCAAGCTGCTGCTTGAAAAGGGCACGCTGGTCCTTGGTAAGAGCGTCGATGGCTGCAGGATCCATCATCATACCGCCACCGCCTCCAGCAGCTGGGCCAGCCGCTGCGGCAGTAGACAAGCTGACGCCAGCGTTGGTAGCGTACTTCTGGGCAACATCGTCCAAGAATGCCTTGGCATCGTTCTCAGAGCCTAGACGTGCAGCAGGTTCCATAGTGATGGCCAGCAGAAGAGCACCATCCTGTCGTCCGGGACCAAGACCCCATCTCGTCTCGAGGTATTTGCGAGCAGCTGTGATGTTGAACCCTCCAGGCATCTTTGAAGAGACCAGTCGAGCAATGAGAGCTAGCGACTGCTTGCCAAGCTGGCCATTGAATGTCGCCTGCATAACAGCGCCGAGCTCATCCAGGGGCGTATCTTCAGGCTTCTCAGGGGTTGAGCCAAATTCCTTGCCCAGATCACCCAGAATCTCGTTCTGCAGAGTAGACTTGCCTGTTTTTTAGATTGGTTAGCAATGTGGGCGTAAGAGATTATTAGAATACTGCATAAACCACTTACCACTAACAAGATCCTTGATAGCTTTGCTCAAGGGAATCTCGAGGAAGGGCTTCTTGAGCTTCTGAGCTATTAAGGCTCTGACGATTTCAAGAGCTTGAACTGGGGCGTCTGGCACAGAAGCAGCTGGACCCGCGCTCGCCGGAGCTGGGGCAGCCGCTGCCGGTGCGGCAGAGGAAGCGGCGGCCGCTGGGGCAGCTCCTCCGCTGGAACTGGAGCTCTCAGCAGCTGGCTCCGGCTCCTCCTCAATGGGGTCTACATCGTAGTAGATCTCCTTTGCGTCCTTGTTGTAGCAAAGGATTTGTCGTTGGACGGACTTTGCAGCATCAAATGCTTCGTACTTGGAAGCAATGGTTCGCTTTGCCATCACTCCTAATGTATCTGCGGGGCCGACCTCGACGATCCGCTCGGCCGTCTTCTCTGCCAGGAAGACATCTTGTGTTTCAATCCATCTCACTGGCGAGGCGAACTGGTAAGCGAGAAGCTCGACAAGGAGCGTGTGAGCAAGCTCTTGCTCGACTTCGGGACGCATCTTGGGCGGTGTGGCAAGGGTCGGCGGGAGAGAGGGTAGACACCTCTGTGAAAAGGTTCTCTATGTGTCGAGAGACGGGTGCTCTCGTTTGGCGAGACTCCACGGGGTATCTCGTCTACTGGTAGTATGGTGTCTCGTGGCAAATGTCGTGCAAGGCGTGAAGGTATGTAGAAGGGGTTGAGAGTAGATAGGTCGGGAGGTCGACAGTTTTTGGCTGTCCCTGTGGCTAACCTCGACTTGAAACTATTACAATTGAATTAACAAAGAGTCAAGATGGGAAAGCACTGCTGAGCTTGGATGGCAGGCAAGCAACAGAGGGAAATTGGGAAGAATGAGAGGACTCCAGACGAGCTACTGTAGAGAGTGGAAGGGAAGGTGGGTGAATACATGTATGAGCAAGCTCGGGTTTTGCGTACCTCTGTCTGTATCGTGCAATAGAGGCGGTTCCAACGCCCCTGCAAAGAACAAGAAGGCCACTCGAATTGACAAATCCACTCAAGAATTGCGGTCTCAAAAAAAAAAAGTGACTGGAAGGAGCGCACCTCTACGTACCGTACACCATGCTTTTCTACGACAGGCCGTCCAAGACAAAGTGGGATGGATACATGTAGACAGGGGACTGGGGATATGCCGGGATGGGCACCTTCTAGAGGCTGTAGCTTCAAGTTTCGCGTGTTTTCCCAAATGTTGAACACGCAAAAAAATTGGCTGGTCTGGCCGCTAGCCTTGGTACCTCTCTTGGCTGCAAGAGCGCCGCAGGTAAGCAAGTACCCAGCAGGTTCGAGCCGCCAATCCGACAACCAATGCACAAAATATTGTAGGCCCCTCTGCAGCATGCATTACGACCCCTGCCATCGCAGGCTCTCGTTTCTCACCATTACCGCATTCCAGCTCTACATACGGCTATCTTTTCGTGCTCCGGATCGTATGTTGGCTGCTTCCCATGTCCCGGCTCTCGAAGACCCAAATTGCTTGCAAAGAAGGATATAGACGTTGGTAGATTCACGATTCGCAGCCGCCACTTAGTGACCAGCACGAAGAACACCGCACCCTCTGTTTCTAGATTGACTCTCCACTTCTGTGACACCACTTTCCTCTCAACCAACTTGATGTGCCTAAGCCATAATCGGCGTAGTGCGTGCGAATAAGGTCCCCTTCTCCCCCACAGAGTCTCATCCCATCTATTTCAATGGACTTGGCTTCTTGCCTATGTTGGGTTTGGTAACATCATCCTTGGTGCAAGTTGAGGACCCCTTCTGCCCAGAGAGTTTCGGCCGAAGTGTTGACAGACCCAAGTGACAAGTTCCGGCAACTGTAGTAGTAACTGGGAGTGGGAAAGGGTCTTGCAACTTACCACTGGTTGCTCTGCATGCCCTGATTCGCTCAGCATGCAGTCACCCTCGTTAAGCTCGGGTATCGTGGCAATATGGAGCGCCGTTCCTGACAACTCATCTGGACTCAAATTGATGAAGCCGTCACCGTCTCTCCGAGTCCGACCCCTATCGTCGGGTCCACTTCCACACTCAAATGGCCTCGACTTAATGCGGGTCCCATCCGTTCTCCCGGTGGGTGCCAACTGCCAATGGCTTCGTACCAAATACATTCGCATTGCATTCCCGATCATTGGTTGCTGCACCATCAGGCTACTCTACTGTACTTTGGTCACTTGTGTTGTTTGAACTATTGCGGGCTATTGGGAATGGTCGAGTTATACTATATATCGTACTATACAGCCGCGTAGAGTAAAGTGTTCATGGCAAATTGAAACCATGTGTACTTCGTGAGTCTCCAGGGCTGGCTGGCTCAAGGACATGACTGTGTCTTCCTCTCTCAGTACACACTGATGAAGCTAGCTATTTGGCTGCATACGTCTAGCACCGCTTGTGCAGCACTGGATGTTGAAGTCGTCGCTGTCGTTGGCATATAAAGCATGGATGGGTTCCCGAGAGCGATCGGCTGATGCGAGCTACGACATCATTGAGCATTGTCATGCGGGGGATTCTCTATAATAAGTAATCCCATCGAAAGGATACCCCTCCAACGACCCCCATCCGTGCCTCTTGCATGACCACCTGGGTATCCTTTTCCTTGGCTCGCGCTTTGCAGGTTCAATGCATTGACACGCCCGTGATCTTTTGTATCTCAGCCGATCCGACTCCCTTTACAAGGAAGCCGGTATCTTCCAGATTTATGAGCCATGAGACTATTCCAGAATAATGACTGAATGTAGTTGAATGACTGCTTTCTGGAAGATCAATCGCTCTTGTTCTAAAGCCCCATACGGCACTATATGTGAGTTGCCCGGGGCTATTCCCGCGTGTTTTGACTGTGGTTTATTTAACCTTACTTTCGAGCCGCCGTCCGATCCGAGGATGTTGGCTAAGGTTCGCGCATTTTTCATCATGGTAAGTCCGAAAGGTGGTGGGAGTTCACGGAAATTCGTCTTTCGGGACTCGGTTGACAAACACAGGTGTTTCAAGTGTACACCTTCTTCATACAGGTTTTGAATATAGGCAGGCAGGCAGGCAAGCTTATCCACAAACACATCGTTGGAACCCCAAACAATGAGAATGATGGGAGTTGGGATTGGTTATCAACACTTGCGTGGTGCCCCAACGAACGAACATCAATTATGGGTGCAACGCATTTGCAGCTTACAGGGGCGCAACAGAAGACGTACATGGCTGCATCCCAGGAGTTCGAGGCAGAATGTCATGCATGAGGGATGTCCACGCGTTGCCAGCCAGGTACGTGCATCACGAACTCAAGACATACTGTCACTATCGATGATGCCGGTGCGCGGGCGTAATACTCGCCGAAACGCTCGGGTGGTGGTGGTGGTGCATTCAATTGAACAGGTAGGTAGGTATCGTCCGGTCTGGTCTTTTCAAAGTTTCGTTCGCGGGCTGCAGTCAGGGTCTTCGTTCAGGTGGGGTGCCATGCGGGCGGATAAGGGCGCTGGGCGCAGCTACTGGCTGGCGATTGGCATCCATCAATTGGGGGGTAATGGCGCCTTGGGGAGGTACCCGATACTTCAACCCTCCTTGCAACCCTCCTGCTCCAACCTGCCCCTCCCCCTGTCGTGGATCTGGGCTAGAGCTGCACGTAGCTTCCCTGTCCGGTACAAGTCCCCAACAAGAAGTCGAAATTTTTGGCGAGGCAGAATGCTTCCCGCAGCCCCAAGAGCAAAAAAAGTTGATACGTTGAGCAGGGACAGGCAGGCATGGGCTGCATACGCACCACGGCGATTGGGTAATACTCATCGACTAGAGAAGGATGTAGCTAGGCGTAGTAGCCAAGCAAAAGTAGACATTTGCTCCATCAAATGAAATGGTAATGGGGTTTCTGCGCTGCTACTGCTGCTGATGAATGGATCTTTCAATAATCAACTGGCTCAATTGAAGTGTGGATGGGAATGAACGAACCGTCTCTTGTTGCTCCTTCCAGATCATTGACTTTGGGCAAGCTTTGAAACCCGTCCATCACCATCCTTTTGACAGATCCGATCCCATCCTTCACTTCCCTGACTCCAATTCACTTTTCTTTCCCTCCAAGCAAACAACTTGGGAAGACCTCCATTCTTCTTCCCATTCTGGACGCACATTGTCGTCAGAAACCAAATACCCGCCCCTCCTACGCACGCTGCGTAGATTGTCAAGGCCATTCCCGTCGTCAATTGCTGTTCCTTTGGACGCTATTGCTTGTCTATATTGCAAAGCAACTTAATACTGCCCATTGCTGGGAGAAGCTATCTGCCTCCTGCTCTTGGCTGAGTTCACGGAGACATCCACAAGTAAGCCCACCGCAACTTGCTCTGTTCTTGAGCTCCCTCGAACCACGCATTCTAACTTGGCTTTCGAATAGCCCGACTTTTTCCACCCAGAAATCCCGTACAGCCGTCCACCATGTACGGTACCGGAACCGGCCCCCAGACGGGCGTTTCTACTCCTAGATCCAGTTCCAACCTCCGCCCTCTCACACTTACCCACGGATCTCTCGAGACCTCGTTCTTAGTACCAACCGGCATTCACTACTATGCACACCAGCTGAAGGAGCGATTTACCGCTACGTTACCCGCTGCCACAGACGAGCTGGCCCAAGATGACGAGCCCTCCTCAATACCCGAGCTGGTTGCCAGATACATGGGCTTTGTGGCCCATGAAGTAGAAGAGGGTGAAGACGATGGCCAGGGTTCGTACGAGGAGGTGCTCAAGCTCGCACTGAACGAGTTCGAGCGAGTCTTCCTCCGAAGCAATGATGTTCACGCTTTGGCTAGAAGCCTTCCTGGCATCCCAGAGAAGCAAATTGCTGTTGTCCGGTGCTACTTTGCTGCCCGCTCGACAGCGAACAGAGCTATCCGTCCACATGACTCCGCCATCATGAGAGCAGCCGACGAGGAGGATGCCAAGCTGTACAACATCTTCGGCGGCCAGGGCAATATTGTCGAGTACTTCGACGAGCTTCGCGAGGTGTACGAGACGTATCCGTCATTTGTCGGCGACCTCGTCTCCAGGTCAGCAGACCTGTTGCAAACTCTGTCCCGAGACCCTAAGGCCGAAAAGCTGTACGCGAAGGGACTTGATGTTATGACCTGGCTTCATACTCCCGACACGACACCGGACAATGACTACTTGATCTCTGCGCCTGTCAGTCTGCCATTGATTGGTTTGGTCCAGCTGTGTCACTACATGGTCTTGGGAAAGGGTCTTGGTCTCCACCCCGGCATCCTGCGTGATCGCTTCAGCGGAGCCACTGGCCATTCTCAGGGTATCGTTGTGGCTGCTGCCACTGCCGCTGCTAGCGACTGGGACTCCTTCGACAAAGTCGCCAAGGATGCTCTGACGATCCTCTTCTGGATTGGAGCTCGCAGCCAACAGGTCTTCCCCAGAACCTCGCTCACCCCGAAGGTGCTGCAGGACTCGGATGAGAACGGTGAGGGGGAGCCCACACCCATGCTGAGCATCCGTGATCTTCCTCAGAGCGAAGTGCAGAAGCACATTGACGCCACCAACCAGTACCTGCCCGAGGACAGGCACATCTCTATTTCCCTCATCAACAGCCCGCGCAACATGGTGGTAACTGGACCACCAATCTCCCTCTACGGTCTCAACCTGCAACTCCGCAAGGTCAAGGCCCCTACCGGCCTCGACCAGAACAGAATTCCTCACACAGAGCGAAAGATTCGCTTTGTGAACCGCTTCCTTCCCATCACGGCCCCCTTCCACAGCCAGTACCTCGCCAATGCTACCAAACTGATTGACGAGGACCTCAAGAACATTGAGATTGATTCCAAATCGCTCGGCATCCCTGTGTTCAACACATGTACCGGCAAGGATCTGCGAGAGGAGGTACAAGGTGATATTGTCCCTTCCTTGATCCGCATGATTACCCGTGATCCCGTGAACTGGGAGACGGCAACTGTCTTCCCAGGTGCCACCCACATTCTGGACTTCGGTCCTGGAGGCATTTCCGGCCTGGGGATCCTTACCAGCCGTAACAAAGAAGGCACCGGTGTGAGAGTTATCCTCGCGGGTAGCTTGAGCGGGACCATCTCAGAGGTTGGATACAAGCCTGAACTGTTCGACCGCGATGAGGAGAATGCTATTGTGTATGCCGCCGATTGGGTCAAGGAATATGGCCCCAAGCTGATCAAAACCTCTACGGGTCAGACCTTCGTTGACACCAAGATGAGTCGACTCCTCGGTCTTCCTCCCTTGATGGTTTCTGGCATGACACCTACGACTGTCCCTTGGGACTTCGTTGCTGCTACGATGAATGCCGGTTACCAGATTGAGTTGGCTGGCGGTGGTTACTTCCACGCCAAGATGATGACCGATGCCTTTGCTAAGATCGAAAAGGCTATTCCTGCTGGAAGAGGTATCACCGTCAATCTGATTTATGTGAACCCTCGTGCGATGGGTTGGCAGATTCCCCTTATCGGTCGACTCCGAGCCGAGGGTATTCCCATTGAGGGTCTGACGATTGGTGCCGGTGTTCCCTCACTTGACGTTGCTCAAGAATACATTGACACGCTTGGGCTGAAGCACATTGCTTTCAAGCCTGGTTCAATGGAGGCCATTCAAAATGTCATCAACATTGCCAAGGCCAACCCTACTTTCCCTGTTGTATTGCAGTGGACAGGTGGTCGTGGTGGTGGTCACCACTCTTTCGAAGACTTCCACACACCCATTCTTCAGATGTATGGACGTATCCGCCGCTATGACAACATCATTCTCGTCGCCGGTAGTGGCTTTGGTGGTGCCGAGGACACTTACCCTTACATTACTGGACAATGGTCCAAGGCGTACGGTTACCCACCAATGCCATTTGATGGTTGCTTGTTCGGTAGCCGCATGATGGTTGCCAAGGAAGCCCACACCAGCAAGGCCGCCAAGCAGGCTATCATTGATGCCCCGGGTCTTGACGATGATCAGTGGGAGAAGACCTACAAGGGCCCGGCCGGTGGTGTGATCACCGTCCGATCAGAAATGGGTGAGCCCATCCACAAGCTTGCTACCCGCGGTGTCAGATTCTGGGCGGAGATGGACCAGAAGATCTTCAGCCTACCCAAGGAGAAGCGAGTCGCGGAACTTAAGAAGAACCGGGATTATATCATCAAGAGACTCAACGACGATTGCCAGAAGGTCTGGTTTGGCCAGAACTCTGCAGGCCAAACCGTTGACTTGGAAGACATGACGTACGCTGAAGTCGTACGAAGATTGGTGGAGTTGACTTACGTGAAGCACCAGTCTCGCTGGATTGACCCCTCTTACATGAAGTTGGTTGGCGATTTCATCCACAGAGTTGAAGAGCGTTTCACTTCCTCGACTGGACAGATGTCGATGTTGCAGAACTACTCTGATCTCATGCAACCCTTTGAGACTGTTGACAGAATCTTGGGGAGGTACCCGGAGGCCGAAACTCAAATCATCAATGCTCAGGATGTACAGCACTTCCTGATGCTGTGCCAGCGACCAGCCCAGAAGCCTACGACTTTTGTGCCTGCATTGGATGAGAACTTCGAATTCTTCTTCAAGAAGGATTCTTTGTGGCAATCTGAGGATCTTGACGCCGTCATTGGCCAGGATGTCGGCAGAACATGTATCCTTCAGGGACCGACCGCTGCAAGATACTCGACCGTTGTTGATGAACCGATCAAGGATATTCTGGACGGTATCCACAATGCACACATCGCCAGCCTTACCAGGGACCTCTACCAAGGCAAGCCGGAGACCATCCCGACCATCGAATACTTTGGTGGCAAGTTGATCGATGCCGGCGTTCCTCTCGACATTGATGGCTTAACGGTGTCACAAGACGACAACAAGAACACCTACCGCCTGTCCAACTCCCCCAGCGCTGCCCTGCCTTCCGTGGACGCCTGGCTGACTCTTTTGGCCGGTCCGAAACGCTCATGGCGCCATGCCCTCTTCATGTCAGAAGTCTTGGTTCAAGGTCAGAAGTACCAGACCAACCCGATGAGACGCATCTTCGCTCCTGTCCGCGGCCTCTTTGTTGAGATTTCGTACCCCAACAACCCTAGCAAGACTTCAATCGTCGTGAAGGAGCAGCCCCGACACAACCAGTATGTCGATGTCATCGAGGTTAAGTTCGATGGCAAGAACAAGATCGTGGTCAACATGATCAAGGACACCACTGCCCTTGGAAAGCCAGTTGCTCTGCCTCTGCGCTTCACTTACCACCCTGATGCCGGTTACGCTCCTATCCGTGAATACATGGATGACCGCAACGACCGCATCAAGGAGTTTTACTGGCGTGCATGGTTCGGCGATGATAAGCTTGACCTCGATGCTCCGGTCACCGGTAAGTTTGATGGCGGAAGCGCGACTATCACGAGCCAGGACATCAATGACTTTGTTCACGCTGTTGGCAACACGGGCGAGGCTTTCGTTGACCGGCCTGGCAAGGAAGTCTATGCTCCCATGGACTTTGCCATCGTTGTTGGATGGAAGGCGATTACCAAGCCCATTTTCCCTCGCAAGATTGATGGAGATCTCCTCAAACTTGTCCATCTGTCGAACGGTTTCCGTATGATGCCTGGTGCCGAGCCTCTCAAGAAGGGTGATACCGTCAACACAACCGCACAGGTCAACGCCATTGTCAACCAGGAATCTGGCAAGATGGTTGAGGTTTGCGGTACCATCACCCGTGACGGCGAGCCCGTTATGGAAGTGACGTCGCAGTTCCTGTATCGCGGTGCCTACACCGATTACGAGAACACGTTCCAGCGCAAGATTGAGACCCCGATGCAGGTCCACCTTGCCACGGCCAAGGACGTCGCTGTCCTCAAGTCCAAGGAGTGGTTCATCTTTGAAGACAATGAAGACCTTGTTGGCAAGACTCTCGTCTTCCGCCTCCAGAGTCTCATCAAGTTCAAGAACAAGACTGTCTTCAGCAGTGTCGAAACCCGAGGCCAGGTGCTCCTTGAGCGCCCTAGCAAGCAGATCGACCAGGTGGCCAGCGTTGAATACGTGGCAGGCGAGTCGCACGGCAACCCGGTGATTGACTACCTCGAACGACATGGATCGTCAATTGAGCAGCCTGTACACTTCGAGAACCCCATCCCGCTCAGCGGCAAGACGCCTCTGCAACTCAAAGCCCCGGCTTCGAACGAGACCTACGCCAAGGTTTCCGGGGACTACAACCCCATCCACGTGTCCCGCGTCTTCTCCAGCTATGCCAACCTCCCGGGCACCATCACCCACGGAATGTACTCGAGTGCAGCTGTGCGAAGCTTGGTCGAAACCTGGGCTGCTGAGAACAACGTCGGCCGTGTTCGCAGCTTCCAGGCTTCCCTTGTCGGTATGGTGCTTCCCAACGATGATATCGAAGTGAAGTTGCAGCATGTGGCCATGATTGGTGGTCGCAAGATCATCAAGGTAGAGGTCAGCAACAAGGAGACTGAGGAGAAGGTTCTCCTTGGTGAAGCCGAGGTTGAACAGCCCGTGACGGCTTACGTCTTCACTGGCCAGGGTTCTCAGGAACAGGGTATGGGTATGGATTTGTATGACAGCAGTCCCGTTGCCAAGGAGGTATGGGACAGAGCTGACAAGTACCTTTTGGACAACTACGGTAAGTCAAGCTCAACCCCGTCATCTTATGGTCCTCTTCTAACTTTGTTACAGGCTTCTCTATCACCCACATTGTCCGAAACAACCCCAAGGAGTTCACTGTTCATTTCGGTGGGCCCAAGGGCAAGGCCATCCGTCAAAAGTACATGGACATGAAGTTCGAGACGGTGGCCCAAGATGGCAGCACCAAGTCGGAGAAGATCTTCAAGGAGATCTCGGATAAGACTACCTCTTACACGTACCGGTCGCCCCAGGGTCTGCTCTCTGCCACGCAGTTCACACAGCCCGCTCTCACATTGATGGAGAAGGCCAGCTTCGAAGACATGAAGGCCAAGGGTCTTGTTCCCCGCGACAGCACCTTCGCCGGACATTCGCTGGGCGAGTACTCTGCCCTCGCAGCACTTGCCGACGTCATGCCGATTGAGTCTCTGGTGTCGGTCGTATTCTACCGAGGCTTGACCATGCAGGTAGCTGTAGAGCGCGACGCCGACGGACGGTCCAACTACTCTATGTGCGCTGTCAACCCTAGCCGCATCTCCAAGTCGTTTGACGAGGAGGCTCTGCGCTTTGTTGTAGGCAACATCGCTGAGAAGACGGGCTGGCTTCTGGAGATTGTCAACTACAACATTGCCAACATGCAGTACGTTTGCGCTGGTGACCTCCGGGCCCTCGACACGCTTGGCGCCGTGATGAACTACCTCAAGGTGCAGAAGATCGACATTGTCGACCTCAAGAAGAGCCTGAGCCCCGAGGAGGTCAAGCAGCATCTGGTCGAGATCATCGACGGGTGCGCACAGCAGACGGATGCCAAGCCCAAGCCGCTGGAGCTGGAGCGCGGCTTTGCCACTATCCCGCTCCGTGGAATCGACGTGCCCTTCCACTCGACCTTTTTGCGGTCGGGCGTGAAGCCTTTCCGAAGCTTCCTGAACACGCAGATTAAGAAAACTAGTATTGATCCCGCGAAGCTGATTGGCAAGTACATTCCCAACGTGACGGCCCGTCCGTTTGAGCTCACCAAGGAGTACTTCGAGAACGTGTATGCGTTGACGAGCTCCCCCAACATCAAGGCGATCCTGCAGAAGTGGGACTCGTACCAGGATGACAACGCTGTCGGCGGCGTTGATGGCCAAGAGAACGTTGAGGCTGAGGCTTAGACGCCTAGACACTCTTGGTCGACAGTTGTTAGTAGGGACGAATCACGATTGGAATGTCTAGATTAGAGAATAAGGGGAGCCACGGTATTCATTAGATGAAGAAACGGGAGAAATGACGACTGGCCATGTACATGTATAGAAGTTTCGGCGCTTGCCTGGTACCGGCGAGAGCTATTCTTTTGGGACGGGGTGTGAGGGTTGCTATTTGCACAATTGCTTGATTTCAGTGTAGTAGATTACCCAAAGAGGGTGGCGCAATGGCGTCGCCTAATACAACATTGATAGATAACCAATGCATTATCTTTGCTGATATTGTCTTGTCATGTGTGTTACGTACTACTTGGTATGAAGGTGGTTGTAGAAAAGCCCAACAACGGTGGGCGGCAGCGGCCGAAGCCTGAGTACAGTGAGTAGTTGGTAGGTCCTGGAAACGGAACTAGCAGCAGTTACAGTAGGCGAGGTAGCAAACGCGGAGCGTGCCAAGTGCCGATTGCAGCACGGTCGGTGGCCCGTCGGGACTGAGCCAACGCAGGAACCAAGCCAAAACGCCCTGCAAGATAAGACAGCCCCTTACCCCCCTTGCTGATTGGGCCCCGACTTTAAGTACCTACATTAGGTAAACTGCCAACAACCAAACCCACCCGAACAGAACCCCCCGCTTGTATAAAGAAAGGGCACCAACGTTGCCTGCTCCCTTTGATCGTCCTCGTCAACGGAATTGGGTGTGCTTTGGGAGGTCTGGAGATAAACACTGCTGATTCGCATAGATTTGTGTGCATACGCCGGATCTGCCATTGACTGTATCTGGTTGGCTCTCTTGACCACACGGGAACTCTTCGTTGCCCCCTAGCCAAAGTACAACTCCTTTAAACCGGTCCCAGAATAGGGGGACGGGCCTTTGTCCTCAAGAGGGTCGAATGAGAAGAATGGCGCCGCCAGCAATGCAGAAGAACCAACTCTTCGTGGGCACTTTCGTCCACAGTAAATCGCTCAATCAGCTACAGTACTTGCACGATGCGGCCATTGCCGTTGATAAGTCGGGTAAGATTGTGGCCATTGAGCCGCAATGCTACGATCAGAAGCAAGCGGCAGAGATCCTGTACGCGAAACTGGGGTGGGATGATGCCGACGTGCAGGTTCGGGCCTGCGAAGAGGGACAGTTCTATTTCCCCGGCTTCATAGGTATGAGAAACAAACAAGCGATGCCTCGGTCTGTGCTACGAGCTAACACGGGCATCGTCAAGATACACATCCACGCGCCGCAGTACCCCAACGCCGGCATTTTCGGCAGCTCGACCCTGTTGGACTGGCTCAACAAGTACACCTTCCCCATGGAGGCGTCCCTCGCCGCGCTGCCCCGCGCCCGCCGCGTCTACGGCCAGGTCGTCCGCCGCACCCTGTCGCACGGCACCACCGCCGCCGCCTACTACGCCACCATCGACGTCGCCGCCACCAACCTGCTGGCCGACCTCTGTCTCGCCGCCGGACAGCGCGCCTTCGTGGGCCGCGTCTGCATGGACCGCCTCGCGCCCGACTACTACGCCGACGAGGGCGGGCCCGACGCCGTCCTCGCCCGGACCCAGGAGACCATCGACCACATGCGCCGCATCGACCCCACCGGCGACATCGTTGCGCCCATCCTCACCCCGCGCTTCGCGCCCGCCTGCTCCGACGGCACCATGGAGGCCCTGGGCCGGCTCGCCCGCAGCGACGACCTGCGCGTCCAGACGCACATCTCGGAGAACGTCGGCGAGATCGCCCTCGTGCGCGAGCTCTTCCCCGACGCCGCCGACTACGCCTCCGTCTACGACGGCTTCGGCCTCCTGACGCCCCGCACCGTGCTCGCCCACGCCGTGCACCTGACCGAGGCCGAGGCCGCCCTCATCCGCCGCCGCGGCGCCAAGGTCGCCCACTGCCCCTGCTCCAACTCGGCCCTCACGAGCGGCGAGTGCCGCGTGCGCTGGCTGCTGGACCGCGGCGTCGGCGTCGGGCTCGGCACCGACGTCAGCGGCGGCTACGCCCCCAGCGTGCTCGAGGCCGCCCGCCTCGCCTGCCTCGTCTCGCGCCACCTCGCCATGCCCTATAACGCCCAGGGCAACGCCCTCCGCAGCCCCAACGACATCGACGACGAGGAGCGCGCGCGCGCGACCCTGAGCGTCGAGGAGGTCCTGCACCTCGCCACGCGCGGCGGCGCCGCCGTGCTCGGGCTCGAGCACAAGGTCGGCGGGTTCGAGGTGGGCATGGAGTGGGACGCGCAGCTGATCGGGCTGAACATGGTCCCCGACGACGAAAACGACGATGGCAACACAGACGGGACCGGATCAGTAGAGAAGAGCAGTGGTGGTGGTGGTGGTGTCGTCGGAGGCGAAGTCGATGCCGATGAGGGCAACGTAGATATCTTCGGCTGGGAGAAGTGGGACGAGCGCATCGCCAAGTGGGTGTACAACGGCGACGACCGGAATACCAAGATGGTCTGGGTCAAGGGACGACTGGTGCACCAACGCCCCTCTTCGACCTCGTCGTGAGTACTGGGAATGAGCCAATACAGCCAGAAGGAATGCGTCAACATACAAATGGCAATACAGAAAAATAGACGGGAAAGGGGAGTCTTAAGAACGGTGGGATTATGTCACCATATGCTACGTTTACTTAGAGGGTTACGATTCTTTTAATTTCTTCCTCGCTTCCTTTCACTACTTTGGACACCGGGTAATAGAGGTAGAGATAGATAGCTGTCGGGACGTTGCGGGTATCACCACCATAGGACGGACCTGTTTACACGGACGGCGAGGTTCACTTGAATCAACCTCCATACAGATTTCAGCGTCAATGCATGTCATGATGCGGGTGACGGAGAAGACATTAGATGGCTGCCAATGAATTGGGTTGTCAATTACATAAATGCCATAGCTACCATGTATGGTTTTTACACCTGGTCCTTCCATCTGATTGAGCTCGGTCATCTCCAGCTTGCTAGGGTATAATACTAGAAATCATCGCATAATAATTACTGAAGCATCAGGAAAATCTTCTTCCCTTGACTCCAGCCGCCCTTCTGTACATGCCGTACGCCTGTGTAGCAATGGTAAAACAAACGCCACTGTGTGTCTTCTGACTCGAATTCACTCCTTCCAAAATGCTTTCACAGTTAAGAGTGTTTTCGTATAACCCCGTCACACCGTCTCTCCCAACGCATGGTATACCGCCCAGGTGACGCCTAGTTGCCAGGATGGCCGCGGCTCAGCAGATCAAATATCGACGGCTCCTCTCCATAACTAGATCCATAGCCAGGCATGCTTGGTCGATGGCTCGAGTACGCCCCAGCATTAGCAGAAGCGCTCGTGCTGCCGTAAGTCGCATTTGCCGTGTTACTATTGTAATTGGCGTGGTTTGGAGTGCTGGTGCTTGCCGCTGGGAAGCCGTACCATGTCTGATTGCTCTGGCTTTGATGCGGCTGATTCGCGCTCTGGGATTGATAGGAGTTGTACCCTGGCTGCTGAGACTGGTTGTAAGCAGCTTGGGAGGCCTGCCGGGCAGCTGAACGCGTTCCATACGGACTGGTTGGTGCTGGTTGCGCGTTCGGCATGTTATAAGAATGTGTGGTATCTGACCGGGAGCCGCGGCCTTGGGCAGATGTCCACTGGTTAGAGTTGCCACTGCTCGAAGCACCATAGTTGCTTGTGTCATTGGCGGTGTTGGTATCGGCAGTGCCGCTGCTTCTCGAATAATCATACGACGGTGTCGTATACGAATTTGTTGCCGTAGATGTAGACTGCGTCTGATACGAATTAGGTTCGTAAGAGCTCTGTGCAGTAGCGTCGGCGGCTGTAGTGGTGGTGGGATACTGTGTATTGCTCGTGCTATATCGGCCATACTCGTACCCAGGAGCCGTGGTCGGGGCGCTGGCGTGGCCATAACTTGGTGCGGCGCCGAAAGATGTGGGGACCTGTGGTGGTGGCACAGGGGTCTGTGTGACCGGAGTATTGGTCTGTGATCTATGACCTTGTCGTGACTGAGTCCTTGCGGTGGGCTTCCTCGTCGTTTGGTATGGAGATCTTGTTACTGCTGACACGTGTGGGGTCTGCTGCTGTGTTGCCGTTTGCGAGAGCGTCACGGCAGCTTGCATGGTATCCGGGCTTGGATGGGCATGGACCTGGGCTTCGTATCCCGATTTACGCGACTTGGGTCGTTGCTTTGCAGCCTGCGCTTGCGAGAGACTCGGCGATCTGGTCGTGCCTTGCGCAGTCAAATCTGGCGAGTGCGATGCATTGTTCCAGCCTGGTGGACGAACCAAGTTCGCAGCTGTACTCCCGGAGTCGGCGCGCTGGTGCTGAGTGACGGGGCCCGTGGGGAGGCTGCGTCTGTTTGTGCTCCGAGAACTTTGTCGAGCTGGTTGAGGCTGGGTAACAGGTGGAGGCTGAGAGTATGCGGACGGCGGTTGAATGGGTTGTGTTGCAGATGGGAAAGACAGAGACGGTGACGCTTGTGATGTATCTCTTTGAAATTGCGAAGATGGGAACGTCAGGTTGGCCATAGCTTGATGTGCATGCCGTGCGGCTTCTGAACTATTTGCATCGGAGTAGGCCACGCCGCTATTTGACGAGTAGTAATTAGTGTTCATGGACTGGGGCGCAGCTGGCTGTGGTTGCTCAATTGGGCCTGACAAGATATTCGGATCCGGTATGAATTCATCATTGTCCGGATCCATGGCTGGGACAGGAGCTGCTGCTGCAGCTGGAGCTGCTTGCTGGACTGCTTGCATTGGCCTGGGCACCGGTACTGGTGTGATTTGTACTGGCTGCACATTCTGTGGTGGCTCAACATGTTCGGGCTGCTCGATCTGTTCTCTCTCTCCAGCATCCTCCTCCTCTTCGGCTTGGACATCGATATCAGGATCAGCAGCCTCTGCTGACTTCTCTGCTGGTTTCTCCGATTTTCTTCGTGGGCGCGGCGGCAAGTATACACAGGTCTCGCCAACCTCCTGGCAAACAGAGCAAACCGGATGCTCCTTTGTGCATTTCACTTTCCGGTTCTTGCAGGTGTCGCAGGTACCACGAGTTCTCCTCTGCTTCGGCAGGTTCAGTGTCATGGTTGTAGTTTCCATTCCACCGTTCTGTGCATTGCCAGGCTCGACAGCCCGTGAGGCCGCCGTACCATCCCCGTTTTCAGCTGCGGCATCCGACTTTCTCTTGCGAGGTTTTCTCTTCTTGGTGGGTGTTTCTGCGTCACCAGGCGGAGCCGCAGCAGGTCCCGGCGCGGAAGCATCGGCTACATCTGGAGTACCCTGGGCGGGGGTTGTATTAGCTGACGCTTGTTGGTCCTTCTCGTCAGGGTGCACAATCCTCAGACGCTCTGCACCGTACTTAGCGAGCATTTCAAGAGAGAGCTCCTGCAGATGTGGTGCCTGGTTCGAAAAAATATTCATCTGTTCTTCAGAGAGTGTCGTGGGGTCTATTCCCTTTCCTGACAATAACTCGACTGCCAACTCTCTTCGTCTCGCGGCTTCTGCTGCAGGGATGTTCAAGAACGGTGTCGCAGACGCTGCACCAGCATTGGCAAAATTTTGCTCCGGGTTCGATGGATTCTGGGCCGCTGTGTTCGTTCCATCAGGATCGGCTTGGTTCGATTCATTATTATCCGCCGCCTTGCTCTTCCTCTTCGCTCGTTTCTTCGGTGCGCCTTCCTCGCCTTCGGCAGGTGGTGGTCGCTTCGCCTTGGTCGACTTGTTGCCAACGTGGTTACCGTTGGCAACAGGGGGAGGAGGCACCGCCGGAGCCAGAAGATCTGCCAGCTCGGCCACGGTCTTGTGTAGAGGCGTGTGTTCGTACTTGATGACTATAGCTCTGCTGCCTCTCGAGAACGTGATGGATACACTTCCACGGCAGTCGAAGGCAGGCCGACTCATATTGATGGGGTCTTGCCCACCTGGGCCGCTCCAAGCAGCAATGGGTGGCCTTCCCGTGCTCTTGGCATTCTGACGATTCCACGCTTGCAGAGAGTTCTTGCACTGGTAGGTGAAGTCCCAGCCCTGCACACCTCTCACAACCTGGCGTACATTCCAGGAACTTCCGTCCACCTCGCCAATAGCACCAATTATATGTTTTGCGACAATGCGTTGCAGGATCGGGTCGTCGGTCGGTTGATTCATGATCGTCTCAGAGGCGTTGATGGTGCGCGTGACTGGGGGTTGCAAGTGGTGCACCGGGTCTTCCCCCTCGGGGACTTCGGGCTCGACGGTGATGTCGAAAACTGCATTTTGCCGAATCTCAAAGGCTGTCGATATGTGTTCGGCGCGCGTGTCGGTACGTCGCGCAACATGATTGGCCAAAGACTGGCAAACGTCCTGGATCGTGTTGCAGACGTTTCCATTGATGTTGCTTTCGGCCCTGACAGACTGCCCGATGCTGCTCAGAAGGGCGTCCATTGTAGCGAAAGTGGCCGACGGGGCAGCATGGGTGTCGAAAGTCGCGTGTCGCGACCAGTATACGCGCCCCGGATTGAAGTGACCTAGATAGCCGTGATGACGGATAAGTTGGATAAGTTTGGTGGAGTAGCTTCTTGCAGGTGCGAGGATCGGGTCTGTGCGCTTGTCGTCTGCGCGTGCCTTGCTAATGTTGGGTGTCGCATTTGGGTGCTCTGCTGTCGGCGTCTGTGTTGATGTAAGCTTTCGCCCGCTAGAATGAGAAATTTCAAGTGAACAAGTAAAAATTTTGTTCGAGTCTGGGTATGAGGGGCAACAGGCAGACAAAGTCATCCAATTTAGGCAAGTACGAAGTTTTGAGTGTTTTGAATGCAGCAGTCAGGTGCAACGAGATGTAAACGGGTCGTTCTTGCCAGCTTGTTCTTGGTATTTGTCGACTGCAGCGCCTACAAAGTGCCCATTCAGTAGACCATGTACTAGAACAAATGCAAGGTAAATCAAGCACATGTACGATTTCCTCGCCCAGCCTGCAGTGCTAGAATATCATCAGTTGATAAATATTGGATTTTCGCACGTGAGGTGGAAGTCTTAAAATTCCATTCTCCGACTGCAAAGGTATGAGAAGTTTTTGCACCTTCCCCAGTCTCGAAGCATGAGGGGGATTTGAATGTTGATAGAGCAGTGGTTTTGTTATTGCATAGCCATACAGACTAATGCCTTGCAAGCTCTGTTGCACTATTGCCCATCGCCTGTCCCTCGAGGCCTCGTACAGCAGACAGCATGATATATGAACAAATCCGGAACGCCTTGCAAACCACAACCTCTGGTATAATGTCGTCCTGGTCTTACATATTCTCCTCTACCCATTGCTCAAGGCGTTCCACCAAGTCAGCCTTGCGTCCCTTTGTATCCAAGCTGCGAGCTGCGAGAACCTCCTTCAGCTCAGTGACCTTCGTCTTTGTGATATCACCCGAATTGACCAGCTTCTTCAAGGCTGCATCGGTCATGGCTGAGCTTCCGTCCTCGTCAGTTTTCTTACTAGCTGCCGCTGTCTTTGTTCTCTTCTTTGGTCGAGGCTCATCATCATCCTCAGCATCCAGTTCCCGTTTGATGGCCTTTTGCTCCTGGTGCTTGGCTAATGCTTCATTGGCTACATCTGCCCACTCCTGGAGGTAGCCTCCTGTAAAAGGGAAGACATGTCAGTTATATACTCGGCAGAGAAGAGCTATATCGAGATTGGAATTGATGCAACTGGAATATGTGACTCACCCGCCCGCTTGCTGATTGCCTTGTTTTTGGGCACAGTAGCGTCGTCTGGTTTGTCTGGGACTTCTTCTTCCAGAGCCAAGGCTTGCAGAATCTTGTAGTGCCACTGCAGAGCTGGATTGGGGTACCTGTGTGGCTCGTACAATCCCCGAGGCATCTGCAATTGTCCCGTGATCTTGTTCATTTTGTCGGTCAGTTCATTCGTAGTTCGCACGATCTGCAGTTCAGGCCCAGCTCGAACGTCATCCGCAAATGGGATAGGATAGAGCCAAAGACCAGCAGGAAGATACGGTGTTCCCGATTTCTCGTCCGACTGGCTTCGTGAGGGAATAATGGCGACAAGTTGGGGGTTCGCATTCTTGCGTGCAATATGCCATGCGATGCCAACCTTCTTTGACTTGACCAGCTTTTGCCATAGTGCAGAAAACACGCGCGTGGAGCCTACATAGCCTTCTTCGCTGGGATAGATGAAGATAGACTTCTTGATGGCCATCCAAAATTTGAGCAGGGATCGATCTTTGAAACCGATGATCCTGATAGTCTTTTCGCCAAATTTCTTGACTTCGGTCTGCTCCTCTGGACTGAAGTAGACGTACTCGCCACCAAATTTGTACGCCTTCTTGAGCTCCCCCTTCTCAACGTCGCGTGTGCTATCCTTCTCTGTCCGCGCGGTCTCACCAACCGCAATTTGAGCCTTTTCGTCATCTAACCAGACGTAGCAGCTCCTTGCGGGCGCCTGTTTTTGGAACAGGTTGTAGCCCTTGACAGATATGGTGAGACCTGGCCCAATCTCAAAGGGCATGCTAGAGAAGTAAGCACGCTTCGGTGTCTTCTTCGAGTCGATGTTCTTGATCAGAGATTTGAGAAGCGACAGGCCATCATTGCCAGACTTGGACTCCAAGACGTTCTCCGGATCGGTGAGCTCGGCTAGTGGGTCTTTGAATATGATATCCTGAGGGAAAGTCAACACCGGGCATCATCTTTAGCCAAGAGGGGAATTACATACGTTCCAGAACTTGCCTAGGTCAAAAGAGCTATCTTTGTGGCTAACGGGGAAGAGGGTGATGAACACACCCAGATCGTATAAATCCTTCGCACGAACTGCGGCTGCCTCGTTCATTTTCTTATCGTCTAAGTGGGGATTATCACCGTCAGTGATGATGAAGAGTCGGCGAGAGCCGAAGTTGGGTGCCTTGGTTGCCATGATCTGGTTGGCACAAAACAAGACGTCCTTGATAGTGGCTGGCTCCTCAGATGGGGTCAAGACCTCTTCAGAGTCTTCGCCATCTTCCACAAGGCTCTTCAACTTCTTCACATCATCGGCAGCCGGGACATCGAGCGGTACGTATACGTAACAGTGAGGATAGCCCGGGCTGCCGCGTTCTTCATCCTCGTCATTGGATTTGCTCTTCTCTGTATTGAACAGGAGGATTCCCATCATGTCTTTGGGATTGGAGATGATCCGCTGCTGCATCACTTGATAGGCACATTTGAGAGCTGCAGTCATGCCACTGTCCGTGTCAGCTTTCTTGTCATCTGAGGCCGGGGGTGCTTTCTGCATCGTCTTGCTGACGTCGATGGCAAAGAGCAGCGCATCCTTCTGTGACTTGTAGATCTGCAATTACGTTAGCTCGTACGACCAGGACAGGAACTCATGGGTATAAGAGACGAACATCTTCATCAAGCTCATCTTCTTCAGGCTCTTGGCCATCTTGATTATGGTGGTAACTCATGATGACGTTTCTAATGGATGGGATATGGTTGCAGAAGGATTAGTTTATGAAACACCAGAAGAAGTCTAGAAGAAATGAAGCGGCATTGGACCTTTCTGATCGGCCAATGGGTTGGTATGGTAATTGTCCGAGGTTTTATTCTTCTTCTTGATGATGGCCTGTGAAGACATAGGCACCTACACGCTTGCCAGGGATACTAGGCAACCACCCGCGTCCAGGCCAAGTGGAGCCATTGTCTAACACACGAAAGCACCTGACTTTGGAAGCACAGGCCAGTACTTTAAACACTCTCGATTAACAACTGCAGCTATCCAATTGGATCAAGCACCGGCATCTGGTTGATGCAGCGTTTCTATCATCGGGAACGAACGAACACATTCTCTAACAATCAGCAGTACACATGGGCGGGAACTTGAAATGTACTCAAGTTATGTATGTATTTTAGCTTGTATTTCTATACCGAGGAAAGTTAATGTAATTAATCAAGTTGGCCATTGACCCAGGTTGTTGTTCACGGTCAGATCTCGCAGAGCGACTAGATCCATCAAGATCGGTGCTCGTAGGTAGCAGCACCATTAGCGTACGATTACCAGTGGATGCTCGGCGACTCGGTGCTTGTCTACAGCCCACTGGCACAGCTACTGGCGCTACGTACCGTGTATTGCCGGCCATGACCCTCACGTTTTATTCGAGTGGGATGTTCGTTCATCGTGGCATTTTCTTTGCCCACCTCAGCCTTTCCCGCTGGATTGATGCTACATAGTTTCTTCTTGACTTGTCGGTATTGAGTCATATTGTTTTGGCCTGCCTTGTCAATCGCTTCGTTCTTTCCAATTTCAGGCCCTCGCCTGCAACTCGCCAGCATGTCTCTACGACATTCTGCTGGGCAGCTCTCGAAGAGAGTGTCGCAAACGACCAGGAGCTCCAATTCTCCAGTGCTGAAGTCGCTGGTCTCTCCAGGATACAATGCACTTCAAGCCCGAGGCTTCGCGACTCCGGTGCCGCCAGTAACGCAAAATGCCGCCGGGTCCAAGGGCCCAACCGCCATGGTGTTCCTCAACATGGGCGGTCCCTCCACTACCGACGAAGTCCACGGTTTCCTGAGTCGTTTGTTTGTATGAACCACCGGTGCTTTGCTCAGTTACTCTGTATTAGAGCTAACAGTGCCCCTGTTCTAGGCAGATGCCGATCTGATTCCCCTCGGACCGCTGCAAAACTACCTCGGGCCCTTCATTGCGAAACGCCGAACACCCAAGATTAAAGAGCAATATGCGGAGATTGGAGGAGGCTCCCCTATTCGGAAATGGTCGGAGTACCAGAGTGCCGAGATGTGCAAGCTGCTCGACAAGATATCCCCCGAAACCGCGCCCCATAAACCCTACGTCGCCTTCCGATACGCGGATCCTCTCACGGAGGAGATGTACAACCGACTTCTCGCAGACGGATTTGGCAACGGCAAGGGGGGCAGAGCTGTCGCCTTTACGCAATACCCCCAATACTCCTGCTCTACAACCGGAAGCAGTATCAATGAGCTCTGGAAATGGCGCCAGCGTCTGGAGGGAAAGGCAACATCAGGCACTATCCAGTGGAGTGTCATTGACAGATGGCCAGCGCACCCGGGACTGGTGGAGACATTTGCCAAGAACATCGAGGAGAAGCTGGCAGAGTATCCTGAAGAGCGACGCAAGAATGCAATGTTGATGTTCTCAGCCCACAGCTTACCCATGACAGTCGTCAACAGAGGTAAAATTCCGTGTACAGCAGTGAAGATTGCACCCGCTAATGTGAACACAGGCGACCCCTACCCTGCCGAGGTTGCGGCTACCGTCTATGCTGTTATGCAGCGCCTGAACTTTTCTAACCCCTACCGGCTATGCTGGCAGTCCCAGGTTGGCCCGCAGCCATGGCTGGGACCCCAGACATCCACTTCGGTGGAGGAGTATGTCAAGAAGGGCCAGACAGACATGGTCCTGATTCCCATTGCCTTCACATCGGACCATATCGAGACTCTATACGAGCTTGACAAGGAGATCATCGGCGAGTCGGGGCGCCCAGACACGATCAAGCGTGTGGAGAGCTTGAATGGCAACCCTACCTTTATCAAGGCCCTGGCAGATCTTGCCAAGTCGCACCTGGACAGCGGGGTTTCGTGCTCATTGCAGATGGGCTTGAGGTGCCCTGGATGCAAGAGCGAACGTTGTGCCGAGTCGAAGAAGTTCTTCGCTGGCCCGGAAAATGCGTTTGCTGTATAGTTGTCGACAGTAGAAAGTGTATATTAGAGCCTGCCTGAAGCAAGTGTAAAGAAACCAACTACTCACGCCCTACGACGCTTTACGAAGCCTTTCGAAGTAAAGCCCTTCTAGCCATGACACCCACTAGTCTGATACTCGGTTAGTACTTACTACTATCTGTATTGTATATAACTTGATGTATCACCGTATGAATTATCTCAGTGCTGGCAGATCGGCTGTCCCTTTCCCAAATACCCCGCCTCAAACCCTCTAAGCAGAGGCCAATGTAAGTTCTCATAAGAGAATTTTACTTGGACTTTTTCATCTGCGGTATTGCAGGCAATGCCGATGCAAATGCAATGATTATCGCTGATAAATGCACTGCACCCCGTTGGCTTAATTGATGCATCCGCTAAGAATACCCCTACCAATGAGAAGGCATTGCTGATAAATGCCAAATCCCAGCGGGCAGAATAAGCAGCCAGTGGCCAGTCTTGCAGCGTACGTGTAGTACGGCAGTACTATGTACTTACCCCACGCTCTAAAGCCCACGCGGCGCAGGTCTGTCGTCGTTGCGTCATTGATTTGAAATGCGATTTTCGTCTTTGCGACAGCTACGTGGCTATGATTTCATGACAGAACAGATGGCATACAGTATTTGCAGGTAGCGAGCAAAGTATAGTGCTGCGCGAGCAAAATTCTTTGAGTCGCAGTGTTGTTTGTGAGGTTTATCTGACCGACCATAGACATATTCTTTTTACCTTGTAGTAGTATGTACCTGGAGCTTGTAAAGAGGCGGCCTCGGCGATTGTTGAGACAGAGACACCCACTGAAGCAGGATGTACCTTGAAACCCTTTCCGTGGCTTATCCCAGCAAATCCGATAGGACCAGACACGCCGTGTCCCTGAACCGCCTGTAGATTGTGAGCAAGCTGCCACGTTCGCAGTAGACTACAGGGGTCAACGTGGTTGACTGTCAGCATCGCAAAGAAGGTTTTCTCCCAATTCGGCTTCTTCCTTCACAGACGAAGAAAGGAGAGACGGGACAAGCTTCTGGGTGGGTGACCTGAAGTCAGCTCTCAATATTGCGGTTTGGCAGGCGTTGCTCAACCCATACCCAGTAAATTTTCCTTTTTCAAGTTGTGATCTAGAGTTGATCAGAGCTGGCAACTGGCAACTGGCTTGGGTATTACAGTGTATCCTGGAACAATGCCGGTCTAGCGTTTCGTTTCGATGCTGTTTCCTGTTTCCCCGGTTCACCAGCTTACCTAATAATAGAACATGCCCAATATTATCATTTCGTTGTGTCCGTAAAGTCCGCTCGGTGGGCTTACCAGAAGGCTTACACCAAGTAGGTTACATGTAGCACACTCTCTTGTGCTGCATTACTGGATTGCTGGCTGACACATTGGAGCCAACTGGGCATCCACCCACACCCCCAGTCGCGACGCTAAAGTGGTAGCCCCCTTGTGCACTCGGTGTTGGTATGTATTGCGTAGACTATCTTGACGAAATAAGAAAGTCGAGTGTCGTAAGTACCCGGACATGCCAGGAGGAACGGGGCCCGCGTTCACCACCCAACTTTCCCTTATCTCGACCTCGGATCCCTCCAACCCCGAGCAGAGATCCGTAGCGATCGATAATCCTCCCACTTTTTGTGATATTCTCCTAATCGGTCATTTTCTTGCATCTTCCCACCTCTTTCCCCATGGCATCGAGGCAAGGCAGGAGCTTTCAGTCAACCTCTGCTGCGCATCGTAGCGCTTCGACGACGTCATCCTAGATAGACAGGAAATCTTCTTGCGCCAGAGTTGTGACCTGCGATTACCCCGGATCGAGCTTCCCCGACCAATCAGATCGAAAACCGCAGCAGCTATCACTACTGCATAACCTATGCGCAAACCCACCAAGCAACATCCCTCCTTAAAAGAAAGATAAAGAGATGACCAGCGAAAGGCAGCCCCCCGGGGCGACGGTCGGGAGTAATAAGATCATCATGATCGACGCGGAAAATGAGGAGGGGGAGACATCGCCTTTGCTCGGCGCCGGCGCCGACGGCGACGCAACGGGGAGCGGCAGCGAAAACACAAGCGCGGAGAGTAGGGGAACCTTGGCGCAAGAATATGACCACCTGCCTTGGTATAAACGGCCCTCGGTACGTTGACGACGCTGTTGCTGCTTTACCCGAGCGAGCGGATGCGCCATGCAGAAGCCCTTCGCGAACCAACCGTTCCCGTTCATTTATTAGACTTTCCGCATGCAAGGGAAAACTGACTCTCGAGTCAGGTATATTGGCTCATTGGCCCTTACTTATTATTTACGCTTGCCTTTGGAGGTGTATTGGTGCCGAGGATCAATCTGTGAGTTTCATCGCATCTTCCGCCCAGTCAGGGTGTGTGCAACCGGCCATTCCTGAACGCGCAGCTGACGTATCCCGACCCCCAATTTGCAGAATTGTCGATCTGGTATGCCGCGACTATATGGCGGATAAGAGCCTGTTGGATCCGACGTTCATTGTCACCCCGATAGTGCTGGGCGGGGACAACCCGCAATGTCAGATCCCGCCGGTCCAGCGTAGCGTCGCCACCTTCACGCTCATGACGAGTGTATTGACCGGCGCGTTGAGCGCGCTCACGGCGCCCAAGCTGGGCTCTCTCAGCGACCGATATGGCCGGACCCGGTTGCTCGCCATCGCCTCCATCGGCGGCGTCCTCAACGAAATCGTCACCATTCTCTGCGCGAAGTATCCGGAGTCGCTCGATTACCATTGGATTCTGGTGGGCGCTTTCATGGATGGTATCACAGGCTCGTTCACCGCAGGCGGTATCATCGCTACCGCATACACGAGCGACACTTCGTCGCCGTCGAAGCGCGGCGTCTATATCGGCTACTTGCAAGCCTGCCTCTTCACCGGTGTGGCTGTTGGGCCGTTGCTCGCAGGCTATCTGGTTAAATGGACCGACACACTGCTGTCGATTTTCTATGTTGCGCTCGCGAGTCATATCATCTTCATGCTCTTCATATGGCTCGTCATGCCCGAATCCTTGTCCAAGAAGCGTCAACTGCTAGCGCGGCAGAAGCACCAGCAGGAGGAGGATGCGCTTGCCACGCGCCTGCACTCCCGTGTGAGGAGCAGATTACTCATGGACTGGCTGCCTGCCGTGTTCATGGCAAACCCTCTGGCGCCCCTGAAGATGCTCGTCCCCGGAGGTGCCGGCGAGGGCCGGTTGCGGCGCAACATCCTAATCCTTGCCTTCATCGACACCATTATTCTCTCCGTCGCGATCGGCTCGGGGGCAGTCACCATCCTCTACGTTGAGTACATGTTCCACTGGGGCACCTTCGACGCTTCGCGCTTCGTGTCGTTGACGAGCTTCATACGCGTCATAGCACTACTCGGCGTCTTCCCCCTCGTGAACTACATCTTCCGCGTGCGGCCCATGCAGCGCCGGCAGCGCGAAAGCGCCCTGCACATTATGGAGACGAACTCGGGCATGGACGAGCTGGACGTCTGGCTGCTGCGCATCGCGCTGGTGTCGGACGTCACGGGCATCGTCGGGTACTGCCTGGTGCGGACGCCCCAGCTGTTCGTCCTGTCCGGCGTGCTGACCTCCTTTGGCGGGCTCGGCGGCGCCGTCATCCAGAGCTCCATCACCAAGCACGTGCCGGCCGAACGCGTCGGCTCGCTGCTTGGCGCCCTGGGCCTGCTTCACGCGCTGGGCCGCGTGTTCGCCCCCATGATGTTCAACGGCATCTACGCCGCGACCGTCGAGAGCTTCCCCCAGGCCTTCTTCGTGCTGCTTGCGGGCCTTTTTGGGCTCGCGATGGTCGGCAGCATCTTCCTCAGGCCTCACCGTGAGTCTTTCTCCCCTTTACGGCAAAGGCGGTGTTCGTTGAATACTGACATGATCGAATTTAGTCTGCTTGAAAGAGGACGGCTATGCGCCCGGGCCTACGTCTGCCGCCGAGGCCCATTTGTACAGTGAGTGCGCCGACGAGGATGTGGTGGCTGAAGAGGACATCGCCGCTGGCTCGCTGCCTAGAGTGTAGATACTTACTTTATTACGGCCAAATTTGCTGGTGTCATACTTAGATTATATCAGGGTCCTAGACTTGGCTTTTGTTGTTCTGGTAAACACTATGGTGCAACGGAGTTCTTGATTTCTATCACAACTGGGGAATCATACGTGACGGGCTTCTGAACACCAACCCAAATTCTCCATCTGACTGATTGAACAGTTCAAATTCGATGTCGCACGGCACCACAGGCGTTAAGTATTGTATGTGGACGATATCAAATGAAGCCACATGCTCTTTTGACACGGTCGCAATAATCGTATTTGCGAAACAGAACCGGTTGTCTTCGCGCTTATTCATAATGGCAATGATCAAGGACTCTTGTACGTAGCGAAGGCGAACACCTGGTTTTGTTCATCTCAAGAAGCAATCCCTTTTTCTACCACTAAGTTGTCACCCATTCGTCGCTAGATGCCTGATTGAGACATAACATGTGTTTCGATTGCGACATACTCCATGTTTGACTTCAGTGCATTCTTCCCTTACATATCCAGCATACCGAGTATTTTGCGAATTGGCAACATCCGAATCGGTGTTTCGTACTCATGCTGTCAATCTGCTATAGGACTGCTTCTATAATCGAGCTTTCCTGGAAAGCTTCACAGTCTACGTATCCTCCTCCTTCCGCCGTGGCACGAAGTCAACTCTCAGGCTTCCGGGTGGAAAAACCATGCCAAAGTGATCCTGCCCGAGCGAATCAAAATCTTGTGCATTTTGACCTTTGGAGAGCTTCATGTTGAAATTATGGGCCAGATGTGCCACTACAAGTGATATTTCTACCACTCCTAGAGGTCTTCCAACACAGCTGTATGTCCCTACTAGAGGTTAGCCATACTTTCTTTTACAATGTGCCTGCGTCGTACCTATTGAGAAGGGGATGAACGCTGAGCGATCTTTGACCAGATCTGGCCGTGTAGTCCATCGCTCAGGTATCCATTCATCCGGACGTGCGAAATATCTCTCGTCTATGGAGGTAATAGTCAGATGGCAGTCACTAGTTTGACTCGGATAACTCGGGGGAGCTCTGTTACCTCTAAAGAGTGTGTAGCTTGGAACTTTGATAACACATCCGCCGGGAATGAATACATCTCCGATAGTAAGGCCATGTGGGGGGCTTACTCGTTCCCCGCCGTTCGGAACGAGAGGCTGGACTCGAAAGGTTTCAAACATTATCGAGCTCAAAATAGGGTAGTGCTGTTTGGGATTGAAGGTACCTTCGGCCAATGGCGGGTCGATTTCTCCTTGCAGCTGCTCCAGTATGTCTGGGTTGGTAGCAAGATAGAATGTTATAGATATCAATGCAGAGGATACATTGCCACTTTGAGGTTTAGTATTTAGAACGTGGAAGCTTGACATTGAGTTACTAACCTGCCTGCGACCATGGCAAGTCTTGCTTCCCAAGACATTGGAAACCCCGCGCCCTCACCATTCTTCTCTGACGGGAGCAGATATGAAAACAGGTCTGGCACGGCTGGCTTGATCTGCTTGGAAATAAGTAGGAGGATCAAGCACATACATATTTGGATATAGTACCTTTCTTCGTTGATTAATCATGCGAGTGGCTAATTGAGTGAACATATCGTTTTCCCGGATAAGGAATGAGAATTTGCTGGCGACTGAATAAAACCAGGGCACATGTCCAAAGATGCCGATCGCTCTTTGGCTATCGCGAAGCTGGTCATATGACTTAGACGCATCGCTGTTCAAATCGACCTGTTTATCAATGTCCTGGGAGAATATGATGTAAGCCATAAGCTTGAATGCGAAAAGCTCGAAGACGGTCACAACATCAGTGTTCGAGCAATAGTTCCCAAAGAATGTAACTAGGTCTGCAGTCTTCGTTTCAATCTTGCCAATATGACTAGACATCTCTAAAATTCAAAACCCAATTAGTAATGGCATGATCGTACGAAAAGGCTGTCACGCACCTCGAAAGCCTCTCTCCCAAAGCGGCCTCTGTTTGGCATGCAGTTCAGGATCTCTTGTTCGGTGCAGGTTGTGTCCTGTTCCTCCCATATCATACCATGGGCCTTTCAAGCACTCCGATTGGCCTCCGTATATTTCACGAATGGCATCAACACGGTTGATTGATAACTCCCGAGGCCCTGCAACCATCTGATCAGTCCTTAAGATTTAGATACATGTAGCGGGATACTCACCTGTACGGACAATCTCTCCATATGTAGCGTGGAGATGGCGTAGCTTTGCATGGTATCTCTGTGTCTGATGGGCGATGTATGCGCTCTGCCACTGAGTTAAGGCAGCCAATGAGGGCCCAGAGAAGATTCGGCTTCGGTGAAACAGTAAGCGGTAGACCGCGATGCTGAAGCCCAGAGCACATTGGTATGTCCCAAAAAGTGTGGTTGAAACCAGGAGAGACCAAGGGACAGAATCACAAAAAAGCATACATAATGCAAGTAGAGTGACATAACAAGAGATGAAGAAGACAACAATACTGCCGGCTTGCTTGTTCAGCTCTCCATGAATGAAGTAGAACAAGTGGGAGGCAACACCGAGACCAGCAAAGACTGGAATTCCGACGAGTAGGATGCCCGAGCAGCTGACACAGAAGAACATTGTTGCGTCAGAGGGAAATGGTTGCCTAAGGTCCGACTTGGCTCTGAGCTGCTGGGAGAGGCTGTAACCTATATGCTTAAAATTAGGAGGCAATCGGAGGTAGGACTGTTCTGCCGAAAAAGGAAATCCCGGTTTGCTGCCGGTCAGCAAGCATGTTTGACCCGTTTTGCGCTTTAGGTTTGCTTATGGCCACTTTTACCCGTTTCAACTATTCTTTGTTTAGACATCGTACAACAGTGGCATTGCGAGACCGATAACCGAATGCTCGTTTAAGGATGACGAATGATGATGATCCCTGGTATATGCACAGCATAAACTGGGACGCAGACGGATTCAATGACCCCTTTGAGGACTTTTTCCACCCGCCATTTGATGTTACTTCCGACAACGAGAATGTTCCACAGATTCCAGCGTACGACGCTGACCACAACCCTTTTCGAAACGATCGAATCATAACTGGAGCATCTGGGGATGGCAATCCGTGGGGGTTGGACAGAAGCAGCAACATACCAAATCAGTCAACTCTAAGCGATAACAGCAGTGGGACTGTGGGGAGCGGAACTCTAAATACTCTGACATATGGCAGCCCGGGGCAGAACCTTGTAGCGCAAGTGCAAGCGCCAGGAGAGTACAGTTATCTAGGCGCATTGTCGGATAGCCCCGGCCTGCTTTCCACAAGTGTGGATGCAGTGGAGGGCAATCAGGGAGGCACATCGATCCAACCAGCTGTCTGTCCAACAGCACACCCAGCACAGTCAGTATCAAACAACCTTCAGACAGGTGATATCAGGCCTCAATTGCCGGTACGCGAATGGAAATCGGTGAAAAGAAGGGGACTATTGCCTGGATGCGCCGTTTACAACCCAAACGAACTCAAGCGGCAAAGAAGCCTTAGTCCCCTGAACGAGGAACCACCACGGCCTTCTAAGGCCCAGAAGAAGACTACTGACACCCGGCAGAAGGCTGGCGAAGCTTGCGCAAGGTGCAGGCTAACTCGAGAGAAGGTGAGCTTTCACCAGTAATGCAGTGGGTTTTGATTCTGATCAGATATGTTTTACAGTGCTCTGGTACCTACCCTTGTGAACGTTGTGTCTCTCTTGATCGTTGGGGGTCAATTTGCACTCGTGCAACATTTGCCAACGACACGGCCTTCAACAATGGCAAGTTTCATCATTGACGTGACTACATGTATCCAAGCTAATATATCAAAGGACTGTACAAAGCTCGCGTGTCAATTCTGCTGCGGAATGTGAAACGTTGGCTTCCTACCGGAACGGTCCCTAGTGTCGAACTCCTTGTGGGTGTAGGGTTCCCGCCAGCTTTACGGCTAGAAGTGGATGCATTTGAAGCTACCAACCCAACATTACTCCAGCATGTGAATTTTCGCAGCTCGACAAGGGATTTCCTGAAAACAACAGATACGAAGCCATTTGGTCTGTATAGTTTCGTCGTAAAGAATCCAGAACTTGATGTCTTCTTCGATCAGCTTGTACCATATCTACTGGAGGATCAATTCAAATCCACTCCTGATGGCTTCTCGAAAAAGGTGTTCCAAACTGCTCTTCGCCTCAGCCGCGATAATAACAGACCGGAGGCAAGTTCATAAGCTCGAAGCACTTGGATAACGAAGACATAACTGACTCTGATAGGCCCACATGTTAAGGAATACACTCCGTGCGTGGGCTGCTCAGACTATATTCTTCGGTCGCATCTGGCGATTAAATCAAGGAGGGGAGAAAGTAGGCGCCTCAATCCATCCTGAGATTGGCGCTTATGATGTTCCACGGTTCTTGTATTGGCAGCTGGATTGCATAGCTGAGCGGTACGCCTACGAGAAGGAACTGGCTCTTTTGCAGGACTTGGAGAACTTCATTTTCTCCCGCAAGAAGTCACCTTGGCTCTCGAACTTTCTTACTTCTTACATCTATCTAAGCATCCTCGAACGAGACACCTGGAACTTGCAGAGTTGGAAAACCAAGTCAGGACGATGGGCTACAGATCCAAGAGTAGCAGACAATCCAGTAAGTTCTGGATTATGCGTGCTTATTTTCATATACTAACGACAACTGATAAGACTATGGTATGGCCACTGACTGACACGGCCGAGTCATTAATGGAAAAGAATGAATTGAAAGCCCACTCAATAATCAAGTACATCCGCGCAATTTCTCGTGGAAGGATCCCGTTCTCCAAGGACGTCCGTGGAAGACTAAGCGCCAATACGAATAACACGCGAGACATCAAAGACTTCATTGATACGATAAAAGACGAGTTCGATGCCCTGGGTAAGTGTGTTGATTCCATTGCCACTTCTTGCTTTGCTGATGGAACCCTAGGCCAGCACCTACTGCTTAGCAGATCAGATTCCTTTTCAGAAGACAATTGGAATTCGCTTGACTACAAATTTTCAAGGATGATTATCAATGCCGATGAATAGCGAATCATTTCCTTCATAGGGCGATTTCAGCGGCGATGCAGGATGGGGGCACCTGTACGAGGTTGCAATATTAGGCACCAATATCAATCATGATCAGATGCATTCACCAGTTGCCGGTCGCCAGCGATCTGCGCTTGCGTCGT
Organism: Arthrinium phaeospermum; assembly: GCA_006503535.1. Classification (NCBI taxonomy): domain Eukaryota; kingdom Fungi; phylum Ascomycota; class Sordariomycetes; order Amphisphaeriales; family Apiosporaceae; genus Arthrinium; species Arthrinium phaeospermum. Next base: position 1,674,929 of record QYRS01000002.1, on the reverse strand, counting down.
AGTGATGAACCACCTCCTCTTTCCACCTGACACTCGAGGCCGGCTAAGTTATGGTTCTGGACCTTCTCTTAGATGCTCGATTGGCTTATAAATTATCCATCACAGTCCATGCCACCCTCCCTACAGTTTCATGCAACAATTGAGCCATTATCGTAATCTCATGATGATCAATAAACCAATGAAATGAGGTCGGTGACATTTCTACCATACGCGCATGAAGCGACGACAAAATCACAAAAGCGCATGGGGGTTTGACTTCCCCGCTCGGCGGCTCTGTTGCTGTTGTTGCCCTCTGCAAAATAACATAAATACGGAACCATGACAATCAGAGGAACACAAGAATCCAAAGACCACAAGAATCCAAAGACCACAAGAATCCAAAGACCATAAGACATCATCAATTCGTTTCAAGGATTAGTTCAGAAGAAGAGAGAAGTGCGCCATGTCTTACGACGGTCCTGAGATTACTCCTGAACACTTCAACCGTTTGCCACACGCCAATCAAGTCTTTCCGTATCTTGACGAGAACCCTCTTACAGGTGATGTGGTGGAGAAGCTTAGGTATGGCCCATCCCCTTACTTCATTTCCTGGCGCTAACAATTTTCCACCGTCCAGGGCCGTTTTCATTCAGCATGGAACTTGGGAGTCATTTGGTCTATCGACTGTCCATCGTCACTTCGATCTGGCTTCCCAGGAGAAGGTGGTAGAGTACCACAACCTGGCAACACCGTGGGAGAGTCCAAGACATCTTGGTGATGTAGATGGGCACATCTTGCCAGCCAGCTGGACATATCTAGACGGCGTGCTTACATCGTACGAGTATCGCTTCACGACCGCATCTGAGACAGACTTGGATGACATCCCTATTTTGCCAAGCTCATTCGTGGCTGACTTGCAAGACGTTCTGAGAGAGCTCGGTCTGGAGTCAAGATACGGCATCGCACTGTTGCCGGAGGATGCGCACGATGCCTCGAAGCCAGCACGACTCGAGTTCACGGCCGGGCGAGCCAACGTCACGGTACCGTACACAAGTTCTGTGGAAGGGAAGGCAGTCGCCAACATGATTTATCTCTTCCCATGCATTGATCCTCTTTTGGAGTCGGACTACAATGGGCCGAGGATGCGGCATTGTCGTGTCTGTGTTAGATCGTGCCTTTGCTAGATGCTAGCCAGCCATCAACACTTGCTTGCACAGAGGCCAACAATATGTCCAAGATCCGATTTGTCAATTCTATTTCAACCAGTATTTGGACTGTTCCTCTCTGAGGGGTTCACATCGTCGCTTTCTATGTACTTTCCCTTCCCCGTTTCTCGCATTTCTCTTAGTCTAAATGTATCCACTGACGACTATTGGGCGGAGCCGAATCAGACTATTGCTGTGCAGGGCTATTATCATGGAACACAGGTCGTTGCTCTCTGAATACAAGATTCCCCAAACATTCTTACTTCCAAAGGCAATGAATGAAATTGATGTTCTCGCTCATGGCTTCAGATACTGTGCTGGAATATAGATGATTCCATATAATGCCTACAAAACTATTAGACCCGATTCTGAATCATGGAAAAACAAGGATGACTTACAGCACTCAACCACCAAGGCAGAGATAAAGCCCAACCGCCAAGTCTGAGTCCTTGGACCCATGCGGCTGTCAACATGGGGATGCCAACTGTATGACCGATTGTCTCTAGGAGCGCTACAACGGAATATGTGCGCGCAACGTGGGCTTCATCTATCAATCGTACTGTTAGGTCCGTGATGAAGGACAGCGCAAAAAGGCTGAGACCATAACCGAAGGAATAGACGGTAAGCGCTATCGAGTCGTTTAGCAGACACAACATCTTCACTAGATTCTTAAGCAGCACGTACCAACGATTAGCATCCATAGCTCTGTTGAAAGTGCTATAATTATGGCGCCACATAGCAAAATAGCGATGCTAAGGCGGAGACCAACGATGTTGGCGTACGTAGAGGAATAGCCCAGCTTTTCTGTTAGGACGTGCAGCAGCCCCGGTATGAATACCGTGTACAGTGCGAGGCTAACGGCAGCTTTAATGGAGAATAGGTAACCTGCCTGTAAACAAACGTTTAGCATTAGCTTTCAGTGCATCGCACCACGTTACTCTCAGGCATACCTCAGCAAATGACACGTTGAATCGCTTCGACGTATATTGAAGTAAAATATTGATTGACTGCTTGGAGAGCGTAGTGACAAGGAATATTGCGAGGCATAGAGGAAATGAGGGATCCAGACGAGCAAGACCCTGTATGTCGCGCAGCGATTCTTTCGCACGTTGAATTTGGCGGCCTAAGAAGTTAAGTAGCCGAGAGCTTTCGCTTGGTTTTCCGTTCGTTGAATCATCTTCTCTTGGATCTCTGATTGATGTATCATCTGGTAGAAGTGGGCTGCTTTCCAGCACGGCACCCGCATCGTCTTCAACCACAGTCTCTGCGCTCGTAGGTCTCTGGGAAACAGCCCTACAGATCCATGGTCGTGTTTCCGGAAGTAACAAAACGCAAGGGATAACCAAGGTCAAACACCCTATCCCAAGGCCAAAAGGCAACCACAAGCTGCGCAGTAATGCAGTAGAGCTGATTGCAGGCCCAAGGAGTGAAATTACCTGCGCGCCGCTACTAGTCCAAGCAAATATAGCAGTCCTCGAGACGTTGTCAGCGCGATAGAAGTCCAAGTTGTAGGATAACTAACCGTTGCGTGGACGAGACAGTTGTATCCGCAATAAGTGCATTCAGGTTCGCACCCAGGACGTTGTAAAACCCTGTGAATAGAAACAGGAATGGGCCTGCAATTATAGCTTTGATAGGAAACGTTTGATAGAAGTGTGCTTTGGAAATGTTAGCTTCAATCGGGCTTGAGGTCAGTGAACCATTAATCATGTAGTAGATTCCTTACCAACACATATGTACCAGATGATTGCCAAAATTGCCGACACCGAGTTGAAAAAGAGTACAAATTTCCGACCGAATTTGTCAGATACGTATCCCATGGGGATCGTCGCTATGAGCTCTGCCTGGTATCAGAATATTTCTATCATTGCTTTACTAGGTGTATACCCTACCGCAAACGAGCTCCAGAGTCGATAAGAGACCCAGGTTCAAGGCGAGCTTTTCTTGGATGGCTCCTATCTTGCAAAAGCGTTCTTCCACATCCCCGTTTGGATCGATGAACGAAGGATCATGGTCGAGGTAGTAGGCACGGCAGAGGTTGAGTTCGAAAAGTCGATTGAGTGGAAGGTTGTTTAACAAATGGCCGAGGGTAGATAACAACTGAATCGCGCCAACAAGCCAGGGCACTAGGCGCAAGCGCCAACCGGCGTGTTGACGCCGTCGTGAGTGAGAGTCTTCGGCATGAGCACGGTCAGGTGTGGAGGTGACTTCCATGGTCGAACCGACGTAACTTTCCTCTCAGTGGAGTTAGTTAGAACGATGGAGTAAATTGGGGGAGAATGGGGGTGGGCAAGTTAGGAATCTGGGGCACGCCTGTGCATTTTGTGGTTAAGTTTAGGTACCTGTTTAGTGCTTGGACCAAGCATGACGAAGCTGTGATACGCTAAATCGGATTTGGTAATTGCATTTTAGGAGCCGGTCAACATCCCACCTAGGCGGCGGTCTCTAGGCAGATGCTCAGTGCCGATGAATAACCAGGCGTTTACCGCTTCAGGTGCTGAATCTCCTGCCGGTCAGCAACCAGCACTTCAGGTGCTGAATGTCCCCCAAGCCGGTCGACAGCCAGAGACTTTCCCGCTGGCAGTCTCTTGGATACCGGAGTCATTGCACGCTGAAGCGGAATACTACTTATCAACAAGAATGCCAAATGTTGTCGTGTGCCGGCCCACAACCACACGTTTACCAGATAGCAAGCAGTCTCCCAAGTGTCAACGACAACGCGAATATTGGCATGATATAGCGGCTGACCATTGGACGTTCTGGACAATTGTATATAAACATGTCACTTTTCCTCGTCAAAGAGAGGCCTAAGGAGTGTTGAGCTGTATAATTTCATCTTATATTGTCGGACTGTATGTTGTCGGACCATAAATTTGCAATCCATCCTTCATCCACGCAGCAAAATACACATTGAGAAATTAGCCTCACTAAATCCAACACCATTTGCAACATGGGGGCCGCAAAGTCGATTGCGCATTCCCCTAGTCTGTACTTCGTTGCATCTGCTGTAGGTTGAAGCCCCTCATTGTCAACATCCTTCATTAGTGGCGTGAACACTAACGTGGAGCAGACTCTGGTAGTTTTCTACCTTGTACTCGACTTTTGCTGTTTAGCAGTTATTAACACCGAATACTTTGCTGCCGCGGCATCGGAAAGACCGCTGTTTTCTTCTGCACTTCTTCTGGGCGCCTCTGGCATACAAGCCTCTGCGACAATTCAACGATTCTTCCCTTACAGCACAACCGCAGCGCCGCAGCAAAACTGCGAAAACGTTAAGATCGTCCTTAACTTTCCGGCCCATACATTACGAGCAAGATACAACGCATCTGAGGTTGTTTCGTTTGGTGATTCGACCATTTACCACACCCAAGCTGGTCGTAGCCATTTTAGCGACGACACTCGATATGGCCGCCAAACAGATGAGGAATCCGATGTGGGACTCGCGAATCTGGGTCGGATGTTCGAAGAGTAGAACTATCATTATTATGGTCTGATACCGATGGAAATACATTTTGGCATACGACTGGAAAGAGGCTAGGCGGGGCAATGGAACTTGCTGACATCAAAAGCGTGGTTGTAAAGTGGCCCGTGGGTTTGCTTAGTTCTCATATGTCATGCTTTCTCCTAGAACAAGGGCATTGGGATTGTGCTCATAGGCGTTCGAAGTACACATAATTTTGTTTTCTGATATACGGTAGCACACAGTCGAAGAACGTTAATTAGGATTCAGAATAATAGCATTTGAAAGGAATTTTTCAAGAATATTTACTTAAACAATAAAAACAAAGGCGGCCTCTGAGACGCAGCTACAAATATAATAAATATAATGGTGATAACCTAAAACAAAGGTAGTGCCAACGGCACATGGTTCACGGTGATGGCGGCTTACCTGCTATCCCTTGTGCTTGCAGGCGGAGGGCTGGAAGAAGAGGGAGGCAATGAAGGAGAAGAAGGGCGGGATGGGCGTTCGTTACCTGTCGTTCCGCCTTTACCTGTTGGCATGGTCCCAAAGCACCTTCCTGAAGGCCGGCACATTCAGGAAGGCGGGCCCGTAGCGGTCGTGGCGTTTGGCCTTGCGGAGCCGGCCCTGTTTCCAGGTGCTCCTGTTCCTGCGCTGCCACTGACCAGACGTGAGCCGCTGCTTGCCGGCGTCGGCCTGCTGGGCCTCCTGGGGGCCCGCGAAGTTGCCTTTCTTGGGCATGGCGGTACCGCCGCCGCTGACGGTCATGTTGGCGAAGCCTTCGAGGGCGGTGTCGAGGGACATCCCGGGGTTCTGCACCGGGTTGTAGGACTTGAAGCCGGCCTTGAACCGCTGGATCTTGCCGGTGCGCTGGGGCCGCAGTTCCCCCGCCGCGTACACCTTGGCGGTGACGGGGGGAGGCGGGGGAGGCGGCGTCGACTTGCCCGCCTCCTTCTTGGCTTCCTTGATGGCCGTCTCGCGCCGCAGCTCCGCGTCGTGCATCAGGTCGCGGTCCGTGACGGAGTCGATGGCCACGATGGCGGCGCGGGCCTGGTAGTCGTAGCGGTTGAGGGCGACGCACACGACGGAGCCGATCATCTGCTCGCGGACCGCGTTCTCGTTGACGTAGCCGTTGAAGGGGGAGTCCCACAGCATCCGCGCGAACCGCGGCTCGTTGATGCGGCGGTGCGGGTCCTCGGCGCCCAGGCTCGGGTTCGGGTCCGGGTCCGTGTCCATGGCCGAGCCCGCCGACGAGGCCGACTCGGACGGCGGCGCGCCGCCCAGCGACTGCAGGGGCGCCTCCAGGTCCTGCCGGGTCGAGTTGCTCAGCGTGACGGGCATGTTGGTGGCGTGGAAGACGACGGGCAGGAGCGTGTAGATGAGCGTCAGGCGCTCCATGAACTCCTTGGCCATGTTGTAGGACCGCAGGCCGCACGAGTAGTCGTCGAACTGCCGCGGGTACCAGGGCGTCCGGTACGCGTCGGCGGGCATCTTGATGCCGTCCTTGGCCAGGATCGCGCGCAGGCGGCGGTGGATGCGCTTGATGGACTGCAGATTGTAGGCGGGCTCGAGCACGGCAAACTGAGCGACCTCGTCGTAAGTGGTCGACAGGTCCGCGTACGGGTCGCTACGGCGCATCCGCATGATGATTGTCACAAAGTGGCTCGTGGTGTGCATCGGCCAGATGGTGAACTCGCGGGCGCGGATCCGCCTCCAGAGCTTGGGCTGGGACCTGTAAACCTCGTTGAGCCTCTTGGTAAACATGGCGTCGGCTCGCTGCTCGTCCTTGATGTCGAAGGGCGAGGTATCGGTGTACTCGCGGCCCGGGACCACCGGGTCGTCGAACAGCTTGTTGGTGTCACTGTTTAGCAGCAGGTTGATGCGGTGGCGGACGGCCTTGGGCTGGTTTTTATACGTCGCAACCAACGGTATGTCCACGCAGTTGCTAGATAGCCAGGCCTTCCTCCGCATCTGAAGTAGTTCCAAAGCATTGACAGACTCTCGGAGCCCATCCATGGACCCGAAGTCGACCGTCTCAAGATATTCCCTACTGGTGTATGCTAGGCGCATACCGCTAGAGATAACTTGAGCCGGTACTCCGCCGACGTCGTAATAATTCGGGTCATTTTTCTGCTCATTCCGCTGCCGAAGCGTTTGCTTCGACACTTTCGGCGGGGTACTGAGTGGTGTACTGGGTGGTGACGGCGACGTCATCGTGAGGCTGCGGGTTGCTGGTTGCGGGTTGCGTTGTGCTGGAACACCGCAGTAGAAATGAGGCCAAGTAGAAGTTACAAGAGCTGTTGCGAATATTATGAACAATCGATGATCAACTGTCTAGTTTCAACATCTCTTATACACTTTATAGAGATGTGTCCTTGGGTCAGGGTACCTAAACAAAGTATTTTGTCTTCAAAGCATGGTTATCAATATCCTTGTTTTGTCGGAGTCCTCACTTTGTCTCCTCGATGCAGCGTCTCTAAGAACAAAGGTGATGTGGGCTCAATGCAAACAAAGGCTACCTGTACAAATTGGTAAAAACGATGATTTATTCCGTATTATTATCAATTACAGATAATTTTAAGTAGTACAATCCTCTATGGAACTTTTATACATTATTTGAAGAAACATCATGTGCTGTAGGAAATGTATGTGACTATGGCCAGCGCCGAGATTATTCTAGATGGCGGATATTGTGCGTACAAAGCACCCGGCTATGAGCCGATGCCCCGCGATCTTGAGGTAGAGTTGGTGATGTAAAGAGAAAGGAGCGAGGGACCTCCGCAATACGTCCGTTGGTTGCCGCCGCAAGGCATCGAGCAGGTGGCATTCGTCTTATTGGTTGCGCCCGAGCTCAAAGTGTTACCGCCCCAGCATTCCTGGGAATACTCGAGTCCCGCGTACTTGTAGCCCTTGGAAGCCGCCCACGTCAGGCACTGCGGGACGGTCATGCCGCTATTGGCGGTGCTGGCGGACAAGGCACGGCCGTTCTGTGGTTCGCCTACACACCCGTAGTAAGTGTAGTTGGCGCTACCGTCCACAATCTTGGGAGGTCCGTTGTACTTTGCCGGATCCGAGGAGTAAAACAGCGAGAGCAAGCTGCCACCGCCACAAACCTCGGTCTTATTGCCTCCACAAGGCTTGCTGCACGCACCATTAATAGTGCTGCCAAAAGTCTTGCTTGAGCCGCTGTCGAGCGTGGCACCGCAGTAGCATTCTCTGCCATACTCGGTACCAAACCAAGCATAGTTGGTGCAGTTAGCTGCACAAGACTCCAGTGTCATGCTATCGTAGGCGAAGGTCTTGTCGGGTAAGGCCCGCCTGCCAGAGGGCTCGGTGTAGCACCCTTGATAAACGTAGCCTGAGACGGTAGGGACGGAGGGGCCAGAGCTTGTCGATGTAGACGAAGTGATTACAGTGGTACTAGGTGAGGCAATAGCGCTGCTGGGCGATATAAGGGCAGTGCTGCTTGTTGTGGTAGCAATAGCGCTGTTAGTTGAGGGAGTCGTCGTGGCATTCGGAATTGAAGTAGATGTAGATGTGGCAGTGGAGCTCGTCGACGTGATTGCGCTTGCTGAAGAAGTCAGCGTGTTTGAAGTCGCACTGGACCCCGGGATGCTGCTGGAGCTGGCAGACGAGCTTGAGCTGATAGAAGAACTGGATGACACGGAGGATGGAGACGATGACGCCCCGGAGGTAGCGGATGAGCTAGAAGACTGCAAAGTAGAGGAAGGTGGGTTGGTGGAAGAAACGACCGAGCTCGGTGTTATCGTTGAAGAAACCGAGGCGGACGATGAGGTTGTCGAGGTAGCAGACGAGTCTGTCGAGGAAGAAATGGCCGAGCTCGATGAGATAGAAGCGGAGGATGGCACTGTTGAGGAAGCAAGCGAGCTCGTCGACGACGAAGCGGAACCAGTCGAAGCAGATGCGCTAGTCGACAGGGACATCGGGGATGAGCTAGTTGAAGCAGCAGACGAGCTCGTTGAAATAGAGGCAGACAACGAGACTGTCGAGGAAGCAGATAAGCTCGTCGAGGAAGCGGACGATGAAGCGGACGAGGAAGCGGACGAGATCGTCGACAAAGACATCGAGGAGGAACTGGCCAAGGGAGCAGACGAGCTCGTAGATAAAGAAGCGGAAGCGGAAGAGGTGTTCGTCGAGCTCGCACTGGACGACACAGAGTTCGTAGATTGCGACGCCGTTACCGAAACACCACCGGTACCCGTAGTGGCCGAGCTGGTCGTCGAGAGTGTCGCCGAAGACGTAGTAGTAGTGACCATTGAGGCACTAGCGCTGGACGAGGTGAACGCCATGCTTGCCGACGACGATGTGGTGCTGGACACTGCCGTGGGCGTGTTGGCGGGCGCCTGCGTGTACAGGTTGAGCCGGTTGCCGCTGCCGCAGTATTCGGACTTATTTCCGGAGCAGAGCATTCGGCAGTCCGTCTCGCTCGCGTTGACACTGCCCGGGTTGGTGGCGCTGCCACAGTAGCACTCCCGTCCGTACTCAACTCCCATCATGGGGTACCCGGCGCAGACTGAGGCACACATCTCCACCGTCAGCGCATCATTATAATAAGACAGCCCGGAGAGGGCCCGCATGCCCGTGGCTTCCGTCACGCAGTGGTAATAGGCGAAAGTGCCTGCCTGCTGAACAACGCTGGGGGCAGCTGGGGTTGAAGTAGGTGAGGTAGTGGTGGCGGGCTGAGTCGTCGTGACGCTTGGAGCGGTGTAGTTGCCATCCGGATTGTAGATATACATCGACAGCCTACCGCCGGCTCCGCAAAGCTGAGTGCTGTTAGCAGCACAAGGCATGCTACAGTCCGACTGGCTGATACCAGTCATGGTACTGCCGGCGTTGAGGGAATTGCCGCAAAAGCACTGATACAAGTCAGCATAGAAATACTCCAAAGGTAGGGTCGGGCCAGGAAATGCAATTACTTACCTCGCGTCCATACTCGGCACCGAAATACGTGAAGCCATCGCAGAAAGCGGCGCAGCTGTTAAGGGTGTTGGTGTCCACAGCCTGGCTACTTCCCGTCAAGGCCCTTCCATTTGAAGCCTCGGAGTAGCAACCGGCGAAGCTGTAATTGCCGACCGTCTTAGGCTGGACCGGGCCACCAGGTGGAAGTGTGTTGGGAAGTGCCTGCGTTGTCGCGAAAACGGACATGAACGAGCCGCCCTGGTGCAACTCTCCGTTACCACCGCAAGTCTGATTGATGGTCCCGGTGCACCGATAGCTGCATTCAGCGTCTGCGACGAAAAGCGATGGCATGGTGTTGCCACACCAACACTCGGCGGTATATTCGGTGGCGGCAATTGTATAACCCGCTCCATAACAGGCATCGATGCAATTCCCATTGGTGTTGTTGACATTGTCGGTATAGATCTGCTTGGGCAGTTGTCGTCCAGGGTTGTTGTCTTGAGCACAACCGGTGTATCTGTAGAGGGCGGAGCCGTTCGAAGCAATAGGGCCCAACTGCTCGGAAGCGGCATTGCAAAGAAAGTGGATGACCTGTTTTCCCATGACAGGGTCGCCGGTATTGAGAGTCCATTGGGCAGTGCCATGATAGGAATCGACGTTCACTTGCGATCTAGGCACTGCGCAGTAGAGGTCGGCAGTAGCACTCTGACCAGCCTGCAGCAATGTACCCTCGGCAAGATCAACGTTGTTCACGGCACCAACGATGCCCGGGACTCCATATGGTGGCTTGGAAACGGTGACCGAAAGAGCCGCAGCATTCGGCCCGCCAATATTGGTGAAACGCATCTTTCGCGTGACCGTGGTGCCCTCAAGGACGCTACCAAAGGTGAAGTTGACGCCACTCGTATAGTTGACCCAGCTCTGCCCATCAGGACTCTGGAACTCAATCATGACCTGGGGCAGGGTGCTGGACGTTCCGATGATATCGAGAACTCCGTTACCGCCATCCGAATTGACTCGCATGAAGACCTTGGAGTTTCCATTGGTCGTTGGGTTGAAGTTTACAGGGATGTAAGCCGAGGTTTGAGGAGCAATCGTCGTGGGCAGATTGTAGAGGGTGAATGGCCCGATCGAAGTATTATTAGAACTCGTGGTGTTAGGTGTAATCCAGGGCCCGGTCTCCGATTCAACCGAGAACAGGAGGCTCGAGATGGTCAAGGTTGAATTGCCCTGGTTTTGGAGCACCGCGGTCTGGTTGACACCATCCGCTATCTGGCCAGTGATGACGCCGGTGAAAGACACGGTGTTGGGCGATATTAGCAAAAGCGGTAGCTTCGAGTTGCCAGTGCCCGTCAACTTCACCGGTGTGTTGGTGGAGAAGCCGGCTACGGCATTGGTAGTGTTGACACTTGCACTGCTGGACAAGGGCCCGACTTGCTTCGGGGTAAAGGTCGCTTGGAAGGAGAAAGAAGAGCCTGTTGACAGAAACAGGGGGATGTCGGCAACCCGGAGAAGGCAAAGTTGGCGTTGCCTTGCAAGGTGACATTGTTAACCAGGGTGTTGGCATTCGCCGTGCAAGTGATTGTTTGAGATGCGGACTGGTCTCCTAGATTGACCGTACCAAAGCTGGATGGAGCTGTGCAGTTCAGAGGCAGGTTGACAGGGGAACCAAATGCGTATATGTAGCCTTGGTTGCTCGCTACGTAGCAGATACCATTCCCAAAGACTGGGCGGCCAAATTTCATTGAGCCGGGTACGTTGAAGGAGTTGATCATCTTCAGAGTTCCTGCCTGAGGGACGGCCTGGTAGATCCTCAAGTTGAGACCCTCGACGTCGGAAGTCCAGAGAAGTCCGGTTCCCGACTGCCCGTTGAGCGAAGTTGTGGTTCCATGGCCAACACCAAGGATATTGGCATTGTATTCGGCAGTATCTGCAACGTGGGTGAAAGCAACATTACCATTCGCGTCACAGCCGAATTTCCACACGTGCGTCTTGTATTTGATGACGTTGATGTACACATATCCCCCATCAAGTGGCATGACACCTGCACCGGAGTATACCGAGTTCTCGTTCAGGAACTGCTGGGGCACAGCATCGTATTGTCCAGGTCCCATCTGGTAGCCGCCTAGGTTGTCGAGGTTGAGCCAATATGTCTTCCCAGACTTGCCAGTGACGATCCCGATGCGCTTGGCGTTGGGGCAGCTGAAGGTTGACGAAGGCAGTATTTCCAAAGGGCTGGTTCCAAGATCCTTGTCTGCTCCGTCCAGTTCGGTCTTTTCCCAGGGCATGAAGAAGTCGATTGGCGTAATGGTACCGTCGTCGTTGATCTTGGCATTGACGGCGGCTTCCTCGAGGGCAGTGGGTGGGTTTCGACCTTGGACCGGGGTGCCCTTCAGTTGACTTGCGTAGCCGTTACCAGTCGCGAAGTACATCGAACCGCTATCGTAAGCGAGTCCGCCTCCGCTCATCCACACGCCACCACCGGGGACGGTGTTTGGCTCAGGGCCGCCCTCCGTGGCAAAGGCCTCGACAAGGGCACCAGTATCCTTGTTCCAGCCCAAAATGGCACCGGTAAAGTTGTACTGCACGCAGTGCGACGCGAAGCCAGCGTAGATGTACTGCCCAACCTGAAGTAGACCAGGGCGCTGGTGTTGATTGCCGCTGATGAACATCCGGTTAGGGTTGTTGCGGAAGATGGCACCCTCCATCGACACAGGAAATCCGGCGCGGTCTTGGAGCGTATTAACGTCGACCGCATGGAACCAGTATTCACCATTCAGTCTTCCTTGCGTATACCCTTGCTTGTAGGTTTTGGCAGTGAAGTAGAGCGTCTCAGTTATAGGGTCGATGACACCCGTTCCAGTCACACCAACCGTGGGGTTGATATCAACGCAGCCATCGAGATCTGCTTAAACCGTTAGTGATATAGTGCCAGGAGGTTGTGAGACCCACGCCAATAGCAGAGTTGGAATTTGTAGCCCTTGCCCGACTCCAGCTCTCACACAGGGGTTGGCTACTAACCGGACGTCAGGAATGGGATATGTAGGTTCCTCCGATTAACAATGACACCAGTCTTGGCATCAAGTTGGTATAGATTGTTTTGGGTCGTGAGGACGTAGACATATTGAGTTTGGGTACTGCTCAGGGTATATACCAAAGGCTGGGAGAAGATCTGCTCGGGGCCAAGATTCATGTAGTTGCCTGGCAGCGCCGTTCGGAAGAGCTGTCCAAACTGTGCGCTACCAACGATATCTGGGTCCATGTTGTGGTTGTCCTGGTAGCCGGTTCTGGAGTTGTCACCGCCCCAGGTGATGGTATCCGTGGAAGCGAAGCCATCGACGCCGTATGGTAAACAACTCGATAGCACGAGGGCAATTGCCCATGTGAAAAGGCTAGAGGGCGCCATGCTTGGCAACGTCCGGCTCAGGGTCGAATATCTTGACCTACCAGGCTGCTGGGACACCAAAAGGATAGAACACTGAATGCCAGGCGGGTAACATAACTTCTATATATCGATGGGACTGGAGAGCCGGCATATTTATTGACTGCCTGGCCACCCAACCGGGAGGGAAGGAGACAGGGGCCCTGGACATTTCGATAGTGCCATGTTGAACGGTTGCACACAGTCGGGTATGCCATTGTGTGATGAGGGTTCGCTAGAGGGAGAAGAGGGTAGCGCCGTCACTTGGAGGCTAACCCGCCATGGTACCGGAACGGGAAAGCTGTGCAGGGTATCCGTACCTACGCCTTCTCGCTGCGTAAGGGTCGCGTCGATACAAAAGAGTACCTATAGTAACTAGTAGCCCAGTACTAGGCAATTCGGTATGTTATTTCATTTTGCGAGTGGCTTTTGTGATATCCTCATGCTCGTCTTCAGCTTTCGGGTGGTCTTGCTTTCTGTCGTCCCTCTGGGTGCCTGCCATACACAGCTTCGCCGGGCCGGAACGCAGCATCTTGGGAAATTGAAGACTCCTGTCGTGGCTACAGGATTAGCGTTGCTTTGTTTTCCTCGTGTTGACCTGCCTGACCTGCCTAGAAGCCCTTGGCGGCAGATAACCACCCCTGCCCTGCCTGCATGTCAACTAATAAAGCATGCCGGATCCTTGCGAGAGCTCACTGCAGGGGCATTCTTCTGGCGATGACCGTCCTCGTCCTGCATGACCTAAGTAACTCCATGGGCTACTCGTTCTAGATCCCGAAAGTCAGTAATCCTGAAGACCGATTTCTGGATGATCGGTTGTCCATCCCCGCCTTGACGGGCGCAGGATTGTCTTGAACTGCACCGCGTGGATTCTGGCCCAAAATGTTCTGCACAGCTTGGCAGCTCTACAAGGTAAGCAGTAAGTACTGGAAGTTATCCACTTGGACGCTAAAGAGCTGCTTTCCGTTTGATATTACCTGACAATCACCGTTATCAGCACATCGGACGTTGGAAACCGTAACACCGATTGCACTAAACCATCCTTGGTCCGCAGCGCTGCGGCGTTCAAGGTGAGCAATAGTGCACATATAGTTGGGCAGCGCTGGGTCTCTACCTACCTAGGTATTTGACCAGTGTGGTCTGGAGCGATGAGGCTTGCGTTGGTCATTTGAGGAAACAGGCACGCAATCCAATTCACACATCCATATGCATGTGCTTTCTGTACCTTGCATGCGGTGACAGCCGTTCAGCCCTCGACCGGCGACGCCACGAGCACAGCTCAACGGCATTGTTTGCTAGTCGAGGCCTCCTGTCCCGAGCTTTCTCCATCGTTCGTCCTTGTCTAGCCCACGGGGCCGGCCACTAGCCCGCCGTGCTATCACCAAGCACCACGCCATAGCTCGTCCCTCCCAGAGCGGCCGAACCTCATTTACTACTACTCCCACTTATCATGGCGCTGGGCTGGCTGAGGCAACGCGGGCTGGAGATTCCCGCTCCTCAGCTCGTAGCCACTTGGGTGCCGATTGACGATACTCTAGGAAGCAAAAGGAACCAGGTATCGAGATGATTGAACGAGACGCGCTTCTTTCGCGTGATTGAACTGAGCTCGAGCTTCAGCTCGCTTCACCATATCCGCCGCTGCTCACCTCTTGGGGTCCACCGAGCTAGTCACAGATACACAATTGAGGTTTGCGGGTTTCCTTTTTCCAACCCACGCAATGCCATCGATGGAATCTAGCCCAAGCTGCTGGGTGATTGGAAGCAAACCCTCCGCCGACCCCCGCGCAGATCTTGATAGGCCGCGCAGGGGCTACCCTGGACTATCTGCCGTGCCCGGACTCAAAGGTGATGGGAGCTGAGCAGTAGCCTAAGCAGAACAAAGTTCACTTCTTCCAAGGAAACCAACGGTGCATCTCGCTCACAGCACTATTGTCTGGACTGGTCCATGGTTTCCGCGTACGACCACCCAGACCGGTGGCGAAGCTAAGTAACCAACTTCGGGGAAGCATTCATTACTTCATAGACCGACGCCACACTTGTGTCCCCTGATCGCCAAATTTCGCGCAATGTGCTGGAATCTAGCCAGACCTGAAGAATAGGTAGTTGTGTGATGCTCCCTAAGGGTTGCTACGGGAGTCTTGCCCTTAAACGCTGCGGTGTTATGGGGAGTGCAGAGATAGATTATACTTGCTGCTCTTATATTGAGAGCTTCCTGAGTGAAACCAAGATCTATCCTGGAATTGGCTGTTGCGCGAGAACAACGAAGCCTTCTAGCATGACCATGAGATACGCCTCTGTCCGAAGCACTCTGGTAACTCTAGGCACACATAAAACACTGCAGAGAGAGCCCTCTCAAGACCCTTCCCGCTCTAACCTCCCCAGCACGTCCCGAAACAGCCGCGCCTCCTCCTCCATCTCCTGCATGCTCCTAGCCTGCCGGTCCGCGTCCTCGATGCGCGGAAACCCGCCGCCGGGCCGCGGTCGCCCTCCGCTACCATTCTGGTTCTCGCGGTCCCAGAGGGCGCCCCCGACGTTCCCGTGCTCGTCCGCCATCATCTCGTAGATCTTGTCGCCCGGTCCGTCGCCGCTCTTGGCCGTCGCGCCGCGGATGCGCGGGATCACGTGCACGTGCAGGTGCGGCACCGTCTGGCCCGCCTCGGCGCCGTCCTGGATCGCGATGTTGAACGAGCCGTCTTCGGGGAGTCCCCTTTCCTCCTCCTCCGCTCTGCCATTGCTGTCTTCCTTGCCCTGCTGTGATTCGTTGCCGGAGGGAGACGGCGTGGAAGAAGTAGTAAAGTAGTGCCGCGCCAGCATGCGCTGGACGCGCTGCACCGCCTGCATCAGGTCCGTCAGCTCGGGGGCTGAGAGATCCGTGAGCCGCTTGTGCGGCTTCTGCGGGCAGACCAGGACATGGCCCGGCAGCAGCGGCTTCAGGTTCACCAGGGCGAAGGAGTGTGGTGTGGTGTAGAAAACCTAGAAGTGACAGATTGGTTAGGCAGTGTCCGAGGCAGAAGCACAAAATTAGGAAAAGGGCGAGTAGTAGTAGATCGGCAGGTAAGTCTGTGAGTTGTAATTCGATAGGAAGTGCGGTATTCCTGTGCCAATTTTCTGACGGCTCGGCATACATAGAGTATACAGCTTACAGACAGCTAACTAATGTAGCTTTCATCCGCCGACCTAACAGGTTGAAGTGTCGCTTACCTGGGACGTGACCTCAAATGGGCCGAACCGGAGCGGGCTCTTTTCCGAATTGGTACTCATCTTGCGTGTGCAAGTCTTCAAGAATGTTCTGCTATATGCGCCCTGCAATCTTGGGTGTATTATCATGGCTGTGCGATATCCAATAGGTGTCCCGACGCGTGGAAGCAGGCAGGTTTTCGATACTCGTTTCAATTGTGAAGATGACGTCGGCCAGATTCGGAGCCGGCTAATGTGGATTTTCTAGGTACAACATGGCTTTTTTCTCACTCATGGGTATTTGCTCAAATCCTGAAAATATCCATGCAATTCTGCGTTCTGGGAATCAAATTGTCATAATATCGCATTACAATGATTGGTCTTAACTTATGATTGAGACAACCTATGTATTTGTCATAAACCGGTCAATCGATTCAATGATGCCTATTCTACCCAAGTTGCTCCAATCCCAGCGACTGCATACACATATAACGCTTCTCTCATTAACGCATAAACCAACAACACCCTTCATTACAGACCCCGGAAAAGGTCATCCAATGTAATAGGTTTCCTCACAGCATTGTTCATTCCCTCGTGGAAAGTGACCCAAACCTTGTTTTCACCAATTGGAACGGCTTCGGCCTTCTTTCCGTTGGCATTCCCGTCGCCCTCTTGTAGTGGCTGTACAACGGGCTTCGCAACCACCCGTCCGAAGAAGTCCTTCTTTACAGGAATGATCGGCAGCTCGACCCCCTTAGACTTGCCAGACTTCTCCTTGCTTTCAAACACAGCTTCCCTAGTGTCCAATGGGTTCCCAGTACGGAAACGAGTCTGTCGCGCCGCGCTTTCTCGCAGCCTCCGCAGCTTTTCCATTTCTTGATCCAGTACTTGTCGAACAGCATAACGCGTGGGCGCTTGCGTGCCATGCATAACGGCTGCCGATGTCTCGTATGTTGCCAAGATATCCAAGTCACTGTCGGTATAATGTTAGCCTTCTGTTCACGTTGCTTCGAATATCGTTGAAACTTACGGCTCCATGCGGTAAACCCAGGTAGGCCCTCGGCCGAAAGTGTCACCTTCTATCTTGCCTCTTTGAAGCTCGACGCCTACGTCCAGTAGTGTCTCTGCTCCCCGGGCAACCATTGCTTTCTCCGTCTCCTTCCTGACGCTTGCGGTTCCCTTTGAGTCGCCACTGCCACCAACGACGACCGGCTTCACATCAGGCGACACAAGTCGAATGAGATACGGCATGAAATCTGTAGCAATGTCTTCAGCACTCCGGAATGCACGCATCAGCGTTGGTGGTAGCTGTGCTTGGAGAGTCTGAAGCATAACACGGTTGGTCTTTTCAGTTTCGTATGCCACAAAGTCGGCACGGGGTCCAGAAAAGGGGAGCGGTGCCGCTTCCTCCTCAGCCGCGTCGCGTTTCTGGTACATCAGCTGGGAATGGCGAATGGGCGACGCGAACAGATGGTGACAGGCGAGGACTGCCCGACTGAGATAGGGTGCTAGCTCCCATTCCTGGCCACCGTACAGCCTTGATGTGCACGTATCGTGGAAGTTCATCCATTCGTATGCTTGGTCTGGTTTTGTAAGGAACGAGTCATCGTTGAAGTCATGGTTCGGGTAATCTGCGAAGATGTCGGTAACGATGCGGTCGATATCGCCGCTGGTCTCAACCATGTGTTGCAAGCGTTCCATGGCATACTTCTTCTGCTGCTCGGAGAAGCCAAGCTGGGCCTGAGGCTGCTCGGAAGAATTGAGGTTCATCTTGGGCACAACCATGTTCGAGCTGGGAAACCCGGCACCTTCCTGGAAAACGCGGCTGACGATGTCTCTCACGCTGCCGCGTCCGCTTCCTCGTGCACCGCCACCACCGTGTGCAAGTTCGTGGGCAATATGCTTCTCGACCCATTGGCGAGTCAAACACATTGGGCCTTTGAGAGATGCCGCTCGAAGGCGCCCAGCAACCCACTCTCCAACAACCATGATGCCACGCAGATCACCTTCGGCAGTGCTCTCGCGGCCCTTCTTAGCATCCAAGCCACTTGTCATACCCCATGCCGATTCACAGAGCTTGCGCGCTGCGTCCTTCTCACACGGGATACCCTCTTTCTCGAAGACTGACTTGAGACGGTTCACAACCGCATCGATCGTGGGTTTACCCACATGGATTACCTCGGCCAGGTTTGACTGACGCAGTGGCCGCAAGGAGGGGTGATACACATCGTTACAGATGAGGATAATGGGCCGCATCTGTCGAAAATCGTCGCCTTTCTTCTTCCGACGATTGGCGTGCGGTGTGTTTTCCGACTGCCCCGAACTGTTCTTCTCGCCGATAGTGATGAGGTCCAGTAGCGCTTTGACAAAACCTCCTTCGCCGGAGCCGGAAGACCCTGATACCACACCATCGACTTCGTCTACCACGACGCAAACCGGTCGGGCGATTTTCTGACATTGACCAGATTGACCGGCTTTGTGTTGCACAATCTTGACGTTCTCTGTTCCCAAACTCGTACGGATCTGGTTCTTCACAACATCTCGGCTGCGATCATCACTCGCGTTGATCTCCAGTACTTCGTAGCCGGCTTGTCGTGCACAAACGTGAGCTAACGTGGTCTTGCCCAAGCCGGGGGGTCCGGTAAGCATGAGGATCTTCCGATGAGGCTTCTCCTCTTCTGCCTGCTGCTTCACCCCCGGCCTCCTTATGCCCCTGGACCTGGAAGAACCAGGGAACACTAAAGGATCCCATCTCTTCAACCAACGTAACACATTCCGATTTGTTGAGTCGTCGCCACAAAGGTCCATGAAATTCCTTGCCCGATACTTCTCCGTCCATAGTAGAGACTTTTTGGACTTTTTGCCTTGCGCTGCCTCGACCGAGGGCATCGGCTGGTCTGGGGTGACCTCTGTTGTTGTGGCCTGCTCGCGCGTAGCAATCTCCTTCTTGGCCGTATCGATAAGTTCGTGGATGTCGAGACCATAATAGCTGCGCTCGGCCCGCCCCTTCTTCGTCTTCGACCTTGCGGCCACTAGGCGCTCATATGACGGAGCTGCTACGGCCTGACGTTGCTTAATCTCCTGGCTTGCGCCAGAACACGTCTTGATGTTGAATTTGCTTTTGGCATTGCGCGAGGCGAGATTCTGAAAAGCAGAGGCGAAGTCTTGCGTAGACTGGAGAAGGGTGTCGTAAAGATGTTTCGTGCTTTGCGGCGGCTCAACGCTAGGGTTCGCATCGGCCGTTGCTTTCGTGTTGTCGCTTTCCAGTCTCAGAGGTACGTTGAGAAACGCTTCGAGTTCAGTCGGAGGTGACGAGGGTTCTGTGGTTTCGATGGGCATTTCTCTCGGGCTGCTCAGCATGCGCCGTTTGGAGGCAGGCTCGGGGACCACATCGTCGTCGGAGTCATCGTCAACTAGAAAGCCACCCTTTCCACGCTGGGAGCCTTTGGGGCCCTTGTGAGGTTGCGACCGTTTGGAAGCGGGAGGTGGTGACGATGTTGTGGGATAAACAACGGGCGAAGAGGCTGTCAACATTGTCGGCACTCAATTGACTTGGCAAAATCCGAATTGGAGTGAGTTCTGAGTTTGCCAGTTACTTCGAGCCCCTGGTGTAGTCGCTGGTGTGGTGTTGATCAGGGTGGTGTTAAAGTGGCGCGTAGCATAAAGTCCGCTCGCGGGTACAGCACTTGCAAGACGCGACGCGTCGCACTGAGGAATTGTTTAAAGTGGTTGCGAGTAGTGGGGTCCGCAGTTACCCATACCTAAAGCCCCCTAACATTCACTGACGATCTCGTCAATCAATCCCATCACCAAGCGCAGAATAGAGGGCCAATTTATTTTTCTCATAAGCTCAACTGTGAACCAGCAACGGTCTTAATTTTCATATCGCGATGACTGCGTATTCTTTTTCAGATAATGTCAAAGAAGTCGCATCACGTCTTACTTTTCTCAAGTCTATCTGGCTTAGGTACATATTAGCCAGTTATGCTTAGCTCTTACTAAATATAGCGCGGGGTCGACCCCGAGTCTGTGGGAGGACTTGATTTCACAAATATTGGGATGCTTTCAAAGAGATGATGAAATTCGCTCGCGTTGCTATCGCGACTCGTGTTACAGTACAGCTTCATCCGGAAGATTTCCACGCCACTTGTACGCCGAATTGCTGTTGGCCCACTCCAGCAGCGCATCGTAGTCGACGCACTCGTGCTCCGACCCTTCGCCGGGCCCCGCCTCCGTCTTGCCCTCCAGCGTCGTGTCCGCGGAGCACATGATGCCCTGGCGCAGGTAGTTGAAGCAGTGCGCCGTGTGGTGGGCCACCTCCTCGGTCAGGTTGACGCCGGCGTACCCCTGCTGCAGGTGCTCCGCGAGGTAGGATAGGCAGTGGAGCTGGTGGAACGACGACATCATGTAGCCCGGCCCCTCGTTCTCGCGGTCGATGGCGACCGTGTACGGGTCCGGCAGGTCGAAGCGTTCCGCGTCCTTGATCACTACGTAGCCTCGGCTGCCTATGCGTGTGAGGGTCTCAATTAGCAGCTGGGTCTCGCCAGAGATGGGCGGGAGGTTTACCGGAGCTCAGCTCGATCCAGTGGTTCAATGTGTGCAGAGTGTCGGATTCATTGAAGAACATGTCCCCGCGCATGTATTTCGGGTCGTCATGGAAGGTATAGATCTTCCTCGGAACTTGACCGTAGTGTTAGCAATGTTGTTGGCGGCATGTATTGAGTAGAAATTGACTCACGCTGAGGCACCGGAGTTCTCTTGATGGTGTTTCGACGAGGGAAGGGCGGAAAGAACAGCAGCAACACTATCGTGCTTGCCATGGCGAGTTCGAGGAGCAAACGCCACCACCATGTCGCCGTCCTCCGCGAACTGTGGGGTTTTGGAGAGATGCCGGCATGGTCCAGGAACGCCTGCTCCTCCTCGTCGTGCTCGCTCTTCCTCGAGTCCATCGTAAGCAATGGTCGTGTGCAATACTCTTTTCGCAGTCGTTCAAGCAAGGGATACGATGGTCGAAATGGAGGAAAAGTACGTCGCTATCTCGCTGGCCGGCAAAGGCCTTAAGAGGGCCATCTCGGCATGTGTCTACCGAGCTTGAAGAGGTTAGCGTGATCGAGATATATTGGCCTGTCACGACGGAGTTGGAGGAAGTTTGTGACCCACAAATCATTCGGGGCTTCCCTTTTCGGCTCTTCATTCTTGGCGACGACGAGATAATTCTTCGGGTCACTTAAATCTCATACGACACACTAAAACTGAGTCTCGTTTAGCAATCAGACAACTGTTGTGATCTTCATATTCGAGCCAAGAAACGAAAGGTGATTGGTTATTTGTCTGCAGCAAGAATGGCTGTGTTTGAAAAAGGGGGAAAGGGGTACAGCCACCAAGTTCAAAGTAGGAACCGGAACAAAACAATGCTCGCGAAGGCCTGACTAAACGTTGATAGTATATTAAAGAGTCATAGATGTATTTATAAACCTCCTTTATCCATGCTAGTAAATGAATACAAGTATAGTCTTAAGTATCGTGCTACAACCGCCCTATAATAACATATTGGCAGGTGTAGACTTACACGTCAAAACAATTGCGATCTCCCGACGCTTATTAGGGGACGGGAATTAAGTGCATATTCAATACTGGCTTCTCCCAGAGAAAATAGACACTCTGTCTGTTGATCCAGTCTTCTGAGTCGTCCGCCAAATGGATATCAAAGTTGAAGATGATCTTAGCCAGTATAAGACGCATTTCCGCATATGCAAGACTATGGTCACATTAGCATTTGTCTTTTCTCGAGTTGACTCTTTTCCACCAGTAGACCCCATCACTTACTTCTTCCCAATGCAGTTCCGAGGCCCAGTGCTGAAAGGCTGCATAGCGTCAAGTAGGTCGCCCTGGTAGCGTGGGTCGTTGTCGAGGAACCGCTCCGGATGAAACTCCCAGGGGCTTGTCCAGAATCGCTCATCATGGTTGATTGCCCATTGCCAAACACCAACGACGGTGCCTTCTGGCACAAACGTGCCAGCCACCGCCGCGCCTCCTTTTGGCACCACCCGGGGAAGGCCGATCGCCACGGATGGGTACATACGAAGACACTCGTTCAGGCACGCCAGCATGTACGAGAGACAGCTGACAGAGCTCAATGTGATCTCGTCGTCCTGTTGGAAAGTAGACCGCACTTCCTGGGTCAGTACAGCCAGATTTCCCCTGTTTTTGGCGAGAAGGAAGAGTGACCCTGACAAAAGTGTCGCCGTGGTCTCCGAACCTGCAACAATGAGGGTTGAGGCAGCGGCCAATATTTGATCGAAAGACTATTGCCATTGAAGTTAGCGAGTGCTGAGTAACGTGAACCTGGCTATAAGCTGGGGCGGAACTGTTGCACGGAGATGTTCACATTTCTTTACCTACCAGATCACTTTGGTTTTCTAGTAAACCCTCGATAAGATCTGGCCGTTCAGAATCTAGTTGGATCCTCTGAGTAAGCTTTTCGTTTACCTGCCTCTTGTGCTCACTGCGAGATGCCCATATCCCGCTATCGACTATCCAAGTGACAAGTTGGATGCCCCCAAGCTCGTATATGGCCTGGATGTAACTGCCGACCTTGACAGTACGGGTAATGCTCCGGACCCAGGGGTGGTAGTCGCTATGCTCGAGACACCCAAACGAGCTTCCAAATCCGAGGTCGCCGATAATGTCAAAGGTTGTCCAGTTCAGCCACTCGCGCATATTCAAGGCTTTGGCACCGCCACCTCCATGCTGGCGTAGGCGCTTGATGAGTAAGTCGACATATGACCCGATGATGGGTTCCTGTTCTCGCATGCTGCGGTCAGAGAATCCATGGGAGAGCAGCCGGCGGAGCAGCGCGTGATCATGGCGCGGGGCAGACATGATGGACGCCGGACTCTTCCTCCTCATCGGTCGATAGAACCCCTTGTACTTTGAAAACTCCTCCTGGCCTTGCTGTCGATGGCCGTATATATCTTTCCAGGCCTGTGGCTCGCAGAAAGCCAGTTCGTTGGGGGAGATGCGGACCACTGCACCGTATTTCGCATGCAGATCGCTGACGTGGAAAGCCAGTTTGCCAGACACTAGGTACGCTGTCCGAGGAATGACGGATATTCCGTGCGATAGAGGTCCCGGGAAAGACGCCAAAGGATGGAACAGTCCATTGTACACTGCTGTACATATGGCGTGTGAGAGAAACTACCAGGCCAAAGTGAATTAGTAAATGATGCTCCTATCGGAACGTCAGGGTAGTTCAGGTTTTACCAGAATGATAATCAACACAGCCAGCTTAAGGGCGTAGTCTTGGACCAGACCTGGCGACATAGGCTCTGTCATATTGGATACAATATCTCCTAGCTACCGAGGACAGGGTGTCAACATCTAAAATGCGAATACAATCGGAGTTTCAAGAACACCGGCCGAACGAGGGGCTTCTACTCTATTATACGTACTTGCAGGCCTCAAGCCAGCAGAGGATTTTCCTTGCAAGTCAGAAGTACCGTAGGCGTTTAGGCCGAATTCTCCGACGGGGTTTGACATCGTAAATACCCGGTGGAGAAACCTCCGGAACATATCGACCCCAGATAGGACTACAGTAGTGCCGTTTTATCAGCAAAGCATCCATGCAAGTGAAATGAGCAGTACTGACCCATGGTGTCTCCGGGCCTTTTGTGATTTCCTACCGATTACTCAGACGATAGCGACGTTATGGGGGATTCTCGTCATGATAATCAAGGAGCAGGGACCTTGGACACGAACAGTAGGGAGCAGACAAATATTCGCTCATGATTCTGCAGATGGTACTCATATTTGTTTGCGGTTGATCACTAGTTACCAAGTAAAATTTCACGTTATATATGGATCGGGCTTGATGAGTGATGCCAAAGCTCAGGTATAAAGGAGCGTTTCCAGACATGGTAGGCAGCAGCGGTTGGTTCACCCCGGTGCATCCCCGGCTTCTATTGAAACGGGAGAGGGTGAAGAGCGCTTGAATATGCTCTATAAGCATCTATAGGATGTAAAGCTAACCTGGCATTGAATCAAAGCTGTGCCTCCTCGATGTCGTATCGGCGTTACACGTTTCAATTATCTCCACGAACTTTCCAGCCGTTATTGTGAGTGACATTCGAGATGTACCCACAGGTCTAAATATGGCAGGACTTGCCTTCGTTTATGAAGAAGACATCCATCATCTCTCAGGATGACTCAAGTTTCTTAGCCTGAGGAATAATATGGTCGACGGACGACCCATGATGGCGAGAATTGTTAACATGGAAGCTTCATACATGTTGTACTAAATAATACTCAAAGCCCTAGAATGTTTCCTTGAAAATGCGGTCTTCGATCTCCAATTTTAATGTCACACCCTCTTCGAGTGGTGTTAGTTCTTTACAATCTGACTGTCCCGCCGTGTGCTATCTATTCTATGAGCAGATGCCCGTAGTCGTAAACTTATGACTATGTAAGCTTCATGTTGAACGATAAATGCACATGGACTAACTGTAGTGCAGTATATGCGTTGAAGGCCGGGAAATCATTAGTAGAATGCTTGATAAGGGGCCGTAATAGCCACTAGCACACGTAATAGCTGATCCGCCTCCCGTTAGCCAGCCAGGATGTGTGGAGATATATACACGAACAGCCAATCATACGACGTGTTGCGCGAGATGGATTTGTGGCGTCAACATCGTCCTCCTTTCTCAACACGGTCAGCTGCGGGAGGACTTACAAGTCGAGGCATATGATAACCTAGGAGCTCAGCATGTTGCTGGAATTGCCATGACTGCATATAAAGGGATCGAGGTACACCTTCGAAGAGATATCCCTTCTCCTCATCATCGCCCTGCAAGCATCTCTGTTCGCAACTGCATCCATTCCATTCTGCCTAAGAAAGCAACTGCCACCACTACACATCCCTTCACTTTAGTCGTCGCAACATCGCTCACCAGCAATCTAGCTTCTCGGTAACAGCCATGGCCCAATTCACCAACCCCCGCCTCGTCATCACCGGCCACGCCGCCGACGGCACCTCCATCTTCCACAGCGACGAAGCCGTCGAGGCCTTCTCCCCCTTCGGCCCGAGCAAGAGCTCCTTCTCGACCTTTGACACGCGGGACGCCGTGCCCGTGTCCCACGACAACTCGCCTGGTGCTGGTGCTGCCGCGTCGTCGGTCCAGAAGATCCCGCGCTGCCCTCCGGGCGGCACCCTGTTCAGCATCACCAACCTCCCGGCGCGGTACAGCGTGCCCATGCACCGCACGCAGAGCCTCGACTACTGCGTCGTCATGTCGGGCGAGATCGTGCTGGCGCTCGACGGGGGCGAGGAGAAGACCGTCAAGGCGGGCGAGTTCATCATCCAGGGCGGTGCCAACCACCAGTGGATCAACCGCACCGACGAGCCGTGCCGGATCGCCTTCGTCATGGTGGGCGCGGACAAGGTCCAGCTCGAGGACGGGACGGTGCTGGAGGAGACGGTGTTCCAGGGGCCTAAGCCAGGATCTGCTTGAAGCTGAATGCTGGTTCGAGCTTATGGGCATAGGCGCGGAATAGAAGGGCTGACCATCAAGTCAGGTGAAGGGAGCCTAGACATATGGTGCTGTGATTTTTGGTCAAGTCGCTAGTTTCGTATTGATTTCTTGTATTAGATGATCATGTGCTTATGAATCAAATAATAAACGTTCAGAAGTTGATCAGTTCTTCCTCATTCCCCTGTTGGCGATGCTCAGCGAGTGTTTCTCTCCGCATGCTGTGTTGTCATTCCACTATCAACAAGCAATTACCTAGAGTAGGATATGAATGTGGCCTGTGCCGGTATCAAGCTCTTGGGGGACCTGAGATGCAGTGGCAACCTCCTCGGCAGATACATGCACCGCCGGGGCAGTCGTCATTGGTACTGCATGTGGCCCTGGCGAAAACTTCGAACTAGACGGTCAATGTTAGTGATTTTCCAATCCTCTGTCATCTTGATTTCGGGGTGGGGTGCCACTACTAAACGTGCCTCGGGGAAGCTGAGGCCATTTGCGGAGGTCACGGGGAGGGCTAATGCCGGCGTCACGGCCAGCATGGCAACAAGAAGCCGAGTGATGGTGAACATGATTGAAGTGTGATCTTTTTTATCAGCGAGAGATGCTTCTGGCTGAGGGAAGACTGTCATGCCGAATGAAGAGCAAGTTGCTGCTTTAAATAGAGACACGAGGTGCGGCACAGCCGGAGTTGGTTCTGGCTAAGGAATATCCGTGGAATTATTGATGAGGGGTGGGAGACACTCCGAGTTTGCCTGATTGGAGGGCCGCTATATAGGAAAGAGGTGTTGGTTGTCGGCGCGCATTCAATCACGATCTATTCAACAAACATTATCGTCATGAGCTGTTGGCTCTGTCTGACATGCTGACAGGCGATGCCTGATGTTGCTCAAAACAATCGCAAAACTAGCAGCCCCTCCACTTCATGATTTCGTTCCGATGCGTTTCCATGACGTGGATGGCTGAAATGCATCCATCAACCCAGATTTCGGGTTCGGAACGGTATGTGGGGACCGTGGCTGCCCCAAGGGAAGCAAGCGGAAGGTCATGCCACTCACCGAATTCGACAGCTATTCAAAATCACGGCAACATGCTCAATTCTCCCAACCTTGACTTCATTCCCGTGTAGTCTCTGATTCGTTCATACACGGACCGGGCCTTGCCTTTTTGCTCCGAAGACGCCGCCGAACTTGGGGCTTTGATTATTTTGATCGGCCATAGGAGAAGATCACACCCGATCGACCTACACTTAGGGATTCCATTTCGAGCGTAAGGAGCATAACCCGAATGGTCAATATCGCCCAGTGATTGAGGAACGGTGGCCAGTATCGATTCCACAAGGGCACCCACAGTCGTTGCTGATCGGACCATCATATCATGCAGACTTAGGATCATCGGTTCTGATAGGCTAGGTTTTGCCAATATTGCTTCTAGCACCTTCAAAAGGTGTTGGCGCAATACAATCCGGGCTGTCCTATGATAATTGAGCTCGTAGGCCTTCCGAACATCTCCATGAAGCTCAACGTGGCGGGTGATTGGTTGAAATGGAAGGTCCAAAGGCAAGTCGCTGGCGGCAACCGTTCTAAAATGCCATTGGGGACGTTGCCGCCAGCCGGAAGCTGTCTGGTCGAGCTCGTACAATTCTCGGAGTGATTTGACGGCATCAATAGAGACGTCATCCACTGTCACACTTTCTAACAGGCCACGTGCGCGCTCGCATGTCTTTTTGATTTCGTGTGCATCTTTCTCCAGCCGGACGAATGGCACCATTTCGTTTAGCTAACCAAGCCAAACCGTCGACTCTGCGAGCGCTGGTTGATTGAAAGCCAGCTGCTGTTTTTGCTGATTCAAAAGTGAGCATACCTCTATCATGCTACAGAAGAGCAAGACTTACGATACGGTGATGCGCCAGCCGAAAGAGAGACCAACCCCGTGGATTATAGAACTGATCCGAGCCTCGCAGTCTCAGGATCTGGGCCATGCCTTGAGTGTGGGCACCGACCTGGGAGACATTTGGTAGGAAAAGCGCCTGCTACTGTCAGAATCCAGCTGTGAAATCCCAGGTGGGAGCTCGTCTTGCCTCAAACAGGTCCAAGACGACAATGGCCATCAAGTCATGATCGTCAGGTGTCTTGCTTGATTCTGCCAGTGACTCGCCTAGCGCCGACAATGCCTCCCCATAGCAGTGCAAAGCTTTCTGGGCGATACGGCTTCCCTCGGAGTCTATGGCTGCCTCGGTGTAAGCCGCGGCCCTGACGGCCCAGCGCAGAGCATATCGGCCTTCGACATTCACTTCTTTGAAAAGAGATGGTAGATGTTCCAGAAACCCAGGCGATGAGGACTCGTTGCAAGGGTACATGGCATATTTGTCCATGAACTGTTCCACGGCCTGGTCTTCTTTATGGACTTGGACATGATGGGGGATCTGCTTTAGCCACGGGTAGGGCGAAGGGAGAATGGGGAGGGATATGGCTTCATCTGGGTTAAAGTGGGAGGAATCCACTGACCCTATAAACGGGATGGGACTCCTCCCATCAACCGACCGACTCCTACGCCGGGGACTTATCAATGCGGGAGGGGTGGAATATACCGCCGCGGCAATTTGTGCATGTCGCATGACCTTTAAAGCCTCGTGTCGACATATCAGAGTTGCTTCGTCGCGGTGGTACTCGCAGACTCCATTTCGCTTGATGCAGCGCTGACAAGAGCGGCGACCTTGATCACAGCGAACGCGTCGCTGCCGACATTTGAAGCAGCCTCAACTCAATCGACCCATTATGCACGAGACAGCATGGCGGAGTGATGTTGGATTCCGAAACAAAATGCAAGACAATGACCAATCACACACAATGTAAACTGAAGTTGCTAAGGGATTGACAAAGGAGAGTCGGGTGTCTGTAAGCTGCTGTATGTACCACTACAAGTCAGATTACGGGCGCCGGGCCCAAGGAATGCGTTGCCGGGAAGATCGGATCTGCCACTAAAATCCCACCGCTAAAGGTGTGATTCACCTCTTCTCATACGGCAATGGACTTAGTACTGGCATCACAGAAGTAGCTGCACCTGACCGAGGCGCCCGTGGTATTCAAGAAATACTGGTATTGACACGTGAGGAAGTGAGGCGTCAAGTCTCTAACAAGGTGACGGATGATGATGCTCATCGCGGGCCTGAGCTGAGTGAGCCTGACTGCGAAAAGCGCCACAATTGGGGGGTCATCCCACCCCACCAAAACTCACTGGCGTAAGCCAAGTCCATTCTCATCGTCGTAAGCAAGGCATGACAACCTGGGAAAAGGCGCCTGAGGGTGCCGAAATCCCGGCTGAAACGTTCAAGGACAGTTCAGTTCCTCTTTCTTTTTAAAATGGCAAACAAATCCTGATATGTAGCAACATCTTTCGGGAACTGTCGTCGATTGCAATTTTCCCATTCATCCATTTCCATTATGTCTGACCTGACCTCAAAGTTAAGCAGGCTGAACGTTTTTTCGAAAGGCGAAGACGATGAGGAAGAATATGGGGAGCAAATCGACTTTGAAAGTGTGGCGGGTGGAGGACACGCTGGTCGCCGGACCGCCATCACAACGGGCCAACTACGTGTCAGCCATGCTTTGAGGTCTTTTTTGGTCAAGCAGAACGTTCTGAGCGAGGCAGAAGCCGGTGTCGATTCCGACCAACCCACAGCGGCCTTGGAGGCCTTGGTCCAGCGCCCGCACATCTCAGTGCCAGCGCATTTGACAGATCGGTCCCACACGCTACCAGAATACTTCATTAGTTCAAGCCACAACACTTACCTGCTGGCTCATCAGCTGTTTGGCAAGAGCTCCGCAGCAGCTTACGAAAAAGCACTTCGCACCGGCGCACGATGTGTCGAGATCGACGCGTGGAACAGCGACGACAAAGAAGAACCGAAGGTGACGCATGGTTATACGCTCGTATCTCATATAGCGTTCAGAAAAGTCTGCGAGACGATTCGCGATGTTGTTGATCAAGAGGCTGCCGAGGCTGTGGACGAACAGGGATATCGAGCCGCACCAATTTTCATAAGTTTGGAGAACCATTGCGATGCGTACGGGCAACTACGACTTGTTACCATCATGCGAGAGGTCTTCGGCGACCGACTCCTGAGCAAGGCTGTGCGCGACCGAGGACATCTGGAACAAGATGGTTCCGATGACCATGTCTGCTTGAACGACCTGGGCTCTAAGATATGTGTTATCGTTGAGTATCACCACGCGAACGAGGCCATGGAAGAGGATGACTTATCAGATTCCTCAGAAGATGAGGAGGAAAGGCGAAATCATCAGAAGTATCGCGAGCAGAAAGCGTCTGCTGCTTCAAACGTCATTATCCCCGAGCTGGCTGAGTTGGGAGTCTATGCTCAATCCGTCAAGCCTCCTGATAACTCCTGGTTTGAAGATGTTGAATGGGGGACCAAAGAGCCTCACCATCATTTGATCAACGTCTCGGAGACACAACTCCTTCAGCACATGCCAGCGAATTCCGAAAAGATTGCCCGCCACAACGCGTCCGGTTTAGTACGCGTTTATCCTCGCGGCACTCGAATCAGTTCCAAAAATCTACGGCCAGTTTCCTTCTGGGGAATAGGAGCCCAGATTTGCGCCCTCAACTGGCAGACCTACGGGGCTGGAATGCAGTGTAATGAGGCGCTGTTCAGTGGGACTGACGGCTATGTGCTTAAGCCAGCTGCCTTGCGTCCGGGCGGAAACGGACAGCTGAATACCGGAAGGAGGAAGAGACTCCGCTTGCATGTGGGCGGTGCCACCGACATCCCACTACCGCCAGACCGCGATGCCACTGAAGTCAAGCCTTACCTGACTTGCTCAATGCTGCACCCAAATGAGGAAAACCTCGCGGCGAAGCAAAAGACATCGCCCTATCACCAGCACCGACTTGGCTTCCTCCACCGGGGCGAGAATCCGCCTTCGACCGACCCGATCTGGGATGAGGAGCTCACATGGGAGTACAACGACAATGAGCTCATCTTCCTTCGCATGCTGATCAAAAGCGACGATTCGTGGGCTAAAAACCCTACGTACGGTGTAGCCACTGTTCGGCTTTTGTATGTGAGGAACGGCTGGAATTTCATAAGATTATTAGATCTCAAGGGCAAGGAAACGAAATGTTCACTGTTGGTGAAATTTGAGTTCGAAGATGTCTAAGCCCCCGATTTCTGGTTACCTGAGGGCGGCTGAAATGACTGCATGCAGACCAACTGCCGACAGTCCGATGTTGTTACTTTATCTAATGTACCAACTACTAGACCTAGGCTAAATAGACAGAAGAGTCCAGTGCGTATCGTCCTGCGAACGACAATATTATGCATGCTGCCTCAAGCTGTGTTATCTAGGAGTAGTTGGGCCCAGATGAGTAGAAGTCACCCCTTACGGCACTCCTACCCCTTGCAGCATGATTAGGTAGGTATTGATAAGTAAATGATATTTCTCTGAACGCCTCCTCGACGGCTTATCTGGTTTCATTTCGCTCTTTGAGCCTCTGATCACCCAACCCGCACTCCGTCCCTCTCCAGCCGACGAAAATGCAAACCACAGCGATTCTTTGCCTGCTGATGCCGCTCGTGCCGGCGCTGGCTGTCCGGCAGAACCAACAACAACCCGGCCCTTGCGATCCTGCGCCGTGTTACCAGGTCATTGACTCCGCCGCCTGCTGGTCCACAGTATTGATGGGCCGGGAGTCCAACGCGACCAAAATATTTGAGTGCGTCCCGGGCGGGAAAGAAGAGGTAGGTTTGACGTCTGCTGCGATATTCAGCACTCAGAGAGACTCTTACTTACGATGGCCACTTCCAGATGTGCCGTTGCTACGGCTGCGATAGCATTCTCGACAGATTTGTGGTGTCGCACGATTTGTGTGGGTAGCTAAGGTTAGAGTGGTGCACTGGAGTATGTAGGTAGGCAGTAGGTAGCGGGTGGGATGGTGGACCGATCAGCACTGCCTTTGACAATACTCCGGACCAACCAGTTCTAACACCAAATTCTACATAAGTCAAGGTGGAATAATCTGACATATAGACACTCAAAATAAATAATCGAATTGATGTATAAGTGTATGAATAAGTACCTGATTGTGTGGCCGCTGTTACATCTACTGACTATCAGGTGAAGACTAGGAGGTAGGTATCTGATTTCTGTAGTCTGGACCCAAGTCTTGTCAATGTTGGACTGTGGGGTGTTGGTGGAAGCAAACTTGATGTTCAATAATAATGATGACAGTTGTTAGTGTCCGCTGCGGGGACTTTTTAGTCACAACGGTCGTAGTCCTTGCCCAACAGCGAACCTAATACAGAGTAACTTCCGCCTAAAGAGCACACTGTTAGTTGCCCTTCCCCTACATACCGGCAGCCCAGGTTTTAGTGATCGCATTGGATGTATTCTCGTAGTAATAGTAGTGGGGACAGCGCGATGCGCCGGAGGGACGGACTCGCTCGATGTTTGGCAGCAGAACCGTTGTTTCCTTGCGTTTTATAAGGCAAGCAATTGGCGCATCAAGTATAGAGAACATGTGAAGTTGACCGACTTAATTGGATTGTCAGGTACGACCTCGAAGTGTTCTTTCGTCAAGGGTTTGTTTCAAGGAGATTGTGACTGCCAATGGCGTTGTCGGTGGTCGATGGATCGAGCCTGACGTCATAGCCAATGACGGTCTGGTAATGCAATCAATCCTGTTTTCTAAGCTAGAATATATGAGTAATAGGAACGAAACATTGCTGTCCTACATAATGCAGTTGACAGCCAATATCAATTGATTATATCTCTTTATCGTCAAAGTTACAACGACAGCATTCATAATGTTCGACGTTCCAAAGATAGTTGACGCGGCAATTGGGGATTCGGAATCGCGGAACGGCCGAACCATAGGGATTGTTGGTAAGCGACTCTTCGCGTCCCTCCTGATCTCAATGGCGATGAGAGCGCCATTTCTGGAACGGCAATGTTAACACCTATCAGGAGGTTCGATGGCCGGAGCAGGTCCCAATCATAACGACCCCAACTTCCTCTCAGGTAACGAGCACCCCCTACGATTGCTCTGACGGTGACTGACTTCAACTCAAGATGACTTTCCTAAGGGGAAGCCCAAGTTATACATTACGGCAGAAGAGGAAGAGTTCGACGAGCTTACCATAGCCGAATGGCGCAACGAAGGCTATGATGTCGAGTACTTCTCCATGGGAAAGGGTGGCAAAGAGTACAAGGCGCATCTGCGCGCGTTGAACAACCAAGACCTTGGCCCATGTTCTACCTACGGATTGGTATGCTATGGTGAAGCGGCGTCAGCTTGCTTAGAGTTCTTTCACGTCCTCGACAACAACCCGTCCTTCAAGCTGTGCTGTCTCATCGCATACTACCCGACGGCAATCCCGGATCCGCGCACACGCTACCCCGGTGGCGTCCACGTGCTGGTCCATCTGGCCGAGGGAGACGAGACAGTGGGTATCGTCAAGCAAGATCAGATGGTGGGCATCCAGGGGAAGCGGCGGACAGTCAATCGCAAGATCCCCGAAGGCATGGGCACTGGAAAATACGTGAAGTACAATTATCCCACGTTTTCCTACGATGCCAATAGTGGCTTTGCGGAACACGATTTGGAAGAGTACGACAAGATCAGTGCCGACCTAGCCTGGACCCGATCGCTTACGACAACTCGGAGAGCGTGGCGACGCGATGTCAACCTGGAGCGAGTGCATGAGGAGAATGTCCAGGGTACGTGCTTCAATATTTTCTCATTTCCTTTCCTTGATACCCTCTACCTACTAGGACTTCCCATAACTAACATTCTCAGCCAAATATTTCACGCAAAACCTCCAGAAGACCATGTCCACGTACACGAAAAACACCACTCCATACGTGACATTCGTACCGACGCAGACCGGCGGGATCGGTGCAGATGAACTTCATGACTTCTATGGGCACTACTTCCTCCACCGCAACCCAGGGTCGCTGCAGCTGACACTTCTGTCCCGAACCGTCGGCACCAACAGAGTAGTCGATGAGCTCCATGTCGCCTTCAAACACACTACCGAGATGCCGTGGATCCTACCTGGGGTCCCGCCGACGAAAAAGAAGGTTGAAGTGCTGATGGTCTCAATTGTTACTGTGCGAGGTGGAAAGCTTGCTCATGAGTATGTGTACTGGGACCAGGCTTCTGTCCTCATGCAGGTGGGCCTTCTCGACCCAGCACTCATACCCGACAAGGCCAAGCGCCGTGGCGTGACCAAATTGCCCGTGGTCGGCCGTGAGGTGGCCCGCCGAAGGCTCGATGGCAACGAAGACGGCAGTGACGGCGAAGCGGACAATCACTTGATCCCCGATTGGTACGATGATAATGATGACGAAGATGACGACGATGAGGAAGAGGCAGACGACGAAAATGGGAACAATGGTGTGAATGACGGCGGCAAGCAACAACAGAATGGTAACAAAGACCAAAAGGAGGAAGAGGGTGAAGAAGAAGGTGAGGAGGAGGGCGAAGAAGGCGGTGGAGAAGATGGTTCAGAAGCTGGCGAAGAAGGCAATAGCGATGAGGACGGGGAAGGAGATGAGGAGGGAGAACAAAGCGGCGATGATCACGATGATGATGACAACACCAGGGTCGAGCAAGACAAAGCCCATCACAGCGATGAGGAGCCATCGCGGTCTTGATCTGGGAGTTGGCGAATCTCAGGAAGCCAGTTGACGAACATATACCCTTACGAGGCCAAATCTCAGCCAGAACGGTGGTGGGAACGGCATTCTGTAATGTTAATGAAGACCATTATATCAATGAAAACGCATACAGTTTCCATACTCCAAGAGGATCGTCTTCCCAACTCATACATCTTAGTCTAAAGGGCTTGTGCGCGACCAAGGAACTGCCCGAGGCATCGGAGATCTGGAAACGACTCTACTATCAAGCCGATCACAGAAATGGCCAACTTCTACCAAGCCGGACGGAGTATGGCGCCTGAAACTGGACCAGTCTTTGCACGGGTGCGCCGGGATTTACTGTCGGTCGACGAGGGTGTCGCGGAAAGCCCAACTTTCAGTGCGACAAGACGCCCACGCTACCCCAATGCGTCGTTTCCAATACCCCAAGTACCATTGACAACTGAGACTTTCCGTTCGATCGATGACAAATGAAGCATACATACGAGGACTACTCCAACGGGTATGCTTCGCCCGCCCGGTAGTTTGGAAATGCGGCTCATGCATCGTCAGATCGCGGCTCAGATCCAACACATGGCACTCATCAGTTCACTGGCAGAAGGATCATAGACTTTGCCCTTTGTCAGGAAACACGTTGCTGATGTTTCCAGATGGAAACGGAGGCTCGAAACATGAAACGGCCCTCACTGATCGCTCGTATACTTTGGGTTCATCTGGTCTTGGCGCCTCTGCTTGGGCCCGGGCGATAGCCATGGCCCATAGGCGATTGGATCAGGAGACTAGGAGACGAGGGGCAGGGCAGATTCTCAGATTCTCAAGGTTGCTCGGAAACGTTTCAGGAGAATAGAAGTTTTCGCGGCCTCCGGGCAGCCCATGGGGTTGAGGCTCAAGGCCATATCACTGCATCTATAAAGCTGGCCTGGACACCTGTCATCCGACCGGGCATCTCAATCACATAATTTCACTACTTGATCACCTCGACAGTTCTTCCAGGCCCGGCGCAGTATCTCTCCAGATACCTTTTAGAATACCCTATACAGTCGTTATATTCAAGGAATACAAGATGAAGCTGGCTTCACTTGTCTTGGAGGCAACTCTGGCGAGTCTCGCCTACGCCCAGCTTGAGGCAATGCAGCAGGCCATCGGTGCTGTGTCAGATGCCTTGGGTGACCTCGATACGAAGGTCAAGGTATGCAACACTTTCTCGTCACTCACACAGAAGGGCCACGGCCCATGTCAACATGAGTCACTGATGAACCACCCTGCATAGGCCATAACGGGAACCGACGTCAATTCCGCGGCGCCCGTCCTCCAGGCGTCGCAAAAGATCCAGATGACCATGCAGGCCTCGACCGCCAAGGTGAACGCGGCGCAAGCCCTCGGTGTCTTCGATGCGCTCTCTCTCCAAGACACGGCCAACAGCCTGGTGACCTCGGTTAACACGACAATGAAGGACCTGGCCGCCAAGAAGCCGCAGCTCGACATGCTCGGCGTCACCATGGTTGCTGTCCAGTCGATCCAGGACCAGAAGACGGCTTCCAAGGCGCTGGGCGATGCCATTGTCTCCAAGGTTCCGGGTGTCGGCCAAGGGATCGCCCAGGGGTCGATCGACCAAATCAACGCGGCCCTCGATGGAGGTATCAAGGCTCTATCTGCTGGAGGCGCCGCCACCGGTGGGGCTGCAGGCGGAGGTGCCATGAGCGGTGGTGCTATGAGCGGTGGTGCCATGAGCGGTGGTGCCATGAGCGGTGGCCGCAACTCTTCCAGCAGCAGCGGCGGCGGTGGTATGGCGAACGGAAGCGGAAACGGAAGCGGAAGCGGAAGAGGAAACGGCAATGGTTCGGGTCGAAACTCCACCTCCGGTAATGGTAGTGGCGCCAATTCTCCTGCGCTCAATCCTGCTCAGCCCGCTGACGCAGGTGACAGGCCGTCAACGGGTTCAGCACAACTTCCGGGCATGATGACGATGACAAGCTCGGCTGCCGCGATGATGCCCGGTATGATGACAAGTTCGATGGCTACGGCCCCCGGTATGATGACCACTTCGGCAATGGCCGCCCCTGATATGATGTCTTCAACTACTACAGGCATGATGATGTCTTCGACTATGATGACATCCAGTCCGGCGTCTTCCTCGGTGATGGCACAAAGCGGTGCTTCCAGTCTGAGTGGCAGTCCGGCGGCATTGGTTGCAGGAGGCTTGGCTTTGGTTGCTGCGATCTGGGTGTTCTAAGCACTGTCACTAACATTGCGCAATGGGGTTGCTTACGGGCGTGGGCTTTCTATTCTGTAACAACTCGCTGTATGTACTTTTAAATTGATCTACGTGCAAGCAGTTGAACTGCTTGTACGTTCTTTGTAGCCACCCATCAATGTTGTAGCACCTTTGATTGTTGTCTTACAGTGCCTACTTATGAAGGAATGTAGAGAAGAAGCATCAGTCTGGTTGGTGGGGTACTGAGATCTCCGCAGATCACTCACTGTGAGCACGCCCCGCAGTTGAGAGGTAGGCACGCGGCACGGAGCTTACTTTAGCACCTGGTAACCTAGGGGTAGGTACGTAGATACGTAATTATGTACGTGCTGATCGCTTGCCCCTGGCTTGGCACTTCAGCGAAACGACAACATTGAACGAACCCTCACCTGGATACCATAAGTGACTCCTGACACTCGCAGCTCTATCAAAGTCTATCATCAATCTATCTACATATCTTGACCTGGCATACGTTCGTCCAATTATCCCGCTTTACCCAGTAGGTCACTTGAGCACCTGCCTCATTCGGCCTGACCCGTCGATGACCGCCGCATGACTAGCATATACGTAGTGATCCCAGCCCACCTAACCCAACCACTTACTTCCCTTCCAGCCCAGCCCTTCCCAGCACGACGGGCTGAGCTGCAAGGAACCGGGGAAGAGCTTGGTTAGTGTCTCTGCCGATCCGGGTATCGGGAAGCCTTCGAAATGGGGACGATAACGGAGATAAACAAGCAAGATGCGGAGAGCGGGCTCGACAGGAGCAATGGCGAGCTGAAGGCTCTTAAGAGAAGCCCCGTTACTGTCTCTCGACTCGCCCGCCTCTCATTCTTCGCTTTCCTCGGCGCCTGTGTCTGGCACTGCGTGATTGAATCGTTCTCCACCTCAGCGGGCAGTCACTCAATGGTCGCCATGCTCAACACTTCCCTCAGCCAGGCTATCAAGCTCGGCTTGGCGGCCATCGTCGCCACGTCGCCGACCGCCGCAGCAGACACATCATCATGTGACTTCGATATCTATGAACATATGGGCAACCTATCCCCGTACTTCCAGCCCAGCAACACGCCACCGTCTCTCTCGAGCGGCGCTCCGCCGGGCTGTGCCGTGACCAAGGCCTTCCTAGTCCACCGCCATGGCAGCAGAAATCCGTTGTCGGACGAGATCGGCACGATCCAGAACCTGGCCTACTACATCGGCAACGAGAGCTCCCTGTTCTCCGCGCCGCGCGCTCCCGTGCCGGACGCCCTGGCTTTCCTCCAGGAGGGCTGGAACAGCACCTTCACGACCAACGATCTTTCCGCCACCGGACGCCAGCAGCTCTTCGACCACGGCGTCGCAATGCGCCTCAAGTACCCGCAGCTGTCGGCTTCGCGCGTGCTGGCCGGCGACCAAGACCGCGTCGTCGAGTCCGCGCGCTGGTTCATGGACGGATACTACGGCCGCTCTGCCAACTCTAGCGCCTCGCTGGATCTCATTGCTGAGGACAACAAGACGGTTTCGTGGATCACGCCCATGGACACGTGCGAGAAGTGGACGTACGGCTTCGGGGGCGCCCTGGTGTCCGAATGGGGGAAAGCCTACCTGCCGCCCATCGCCGACCGGCTGAACCACCTGTTGGCGGACAGCTTCCCGAGCGTCAACTTTACGGCAGCCCACGTCCACGGCATGCTCTACGCGTGCGTGTACGGGACGGCCGTGTATGGCAAGGACTCGTCTCCGTGGTGTCCCGTTTTTACACGCGCTGAGATCCTCGATCACGAGTACGAGTATGATCTATTGATGCGTGGGGCTTTCGGATACGGACTGCCCGGCGACATGGGCCCCGTTCTCGGCAGCCTCCTGGTGAGCAACATGACGGAATTCCTCCTGAAGCAGGACAAGGAAGGCCAAGACAACCTGTCGCTCAATTTCGGCCACGACACGACGCTGGACTTGCTGCTTTCTGCCCTGCATCTCGCACAGGACTCCCACTTCCCCGCGACCGGCCCCGTGGACCCCAACCGGGCGTGGCGGACGGCCCGTCAGGTGCCATTTGCGGCTCAGATGCTGTTCCGCGGTCTGGACTGCGAGGGTGGCGAGAAGCGGATCCAGATGCTGCTCAACGAGGCCAACTTCGACCTGTCGCCCTCCGGCTGCGAGAGCGACGACTACGGCACCTGCAAGATGTCGGACTTTACCGCCTCCGAGACGGTCAAGGCCGCCCTGGCTGTCAGGCATGGCGATGCACGCTGGCAGGCAGTCTGCTCCTCATAGATGGCAAGGAGGGGCTGCTGCAAAGAAGATGAAGAACGGGTGCCATGTTCAATTTAGGATATAACGAATTCTATAATAGTAGTACAAGTAGACCAATGAAAATTAGACCTCGACAGTTTTCCTCGAGGGGAAACCGCGTGTACCTACTACCACTACCAATGTTTACCCTGGAAGGGACACCGAATCGCATTCCACGATTATGACAGAAGATTATGACAGAGGCACAGAATCTACATGACGTCGAGAGGGAATAGCAGGTAGACATAAACAACGAGCCTAGAAGGGGGGTATTTGCCAGTCCGTTACGACGTACTAAAAACTATGTCCAAGTTTTACTGCATGCCAGGGGTCCGGTCCCTTCCGTCTGGTAGTAGTCCATACACACGCCAAATCAAACAGCCCCCCCATCCATCTTATGCAAATGCTCGCTGACCCGCCCTGAAACTCCGTCTATTTCCGCCCTCCCCCTCCCCGCCATGATGATCTGGGTACCACCAACTGGGTGTGCGCGTCTGGCCATGTACTTACTTACTGCCCATCGACTCGCTCATCCAGTCTCTTCTGTTCGGATCTGGTCATCATCCTTCTCGACCTTGGGTATATCATGATCCGTCGTGGTATGTGTATCAGGGACAAAGGTGCTGATATCCCCCTCATCACCGGAGTCATAGTCTGGCAACGGAGATTGCGCCGCCGCCCCAGCGCTAGAATCGGGCTCAGAGATGTCTTCTGTAGCCATTTCGCGTCGGGACAAGCCATGACAAGGGCTAGCTTCACGATAAATAGGAAAATCTCCTCCCTCCAACTCGTCCTGGGTCCCTTGAGACTCCCGACTATGGTATCCCGAGTCTTCGTAAGAAACCCGGCGACCAGAGTTCACACGTACGAGTACCCGACCGGGTTTCAGAGGCGTCTGGCTGATGGCGCCACCATTGAAGGGTTCACATGATGGACTCGTGAGAACACGAACCATCGGCTTCTTGGTAATACGCACGGCGGAAGGATCAACAGGTGGACCCGCATCGGACACCTAGTTCGACTGGAGTTCACGTTGAATTTTTCCCACTTCGTTCAGAAAGCTCTTAGCGTTGGCAGGGTTGAACTGGACGATATGTTAGAAGACAGTTATGCTGGTGATATTCCATATTTGGTAAGTGAAGTGATGAACTAACCTTGAGCTGGATGCTGACTGGTTCTCCCTTGTCCTCAATTGCCGTGAACAGGACACACACCGTCTTGTTCGTGGGCTTCTCTTGGAAGCTCATGGCGGGAATGATGACGGTGTTGAGTAGCAAGCGGTGAGTAGAGTCTTGACGCATGATGAGGCGAACGTTCTTGTTGTCAGCATCCTCGAGAGTGGAAGCGTCGAAAGAGCCGGGAATGGGGAGGTTGTTATCGTCCAAATCAACACAGGCCTCGGGCACATTGATCTTCAAGTTGCCGGCGCCACGCTCCTTCCAAGCAGCAGGTGTAGCAGACTTGTCCAGGAAGTAGATCCTTGCACGGAGCTGGAGGACCGTAACCTCGCCGGCCTCGCCGTCATCGACATTGGCTGTCGTCGCGTTAGCACGAGTTGGCATACGCTGCGTCGAGAATGACTTACTTTTCTGCAGCTTGACTTTCTTCTTATCATCGTCAGCTTCCTTGTCTTCCTTGGCCTCGTCCCCTGCGTTGTCATCGCCGTCGTCAGCTTCCTCGTCGCCTGACTCGGCGTCGCTCTCCGGAGCTCCGAATGGTTTGGCCGGTTTGCTGCTCTTAAAAGATTCGCCGGGTTTGCCAAAGGATGTCAATTTGGAACCACCCAGCCCAGTGAGACCACCACTCAAGCCTGAGCCAGAGCCAAACACGCTTGATTTCGAAGGGCCGCCCAGCGAAAAGGGGGAGGCGCCATTAGAGAGGCTGCCGCTGCCGAAGACCGACTTGGTGGTATCCGTTTTCGTAGTGGCTGCGGCACCAAACGGAGATAGCGAGCCAGAAGGACTGGCAAAGGAAGTGAGTGGTTTGGCGCCTGTCGATGGGAGGAACGGAGACGCTGTATTAGCAAAGCCAGAAAGCCCTGAACTGCTGAATGCCGAGCTCGAGGTGGTCTTGACGGTCTTATCTCCAGCTGCTTTGGCATCTTGGGGCTGTTAAATGTTCTTGTCAGCAGTTGTCCCGAATGCGACCTGGGGGCATTAAGCGCAGGATTGCGATTATCGGAAACAAAAGAAGACGAAGAGTAGAGAGAGAGAGAGAGAGAGAGAGAGAGAGAGAGAGAGAGAGAGAGAGAGAGCAAGAGAAAATATTATATAATGTGACTTACAGCATTGTTCTGTGCGGCGGCTTTCGTCTCGCTGGAGACGTCCCGGGGGCGCTTCTTTTCGGGCTCTGATCTGTCAGTTCTGTTGGGGTTCGCATCGGCGCCCAGCGGCGAGACATCGCCATTGGCATCCTGGGTCGAGTCCTTGTTCTGATCGACCTCGTCGTGCGCCCGCTTCTTCTTTGGGGACGAAATCTGGTCCTTCATCTTGTTCTCGTGGTCGGGCGTGTTGTTCCGAGCGGAGGCCGTGTCGGAGTCCGTAGCAGCAGCGTCGGCGGCGGCAGCAGAAGAGGCCATGGCTGAGGATGGGGCAAGATCAGGCTTGTCAGAGATGACCGTGTTGCGAAGCTCTTTGCGCGCGGCGGCGGTATCGGGGTCTTCGGCTGCAGAAGGAGGCTTTATGCGGTCGGTTTCGGAAGGAGTTGGGCTCTGTTTGCCGACAGCAGCAGGATCCTGGCCGGCCATTTGGTCTTTGTTGGTTGTCGAGCTGGAATGATGGGTTGCGGAGTTGTTCAAGGTAATGTATGTCTTGTACCACGCGTTGTACAGGTAAGAAAACCGCAGAGATAATGGAGGAGGGGAAGCCGTAATTGGATTTTTCCCCAGCCAGCAGCACCAGCGCACCAGCAACGGACAGCACCCTGCACTGACTACTGGCACCAAATGCGGATGCGACGACCCTGGACGCGCTTCGGCACGGTACCTAATACAAGCTCGTTGGGGCCTTACAATCCAATGAATCGATTGGGGACAAAGCGATGCGAGGCGATGCGGTCGGTTTTGGTCTGGTCAATCGAACAATCAATCAATCAGTCAATCCGCGGATTGGAGTGAGACCAATGTAAAGTAATGCAATGCGATGCAATGTCGGGAAAAGCCAGCAAGGCGCGTGAGTTTTGAATCAATCAATCAATCTTTATCAAGGGCTTTCCCATATCTGAAATGCTTTTTCAGGTACCGTAGGTACCAATATGAAGGAAAATTGATGCGACTGGAGACGGAGATCAGTATGGAGCGGGTGAGTGAGCTGGGACCAATCTACTGGCGGCAGTGGGTTGCTCCAACGGTTTAAGGTTAGTCGAACCAGAAGTGACATCAAATAGACACCGGAATAACCAGGCTAATCGCCCATGCTTAAAGTACTCGAATAGAATAATTAGTAATAATAAACAGTTAACGAGTGTAATAATTACCCGATTATTCGTATATTATATGTATTATTTATATTAATTGCTAGCTGTCGGGAGAAGCCTAGCTGTTTAGTTAGTACGGTGTCTTATGATGTCCCTACTGGTCGAACGGAAGGGACTCGAGCAGTTTTGATTAATCTTCAACGCCTCTCTGTCACTACCACCCCAAGTGCCAGCTCAAACCTGAACCTAACAGCCGCCGCCACGAAATACATACAGTACCTAGTGCTTACCTGCTCTGTTCACTTATTTCTTGGTACGCTTTGGGTCTGCTATTTGCAAGTCAAGGGTTTCCATTCTCATGCTTTGACTTAATGGCGAAATATTTGTATGGAGCCTCCTAAGTGTACCTAGACAGCGCGTTGTTTTTATTTACCGACTTCGGTTTTCTTCTTCTTCTTGTATGCTTCGGTTATTCTGTCGCATCGTTACGTACATACGTACATACGTACTTGATAGAAGCAGCAGTTCGTGCAAAAGAACGTCGCCGTAGCCAACGACGGTTCGTCCCGTACCTTTTTACCAAGACAGCAAACAGTCGCATAGTGTTGCTTGTCCGGCCCTTGCTCAATAGCCATGAATTGGGAAATGGCCTGCAACTTGAGGTCCAACGCCCGAATAGCAGACGTCGGGTTTTCACGTTGATACCACGTAGCTATTGTCCTAATAGGAACTTGGTCAAACCCGGTCCTCGCAATGGGCCATATTATCGTTTGGCAGTCAAGCAGTACGGGCTGTATTCCTTTCTCCCCGTCCGAAGACAATGGGCTTTGTATGCACACGCCATAAGTTGCGGGAAACAAGCCCTTTGTCGAGCCCTCGCAGGAAGAAGCATGTTACCAGACAAAGACGACAACGAGAGCACAACGTCTTTGGCGTTGTTACGACAATCAATGAGTTTCTCACACAACAACCGTAAGGTTAAGGTCTTGGGATATCATGAATTAGTATAAATGCCCACCCAGTTCCTCACTGGTCCCCAAAAGCATCACTTACCCAGAAGCATCTGCTCGCTGATAGCCCGACCTCTCCGAACGTCCCCAGCCATCATCTAAACCGAATCTTATCCCAACACCACTGAACAAGATGCCCAACTACGTGGTCTACCCCGTCGCGTTCGACGGCAACATTGGCGCAGCGGCTGGTGTGGCTGGCTCCAACTTCTACTCGGCTGCGATGAGCCAGATTTGCGGAGGCCCTACCAGTGCCGATGGCGGCGTCGACGACAACGGGGGGTTCCTCACCTACTTCAAGGTGAGGGGCTCCGGCAATAACACATGCGACTGTCACAGTCATGATAGGAATCGGCTCGTTCTTTTAATCCTCGCCATCGCCTTCGGCGTCATTGCACTGGGGTTGGCTATTGCTTTCATTTTGATGTACCTCGTGGGAAAATCGCGAATTGCGTCAAGAGCCGATGCCGTTCCGTTGGAATTCCTTCCACCTCAACCTCAACCTGAACAGCCTGCTCCTCCCGCTCCAACTGCCCAGCCCGGTCGGCCGGCTGCGGTTTAAGGAGTTTCCATCCGTTCCGTCTTAGAGTTACCACCCGGATCTCTCAAGGCCAGTTCATCCGTTGCAAAGCTTTGTTTTATCTGTTTATCTAGGTGAGAAAGTAGTTTGAGAGCATCGTGCTCACCTTGTTTCTTGAGGGTTGGAAAAGGCGAGTAGTAAAAGCAATAAATATTTTCATGTATACCGTACGAGTGCACTATGACTAGTCCCGTGTTTGATGCTGTCTCTGTCCCCTAATAATTACATGTATGTAGTAAAGTAAGTATAGCAGTCTACAACCTAGCACGGGGTGTTTCACCCCTGGGTTGAATATCCGGCAACAACTGTTTTCTACTGCTTTGGTCCTTGGCGCCCGTCTGCCTCCTTATTACACGGTGTTCTCGACTATACAAAGCCATCGGGAAGTGTCTGTCGTCGTCTCGCCAGAACCCATTACCGCTGATACTGCGTCTTTGGTACTGCGACACGCCCGATTTCATCAGCTGTTCCACCTGCCTGTGCTCGGCCGTGTGTTTCTTCCACTTCGAGCGCAACGCGTTGAAGTCGTCCCCCACCAGCAGGTCCACCGTGCAGGTTCCCAGCAATAGCTCGTACGCCTCTATCGTGAGAAAGGGGCTGTACACCAGCGTCTTTTCGTCGATGACATGCCCCGCCTCGCCCAGGTCCGACGGCGACGTAGTCTTCAGCACTTGAACGCCCATGCTCTGGAGAAGTGCTTCATCTGCTTTTGTGAAACTGGGGTCCTGCGCGTAGATGTTGATTTCGGAGGTGCTCGCCGACCGCAGATATTCGGCTACGCCAAGCAACATGGCCAGCTGCTTCAACCGCCGCGGCTGATCTTTGGACTTCTCGTAAAGACTGCCTAGTCCTAATGAAACAATGTTGGTAACGGTTGGTAGACTTTTGCTGCTTAGCAGCGCTTCTATCGAAGACGACCAGGTGGATTGGTCGTACTGGCGTTTTGCTTCATCATATAGTCGTTGGATTTCACCTTGTTGCTT
Source organism: Arthrinium phaeospermum (assembly GCA_006503535.1). Lineage (NCBI taxonomy): Eukaryota > Fungi > Ascomycota > Sordariomycetes > Amphisphaeriales > Apiosporaceae > Arthrinium > Arthrinium phaeospermum. The sequence continues at coordinate 1,630,053 of QYRS01000002.1, read as the reverse complement.
AGGAGTTCTTTTGGGGTATTTCAAGCTGTTTCCCGTCTTGTGCAGCCGTGGTTGGTCAACAAAACCAGTTGAATGAGGCATTGTGTAGGTGGGAGTATTATTTATTTCTGTATAGTAGTCCGAGTATCATGAATGTCAAGTTATTTCTCTTCCATTTCCAGGAAAGCCCTTAGGGGCACCATCAAACATATTATAATTATTCGGCATCATGCTATGCGGAATGATCTTGTTGTCCAGACTTGACAAATTATCCTCTTGTTCCTCCGCGCCGATCCTCTGTTCGGCCTTTTCGGGGCTACTCAGTAATCCTTTGGCGCTAGCAAATCAGGGGGCGGGCTGACTGTGCCCCCGGAACTATTACAAAGCAAAGCCGCATCGAATCTTACGCCGTTGACTCATTGTCAAATATCCCACACGAGATAGATCAGTAAAAGAGCACAGGCAAGTACGAGACCTTGTTTAATTCGGCTCCCCGACTAAAACGTTCGCATATTAGAAGCCGTCGTCAAGTGGCTTCCCGAATCCATAAGCACGCTTTGCCAAGGAATCATCAGAACAAAAACGGCCAACGTGCTGCAGGCCGCCTTTTTGTCATTTGTAATCCATGACTGGAGGAGACAAAGACCGCTTTCTCAGTCCGTATACTGGACATTGACGTCGCGCTCTACAGTGTTGCGACCAACCCTCACGCTCCACTTTGGTTCCCCCTGAAACCTCATGGTAAGACTAATGTTATCCACCATCCGGACACCTGGAGCAATGAATTCCATCTCTTCCCATGGGACTTCATACTCGCACCCAATTACACATAGCTGCTTGACGGTGTGGTCCTGTCTGACAGATGCCTCGGCTGTGTCGCTCACCAGGATGTTGAAGTAGGTCTTGGTGGCGTTTGCATCTTTGACGTATTCCGTGAAGTTGTGAGTAACAGGGTTCCGATCATGAACCGTGTCTCCCTAGTTGTCGCTGTGTCAGTTGGATATGTTGGCTGTTCGGGGATGGGGCAGAAACGCAAAAAGTCGGTATGCTCACCTGTCTGAGGTACCACCGCATACGCCACACCAGCTGGGTACCGTCACAGTCTGTTGTTACTCTATCCCTAGAGACATCTACTGGCGGAAAGGCTCGGCATACAGGCACTCCGCTCTCTACTCCGTAGTTGAATCGTGAGACCCGTGCAGAGATCTCAGGCAATCGGTGGAGAGTCTGCTTTCGTTTGTAGTCCTGGGATCCGGCAAAGTCTTTGCTGGAAAGGGTGTTGCGAAGCACGGATATGACCGCTCCTCGAGCCACAACGGACCATCTGTATAACCGATGTGTTAGAACAGGAGTACGTAGGGATTTGGACTGTTGTGCTTACGCCCGAGTCGGCTGCAGCACGTTCTGGTGCTCTTCCTGTAGTCTGTTGTAGATATACCTAGAGGAACCTAACCCACCGACGAGAAGTATTTTCTTGGACGTGTCAGCCAGGCAGTTTAGGGATGCAGAGATGTCCTAGTAATATTCTCTTACCTTCGGCTCCTTGTTGTGCTTTCTCTTGATCTCCCTCTTTTGGTCACTGATCAGCTGTTGAATTCCAACCAAGGTCGCATCATAGAACTGCCGAACTGTCTCTCTAAGAAAGATTGTGAGTTTTTGGACGCTTGTTTCCGTGCATGGTGGGTCTAGAAACCTACCCCTTGATTGAGTAGCTATCGCTCTGGCCCCGGACCCTCTTGAACTTGGAGAAGGCCTTCGCGGGTGGCCGGAGCATGAACTCCTTGTTCACCTCCTTGCCGGTAAAGGCTCTCTTCATGGTGTACTCCCATTCTTCGTTCACAAATATTCGGAACTCGTTCTTGGGTGCGTGGCATTGGCTGAATCTTAGGCCCGATCTGTGCTGCATCCAGGTCTCGAAGGCATCATCAATCAAGAAGGCGCCGCAAAGCTTTCCTATAGGCGTGTCAATGCCGAGGATTACCAGGCCTTATGACAGTGAGATTTAGTCTTACCGTCCCCCTTTGCAGCTTCCTCCAAACAAAAGGGCTCCATTGATTTAACTCTGTAGCTGATGGTGTCCTGGCAGTTCAAGTAAGTGACATGTCTATTAGGATAAGGCGAGTCTTGCATGTAGGTGTTGTCCACTTACCACAGTTCCACCACCACAATCACATACGACGAAGATCTCGCCGACCTAGTTGCCATTAGCTCATCGTGTATCTAATCAAGCATTGGCGACTGTAGCTTACGCTCGTCTCGGGGTACTTCTTTCTCTCAAAAAGTGTTGCCAGAGCGGCCGCCTCAGGCTCCTCCACGAGCTGTAAAACAGTCTTGCCAATGGGTCGATACTCCAGTATGCCGGCTCGTTGCGCTGCAGCCTTCATCTTCTCGCGTGCATACTGGGGCCATATCGCGGGCACCGTGATGGCGACTCGGAGCGGCAAAGCTTCGATGTCTACCTGGACGCTGATCTCGCTCAGTGTGTGTTGCCAAACCTTGCGCAGGTAGTCTGCGATGAGGCCTATAACATCCATCGACCGTTCCTCTAGCCTCCATTTCGCATCGTAGAGGTACTCGCAGCTCTTCAGGTCATACTTGGCGTCCCTTTCGTTCAGGAGGAGAAGTTTAAACCACCGGATAGGCAACGCGTCCCTTGAGACCATGTATCCGAAATTGTTGGTCGCTACATCGTAGATAGTCGGCACTTGGATCTCGTCCTTGTTTTGCGACTCGGCGGGCCAGTGACTGACTTCGTGTATCAGGTCGGGATCCTCAGAGTAAGCCCAGGACACTCCTGAGAACCGGGACCAGCGTCAGATCTGTTTAAGCGTGTTTTATGGATCATTGGAGAACTCACGTAGTCCCAAAGTCGATGCCTATTGCAATGAATTTGTCCGAGGGCCTGCTGGGCATTCGAAGCCGGGGAGAGCGAGACTGCTGACCTGTTTTGTACCGATTGGAAGATTGCGGTACAGGCGAGCCTTGTAGTTCTGCTATGCCAAAGTTGTATGGCTTGGCTGCGCTCCACCGAACTGTAGTGTTTTCCGGCATATTCACTGCTTTTGGACAGAATGTGCTTTGGATTAGTTTGAGTATCCCAGGATCACCTTTCAGGTCCCAGGGATGCTGGAAATCACAACAGCTCACGGGTGTTCATAAATCAAAAAGTAAGCCTTTGATCAGCTACGCCACAACTCCCAGAGCCTTGCAAAGGGTTCCATTCTCGAGAGTGGCAATGCCCCAAGCCAACTTACGGCTGTATATTGCCATAATTAGCCCAGGCTTGGACAAGTACGGCAAGCCTTAAATACCACCGACCACAATTGTTGTATTTTCGGCTTGGCCAAGACCCATCGCGACCTGCGTTCACGCCTTGTGGTGAAGCCTCTGGAATTCCAACCAATGGCTGGGCACAAAAGCCGTCACATGTTGAGACAAATGCAGACATCCATGAGCTGGCGGCCCGACATCAATATCAACACGACTTGTGGCTGCAGGCACGACACTGCCCGCAAATGAGGAGTCAAGGAGCTATCAAAAGACTGGCACCAGCTGAAAGGTTAGCCGGGAATAAGAGCGCCATGTTTGACCATTTCTCGAGAAGGTCAGCCACAAGTGTATATATAACCATATGCGTAATAGATATATTTAGTAATACCCACACACAGTATACATGCGAGGAGATATTGATTACACACCCACCATAGAATACCTGAGGACGCACGGTGAGAGCTTCGTCTGACTACTGGCCTGAAAGCAATCCACCAGGCTTCGACAATATCACAGGATTTCCCGATGCGCAGTACGCCGAACAAATCCCGTCCAAAGGTTCATCGGTCAGCGTCTCTAGATAATGAATGTGACAAGTTAGCCGCCCTTTGTATAAGCTGTGGTGGCCCGGCGTACCGCAAGCGTATTGAGAAAACTCGCATCAGGCTTTGGAAACGTGCGAAACACATAGCTTCCGACACTGGGTGTTGTTGAGCTGAATGTCCAAGCCTTCCAGGAAGCTAGCAGCAGCCACCACCGCATGACAAACAACTTGCGAAGCGCCGGGATTTGCAGGAGTGGGTCATCGGCCTCAATCCGCCACGGATACCCAAGACGTTTGGATGGGCTGTGCGGCTCAAATTTCCAGGTTCGAATGATCTCTTGAAAGTGCTCCGGCGAAACTATGCGCGGCGAACCAAACACCGGAGAGGATGGGCGGTATCCTGAGATCGGAGGACTTCCGTACACCAAGGGTTCGTTCTTGGGGAGGAGAGTAAGGCCCCTCTTCAGGCGAAACACATCCAAACCGAACGCGAATGGCTTCGTCCTTTCCAAGGTTACGACAGATCCCGGGACGAGAGGCAAAGATCCCACCGTCCGGCCCCTGACACCAGACGACGCATTGCATCCACCTGGGCCGTGGCCTGAACCGGATCCAGATTCTGGGGTCAAGCCTATGAGAGAAGACCGACATATATCTTCCATAACGGCCTCGAATTCGTCAAGTAAGCTGGCGGGTGAGCGTTTCCCATTCAAGCAAGGACCCCCCAGTCCCGTACGCACGACAGTGTCGCGCGGCTATGGCAGTTCGTCTCGAGGCAGCCTGCCAAAAGAGCCGGACAATGCTCACGAGGAGCAAATTGCAGCCTTGCAGCACCAGGTCAGAAGCCTGAAATTGGAAATGGAGGAGATGAAGGCATCCTACCAGGAAGAAACGCTCGAACAGGTGCAAACAATTGAGTGGCTACAGCGCAAGGTACAGGAGAAGGCGGGCCCGATTCGAAACCAGGTGATATCCGGCACCGGACTTTTACCAGACAGCGAGATCATCAGCAGATGGAGGAAACTCATGTGGGAACTAGGCCAGATTGTGAGCAGTAATGTGGTTGAGCCATCGCCGTATCATTCCCCGAGCAAGTTCAGGCCAGGCTTCCTACAGAAGATCACGCTACAGCCAGAGATGTTCCTTCATTCGAAAGAGGACCGCGTAGACTTGGTTCAAGCAGTCATCTGGGATTACCTGGCCAAGTTTGTGTTTACGTCCCGGGCCTGCCCTAGCCGAGGATACTGGGCCGGGGAACTCTGCGACAAATTCTATGACATGAGTATGTTCACCCGTCTATCACAACTCCTTGCCAGCTAGAAACTAACCTTATAAATAGACAGGAATGTTGCTGGCAGCGGTCGGTCTGGAAATGCACATTACCACCTCTGGAGGAGCCAAACTGCGGCTCTCCTATCATCTTACGCAAAGCGAGACAGCGTCAAAGCAAACGCATACGAAACCGTGGCCCGTATCCAGAAAGACCTGCGGGGCCTGCTCAAGACGTGGGATCCCACCCTAATCCAGCAGCTTTTCGACTTCGTCCTGGAAGCCGTCCAGCTCGACTCGGATCTGTCCCAGCAGAGGGCATCGTGGTTTTGCGAGTACCCGGGGGACAGCCGCCACGGCATCGAGTTTAACGACTTTGCGATGAAACCCGTGAACAACAACTTCGAAGAGGGCGCAACTCGCGTGACCCTAATCGTCGCCCCGGCGCTCGTGAAGGCCGGAAACTCGGCAGGGAACCACTACGACGCAGAGCAGCTAATGGTGGAGAGTGCGGTGTATCTAGGCAGTCCGTACTTAACAGACAAAAAACCGACTGTAGCGGCACAGCTGAGTTATCAGGACCAAAAGAGAGCTGCAAGATCTGCAAAAGACACCCAGGACAAATCATCCAGCAAACGGAGGAGCTTCTGGGGATAGGGGACCAAGCAATGTAATTACTTTGTCTTTTCTCATTCGCCGGTGAACGATATACGTACTTTATCGTTCATATCATTAGTCTTCAAAGTGTGTGCTACTCTTATATGTAAATCTAGTAATTATACAAGAATTTGTTTTGTTACAGAAGGGGCCAAAACAAAAAGCTGGCGACCCCAGCCCCTTAAACAGGAGTATCCAAACATAACCCGCCATGTTCTCTGCCTAGGTAGTGGCGTTGTAAGAAACACAAGACCACGAATCGGCGCTGTTGGCGTCCCCGCCCATAAACTTGTTCATGGTGGGCCAGCGGCAGTGCCGGCGGGTAAAGGCGACCTCGCCGCCCTGAGTATCGTTGACGAAGGCGGTGCCGGTGAGGAAGTCGGGGGCCTGGTCCTGCTCGACCCAGCGGACGAGGTCCATGAGCACGCTCTGGTCGGCCTGGCCGGGGAAGGCGAGCTGCTTCTTCTGGTTGCCGATGTAGTGGGCGCCGGGCCCGCCGCTGCAGTGGCCCATGCCCGAGACGCGGAAGAAGCGGTAGAAGGCGTCGAGCTCGGCCGGCTCCTGCTTGAGGGCGGCGCGCACGCTCTCGTAGTAGCGCGGCGAGTTGTCGCTGCTGATGATGGCGTCCATGGTGCCGTGGTAGTGCAGCAGCTTGCCGCCGCGGTCCCGGAAGGCCGAGATGTCCGCCTTGGTCGTCGCGATGTCGGCCGGGTTCAGCGTGTCGGACAGGGCCCACAGGTCCGGCGTGAACTTGGTCAGGTCGAAGTTGGGGTCCGACATGACCACGTACTTGATCCAGTCCGCCTTCTCGCTCGGCTGCCCGTTGTAGTACGAGTTGAAGGCCATGGCTGCCTCGCTGCCCGGCTGCATCCGGGGATACAACACGGTGCCGTTGGGCGCCTTCATGTCGCTAAAGATGGTGTTGACCGTATTGATCTGCTTGTCCGTCAGGCAGGCGCCCGCCGGCGCGGCTCCGTTGCCGCACAGAAGACCGTCGGCCTTGTACCGGCACAGGTCGGGCGCCTCGAGGATGCCGTCTGCGTGGCCGTCGAGCGCGTCGCACTGGCTCAGCATGTCCTTGTGCACGACGTTCCACAGGTCCTGGCTCACGAAGGTGTCGCTCGTGTTGGAGCCTGTTACCGGCAGGAAGTGGGCACTCCAGGTGTTGAGGTTGTTGAAGTTCATGGCCGGGGCGCCAGCGGAGACGCCATCGAACAGGTCGGGGAAGTCCTGCACCATCTTCATACCCTGTCTGCCGCCGGTGGAGCAACCTAGGTAGTAGCTCTTGGTGTGGGCCTTGCCGTAAAAGGCCTTGGACACGTCCTTGCCTACCACGACACCGGTTTCAATGGCGCGCCAGGCGAAGTCTGTGACGACCTCGGGCTTCTTGTACAAGGGCACCCCGCTCATGCCGTCGTGGCCGTTGTTGGTGGCCACGGCGGCAAAGCCCAGCGAGGCCGTCCACTCGACGTCGTCGTACTGGACGCAGCCACCGAGGCCGCCGTTGCCGGTGCTGAGAAACCGGCCAGTCCAGTTCTGGGGAAGCCAGGCTTCGAAGTGGAGTCCGGAGCTGCTCGAAGTGGTGATGTTGGCCTGGACTCGGCACAGAGGCACCGACACGAGCTGTGAGGGTCTGCTACAGGACGGGTCGACATTGGGGAATTGCAGCGTGGTGTTGGCGGCAACGAACTCGGCCGAGACAAAGGTGCTGTTGGCGATCTGAACCTGCTGGGAAAACGCTTTGCATGCCTCGGCGAACTGTTCCGTGGTGGTTGTGTTGGTCAGAGGCGCCTCAGCTAACAGGTTTTGGCCATTTGCAGAGACGGCGGCCGCCGCGACGACGCCGGCAATCCGGGTTCCAGACACTCTCATCTTCGGACGAACTTTAAACAGAGCGGGCTACTGTATGCGATAGGAGCCTAGGAGGGAGATGATGGTATTGGAAAAGCTTGTTTCAATGTTGGGCCGCCAGTCAGAGTTTTATCCTTCATTCCGAGCCGAGCCGGTCCCGAGCACGGCTGAACTTACATAAGGGGCCTCGAGTTCTCGACGTCTCGTGGCTATGTTGGGATGAACATCGGGAAATTTTCGCTTGATGCAACGCTGGATCGCGAGTTTTTACCTCGGCACCACCTTCTTTGTTTCATATGTCGGCAGTAGAAGCATGGAGGTAACTTGGCCCCACGTCTTTTGCAACTCGTATCCGCAAGTGGACCGAAGATATCCACAATTGCGGCATATAAGAGGCTCAGAGGCACGAGCGAGTCGGGCCATGAGACCGTCCTTCCGGGTAGTACGATGCATAGCAAGCCCCTGGAAGAATGTTTACCAACCACACTGCATCACCAATTATGCACGTGTTTTCTGGAACATGCCGCTGCGGAGCCTGTTGAGGACCGGCTGCAACACTATTGACAATGCTGCTTGGATACTCGGTAACATGCATGGCTGGCCCTTGTTCAATCCATGTAGATCACCAAGCCAACCAGGACGAGGGAGAACTATCAGCCGTTTATGTTGCACGGGCTGAACGGCAAGTTACGATCATTCCACCTTGTACATACCTAGTAGTAAGCAATATGTCATTAAGTGACTAAGCCGAGTCTGGCATGCTTGGCATCACTTCATCCAATCAGCAAAGGCTTGTCAAAACATCACCATATGCAGCTTAATCCAACCTCACCGTTGGGCCCTATACGGGTGCTCTAACGGAATTCCGCAAGCCATCTTGACTAGCGACTATCGATACTAGATTCAGAGTTCAATATATTGGCGAAGCAGGCCTGGGGCTAAAATACAAATAGACAACAAATAGGCTCGGCCCGCCACGTCTTCTTTGTGCCTACACAACAAGTATGCATAACGACCAAGATAACCAATAGAGGCTATGGGACATGTGTCATAGTTTCCAAGCTGACGACGACGACTTGTGATCCACTCCAATGTCCCCCCTTTAGCCACAACTTCACGATACAGAGAGATGGTCTCCCTGGAAGCCTTCTGAGGCCTCCCCCAAAACCTTCTCGGAAACCTTTTTTTCGGGACGAGCGGCCCCTTTCAGCTCACTGGGGAAGCCTGGTCCAGCAGCGTTAGGGTTCGTTGTCCGAGAAAACTGATGTAGACTCTGTAGTCTCTCAAGTATATGACATGACTTCTGGTGCAACATTGAGGGCCATGTAACGCTAGATGGAGGGCCTTGGTGCTCTCCATGGGAATTGGCGATGAAATTGTAATTTGTTGATTCATTTGTCATTATTCTGAAAATTTTGATATTATGACGTTTATTAGGGCACGTCGTATCAATATGTCACCTATTCTAACGTAACACTATGATTTTATAGATGAACTTCTTTTTATCCTTTTTTCATTTTGTTTCCTTTTTCTTTTCCTTTCTTCTCTCTCGATTTATACCAAGGCTTTCGGGCAGAGACACAAGACTTGTGAAGAGAAGGTTACCTTAAAATATAAACTCAAAAAGAAGGTATTGTACCTGTATACCCAATACCTTCGAAGCTCTTGCAAGCATTCCAACAACCAAGTATTGGATCGGTACCGGCTCCTGAAACAACAAGGGTAAGAGAGACGCGAGTCACCGTTGGTAGCCGACCGGCAACTACTGCTGGGAAGGTTTAGTTTGAGGGGAACAGGACTTCCCTGGGCTATCTGCTGGTGCATGTGGCGCCTTCTGATCGGCCTTGTCTGTCGCGTCGGTAGCCTTTGGCCACGGCCACAGGCCCTTGAGCGGGATGCTATAGATGGCGTTAATGGCGACGTTGGGGTAGCGACGGTCGAAACGGTAGATCGGCTGCCCCTCTAAGGCCCACGCGGTAGCGGCAATAACGCACTTGGGGGAAAGTTGGCAGGGATGCATGGCGGCGAGGGTCCGGATGTCGCCAGCCAGGAACACCAGATGAGCAACCCACCGGCGTGGCTCTTGCAGGTCCCGGAGAAAGTAGTGGCGGGCGTATGGCCATCGACCTTCGACCGCCGGGGTTTCTGCAATCTCAAAGTAGCCGTCCTCGTGGGAGACGTTCTCCGGGCCCACGAACAGCCCCTGCTTCATCATCTCAGGAACGTTGCCGCACTTGACGTAGAGCACCCCATACCAGGCTTGGCTCTCAATCGGCTCGCTCGGGGACGGACCAAACCCCATCTTGATAGACAGGCCGCCGGGGTGCTCATGGTAGAAGGCACCGGCGGTGGCAGGGGGCGTTGGGAGAGACGCGGAATAGCACGAGTCTTCGTACGAGGGGGGGCTGCTTGGGGGGGACGAGCGCGGCTGCATATTGGCTACGATGTTTGCTGATGTGTGATGAAATGCAACAGGGAAGAATGGTAGTTTTAATGTGGGTAGTTTTACGTATATGGGTATAAGGAGAAAATACATTAGGATTAGGAATGTCAGACCATTTTATGCTATCTTTACCATGTGTATCTCCGAAGCGATACGCGGTAAGGTTTAACGGAAGTTGGATCACAGGTGTTAAACCTTGAAAATTGCTCAAACAGCCACGGGAACTGCGCATCTGGACCAGCGAAGAGGGAGGTTTCGCCGCACGTTAAAGTGGCTACCCTACCGGCCTGGGAATTAAACACGTGAGAGGGAGCTGCCACACGAGATCGCAAATATCAATTCTGAGACGAAGAACTCGTAAGTGCCGGAACTATCTACGGGCCGCACCGACGAGTGCCAGCCGTAGCATCTGCAGACGAAACGGGGGCGGCGTGACTGGCTCGCTGGTGTTCCCGGTTCGGTTTATGCGGCTACGGCCGCTGCTGATGCCCCGGAAACCGATGCTGCCCCCTCTTTCACGGGAAATTAAAAGTTGCAGAAGTTACCATCGAGGGTTGATGACCGTTGGTGATTAGGTAGGTACCCAACGTTCAGTGCAGCCAGCGCTCCCTAGGTACGTACCTAGTGGTTTGGCGTTGGTTTCATTTTCCCCTCTAGTCGGAAGGAGCGACTCGGCGAGAGGGTACTACCCGATGGGCAGGTATGCAGGCGCTACGCAGCTCATACTACAGAAAAGCAGTCAGGCGCTTATTTTGGGCGTATGTCGAGGGTCAGGCCGGCGTGGGGTGTACGGCGACGGAGGAGGAGCGAGCTGCACCATATCCACGCTGGGGCTCGCAACCGCCGCCGCTGCGTAGGTATATTCATACAACCAGACTGGAAAGTTTGACGTGTGTAGTACAGAGAATACTGTATTAATCGCAGCTCCTGAGCTAACAACCACCGCCCGCCCATCACAGGCCTATTGTTACAGTAATATAAAACGTCAACAAGCTATGTGACTATAAGCTCCGAACTGACGACGGCCGCCCATACATTTCAAGATTGACATTGTACATGAAACCCACCACAGAAAGAAGCAATCTGGCCCAAATCCATCACGACGAAAACCGCCCCCAATAAGCAATACCGTCAGGGTCGTTCTCCTGGGATGTGTTACGACTAAGACATCATCTTTAAAATAAGAGCGGCGTCGGAACTAAAGCCACAGAGGCGACAGACGCTGTCGTTGTTACCCGGCTAAACCGGTTATCGTGACGAGCGACCCTGCATCCGCTTTCGATGCGCCAGTTCAGACGGGAAGGGAAGCCTGCGGTGCTTGATGTAAAAGGCGTAGCAATTGGTACAGGCCCAGGTACCGGACAAGTAGGGATGTTCCCGCAAGATGTACTCAAGCGCCTTGCTCGAGCAGTGATGACAGGCACGGGCTCCGTCGTTTGAGGTATGGAGGAGGCCTTGCGCGATCGACCACGTTTGGTTGAGTGATTGTTGCTGGAAGTCTGGGAGGGGTAGACCAGCCCGCAGCGCCACTTGATGATCCTGTACGTATTTAGGATGACACGCACTTTCCTCTAAGTGTAGAGTAAGACCCAGGAAAAGGTTAACCAAGGCCTCGACAATGTTGATAAACTCGGTGTCGTCCCCAAGGCCGCCGGCCTTGTTGTGGGAATTTCTCGACGAGTTGGCCACAACGTTCACCAACCTGAAATTCATGGCCCTATCAGGCTCGCGCGTAAAGTCGGTATGTCGATTGGGAATTTGCGGGGGTCGGAGCAGGTAGCTTCGTAGATATGGCGCTGGACTGCGGCATGGCCACCGGCGGCCGTGCAATTGGACCCTCCGTATACGGAAATGGACGATGATCCGCGAGGCAGAGACACCACGGCGTCAATATAGTTCATCCACAGAAAGCCACCAGGTGGGATCAAGGGAAGGCCAAGAAGGTCCTGGGGCAGAAGAGCATCCAACTTTCCGAGTACCTGTTGAACCTTCCGAGGCATAGATGACAATACCCGCTCGGCATAGGTAACTGGGTCTCGATCGGGATGACGCATGTAGCGCAGGACAGAGACAGGGTAAATGCGTTTCTGGGGTGGAGCAAAAGGGAGAGCGTCGAGAGCCTTGCTGTCGGGGTCCCGAGCCAGCGAGAAAAGACGCCGTATGAGCTCCGCCATGGTACTCTGGAAGCGAGCCAGGTTGCCGTCGTTGTCTGGGACAGGATGGGTAGTATTGATATGGTCGATGCACTGCTCCGCAGTAACAAAATCAGACGTCGAGGCTGCCTTACGATAACGTAGACCAAGTCTATCGACATAGTTGAATAGATAGGGGCTGCTGGTGTTGGGAGTGACGTGGTCTGGTTCCGGATTGGGACTAGCAGGGGAGCCCTGTCCCGGTCTGCTCCTTTTGGAGACTGGGACATCGTTGTCCGATTCCATAAGAGCCTGCAACCGGGAACGCAACGCCGGCGGTACAGAGACGGAGGACGACTGCGATACACAAACAAGTTAGCTACAAGGAATAACACCCATCCTGCGGAGCGATACGTACATCAGATAGCGCGGCGTTTGCGTCGCGACTCATAACGAGAGAATCGGCTGATCTCGTGCCAAGAGGAGGGAGCGGCCCGTTAACCGCATAAGAGAGCTTGTCGCTGTAGATGGGCTGCACCGGGGTAGAGTCAAGTACGACGGCGCGGCGACGGAATTTGCGACTGGATGTGGCCGGGGCAAGGGTCACGCCGTCGACGTCGTCGTCGTCCTCACCATCCTCAAGGTCGGAGTCAAGCATGACGGGGCGGCGACCGATTCTGCGACGGGATGTGGCCGGGGCGAGGATCACGTCGTCGTCATCGTCGCCCTCGTCGTCAGCATCATGCCCGTCGCTGCGATTGTGAGTGGGACGAGGTCGAGCAACGTCGGCAGGAGCAGGTGTATCAACGGCCACAAGCCGTTGGATTGGTTTGAAAGGGAGCGTTATCTGCTTCAAATTCTTGGGCTGCCCAGAGGAGTTAGCGAAACAGTACAAGCGGCAACGGACCGTTCGACATACGACGGGCAACTGCTTGTGATGCAAGGGCTCCACGGCATCTCTGTCCAATGTAAAACCGTCATCACCGGACGGAGATTCGGATGGTACATCGATAGGCGGATCGTTGTTGACGTCGCCTCCATGTTCCAGTTCCTTATACAGCACGGAAATCTTGGCGGCTGCGGCGACGGCACTGTGAACAGGTGTTACCGGGCGAAATACGAAAACACGGTAATACAAATATCGAGAATGCCTACCTGCGACGCTTGCGTTTGGAGGTCATCACGCCTTGTGAAAGGAAAGAGCGGGACGACAGTACAACACGCGACGCGTTCGACTAGCAAATGCAAAGATTCGATCAGATGAAATCAAACGCCATAAGGGGTAGCGTAATAAGCAAAAATGGGAGAGTAGAAAGGGACCTCAGGAAAAGGAGGGCCAATGGTGGTGGGGTGGCGATAATGGGGACGAGATGTTTGGCGAGATGTTTGGCGAGATGTAATGGTATTTCGCGATACCTTCAAGAGTTAGAGGAGCCAACTATACCTCCACAGTCAACTACGCCGGTCTACTCCCGCCCTTTCTACAACGGTTTGATCGACCATACCAGCATTCAGAACCCCACCTGCTCCAACCAACCATATTTTATATATATGGCGCTTGCGTAGGCAGGCGCAGCCCAGTCGACGATATCAACACCTGTGCAAGATCCTACACCTGGTCTAACCAACCATACATCCACAGTCAACCACACCGGTCTGCTCCCGCCCTTTCTATAACGGTTTGATCGACCATATCAGCATCCAGAACCCCGCACCTAGTCCAACCAACCATATTTATATATATATCACACTCGCGCAGGCAGGCGCAGCCCAGGCGGCGACAACAATATCTAAAATCCTACACCTGGTCCAACCAACCGTACCTCCAAAGTCAACCGCATCGGTCTGGTCCTGCCCTTTCCACAACGATTTGCACTAGGGACCATCAAACATATTACTATGCCTAGTCACACCGCGGCTTCCACGTATATATCAGCTGATACCTACGCCCAACACCACCACAATAAGGACCAGTAAGCACGTTATCGGGCCTGATAACACCGCGGCTTCCACCCCAAGTCGAATTATGGCCCTCGCTATCAACAAAACAGGCAGCAGATAGGAAGGACTCTCGGCGGCACACGTTTCCATGGGCTCATCGCTGCCATACACTCTGTCTCTCACACGACCAACTACACATCGCGCTTCGTCTGCTATGCTGGAGCAATACTGGAGCGATACTGGAGCGGTTCTGGCATAAGTAATATAATCGCTTTCGAGTAATCCGTCGCTACTATGGGGAAAAGGAAACGTCAAAGGTATGGCCCTATTATGTGCTAGATTGACAGCACTAACCTTCCACACAGTACACGCTCCACCGTCCACCAAAGCAACGAGAGCTCCAGCTCGTCCGAGGACAGGCCGGCACCTCGCCGCAAGGCCGCTGGGAAAAGGAAGGGGAGATCGGTCGGCCCCAAACACGAGGTAAGCGAGGACTCCACCTAGCTACGCCAGACGACTACGTAACGTGCCATGCTGACGAGAACGGCAGACGCTCAAGCAAGCCACATTGTCGTTTCCTCTGGCCAAACCACCAACGACAGGGCTCCCCACGCCCCGGCGCACACAAGAAGTCGCGCAGGCCCTCCCCATCACGGATGCCGGCGACAATACGAGCCATGTCCCAGCGATACCCAACAAGAAGGTAACTGCGTGGGGACACACCGCCCAGCAGTGCCTACAGGACTTCGACGAGGCATATCCGGTAGCGGATGGGGACCCGGACGTTGGGCGGTTCCGAAGCCTAGCGTCCGAATTGGTCGGCCGCATCTTCGCCTACGTCCATCGCCACAGTGACGAAGAATTTGAGGTAGTATTGAAACAGGGCCCAAACGACCGAATCCTGAACACCGCCTCCCTCGTATATATTATAAGGGGCGAAGATCGAAACACATATGCGTACTGCAACCGAATATTCGAGTCGATGCCGAGGAAGACCCAGCAGATCCTCGGTAGACAAGATCTACAGCCGATAGACCTGCTCGACCTGCCACATATACCAATGGCCTCTTCTGTTTGGTTCAACTATATCGATGTAATCGCGTCTATGCCAGAAGGTACATGGACCCGCACCCAATTCGCAGACACCCACAAGTACTGCATCCAGACCTACACGGACGGTTACGGGCCTGGGGACGCACATACACTATCGGTACACAACGGCTACAGTACCGCCGCGGGGGGGAGTGCTCATGTGATCCGGGAGCAAGTAAGACGCTCGAACATGAATAAATCGGCAGTGGAACGTTCCCTCAAACACGGCGTGATGGCATGCCAGGACGGTAACGTCCTCAACTTTCGAACGATCAATATTGTGGCGAATTCCTCCAGAGCGTCGCCGACAACAGAGGGAGCCAAGGACGACGACGTTACATTCATGGGCTTCGTTGACGGGTTGGTGACACTCTTCCTCGCCCTGGGCAAGATGGACGAGACGCCGTGGAGTTTGTCGAGATTCGATCCCAGGCCACACATCATCGACTTCCAGTCAAGGCTGCGCAGCGGTCTCCCGCTTCCCGACCTCAGAGAGCAGAGTACAGAGAAGAGCTGGTGGTTTTCCTGTGGCCACAGCAATAACGACTTAGAAACCACTACAGCAAAGCGGCATTGCGATACCTGCCTAGCTGAGAGCGCCCTAGTTGCCCACCCAGAAGAGCCCGACCGTTACGTATGCGGCACATGCTGCGCGTTTATACGATACTTGGGACAGCTGGCGCCAGATGACCGAATTTCTCTGCTCGAGAGCCAACATCCGATTCACGTGCCGTTAGGGGATTGGAGGTGCTTTATATGTCTCCACGTCAGGGAGGAGGGGAAACCCAACAAACTGTGGAGATTTACAGACGAGACTAAGAACGAGAATCGCGTCATTTGCAGGCCGTGTCAAGATGCGATGATGGAAACATTGAACTATCCGCGATGGATATATTTCAGCTACCCCAATATCGACACGCCACCATGCAATTCTTGCGGAATGACGGGATATCGGAACTGGTATCGAGAGAGCTCAGACAAGCCCCTGCTCTGCGCCGAGTGTTACACCTTCGACCGTTTCTCCCTCACATCACTCAAGCGGCATGCCACCGCTGAAGAGTGGGACGACTTTCGGAGTACAAAGGAGCTACGGACACCAGAGCCCGACGAGATGGTTATCGTTCAAATACGATTAACGAGTGAGCAACTCAGCGGCCCATGCCCCCTTTGCCACATTTGGGGACTCCTCTTCCATTCCGGCGTGGCAGGAGGATGGATCGGCGAAGGAGAACATAGGGTATGCGACAGGTGTTGCTTTATGTACAAGAAACAGAAGAAGGGCTTCTCAGAAGCCGAGTGGAATATCAAGTTGAAAGAACGGTACAAGAGGGATTTGTCTGCATTTAAGAAAGATCCCAAGATGCGACGGCCGCGGTACTTGATAGACGAAGAGGAAGGCCCGCAAAGTATCGCGAGGAGGGAGGTGCCGTTTTACGAAAGACGGTGTTTCAAATGCGGCGTAGGAGGAGACGAGCACACAGGATGGGTGCACACAGATGCAAAAGAGGTCAAAAACCGAAGACCACTAGCGCTGTTGGGAATTGAACCCAACTCAGTTCATATACGACTCCTAGTAGATGGCCACGAGGATCGTCTATTGTGCGCCTCTTGTGCATCTTGGGCGCAAAGCTATACGAAACAACACGGGGGTGCTGCGGGGACAAAGGAATGGAACATATACCTGCGTGACGAGAGGCTTGCTACGACACATTTAGAGCTGACGGTGGCGCCGCTAGGGAACAGGAAGAGAAGCCGTACCGCCTCCAAGGGTAATGGGAAACAGACGATGGCCTAGGAGCCGCACTTTGTACCTTGGGACTTTTGGTCTCTGATAGAAATAATTATCGATGTTATGTCTAGCTCTAACCCGAATCTATTAATACCCTGTACCCTAGTCCCCTATAGCTTATCGTGTAACCACGTAACGCGATACTATTCCATGGTCGGGCGACTTGACTTGGGCAGGGCCCTGAAGAGCGCCGTGTATGCGTTGTATCGTCTAGCAAGCTGCTGGTAGATCGAAGTGAAGCCACGCGACGCCATAGAGTCCCGTTCCCGATAACAAAACGAACAGATATAACAAGCGTTTCCGTTGACGGAGGGGATATGATTCCAGTTCATAAAGCCCCGTAAGCCACATACATGGCAAGATCGGGTAGCATACTCCAGTGGGCGGATGATTAAGAAGGCGTCGTGGCAAGATACCGACTTCAACTCCTTATCGTCGAGAAATCGACGCCATTCGCGGTCCGTAGGTTCACGCCCCAGGACGAATCTGTGGGGAGACGATTCGGGATACCGGAATGACTGTTCGAAACAGTAACACTCGTAACATAACAGTCGATCACCCGGTTCCCCGGGTTTGCTCTGGTGCCAGTTTCGATAGCCGACGGAGCCACAGGCCATGCAAGGTGGCGTGGAAACATTAGGAAACTCAAAGTGCACGAAGCGTGGGTACGTGAGGCTTCTGACGAACGAGGTTTGACATGAGGCGCATATCATCCTATCATCGTCGAGATACTCGTTGACGTAGAACCAATGCCGAGACTTGCTGCTCGAACATGCCATACATTGCCTGCTCTCCGTAGGGACGACAACGCGAGCGTGGTCGTTGGTAAGACCCATGGCACGCCGACGTCGCACCTCGGACGGCTCCGGTAATCGGGAATTTCGCAGCAGGTATTTGTGACAAGCGAGACATACGACTTGCGAGTCGATCTTGGAAGAGTACCCCACGACGCTGATACACAAACGGCAACAGTCGCATCTGATAGAAGACGCAACCCGATTGGGAAGCCCCTGAAATAAGGGCCACGCCTTGTTGAGGCCACGGTCATGAAAATTCGGCAAGTGCAAGCCATGACGCAACTCCTCCTGGAAAGGATTGACGTACAATGGGTTGGTATCGGACTCGGGTGCATCGAGACACAGACCTAGATGCAGAGTCACAATCCCTTCGACGACGCGCACGAAACGGGCTGCCGCGAGGAATTCGTGAGGGACTGCGCATGTGGGATGCTGATTCTGCGTAATATTGACGAGGCGAAAGTCCATGACGTGATTGAGCCGTCGCGCAACCTGGTAATGTAAAGACGCTATACAGTAGTCGAGCGTCTTGTATGGCGACTCGAGGTGCTGGAGCACCCGAAAGTATCCACCATCTCGATTGATACTAGAGCAACCATAGGGGAAAGCATCCAAGACGTCAGATGGACCATGACCAGGAGTATACGTCTGACGGGGCATTAAGAGGCTCTTGGTTAGACGGTTTGGGACCTGCTTCAGCTCCGACGCCCCGGCTGGCATTACAGTGACAACGTCGAGGTAATTGATCCAGTGTGAGATTTTTTAAAGTATCGAGGGCAGGTCTCTTCAACCCGCCATTCATGTCATGGTGTGCACCCTGCGTTTGGGCGGGCTCGGGTGCAACCTTCAGGTCGCCAATCACGTGTTTCTGCTGGACGCGCACTGGGACCCAGCCATGGAGAGGCAGGCCGCCGACCGCATCGACCGCCTGGGCCAGGACCGCGATATGCGCATCGTGCGGCTCACCACAAAAGACACGGTGGAGAAGAAGGCGCGGGAGTCCAAGCCCCTGACGGTGGAGGAGCTTAGCCAGATCTTCAGGTGACGGACAGGTCGAATGGCGAGGCAGACATGACGAGCACCAGCACAAAGTTCCTGGAGGGATGTATGCTGGTAGCTGGATTCGGCATCGGGATGGCGAAGGGGGTAGCTAATATCCTCGATAGGCCGCCTGGCGACGCGAGGAACCGAGATAGTAAAGGGGTCAGAGGGGGAGGCGAACAAAGGCCCCCTGCCGAATAAATAAGTTTAAGCACAGTGATCCACGGTTGGTAGAGAAGGCTATCGAGGGTGCCGGGTTGGGCGGCAACGTAAAAGTTTGCTGAGTGTTTATCTACACATCTGAATACTTATTGCCGGCCCTCGCTCCTGAAAACATCCGCGCCCAATAATACTATTAAGGGTGCTCTGAAATATACGCGCTTATTCTTCGGGTATGCTGTACAAGTCTGGCATCTAGATTATTGGTAACGCCACCACCCACTTAAAATTCCTTATACCATGGTAAAGAGAGCGCCCACCAGGATAGGCCTAACGCCGCCAGTAACGGTACATACGACCCCCAGTCCCCCCAGGCGAACGGGAGCAACACTGCGGCCAATATACACTATCTTATCATTACCGCTTGTAGCTGTAGGGTGGCTACGCGGATGCCTAGGTTCCTCTGTTGTATCTGAACCTGGCAAGCCCCTGCAAGAAGAAACTGGCTACGTCTCCTCAGGAATAAGCAGGTCTACAGAATGGGCACCTATTAATCCAGTGGTATCAGCTTATTCCACTGTTATTCCCTGGAATAAGTGGAATAATCAAGACGGTTTATTCCTGCGGCCGCTTGCTGGGTTGTGGGGGTGGGGTCAGTAATGTGACCTACATCGTTGATGGTCCTAGAGGCAAAGTATTCGGCTGTATCCACCCCAAGCGTGAAGGTCGACGCAAACGGCCAATAGATGAATACTGATGTCGAGACGTTGGCTCTATATCAAGAGGTTGCCAGAGTTTGCCCGAGGAGGCTCGGACGGCAAGCCTGGGTCGCCAGGGAGGGGCTTTCTGAAGGGTCTGCCGTCCCGTCATCGTCTGCTTGGGGGGCTCGGTGGGCGGTGTTGCATCCGGAGGTGAGTCTTCTAAAGGCTTCGGTGGGAGTGTTGCCACGCCCTCGTTTGCGGGTTGGGCCATTTTTTTGCTCGCGAGGCGGAGGCACAACAGCCAAGTCTTGCACGGCCCTCATACTGTATCGAGTAGATTGTTAGGGGCTCGGAGTTATGATGTAATGTCACGCTGTTAAGCATGGCTTGCTCACTCGGTAAAAGCCAGATTTAGAGCCCGTAACCAACGGACAATTTCCATCTCCATGTCGGTGAATCGGCGGGAAAAGGGGATACGGGTCTGTTCAGCTACGGGAAAAGCAGACTCCTCGACAGATGCTGCGGCCTAGACAGGACAGTACAATTAGTGGCGAAGTGAAAGATAGTTGTGGAGACGGTGTTTACCTTGCGCTTCGGAGCCCGGGATCGGCGGCCTGGTGGTGTGGTTGGCCCCGGCTTCGGATGGGGTTTCGACGAGGTTGGTGTAGGGGGTGCCCCCGGCATGGTGTCCTTGCCGGCGCTGGGGAAGTTGAGCTTGTATTGTACAAGAGGCATCATCCAGCGAGCGGAAGCATGAGCCGGGGTAGCAAGAGGATGGTGGCCAAGAGACGACAGAAGGGACTCGTTTCGACGTAGTGGCGGCAGGCCGTGTCACGGACCGCGGCTTGCGTATCAAGCAATGAGGCCGTCCAATGCAAAAGAAATAAATGCCGGAGGGCAGGCAAGATGCCAAAGTATCAAAACAACGAGCAAGCAGATCGACGCTAGAAATTGAGCAAAACTCCTGCTACACGCAAGTGTGATGTGCGTTGGAGAATGGGAGTCATGCAGAGAAGCAAGCAGCAGAGAATGTAGAAATGGTAGGTGTTGAGAGAAGTTAGGCAAGCAGGTAGGAGCAGGAGGGAGAGTCTGAAGGTATTGTGGGGAAGGTGGTAGAAAGGAGAAGCTGCGGACCATTGAAGCCTCGATTAGTAGACCGCCCCAAAACTACATGGGGGGAGGATAAGTCAGTACGGCAGGCACTCAACAGAAGCTGATGTATAACAACGAACAGATGGGCAAGTAAATCGACAGGGCGCAGAAGCTCCTTCCTAGGGATCTTCTGGGTGATAAGGGGCATTGACTGGAGGATGGTCTACATGTAGACACTAGGCTCTCTGTCGGCGTGTCTAAAATACTACAAGACAGTAATGGGCAAAATAGCGCAAAGGCGGGATTGATAGTGCCACTTTGGATGAGACGATGTTCAACTTCCAAAATGCCACTGCCCTGTCAATACCCGGTTGACATTTCAATAGCGATACCAAGTTTCGACCTGACTTCGATCTGACGACGGCGTGATTGAGCAGTGTAATTAGAAACCAGTATATCAATCACGTATATGAAGCGATGCAGTAAACTTATGTACTTCCGGTGTTTATTCCTACTGCTCCAGTGTTTATTCCATGTTGTCCAAGTTTCCCATGAGGGATGGAGTAACCGCTTACTCGAGAAGTTTTATTATTCCCTCTTAAGACATGCAATTCACTCCAAGAGTAGGCAAGTACTAATAGCGGCGAGAATCGATCGCCCCCTGGCACGTCTAGGTCGTCACCGAAATCGCCAATTTGTCATTTGTATTCTGATGACCAACCTTCGCTCCTTAAAATATTAGTGCCCATAGTATCGTGGGCGATCGTGATACTGGGCCTATCAAGTCGGCAGTTCAGACCTCGAGCGTAGCCGCTGGCGCATAAAATTACCCTGGGGATGTTGGAATGTTGAATTTGTATAGAAAACCGATACCACACGGTTCCGCAGCGAAGGCTCAGGTGCTGGAGCTGCATGGGAAGAGTCTGGCGTGGCTGTTCCGATGGCAAGGCGCCCGCCTCCCCAGAGGTTGCCGGTGCAGGCTCAGACGCCGGAGCCGGATTGATGAGGACCGGCATTTGAATAGTTTGCTGTACCAAATCTCTTTTTGCCTGTATGCTATATTAACTGAGTTGTCAGCGAGTCAAAATTATACTGGAACACCGCGTCGCACCAGGTCTCGGGATCGCGGTCTTCATGTCGGAAATACCAAAACATTGTCAATGTGATAGAGGGATCCGAGTTGTACATAAAAATGCCGAAATTGGACGTGCGAACAAAAGCCACGAGGCGTCGGATCAGTTCTAACCACAGCCCCCGAAATCTGGCTACATGGGGATCCCCCTCGGGAACGGGATACTACTGATCGAGATCGTCGACGATCTGCTGAGAAGTAGGAGGTGATGGGGCTGCTGTAAGATCGGGAGGCGGGGCATCATGGACAGGCTGGGAATCGGAATCCAGGTCGCCGAAAGCAGACGAGACATCGGAATCGCTCTCCCAATCCACTTCCTACTCATCATTCTCCTCCGGGAAGTCCGGAAATCGAGTTGATGGGTAGGATGAGGGATAAGATCCAGGTGTCCAATGTGACCGGAAGAGCTTGCCATAGCGTCTGGTAGGAGAGGCTAGCTTCTCCTGCGGATAGAGATCCACACCGCCATCCGACCCTAACTCATGGGGTATCTCAGCAGGGATCGGAGTAGATGACGATTGTGTATTAGGTGGCCAACGTGTGCCGTTATCCGGAGCGGCTGGGGCAAAACCGTTCGGCACCCAGATGTTATCGTCGCCGTCATACGCCAAACGAGACACGGAAGGGAGGGGCTGGGGCGAGGGCCGGCAACTTGACGGTTCGACACCGGACGAGGCGGACCGCTGAGTTGCAGGCGGCGTGGGGGTAGGAGGAGCAGGTTGGACCTCTGGGGAGGCGGAGGGGCCGAGGATCTGGTTGGGCGCGGAAGTCGGAAAGTCGGAGGTACGGGAGTGAAGGGGATGCGGCTTTGCTTGCCTTGAGAAGCGTGAGAGTTCGCCGTCGAGGTACGGCCCTGGGACAAGACAGTTAGCAACAAGACGGGAATGGGAGATGATGAGGTTTACCTTGCGCTTTCGGGTGCCAGAGGAAAGACTTGGCGCAATGTCTGAGGCGCGCTTGGCAGGACCACTGGACGTCGACGACGAGGTGCGGTTTAACGGTTGTTCCGCGGTGGTAGCAGAAGGGGGGTTGAGAGTGGCTTGCTTGGGAGGCATAATGTTGGAGCAGCCAGATGGGACCAGAGGACCCTCCACGACAGACCCGCAGCGGATGAATGGGCTCGCCAGGCAAATGACGGATGGGTGGTTCGATGAGACACTGACAGGTGAGAAGAAATGGACGAGCCAAAATGAAGTGGATGAACAAGAGGGGAGATATAGAGCAATCGGGCGAGGGTGATGTTGGTAAGTATCTAGAAGGATGAGGTAAATAAAGAGCAGACTACGCGAGAAGTAAGAAAGGGTTCGGAACACATACTATAGATCACGGAAGGTGGCACCTCGGCGATTGCAGAGAGGTCATTATGTATCCAAGCAGGGTTAGGGAAGGAGCGGGGATGCGAGAAGGGTGGCGTGGTGATAAGTTGTAAGCTATAAACAATGGAAACTGGCGGGGATGCACTTCCCAAATACTAGGTAGGTGGTATTATGCAAATAAAATATTGATATTCTTTTTAATTAAGTCTACCGTCTATCCAAAATGCTGTGTTCTAAAGATATATCCATCCTAAATAAGGGTATTATGTCAAAGCCAATCGCAAACACGCACCCCCTTCAACCCCCCAACCCCCACTCACTGAACCACAGCAAGCCTCACAAAGCACTTAACCGGCTTAGTCGTCAGCGTATCCACCGCATCAAAGGAGTTCAGCTCGTCGGGCAGGGCCCCAAACTCAAAGTTCCACACAATCAGCGTCATCAGGATCCGGAGCTGCAGGTAGGCGAGCCGGCGGCCGAAGCAGCCCCGGATGCCCAGGCTGAAGGCGAGCATGGGCCCGGCCTGCGAGTCGAAGGACTGCTGCTGCGTGCCTTCCTCGGCCTTGAGCCACCGTTCGGGGACGAAGCTGGCGGCGTCGGACGCGTCCCAGGTGCCGCGCATGTGCTTATGGGACTGGGAAGACGGGCTGCGCTGGGACTCCTCGATCGCAAAGGCCGGCGCGGTGAAACCGGGACCGGTGATGGGCAGGAAGATCTGGGTGCCCTTGGGGACGTGGTGGCCGAGGATGGTGGTGTCGACGGTGGCGGTGCGAAACAGGGTTTGGACGGGGCCGGTGACGCGGAGGATCTCCTCAACGACAGCATCTAGGTAGGGTACTTGGGTCTTGATGATCTCGGTGAAGGTGGGCTGGCGACCTTCGCTCACGGCATCCGTATAGGCAGCACGAAGAGATTCCCGGAGAGTGGTCTGGACGCGCTGGTCCGCAGCCAGGTGCTTAAGGCCCCACTGCAGGGAGGTGGAGCTGGTTTCGTGGCCGGCGCCGATGTAGCCGTACAGCTCGTCGTACATGGAGGGCGAGTTGAACACGGGCGCACGCTCGGCCTTCTTGGCGGAAGCCAACTCACGCTGCATCATGTGATCCAGGGCGGACTTGACTTCGGCCCCGGCTTTCATACGCTGCACGCCCAGGGAGACCTGTCGGTCCAGCATAGCGAACTTGGCGGCGTAAGCTTCCTTCATGGCTGGCTTCCGGTTGTTGATCTTATGGAACAAGGCCGGGAAGGGTTGGGTGGCAGCAGCTCCGACGGCTTCTTGTTGGGTACCATGTGCCCTCAGATCCACGTTGGGTTTGTTCTCGGGGAAGACGAAAGGTTCATCCAGTCCGGCGGAGGCGGCATCTTGCGCATTGGAAGTAGTGGAGCGTACCATGTCGGTGTACAGGGCAGTCATGCTTTGGTCATCACCCTCGCCGAGGGCGACTACCTTGATGATATCGAACGTCATGGTGTGGAGGTCATCCTCAGCCCTGAAAGGCCGGCCACCGGCCACTTGAGCCTTCAATTTCCAGAGCTCGATGAATTTCATGGCGTTATTGTAGATCTCGGGCCCAGAAACCTAGCATATGTCATTAATGGAGTGGGTCGGCCAAAGAGCTTGGGGGCTAACATACGGTGTTCAAGAACTGAGGAGTCATCAAATCCTTGACGAGCTCTCTGTTCGCCTTGAACTGGGGATTCGCCGTGGCCATGGCGATATGATGCCACGGGACGATACCAGCGAAGTTCTCAAGATGACGGGGGCCACGGTCGAACTCCTTGCCTCTCCGGAGCAGGATATCCTGGGCCTCCCTAAAGTCGGACAGGATCAGGACGGGCTTGGAGAGGGGCGCGATGAAGGCCTGGACGAGGGGGCTGTTGTGCTTGACACTCTGCAAATTAAACCAAGCCCGCGGCCGGCCGCCCTCCTTCTTGATCTGCTGGAGCTCGGCCGCATCGCCGAGGAGGGTCTTCACCGCGTCCTGGTTGTAAGGAATGCCGGGCAGAGGCTTCGGCAGGGCCCACTGGTAGGCGAGGTACAGGACCGAGAGCACGCCGATAATGACGGCGCTCGCCGCGAAGGGCAGACGCGCGAATGGATAAGTCAGATCCAGCGAGGCGGTAGACATGATGGCGACTGACTCAAGACACTGGCCGGTTCATTCCAAAACCCAGGATGACCGCGACGTACATATTTGGGAAAGAGCACGAAGGGGAAGCGCTAAAGACGGGAGAGCGGTCCCATTTGAACTCAGCGGTCCCTCGGTATCTCGATTAGCAAATATGGGGAGAGGCGGAGTGCCTGGAGAGGCGAGGAAGAGGATACCCTGGCCATCGTGTTAGCAGCATTGGTGATGGAGCCCCCTAAACACCACTTTTGCATCTACGCCGGCGCAGTGGCGACCGGCCCACCAGCGGCCATCGTATTGTCACATCGCCCTATCCCGGCATTTCTCCGTGCATTGTCCGACCCTCGTCTTTTCCTCTTAATATCGATTTGTAAATGAAAAAGTCTTCGAAGAAACGACAAACGAAGACGTGCCGATTGGCTGGTTGGTTGCCAGCGAGCATGGAATCTAATTGCGAGCAATCTGCCCACGTGGAGTGGCATGCACGCAGCGACAAATTTTCGCTGCTGGCAGGGCGCAGTGGGCAGTGGGGGGGTCTTGAATGAATCTGGGCCAGACCTTATCGGCTCACTGCCAGGGGGGTCCCTGCCAAAGTTCTGAACGAATGAGATGTTTTCCCCGAAGATCTTAATGATCTCTCTTATGACCAGGCCGCGAAGGATACCAGTCTCGGTTAGTGGTAATCAACGCTAGCGCCTGGTCGGTACCCGCGCGGACTCTGCCAACTCCCCGGGACGCTAATCACTCCACTGCAGCAACGTCTCGAGACCCAACGCACACACATCCTCAAAATTGTGCCCGCATCATACTTAAGGTATTGATCTGTCACTGTTCATTTGACGAGCACATGACGCACTCCGGAGCAAAACGTACGATAAATTGCTTGCTTCTACTTGTATACCACCTCCATATGAAAAGGGAGCTGCAATCAATCACCCGTCCTCCAAAGCCAAGCCTGTAGAGCCATTTCCCAATCAAGCGTCAATTTCAGCCCTGCATCTACCGACATGCCACTCTTCAGGGGCCATAAGGGGTATAAGGGGTGATCGTGATATATTCCACCCCATTCAGATTCCAGACATGCCACTCATCTGACCGCTTGGGATCGCCAAACGGGTAAAGCGCCGCAATACGCCAACTGCATTCCAGTTAGTTCCCGTAATACATCAAAGGAGCCGCAAATTAAGGATGGCACGTACTAGTAGTCACCGGGCGCGATGTAGGATCCATTGGCCAGCTTCCCGAACCACCAGAAGGCAGAGTCTCTCCCTGCCCATGGGTCGCCCCGGCTAAGGGGCACTGGGAACGGAACCGTCACGTTCTGGTCGGGGTAGAGAGTCGGGTCGTAGCCCCAGCCGCCGCTCCCTTGTCCGGCATAGTAGGCCACCGAGCCGACGTAGCCCGGTGTCTGTCCCAACACCGGCGGGTACTCCCAATTCTTCTCGTCCCAGCCTTTCTCGAAAACCTGATAAACCCGAAAGGTCAGTCACGGTCGCATCTTGTGGAGTCTGTGTTTCCAACTTACGTCCCAGCGAAGCTCCTTGGTGCCATAATGAAGATCAAGATTGATCTTTGGGAAATTCTGGGCCCCCCATGTTAAGTTGAAGTCGTAACTGTTTTCATATTGCATCAGCGTGGCTCTTGTCCTTCTAGTCACACGTCGGGGCAAGGGCGAAGTGAGATTTCGTACGTGTGGAAATACTCAATGTTGTCTCGGTTAACGCCTCCGTACTGGTACGGGACGCTGTCGGTGAACATGCTATTCTGCATCTGCTCGTGTATATCTGCGCTGACTCCTGCTCCGGTTTGTACAACATCAGCAATGGGTCTCAAAGTGAGATCGCGTTAAAATGAACGAACCTAGATATGGGACAGATAACTCTTCTCCGTTACTCCCGGATATGAGAATCTTCCCGCTATACATCCCCAGTTTGGCTGGATCATACTCGGGGTACTTGAAATTGAAACTGCAGTAGACTGTGAGCCACGATATTCATGTCGTCTGAGAACAGAGAGAGAAAAAAAAACATACCGAGCTGTCTTTGTTTCCCCGGGCTGCACTGTGAAAGTTTCTTCTGGCAAAATGACCGCTGGAACCATCTCTCTTGGTGTTTCCTCGAGGTAATAGGCCAGGTACCAGGGGTAAATCGACGACTGGGCCTCAACACCTGCCCACGGTTGCAGTCTGAATTTGTATGTGACGGGTGTGCTCCCTCCATTTGTTATCTCCACAGACTGGTCCGGCGCAAAGCGTGGTATATCGCCCAGGTTCATTCTGGAAGACCCTAGAGCAGTCGTATAATTCATCACCTTCCATGCATCGATCATGCCGGCCCCAACCTGGCTAACCGGTGCCCAGTTTCCGCTTGGCTGGGGATTTCCCTTGGGCTGTTCGACGGACCAAGGCAACGCGGCCCCGCTGGTAACGATGCGGTCGGCGAGCTGCTTGGCGAAATTGTTGCCGTGGACGCTGCGACCCCCAAACTGGCCAATGTAGAGGGCTGCAACGCCAGCAACGTAGGGGCATGCCATAGAAGTGCCGCTCATCACCGCGTAGCTATGGGCTAATGTCAGTTTCTATATCATAAGCGGTAGTATATGGGACACAAGAGAGCCACTCACGCCGTCTTCCCGCCAATATATGTACTCAGAATATTGCGTCCAGGAGCTGCAATATTTGGCTTCATTTCCATGTCGTAGGTCGGACCCCAAGTGGTATAATCTGACGGTATCCCCCCAGCCGAGTTGAAGACGCCAACACGCCGCGACTCATGGGACGAAAAGTCTGCCGTCACGTTTCCTCCTGCTTTGACAGCCTCCACGATAGCTATGCCGGCGGCCTCCTCAATCATTGCGAGGTCGTCGTCAGAGTCAGGGGTAGTGGGAGCGAGGATGGGCTGGTCGTCCGTGTAAAAGAGAAAGTGCCTAGCGCCGAGTTCGGCCGCATTGCTTCTCTTTACGGCGAAGTCGCATCCGCCCCGACGGATGAGGGCAATGGAGTTTGTGAGGTTGAGGTCCCTGTCAGCCAAAGAACTGCAAGCATCCCCCGAAGTCGAGGTGCTCAAGGATATCGGGACGATGGGCATGGACGACATATTCCACGGGTTAAAAGATGGTAAATACCCCAACGTGGTCACATTCGGCGTCCCATCCGTTGAAAAGGTAGCTTGAAATGACAAAGCTGCGATCTCACTGGCGTCAACGGAAGCCACTGCCAGGACGTTCTTACCTGATGCACCGTTGCTGGCGTAGAAAGGTCCTCGTAGGCCTTCATTGCCCGCCGCAATGGTCACAACCACGCCCTTGTCGACAAGCCGCGAGGCCACCGTTGCCCACGGGCCATCAGTAAACCCACCATCACCGCCAATACTCGCGGTAATGATGTCAGCCTGTCCACCACGTCAGCACAGTACAAACGGAGATACAAATATTAAAAGAAAAGAAGAGAAAACAAATCACTCACGCCGTCAGTATACGCGCGTAGGAAGGCCTCGATCAGTGTGTCCTCGTCCGTATAGCCCTGCGTTCAGCGTGAGATGAGGAGGCAGCAGAATGATTAGGTATCCAATACTTACTCCACCCTGGGCAGAAAAGACCTTGTAGGATAGAATTGTGGCATCCGGGGCCACCCCTGAAAACCTGCTTGAATTCAGCAAGCTGTGCACAGGGGAACTGAATATCAACTTACCATTCACTTTTCCCAGCGACGATACCTGCCACATGCGTACCGTGGCCAAGGTCGTCATCCAGGGGGTCTGAATCTGGCTCCTTGGATGTGTATGGCCAGTCTGTATGAACGTGAGCGTCATGAATTATATCCCATAATAAAGAAGAAGTGATGAAAACGAACCTCGATCGCCAACGAAATCATACCCACCAGCCACTTTGAAGCCAGGACCGAAACCTCCCCCAAGCTTTCGTTTGTTAGCACGGATCTATCTGCCCACTGAACATAAAAGAAACATACCGCTTCGTGATGGTAGTTGGTCCCAGTGTCGACAATTGCCACTTTCGCCCCTTTCCCGTACATGCCAGCAGCATGGCACTTGGAGACGCCTATTCCCATGTTAACTATCTATATGGAAAGTTTTGATGTTCTTCTGGTCTTGGCTGACCTGTATATTCGTGGACCGAGTAGTTCGCCGCGTCCTGGCTGAACGATAGGGTCGGCATAATCGGGGCAAGCTGCATTCGGCCAATGGGCCAGGTGCTGCGGACCTCATTGTCGACTTGCAGCGAATCCGTGTTGGCGTCGATTTCGACACTGAGACCGGTGAATACATCGGAGGCGAAGGTCTTCAAAACCTTGGCGCCTGTAGACTCGACCTTTTTGGCCAGGGACTCGATGGAGATGCCCTGAAGATTGGTGTGCCTATGTTAACTTTTATCTTTGGGGACTATCACAGAACACGTCATATAAAATATGACTATATATAAAGACTTACCTCTCCAGCTTCGATGATGACCTTCTTGGCCACAATAGCCTGGGTGGCATTCTTCGTTGTATCAGGGGTGACAGCGCCCAAGGCAGTGCCGATAGCGACTAGTACAAGAAACAGCATGTTTGCGAACAGTTGAACTTGTGGTTATAGGAAGATATGATGAAACTACTGAAGCAAATGTTGATATGGTTGGCGGTGCCGTGCTATATACCTCGCAGAAACACTCCAAAAACCTGTTTGTCTTGTCTTTGTCCAAAAATACACGACAGCCATCACGATGGCGAAATTCTTGCAGGTCTATTTCCGAAAGGCCTTTCTCGTGCAGGAAAGTCCCACAAGACCATGTAGGTGCGGGATCTTGAGTGGTGATGGGGTTCGCGATGCTCTTGGTGTGTTAGCAATGCAGTCATCTTAGCCTGAGAGATGACGGACGACAGTTGGTGTCACGCCAGACAGAGCTGGCATCTAGGATCACTTCATGATGCTATTGGCATACAGCAACCGCCATGATACGATAGTCGCGTTGTGCAACTCTCTTGTGATTGATGGATTATCTTTTTTATTATCTCTCCTCAGTAAGCCTGGCAGGCATGAGGCGGCAGGTTGGTCTCTCCTGCCAAGTTGGGTATCTTGTCAGCCTCAATGCAACCCTGGGTCCCAGGAATGCGGTGCGTCTAGACACTACAAGCTTTCTGACAAGGGAATGGAGCCAACCGTACGTGGGTTTCCGGGTCCTGCCGGAAATTGACATGCTTGGCACCCCAACCGCACGAATCGGCAGGCGTTCCCGCCCTGCGGAGGCGACCCGGAAGCATTCCTCTCTTCGCCTATACCCTGCGATGCGGCTGGTCCCATCGTAAGGCAGGCAAGCGAAGCCCCCACCCTATCTACTTATGCACCTGGCTCATGAGACAGACATACTATCCGATCCTCTTTCTCTACCCGACAGGGCCTGGGTCCTCGCGTACTGACTGTGGCACTTGCTCGGGCCCGACTCGCCACATGCAAACCCCGGCCGGGCTTGCTAGCTTTGTGCGGGAAGCCGGGAAAGCTAACCGAAGTGCGGATTCCTCACCGGTTCCTGCACATGGGCGACGTTTGACTCGCTTGGCACTCGGTGTGCGGATCGTGGTTCCGTAGCATCTGAACCCGCTCATCTTAGCTGACGCTACAGCGGGTAGGAATGCTACCTGGGCCCTGCACCGATGTAACCAGACGGGGGCCAGTCAAAGAAACCTGTTCACAACACATGTGATTCATTGGGGACATTGCGTGTACTACGCCTCATCTAATCTCGTCGTCAGCTTTCCGCTCAGGCTGTTGCTTGGGGTATCAGATGCTGCTGTAGACTTGGACGTGGTGCGTGAAGAAGACCGGGCCTTCGGTTGTGGCGTTGGAGTAGGGCCCGGATCGCCGCCACGGCTTGATGGATAGCGTCGTGGGGGTCATTCTCGACCGCCCTAGCGTGAGTACTTATTATAGAACGTCTCCATATTAGGTACTCCGTAATACACTTTCTTGTTTGTGTGTCAAATCCTGTTTTGTGCCACCTGTGCAGATGTCGAATTGCCGGTCCAGGTGCCGGTTAAGGTAATGTATGCGCACCACTGGAATGTTCATGTTCTGATCCACGGGACCCTTGGCCCCAGCCAGGTTCCCCTTCCAGTCGGGAAAGAGATTGACGGGAGGGAAAATGTTTGTCTATAATGCTGCCATGCAATTAGTCAGCCCATCCGAGAGTGCTTGTGGTGCAGGTGACATGACAAGGGGAGATTGAATCCCATTCGAGGATGATAACCAGGCAGTGCTGGAAGAGTCGACTTTGACTGAGACCGGAGGAAAAGCAGGGCAGTCCAATTTGCAGAGCCTGCGGAGGTCCTCTATTGCACATTCAGTGCCGGTGAGTTTCTCTACCTATAAACCCAGCAGTAACGTCTAAATCGCAAACATGTTACGGGACCAGAGACCATGTGGGCAGGGAATATTTTCCGACGTTGGAACTACCACGCAAACGTAAACCAACCCTTCATAATTTCCATGTATAATACGCGGCGATGGCCTAGGTAAGCCTTGGGCAAGCTTGATGGCATGGCGTTTTCATTCAGTCATTATTCTGTGGCCATGTATCTGATCTGCCTCATTACGAACAAGCCGCTTTCTTCGACTCTCCCACCCTTTCTCTACCGTCATCGTCAAGCAGCAAGAGTCTCCGAGGCGAAGGAACCGACTCTTCAAGTGGTTCTCTTCACCACAAATGCGCCACGCTCCATCGTGTTGATCAGGATATATCCGCTCTTGAAGAACGGGTAGTGGCTCCAGGATCCGACGAACTCGATCATGCCGCCGCCCTGAGCATCGTCGTCCTCGGGGTAGATGTCGAAGAATCCAGCCTCTGTGACGCTGCCGCCAGTTGGGTCCGAGGGGATCGACGTCAGGTCTAGAATGCTCAAGCCTTGACCGTAGTTGCTCTGGTAGGCGTGGCCATCGACGACGAATTCTGAAATGGTCGCGGTTAGCGCTTGGGAATTCTCCCTTGTCACCAAGGATTTGGATCGCAGGACTGGATTGGGGAAGTATCAGACTTACGGTTGTGGTCGATGCCCTTGCGACTATGGCGGTAGAAGCCCGTCAGCTTCGGTGCCTCCAACGACTTGATATCCCAGAAGTAGGTAATGGGCTTTCCGATTCCGCCGTCTGTCTTGTCGTATTCATCGTACTCGTCGTCCAAAACGAGGTATTCCTGCCACTCCTTGTTTATTGTCCAACCCTGATGCGTGTAGGCCGACCCCTCGTATCCCGTACGGCTGATAATGTTGGTGGCGTTCTTGTTCGTCACATCGTAGCTACCAGGGATTAGCGCCCAGATTAGATCCGCATATTCGTGTATAATCGGGGTCTTACATGGTCAGACTGTCTTCGTTGTATCCATAGCAAATATCTTTCCCGTTGTATTTTTCATCTGGGCCGCGGTAGACAACACATTGAGCATCATGGACATACCCTGCCGGCGTCAGCATCATGTTTGCAGATGGACTATCAGATCTCCCAGGGGAAGATAGAGAGTTCGGCATCAGGGTATAACATACCATCGCCTGGAGCGCAGCCCGGTGAAACAGGATTCGAGGGGTCGGAGAGGTCAATGAAGATGAGACCTGAGGCACAGTCAGAAGTACGGGGCTGGGCGCCGACAGCGACAGCATACTCCTTCTCCTCATTGATGACGATGTTCTGCAGAAGAGAGAGTGGATTAGATCAATGTACTGAAAGAAACAGTAGGGTCTCCTATTTCACCCTGCCATCTCTCCTTGAAGAAAGAAAGATACACGTACGTGAGTTCTGCCGACCGGAAGCCCGTTCCAGTAACCCGTCAGGTCCTTCTCATTGGTGAAGGAGACGGGGCTGGCGGGGTCCACATCGACGAGCTTCGACATGTCAAAGATCTGGACGCCGTGATCGACGGCTTCCGATCCGATCACGATATAGTTCTTGTAGCCGCGCAGCTCGCGCCACAGCGACGGCTGTGCCGTGGTGTACTGGGGCAGGCGGCCGAGGTAGACGAGCTTCCCGGCCTTGGTGATCTCGGCGAACGCGGCGCCGTCAGCCTGGGCTACGGCGACGAATTCGCGGCCCTCGGGGCTGGTCCAGCCCCAAGAGCTGGAGCCCTGGCCCTTGGCCGAGCCGAGATCGGCGTGGCTCTTGAAGTCGTAGAAGTCGACCTTGAAGGAAAGGAAAGCCAGTCAGTCAGTGCTACCTTGTTTTGCCAGAGGATGAGCAAGACTCACATTGCTGCACGCGAAGGTGTTGTTCTTGTCGCCAGGAACGACCTCGGCATACCCGTCCACACAGGGTACAGGTCCCTCTCTGGTGTAGCTCTTGTACTGGGACACTTCGAAGACTCCCATCTGTTCGCGGGCAGCCCATTGCGCCTTGAAAATGAGGGATCAAGTCAGCCACTCTTGCTCACAGGAAGATGCACCGATGATATGACTTTGCTTACATGCTTCAGGGCCATGATGCCCTCGTGGACTTCACCGCTGTCGTAGCGTTCATCCCGGACAGGGTTAGGGATCTCCTTGCCCATGGCGGTGGACTGCCATGCTGCCACAACGGCAACCAAGAAAGTTTGGGACTTCATGGTGATGATGTGGAACAAAGTTGGCGGGGGATGGGTAGACAGGAATGACTGTACTGGGAGAACGCACGAGAAGATCTTCGCACTCACACTCTCACGCAGAGACAAGAGTCAGACTTGGCTGGCATCGTGAGGAACGGAGATCCATATATACGCGATTCTTCTGCCCTCGCATGCCACATCCCGACCGACATTTGCGCCATAGCCCTGGTCCATCCTTGCGTCTTCAGCGGCCTCGTGAAGATACCGAGCACAGGGTTACATGGTCGATAGAGAGAAGCGGTATAAGCGAGCCGACGATGTCCCAGCGTTATCAGGTCGCAGTGGGCGAGATGCAGTGCAATCTACGTAGCGTCTTGGCCATGCGGCGTACAGTCGCGGGCCACTTCCACTTGTGGTAGGTGCCAAGCCCTTCGAGTGCGACTGCTGTCGGCAAGCGGGAAGATTGCGGCAGTTCGCGTGCTTGGCGCCCAAAAAGCCTGCCACACCCATCCCGGCATGGCTCCTGCCGTTTGCTGCGATGCCCGGTGCTAAGTTCCTCCCGCCCTCATGACCTCTGCAAACACTTGCCGCCAACTGATTCAAGCATTTGAAGTGGCATGGTGGCATTGTGCAAGATGACACCACGCTTGCCAAGTCAGCCGCCCCCGCATTGTTCCGCCACAGGCGGTTGCCACCTTCTTCATTCGAGACAGTCGTCATTCTCCAACGCAACGCTGAACTGGCACGTCACGCTCGATTTCGGGAAGGTACCATGCAGTCTCACATCTACCCGGATGGCCAGATGGGCATGCCGAGATCTTCATCGGCCTTTTCTAGCCGCCCGCCACTGTCAAAGCCTGGGAAGCGGCTAGTATCTTGGTATACTGTGGCGTAGAGTTGCGTCTTCACATGAATCAATAGCTGTTCAGTATAGTGCATGCAGGTGTGGTGTGTACTATAGACGTGCAGGAGATTGGTATCGTAAATGACATTGAAATGAACGCTTATCTCGCCCCCCTCCCCCAAAAGCTTCGCTATATGCATGGTAAACCCCCCCTAATAATATTAATATGTTTACTGATCAATCCAGTTCGCCAGAGACGTAACCAATCTGCTGTCTGCGGGCCGCCTGGCCCTGGCCTCCCAAGTTGGTCGCGAGGTTGTTCTGGCTGTCGACCAGCTTCTTCTGCTCGCGTATACGGTCCCGGAAGCGCCCATCGGCGCCCTTGTCGAACCGGTCCATCTCCTCGCGTTCTCGCAACCGAATGCTACTGAGCTGGTTGGCGTTGCCAACTCGCTCGTTCCCCAGGTCGCGCTCCCATTCCAGCATCCGGCTCTGCCGCTGGTTCTCGAGCGCCAATTCGGTATTACCGACGTCGCGCGCGCGGCGGACATTTGCGTCGGTAAGGGCCTGCTGGTGCATGACCTCTTCCGTCTGCCTGGCACGTTGCTGAGCCATGGCCTTGGCAAACAGCTGTTCCTCCACGTGAGCCCGCTCCTGTATAGCTGATAGCTCTTCGCTATGGGCGCGTTTCTTGCGTATATCTTCCAATTCAGCTTGGGCGGCCCATATCTGAGCTTGAACCGCGGCAAGCTCTTTCTGTCGTGCAATAGAAGCTGCATGGTCTTCGCCCTCCCTTGCCGCACGATCCAATCGTGCTCTGCGCTCCTGCTCCGCCGAAAGGACAGTCTCGGGCATACCCACTGCACCTTCTGGCTGAGGGCCGGAGTTGGCATAGTAAACATCGGTACCACGGTTGGCCTTGAGGAGGGTAAGCAACTGAGGAGTAGTATCTGTCTGTGGCATGACACGCGAGACATATTGTGTAGGTGAATATGTGAATGTGCCATCAGTGTACTGATTGAAAGGTTTGTTAATGTACTTCCACATATCTGCCCGGAGTAAGACTTTGGTAGTTGTAAGGGGGTCGACTGATTCGAGTGCCAGTAGGAGTACGGATTTGCCATCGGTTTGGACAGTGATATCGGAATCTTGAAGAAGAAAATTGATCGCCCGTTCCATGGCCTTCTCCTTGATGGCCGTGATTGGGCCAATATCGGCAGCGTGGAGGCACAGCTCGCCCAAAGCGCTACGGCCGCCATGCTGAGGACTAGGAAAGTCGGGGTCATGTCTGTATTCCACCAGTATCTGCATAGCTTGCACATTGAGCTCGCGGGCGGCATTGTGCAATGAGCCATCGTTTCTCGAGGCACCTGCAGCGAGCAAGTTGGACATCATGGTGATGGCCAGATCTCCGCCAATTGCAGAGGCCGTGGACAGCGGTGATCGCCCCGTCGCGTCCGTTATGTCCACCTCCGCTCCTGCTAAGAGCAGCGCCTTCACGATATCCTGGCGCCGAGCGTCGATCGCCAGCATGAGGGGTGTGACGCGTGTTACGCGAGTCTCGAAATTGACCTTTGCACCCCGGTCAATCAACAGAATGATGACAGCACTGCTGATTTTCTTTTGCGGTTGCAAAAGAGCCCATGTAAGGAGCGTGACCGGCTCATTCTCCTCGACTTCGGGTATGACTTGATGGCTGATCATTTGATCATGATAGTAGCCAGCATCCAGCAATGCTTGGAGAATTGCGGTCGATCGAGGAAACCGCGTGAGCGCCCGAAAAACGACGGGTTCCGAGTCAGGGTAGGTAAACATGACATCCACCCGATCCTCGCCCTCGCTGTATCCTGCGAGGAGTTGAATGAGCTCACAGATCTCGTCCTCTGTTGTATCGGAATCAAATATCCGACGAATTGCCAGGGTGAGCGTTTCGGCATTTGGTTTCTGCTGGAGAAGTCTTCGCACCAGATCAGGTTTCCCCTGAGATGCAGCCATCTGCAGCGCTTCACCTCGATTGAAGTTGATATCCGCATCGTGTGCCAGCAGTAGCTCCATGAAGCTCTGGGTCAGATTCCCTGGATCTTTCGCGTATATGCTAAGTATTGCTGCAAATGCGGAGGAAACGCCGTTGCCGAACGCTCCTTTCTTTAGGAGCAGACGGGCTATTTCCAGGCCCGTGTTCGAAAGCCAGGATTCGACGTTGTCGAGGGCAAAGGCTTGCTTGAATACCTCGGACGCATCCTCGCGAGTGACTTTCGATTCCAAAAGGTGAGCGAATATTGACGGCGGCAACGTACGCGTGCCGTCGATCAAAGTTTGGCATCCGTTGGCCGCAGGACTTGCCCGATTTGCGACTAGTAGCTGTATTAATCTTTCTTCGGGGTCTTCTTCGTTGACGACCCTGCCGAGAGCATTATGCAGAGTGCTCGGAACAGGCTTGCCAGCTTGGAATATCCATGTCATGACCGTGTATCGTGTATCCCTGCTAAGGTTCCAGCAGGAATCTATTGCGCGTACCAGCGTGGCCGAAGACGGCTTCTTCTGCTTTCCCCCGACCTCAACGATACCCAAGAGCATCTCGAGATTGGCGAGGAAAGCACTCTTGATAGCCATTGCCACGGCCTCGCCGTTCTTGTAGTCGGGGCTCGCTCCATATGCCAGGAGAAGCTTCAATAAGCTGGTACCGGCGTCGCCATACCTCGCTGCCGAGATGAGCTGAGCATCTACAACTTCGCCACTGACGCCTTGCTGAAGAAGCAGTTTGAAGATATCGGCTCGCTTCTCCAGATCAGATATCTCTGTGGCCGCCTGAAACCCCTTTTGTAAGACCGGCTGTGCGAGCTGGCCCTCGCCAGAGAGGAGCATGCCCAGTACGCTCGTTGCCCCTGACCTGCAAGCTTCCACGATAGCCTGGCCATCCTTATGTTCGATGCTTCCTCCGTTCTGAACGATTATCGTGCCGAGCTCTAAATCGCCATCCGTAGCTGCTGCAAGCAGTGCATCAGAGACGACCTCCCCCGACGCTCCCGCTTTGAGTAGGCTACCGCAGGATATACTGCGCTGTCTCCTGTTCTTCCCCTTGGTTGCTTGCGTAAAACTATGGTTCAGTATTTCTGACGAGAACTTCTTCTTCCCCAGGATCAACTCGACCACATCCTGGCTTTCTCCCTTGATTGCTTCGATTAAAGCCGCGCCATCGTTGGTGTCTGCAAATGACAGCAAAGCGTTGATGAGGGGTATATCATCTGGGTAAGTGTTCACAGCAAAGACCAATGCGCGGTTGACCTCGGCTGGGGGTATACCACCTTCCAAGATCCTCTGCGCGAAGGTTAGGCGATCCATTGGGTCTTTGATGCGTAGTGCATGAGGCATAGCGAATGACAGAGTGTGGGGACTGGGACAAGCCCGGAAGAGGAGGTCCACCACTGGTGTATCCGCAGAAGCAATTGCACGACACAGTGCTTCGCCGTTGTATGCATTGATGTCGGCGCCGTTGGCTAACAGAGTCCGCGCGACAGACATGGTGCGTTCTTCGAGTGGCATCTTGACAATAGTATGTACCTCCTCTACGAGAAGCTTGCTGATGACCTCCGGGGATTGAGCTTTCCGGAGAAGTGCGCCCAACTTTTCAGCTTTGGACGCGCCGGAAGGGAAGCTGGAAAGGTGTTGCATGGCCTTTTCTACGGTCTGGGCATTTGGCTGTCCCAAATCGAGGACGAGCTGCAAGATTTCAGGATCTGAGTCTTGCGTGGCATAAATCACACCCATGCCATCGCGGGTGTTCATGTCCACGTTCCCCTGCTCCAATAAAACTTTTAGGAGAGCCTTGTCGATCGGTTTAGTCTGTAACAGTTTGTCAACCGCGGCAGAAACCTGGGCGGCGTCTTGCCCACCTCCGGCAGCTA
The DNA here is from genome assembly GCA_006503535.1 of Arthrinium phaeospermum. NCBI lineage: Eukaryota > Fungi > Ascomycota > Sordariomycetes > Amphisphaeriales > Apiosporaceae > Arthrinium > Arthrinium phaeospermum. The sequence continues at coordinate 1,591,417 of QYRS01000002.1, read as the reverse complement.
GGAGCTGCGAGACCATGCGTAGCCTCTTGTCTAGGTTGTTGACCATCATGGACAACGGCAGTGCCTTAGCCGCTGTCGTAGGGGTTGGGTTGCTCCTCATTAGGCGAGTGAATAGGCTCATGTCTTTTTGTGAGATGGCTGCAGTGATGGCGGCTCCCTCGTTGAAGTTGACATCGGCGTTCGAACGAAGCAGGAGGGCGACTAGACGATCATCGCGGTGAGGTGGTAGCTCATCCACTACATTTTGCAGAGCGGAATGAACGGAGGGACCTGAGACACCGGCGGCGAGAAAGGCCTCTGTCATCTGATATCTTTCCAAGCGGGGCAGGTTCCGCACACTGGGAAATACTTGGGCCATTGCTTCGTTGGTAGGAGGCCGGTTGGCTAATATGACTTTCATTATCGGCACATTGCTCTGTTTTACAGCAAGCTGCAATGCCAACGCCCCCTTGTGATCTGCTGACGCCACCTCGTGTCTCTCAAAGACCATGCTCCGAGGGCCTCGCTTCAGACTACGGTCGCCGACAACCTTGCCCGGAAATTGGCCCGTGACCAGTAGTTTTGCTGACTCGGCATCTCCAGCCTCAGCTGCGTCAACCAGCGCCTCGTCTAGCGCCTCTCCACTAGCACCCCTTCGAAGAAGAAGGTCCAACAGCTTTTGTCGGTCTTCGAATCTCATCTTCTTGGGCATTGCTGCGACGCATTCGGAGGCCAGAGTGGGATTCAGGGGCGCAGTTCCGTTCAGAAGGATCTCGACCAGGTCCATCTTGCGGTTGGATATGGCCCTCTTAAGGGCGACTGCATTGTCGTATTCTATTGACGCATCGTATTGGACAAGCAGATGAACCATGTCGAGGTAATCGATCGCACTCGCATGTACTAAGGCTCGAGCGACAGAATCTCCTCCAGAACCAGCACACAGCAACACCTCGGCCAACGTAGTCTTCTCATTTGCGTTGATGTTCTGGTGATGCATCAACTGTTCGAAGGCGTCGCTCAGTCCCGGCTCGCCGGGAGGCTTTTGGCCCAGTAATATCGCCAGTGCGATGTCCCTGCGTCCGAGGCCAATCGCCGTCTTTAGTGCTGCTGCACCATCGTGGTTTCCATCGGCGGTTGATTGACTCAGAGCCATGACGGTGCCTAAACAGCCAGCTCTGGCGGCATCGACCATGCACTGCGAAACACACTCTTGCGCTGGCCGCCCCTCCGACGCCAACACTATGGAAACAAGATCAGCGTTCCCGCCCTGTGCGCATATCCGCCTGAAGGCGTCCTGGCATTCTTCTGTTGACGCCACGCTGGCGCCGTAGCTGATCAAGAGCATAGCGAGTGATGTGTCCTGGTTCTGGAAGGCAATGGGTAACGCAGTATCAAGACTGAGTGCATCCGCGAAAGGCAGCAGTACCTCGACCATTTCTCTTTGGCCGTTCTCTACTGCCCGCTGTAGGACTTGACTTCGCTCTGCTAGGTCCAGGCTCTTCCTTCGTGTCAACAGACTCGTCCGGCTCTTCTGCGCCAGATTGACATTACCACCAACCAAGTTCAACTTGGCGATAAGAGCCTGGGCGACGCCTGGGGCGCCCTTATTGGTGACATGGGTGGTTAGGGCATTATATATTTCCTTGTATTCCCAATTTTTCTTCTTCGTTGTAAAGGCTCGCGACAAGCCGACTTTCCCATGAGAGCCATGCGACTCTGACATGCGTTGGCGCTTCAAGAGCTCCTCGGCCAGGGCATCATCGCTCTCCGTCTGGTACGATGGTGGCGTCTCCGGCCGCGTCAAAGGGTCTGGGGGCAAATAAGCCTCTATGCCCCATTCCTGGCCGAGCGCTTGGAGGCGGCTTTGGCCGATTTCCGCGGCCGATGCATGCTCCATACCGCCGTCGACCCCCGGCGTAGCCCAGAGAATACTGCAGCCTGGTTGTTTGAAGAAAGCCTCTCAAAACCGATGGTATGTGCGACCAGTATGAGTAGTACGCAGAAAGTTGGAAAGAGAGGATGTTAAGGGCAGGCAGTACGACGTAGGAAACGGCGTTATCAGAATTAGGCTCAAGGCCGGCAGACGTCTAAGGCATACATAACAGGTGATGAAAAGTCCGGGATACCTCGCATGTCACAGGCAGCCTCGTGAGTTATGGAGCCCGGGGGCCGGAAGCAAGTCTTATGCAGTAGTCGCTTTTAGGGGCTGTCTGCGATTGGGTTTGCAAGGAGGTATATCCCAGGTCGACCCCGGGTAAGCGGGTGACAAGTAAGAAAGGGAGTGGTAAAGCGGCTGGCTGGCAACACCAGGATATTAAAAAAACGAAAGGTTGAATAGAGACAATCCCACGGCTTCAATTCATCAGTCAGCAAAAAGGCAACTGATCGTCGTACACATGTGGCTGGGGAAAGAAGAAAAACAGCACACGCTTGGTTGGGGTGAAAGGAGAACACGAGACGACAGGCGCTCGGGTTGCTTCAAGCTCTACAAAATTAAGAGTCGCATTGACGAACTCTTCGAGACAGCAGGGTTGAGCCACACCCAAAACGATCGCACTACCGCCGCGGCGTTAGGTCGCTCCCAGTGGAGAATATTGAAAAGGCAGTGGACAGAATTGGCGACCTGCTTGATTTCAGGTATGCGCGCATCGACCAACCACGCTTTCGACCCTGTCCGCCCGTCCTGCTAGCCTTCAATAATTGGCCAGTCCTGTCCTGCCCAAATCAACCCGTCCCGCTCGCCGACACTCGTATCCATTTGCCGCGTCCTGAGTCGCGATTCCGCTGCGCCTCGAATATGCCATCATGGTTTGCGCAAGCCTGTGCTCGCCCAGCGCCTGTCCCAGCCTGCCCACATCCACACACACACACACACACACACACTTGTGTAGGTATTCAATTGGGATGCCCCCGAGCAGAAGTCTGTAGTTTATGAGAAAAGGCTGGCCAAGGGGAACGCAGGAACCAAATCGCGACATGCATGCGCGTTGGCTTACGTGGCAGGATCGGCACCTCAATTCTGCCAGAATTGCCCTTTGTTGCTTGCTCCCCAATATGCGCGCAGCCATGATTTCCTGTCGTGCAACCCGATCGTTCACATCCCGGGGGGGTCTTGTATTAATCTTACCAGCCTGGACCTAGGGACGGGCTCTTGACATCTGACGTGATGGTGGGCTTATCAATGGGACCTTTCTGAGCGCTGAAACACTGAAACGACGACAAAGTAGCTCTGAGGACGGGGACAGCCGGCCTGCGGATACAGATGCGCCGAGCGCTTGGACTGCCCACCCCCGTTACCCAGTTGGTGGTCGCGATGATGTATGCTTGGCCCCATTTTTGATATCGTATCCCAGTCACTGCAGGCTTCAACATGCATCTATTGTGATATTGTCAGCAAGAAGCGCCAGCTAGGACTACATAGAATGGGTTGGATTGGTCTTGATTTTGTCTATTCTTTTAATGCTGTTTATGTATATCAGATAGCCCAGTTCTACTGCACTTCCCCATGCTTCCTTGACCAAGTTCTTCTATCCAGCTAGCGCAGTCTCCTCGAATTTAGGAAGACGGGGTCTTTACGGCATTCAGCAACTCAGCCGGGGGCTCTTGTCGGTATCCCTTGGGGTTGTTGGACACCCATCGCCACAGGTCCTCACAAGCCTTCTCCATAGTGAGCTCCGTCTTCCAGCCAAGCTCCTCGTTCGCCCTCGTAGGGTTGGCCGTCAGGTCCAGAACATCACCTTGTCTGCGCGGCACAATATCGTAGGGCAGATCTTTGCCGACCACCTTCTTGAATGCATTGATGATCTCAAACACGGTGCTGCCTCGCCCTGATCCCAAGTTCCATGCCTTGACGCCAGGCTTCTTCTCGCGAAGCTCGTTCAAGGCGACCAAGTGTCCGCGGGCGAGATCGACAACGTGAATGTAGTCGCGAATGGCAGTGCCATCGCGAGAAGGGTAGTCTGACACCAACCAAATTAGCCGCCAAGTCATTGTAGCATGCATGCCTGTCTATATTACTCACCATCACCAAAGACCAACAGCTTCGGGCGATCTCCCGTCGCAACCTTGCCCAGAAGGGGCAGGAGGTTGTAGGGTACGCCCTGGGGGTCCTCGCCCATGAGACCGCTGGGGTGGGCACCGCAAGGGTTGAAGTAGCGCAGGTTGGCACCATTCCAGTGCTCGTAAGGCTTGCCAGCCTTCTGCAAGTTGTTGCGTTGCGCATTGACGTGATCTTCGATGATGTTCTCGACAAAGGCCTTGGTGCGCCCGTACGTGTTGGTCGGGCCAATGGGGCATTTCTCGGGAATTGGGATCATGTTCGGGAATCGCGTCGCGTCACCGTAAACAGTCGCGGACGAGGAGAAGACGATGTTGGAAACATTGTGCTTCGTCATGGAGGAGAGGAGGGTCATGGTACCCCCAACGTTGACACGGTAGTACTCCAGAGGAATCTCGCTCGACTCGCCGACAGCCTGGGCCCATTGTCAGTGTGCTGTAACCACGCAAGGTCTGGAGACCCAAGCAAAGGACTTACCTTGAGCGCGGCAAAGTGGATGACGCTGTCAATTTCCGGGTGCGCGGTGAAGACCTTGTCCAGGTCATCTTCGTTGGTAACGTCGCCCTTGTGGAAGATAGGTCGCTTGCCGCAGATGAGTTCAATGCGGTCTACAGCGACCTCGGACGAGTTGTAGAGACTGTCGATGATGACAACATTGTACCCGTGCTGCAAAAGAGCAAGCGTCGTGAACGAGCCAATGTAGCCGGTGCCACTACAAGCCACATGGCGGTTAGCAGGGTGTTCTTATTTCCTCTTCGCGGGCGTCGAGGCGCGCCTTGCGCAGAACGATGGCGGGGCGGCCAGCTCGAGCTTCGGATTCCATATCCATGTCCCAATTCTATGCAGACAAACGACCATACATAGACAATGGAAGGATGCGGGGTTCGCGACGGCTGTCGCTGGCGGTCCAGGCCTGCGCGCTTAACGGGCGATGTCTCCAACTTACCCAGTAACGAGAACAGTTCCAACAGCCATCTTGACGCAATGTGTATTCTGTATGCGATTGTGTGCGGGGCAGAGATGAGGATCGAGGGGAGGATGCGATGGGATAAGAGAGAAAGATTGTAGAGCAACAGGAGAAATAAAACAAATATGTCGAGAGGGGAGGTGACAGCAGCTCAGGTGCACTAGGATGGTTACCTTTAGATTAACTGCCTGCTCAGTCTCATTTCCATCTGGCACAGCGCAGTAACGTCTATTCCAAATCTCGTTACGATCACCTTCTGCTTGCTTCAGACACACAAGGTTGGTGGGGGTTTCCGGATAGTCGATCCACCATCCACTGCCCACCAAGCTGCAATGGCTAAAATGGGGCCCTCGTCAATTCGCTAGAAGCTTGCTGTTTGTTCACTTCCCGTTAGCCACAGCATGTACCTACTCCGTGCATGGCCCAGCTAAACAGTACATCTTCAGCTTCGTCTAAGCTCCCCGTGGCCCCTCCAGCAGAATCAAGGCATCTGGTTGGACGCGCAACCAGGGATGACCAGGGATGACCAGGGATCTCCAGGGGTCCGACAATGATGCCACCTCCCGACTTGACTATCTTATTAAACGGCCCTCTGAACGGCTCAATGTCCATCATCTCACCGCCCGTGCTAGTTGAGCCCAGCAGCGTCGCTTGACTTGGCGCATCGGCAGCGTTATTCTGGGAAAAACTTGGCAGACCCTGGTAAAGGTTGAGAAAGATGTAAGGTTGGGTTTGGGATCTACTAAGCGCATCTAGACCACATGCACACCACCACCAGCTCCCAATACATTTCCCTCTCGAAGCTTTCAAATCCTTTTTCCCCCGCTACAAACTTGGAAGTCCAGCAAGTGCTTGTAACCATATTCTGATTATCGGCAGAGGCCGTCAAAACAGATATTTGACTTGGTTTGGTTGTAAGTTATCGTCGGTATGCTTTGTATTTCAGATAACCAGAATGCACGTCCAAAACAAGACTGGATTCGATTGGCATTACAAATGTAAAAGAGATGGCCTTGATTATGTTTGCAAAGGATGAATACAGATCCTCCTCAGCAAATAAACAAACGTCGAGAACCAGCTCCTGGAACAATTTCGATGTAGTTGTCGAGCTCGCGTCCTCGGTATCTCTCCGCATTCGCAATCGGAAGAGGGTCACCTACCGAAAACCCATCTTCGATTTCAGGTCACGTGGATGCTGCCCAAAAAGCCTCCTTCTACGGGGTCTAGTTCACTCTCCATCAGCCACGCCGAGACGCGCGCGCCCCAGAGCCCGCCGAACGCGACTAGAGGCAAGTCCACCCCGGCGCAATTCGCATTCCTGGATTGGCAGATACCATCGAAGCACGACAAAGAGCAACGGGAAATGATGCGACAATCCATAATTCAGTCCACATTCCAGCCTTTTCTTTGACCTCTCCAGCCAATCCCCCGAAACAGCGTCCCGAACCATCGACCTGGTGCTGTGCGTTGGTCTGGTACCAAGCTTATTTGCATGTCTTGAGCTCGCTCGAAGTCGCCTTGGTGGAGGAAGTCAGAGCCGCCTCCCGATCAGTCGGCCTTTGTGTGCACTTGAAGCTGCATTGTCTCTGCCGTGTCCGTGTCCGGCAGTCTTGACACAAATGGGCTTCGGACTTTTCTGAATGCACCTTCATATTGTCTGTTTCCGGGGTGCTGGGACAATCATCGAGGCCATCTAGAGCCACCCTAGTCACCATTGTCAAAGCATTCATCTAGCCCGCCAGAACCATCAACAATAGTTTTCAACCACCAACTCAAGGGGGATACCATCCAGTCCTTTCCTATTTTCCTGCACACCTACGAAGCTGTATGTGATTATAGGATTTGAACCATATCCGAAGAATTGGTAAGATCTAAACTCGGCTTTTTTTTTTCTTTTCTTCTTCCCGCCTCTCCCTCTCTCTACAATGCTACTGAACCCGGTTAGGCTGTAAACAGACACCGTAACCTCTACTTGCACAACAACTTGGAGTCACTCGTCTATTGCATCTGCTGATTTGGGGTTTAGGACTGCGCCATCTTCATAGCGGCCATCGCGTGCACAAGATGCCTCCCAAAGCCAATAACAACAGGCCTGCTCGGCGTAACACACGCAGCAGCACTCATGCCGGAGACTTGACACCAGCGGAATCCAATGCCAGACAGGCCAGCGTTGTGAGGCGTGCCGCTGAGGAGGCTGAATCGCGGAACCGAGGTGAGAGGGCGATTGATGCAATTATGAATGTCCGCCAGACAAACCCTGCTGGTTTGTCAGCTGCCCATGCGAGCGCAGTCTATGGCAAAAACACATACTCAGCGAATCCTGGCCGTGCCTCTGTCTCGAGAGTTGTCAAGGCAGTCGACGAGGCGGCCGAGGATGAGGCATTCGAAGCGCAGATCTTCGGGACGAAGAAGAAAAAGAAGACAGCCATGGGTCGCTCGAGCTCCGGCAGCCTTCGTAAAGCCATGTCCGATGCTGCTGCAGATATGACTACACACAAGACAAAAGACGATGTTGACAATACTGACTTAAGCCCTGTAGATACGGCTGGCGCTGATTTTGACCTGAACTCAGCAGACGCCGCGGAACATGATTACTACGACGATGAGGAGGAAAATCATGGCCGCCGTACAAATGGCCAAGAGCCTGTGAGAGGACCACTCGGTTTGGTCAGACCCCCCTTAGACCCTAGCAGGCCACCGCATCTTTCTGGCAACAGGAATAACTATACAGGTCAAACGACGGACCGAAACTTTTCTAGCACCACGTTCCTTGACCCAGGCAGTACCACTTACAACGGACTACGGCCTCCTTCGGAACCACCCTCGTCTCTTAGAAGCAAATACGGAATCCCCACCGGACGTGCTTCTTCTGAGCCATACTCTCCAGGACGCCCTGACACATCAAGGAGTTTCATTCAAGAGAGTGACCTGTATGGGGATGCATCAGTCCACACGCCAGCTCCTATCTCGGGTACTAGAAAGCCATTCCAACCGTCGCCCCTTGGAGTTTCAAGCCAGACGGCTGGTAATGCAGAACCTCCAAGCGTCAAAGGCGTGAGCTCGTTGATGAAGCCGCAAAAACAGCCATCCTCACAAGCTGGCCAACTCAAGCCGCCAGCTCCTCAGGCAAAGCCACCAGCTCCCCAGGCAAAGCCACCAGCTCCCCAGGCAAAGCCTTCAACTACCCAGGCAAAGCCTTCGGCTCCTCAGTCAAAGCCTTCGGCTCCTCTGGCAAAGCCGCCGGCTCCTCTGGCAAAGCCGCTGGCTCCTCAGTCAAAGCCGAATTCAGCGTGGAACAATAAGAAACTGCCCGAAGGTTTGACATCTCTCGACCAAGAGAAGACCCGTCAACCGATTGTCGGACCCCACACACCACACATTCCACATCTTGGTGACAAACTATCGCCTCCCCCTTCCATGAGCTTCACAGCCGAGGCTAAAGATGACGATAACTCGAAGGAGAATGAGGATCCATACAGAGACCCGGAGGAGGCGGCCGAGCTTCGTAATCGAATGCGACACAACAAGCACCCGCCAGTCCTTTACCCCGATGGTGTACCTGTGCTCATGACGGAGAATATAACACCAGAGGAACAGGAGGAGGTTTCTGTAATGCGGCGTCGCTTCCAGAACCCGAACGTGGCGACTGGAACCCTGGGCATGGCTTCGCGTCCGCCCACTCAAAATACATTGCCGACGTCCCAGAAACCTGTACCGTCAAAAGCATCTCAGCCGATTGCCAATCAATACCCGGAAAAGCCCACACCAATTTCACAGGAAGTTCCAGTCTCTACAGGCACTCAGAGGCCAGTCAAGCCCGTACAGGAAGGGAAAAAGCCTGTGCGCACGCCTAGTATTCCCACGGGCGCTGTTCCTGGACGTGTGCCACGTACGGGCACTAGGCGCAACCAGACTCCTGTCTCTCCCAGCCGCTCCTGGTGGCAACTACCACAGTTCCTGTGGCCCATTCCACTCGATATCGTTAAGGACTTCCTAAAGTTGTTATTGATGTTTGGCGGAACGGTTTTCGCGCTTATGTTCTTTATCCAACTCGCATCTCATCTCCAAGACTACACAACCCATTCCGGTATTTCTTGGAATGTCTGGCCTGGTGTCAGAGACAGCTTTGCAGGGCTGATCCCAGCTGTCCGGAATCCGCTTGGAGATGTCGATGCTCGACGCCTGGTCGAGCGTCTGGATAATTTTGAGTCCAGACTAAGTGAACTCGGAGCCATTGTTGCAGAGTTCCCGTCCAAATGCTACCTCAAGGTTGATCCGAAGGGCAAAACCCATGTGCCCGAAGACTTTTGGCACGCTGTCAAAGACCGCATCCAGGCCGAAACGGGCACAGTGGTGAATCTCCGAGATACTACAGAACCATTGCCTCCGCACTTCTGGACTGCACTCAAGCGCCTGGTAGACGGCAAAACAATTGCGATTCCGGATGCTGAACCCCATATGGGAAAGAAGCTTCTCAATGGATGGGAGTCGTGGCTTCGTCAGAATAGCGAGACTGTGTCGAAGCTCCTAGGTCCTGACATGACGGAAAGGGAACTCAAGGCCCACTTGGAGCAATTGGCCAAAGACGGCGGCGGCAACGTAGTCGTGTCGAAGGACCAGTTTGCAAAGCAAGTCCAAAAGGAACTCGAGGCATACAAAAAGGAATATCAGCAAGAGCTGCGCGAAATCCAAGAGCGCAACGGGAAAATTGAAGAGGCACTAGCCAATGCTCAGAACAACCCCCCTCAGGGCATGTCGCGCCAGGAAATCAAAGACCTGGTGGACACATGGGCCAAGAAGGCTGTCGCGGACGCTAAGTTCGAGGCGATGGCTCAGACTGGTATCAAGACGCGCCTCGATGATCATTTGGCCAACCAGGTGAACTTCCTCGCCATAGGCTCTGGTGCTGTGATTGATCCCACATATACCTCGCCCATGTGGAGGATCCCGGCCAAGCCGCTCAAGAGCAAGGCATGGCTGCAAAGAGACGGGTACAAGCCACAGCCGGCCCTTAATGCGCTTCAGCACTGGACCGACGAAGGCCAATGCTTCTGCGCAGGGAACGACCGAAACACTCTCAGCGTTCTTCTCAGCCGCGACATCACTCCGCAGCACCTGCTCGTCGAGCACATCCTCCCCGGGGCCACGCTGGACCCCGAGGCCATGCCCCGCGAGATCGAGGTTTGGGCCTACTTTGAGGAGCTCAACCTGCGGACGTCGATCAACTCTTGGAGCACGACACAGTTCCCCGACACACCCGAGGAGAAAACGCTGAACTCGGGCTTCGTCAAGATCGGACACTTCATCTACCGACAGCAGAACACGGGCGACAAGCGAGGCATGCAGCTGTTCAAGCTCAGCTCTGAGCTCGCGGGCTTGGGCGCCGTTTCGCACCACGTGGTCATCCGGGCCGTCAGCAACTACGGCGCGGACCACACGTGCTTCTACCGCCTGAGGCTGTTTGGCGACGTGAGACAGGAGGATATGGATAGTGAGAAGACTCGCGCTTGAGTCATTCTTTCAGACCAAGCATTGAAATGCCAGTCGGTCCCTGGTGGCATAATAAGTAATCAGCAGCAGCATTGCAGGGGGGAGTTGGTCGTCGCTTCAGAGTTGGGTACATGGTCAGAAGCTGGAGTTATGTGTGTGGTCAATCGAGTCGGCTTATAAGGCGCAAGCCCTATAACGGGAGTTTTCTGAGCAAGCAATGGATGGACATGGCAGATGACTACATGGACTGGATGGACGTAAGGGAAGGGATGATACCATCGTAGTTTTTGGGTGTAGTTTATTTCATCGTCAACCGGTTCTTTCTTTATTTTTCTTTTTTTCCAGCATGGTCATCTCTTTTCCCCCTGTGACTGATCCAAGTGGCTAAATGGTTTCCGATTCACCATCCATGAAACTCGAGATTCCCTGAGATTTCTATGTGAAACGCCTTAATACTTAAAATATATGAGATGCGAATGTTGGTTCTATGCTCTAATTCAATGGGTTTAACCCAGCTTGGGCTTCTTGCGGGCGTGGATTTCCACTGCCCTGTAGGGCAAATCCGGGTTTGTCCCTGCTCCAGGAACGCCCTCGGTGTAGCGAGGATGGAATGTCATGTCTCAGCCACACCCACGCGTGCGCCAAAGACCAGACTACCGGTCGCGCCCCAGCCTCTCCTCGTCGTCCTCCATGAGCTCGTAGGCCGGCCGGAATCCAGTATTTGTCTTCTTTTCTTCCTCCGTGTCGTCGCCCCCTCGCCGCAGCGCCGGGTTCGGGTGCGTGTCGTCGGTTCCGCCGAGCGACGTGTAGCCCTTATCGTAAAGCGAGCAGTAGGGGATGTCGAGGGCCCTGATGAACTATTGTATTGCGACAGACGGGTTAGTAAGTAAGCAGACTTGGCGGCTGGCCGGCGAGAGAGGGACGGCTGTGCGGAAGGGAGAGGAAAGGAAGAGCAAGACACTTACGCCCCAGACTTCACGGTAGTGCCAGTCGATGACGGGGTGCACGCGCATGAAGCGCGGCCAGTCCTGGTCCGTCTCGTCGAAGAAGCCGAGGGCGGCGCCGTGGGGGTCGGTCCGGCGCGTGCCGACGAAGACGGCCTTGACGCGGGGGCGCTTGACGAGGTACTCGGCCAGGGCGGCCTTCATGGGCTTGTCCGAGGTGGCCAGGTCGAGGTGATACGTCGCCGTGGTCTCGGCGACGAAGGCGTCCACCTCGGCGAACGGGCGCGGGGGCCGGATGTAGAGCGCCTGCAGGGCGTGGGGGAACCTCGAGGCCAGCGAGTTGGAGGACTGCGCCGTCCTTGCGCTGTTGTGGTTTTGTTGCGGTTGTGAGGAGTGGTTCGAAGTCGGAGGGTGTTGGAAGGGGAAGTGCGACGGTAAAGAGGCGAGGATCAGGACCAGCAGGACCAGGCAGTCTTTGCCGCCGTTGTAGGCGATGAGGAGCTCGTCGGGTCTGCGCAGTCACAGTATTAGCACAATGCCGGCTCTCTCTTTCTCTCTCGTCTATGGGGTGTCTGTCGCCGCCATCGTTCTGCCGGGCAATTGCGCGTCAGATTGCTTACGTACCGATACCGCTTGAGCGCATCCTCGATGACGGATTGCGCGATGCGCACCTGGGCCTGGACGCCCTTGAGCACCTTGTCGTCGGTTGGTGTGTCGAGGAACTTGTCGAGCTTGCTCCTCAGCTGCAGGCAGAGCTGCCTCATGTCCGCCACGTCTCCCATGGGCGAGGTTCCGTCGTGGATTGCCGGCGTGGTGCTCGTTGGTCTCTCGGGATTATTGCCCCACGTTCAGCGTTGGTGGCAGGCAGGCTTCTTGGCTCGCGGTGTTCGTGGTGGGCTGGCTCGGAAATGGTTTTATAAAATACAGCTTCGCATAGTTTCGAGGGAATTCGGTAGAGGGGAAAGACTAAAATCTATCTGACAAAGACCTCGACGCTGACCAGAGGTGGTATGTTATATGTAAGCGTAGAAACGGGGACGGGGACGAAAACGGGACAGATCATACCGAGTCCAGGCTGACCGGGGGTTGCATTCAGTTGTGTCGACCGACACAAGTAACACGAGGGGTCCCCAAGTCCTCGGCACGCTGACATTCTGCGGGGCCCGAGAGGGTAACGGCCGAACCCGCCACTTAGGCAGTCAACCTAGGTTCCAGTTTAGACTTCAGTCAGTGACCCTTCATTTTCATTCGGCCGAGTCTGGACAGGATGCAAATGCCTGGACAGTTGACGACGATAGAACATGGCTAGGTATGTACCAATTGACTGCTGCATGAGAATCTTCGAGAAAGAGTTGAATTGGGCAGCGCAGGTGCCATCGGAATCTCAGCCAGGCCATGTCGGAACTCTAAGCTGACTGCACAGAACGCACGCCCCTTGGTACGAAATACTCGACACTATTCTGCCATGATTTCCATCCTGACGTCTTGGGTGATTAATCTCAGATTTAATATGTTACTACTCATACAATGCCAAGATCTCATCTTACGGCCTGTGGATGGATAGCAAATCGTTGGGGTATATAGTATTTGAAATGTTTGCGCCTTTTATCCTAAAGAGCGCGCGATCTGCGCCTATAACCTAGAGTGATGTAATCCAACACCACCATCGTCGCCGCTCCAGGTTGCCCCATTCTGGAAACTAGTACCTATACCCACCCACCCGGTTCCTGAACATGCCCTCTGGATCCACGCTCCGCTGCAGCTCCCGGAACCCGTCGTAGCCACGGTAGCTGCGCAGGACATCCTGGTCCGACATGGCATCGTTCATGAACAGCGGCATGTAGGCAGCAGCGGCGGCGGCGTCGGCAGCAGCGACAGTTTCGTCCGTTTCTTCCTCTCCCGCGCCCGCCTGCATATTCCACGCCGGCAGCCGCCCCGCGAGCCACGCCGTCATCTCGCCGGCCAGCGCCCGCACCGCCGCGTCGTCGCGCGCCCGCTGCCACATGCACTGCAGGTTGAGCACGACGCGGTCCGGGTCCGCGGCGCGCAGGCCCATGGCGTTGCCGCCCGCGCGCTCGCTCTGGCGCCCCACGGCCGCCGGCAGCGGCTGGAACTCGACGCTGCACTGGCTGGGGAAGCTCCACAGCCGGTCGAGGTAGCCGCCCAGCATGATGCGGCGCCACTGCGTCGCGATCTCGTCGTAGACGCGCGGGTTGCCGGTGATCGCGGGGAGGGTGAAGGTCTAGAGGACGGGGTGGCGTCACGTCGTGGTCAGCTGGCTGGGCGGTGGTGGGGGAAAGGGGGGGAAGGGAAAGGAGGCTTACACGGAACAAGACTCGCCCTTTGATCCAATCTGCCAGAAAACCATTCGACCAAAGCTTTTTCGAGTTGCATGTGAGTTAAGTTCACATACAAGGAGAGGTGGCTGATGTTAAGCTGGCAAGACTTACCATTGAAGAGTATTTCCTGGTTGAAGTGAAGTCGGCCATGGCGGGGACTCTGAGCATCTCTGCAAACGGCCCAGTCGATCGCGGAGTCTCGCCGTCGTAGAAGAAGAACACCATGTAGACGCCCCAGTTCTTATACATGAAGAAATCGGCGAAGATTATGGCGGCCTTGGGGTCCTCGGCACCGGCGGTGATGAAATAGTGCAACGCCGCCTGCAGCTGTTCCCATCGATTTCGGCGGTACAACCTCACTCCGCCCCAGATCTTGCCCATGGGACGGGTCTTGATCGTGAACTGCGTGACGATTCCTGACAGGGGGCAAAGGCAGGCACCGTGGTCAACAAAAACGGCAAACCACCAACACATATCACTGCTACCAATCTGGGGTGCGCTTACCGAACTGGTTACCTCCACCTCTCATGGCCACTGCCAAGTCCGGGTGCGTTTCTCGCGTAATGTTGACGACGGTCCCGTTCGCCATGACCGTCTCCCATCCGACAATACTCTGTACGAAACAGTCAGCTCGAGGCCGTCTCTTCCAGATAGGGAGGCGTGGTATGCCAACCCACATCTGCGGCCAGACCATGCTGTGCGCTCAGGAACGACAGTCCTCCCTGGAGTAAGTATCCCCCAACCCCTACTATACCGAGCCGTCCCCCGACGACGGTGACGCCGTGGGGCTCCAAGGCCCCTATCACATCGTTCCACGTACCTCCTATTGTAGAAGACTCAGGTCAGCATACTAACTTTGTTTCGTGCAGGATATACCTTGTTGTATGAGGTGTTGTAGAAGACTCGAAGCGTGACTGTCGGTGGAGCGTCTAACGAAACAAAATGGGGCCGAGCAATTGAAGCCACGAAAACGATGCAGGGGAAGAATGAGAAAGGCTGCTGTTCTCTATATCATGTATATCTCACCAGGCTTCACGTACGCGACGCCCTCCCCCGCGTCGTACCGCACCCCCTTCATGTGGCGCAGCGCGACGAGCACGCCGCCGTCGACGCTGGCGTGGCCCGGGTTGGGGTCGTGGCCCCCGCTCTTGACGGCGAAGCGGACCGACGTGTGGTTCCCGTGGTTCAGCACCCGGACCACGGCGGCGACCTGCGCCGCCGTGGCGGGCTGCACCACGCACGCCGGCCGCAGCTCCGCCAGCGACTTGCTCCAGTAGTGGCTCAGCTCCGCCCAGTAGGCCGCGTCCCCGGGGAAATGCGTCGTCGTCTTCTTCTTTGGTGAGGATGGCGGGAGGGCAGCTTGGATGTCTCTACATGCTCTCTCCGCCTCGGGCGAGTAAGAAGAGGCTGACGGGGCATGTCGTGGTGGCCCCAGCAGAGGTAGTAGTAGTCTTGCCGAAAGAAGAGCCGCGCAGAGGCTAAAGAAGATCAACGTCTTCTGAAGGCGCGGCCGAGAGGAGCGCCTGATTGTAGCATGCCGCTCATCGACGTCCTTGGACGGCCGCCGGCTAAAAAGGCCACCATCGCCATTACTGTCGTGCCTGTTGGTCTTGATGCGGTCCATGGTGTGTGTACGTGCTGTAGCCCACGCACACAAGTCCAGGAGATCCTAATGTTCTGCTTCTAGCACGAGATGTGTTGTCTGTCATGTGCGGATGTATGGCGGGACTTAAACGTACAATGAGTAGCCGTGCGTATGGAAGGTAGATCAACACTGAATCTTATCTCCGGTAGATCTGTTTTATTTCATATAGCTTGTCCCGTGTGCATATAATTCGTTGATTGTACTACTCTGGTATTAGTCGATCGAATTGGATCGGATGGGCACCGATCACAACAGATGACGATGTTGGCAACTGTGGATTTGGAATCGGAATATTGAACATTTGCTAGTTATGACGACTCAGTCGCACCCTTGCGAGGTAGAAGAAGCATAGCCCTTTGCTCTGCCTGGCAGCAGCAGCCTACACCCGAGTTGAACTTTGATCACGTTTCGAAGAAAGGGGCGGAATTGATGGCGAAGTTTCTAGATTTCAAAAATACGGGTTATCCGAATAAGAGTCGCCTAATGCCGCCATTGAGGACATGAAACATATGCCATGAGTCGCGAGTCATGGTTGCAACCACTCTCTTTTGCCATCTTACCCATATGTGATCACGAGTACGGGGAAGCTATGGACCATGGGCCATGGTTTGAGCTATCCCCTCCTCAAGCTTTTACTACGGCCCGGTCGGAAGGTTTCTCTTGTTCGGATGGCACCCCTGAGTCTTTTAGCTTGTACTGGTGGAATATCGTACAGAAGAAACCCTCTGTCCAAACATGGCATGCTAGTCCTTGTCCTAGATAGCATTTGAAACGCGACAACGCAAGGTCAGGTGCCGAGGGCAAAATTAACAAGTCAGACAACGCATGTAAAGGGAGAGAGGGCCAGTAGTTGAATGGTTTGTTTTTGCCATTACTGTCTACATAATGGTTTTGCTCATCAAAAGGTCATCAATCCGGGTCTGTCTATCCTTTATACCAGTCCAGCGCGCCAGGCAACGAATCACATAAGCACCCCTTACTCCTTGGCCTCCGTCTCCGCTTGAGGCGCCTCGGCATCGGTCATCACCTCGTCCTTAGCGGGTTCAGCCTCCTTCTTCTCCGCCTCGGCAGCCTTCTTAGCAGCAGCTTCAGCATCGAGCTTGGCCTGCACCGCTTGTCGCTCACTCTCGATCTTGTCGAAGTGTCGCTGAGCGATGGGTCCAGCCATAGCCCGAATTTCGTCCATCTTGGCGACGTAGATGGCCTTGGTGGCGTCCTCGCCATCCTCATACAGCCAGTCCTAGAGCACAGTTAGTTAACCACTCTTTTGTATGAAGCACAATGCATCAACTTACCTCGGTCTCTGTCAGCTTCGCTCGGATCTTGTCCTTCTCGTCATCGTTGGCAAGCTCGGCGTACTGCTCGTCAAGCTTGTTCCGCATTTCGTAGATGTAAGCCTCCAGCTCGTTCTTCTTCTCCTCGGTATCCGCAACGAGCTTGTCTTCCATCGCCATGGAGTTCTCCTTCTCGGCAGCGGCGGCCAGCGCAGGCTGGTCAAGAGACGTCACGCCAGCCACAATGGGCAGGTCACCCTTCCGCACCTGCTTCTTGACCTTCCGTGTCTTGGTCTTGGAGTCCTTCTTCTCGCCATCAGTCTCCATGGCCTCGGGGTCCTTCTTCTCGCCTTCCTCATCCTTGACCTCTTCCTCAACCTCTTGGTCTTCCACGTAGTAGCCGCTTTCCACATTCAGGACACCGTGAATGTTGACGCGGGCCTTCAGCTTGCAGATCATGAACTCGGTCTTAGGGTCGGCCTTAACGCCCTTGACAGAGAAGCGGCCGATGAAAGGCTGGACCTTACCAGGCAGAAGCTCGGGCTTAGCGTACCTTGCCTCCAGGTCGAATGCTTGCTTGCGGTAGAAGGTGAGAATCTTGGTAGAGGGAAGGACATTGCCCTTCTGGAACACGGTGAGACTCGTGTCCTCATCCGGGATGTCTTGATCCTTCTCCCAGGAGAACTCGATAGGGTATGAGCAGATATCCTGGACAGCGAAGTCGCGGACCTTGAAGACGGGAGACAGGATGGCACAGCTGAAAGCGCAGCCCCTCGCAATAGCTTCGTCCTGGTTCATAGTGAATGACAGCTGCTTTCCGAAGTACTCCTGGATGCGATCCTTCAGCGCGGGAACACGCGTGCAGCCACCAACCAGCTCGATGACGTCGATGTCTTCCTTGGCCAGCTTGGCCTCGGCCAGGGCCTGCTCGATAGGAGCAGTAACCTTGAGAAGCATGGGCTCAATGAGAGCCTCGAATTCCTGTCGTGTAATCATGCCAGTAACATCCACATCGTTCATCAGGGACTCGATGTTCAAGGGAGCCTGCTGGTTGGCAGAAAGAATCTTCTTGAGCTTCTCGCAAGAAGTTTCAACTCGGGTCATAGCCTTGGGGTTTGTGGTGATATCGATCTTGAACTTGGCCTTGAACTCCTTCTGGAAGTGGTTGACGAGGGCCAGGTTGAAGTCACGACCACCAAAGTGACGGTCGCAAGCGGTCGACTTGACGGCGAGCTCACCCTTCTTGAAATCGACAATGGAGCATGTGTAGTCACTGTGGCCAATGTCAATGATGGCGACACGGCGGGGCTTCTCCTCGGGGGCAGGCAGGTCGAGCTTGGTGATACCCCAGCCAAGAGCGGCAGCGGTAGTGTCGTTCATGAGGCGGAGCATTTTCAGGCCGGCGATTTCCGAGGCGTCCATCAAGCTTCTTCTTTGGACATCAGTGAACCAAGCAGGTACGCTCATGACGATGTCAGACACGGGCAGCTTAAGCTCGGCCTGGGCGGTCTGCTTGACCTTGCTCAGGAACATGGCAACGAGCTCGGTAGCGCTGAACTTCTCCTTCTTGCCCAAGTAGGAAACCTCAGCGCCGACCTGGGCACCGCACTCTACCAGTGCGGCCGTGACATATTGCTGTTCGAGCTGAACATCGGGGTCCTTCAGACTTCGGCCGGCTAACCGCTTCAGACAGCTGACGGTGTTTTTGAGGTTGGAGATCTCCTGGGTCTTGGCAGTCTCGCCCAGGTAACGAGCCTTGGGGCCGAATCCTACGAGAGAACTAGAGCAGAAGACGGTACATGTCAGGAATGACTGTCGTAGAAGTCGAGCCGTATTCGACGGCAGAAGAGGGGTAAAAAGAACTTACGGAGTGGCTCTGTTGGACACTTCATTGGTAATCTATATTATGAGTTAGTACACAGTCATGCTGAGATGTTGCAAGGGCACGGCGTCGTGGGCGCAAATTGTGCAAGGTGGGAAGGCAGGCAGAGGTAGGCTTCTACTTACGACATCAACACCTCGATTCCTCGCAACAGCGATGACGGTGTTGAGGGTACCGAAGTCGACACCAACGACGCTCATCTTTGCTCAAATATGACGGTCGAATGCACAAGCAAAAGAATAGAAGAAAGTCGTTTCAGAGAACGGATCGTGCGTTTCTTTGTTCGGAGTCGGCGCAGTAGCAGAAAAATGAAGGAACTACAACTTTGATGTTGGTGATTCAAGATAGACCGGGTCGTAAAAAAAAGTTGGCGCTCGTCTGGATGCTGCCCGAGTTTGTTGCGCAAAAGTGCCCGTGTTTATTACTGTGATTGATTGGATTGCGTTTTTGGTGGGGGTGGGGGGGAGACGAAATCAGAGTCTTTTGGTGCACTTCCAGGCTTGCGACAGGCGGCGCGGGTCGAGTAAGTAATAGGGAAGGACACAGTCTTCCCCTCCTCTAGCGGCACCCCTAGGCCCCAGGGGAGTGCGTTGTCTATTTTGAGCCTTCCTGCACAATCCAGAACTTTCCAACCTGGCAACGCCGCAACGGATCGCAAGCACCCTCGCTAACCAACCACAGCCTAGCACCGTCTCTACCTTACAGGTAGTTTCCGTGGCCCTTTCTTTGCCTGCCCGCTCTTCAGCCCATTCATTGTCTCGGTCGGCCAAACCAGAAAAACACCAGGCACCAAAGGTGTTTGACGAGCACAAGAGGCGAGACCCCCAACACCAGTCGAGTTTTTCATGGTTCCATTTTTAGCCCACTGCCATTATATCATAGCCTGGTTTGCATGACCACCCCTTAGGAGGTGACGAGGTGACCCGGGCAGCTCTGCTCGCTTTGCGGCCCAGGGCACACTTGGCATATCGTAAATCTGCCCCGCCTAGCCCAGTTCTGGTGGTTGTGCTGTCATCAGAACTACCCAAGCCAGAAACCGCGCCAGCCTTACCGCCCGCACCGAATGGGAAATGCCCAAACGCAAAGTCAGCGATGTGTAAAGAATATTGGATTTTACGTGATACTGGTTCGATCCTAGCACCTAGATGAGTTGTTGCCTTGGCCTCGACTGCTGTGCTTGGCACCTCTTCCTTTTGCTGTTTCCGGCCTCGACTTAGGTAAAAAACCGACTCGGGTGCTGGGTGCGTGCTCCTCTATTTATCTTCAACGTAGGCTGCAGCTACCCTGGGGGGTCGAGTCAGTGTTATCGAAAACCCCACTACCAAAACCCGCCTTGACCGCCCTGCCCGTCTGCCCCGCGATGTGCGATGTCATATTCCCACTCGATCACTGATACCATCATATAGCGATTCTAAATTCATGGATAGCCAGTGCGTGGTCCCCCAATTACTGATTGCATGTTAGTATACACTATTTCTCCCGAATGGGTGTTACAATCAAGCCACTCGCGTTAGATGTAGGACTGGAACTACACAGAAGACTCGTGAATGCAGTGGCCTGTGGTCAATATCCAGACTGTATTCTCCACCCTACATAACCTAGTCTGCGACCTGTTTCTTATCTGCCCAAGATGGTTCGACCCCGCGGCATACACTCTCGTAATCTCTGAACTTTTGGTCATCCAAGGCCAGTTCAGGTGTCGTCCAGAACATTGCCCAGTTCATATCCCTTATTTTCAGTGATCCTGCAGATCGCTCATGATACCACTTGTTCACCGGGTTATCTTTTCTGCTCCTCCAGCAGACCCCGTACGGGAAACAGTCCCGTACCATTGCATTGAAGACGATATCTGCGACCCCTCCAGCGCCTTGGCTCTTCCTCAAGACGGCGAATTTGTCCAGGTACGGGACCAATCTGGATGGGTCAACGTTCCCAGAGGCATCTACATCGTGCGGCTTCTCCCATGTCAAAATGGCGCCCCCCTCGTACTCGCCAGCGATGATGATGCCAGCTAGGTTCCCTTCGACTCGCTTTAGGTAATGCTCAACATCCAGTTTCCGCCCAAAAGAGTCATTGATCAGATGTACAAGCCGAGGGAGGTCTACGGAGGAATCGGTGAGTCTCAGTCGTGGCTCTCCTGGCCGAGGCGGTTGCCACATCGAAACTCGAGGATCCGGAAGGATCGTGACATGCATCCCGCGCTTGGCCAGCGTTGTGCTTGAGCCCAACTGGGCTGCGCCATTGGAAGACACGACAGGAGTGAATCTTCCAGATGGCAGAGAGGATGACTGTGCAGGCTTATCCGTGAGAAGATTGTGTATGAGCGGGTTGAGTTTCCTACGAGTGCCCACGGACGGCCAACCAGAGTCAGCCTCATCCTGAGGACGCTCATTAGCAGCATCTTGAGGCGTCGTTATGATAGCAGACGATGTAGGGGGTAAAAGTGACAGCGCCTTTCGGGCCAGCTGTGCATTCCGCAGGTGGTGTTGGTTTTCCTGCACTGTTGCCGGATCGCTCGAGCCTGCATTCGAGATTGATTCTGCGAGGGATTGAGTAACTTCCTCGTACTCTTGCTCCAGGTTCAGAAACATGTAACGGCCTGTGGCGCGATTATTTGCGGGCACTCCCCCGACAGAATCTAGGATGATTAGCCTGTACACCTCGGTAGCCTTCAATCGTTGCAAGATATGTTTATCCTCCGTTGGCTGTCCCAAGAATTGGAGACCTGACAGTTGTCTCGTCAAAGCCAGGACTGCGTCGTTGGCGTCGACACATCTATAAGCGATACTTTGCTCCGTCTCCCCAACCGACGGTATAACAGGAATGACGTCGTCTTGCAATGATTGCAAGAGACTACTTGAGTCGGTGACGAAAAGATCCTCGGACACGTATGGTGATGTTCCTTTACCAACGGAATCCCCTATAGTCAGCGGGGTGCCGAGAACTACGGCTCCCTCCTCGTCAAACAAGTCGATGGCTTCCGCAATGCGGTTGGCTTGTGCATCAATGGCATGGCGGCGTTCGGCATCGGTTCCAGTCACACCATCGCAGTCCACAACAACAATGCTAATCAAGCCAAGCGTCTTCAGCGCGCTGAGGGACTTGGCTACGCCCAGGATCGTGCTGTCGTCTGCTTCTTGGGGAGCCCGGAACTTCACTATGGCCACGAAGAGCGGCGGTTGTGTTGCGTTTTCAACGGGCGGCTGCGTGCTTTGGAGTGACCCGTCTTGGTCCTCTTTCTGTACTCCATGGGACGGGTCCCTGGTTGCCGATTTTGCTATTTGTTGCTTGAAGCCAATCCTCTTTCTCTCCAGCAAGGGAGCGAACTTGTTGATATAGGCACGAGCATCGCGCTTGGTGACTGATGTTTCCAAAACAGAAACCAGGAAATCCTGAAGCGATCGTTAGCCAAACCCAGTGACGGCCGAATGCCAGTAAGGTTACCCTGTCTATGTTCTTTTGTTGCCTTTGTGCTTCTGGTATTGAGGCAAACCGGGACTTTCTGTATGCTACCGAGTTTGCAAGGCGACCACTATTCCGTGATGCCCCAGAGTGGTGCGGTGGCTGCAGTGAGGAGCCATCGGCTATTTTGGTTGAAATTCCTCTGTGGCACCCAGGACAATTTGGTATCTATTGTTATGGATCAGCCATTATGTACCGTCGTGGAATGTAAATGAGTAATGGAGAGAGGCACGCTCACATGGAAGCTAGAACTAGCCTTCAAGGCAGTCGTCCGCAAACTCATGTCGATAGTGGCATTTTCCGAAACACTCAGACAACGATTGGGTTATTGATGGATTCTTCGTGCCAAGTCGTATTTTAATGACTTGCTGCACCGTTCTCAGCACTTTACCGGCAGGGGGCTGCGAGTAAGACGCTGATGGTACCGAATTATATCATTCAATGGAATGCGCAGTGACTCAGGATTCGCTGGATCTGATAAGAGATAGGGAAGGGGAACTGAACTTTGACCCTCAAATGCTAAATTCGGTCCATCAGGCCGGCATCGGCCAATTGCAGATGTGTTCTACAACTGTGGGGACCATGACATCAGCCTGAGAAGATTCTTATCTGATCGTTAATAATGCCACTTACATGTACATACAGACTCATATGTTACATTTTCTATTCCGAGTTGATTTTTATTGCTACTACCAGACTGCTTCTAGTTACCAAACCTTCAAGATGGTGTTCCTGATGGTGTCGATGCAGACCCATGTCCTTGGCGTAGCACGGAAAGTAAGCCGTAGGGAAGAGCCAGTCACAAAAGAGCCCCAGAAATTATCCCGCCCCTAGGTGGATGTTGATTGGACAAGCAATAAAACCCCTTCCTTTCTTCGTAGGGATGCTGAGAAGACTCCGGACTAGGTAACCAAAATAGCCACATGGCATTCCATGGACTTATGCAAGAATTCCGTCGAATGGTACTGGGCTCACCTCACCAGCCCCAGTCGGTAGTACCGGTATTGGAGGTGTCAAACAGGAGCTGGAGACCAGTCAATGCACACAACGTACATGTATAACGAGCAGATGATAGATGCTCAAGTTAATGGATAGAGAGAACCCCGTGTTGTAAGGGCGGCCTGGGCTTGATTCGTGCATGACCGTCAACCTAGATTTCTGGAATCCACCTTTAGTTGTCTCTTGGGCGTCTCCAACCATACTGCTTGATACTACAAACAGATACTTGATTCTTGGGTATCGCTCCTTGTTAATGGAAGACGAGCTTTCATCGTCCCTTTGACTTACCACCGAATTGTCCTCTATTCAATATAAGTCTCTGCAAGCTTGATTGGCGTCTAATGATCTTGATTACTCCTTTGAATGCAATTATACCGGTAATGATGAGACACGAGTTGCGACTGGTGAGCCTTACGGCCGTATCATCGTCAGTGCTGGTGTAGGAGCAGAATCCAAAAGGCCAGTTGCTCACGATACAAAACTGAGATATATAGACGCGTTCTGACGGAATAAGCAGTTTCGGTTCCGCTCATTGAGGCAAGTGGTCTGTGAGTGTCAACGGACACTGTTAAACGACCGATGGTAACTCATTATATTCGATAGGGACTATCACGGCGCCTGGTGAGATTAGGCTGGGTGACCTTCGCCTATGACTGGAACTTCGCAGGCTGATCCTGGCAACCAATCCATTTCCTTTAACCAAGGGCAGGTGGTTGGCGAGAGTACGGTTATGGAAGGCTCCCGCTAGATATAAAGGTCCAAGGCCGAGTATGATGCTGGGGGGGGGGGGGGGCTCTTTGCAAACCTGGATGGGATGGTATCTTGCCATATTTCCCCTAAAGATACGAATTAGATGGTTAGTTGATGGCTTTCTTTGGGCGCCGGTGATCTATCGGCTCTGAGAAATTTGACATTAACCTCAAGTATTCGATTCGGCGTGTCTAGCCTGGCTTGTCACATCATGACATAGATGGCGCGGTTTGAGTTAGATGCCAACGATATTTCCATAACCAGTTTCGTAAAACCATTCAAACGCCTCTTCGGAACCTGTCATGATGTAAAAGCCGGAGAGCCATTTCGACGCAGGTGTAGCATCGGGGTGGGCATGGTACATAGCAGCATGTCGGAGAACAACCAGTCACTGTTAGACGACCGTGCTGCGTACCTTAATTCGTGGCCCCTACACTTGGCCGGAAACCCTACAGGCTGTCTTGTGCAATGAAGAAGTGGTCCTGTTGGCTCGCTCCATATCGCCGGTGCAATTGTAAATCTCGGCCTTTGCACCATCGCAGCGTCACTCAAAGCTCAGTGCCGATGCTGTGATGGAACTGCCAGAAGTTGGACAGCACTACCACGATGAACCGATGATCCAATTTAGTAATGACTGCGGGTAGCCTCTTTCGTGGATGTCTCGTTACAATAAGTGCTGATTGTCAGTAGACAACTTGACAGAGATGAGAACATCGAGGAAGATCAAAAGCGGATGATACGTTGCTTATAGGCGCGTTGGATGAATCCACGCCAAACTGAATGTGCATTTCTCGGCATCAATCAGTTCTGTTCGATCGGTTTATTACACGAATGTGTTTAAACGTTAGCCTCTGGACAGCCCAGGCGATGAACCGCCAAGCCCTATTTGTGGCAGCAACAGCCCATCTCCGGCGTCCTGCTCCGAACGCCTCCCAACTCCCCATTGCACACCAGCTATGCAGACCACCTCCATAGCTTGTGGCGACCTTGTGGCGACGTCGTGGGTCCAGCTCTCCATCAGCGCCATGCAGCCGTACCCCCTCGGCACGGTCCAGGCGTCCTCCCCGGACATCTTCCTCATCATCGTAACGGGGGCCCGCCATGTGCGCGGGGCCAGCGGATCCGCGAACACGTGGGGACGGAGTTCCACCCGAGCGGGACGATGGTCATGATGCTGCGGAACATTGGCGGTGTGGTCGACCCCTCGTTCAAGGTCTTGTATGGCTCGCAGAACTACAGGGTTGTGGATGTGTGGGCTTGATGCCAATGATTCCCGGAGTGACACATCCAGGCTGCCATACTAGCATACGCAGCAGCCAAGAAGGCGAGCAGCCTCCTATTTTTTCTCATTGTTTTCTTCTTTGATATATATATATAAATATTGGAGGACCTTGCCTGTCTCCTCGTATTGTTCTTGCTAAAGTATGGTATGCACAGGCTGCATACATCATGCGGTCAAGGGTTTGACGAGACCTGACAGCTCATTGTCGCCTACCAGGCCTTCTGGGTCATCACTAGGTGAAAACCAAGAAAAGACAGCCGAGTACCTTTTTGGCTGACATCCATAACATGAAAATAAATACTGGGATATGAGTTCGGATAGAGATGTGCCGGAGAACTCCATAGCAATCCATACGTCGACTTGTAGAAGCAGTAAGTAGTAATGAAGGTGGCTCTTGGAATTCGTGCTTGGGCGTCGTATCTTGCTTGGGAACCTACCATCATAGGCTCATAGCTAAGTACATGTGTAGTACGCAGAAAACTCTACCTCGGCGATGGGCAAGATCAGATATCGCTTCTCCCCAAACAATTAATTCCTCTGCCTGGGTTACGTTGTACAAGTCTTGCTGGGGTAGTTTCTTGAAACATGGTCTTCCGAACCAGGTCACTGTCGCTGCCCGCCAGTTCAGTCTGCAGAAGATGCTGGCACTCCAGGGACGTTACTGCATGGCACGGTCAACATAGATTCTTCGTCGCCCAGTCGTCCTCCTGGGCGCCTGTAAAATAGCCATGAGTACAAGTCCATTGGTCGAAACAAACAACGAGTGGAAGCGCGACGGTGAGCTTAGACAAGTAGGGGTGTCGCCCTGACGTATGTAGTTACACATGTGGCATTTTCGTACAGGCTCGCATGCATGAGCAGTTATCAAGAGACTCAGCTTGCAGGGGCAATGTGACATCGAAGTACGCATGTTGACATAAACATCGAGATAGTTAAGTATGTAGTAGTAGATGTCGTCAAAATATGGAGAAAACCCGTCTGCCGACCAATGAATACGCTTGCGCAAGATGACAATTTTGTGCTCATGGTACTGAGGTTTATTTTTGTAGCGGTAGAGAATGACAGCTACGGCGTGCTGTACCGCGATTGTGCGTCGCGGAGATATCATGAATGCCAAACTCGCTAGCCGGAGCGCCGCGCAGGTTGAACCAGTGTGAGCTCGCGGAATTGTCCTTCGGCAATGTCTATGGGCAGCTTCAGCTGATGTGAGAGCCGGTTCAAACGCGAAATTCCAACGCAATACATCAAACTTCTTCTTCATAACGATGCGCGAAGCACCACATCATGATGAAAATGTTTAGGTATCAAAAATTCCACTGAATACGACCCCGAAGGATAGTATAGGAGGGGCAGTGCCTCGCTGTGCAATGAAGACTGCCCAACACCTGGCCCAAGGAATACTTGATCTCCCCGAGCCCCAGCAAGGTAAGTATGAAGAAGAGAAAGAGAAGAAAAGTCCAAATGGTTGGGGAGAAAGGTGATACTTATACGAGCTAGAAGGCGGACTGAGGGCAGGCTGATTGTGTGTTTCGGCCTCAGCAGCACATTGGTACCCACTAATTCAGCAGGTACGGAGATGCTGATTTTTCATTGGCCAGAAGCTCTCAGCTGTTGGGATTTGACGCCCCGCAGTGATCCAGGATCTGATTGTGACTGGTATGAGCGCCAGGCTGCTAAGCCTAAACCAGAAAGTATCTCCGGTAGCTTGCCGGCTTAGGAAGTGGATACCCAGGTAGACAAACACAAGCGTCTGGCCAATGAATGATCATTGATTGAAACACTGAACCTTATCTAAAAGTGCGCACGAAGCACCTGCTACTGACCCTGCACATTACTCTCGATGTGCACTGGATAAACTTGCATTAAAACATTACCAGATTTGTACAGAGAGTATCCTTCACATTCAACCCCGCCATCATGCTTCTGTGAAACGACTCGGAAAAAGACGCCATGTTTTACATAGAGAAACGTTATCGTCGTCCAGTGGGTGATAGCTACAGAATAGTGGGATAAATTCCCAGTTGCCAAGCAGACATGGGATCGTACATTTTCAGCGAATAAGTAGCCAAAGACATTTCATTGCGACCAAGAGACCTACCTTCCCAGTCCATATTAGTTGGTGATGGCCATATGGCTTCTCGGTGTCATCGATATCTTCGGGATTGGATTCGCAGCCGTGTCGAACATTCTATCGCCAGCTCGCATTGAAGTCATGCGATTTTCTGTACCTATCACGTGCCCCAGAAGGTCTGAAGCGCATTCCAAGCTACCTCTAACAGTGGGAATTGATGCATGACTCCGAAATGTTTTGAGTTCGCCTGTTAAACACTATCCTGAGTCAAGGACTCACCTGACATTCCAACTGGAAATCTCTTGAGTCTAGAAACTTGGTCGACAACTGTAACCTGATAAATACCGAGCACCATAGAAGAACTATTTCTAGGACACACAGCGATCTGTAGGACCATGGTAGTAGCACTGTTTGACGATCCTTAATTGCGACGGCAGTTATTGGGGGTTGGTTAAACTTTCATCAAACTTACGTTACCCTTGTGGCCTTTCGTGTTGTCTTTTTTTTCCTCATCAAATGTACCTGCCGCCCCTGAGCGATGGCGCGCATAGCTACCCCCAAAGAGCTGGTAGAACTGCCACAAGTCGAATGGGCAAAATCCAACAGTGGATGGGCACTTATGTTGGCATGGTCATATATCCGTACAGGCGTGATTATTTCGAGACAGTCTTGCGACAACGTGGGGCAGCCAGAAGAGCGCAAGTTGCGCAACCTTTTTAACACGAGACTGAAGGTTTTCGCCTAACGAGAAACCCTAACAGGTAGGAAGAGGAGGCATCTCTTGGATTTGGACCAACCTGGTGCCTGCCTGGCTTTTCCTATGGAAGTGGCTCGTCAGAAGACTGACTCCCCAGGACGGACGCACTGTGCTGGTCTGTCTGCCTGCCTGTGACAGGGTAAGCGGATGTGGAGGCACACGACAGGGAAGTATTGCAGCTGGCAGGCTGGCAGTGCTGCGTTGCTGGGTGGAAGGGGTCTCCTACCGCTGCCGACGGTTTCGTCATCGCATAAAATGATCTGGGCAGCTCCGAACATTTAATAATATTGCTGCTCGCTCATCACTACATGTATGAATCCGACTTACTCGAGGGAGATATCTCCCGGCGGTTCTGCAATCACTATTGCACCAACAGGGCGGTGCTTATCAGTGCGATCATTACCACCCTTCACTATGAGGAACAAGCTCACTTTGCCATCACTCGAGCATGCCGGGCTCCCAGCTCATCCGCAGGAAAAAACAAAACAAAAATGAGCCCATTTGTGTGTGGGCAACACCAACCATCATCATCTTTTATCACCTACTCCTGCAAAGGCAAATCCACAACTTGCATGGTCGAAGTATGATTCTGCTGTCCTCAGGCTACTACTGCTCAGGCATCCGAATATCAGTCAATCAGGACCCCGTCCACTCTGCAGGGGTGGGGAACAAAGATTACCGGATGATCGACTCGAGAGTTTTTGCGCTCGTGGTGCTGCGCGGTCGACGTACACCAGACTCCTTGCAGTCTAGCCATCCCTCCCATGCCGGCCTGTGAGTGGCTACTACTTCCCATAATCTTGCATCCGCGAGCGCCGCTACTCGTGGATGAATCGCCCGAGTTTCCCTTTTTCAAAACCCCTCGTTTCCCTCACTGCTTGATCCTGGGCGGCCGCTTATGCCTAGGTAGTGGCTTGTTGGGAGGGTGATACAGTACGACTACGAGTTGGCATACATGCCTGCTTTGTACTCGGGGGCGCAAAAGTGTCACCTCCCAGCTGTCCCTCCAGCCCGGAGCAAACCTGCAAACCTGCCTGCCAGTCTGCTTGTCTGTCTCCTGTGTCATCCTTCCCTCTCCCTTCCACCATGTTGCAACGCAACCTAACGGAAATGGAGCAAGCTTTCATTTGCCTGGCTTCGACATCCATCTCTTCAATAGAACCGAACAAGAACAGAAAAGAATTATCTACGTAGGTGAGCAAAAAAAGGTGAATTTTTCTTACTTCTTTTCACTTTTTTTTTTTTTGCATTCCCAAGTCGCAATCATAGACTTGTCTTTCATTTCAGCACCCGGCAAGCCTCCTGATTGGCACCGCAAAGCAAAAGAGAGAGACAGAGAGAGAGATCGCGGGAGGGCAAGAAGCGGTTTATGCTTGGGATGGGAAAAGGGACTGTGCATCCAACAGGCGCCGCGAGCTACGCTAGCAGCCACTGACAGTTGCCATCCAAGTGTTGAAATGCCTGTTCGCTCTCCCGCCTCCCGAACGGTAGGTGTTCTCACTTTCTCACAGGAGCACTCTACTCTCAATGGCACCAGGCCTAATTGGGATGCCTTCGCAACCAAGTACAGTTGCACTTCTTGTTTCCTTTCCTGTCTGTCTCTCTCACCCGTGTCCCAGTCCCAGTCCCAGGCCTCGTCCCAGTCCCCGTCGGTCCTGTCCCAGGCTGGGACAGATGGTAGACGGACAGCCAGCAGTCAAGTCACAGCCGAGTTAGGTGTGCTGAATTTACTTGGCGGGATGCCCAGGCTTACCTTACCTTGCGTTACCCGCCTGTACATTATCAGCTACCTGCCTGGACGCCTAGGTAGGTTAATGGTAAGTCCGCGCTGTTAGATGCCGCTGGACGCTTGGTGCTGCTGCTGCAGTGGGTGGTGCTGCACACCTAGTGGTGCTTTCCCTTCTCCCTCTTCCCTTCTCTCTCACTTTTGTGTGTGTCTTGCCTCTCTCTTTCGTCTCTCTTTCCCGGCTGGCTCCTGCTAGGCCTAGTCCAATCCCAGTCTCCGCTTCCCAATCCCAATCTCTCGCTTCCCTCTCAGCAACGCAAGTCTTTTCCTTGCCCACCCTCAATCCTCTCATGCCCCCCAGTCTCCATCTGTACTCACCTACGCCTTCTCGTCAATCCCTACTGTTCCCCAAAACACACACATTTCTCTTCATTATCTTTCCAAGACGGACTCGACGCGCCGCTGTCCCTAACGGCTTTTCCCCTTCGAATTGAAACTCTTACATGCATTTATCTCTTCCTGGATCCACCCTCGAAGTCTATTCCTCGAAAGGCGCGCAACCTTTTCCTCTCGCCCGTTCCAACTCTCAACCGAACCTGCGTTCACTCGCAACCATCCGCGGTCGAATTCCAATTCTCGAGTCACCCATCGCAGCAACATTCGCGACCGACCTGTTCTGGTGAATCCGTGTCGAGGCGACCCTGTTCTATTGTCGGGCCTGCTTTATTTTGCAAGAACCTCCCGGCGCCTCGACGTGTCCTTTGTCCGTGAAGAATAGCGGCCTCCTCGATCTCGAATCCACTGAGGGTATTTGCCATTTTCGACCTCGAGCGAATGCGTGGGAACCCCAGCTTGTAACCAGAGCCTCTCGGGTCCTGCGCACGACTATAGCCGACTTCATCTGTCCGAGTTTGGTCTGCATTGCATCCACTGTCTTCGTCGCGCCGCTACAAGACGGGCTTCGTCATGACAATCCGACTCATCCAATAGGCTCCCCTCCCCTCCAGCAACTTCGACACCCTCGCGACTCCTTCACCTCGCGAGGTGTCCTGTTAGATTATGACAGAAAAGCTTCATCTACTACAAACCCATATCGTGGCTCCGAGTCAGACGACCGTTCTCAGTCCCAAGTCAACACCGGCCTTGTTACACCATGTCCCCAGCAAGGCCGAGACGGTCGAGGAAGAACCGTACACCATCAAATGTATCTGCGGTTTTGCTGACGATGACGGGAACACGATATACTGCGAAACATGCGATACCTGGCAGCACATCGAATGTTTCTATCCCCATAATATCGAGGACGCGTACGCGGAGGACTTTGCCCATTCCTGCGTCGATTGCAAACCTCGCCCGCTTAACCGTCAGCACGCCCATGAGCGTCAAAGGCAACGGCGGACCAAGGTCAATACTGAAGAAGTCCCCGAAAGGAAACCTAAGCGACCCCCGTCCAAGACCCACAAGAAGAGATCGAAGCCGACCGATCTTCAGCTGAATGGCCATAGCGGTTCTGATTCCACTATCAAACAACCCCACGAATCTCATCACAAGAAGTCCAAGAGCACACATCGGCCAAACCCCTCGATCAGCTCCCAGGCCCCAAAGCGCAGCCCTTCCGAAAGCCAGAAGAATGTCAATCACCATGGACACCCCCCAAGCCCTGCTACCACACCACCGGATCTTCCTGTCGATTTTGAGATTCATGAATACTCCAGTGGCTTTTTGTCTTTGTACAACGACGACCGCGACATGCAAATCGTGCAAACAAATTCATTCGCTAGTTTGCCTATCTCGAATGCTCTGTCGCTCTGGACCCGCGATCATGACAAGTTACGACACGAAACCGGCTGCGAATATGACGAAGTTTTCCAGAACCTGCCCGGAAACATAGATGCCGTCAAAATTACACCTGTCGTCGAGCAAAAGAAGCATATAGTCGCCCCCGACACCGTCTTGCATTGGCGGTATCTTTCAACACCGCATGCCATTGAGAAGGATATACCTTTGATCGAGCTCAATGGGCAGATCGGCATACAGAAGGAATACTGTGAGGATCCGGGTAACCGGTGGGCGGAACTCAGCTCTCCACTTCCATTTGTCTTCTTCCATCCTGATCTCCCCCTCTATATTGACACGCGCAAGGAAGGTTCGCTTGCCCGTTATGTGCGGAGGAGTTGCAAACCCAATGCCGTGTTAGATACGTATCTGTCGGGAGGCTCTGAGTATCATTTCTGGCTGGTCAGTGACCGTCACATTGCCCCGAATGAACAAATAACTATACCTTGGGATTTCCGCCTTCCCAAACCTGACAGCGTCCGCATGCTGCGACTACTTGGACTGCGCAACGAGGAGGCACACCACCAGCCAGAGTACGATCCAAGCCAAATGGAATACTACCAGCACATCGCCTCGTGGCTCTACCAAATCCTTTCAGAATATGGGGGCTGTGCGTGCGACCTGGGGTCCGATTGCGCGTTTGCTCGATTTCACCGTACTTTCATTTCCAGGTCACACTCGCGGTCTGTTACCGGCAGCAAGAAAAAATCACGCAAGCCCAAGACGCACGCTGTCTCCCCCACCAGCGCGGGAAATCCTGCAAACAGCCGCGCCCCTAGTGAGGGACACCTGGACGATGTAGGCGATAATGACTCAGGATCTTCCCGCAGCAAACCTCCAAGCCGGGACATGACTCCCGCACGACAAGGCTCTTTCGACACCTTGGGGATACTCACCGAGCCTACTGATAGGGACAAACGGAAAGTCGCTATGGTTGAAGATTCCTTTCGGCGAATGGAGCAACAGCAGCCTCCTCGGAAGAAGAAGCGTACATCGGATGGCAACACTTCTGGATCGAACAAGGCCAGAACTAGCAAATCACACAGCCAAGGTCCGAATGGCATTGGCGAGCGCCGATACGTTGACGCTGGCACTAATCGCAGCATATCGGGTTCGCCATCTAGTTCAGTTTCGCCGCACACCATCAGCCGTGGCAGACCACAGTCATCGACGAACCCTTGGCCGATGCAACTGGGCCGCTCACCTGAAGGACCCCCGGTGGAGTATCGTGATGCTTCGGTACAAACAGATCATGTGGATGGAGAATGGTTCAGTCCGCAACGCGAACTTCCTAAGCCAAAGAAGCGAATTGTGTCTCTATCCAAGCGCTTGCTCGAAAGTCGCCATCGTCTCCGTGCGGATGGGGAGGATCGCCGAGGGAGTATAACAGAGTCTCCTACCTCTGTCACGTCGGCAATGGTGAAAATGGACATTGATTCTCCGTCAATGAAGCAAACCGCAAGATTTCCTTCTCCCGAAGCTGTAAAAGTCATCAGCTTGCCAGCCGTCCCACACCATGCAGAACTTGATGCAGACGCTGCTATGACGGATGCCCCGCCGATATCCCCTACAGATACAAGGCCATCCCCAACCACCACGACACCGGACGCTGGTCTTGGAACCAAGGCGAAATCGCCTGATTTGCGGGTTCAAATGCCACCACCCTCCATGTTCAATGCATCCAGCGTCTCGGCCCCTGCAGCAAATCCTGCGTCGGCGGCCGGGACCATTGTACAATCAACTTTCCCAAGCAATGTACCAAACCCTTTCGGTCAAGTGTCGGTAAATGGCACATCTGCGCAACCGAGCCCGGTCAAGAAGAAACTCAGCTTGAGCGATTACACCAAAAGTCGAATGAACAAGGCGGCTGCGGCGGCAGCAGCAGCAAAACCGGCCGAAACCTCGCTCAGGCCACCCACGGTACCCGAGGGACCAAAGTCGCCTGCGAGCGCCGATGTGACCATGTCGGACTGTCATACAGCCGACAAGCCTACAGAAGCGCCATGATATCTGGGCACACTATTGCGTGAAAGCCAATAATTCGGAGTTTCTATGTACCATATAGAGATGGGTTGTCAGATGTGCCAGCCAGAGTTTCAAGTTGGACAGTGCGTGTTCAATAGCATATGGGTGCCAGTCACGGATTTCCTCGTGATCCCAAACGGATTTGAACGAGTTCGAAGACACAAGCTGGTTGATGGCGTTTTATGATGTTCGTCTGTACGTTGCGCGGCGTTTGGGGGGTTTTCGGTCACTATAACGGTCATGACCATGGGGTTGGTCGGTTCCTGGAATCCTGTCAGAGGGTCATCATGGGGTTTAAAACAGTTCCCACGTGGAAATTTCTATCATTGCCAAACTTTTCATTTCAGCGTTTTATAGCCACCACTGTGCTTGGCTTGGCATGGCATCTCGGAGTTGACGTGGTGGATAGTTAAAGAATGGGCGACGAAAAGCTTGGTTTCTTGGTTGTTTTCTTACCCCCTTTCCCCTTTGCCTGAGGGGCAGATGATGGGAGTTCACGGACAGACAGGTCGAATCATGAAGCATTTCTTCACAAATGCCCTGGTAAAGACGAATCTTGTACGATTATAATGGAGATGAGCGACAAGTGATTGGAGCAAGGCGGGGCTGGAAACAAGCCACCCCTGGTTCCTGTTTATTCCCTCCCAAGCAAGCATACGTGGGAGGATGATGTATGTATGTGATGGAGTGAGAGGGAAAGGGAAAGGGAGAGATCGTCAGTTGAGATCAGCCAGCCAGCTATTAGCTTTACAGTATCAACCCCGTCTGCACTCCCTAATGCCGGCCTTTTAGAGGCGTGGCGATGGGGAGAAATGCAATAAAGAAAGAGTATTAAGTTCATCATGCCGCCTTCATTGTTTATTGGAACTTCCCCGTTAGTAGTGCATGGAACTCTTTCAGCCCGCACGTACGCACCCCGAGTATCACATCCAAATTAGCCCGGTCACTTGAAGATGATGCGTTATGGTGCGTATGTTTGCATGAGTTTTCTCTATATGCCTGTGATTTTGAGGGAAATGCCTTTTCTATGGCCATTTCCCACAACCAGCTATACACACGACCCCTATATTAGCAACTACCAAAATGCTTGCTTCATGATAGCTACGCATTCATGTAGTCAATCACGAGCTCGTAGAAAATCTCCAAGGCGCCGCTTGGAGTCGAGAAAAAGGGTATCTTTGCAACTTCTTCCGGGCTTCTGGGTGGTCTATGTACAACAAAGCCCCCGTTTCGCATCCCGCGCGCTCCGCAAAGCAGGCCGGGACATTCAGAATCTGGCGCGTCCCTACACGGCGCTTCCGAGATCCCAGTTATCCGCCCTGAATACCAGCAGGGCCAGCTTGTGGCGGACAAAGAGGCCGAACAAGCCTACCGCGACTTGCATCGCGGTAATCTCCCAGGCGAGACGGTCTTCTCGCAGCGGGCCGCGCCAGACGAGCCACAAGTTCAGAATGGTGAAGTTGCTCGTCTCAAGAATCCGGTCCGTGTCCTTGTCCTTGGTGACGCGCAGCAGCTTCAGCGAGGCCAGCAGCTCCAAGCCGGATTTGATGAGGGGCTTCGGCTGTTTCTCCTCCCATTTCGTGACGCTCGGCTCCAGAAGACCGGTCCGCGCGTTGAAGTGCGGCAGGCGATGACGCGGGCATGGAATCAACCCGAAGAGCTGGGGCACGCTATAGAGGAAGTTGAAGATCTGCGGGATCAGGAGCAGGATCAAGGTCTTGGAGAAATGGCCCAAAATGGAGACCATGACGAAAACCATGCCGGCGAAGTAGCAGTATGTGTCGCCCACAAACACGCGTGCTGGGTACTTGTTGTGCATCCATAGCGCAAAGGAAACGCCCAAGAAGGGCAGCAGGAAGTAGAGCGAGAACAGATGCGAGTCGGTCGCAGGGTGCGGGTACGGCGTGATGAGGTAGAGCACGTCGTTGAAGGTCAACAGTAGGGCGATGACGATGGACTGCGAGACCTCAATGCCATTGATGCCGGCCAGGATATTGATACTATTCGGGCTGAAGATACAGAAGGCGGCCATGTAGGCATAGTAGAGGAATCCCAGGTCGAGCAACTCGCGGCCGGCATAGGGTTGGAGGAAGGTCGGCAGTACGATTGAGGTGACGCCGAAGTCGATGAAGTAGACGACCAGAAGGGGAATCGAAGCGAAGGCGGGGATGAAGAACTTGTGCCGCCAGCGGATGTCGAAGAGATCGTCGCCGATACCAAGGATGGTGATGAACTGCAGAGAGATGATGGCTGCCAGGTAGGAAGCAAGCTACAAGTCGTTCAATTAGTGTCGCGCAGAGAAAATGAATATCTGCCAGCATGGCAGGGGTTGTTATATAGAACGGCGACAAGCGTACCTTGGTATGGGGGAACTTGTGCAGCAGGCGGCCCTTCTGGACATAGTCGAGGTTCATGACCACATCGCGGTTTCCACCACCACTAGTGGCGAGCACGATGTCCTTGTAGAAAGGAAAGGGGATGAAGACGATGATGATGAGCAGATACACGACAGCACAGACGGCACCCATGCACTCGGGAAGCATGTCTTTGTTGTTGACCTTGGCCATATCCCTGCCCTGCAGCCCAGCCTTCATGAAGGTCGGGCCCAGCCAACGGATCATGGCATAGCTGGCAGCAAAGCCCAGGCCGCTGAGGGCCAGAGATGCAATGAGCGCGCCCGCTCCTTCGCCCGAGAATGTGTTTGCTAGGATGGTTGCGCAGGCAAGCGACAGGGCGACGAGGCCCAGCGACTCGGATCGCGAAAGTTGGCTCGACATGTTGGAGGAGGAGACCTGGCCGCTGGCGCTGGCGGGCGAAAGTTGGCGATGCGACGAGGGCGCGAATGGGATGTTGGTGACTATGGACGGGACGGCACAGCCTTCATTCCTCGTTGTGTTCAGTCGGCGCCCGTGGGCATGCCTTTGCTGGGGATGCGGAAGTTGGTGAAGGAGGGTATACTCAACCAACCAACCATTAATTCACAAGTGATTGTGGTGATGCTTTTGCTTTTTTTTGCGATGCGTGTCCTCAAACGGCAAAAGGCAGAACGCGCCTGCCGAGGGTCGCAAGGATGCTATCAGGCTAAGCCTGGAACCCCGATGATGTTAGCGCCATCGGTGGATATCTCCTAAAGAGCTAAGCACGCTTGGCGCTAAGCTCAATGGATGATCAGAAATAGCCATGAGGAGGGGCTGACTGTCCGTGGGGTTCACCTTCCTGGAGCAATACTTCTTGTACTGTACTGTACGTAGTAGGTAAGAAAGACTCTGAAAGGGTTCAGCAAACCACCTAGCTCCTTACAGTGAACCTATCAGCCACGGACCATGATCTCCATTACTACTACATGCGCTAGATGCTTATCGCGTCTTAGCATGGAGCATGTGTGATCACCGCCGATATAGTATGGTACATAAACATATTGGGTTCCGACAAGCTGGGTCTGTACCACCGTCGGTCGGGTTGGATACGTACGAGATGGATGCATGGGTTGGCTGCACAATTCGTTAGTGATCGCCAGGCTTTTGCACCACCGTATTTCACATTTCCGCATCCGACACCTTCTTGCCGCATCCTCCCGTCACCAAGCGCCCAATGGCATCATACCTTTTCAAGACCCCATACCCCCTTCATGCCGTCATTCACCTCCGTGCTGATTATTCCCGGGCTTTGTTGTCCCGTCCGTCATTGCCCCCCTACCGTCTACCTACCTAGGTAAAGTCAATATGTAGCCCCCCTGGCTCATCATCCTGGCCTGCCAGCACTCCGGGCCTCCAAACCTCCTTCTCCCTGCTCCCCGTCCTCTGTCCTCGGCACAATATGCGCTCTGAAGGAATGTGGGAATTTGCTATGCTTACATGTCATATACTCAATGCACCAAACCAACACCTATATGCTTCTGAAGCTACTTGAGACCCCCTGAGGCATTGTATTGTGAAGTGCTGGATTAGTCATCTTCGTATCCCACAATCTGGGCAATCATATCCATATCCCGGGCCAATATTGGGCTCCACGAGAAGATGTCTCAGAGTCCAGATGTCGAGAAAGCCGGTGACCATTCCGGGGCACCAGGGGCTGCTAGCAATGACCCGGAGCCACGTCCAAGTACCGATGGCAAGGCAGAAGAGAAGCGCATTGAAGAGGCTGGCCAGGAAAGCAGTCCTTCCATGTACTCTGTAGGACCTGACGGCGACTCGGTAAGACTTCGCCCCCAATTACCGTCTTACAAGCGTCGACTGATTGCCGACTTCCTTCGTTCATTTGCAGTATGATGAGATCGCGCGCGTTGCCTCCCAGCACGGAAGCCACGCAAGCCGGCGCGGCAGGATCTCGCGGATCGTCAGCAAAGCCAGCAGGAAGAGCAGCAAGAAGGACGAGCTGCCCCCGGCCCTCCTCCCGGTCACCGACCTGGACCGGGGCATCGTCGGGTGGGACGGCCAGGACGACCCCAAGAACCCGCAGAACTTCGCCCGGAGCCGGCAGTACTGGATCATCTGCCTGCTCGCCCTCGTGACCTTCATGACGCCCCTGGCCTCGTCCATCCTCGCGCCGGGCATCAAGTACTACAGCGCCGAGTTCGGCAACCAGAGCACCACGCTCGGCGCCATGCCCGTGAGCATCTACCTGCTGGGCTACGCCATCGGGCCCCTGTTCCTCTCGCCGCTGTCCGAGATCTACGGGCGCTTCGTCGTCCTGTCGTGCTCCAATGCCTTCTTCTGCATCTGGTTCATCGGCACGGGCCTGGCGCCCAACCTGGCGTCGCTCATCATTTTCCGGCTCCTGATCGGCATTGGCGGGAGCGCCACGCTGACTCTGGGCGGCAGCGTCATTGCTGATGTCTTCCCGGTGGAAAGGCGGGGGTTTGCCATTTCGATTTGGACAATTGGTCCTACTATGGTAAGCCATGAAATACTTTCCAGTTTCTTTATCATCCACTTTGCGCTCGAGTGTTTCCCATAAGATGGCTGAGGAGGCGAGTGTGTTTTCCATGTACTCAAGAACGGCATCAAGCTAATATTATTTTCTTTTTTGCAATAAAGGGGCCATCACTAGGGCCAGTGATTGGTGCTTTCATCGCCAGCACCATCGGCTGGAGGTGGACGTCCTGGATCGTCATGATACCGTCCACATTGGCAACCATACTTCTCATCATCCTCTTGCCCGAGACCAACAGCCGGGTCCTGATGCGGCGCAAGGTCGCCGCCCTCCGCAAGGAGCTGGGCCGCCCCGATCTCGTCTCCTGCTACGAGACCGAGCAGACCCGCACGCTCTCCACGTGGGGCGTCATCCGGCAGGGCCTCACGCGGCCCCTGAAGTTCCTCTTCCTGTGCCCCATGATCTCCATCCTCTCGCTGTACATCTCCTTCGTCTACGGCACCATCTACCTCATGTACAACACGGTCGCGCCCGTCTTCGAGGGCCAGTACGGCTGGAGCACGGGCGTGTCCGGGCTGCCCTTCCTGGCCATCGGCTTCGGGTACTGCGTCGGGCTCATCACCTTTTCCATGTGGTCGGACCGCACCGTGGTGCGCCTCACGAAGCGCAACGACGGCATCTACGAGCCCGAGATGCGCCTGCCCATCATGATGTGGTACGCCTTCATCACCCCGCTCACCTTCTTCTGGTATGGTTGGTCGGCCCAGTACCAGACCCACTGGATCGTGCCCATCCTCGGGCTCGCGCCCCTCGGCGTCGGCATGTTCGGCATCTACATGTCCGCCCAGGCCTACATCATCGACGCCTATCCCGTCTACTCGGCCAGCAGTCTCGCGGCCTTCGCCGTGCTCCGCAGCCTCACGGCCGCCTTCCTGCCACTCGCGGGGACCGACCTGTTCGACCATCTGGGTCTAGGTTGGGGCAACAGTTTATTGGGATTCATATGCGTGGCCATGATCCCCATCCCGATCTTGATCGGGCGGTTTGGTACCAAGATTCGGAAGAGGTACCCGTTGAAGATGTAGACGCAGATACAATAGATGATACATAATCTTGGCCCGAACTGGGCTCAACCGATATGACGGTACTGTTCATTGAGACCGCGAAAACTTTCAGACGATTACACTATAAGAGGCCATGAAGGCCGACCGATCCGTGAGCTATGATAACCCACGCCCCGTAATTTCATTCTGGGGGCCATATTCGTCACGGTTAAAGACTCGGATGAATGCAAAGTGTAGATCCAATCCAACCAAGCCGGCAGATGCGTGAACATACATAGCGCTAACGAGCTGGTGAAAGAGCAAGCAGCACCTTGTACCTCGTCTTCTCCAGCACGCCATTGCGCTTTCCACATGACTTGTATTGAGGAACACCCTTGAAACGATGTAACCACCCATGTTGATTTTCGTTGGTCCAGATAGCTGTACCGAGCGCTGTTTGCATTTATTGCTGCTACCCGTTAGCCCAACTTCTTCATCCCGGAGATATCCAGGGGAGAGCCAGAGCTTACGTTGAGACCAATATTATGCGAGTAGTATCGCAGGCATTGCGTATTCTTCCTTGCTTGTCAGGGGCTCGGAGTAGCGTGTCAAACGTACGTAGATGTCGTATGTGCGAACTAGTCAAGACTTCATTCGATCACTGAGATATCTGACACGTTCTGGTGATGGCACATCACACCTTAGTCCGCAAGTGCTTTGGCTAAAAGCACCCGGCAAAATCTCGAATGTTCCTCGATTCATTTTGTGATGTTGTCGGTTTTCTTCTTTTCTTCTCCTCTTTCTGTCCTAATTTCAACCGTCACTGCTTAGTGGGTCAATATCCATGGTGTCAAGGCCTGGCAATGCCGTCAACAAGTGCTTGTCGAGAAGTTTGGAGTATATCCTGTTGCCTCCCGGTAGTCGATGGATGCGATGCCTCAGATATCGTATGTGCTCTACTGCGTCGTGCCGATCTGAATCGACCGGGATACGGGCCACGACGTTGATCGCAGCCGAGGTGACATCAAAGAGTTTCTCGGTAAACCCGCCTCCATGGACAGCGAGGCATTCCAGGTCGAGACCCCTGATGCTCGAGACCACATCCCGGGCTATATCCAGTGGGTACTGGTAGGTGTAATTAGCCGGTATTAACTCAGTTCCGGCAAGATCTTCCGAAAGATGCCCCAGGCGAAGACGGACTTGCCACAGGATGGCGCGTAACCATAGTTGTGTGACCCCAAGGTTCGCGATCTGGGTGTCTTGTAGTGATGAAAGCGGTGTTAGACTCAAAGCACCACATATCTTGGCCTCGATGTCGTCCAGGGCACCGGGAGAGTGCGGGCTTGACAGATTCTCGCCGTTGTAGGTCGCTATAAACGACGTATCTAGGGGGCGAAACAGGGCAATCAGACACTCGAACCCAGCGAGGGCCTGCGGGTCGTGGTTTCCCAAGATAGCAAAATCCGCTGGAGGGGACGACGGGGTAACCTGTAGCGTGATGGGACGCCGATACCTGATGGCATGCGAGCGCTCAGAGACGACTAAAACCCAAAAGAGTCTCCCAGCGAGTGTCCGGCAAGGCTCCTGGAACATGTCCAGGTCCAGCAAAAGGAAAAGGGTGGTCGTTTCGCGGAGGAAGAAGAACGCCTGGCTGTGGTGAAGAAGAGCGGCATGGCATGCATAGATGAAGAATGTGAATAACACATGCTCGAGAGTGGGGTTGGAGCGTCTGGCCAGATTACGATGAGCGGCGAGGGCCTCTTCTAGAAGGGCCCATCCGTAGGCGGCGTTGGTGTCGACGCCTACCACATGGGAAAACCGACGACTGCCAGGCTCTTCGACTTGGATGAAGACCATGGCGCACATGCCTACCAGGACACAGTAGGCTTCCACGCCGGACTCGGAGGATTCGGTGATCCTTCGCCGGAGAGACTCGACATAGCTCAGGGAGAGGATGGGTATGGTCGGGCAGAGTCGCGCAAAAAAGCGTTCGACGCAATGGTCGACGACATGGCTGGGCAGCAGATTCCGATGTCTTTGGAAGGACTCGCGAGGGAAACTGGTGAAGGCCTGTGGTGATATGGGCAGGTCCAGAGTGGAAAGGATGGGCAGGCCGACGACAGGGGAGAGCAGGGGTGGACTGGTAGCAGAACCGTCGTCTGGGTCGGGGAGATGGAGCTTAGCTGATTGGGCCTTGCCGGCCGCGGCAACACACTGGTCGCCCAGCCCGACCTTGACGCAGCGCTGGCAAGGCCGGGACTCGCTACATCCCTTTTGCAGGCGCCGACAGCGAAGACAGGCCCGCGAGACCTGGGCTCGCTTTGCTCGCTTGGAAACCCGTTGCTTCATCTGTTGTTGGGGCGGCGTCTGGCTGTCATCGTCCAGGGCCGCGGCTGAAGATTCCGAGGCATATGAATGTGGATCCGGTGGTGAATCGACTGAATCCCCGTTTCCGCTCCCGCTCCCTCTTGTGCAATCCGACATGTTGGAACCAGCGAGGGGAAATATCCGGGGGCTATGGCATTTGCTTGGGCCAGAGAAAAGAAAAGAAAGAAGGCATGGCCGTGGCAGCGAAAAGCATGCCTCCTCTCGTACTTACGTAGCGGCAGCTCCAGGCTTGAGGCTTGCTTTTGGCATCCCAAGTAAGTAAGCAGTACGTGGTGGAATCGATGATGTTGCGTCCTGGTCAATCGAAATATGATGCACGCACAACGCTCGGGTTTGGGTGCTTTATTTGGCCAGCTTGGGTCATTATTTGCGGGGTTAGGACTGCATTTGCACCCTATAATGCATAAGGGACTATAGTAGTGACATGCCAGGTACTAAATTGACATGAGCTTTGATCCGGGGTAACATGGAGGGAAGGAGCGAAAGGCAGGGACCGACCAGGCAGGCAGGCAGGGCCTGCGGCTCTCGCTCGCTTGGGCTCGCACACACACACACACACACACACTCATAGTCTTTTGGTTTCGGCCCGAAAAGAAACTGGGGAGTGGGAAGGCCAGGAAAATCAGGAATCCAGTCAGGAGAACGGGGGAATTCCAAAAGCACCGGGTTGGCTGTCTTCTGCTTTTCTCGGCCTTTTCTTATGAAAAAAAAACAATGTATACATAGATATAAATGGAGTTACATAACCTGTATGTAAGTGACTTATGTACGCAACTCTCCATCTACTTATGTACATAGATATGTAATGTACGTGTACTTACTTACGCATATATGTAGAAGAAAGACAAGTATGTACACGACCTGACGATAACCTTCCAATGAAAAAAAATGAGACACGGAATTTCCCGTACTACACAGTTGCACCCCTGCACCCGTCTAGACCTCAAAGACCTCGGGTCAAAAATTGACGTATATCCTGCCTTCCCATGCCTGCAGATCATCCCCCAGAAGTGGCTGCCTCTCCTCGGCAGCAGCAGCAGCAGCCGCTGTGGTCAGTAGGAGTCTCGCCTGCTTCTCTCCACAGCCCAGCAGATGGAGTACGTCAACAGGTTTCTGTACTTGCTCTGACCAGTTCATCACCACCAGCGCTCGCTTTGGGGCGCTCGAGGTGGCCCCATGCTCAGCCACCGGGACGTTGCATTCCTTCATGTACACGTACCTCTTTTCGTCCTGCTGCTCCAGGTGTCGAAACGCACCGAAGACAAAGACGTCTGCGTGCTGCTTCCTCAACCGCAGCGCTTTCTTCCAAAACTCCAACACGCTCTCTGGGTCGCTGTTCTGCTTGCGCACGTTGATCTGGGGGAATCCATCGTGCACTCTCATCCAGGGCTGGTCTGACGTGGTGAACCCGGCGTTCTTCGCTTGCCCGTCCCATTGGAACGGAAGTCTCGCGTGGTCTCTCCCGAGAATCTGGAGGCCATGCATCGTGTCTGCCAGCCGCTGCTTATCTCCACTGCGCACTGCATCTTCATGGAAACTCCGGCTCTCCACGTCTTTGTATTCGTCGATGCCCCATTCACGTGGCATATTGACCATGCCGATCTCCTGGCCCTGGTACAAGAACAGAGTCCCCGTGAGCGTTGCTTGCCACAACGCGAGTGTCTTGGCGCTAGCGGCCCAGAGCTCAGGGGTGCTAACATTCCCGAAGCGATTCACAGCACGTCCGTTGTCATGATTCTCGCAAAACACCGTGGTCCAGCCATCGGTGCCCTCTATGAAGGTCTGGAATTGGGCCACATGGCTCTTGAGTTTGGACAGCGCATATGGCTGGTAGATGTACTTGGGTCCAAAACCACCGCCCGTACCCAGGCGGATCATGCTGAACTCGAACACCATGTCGAGCTCCTGTGCCGCGGCACTTACGTAGGGCAGCACATCCACCGGGCCCGCCATGTTGGAGAGCTCGCCGACGCTGACGGCTCCATATGGAGCAAGAGCCTTTTGGTTCATCTCATGAATAAACTCGTGGAT
This sequence comes from Arthrinium phaeospermum, assembly GCA_006503535.1. Classification (NCBI taxonomy): domain Eukaryota; kingdom Fungi; phylum Ascomycota; class Sordariomycetes; order Amphisphaeriales; family Apiosporaceae; genus Arthrinium; species Arthrinium phaeospermum. The sequence goes on along the minus strand of QYRS01000002.1, from coordinate 1,547,598 downwards.
ACGCGGTCCATTACACCTACAAGTGTCCCGGTCAGTGATTTGCTAGAGACTGACTCGTTCTCGGTCCCCACCAGATCGGAGACTTACCACATCTCCGGGGCAGGCTGGCTCTCCCACCGCGGGTCTGTTACGGGTGCATCGACATATTCTGTGCGTTTCGAGTACTTATTCACAGTGTCGATCCGGAACCCATCCACGCCTTTGTCCAACCAGAAGCGCATGGTGTCTTCATAGATGGCCTCCCGACACTCGTCATTCTCCCAGTTGAGGTCAGGCTGGTCTGACGCATAAAGATGTAGATAGTACTCTTGCGTCGTCTCGTCCCAAGTCCAAGTTGGACAAGCAAAGTAGCCACGCCAGTTAGTAGGAGCTAATCGCCGGCCTTCAGGATCGTAGCGTGCAGGTTTCCATATGTACCAGTCACGCTTGGGGTTATCCTTGCTAGACCGTGATTCTTTAAACCACGCGTGCTCTACACTGGTGTGGTTGACTACCAGATCGAGTATCAGTTTCATGCCGCGCTCATGACACTGCCGAGTCAATGTTTCAACATCCTCAACAGTACCATAGGGCGGGTATATGGCCTGATAGTCTGATACATCGTAGCCCATGTCTTTTTGTGGGCTATCGAAGACGGGCGACAGCCACACGCAGTCGACCCCTAGGCTGACAAGGTAGTCGAGCTCCGAGATAAGGCCTGGGATATCTCCCCATCCGTCCCCATTCGAGTCCTTGAAAGAGGCCGGATAAACCTGGTAGAACACGGCGGATTTCCACCACGGCTCTTTCCCGACCAGGCGGACACCATTCTGCCCGGTGGTGTGGTGGTGGCCATTGCAGGTACCGCTACTACCCATGACAGTGCCTGTGATCCTTTGGGGCATAATTTCACCGCTGGGCTTTTCGGTCCTTTTTGACGTCACCTACATCCAAGCGAGGGGTTGCTAGCAGGCGGCCGGGGGGCTGGATGGCTGCCAGCTCTTGCTTGACCGTCGACCCTCCAAGAACTGGTTCTCGTCTTGGAAGCGCGACGCGAAGAAGGTGTTGTTGGGCGCAGGATAACTCGAGTGATGGCCTATTCGAGTCACGAACATTGTGTCGTTGCGAACCAGTTCCAATTTAACAACGGCGATTTGAGCCTCACCCTCGCCAAGATGTTTCAACTGGATAAAATCGGGCACAACTCCGCATAACCCCGACTCCGACAGCCTGAACGGGCCCCGGCCAATGACAGGGCCAAAACTCCGAACCCCCTGTCCAACGCGACATCGCGGCCGCGCTCGCTACCACCCCAAAAAATTGAAACAAACATGCCGACCCCAGATTCAGCCCCCGCAACGCAAGGGAATGCGGAGGATGGCTGCTAATGTAGCAGGCCTGGGCCGGCCCTTTAGGGGGGGTTCCGCGGCCATTTGAACGGGAACCACACCTTCCCACATCTGGCCATTTGCTCGGGTTGCACAACTATGTACCTGGATTTCCTTCCTGCAAGTGAAATGTTGTCCCAACCATGACTACAAATAGGCCCGATGCCGTTGCTCTAGCTCTCGGGGATCTAGTCAGAGAGTAGCCACCTCCCACCCGGCGCACGTCTAACTGTTTTGTCTCTTTGCTACAACCCTACCTGAAAGCACAAGGAATCGAATCTCCCGGGGCGTCATGTCAGATGAGGGTGCCCAGCCACAGGCCCATGATGGAGGCCATGGCGTGCCAGACTCAAAAGGTATGGTCAGCACGGACACCACCATGCTGGCCTCGGAAGCCAAGCACGCGGCCGACGCCGAGCAGCAGATGAGCTTATGGACGGCCATGAAGCTCTATCCCAAAGCCATCGGATGGTCTGTCCTTCTGTCCTCGACTTTAATCATGGAGGGGTATGACTTGGCTCTACTGAGCTCTCTCTACGCTTCGCCCCCCTTCAACAAGAAATACGGGACATACGACGCGAAGAGCGGCAAATACGCCTTGTCGGCTGCATGGCAGTCTGGACTGTCCAACGGCGCGCGCGCCGGCGAGATCATCGGTTTGATTCTCGCAGGTTGGACAGCCGATCGACTTGGGTATAAGATGACGACAATGCTCAATCTGGGCCTCATGATCCTGTTCATATTTGTGTTGTTCTTCGCTCCAAATGTGCAGGTTCTGGTGGTAGGGGAAGTTCTGTGTGGTAAGTCTCCCCCTGCTCCCTGCGTTGAACAACAAATGCAATGCGGACGCGTGGAGCCAACATCAGATGATCAGGGATACCGTGGGGCGCTTTCCAGTCTGTCACACCGGCCTACGCCTCGGAAGTCGCTCCTGTGGTGCTGCGCCCTTACCTAACGACATTCATTAACATGTGCTGGGTGATCGGGCAATTCTTCGCGGCCGCTGTGAACAAGGGTTCGGTGGACCGTACAGATCAGTGGGCCTACAGGATCCCGTTCGGAGTCCAGTGGGTATGGCCCATCCCCATCCTGGTTGGGCTGGTTTTTGCCCCGGAAAGCCCCTGGTGGCATGTTCGGCACGGTAACCGCGAAGCCGCCAGAGCCAGTCTTTTGCGACTCACAAGCCCCGCCGATGAAAAATTCAACGTGGATGAGACCATTGCTATGATCGAGCATACCAATGCGCTGGAGAAGGACCTCCGCGCCGGGACCACCTTCCGTGACTGTTTCAAGGGCGTCGATCTGCGTAGGACTGAGGTCGTCGTCGGCATTTGGCTAGTACAGACGCTCGGCGGACAGAATCTCATGGGCTACTTTGCCTATTTCCTGACCCAGGCCGGCATGGACCCGTCAAACTCGTTTTCGTTGTCCATGGGCCAGTATGCCCTCGGCATGGTCGGTACGGCCGGCTCCTGGTTCCTCATGGCGCGTGTGGGCCGCCGCCGCATTCACTTCGGCGGGATGTGCGTCCAGTTCCTCATTCTGGTCATCGTGGGCTCCCTCGCCTTCTCGGGCACCCAGGCCTCCATCTGGGCCATCGGCGCAATGCTCATCGTCTTCACCTTCGTGTACGACTTCACCGTCGGCCCGGTCACGTACTCGCTCATCTCAGAGCTGTCGAGCACACGCCTCAAGGCCAAGACCATTGTCCTGTCCCGCGCCGGCTACAACGCCAGCAACATTTTTGTTAACGTCATGACCAACTACCAGCTCAGCTCCACGGCCTGGAACTGGGGCGCCAAGGCGGCCTACTTCTGGGCCGGCACCTGCCTAGTCAGTACGGTCTGGGTCTTTTTCCGGGTGCCCGAACCAAAGGGCCGCACGTACGCAGAGTTGGATCTGCTGTTCGAACATGGGGTGCCAGCGCGGAACTTCGCGAAGACGGGAATTGATCCATACGCCGATAAATTGGGGAATGCTAAGAGCGTCACGATTAATGAGAAGCCAAAGGAGTAACAAGAAGATGCTAGATAGTAGGCTCCTTTGGATCGGTAATCATAATGTAGAGCCAGCAACTTAGATTGCATTGTGTTCCTTTAAGCACCTATATGAATCAGTAATGTTATCTACCATAGGTACACAATACCCAGCTTCAGAATCAAGAGTCCCCTGAAGTTGTCCCACTAGCACGGATGCAGAGTAGGGACCACTCCATCGGTGTTGACTCCGGTTGTTAAGGTAGCGGATAAGTTGCTGCTGCACCCGTCGGTACGTAGCAGTCAGGTTTTAAGAGAAGGCAATGGCAGGCGACTGCTGACAGGAGGCTTCCAATCAATATGCACAACTCAGGCTGAAATACATAGAGAGCGCACGTAAATTTGCAAGGAAGGAATGTTCTTTGCTCTTACTGCCCAAGTAATCGCAACTTGTGGTGGTTGGTGCCTTGCATATTTTGTAAGACTTTATTGCGTCATAGCGCCCTGCCAGGACCGCTGCCTCCAAGGATAAGCTGTTTGGGATTTGGCGGGGTTCAACTGCCACTGAGCTTAGAGGTAGTGGGTAGGTTAATAGATGCCTGGTGTACATCCACCCTACCTTACCTTGAGACATATCATCAAGCTGTATGTTGAATTGACGGCATCAACCAGCAAGCTTCGCATCGCCTTACATCCTTCTTCACGCACGTTTCTCGAGACACATTTCAGCACCATGGCCTCCGCCACGCAGACACATCCGGACCCCGCGCCGGGCAGCACGCCGGCTTTCATACCCCTCGAGGCAAACCCAGAGTTGATGACAAAACTGCTGCGCAAGCTCGGCCTCAGCAACGCCCTCCAGATGCACGATGTCTTTTCTATCGAGGACCAAGATCTACTGAGCTTCATTCCCCAGCCACGCATGGCCCTCCTCCTTGTCTTCCCCGTTTCGGCTGCCTACGAGTCGCAGCGCATGGCCGAAGACGCACCAGTAGCCGACTACACCGGCAAAGGCGACCAGGAGCCAGTATTATGGTTCAAGCAGACGATCCGCAATGCATGTGGCATGATGGGCTTGCTTCACGCCGTCAGCAACGGGCCTGCACGAGATTTCGTGGGTAAGCCGCCAATCTACCTGTCTACACCGTTTGACCTAGATTGAGGGCATCACATTGCATATCCGAGCAGCGTCACTGACTAGATAACTTCATTGCAGAATCCGGCAGCGATCTGGACAAATTGATCAAGGCCGCGACGCCTCTTCCACCTACCGAGAGATCGAAGCTTATCGAGCAGACCCAGGCACTCGCCTCTGCACACCACGAGGCGGCCAGCCAAGGCGCCACCGCAGCACCAGACGCCCAAGACGACGTGGATTTGCACTACGTTTGCTTTGTGAAGACGAACGACGGCACGCTATGGGAGCTGGACGGACGCCGTAAGGGCCCAATTGCCAGAGGGAAGCTGGCCGAAGAGGAGGATGTGCTCTCCGTAAGCGCGCTTCAATGGGGACCGCTCAAGTTCTTGGAGAGGGAGGGAGCCGATATGCGCTTTTGTTGTGTGGCTTTGGCTGGTGCCCTCGACGATTGATTTGACATGGTGGCTTGAATACCGCATATTTTGGCGTTGGTGTAAGGGATATTATTGATGAGCCGACGCAGGAGCTGCTGCGAACTCATACTCGCAGCATCTTGAGCAATATCATTGGGGAACGGAGGAAAGAGCTTCGTGGCGTCGAAGACCTGCTTCATTTCTGATAGGCCTTAGGTAGGTAACAAGGTCACAGGGGGTAACATGGAGCGCATTGGCCAGCCACACTAAGCCACAATTTCATGTTTCTTGCAATGCGATGTGAAATTCACAGTAGGGAAGAACAACAACCCTGAGCTCAATGCTCGTATGGTAGAATTGCATACCACGTGAAGCTGGCATCTAGATCAAAACTTAGCCGGGGGACCATGATCGTTTTATGTGAAAGCCATGATGAATACAACCCAGGTGATCAAGCCGCTTGAGACCAAGCGAGACAGGGTTGCCAAGTTTGCTGTGCGCCTGGCCCAAACCGACCGGCTCCGGCACATCTGGCTTGCGGACGCGCCGCCACACTACCCGTCTGTCTACGCTGCCCGGCGAGTCGAGCAGCTGTTCAAGCAGCAAATCCATAAAGTGCACCAAAAACGCCGCGAGGCCCAGGTGCTGCTTCCCGATTCAAGTGGCATGCACAGAGTGCCCAAGACCGTTAGGAAGCTGCTGGAGCGGACGCCGCCGCCCCCGGTCGTCATCGCCTGCACGCCGAGGCCTACCTACTTCCTGCCCCGGAATTCGCCCTTGCGGAGCGACGTAGAAGACGGCGGCGTCCTGGGCCGGCTGCGGCTGCAGTTCCCCCGGCTGCCGAAGGACTTGACGGGGCAGAGCCGGTGGGACGTGGTCACCAACCCCAAAACCAACAAGGCCACGGCGCTGGCGGAGGACCCGTACGATCATGTCTACGATGTCGAAGTGCAGACGCCCATCGATGGGCGCATGCCCCCCTTCTGCGGGCCCGGCCGCCTCATGCTCTGGTACGTCGCCGACCTGAAGGGGCCGTCCAGTCTGAACTACAGAGGGCCAGAAGAGGGCGCCGACCTGCGCACTTGGGCCGACGCGCTGGCCCAGACCACCATCAACATGCTCGACGCCGAGTTCGGCATCAAGGCCTGGGCCGACCCGGCCTATACCGGCTTGTGGGTGAAAGGAAGAGACGCCAATGGCGACGAGGGCCCCGAGGACCGCCAGATCGCCGCGATATGGCCCCACATCGACAAGGTGCCGCCCATCGTGACCGCCGGCATCACCCTGAACGTGGGTCTTCCTACAGAAGAACAGATCAGTACCGAGGAAGAAGGAGAAAAAAGCAAAGAACAAGAAGAAGAAGAAGAAGCAAAGGACGACCCGGACGCCACCACCAGCATCGCTGCCGAACTAGCCTCGCGGCCCGCGGATTTCAACGCCAAACCCGGCCTCAAGTCCAACGCCGTCAAGCTGGGCAAGACGATGCCAATACAGGAGACCGGCGATCCCACGTCCGCCCACTCCGCCGGCGAGCCTGTATGGTACACGCGCTCCCACGAGGAGGGCGCCGGCGCCGAAACCGTCGCCCCGCTGGGCATGGACAACTACAGCATCTCGGTGGCGTGGTCGCACGAGCTGACGCGGGTGCTGGGTTATCGCAACGCCCTCGTCGACCACCACCGCGACGGCGGCTGGACGACGCGCGAGGTGGTCTTAGCGGGCGACAGGAGGCTGACCTCCTCGTCCTCCTTGCAGCGGCTACCCATGCGACCGCGCATCTATGCGACAAAAGAACGCGGCGATGCGAGTGAGAAGCGTACCAAGAAGGAGGAGGAGGGTATTACTTTCGACCTGGGCGACATTGGCGAGTCTAGTGCAGACGAGCCACTTGAGGATGCCGGTGCCCCGCCGAAACGAATCCCCAATTTTGAGAGAACATTGCACAGGTTGGCGGCTAATTTGAAGCAATCGCTCTCGGGCAATAGGCTGGACACACGGGATGCTGATGAGCACAAGGAGAAGATCCGTAACTCGTAGCAAACGTCCCAGAACAATGAAACTACCGGTTCTTAGAGCAATCGTGGGCGGAGGCAATTCTCTATGTATTGATACGTGTACTACATACTTGGCTGTGTTTAGGTCTTCCTTGTAGGTGTAGGTGTGAGTGCAGTGCTAGGTCAGTTGCTGTTCGCAAATGAGTGTTTAACAACGAGAGCCCATGGGTCTTTATAGAGTGCTTAAAAGCGGAACGGTGAGGAGCAAAGTTGAGGAGCTCTCCTACGTGCCGTCCGTTCCACCTGTACTTGTCAACGCCTCCGGCTGCTGAGCTGCCCTTGAGGCCCTCTCCCGCCTCTCTTGAACCCTCCTCTCGGCCCTTTCCTGCTTCTCTCGAGCCCTCTTCTCCCTGCGCTCATGCTTCTCACGGGCCTTCTTTTCCTTCGCCTCCTGCTTTTCCCGCTTCACCCTTTCCTTTCGCTCCTTGTCCTCATTTGATTTGGACAGCTTTTCTATGACCTCCTTCTGCTTGGCCTCGATTTTCTGGTAGACAGCTATCATTTTACCGAGCCGCGGGTTGTCGGCGACGAGGTGCTCCGCCTGGGCGTCTGGATGCTCTTCGCAATCGGCTGGGTGGATCACACCAATCAACTCATCGGACCCAGTGTGGCCGGCAACCTTCTTGTGCTTCTCCCGAGTGGCCGCAGACTCCTCTGTCATTGGCTCAGGATCTAGTACGCAAACATGACCCTCGCTCTCGGCACCTTGGGACGACCCTGGTGGATGCCCGTGAAGATGATTGCAGACACGGCTGTGCTTGCTGTCATCAGGCTGAGGCTCTGGTTCATTCCCTTGTACTGACTTCTCCGAGTCTGTATCTGTAGACCTTGTATGGAAATAATGTCCCACTCGTGACAACCCTGACTTTAGAGAAGAGATATTGGGAGTTTGAGGGTTATTGGAGTCCGCCTTGGTAGAGTCTTTGGTGGACGAGTCCCCAGGAAGGCGCTCAATACCCGCAGCCGACTCCTTTTCCGTTGTCTGGCCGTTGGTCTTGGAGATATCCTTGGTGGATGACTCCCCGGAAATATGCCCGGTGTTCTTGCTTAGCCCATTGTCAGTCTTTTCGCCATTTGTCTTGGAGCTATCCTCGCTTGGCTTCTCGAAGCGCTCTAATGAAAACTGCCGGGTAGACTTCTTGGGGATATCCATCGTAGATTCCTTGGGAGAGTCCTTGGGAGAGTCCTTGGGAGAGTCCTTGGTAGAGTCCTTGGGATGGCCCTTGGTGGGCTTCTTTGTAGATTCCTTGTCAGATATCGGGGTAGGCCTTGGGGCAGACACTATTGGTGACAGCTGCGTGGGATTTTGCGTCGTAAGCTCCTCCATGAGTACTTGGTGCTGCTTGGATTGATTGTTGTCGTGAGCCGAGTCTTTGGAGGTTTCGCCAGTATGACCCCGGGCGGAATGGCCCTCGGATCTCTGAGATTTCATGGTTGCCTCATGGGATAGATCGTCATACTGGATCTCTGGCGGGTCCGGCCTCTAGTCACAGAGCTCCGCATGATCTAGAGTGTTGTGCTGGGCGGCAAGATCGTCGTACTCCGGCTCGGCGGGATCGTTCTTCCACCCACACGCAGGAGCCTTGCCCTTATCTTTGCCCTTGTCTTTGGTGACGGGCTCGGGTGGCTCGGACTTCGTGAGTTGGTCGAAGTGGCGTGCAAGGTGTTCACGCTGGGTTTCCTTTTCGTTGCTTCCTTCCTTGCTGTCGGGAGACATGATCTGGGCTTGCTTCTGGACCAGATCCATCTTCTCAGATAGGGTGCCCTGTTCTAGCTGGGGTTTGCCCTGGGAGACTTCACCAACTTTCTTCAGGGTCTCTTCTCCTCGCTCAGTAGGAGTTAACCGGGAAAGCCAGGATGACATATTCGTCAACGGTTGTCACAATAGGAAATCAGACCTAGCAGTGCGAAAAGTAGTGGACAACCACGAGCAGAACAACAAATATACAGTGAGTAAAGGTACGAGCTCAGTTAGCTGACAGGTAACGATGGACCAAAGATATTGGAAAAGAGACTCTATACACGAGCCGCGGAATTCGGATAGGTGATGAATATCGATGAAATTGAGATGTCGAGAGAGCTTCAAGTCGATTGCATCAAGCACGCGGGTGTTGGGCCAAGCAGCCACTACGTTCTTGCCATATTTTCCAGACTTTAGTCATCTCGAATCTGGTAGGCTCCACGGCTTTTTTGTATTTACGCCACATGTCGCTGCTTCCCATCCAACCAGGCGAGTATACTACACTACACCACAGCAAGCGACATCTACGTCACAAAGAAGCGCGATTACTATTTCTGCTAGTTCTTGCCTGGCGACCTCAATGCGGCTATTTCCATACGATCAGGTAGCTGATTAGCGACCCTAACCGAGGCAGAGTCATGAACCTGCGTCAATGTGGCTTCCAACAAACGTCAGCGCGCTTATGGAGTTGGATGAGAGAAGGAGAGAAAAGAGGGGAGCGAACGCGGTTTCCAGAGCATGGCTGCATGTGGTTTGCAGTGTCGTTTCCGATGCTTCCCAAGTCTTCCATCGGGGGTAGAAGTTCGAACCATACACTGCTTGGACCTGTCGGTCAAATCCCAAGAGACTGGTACAGCTGGCTCTTCGGATATCACGCGCGGCGACAGTTCCCATCAGGGATAATGGGGGACACGGCTTAGAAGGTTCAAAGTGTTTCACATATATACCAGGTACTACACGCAGACATGCATGCCAGGCCGTCGTCTCGAAGGGCGGGGGAGCGAATGTGGATGCGGAGTGGGTGTGGAGGGGAAGTTGCAGATTGACAACCAAAAATTGCCCTTGCCTCGGGGAGGGGAAGGAGATGCCCAGGGGCTGAGGGGCCATACCCTCACCAAGCATGGAATTACAAAACTGCATGTGCACGTTGGATGATGTTATCGGCAGCATCCCGACGGCATTTCCCCAATAAACATGCGTGTTTCCGAAGACACAACCAGAGTGAGGTGTGGTCGCTCCGGTATAACTCAAATCCAGCCATGCAATGATGCGGGAAATGAATAACGGACATGTCACAGGTCACAGTGCTTTGGCCCCTGGAACGGAGGTTACTTTCTGCCCTTTGACCACGGCAGTCCGCTTCGTCGTCATATGTGAGGATAAACAAATCAAACAAGTGGGTGTCCGAGAGCGTTTACGGGGCGTCGTCTCAGAGCTTCTATGGTTGGCAATTGCAGTAGGTACTCACGACCTGCTATCTCAGAGCGTGATCAATTGTATAACGCTCCCGTCCCTCTCTCTCTCTCCAATAAGACTGCTACTGGTAGTACTTTAATTCAATAGGCTGAGCAAAACGAGATTGCGTCTGTTGTACAAGAATTGGGAATCCTCCAGCCACATGGCAGATCCGATGCAAACGCTAAAATTGACATGAATGATCCGCAGAAACATTCCACGTGGAACCCACCCTCAACTTTTTGCAGCCCATGTCATGTTCTGGTCAGGGACCCCAGAAGGGGTCCTCTCAGAACCACTCCATTGTTGATCTACGTAGCCGTCCACTAGGCTTGGAAGTATTCCACCAGGTACGGAGTACGTGTAGAGTAGCTAGTAGTCCGGCGATGATGTGATGCTTGGTGCCCACACCCGAGGCGCCGCTATTCACTTAATCTGATATCCTACATTCTTGCCGTAATCTCATACACGACACAATATCAATGAAGCGAAGAAAACGCAGAAAACAAAAACAAAACAAAGAGAAGAGCCTCCCGGTTGCGACGGGCCTAATTTTTATGCCGGGCCCGATCGTGTTACATTGCACGAACAGAAGGTCAGTGTCACCCAGGGAGCCAGCGACTCCCTTGCGGCCAGGTTGGAACGAAGGTAGGTCTGGTATGCAATGCGACGCCGAAACTTGCCTTCAGGGCAAGGCAAACAGCAAGGATAAGCGGAGCAAGGGTGACCACCATCAACTCTGTTGCTGCAAGGATGGCAATAACGAGTGAGAAAAGGAGCTCGCCCGCCCAGAGCAGAGTCGTGAATAGATTCGACACTTGTGTCATCTTTGGGAGTTGATGCAGATCATCACATCTCATAATTAAACTCTACTAACTCGCGGGTCCCGTCCCAACCTCTAGGTCCCACCAACTGCTGTCCCGTCAATTTCAGACAGAGATTGATACATAGATGAGCAAGAACGGCAGGTGCATCATTTAGATTTGGTATGATTTTGCCGGTCGGTAGTATGTCGTGTAGACTCGAGCCGGTGCCATACTTATTTGCAAATCCCGAGTAGACGGTCGCTAAGTGGACTAGTTCAGGGGACATTCAGCCGATATGTACCTACTTATGTCGTTGGATCTTGATGGTATGTTGAAACTTCAATGTGACTGGATGGCCGTTCGTCGTGTTCGATGTGTCCCAAAGTTGGGTGATATTTGGTAGCTACGTACGTGCCTACCCGTTCTTAGTTGAGTCGCAGGGACGGCGGGAACGGCCGGACACGGTATTCCACTGGTGATATGGAAACCCTTCATGAGTCGCGGCCAAGCAGTAAGTAAATCTCTTCCCTCCCCGCGAGAATAAGCCACTGCCTACCTCTAATGCTGATACCACGATCAAATGAACGAAATAGCTTTTTGGAGGCTCGTGTATTACCTAAGGTAGTGATTATTTTTACTGGTACCTATAATGATTGAAAGTAACCCCGTCATATTGAGTGATAAGAGGGGTACCTAAGAAGCAGAAATCTGGGTCGCAATCGGAGATCAAGCATCCTTGTCTCTGATCGATCGCTGACGTTCCTAGCCAATTCAACCAATGTACAATAGAGTGCGCAGTTGCTTTTCCATACGGATCTTCAACGGGCACTTCAGAACTCTTGACCATTATTGGTAGACAGTCGCATAAAACGAAACATGGTTTTTGCTTCTGGGACACCTGCAATGGCTGAGCAATAGGCTGAGCTCTCCCTCGAGCCTTTGATATCAGGAGAAAAAGGAAGTGGCTTCCCACCCATTTTAATCAATTCAGCCGAGTCCAAGTCCAAGTCGGGCTCCCTGTTCTGGCCTTGGGGCGGGGACGGAACCTGCCCAGCACGTCCGTCCTTCCACCCAGAATAACAATTCGCAAAGTAAATATGGAAAAGCACTTTAATGAAAGCCCCCCCTCTACGCCCAACCCATTGACCGTCGCGTGAGATGGCAAATTATGGCCAAGGTCACCCGAGGACGCGAGGGGCTATGTTGGCTGGATGGCTTGCACCCGCAAGATATTTCTAGCGACATGTAAGCAGCCAGCCGTCCGATCAAGGTTTTCCCAGAGGGCAGAGGTCGGATGAGGTTGGGCTGAAGTAGAAACGTTTGCTGAACTCAGTCAACTGCCTAGCACCTAGGCGAGCAGGCGCCTCTGTACGTATGACTACCATCCCATCCCATCCCATCATGTATCACTCTTGTTGTCAGGTATCGGATGGAAAACACTAAGCAGGATGCCAGACCCCTTGTGTCCCGACGGCGGCACGCCCAGGGGATGTGGGAGGAAGCAGGGGGCGCCAGGGGGCAGGGGGCAGGGCCACCCTCTACCCCAAGTACCCTTACCCCTACTCGATCCAACAACGAAAGAAGAAAAAGACCGCCCCCATGGAGATAAATCATCTTTAGGCAGAGAAGAAGAAGCTAGAAAAGAAGAGCAGCACAGTCCCAGTCCCAGTCCCAGTCACACTAGAGCTCGCTATGAAAATTGTACAATATATTGATTGATCTTGGTTGCTATCGACTAATGAACCGGCACTGGCGCTAAGTCCAAGTCCCACCATGCTGCCGGGACCCAGACCTATGGGTTTTCCTGTAAGCAGACAGCCCACCCCCAATGCGCGCGTTTGAATCATTCCCCGTGATTCGTTTGTTTCGCAAACACCCCGTCACTACCACTCTGGCGTCGTCTTCCGTAGGGTACCTACATATGTACATAAGTGATCTATTATGTTACTGTAAACGCAGGGTACCAGGGGGTCCTTGGACATTAGGTACACCATCTATCTGGGTAACGACGCTACTGCCTTTTTTACCTTCAGCTTAGCTGCCGGAGCGCCGTCACGACGACTGTTGATAGGCGCTCCCCAAGTGCGCATTTGAATGAACCCCTACCCAGTTCCCTCTCTTTTTTCCAATTCTCTGTCCCGCCGTGTCTCCCCCTCCGTCATCTCTTCTTTTCTCTCTGATCCCCTGTACATACGTACGTGAACGCGAGCTCGTCGTCGTCGGGTGCTGCGATACTCTTGTCTCTCTCTTTCCACATGAGGGTATTGGTAGACTCCATGTCTGAATACCTCAGATCTTGAGACAGCCTGGACTGGTAGACCGTCCATCACTTCGCTGCAACGCCCCACCAACCACTCGAGAGCCAACACACATATGGATGCTTCGATTTGAGTGTGAATATGGGCTTATTCAGCTTCTTGTCGAGGAAGGCCTCGCAAGACCAGAGAGATCTCGCCTTGCTCAAGGCTCAACCATACAATGCGACGGTGGCCGCCCTCCCGCCTATACGAGGTATGTCGGTGCCTGGGTCTTCGTGGTTGTATATCGGTGGTTTGGGTCTTCGGGCGCTAACAAGATGAAGGTGCCTACCCGGTAGCCGGAAACGGACCCAACATTTTGGAAAGTTTGCAAAAGACGCAACGTCCATTCGTCAAAGGGGGAGAGCCGTTTGTGGACAGCTTCGCGCCATCTCCGATTGTGCCCAGAATTCGAGACGAAGATGGCGAACGGCCACGGACTGCACCTAGTCGGGAGTCCCGCGGAAGACTAGATTCCTTTAGAGGGTTATCCGGCTCTTTTCGAATCGAGGCCTCTGCTAGAACCCTCGAGTCACCTGTCCAGGGTCCTCCATACAGACTCCCCTCAAAGAGTCCCGAAGAAGACCGCCCAAAGCTCCCGCCCAAGGTGCCATCTAAAGAGCTCGCCTTCACCAAGCCACCGCCAGTGTTCCACGAACGATCAGCCTCCATTCGCAGTGGGGATTCTGGCATGACGAGGGGATTCGTTGATTTACTGGATGCGCAGTCGACCATCAATCCTATCAACTTCCATCAGAGAGTCCAGGCTGCCGGAGGTAAGATATATGGGGAAGACGTCGCCGATCGGAATATCAGGGAGAACGGCTTCAATCTGGACTCTCCCGCAATACGCGCCTTCTACGGGGAGTCATCGAGAACAGCTCCTCTGCCCCCATCATCAGGCACCAACGGATCCGATGGGGGCGCAGATATGCGATCTCGTGCGAAAAAGCGGCATTCTATTGGCGCCACTCTGCGTACCAGGTCCCTTACATCAAGCAAAACCAATACCGCGTCCTTTCCGGAGAGGACGTCCTCTGTGATACCCTCCATCCCGCCAGAGTATCGCGCTTCGAAGACAAAGAAGAATGAGGAGTCGAACAAAACTAAGGCGTCACGAAGAAAGTCTATGCCGGGCTATATTATATCGTCCTCTCCTGGCACCAGATCCCGGTCTAGCTCGACAGCATCAAAGCAGCATACACGAGATCAAGATACCGACAACTTCCCGGCGGCACTCCAAGATAGAGGTAAACACATGGCTTCTGTGCCAATCGCTGATGAGAAGTCAATCAAGTCATACGGTAGCAACCGTCGATCGGTGTTGGTGAAGAATCACAGGGACTCGTTTGTACTTTCCGAGACCAATAGCGATGAAGCGGATTTCGGTGTTGCACGGCGGGTTAGTGTCGTTTACCCCCTGGTGATCGACGGAAGTCGGCCGAAATCGATGCATTCCTCGGGACGGGACACGGCCTCACATAACATCATATCGATCTCCGGGCAATCACCGTCCAAGAGGATCAGCATACACAGCATGCAGTCGCCGCTGCAACGAAACCCACCAGACATAGTACATCCTGGACCCCGAAGTCCTACATTGGAGCCCGGCCGTTCAAAATGCGACTTGGGAAGTACCTCTGATCTCCATGACACCACCTCGCACGCCTCTGCGCAGTTGCAAGCGATGCGTTCACCTTGTCAGTGCTTTTTCTTGCTTTCATGTCGCCGCTTCCACTGCGTCGTGGGATTTGTACTAACCCCTTTGACTATAGGCCTAGATTCATCTCACAGGCACCACTGCAGTAATGACAGCCACAGTATGCATGGCAAAGACCGGACACGCAGTCTTGCGTCATCCTCGGGCCGAGGAACAAGAAAATTAGATATTGAAGAGTCTATCCCAGAACGTACCAGCAGTATACGCCATTGGTCGATGGACTCGACCACAGCCACCCTGTCGAGCTTGAGCTCTAACCCATTCCGACCCCACTCTCGTCACACAGCCAATACGTCTGTTGATCTCATGCCCTATGCAAAAGGCGCAAATTCGAGCCGTGAAACATTCGGCTCAGCTGCCTATCATACTGCTTCCGAAAACTACAGCCAGCCATCTATAGCAGCACTTTCTCCCTTGACCCCCCAATTCGGGTTTAAACAAAACACAGAGCCCCGCCCCAATTTCAATATCGACGACGAACTCTCATCCGACGACGACGATTTCTCCCCACGCCAACCGAGGGGTGAGGGCGAGGAGGACCTTATCTTCAACCCTTCAGGCTACGGCTTTGATGCTGGCGAGCTACCAGGGCTGCCAAACCCATTAGATTTAGCCGCTGGTCTTGAGAAACCGCGGCCTACCATTTCGTCAAAAAACTCAAAATACTCTCTTAGAGGGCACCAGGCCTTTGGTGCCACCATACCGGACTACGACAGCGACTTTCTCTCTCTCCCGACCAGCCCCATTGCGACATCGTGGGCCGAGTCCAAAGGCCATAACCCGCGTTTCCAAACCCCCACATATGATCATGCGGATCTAAGTGATGACAATGATAACGTTTATGGATCGGACGACGAAGACACGGAAGACGAGCTTTCGTTTGATATTCCCTTCAGCAGAGGCAACACGCCTAATCGACAGCCGCCACGAGCTACACGATGGGCTGGCAGCCCAAGTGGCGTGATTGAAGAAGAGGAGGACCTGAACAAGATGGTTCTCGAGACTGCTGCCAAGCTTCGGAGAGAAGTAAAAAAGGCCAATCGGATGAGCGGGGCCACCGTGAGAAGAAGGAACGACTCCTTTAGCAGCAAAGGGAAGGAGGTTGCTTACTCGACACGGCCCGGCTTGTATGATGACTCGGATGCTGATATCGAGTAAAAAGAGAAGAAGGAAAAAAAGAAAAACAAAGCGAAGAAGAAAAAACTATCTACTTTTTCCTTACGACTTTGGCATACTCCAAACAGAATTCGGCGTTTGGCATAGATGGAATCTATCAGGGCGACTACTACTACACGGCTGAAGGAACAGGTGGGCAAAGTTGGCCCTGCAGATACCCCATGCTTATCTGGTTTTACATTCGTCTTCGACCGTAGCTATCTACGGGTTGTCGAGGGCATGTAAGAGCGAGCGATCATTTACGTGTCATGATCATGGTCCCGTTATGACGGGGTGAACGACCGTGTCTCTCTCTGTCTTATTCCTTTTCTTTTATGTTCGGGATTTTGTTTTTATTTTCAGCCCTCTCACGATGTGTGTTGCGGGAGTTTTAAGCACGGAGTTCGAAGAAAGGGACTATTTCTTAGTATTAATACCCCACCTCACTTACACATGTCGAGAGTTATGATGGGAGGTTTAGCGAAGCCCCGAAGACTCGAGGTTGTCTTTTTTTGTTGTTTCCGATCAACAATTCCCTTTGTCCTGTTGTTGTGCGGATTGAGGAGGTCGAGTAGGGGATGGAGCGTGCAGGGCAATTGTCCAATGGGAGAAGATTGAGGCAACCCAGTCTTCTCATATGTGATAGTACAAGTTACAATTGAAACACATATTCTATTACGCCTTCTATTTCCTGGCGCATTATATCTTTGCTATAATTTGATACCGGGTGCTGCTGCGATAGGAATCCACGAACGTAACTACGATGAAGACATAGGCAGAAAATTCATTTTAAGACGAGTAATGAGCTGTATACAAGTCATTCGATAAATCACCAGCTTACACTGCAACAGCCAAGGGGAGATTTACGCAGGGAAAGCTGGGTTAGTAGTCATCAATTCATGTGTAGCTAGTTGTCTAAGTGGTGCTCACTATATCGAATGGTTGCCTAACTCTTAGACAGTGATCAGGCCTTACCTGGCCCTTATCGTACCGTCCGAGAAAGTTAAGCAACCGTAGTGCCAGTGGTAGACGAGGCCGTCTCAGAAGCTGCCTTCCGTTTGCAATTGCAGAAGTACTTCTTCTTGAACTGTGCCTGGTCCAGCTCCTGAAGACAAGCCATGGCTTTCTTCGCCGCGGCCACCTTGGCATAGCGCAGACTAGCCGCCGAGGCCGTGGTGACAACGCGGCTGTGGATGGTGACGCCGAACTCGAACCCGGCCTCGCCGAGGCCGCCGTCCTCGTCCTCGTCGCCCCGCAGCGGCAGCATGAGCAGCTCGTCGCAGCCAAAATCGCGCTTCACCTTGTGCTCGAGGGCCGTCGAGGGCTGCTTGTTGGCGTACGTGTCGTAGATGTGCATGTTCTCGAAATAGGGGCGCACCTCCTTTTCGAAGAACTCCTGCACTCTGGCGTAGCGGAAGCCGCTGTCCACAAACAGGGCGCCGATGTAGGCCTCGAGGACGTCGGGCAGGCACTTTGGGGGCGGATTGACGTCCACCCAGTAGTTACGAGCGAATGCCTCGCGATCAAGCCCCGAACCAATGGCCTCCTCTTCGGCAGCTTCCCGCGCCTCGGTGATGGCCGCAACATACTCGGCTATTTGCTGGGGAATCGGGCCAGACATCGAGATCAGATGCTTGTTGAGGCCTAGCGACACGCAAAGACATCCCAGGAACTGGTTTGATACCATGGCCATCTTGTGTTCCGTGAGCCACTGCGGGTCGGCGCTGGTGAATCTATGGAACAAGTAGTCAACGCAGACCATATCATACAGCGCGTCTCCGAGAAACTCGAGGCGCTGGTAGTGAGGGATGTTCTCGTACATGTAACTGTATGATGGGTGTGTAAAAGCGGAACGAAGCAATCGAGGATACTGGAAGCGGTAGCCAAGGCGCTGTTCGATTTGGCCCGCGAGATGGACATGGACAGCTGTAGGACTGGCCTTTTGCCACTCCGGTACCACAAAGCCTGCCAAGAAATCGTCAAATTTAGCCATAG
Source organism: Arthrinium phaeospermum (assembly GCA_006503535.1). Taxonomy (NCBI): domain Eukaryota; kingdom Fungi; phylum Ascomycota; class Sordariomycetes; order Amphisphaeriales; family Apiosporaceae; genus Arthrinium; species Arthrinium phaeospermum. The sequence goes on along the minus strand of QYRS01000002.1, from coordinate 1,529,481 downwards.
TATGCTGCTCGTTGCCCGTGAACTTTGTCACCGCTTTGACGGCCATGTCAAAGTCCCCTTGGTCGTAAGTTGTCAGATATGCAGCGCCAATGAGGGCCTCGCAGACATCGGCAATGGTCTTGTCAGCAAGGACATGAATACCTCTTCCCACTCCCTTCCTCCCCATGATGCTCTCATTCTGCTTTCCCTTGAGCAGCTCAAGGCCGTCAGGATACCATATTCGCCTATTGAAGGACTTGGACCGGATAGATTCCTCGAGCTTCAACTCAAGAGCATGATTGAACAGATTCGTGTTGCAAATCATGACCATACGGTCAACGTGATACTGAAACTCGTTGGCGTCCGCCTTTCGTGCAAAGAGGGCTATCGTGGTGCTCATCTTGAGAAATGAGTCACCTAGCAACTCTAGTCGCTCATAGTTGTTTCCCATGCCTCGCTGAAAGTTGACCTTTTGCTCTGCATGTTCCTCAGTATTGTCGCTGTCTTTGGTCATTGCCTCGAGAGCCAAATCGGGCCGGACTTGGAGGCCTAGCGCCTCGCATGCTTCCAGTGCCACTAAATTGGAATCCAGTCGGTGAATGATAGCTGGTAGGTTGTACGCCATGGATACGATATCGGTAGGAAGCTACATTTGCACAGTCAGTTTTCTGCTTTGATCACACACACTCATTGTTTATAGCTTACTGGCGAGACCTCCAGGGTCTGAAAACAGATGTAACAACGATTCTGCTTGTCCGATGGTTTCTCGAACTCGTCGAGAAGATTACGCCGCAGAGGTATATACTCAGCCTCGAATACGGCGAGGTTATCATTGCGCTCGATGTTAGCTCTGGACCTAGACCATAGACTGATGCTGTAGTTCCAGATATCGTTGGGTGCCTGTCTCCGGCCCCTGTTCTTGCTCAAACCTTTAGGCGCATCTGGAAGCTGTGGATCGCTTGGCTTCATGCCCTCAGCGCAGCCAAATGTGTAAAACTTTCGAGATCCATCATGCGGATCAGTCACGAAACAATTTTCGTAATTGTTGGCTGTTGGTGTATTTTGGTCTCCCACCTGGGAACCCTGGAGCGTTTCAAGATAGCCCCAGTCAATCAATGTCCGAATATGCTCGAGATTGTATTCCACGTCGAACTCATGACTTTGGGTCAGAGGCGCCAGGTAATACGGCAACTTTTCGGGCTCGTGCTTGTATTGCTTGCTGAATACGTCCTGGAAAACACGCAAGGTGAAGGTGGTCAGGGCGTTCGTGTCATCCAACGACACCGTCATGGCACTACCCAGCGGCACACACTGCACCCCAGAACTGCAGCCGTTGCCGAAGAAGATCTGAAAATCAGCCACGGGCGGTAATTCTGTTCGTGTGAGAATGGCCATGGGCCTGGAAGATCGGCCCAGCGAGTGTGGATCCGTGAGCCGGACAACTGCAAGGTACAGCTGTGTAGGGATCCCTCGCTGTGACCATATCTCCGGCTTTGTCTTCATCGGATATTCGTGTCGCTTCTTGGAACTGAGAGCCAGTCTTGCGTTCCTCATCTTCGGTAACTGTTTCTTGAAAGTACTCTGCAGCCACTTGTCGAGGAACCCCTGCTTTCTCAGGCGATAGCAAGCATTGAATGCGGCAGAGCATTTTGCGACTTGCTTAGAAGCGGCACGGTCGCCGATGGCAGTTTTGATAGGCGCATGATCGGGCAAGATAACCTCGCACTGGAACTCCTTCCCAACGCTCTTCACCACGTAATCCGCATGTAGGAGACTTTCGGGCGTGCTCTCCAAAGAAGAGACGAAGTCGGCCAGAACAACGAGGCTGCTCTTGAATGTCAATTTCGCCCCCGTTTCCTTGTCTGTGTAGGACTTCTTGACCTCTTTCCTCAAGTAATAGTCCATGTTGAAGTCGTTCCCCACGAGCCTACGGCCTTCCGGCAGTACGGCAGACAGCTCGCCAAGGGCTTTCTCGTTCACTTTGATATTGAGATACCTCTGGGCATGGTCCTCGTTGCCACGCTCCATCATGTGGAAAAACCTCGAGTTGTCCATACGAGCCCTGCCCTTGGATTGGATGTACTGTATCATGGTATTATAGAGATCAAACCGAATGACCATATTGCAGTTTGGGATATCCAAGCCCTCCTCGGCAATGTTGGTAGCCACAAGGCAGTTGATCCGCACAGACCTGAACTCTCTGATTGCTGCCTCCTGCGCCCTACGTGACATACCGAGCTGCTCGCCAGCTTCTACTGTTCCAGTTCCTAACTAATTTTTGCATCAGCATCGATCTCAGGAGAACGGAGTAGGCGTGACTTACCAGTATTTTTGGCTGGATATGTTTCAAACCCATTCCTGGTTGCTCGAGTAATTCGTTGAGTACAACCGCAGTAAGGCGCCTGTCGACGAAAATGATGCATTTATCCGCCCTGGGCGTGAAATGCTTGGTCAGTATAAGAAGCAGACACTGTATCTTGCCGGATACCAGGTCGTGCGACGGTTGCGCTTCCTTTTGTGTGTGGGCTAGTACCGCGTCATATGCCAGCTCCACCGCTTGCACCTCGCTATCAATCAGGGAGACAAGTTTATCGTCACTGCGCATGCCTGCAGCTCTCTTCATGACATATGCCTCGGTTCTGGCTTTGGCCTTGAGCAGTTCCTCTCCAGTGAAACATAGATGCCAAACCCGGTCAGCACACCATGGACCGAGTTCTCGGGTGCACCACTTGGCGAAGTCGAACAGTTTCTTGAAATGACTGTTGTGCCCGATCAGGCCGTTGAGTTTTGACCAAAGAGGCGTCTCGAACGGGGCTGGGGCAAGATTGTACTCGATGATTTTCTCAATGTTCGTCTTTTGCAGATGTTCTCTAAAGGCCCCTGGATCTGCAACAGTTGCGATTTCGCTGTGCAGCAGGCCTTCCAACTCAAGAGCGCCAGTCAGAATATCGCCCCTTTTCACGTCGATTGGAGAAGCCGTCATTCCAAATATGCGTGGTCGCTGGCTATTGCGCTTCTCGGCATCTGCATAGAAGTCCTTGATGATGACTGAATAGGGGTGATTCTTCTTGGCGTGGTGGGCCTCATCAAAGATCAGCAGATTGATCTGTTCAATTTGGATAAAAGAATGATGAAGGCAGTCAAGGAGAATGGCTGCAGTGCAAACGACGACTTCTTTGGTCAGGAGGCTATTTTGGCAATAGTCTCGCTTCATGCCCGAGTTTCCCAGCTGCTCGCCCGACACATCGCCAACCGAGTAGTCCAGATTTCTCCGCAAGAAGGCAGACTGTTGAGCCACAAGTGAGACCTTGTCGACAAGAAAGAAGGCTACTCGTGGAGGCTTGCCGGTGTCACGGTTAATGATTTCTTGCTCGATGGTGTGTCGTAGTAGAAGTGCTGCGATGTTCGTCTTTCCCGATCCTGTACTCAGGACAGCAATGGTGTTCTTCTCTTTTGCTCTCTCGAAAAGCTCCACTTGGTATTCTCGTGGGCTATCTATTACCTTCTGGGCTCTGCCTTCACCTGGTACAGCCTTGGCGTCGCTGTCGTTATCAGCTGCCTGCCTTAACTGTTCTCTTTTGTAATCATCGAGACTCTGTTGAGCAGCAATCCGCAGGGCTTTTTTCTTGAGCGCTTCGGGCTGCTCATTGCTGGATTCGTCATCACTCAAGTCCTCCGGGTCGCTCATCTCTCCCGCGTGTTGCCTGCTGTTATATGAGACATCATCATCATCGACCGGGTCGATATCAGCTTGATTAGGCTGTTCCAGAGCCATCTTGGTGCTGTGGTCGGGTTTGGGGTGGCACTGGTGATGTAAATGGGGATGTGATGTGCCTTAAATCAGGCATAGGGAGAAGTCACAGCCCCGGTATGACCTGGGGGTGGGAATGGAAAGTGACTGAATACCTAATGTTTTGAGATCTGGAACAGAACGGAAATGTTCTATTTGATGGGGTACCGGAAGAGAGGGAGGAGATGGTGTTGAGGAAGGAGCATTGAATACACGAGCTTCGCCTTTGTCAGCTGCCTCGAGACACACATGCGATGCCTCAAGAATGTGATGTGGCAGAGCAGAAAACAAGTGAGAGAAGTCCAAGACTGATCTCGAACTTGTCCATGCAAGGAGAGTAGCAATCGTTAGACGCATACATGATTGCTGTCGCATGCAAACAGCCAGAGGGCTCTCAAAAAGTAGGCACCTGAGCAAACGAATAAGCAACCGCCCGTTCGCCCATTCGCGCTTTCCACACACTGGCTTCACTTAGCCATCACATTATCAACATTCAATGTATTCCCAACGAGAACAAGTCTTGGATACACAGTCAATCGATTGATTAATAGCATTGAGCTTAGGAAAATGGACAGTAGTCACAACAGTCATTTTCCTGCTAGGCGCTCCGTATTTCGGGCATGAGAAAGACTGAAGACAACGAAAGTCAAGATAGAAACCATTGATATAGGTACCCGTAAGTAATACTCCGTAGATAAAAGTAGACCAGCAATAAGGTTGGCAGGTTAAGTAAGGGTAGCATTGAATTAAAACATCCAGTCCAATGCCCGATTTTTATCAGGGTCCTTGAAATGTTGCAAGGGTGGGTGGAGTACGTACCCTGAGGATGACTTACCGTGCATGTGCTACTGGACTAACCTACTGAAATGCCCTACTGGGCAAGGCAGAAAAATCGAGGGGTGCTGGCGTATCGCGGAAGATCTCCTGCTAACCTCAATGATACAATATTTGCCCCTCCATCATTGCTTGATTTGTTGTTTCAAAGACACAGGTTCAAGTTATTACGTACGTCCCCGTGCATGCGGCATATCCCAATATTGCCACCCAAATAGATCAACCTGATCACAGGCGGCTACATATTTTGTTCTATCTCTCCCTTCTCTTTCCCAACTTTGGTTGATCTTCACCAAACCAGATCTTCCCCCGTTCTTTGTCCGTCGTTGGTCCCTGCTATACCACCGTTTGGCTGGGCTCTTTACTCACGGCATCTGCCTTGCACACAAACCATTACCATTTCCGGCTTAGTCATGGATGAGCCAAAGACCCTGAAATCGGTGTTCCTGAGTGCCGAGACAAAAAAGGCCACATTAGATGGCGCCTTTGAAGCAAGCTCTCCAACATATCGTGAAGACCTGGAGTTTGCTCTGAAGGCTTACCAGGAATGCCTGCAAATCATAAGTCAAGTCTCTCTGTTCAGCAGCAACGAGAGTCTTGAGGACATCAACACTTCAGATCTGCCCTATCTGTTGGTTAGCTACCGTATAGCCGAACTTTTGCAGAAGATTTCCGTCTCTACCCCTCTCGAGCGTAAGGCAGCTCTCAGGACAACACGGGAAGCGTATGAACGATTTCTACACCTTCTCGACAGCTATGCGCTGCTCTCTCCGTCGGACCTGAAGCTTTTCTCACTGTACCAAGAGGACCCGGATCACTTCTCCACAATCTCCACGACAGATCCAGCAGCGCGGCGCAATGCTAAGATCGCGAACTTTAAGCACGAGAAGGAGATGAAGCAGAAACTGGAGTATATGAGGCATTCTCCACGCTACCTCGAGAATGGCGGCGATGAGGAAGCAGTCAGAGAGCTGTATCTGGCTAACATATCCTACTGTGCCTACATGACATTTCAAGCACTGGAAGGCATCAGTCGTGAGATGGATGTCCTGGCGCAGGCCCCTGTGCCTCTCATCCCGACCATGACAACCGTGGAGGAGGACGAGAGGCGGCGCCGGTCACCGACAGGAGCGGATGATAATTTGGGCCGCTTGGATTCCCCCTTCCAGAACACACAGTCAAACGGGCCGCTCTTGAGCCAGGACGGCAAACCGCTGCGACCCTTCACACTCACAAGCGGAAGACAAGACCTGCAACAGGGGGTTTTCCGGCCTGGCCACAATCTGCCTACGATGAGTATTGATCAGTACCTGGAGGAGGAAAGGAAGCGAGGTGGCATCATCGAGGGCGGTGGGGAGGCCAGTGGTCGACAGGCAACTCCAGATGAAGACAACTATGAGAAAGCGGATGCTGAGACGATGAAGGCCCGCGAGTGGGATGAATATGTCGAGGCTAATCCGAAGGGAAGTGGCAACACTTTAAATAGAGGCTAGGCGGGAATCAAGGCTGCTGTGCATTTCGAGCGCTTTGCAACAAGGCACGTACACATAGAAAGCAGGCGAATATCATGAAGTGCTTTGATTATTGCATTCGGATTTTTAGGGGAACGCCAAGTAACACTCTTGGCTGGTGCATCTGCCAGGCATATGAATGGCCGCTATTTTCGTAGATAGCCGTCCTTCGATATGCCATCATATCCATTCTGATCGCAAAAACTCTATGGCACGTTTTGCTTTGATCTTTTCTGTTGGCTCTTTTTGCGATTCAGGATGAGGTAGGTGGTTGAGCTGAACAGCCTCGTATGAGAAGCTATAAAAGCTAGTGGCTGTGCAGCAAGGCTGCATTTCTGGAGCTTCACCTGATCAACAACCAACCCACGCATCATCGCAACCTTGAGCTCAACCATTACGATTTTCGGTCAATTCCTAATCAAATCAAGATACGAAACAGATTGGCGCGTTAATCGATTGGACTGGTATTGGACGCCATGGCAACCACCGATATGGACCCGTTGCTCCTGCTGCGACAGTCTTTCGCGTCTGGCAGCGCGATAACCGCAACGCTCGACGACGGCTCCGAAGTCGACCTTTCCAAAGCCACAAAACTCTCCTTCACAACCCCGTCGCGGATATCGTTACCGATAGACACAGCGACGCGGTTCGTTTCCAACGACACGCCCGTCGACCTGCGCAGCATCTACCTGGCCTGGCTCAAGCGCGAGGTGGCCATCCCCGAGTACACGGCGTCCGTGTCGCAGCTCAACGAGGAGCTCACGAGCGGGAAGAAGGTCCAGAACTTGGCCTTCGTCGAGCGGTTAGACCTGATCACATGGCTGGAGGGCGCGAGCGAGGAAAGCGAGTACATCAAGCCGCTCGCGGGCGACAAGGATGGCGTGGCCTCCAATGCGGCGGCGGCGTTGGCGTCCAAAGGTGCACAAGCTCCCGCCATTGGAGGGACTATGGGAAGATCGGGCAAGGGCACATTAGATCCACGGCTGGCCGTAATATACAATAGCGAGCGCAAGATGGGCGATCGGAACGCGGCCTTGCGAGGAATCAAACCAACCGTGAGTCGCGGACTGACCTTTTTTCTGGCGTTTGTATCGCTGCCTCACATTACTGACCGCGAGTGATGACAGGACTTCTCCCACGTTCGCAAGCTAGCAGCACCTTTCATGTCCAAGAAACCGTCTTCGACAACAAACATCTCCTCCAACCCGTCGCTCGCGCTCAACCAGAAGAGCAAGCGCCCAGACCCCATCATCCTCCTGTCGCCCTCTGCCTCGTCCCTCCTCCGCATGTCCAACATCAAGTCGTTCCTCGAGGGCGGCCAGTTCATGCCGGCCGACAGCGCCAACGCGGGCTCGACGTCGAGCGCGTCAATGCTGCACATCAACCGCCACTGCAAGGACATTGACCCGAACCGCCCGATGCGCTTCATCCTGGTCGAGGGCCCCGAGAAGTTCAAGGAGGAGTACTGGAACCGCGTCGTGGCCGTCTTCACGACAGGCCAGCCGTGGCAGTTCAAGCAGTACCGCTGGACCAACCCCCACGAGCTCTTCCGCCACATCCCGGGCATCTACGTCGGCTGGCGCGGCGACGCGCCCCCCGAGAACGTCCAGGCCTGGGGCCACCGCGTCCTCAACGTCGGCATCGACCGCTGGAAGGGCATAAACCCCACCGGCACCGACGCGAGCCGCTGGCGCGACCGCGAGGTGGTCGAACAGATCTGGAGGGCGATCGAGACCAGCATGCGGGCCAAGGGATGGAAGAAGGACCAGGCTCCCACCGCGATATGATGATCACGTGTGCGGCCTTTGAAGGTCCGAGTGATCGAGACGGTAATGATATTGGCTTCTGGTGGAAGCTCCGTAAGCCCGTAGAAAGCAAGATATGTATCAACAGGGAGAAAAGGCGTGGGCATAAATCAACCTAGGCTTTTGGGGCAAGCACCAAGCAAGAGTTGAAAAAAATAAAATAAAGAATGGCGGTTCTAGACCATCTTGCCATGTACAGTTATCTACTCGGAGCGTGAGAGGCGGTGGCATTTTAAGCAGCCCGTCCAGACACGATATATGACAATAGAAAGAGAAACAGCATCCTATAAAGAAAACATGGTGTTCGTTGTCTAGGACCTATGGTGGGCCATTACCAGGCGAACATGTTCTTTGGGATATGTTGCCGCATTCGCCTCCCAAGTGTGCATGGGGACAAGCCGGGCTTCGCTGCTCTGTAGACTGTCCGACGAATACATGAGCGTCAGCTCCTTTCCGGCGGAGTGTCACTTCACTGGAGCAGCACTCACAGCTCAGAGTATCCCTCTTCCCCCGACCCGTAGCCCAGCGAGGCTGGAGAATGGTTCTTCTGCATATGCCACCATCATCTAAGCCCCCTAAAAGCGCGCCGATACAGCAACGGCCTCATACCAACCAAGGCATCTTTCTGGCTAACCCCTTCGTGGGGCATGTCTCCTGATCAGCTTTTTCTCCTTGCTTTTGCTCAGGAAGTGAAGATATAAGACGTTTGCGATAATAGCTTGAGTATATGCATGCTTTTCTGCGTGTAGCGCTTGACGCCTGTGCCAAACTAACCTTCTTGTTCTTGTGAAGTATACGGGAGGTCCCCTGTCCTTCGATTTATGTATATGTGCGTGATGTTCGATGTCAGTCGAGGGCCAGGAGTTCGTCTTATATCATAGTAGCTGATCAAGATGAACTTATGCCGCCCTGTTTCTGAGGCTTCATCCTGTCTGTCCTAACCCGGTGGCAGTGCCCGCGGATGTGTGGCATTGCAGGGCAAGGTCAGCTGACTTGGCTCAGCATACAGTGGTTGAGTCAGGCCTTATCAGTGGCCTGTAGCAAAGCTGCGGCCATCGAGGGAATGCGAGCGCGCAGCTCAACGATTACAAATTCCTTAAGCCCCGGTTCTCAGACATGCTCTTGGGAGGGCTCATCCGCCTGATTCAACTTGTAGTTGCGTGAAGTGTATTTGTGACTGGTGTTCTAGCGATTTATCAGCTTCAGTCAAAGGTCCTTGAGAGGACAGCAGTGATATGGATTCTGTCTTGTTTGTCCCCAGAGTATAATACGATGGGCCTGGGTATACAGGGAAGCAATCCCCAGGACAGCGCATCGTTGGTTTCTCTACGGACTTCTGATAAACATCCTTCTGGCAGTGGCGCTTCCTACTCTCTGAAGACGCCACCGGCGGCCGCCGCCCTGATCGGCAGTGCTTAACCACGATCAGTAAGCATGTCAACGCGAGGGTATACGCGCAGCCTTGCCACATCTCCCCCCATGTCGCTAGTCAGCACTTGACTCTGCTTCCGCCGTACGAGTGAGCACCACGCGCGGGATTTTCGGGTTCCGACTTGATTCTCGGCCGGTGCGCACCACGTTTGGTTTCGTCCGAGAAGAAGAGCATTTGCCGAGTGTGCGTTAGCTACAAGAGATCGGAAGAAGACTCGCTCGGACACGCCGCGCTTCCGGTTAGGCCCTGTTACATCATGTCACCTTCTGCCATACTGGGATGATAGCAATTCGCATGACCCGTGGAATTCCAGGCCGATTGATAAATCGTCATCAATCTGGCGATTGGCGGAAACGGACTCTTCGCATTTGCTCATGCCTGGCCCTCTAGCAGCATTAGGCGCCCGCGGAAGGCCGTGATAGAGATGGTTCTACTGGTACGTCGCCTGCTGCATAAAGCCTTGACTCACCTTACTAAACACGTCCTCCGTTATTGCGGAGGCCAGACCTAGGCAGACGTCCAGGATAGGCAGTAACGAGACAGTTACTAGGAAACTCGAAGTCGGGGCCCCAGAGATTACTCGTCGTTTTCCCCACGAATTGGCTCAATTACTCGTGGACAGCAGCGAACGGGTTACCCCGAACAACTCAGTACGGGGTAGAGGCAGACATAACAACATGGCAGCTGGTTGCCTCTCGAACAGATTGCTGAGGAGGTGTTCGGGTGGCAAAATAACTACCTGGGCAGCCAGTCCCGTGACACGAGTGTCGTCCAAGATTACCAGAGCAGGCGTTCTTTTGGTCCTGTCATCATACAGCCCGGGTTTGGCTGCTCACGAACCAGGCCCCCCGATAGTGCTGCCTGCGTCAAACCGTGTCAGTGGTTTCCAGGGGGTTGGTATGTCGAAGCGTTAACGTTTCTGGCCACACCATGTATTCGCTGCGGCTCGGAGGAGCAAACGTGGACTCTCCAACGGCCATCTGTGCTCGGCTAATAGAACAATACGTCTGTAGTCTATTACATACGTACAACGAACTACCTCGATTTGGACCGTGGCCACCGGGCAGGATGGTAAACATCAGTGATAAACACACACACATCCATCCATACAGTACTGGATGTAGACGCTTTTGAGCTGATACTTAAACATCAAACACGCGAGCATGCACGTGGCTCGGACGACTGTAGTGCAAACCTTATGTGCGAAGCATCACGACGGTCATGTTTCGCCCGGATAGTCGATTACATCAACGCGTCGTCTCCTCCCAGCGCTAAGGGCGTACCCAAGGGTAAGTTTGCATGCTGCATCCAGTAGCAAAGTCTGTTCCGGCTCGGACAGACGTCCGACTGAAATGGGAACGAGAGGGGAAACACGGCTGCCCTGGATGTAACGTCCTATGCGATAGACCGTGGCCTTCGCTGTTGTAATATGCTTACAGCACCATCGACGACTTGCAGCATACATGTAGTTCTAGAGCCCTCTGGTTCCGACATTTCCCCGGTGGCTGGTTTGACTCGAGGAGATGGGATGGTATGGCCAGCACGGTTACGGCCTCGACCGTCCGGTATTTTCCTTTCCTTTTTTCTTCTTCTTTTTTTCCTTTTTGACAAGCGCCTGCCGGCAACACGTGGTAGAGTGGCACAGAGATGAGACACACACGCCCCCTCGGAAGGCGCACGCTGTCAAGTTGCTTGTCCAGCTAGCACCCTGCGTGAACCTTGAGGCGCGTGGCGTGGCGAGGCGACGGTAGACGACACCGGGAGAGGTGCTGCAGCCGTGACTGCCTACCTGCCGCGCCGCCTGCTGCTCCTATATCTGCTGATACGCCCACAAACCTCGGCAACGGACTCGAATTTCCTCTCACGTCCTCAACTTTCGAGCATCTTGTACTATCAAACAGTTTGTTCTCGCGCAACGGGCGCCACGTTGTGTCACTAACGACTACGATGATCAATCACTCGCTCGTTTGGGGGCCCTACCTTGAAAGGAAGCAAAGTATGCATGTAGTAACAGGCCAGCCTCAACCTAAGGCAGGCGGCAGCAGCCAGGTACCAAAGTTACAGGAGTCAAGGCCAGAGCCTGCGGGATATCGCGTCGTCTCATGTTCTCACACCATGCCAATGCCAGTATGTAGGCATGGAGATTGGAAGAGGCAGAATACCTACCTACGCCGTCGTACATCGATCGTTAAGGGGCGGGCAACAACTGTAGTACTGCAGGACAAAGGCTGCGGCGTACAACGTTGTCTCGCTCGCATACCGGGTGCTACAGCTAGCAATTAGCCCAGCAGTCGTGCGAGGTGGGTACCAAGATGCTGCACGCGCGCATCCGGGATGCAGTCAGTCTCAAAAAGGACCAATGTGTATTATTATCCATTGGGGAATAGGGGGAACCGGTCTGGCAGAGCCCCCCTCCCCTTCCCTCCCTAGCAAAACGCATGCCGGCCGAGGAGCAGATCCGGCCGCTCTCGGATGAACGGATCGTGCGTCGAATATTGCAGCCGCTGAAGATCCCTAGCTTCTAAGCCCCCCTATTGTGCTACCGGCGCCCAAGACGGATACCACTAGGATCTAACATAACAAGGCCATGCATGAGACGGATGCTGTTAGTGAGTGGTAAGATTGCCTGCCTGCCGAGTGTTTTTCGGCGTCGTCGAGGGAAGCAGAGTCCAAGCTCCTCCACCCGCTTCCGCCTGTCGAGACCGAGCGCTACGGATGTGCCTTGACATGGACATCCGCGCGCCCAGGCAGAATCACAGATTGTCAATGCCTCCGTGCTCAATACAGTTACATCACACCGACAATGTTGGCCACCAGCAGCACTGAGCAGCCGCAGCAGCAGCCGCCGCAGAGGAATAATCAATTGATGAGTAAGTGAACAGAGCCGTCAATCAATGTTACGTACGCACAGGCACAGATAAGCACCAGAAAAGGTCGAATATGCGATCGCCTCGCACTGTACGTATCATGTTGTGCTTGTGAAGCTCACTAACGTCGAGATGCCCACGCGCTCAGCTCGCTAGACGCACCACTACTTACTGGAAGCAGTAAGAGACGTGCGCAGGAAACGGGCAGACTGTTCAGCTTGGCGGGGTTTGCTGCCACGTGGGAGCACACAACCATGTTCATGATGGCGTTATGATCTGCATTTTTGACCCGTCCCGTCCTGGGTGTGCCAGCCTGCCTGCCAGCCGACCATCCATAACCAACCACCTGCACAGTTGCCATCCATTGAAATGGAATGGCCTCTTGGCCCCGGCCACCGCTCCTCGCTCACTTGTCACTCTCCTTCTCCTTTGCCTTGGATGCTACTCTCCTTCTGTAATCCACGACTAATCACCACAATCACCAAGCAGAGGTGGCATCGGTCCCAGCGGATTAATCTGCTGCCCAGGTGAGTCAGCCAGCGGGCGTAGTGCCTAGTCTAATGACTCTGTCCAATACCACCGTACCATTACCACCGCACCAGCAGCAGCAGTACAGTAGTAGCAGTAGTAGCAGTAGTAGCAGAAAAAGCCACGCGCTTGTCCTGACCTCTCGGCGACTGATCTCGGGATTCCCTATGCGACCTTCGCGTGGTGCGTGGGTCTTTGGGTTAGGCGGTGAACGGGAAAAAGCAATAGGCTGGGTTTGCTTGCTATCACCGAGGCGCTAGCGTCAAATGCCATGCAGCTATGCTCTTAGTAGCATTTCCACGTTTTTGGGAGGGCAAGAGGGGGAGGGGAGACTGGGCAAACCCATCTGGCCAAGCACGGCTTACCTACAGAAGCTCGCCTCTCACGGAACAAGGCCGCGATGCTGTACAGGAGTGTCGCTAGTGCCAGAAGCGACTACTACAACTATAACGACGATTGAATTATGGCAGTAATATAGGGCCACCACTATTATTTATTACCTTCCTAGCCCCTACATCCATAGGTAGGATTGACTGTACTGTACGCCCCCCGTGCCCCCTTATGGGAGGGGGAAATCGTACAGAGGCCTCGTGCCTCGTTTACCGGTAAGGCTAGCCCTTCAGCAACAGGACACCCAGCCAGCCTACGGGAAACATTGCCACCGTGGCCACGACGGTCGACGCAGCCGAGCTCGATTATTTGTGATTCTAATGCAGTTGATGACACCGCCGTTGCCAAATGGCCAGTTGATTGCCCACACGGAACGACGATCAAACTTCTTCTACCGTACCTTCTAGAACCCGAAAAAAGCCGTTCGACGCCTGGGCTGGGCTGGGGGATCGTACCTAGGGTACGGTGGCGGCTGCGCGGCGACTGGTTGAGAGAGAGCGAGAGAGAGAGAGTCTCCAACCGAGAGCACCTACACATGCGGCGGACGAGACGGAGCTTTTTCTGCTTGTTGAGGGGTAAAGTTGGGCAAAATGATGGCATCGTACGATTTTCATGGGAATGGTCTGCTTTTGGAAAGAACTGAGGCGGGCTCCATGTGCTTTCTGCATGTGGGTTCAGGGATGAACCAGTCCCCCTTTGCCATAGAATGCTACGTTATCGTCTCGAGCGAGTTGGGGTGGGATCTTCATGATTTGGTAGATAGAGTACTAGGGGTATGCAGTCCATGCATACCATGTTAGTTAGTGCAGTACAAATACGTTGCGCTGATCCCAGGATTGGGTCTCTCTCCCTGTGTAAGTGTTTCTTCGGCCAACGAGCCATCGCAGGTAGTTGGTAGGTATGTATATCCATACCCATATCAGTAATCGCACCACCTTCTCGGTGGGTATAGGTACTATATCTGTAGATTGGCACCGTAGGGTGTGTGTTGAGCGAGGCTTCACGTCACCTGCAATCAATTGATCGACGCCCTACAAATGACGTATATCGCCAATGGCACCTCTATGCGGGAAGCAAATCAAACAAAACAGCACCAGCTTTCTTTTCACAGCCTGAGTTGGACATCAATCTTTGAGAATGTGTAGGTTATGTAGGTAGGTTACTTGTAATTGGCAGTCAGATCCATGTGCGCGGTGACACCCAACCTCCATCCATAACAGCCGAATGAGCGATCCGAACTGACTGGGAAGTTGCAAGTTGCTAGTCCCTTTTCCCTTGGTGCCCACAACAAAACGTGGATGGAGACTTTTGATGACCTGAAAATCTTACAGTAGTGCCACGGCGAAGCCGTATGTAGGAATGCGGCCGACCATGTGGAACGCTAAAGCCGAGCGCCTGGGTCAGCTCTTGCGCCGTTCGCTGCTAATTACGTCCATCCAACGACGAAGCCCTTTGGGGGCAGTGGCGCGCCCAGGCGCCTGCGCGCGTCGGTGCTGGGGAGGGGGGTAGAGGGAGGGAGGCAGGAGGTGCAGAGGTGCAGAAGTCTGAGCTGCCCAACGAGATTGGAGACTGGCAAGGCTGGTCGGCGGTTGAGGCATCATCGGCTTGGTCCGAATTATTCAATAGCACGATTTCTTCCAGGCGGTGGCAGGATCGCTCATCGTCCCAGTTCCACACCCGGAAGGCCTGGAACAGACAGGAATCTTACGAGGGCGAAGGAAGAAACCTCGGCATGAATGGATGAATGAAAGTACCGTGAATCAGCAGGTCAGCAACGCAACGGAGGTACTGTAGGTAAGGCATTTGGAACCTTTGTTTCCAGATAGATCAATTGTATGTGGTTCCGGGAATCGTGGCAGCATCGCGTGTAAGCTTGGAATCTGTGTAAACACCCGTTTCTAGCGGGGCTGGCTTCTGCCGTCACGTCCACGTGGGAGCGGTTATCTGTTGACAGGGGTTGATTGAGGGCTTCAAAGCATCATGAATGCATATTTCTTTTCCAAATGCAATCTGAGGCACAGTAACGGTAACAGTAGAATTGGAATAAGCAACACTTCAATATCTAGCCGTGTTGGCTGATACATCATCAATGTCGGACTGGCTTAGGCAATCCTGGCAGCACGAACACCACGGCATTCAAGCCTGTCCATGTCGTACCCTCCGCGCCTCTGCTCTGGGCCGACCGGTTTGCTAGGTATTGTACATGCCACCCCGGAGATGTCGAAATGTGAATACGATTTTGAGAGGCCTGGAAAGGGCGGGAATGCCAGCGCCGGCCAACCAGGGCGTGCTTGATCCTGGTGTATTCAGCCCGAAGAAGTCGCGGTTATCATCCGTGTTGCTTCTAGCCTGAGTTTCAGCGCCTCGAGAAGAACCTTGGTTGGCCCATGGAGGGAAAGCTTGTCCGCCGTACGATTTTGCTCGATTTTCAAGGATGCCCCGGGGAAAATCCAATAGCGACGGCGGCTCCATTCCTTCCACCGCACCTGGGCATGTTCTACGGTTTCTGACGCGCAAGGCTTAACCTTCAGCTTTTTTCAGCTAAGGCACTAGGGGCAGGCCGACAGGTTGACAGGATAGGTCCCTGAACTGACGCGGCTCTTGCTGGTCTTCGGCCTTGCCGTGTCCCCCCACGTCCACTCCCGAGACGTGAGATTTGACGGATTCCAATAGATTATAGGTTTCTTATTAGAGCGAACCAGGTCAGCCATGAAGGAAGCATTCTGAATTTGCGTGGCAAGTGTAGCTAGAGGTATGTACCTCGCTTGGGGGGGGAAAAAAAAAGCCAAGATTCGAAACGGCGGATGACACACGCCGGGGACGGCAGGCGGCGCCCGTCGATATATTCAAATAAGTAAAGAAATACACTTTGGACCGAGAAAGCTCTCCCCCAATTCGGGTTCTGTTCTTCTTGATGCCTGCGCGTTCAAAACGGACGTACGTATCGTATCGTAGGCCCAAACCACCAACGGGGGTACATCCGATACTAATGCAGAACAGTGGCGGCCTGGTAAGTAGGTACGTGGTTGGTTGGCACTGACGAATGCTGCGGTTTTGTCACAGTACCGGATCAAACAGACTCCCAACATAGCTGGGATGACACTCATTGGGCACACAGACACCATGCCATCCCATCCCCATGGGCGCAGCTCACGGAAGATTGGTTGAAACCACCCTGCAGTAGGTGAAGGCTACTTTTAGAGCCTGCGGCGATGAGGAAACGAGATTAGAGGAGCATGGAGACATTCTGGAAAATCCTGGTGGCGCCTGCTGCGATGGAATATCTGGGGGTTCAGAGTTTCAGGCTATTGGCGATTATGCGAGATGCAGCCAACGAACGGCGTTCCGGAACAATTCTATTAAAGTCAATTCGCCCTAGGCTGGCGGGCTGGCTGGCCACGAGGAGGCCCTGTCTCCCGCCATGTTTTACCCAGGATGAGACTCCAACGGGTGTTTGTGATATATTGGATGCACCCCAGCGAAAGGGGCTAAATCAAGGAAAAGGTGCGAAAACGAAGGCCAAAAAAGTAAAACAGACTGGCCGTCAAGCCCGTCGGCACGCAGGCAAGACGTTGCCGGGAGCGGACAAAAACCCAATAGGCTGGAACTGTGAATTGTTTCTGGTTGGTGAAATGAACTGCCACGAGGCATTGTAGCCATCCTTTTTGTGACATGTCATCCAGAGTCGTGGTGGATACGGTTGCGGTTTCGTACGACTGGCAACATTGCGGGAAACCGAAGCGTGTACGGAGTAGTGAACACGTGCTTCAGTTCCTTAGCCGCAGGCAGGCCATCCGAAGACCCCTACATTTTGGCAGCGCGGGCTCTCCTGAACTTGGGTTGCTATAATCGGCGGCCCGGGGGCTTCGGGATTCTTGCGCAGGTTCACGCTATTTACTGCCTTTCACCTGTCCTTGCATGTCATGGCGCCTGGGCGAAAGCCAATTCGAGGAGATCAGCACGTAATCTAGAGAACTTCTGGCAGACAAGTCAGGCAGCAAGCAACGAGCTGCCTTAATAGCAAGGGTCTTTGTTGATACCACAGCAGCCTTGACAAGTGCATCTGTGAAGAATACTGGAGCCTGGTTGTTTATAGGCGCCCCCCGTATCAGTATAGAACCGCATAGTCCCGAAGGAGTCAAACGTGTATCGCCCCGAGGCAGTGCTTCTTTGTTCAGCAGCAGCCGAACGCGCGTCAGGATCAATGTGTGCAATCTCCCGGATGCCAAGCGAGCCCTGCCAGTCTGTTTGTTTGTTTCTCTGTAGGGTCGTACAAGCTACATACTTGTACGGTGCCTGTGGCTAGCATCCTATCCTGCCAGGCTCTGACATGCCTGCCAGCGCTCTGCCACCAGATCCGGCCTATGTATGAAGTCAGTTGGTGTGGAAGGTAGGAAGCTATACCTGAACCAGTTTGACCTGGAGGAGCAAATCCCTGCCCGCCACGCGCAGATCTATCCAAGCTGACATTTCTGCCATCAACCGGTTTCGCGCTGACGGGGGAAAAATACATGCATCCCTTTGTTGTAAATCATGGTCAGCGTACGGAGTAGGCGTGTCTGAAAGTACCTACCGCTTAGCTCGTCCGCCGTAGCATCGGCGGTGGAGGGGTTAACCTACATAGCCCAGTGCGCAAAACCTACTTGCTTGGCATCTTTGATCCTCTGGAATGCACACTGGCTTCTCAAGCCGACGATGGCCTAAGCCGACACGAGCATGGCTCGTCTACTACCATGCAAGAGATGCGTATTCTCTACCTCGAGGGGTATCGATCACCCTCGATTATGTATGTATGTAGTTACTAGGCTTGCTCTTGCGGTTGTAAGTAAGTGAACCAACTAGGTAATGCAGTAGTGACCCTTCTGAATATCGGACGTTTTCAACGGACCCGACAAATCGGTAAGACGACCAGTCTAGAGTCTAGACAGACACCAACTGAGCGATAGTACCTAGAAGCAAACAAGTAATGCTATAGGAAGTGCTAGCGGGATGTTCTGGTATCCGGATCTATTATACAGATTCAGTATTGAAGAATATAGTGATATAAACTTCCTAATGCTGCAAGGCTTGGTCTGAATTTACCTCACGCCAGTCCCTAAAACACTTCTGTTGGAGGTTCTGGGGTTTGCTTTGGTATGCTTCCAGATCTACTGTATGATATCAGGGAGGTTGCATGCATGTGCATTGTTGTGAAGTTGCCTGAGCAGAGACACAAGACGTACAGGTGTTCGAACCCAAGTCCTTGTTTCGTCTCAACAAGATTCGCCAACTGCACAGCAGCATTTTGCCAACCTTGGGTGCATTTCTCACAGGACATCATTCATAACTAGAACTATTCGCATTCTACAGGCGGTCAGAGAGCTGATAATACAGTGGTGGCGCGTTTATGTGAATACGTATACGAAGATAGGGGTCTGGTTGGTGTTGGTTTGTTGGGCTTCTCCGGAGCGGCGTAGAAATGGAAACGTCCAAGACGTTCGGCTCTCGGGAAGAGGGGTGGTAGGAAGAGAGGGACGGAAGATGATTTGTGACGAGTGCTTTGGAATGTTACACAACTCCTCCAATGGGTGGACCAATCGAGGAACTCTTGGCTGCCACAATCAATGCTGCATGAAGATCTGACCGGACACATGGCACATGGGCATGCTTCCACTAAGATCCCATCATAGCCACGCGAAACAAGACGTTGGTGGACGAGAGGCTGGGCTGCTGAGCCAACCAATGAGTGAGTAGGGGGGTCATGTGTGCATGTACCTACCGTCCACCTCGCACCGTAAGTAGCGCTCTGGACCTCCTCATTAAGCGGTCTACCGGGGCTCCTATCGGCTGAGGATACCTATGTACTATGAATATAATAGCATTCTACAAGTCTGACTGTGCCGGATTGGGCAATCCACTCTTGGGATTTCACCGATGGCGCAATCGACAGGTATCGAGGTTCTCTCGAAAAACTACGAGTGCGTGGACGATTCCATTCATTCCAGGCACTACCTGCCCATTCGCACTGCACTCGCTCTGGCTGGCATCCGCCCCAATAATGCGAGCAACACACTCGAGAGACGGCGACTGGATTCGACTTGGCTCAAATGAACTGGGTCAAAGGAAACATGAAAGATGCAGCGTGCCATGCATTGCATGCATGCAGCATAACGAACGTAGAAGACATGTAGGAAGGTACGGATAGGTTTGGTTTTATTGATGTACACCACAGTACAGGCAGTACTTTCCTACCTCCTACAACATGGAGGGCAATCCAGGCCAAAGAAAAAGGCTGATGACTAACGTACGAGAGCGAAATGAAACCCCCAGGACCATAAAAAGGGTTTTCTTCCCCCCTTCCCTGTCAGTTGATCCACTTAGGCCTAACGCATGGCTCAGGGGATGTAGGTACTCCGTACTGGAGAGAAACGACAGATGACTTCGAAGCAGAGGGAGGAGGCCAGCGGCAAGCGGTGCGGACAGAGACGGCGGACGGAGAACGAACGAGCCTCCACCGCCGCCGGGGATTTCTTAGTAGTAACATTATCCTCATGCGTTATACAGCGACGACCCGCTATTATCGCTACAGAAATGCCCGAGTACCTAATCAACGGCAGATGGGCAGAGGATATTGTCGACCCGTACTGCCCATTTTGCCCCCCCGTAACAGATTATTAACCAGCCCAGGTGCTTACTTGTCTGACTGCCTGTGCTACACGCTGCTTTCGCTTTGCCGAGGAGGGGTGCCCAGGGCGGGAGACTCAGAGACACCGAGATGGCAAAGGTAGCGGACAGTGCAGAGAAAAGGAAGAAGAGCGCGCTAGGCACTAGGCCAGGGGGCCCACTTGCAAAAGCCATGCCATGCTGCCATGCCACACCCATGCATTTTCCAATCCACATGGCCGCTCCACCTTTTGCGTGCGCGCGCAGGCATTTCTCGTTTTTTTTCTTCTTTCTTTGCGTGTCCCCTTCTGCAACCCAACCCACATGGGACCCTGTGGCATCCACCCACCTAATCTATCTATGTACGTGGTGGATGGAGGCCAATGTACCGTCGTAGCAGTCCGTCTATACGAAGTTCCGTTACGGTACATGATCAACTGCAGCAGCATGCAACATGCACACTCGCTCACCTCACCTCACCACACACGTTCTGCTCTGCCCAGCTATATCACTGCTGTGGTATATGTATACTGTTTCTGGTTCGGGGATGTAGGTAGGTAACAGCAGGCACAGTCATTGAGTCCAGCCTGCGCGCGCACGTACGATGAGGAGCAAAAATGCAGCAGCAGAAGGAGTTAGCAATAGGTACGGATAGGTAGTCCAGGACTATGTGGCTAGGTAGGTTAGCAGCAAGTCAGCACAGGCATCCCATCGCTAACTACACCCAGTAGAACACCCAAGTACTATCCAACCCATCCAACAAAACCATGGGAAATTTTTCCATCGTAGTTCGACTTCCATTCCATCCATACCAACCAACCCAGCCCTGTCAGTAACTAGGTACACTCCATCTGCTTAGCTGCCTGCTACCTACTCAGCAACATCCGTTTCTTATTGTTGCCAGTAGGTACGGCCCTGGCGCTGGAATAGGACCAGACTAAACCGCACGCATACCCTCTCTCTCCCTCTCTCACCCACGCGCGCGCGCACACCCCCCTTTCTAGCGAAGACGCCCCCCCTCCCCAATTCCCACACCCCTCTTCTTTCTCTGTCTTGCTCGTCCCGTTCGTTCTTGCTTTTATTTAGTGCGCAGTTTTGAATCAAGTCGAGGGACCACCTTGTTTCATTTGACCGCTTCTGCCAACTAAAATCTACTATTACTCTGACCTACAATATTACACCACTCTTATTAGTTCCTCTCTTTTTTATTCCCTAATAATGGTAGATGGCTGCTCTGTCTGGATCGGTTAAGGAACCTCTAGGACAACCACCACCGCCACCAACAGCAGCAGAGACTGAACCACAAACAACATCACCCATACAACCACCACCACCACTCTCCTCACCAACCCGATTGTCCTCGTTCTTGCCGACGACGACGACGACAAATTCTACTCCGCTCGCATTAGCCGCATCTGCTCTTAGCCAAAGCAGCATTGACGCTAACAATAACAAAACCACCTTCAGTCCCGTTGCAAACCCGCCCAACTTGCAGCCTGTGTCAGATTTCAGCGAAGGCCCGACTAACAAACCACTACCGTCGCACAACAGCAACGACCACGCCCCCGAGCCTGTCGCTGTTACCGCTGCCAGCAACACAAAGCTTTCTCTTAATGACCACAGCGCTGCCCGTCAACATCAATTGACATCGCCGACTGCCAGTTCCGCTTCCTCGACTTTGTCATCGCCTAGGTCGCCGTGGTCTTCGGGTGGAGGATTCTTTTCACTAGCTTCTGCTGCCTTAGAGAGGACCATTGGCCCCAAAACCAACCACAACCACACTTCTTCCACGTCAGGGCCACTTCCAGAAGAGCCCACTGGTTCTATAAGATCTCGACGTTCCACTTCTGCATTGAGTGGACTCGCGCGATTGTCCATTTCCCTCGACTCGTCTTCGTTCAGCTTCACCAGCAACGGCGCGAGTAGCACCGGCCAGGCCAGCCCAGAAAAACGTTCTCGGCTCCAATCAGCAGCACCTTCTCCGGCCTCTATCCCGCCCTTCGACGCGAAGCGTGCGAGCAAGCTGCCTCAATTGGGAGATCCCATTTCGAGGCCGTACTCCGAGGCGGACCCTAATACACCACTTCCCATTCGATTGCCTGGAGCCAAAAACAAGATGCATCAAACAAGCTCAAGGTTGCTCCGTATGACGGACGATGACCGACCTTTTACTCGCGATTTCAAAGACTTATTCTCAACCCTTCTCGTCAGTCTGCTACCTCTGTCTGCTCACCGTGTGCGGTTAACGCGGGTTGAGCACACTTTCCTGTCCGAGGATGCCATCAACAATCTCGGCTCTCTCAAATTCTCTCAGTCCAACCGCATGCCTGACCCGAAAGACCCGTCCCGCATTGTCACCACGACGACGACCACGACCTTCTCCATGGCCAAGGATATGGCCCGCTCTATATGTCAACGATTTGTCGATGCGAGATTCATCCAGTCCGCAGATGGCAAGTTGCAACAGGTATACACCATGAAGGGTTCTGTTTGGCAATTAACACCCAAGGGCGTTTGCGTATTGGACCGCTTCTGCAGCAGAAATGGCATACAACAGCGACAAATCGGCGATTTGGTTGCTACCGGCGTTAGTTCGTTGGTTATCCTGGAAAGGGACCCCCAATCGGACAAGATTGTGATGGATCGCGGTACCATGGAGGTTGTCTTCCGCAGGTTCATTGGTGCCAACGGTCTGAATATCAAGTCGAGCGTCAGTTCGGCCGATTCGGATTCTTTGAGCGATTACAAGGACGGCCTTACGGGCGTCAAGATTGCAGGAGAGCGCAAGATTGGAGGCAAAACGTACAAGGACACATTTACAGGCAAAGGCTGCTCCGACTGGCTGATCGACTGTTGCACAACTGTAGATCGCCGCGAGTGTCACGAGATGGCTTCCTTGTTTGTCGAGTATGACCTTATGGAGGTTATCCAGCAAGACCGCCAGTTCATGGCATCGTCTCCCTCCGCCGCCATGTTCCAGCCTACTAAGAATGCGATATACCAAATGACGGCCCGGGGAAGAGACGTGGTGAACGGCGCCGGGGCTCGGGGACGCCAGTCGGAAAGCGAAGGCATCGTGACGACGCGCCCAGGCATTGCGCGAGATTCGAACACGCAGAGGCTCGACAAAATTCTGGGCGATGCCGCTCTGAGACTTTTGTTCCGCGAGAACCTTCGGGAAACCCACTGCGAGGAAAACCTGTCATTCTACCTGGAAGTGGACGAGTTCGTACGTGGGTGCCGGGCCGCCATTAGGATAGCCCAGAAGAACCCCAATGCTACCTCAATGGACGGGATTAAGGAGATCATGGCTCAGGCGTATGGTATCTACAATGCCTTCCTGGCCCCTGGCTCGCCGTGTGAGCTCAACATCGACCACCAGCTTCGAAATAACTTGGCCACCCGCATGACCAAGGCAGTCGGTCAAGATGTGGCCATGATCGACACGTTACATGAGGTGACGGCTCTTTTCGAGGACGCGCAGAACGCCGTATTTAAGTTGATGGCAAGCGTAAGTACCTGCTTTACCCGCATCCTCTACCAAGCCTCGAATTTTCGGATACTAACTCGCTTTCTGCAGGACTCGGTGCCCAAATTCCTGCGTAACGCCAAGTATGAAAACACACTCAAGAGCTACGACTTTGACAACATTACTGGCGGCAGCGGTAGTGCTCGACTTCCCGAGAGAAGTCAGAGCCGGTCGAATCGGAAGTAAAAAGGCCGATTTACCCACGGCTCAAAGCGCCTATCCGAGACGACTGTTACCCGACCCAGCCCAGCGCGAGATGACCCATGATTTACTATAGCCTGTGCACAAGAGCGATAGCCCAGGCACACGACATAGTTGACTGGCGGACTGAGTTACCGATCTTCCCAGTCGGTTTCTTGCATCGAGCGTATGGTACTTACTTTATGGGATTTCGATATTGAGAGCATGCGCCGCCGACGCTTTCTTCACCATTAATACAACCAACCCTTGATTTATTCTCATCTATCCTTTAACCACATATTCTTTTGTTGCTTTCTGGACACTGGCGTCAAAGGATATATTAGCATAGAGACCCATCATCGGCGTTTGAAGCAGCAGATTCACGTCCACTGGCTCAACTTGCTCCGCCCCATGTTGTTTGATGACGAAAACCACAATCGAACGGGGTGGTGACCAAGACGGCCACCGCCGGCAACAAGCCTTGGCACGACTGGCCAGTCTTCCGAGTAGAGAGTACAGGCGACGTTGAGAGGAGTAGAGGATAACCAGCGCGAGTCTGGTATTCAAGAGAGGTTATGCGAAGTACATGGGTTACCGGCAACCGAGTGAATACTCGACAGGGGATCAGTAACACAGGCCCCTTGCTCTCAGTATTAGTTCGGTTGTGCCAACTGGGATCCATACGGCTGGATCCAGTTGGGCCCGACTCTAGAGGGCGTATAGAAATGAAGGTAGCCAATGTTTGACGGGCTTGTTGGCAAGACAGCCCAGGAAGAGATGGCAGAGCCTGCAGCAGGAGATTGTCCCTCGTAGCTCTTGGCAAATGTGTATATACAGCTACTCATGGTGCCGGTTTCTGGCCCTTGAATTGAAGAAAATCCAAATTCTACTCAGAAACGTGAAAATCATCCCGAAGAATGCGAGGTGACGCAGCCGCGTTTCTTGTGACCTGCATGGCCGAAGGGGGCTCAAGGGCGGCTGTGACATTCCAAACATGGCTGCCGATATTTGTTGTTTATCACCTGGGCCATTTGAGTGTCTTATTACGGATTCTCTGACTCGCCCTCTTCTTTCCCCCTTGGTTCAGCCATCGTTGTTTTAAGCGCGCCCTTCCGGCAAATAGATGACTGTCAACTATTCAAACATTGTACAACTAACTCATTGCTTCTCCTCCCTTCTTTGCCCAAGCCCTCATAAGTCACTCGTTATCTCCCAACTAAGCACCTCGTCGATTTTGGCACCCTGCCTCTCAAAGTTCTATTTTTTTTCTTCAATTATAACCAGGCATCCAAAGAACGAAAAGATGCAGACCCGCAACATCCTCCTCTTGCCTGTCCTCTCAAGCTTGGCTGCTGCCCAGTCTTCTGCCAGCGATGCTGCTGTGTCTCCTTCATCTGCTGCCGCAGTGGATGGTGGCAGCAGCAGCAGCAGCATGATGATGACGTCTGACGCCGCTGCGACCACCGCCGCCCCCAGCGTGACCGGCAGCATGAGCGGAGGCAGCATGGTAACCGACGGCGGCGTCGCCAGCGCGAGCTGGGTCTACTACAACACCACCGTCGTGACCACGGCCGTCGTCGCCCAGCTCACCACCGTGTGCCAGGGGCCCGCGACCACGCTCACCTTCAACGGCTGCGCCTATCCCGTGACCCAGGGCCAGACTTTGACGGTCACCAACTGCCCCTGCACCATCACCACGGCCGTCCCGACCATGACCTCGTCGCTCTGCACCGGCGGAGCGGCCCCCACCGGCGGCGCCGGTGCCGGTCCCGGCTCTGGTCCCGGCGCCATGGGCAGCAGTGGTCCCATGAACGGCGGCAGCGACAGCAGCAACCCCACGGGCGGCGCCGCCGTGCCCCCGGGAATGAACAACGCCTCGCCCGACATGCCCATGGGCGGCAGCAGCATGATGGCGACCCCCTCGTCGCCCACGGCCTCGCCGTCGGCGGTCATGGTGGCCGGAGCCCCCGGGACCCAGACGAAGAGCCTGGCCGGTCTGGCGGCGGCCGTGGTGGGCTTCTTGGTGCTGGGCAGGCTGTAAACGCAGAGGGGCCCTGTTATTATTATTCTTCTTCTTGTCTTCCCTTTGTCTCTCCTGTTTTCTTTCGCCCCTTTGTCTGTTGATGGTGGCCATCGATCGGTCTTGGGAGGAGTTAATGAACAATTTATGCCACGAATACAGGATGACATCACGAGTGGTGGGCTGTGCCGACGATTCTCCTGAGAAAGGATATCATGAAATGCAAGGAAGGATGAAGGATGACGACTCGCGTAGTGCCAGCTAACGCGACGGGCATGGGTCCTTGAGACGGGAATGGGGTTATGATTATATGGCAATGAACACGGGATTTCTTGTACTTCTGGTGATTGGTGATGGTCTGGGTAATGGGGTTGGCACACACTGCATTTTGTTCACTTCTTTGGTATATAGTTTCTTCAATAAGAGGGTTGGGCGATCAACTCATCGGCTAAAACCTCGATGTTGTTATGTCTCCTGGAGGCTCAATAACGTCACAGATACGGGGCCAGTAGAGAAGAGAAACGCGTAAACCAAGCATCCCGTCTTCATTTTTGACTCTTAATGCGTAGATAGTCAGTTTCGTACGATTCTCTCTATAAGCAAGGGGTATATGGACATCTCTGGCTCCCCACCACGACTCGCACTTCTCTGTTTTCCGGAGTACTATAGCCACCATATCTCCTGAATTCCCGCCCCGTATTACCGAACCAATTTTTATATCGCTCCCTCCCTCCCACAGACACACGAGGTGTTATTGCAGCTCCGCCATGGGTGGTTGCGAAAGCGACTGTGACCGCATGTGTTGCGGGATGGAGCCGCCGTCGTCGCCGAGCGGGCTCCGACTCAACGAGCTCCCCTGCTGCCGGTCGCGACCCTGGTCCTGGCGGCCGTGCGGCATGTTCGGGGGCTGCAGCGGCCAGCCGCCGGTCGAGGACCAACTGTCCTGGTGCGTATGGCTCCACGGCCCCGGCGTCTGCGCCGGGGCGAGTGAGTTGGGCGACAGACTGGTGGGGCTCAGGTCCGTCTCGCTGGCCGCCGCGCGGTGGCTGTACACCGGCGCGATACTGAGATTGGAAGCATTCCGCCGCCGTGTCGCGACGACTTGTTGGTTATCCTGGCCCTGGCCATAGACGCCGTCGTCCTCGTCGCTGCCGCCGCCTGCACCGCCAACCCCGTCCCCCATCTGCGCTTTGGCCCTCTCGGCGATGTTCTCAATCACCTTGGTGTGAGCCTTGGAAAGTGTCTTCCGGACGAAGCTCGCCATCAGAAAGTTACACCGCAGCTCTACGTCCTAATGGAGAAGACAAGAAGAAAGGCATGACGTCAGCGCATAGATTTTTTTTTCTCTCGTTCCCCCCACATAGGTAGGTAGACAAACAGAAACTAATTTGGGTGTGTGCAAGACTGTGTAAGACGTAGGTAGCGGGGAGACATATATATCAATCAACCTACTTACTTCGCGGATGTACAAGCCCTGGCGGGGCGCGCCGAGGCCGAGCTCGACGGGTTCCGGGGGCTCGCCGGGGAGGGTGCCGCCGAGGGTCCAGCGGTTGCGGATGTCGGTGCCCATGGGGGCGTAGACGTGGGTCTGGAGGCCGTCGCGGAGGTCGAGGAAGGCGGCCGAGTAGGTCAGCTCGCCCTTGATTCCCGGCAGGTAGGTGATGGTGTCCGTCATGCTCCACCAGCTGCAGCCGCCGGCGCGCTCGTCCTCGGGCGCGTGGGGCGGCGGCGCCCCCAGCCGGTGGCGCTCGACCACCAGCGGGTTCAGGTCGATCATGGCCTCGTGGTCGTGCAGGAAGCCCAGCGCGGCCGCCCGCGAGATGCCCGCCGGCAGCGGCGTCACGTTGGTGAAGGTGGTGCGCTTCGACATTGGAATGGAGTGGAGGTGGTGGACGAAAGGGGGAAGGATGTGTTTGCGAATCGTCCTTCCTCCTCCTGCGACTTACGGGCCACGAAATCTTAAGGGAAATGACCGACACGGGAATCAAAGTGGATACGATGACGAAGCAAGCAATATAACCCGATACGGACACTCACGGCGTTGCCGAACGGGAATGTCGAGAAGCTTGGACGCAAGTCGTGTTTCAACTTGCAGAGTGAGGCGCGGGTCTACCAGCAAAATACCATGTAGGTATTCGGAATAGAGGATCTCGGTTGAGCTTCAGGTTACAGCAAATGCGAACCAACGACAACCAAAAAAGCAAAGAGACGATGTTGGGATATGGACGCTGCTTGGCTACCGACGAGGCAGCAATGGCGGAGGGGATTAAAATAGTAAGTCTATATCGGCTCACCTAGATGCAAAGTGGCGGCGGTAGCTTGTAAGGCAGGTACCTAACATCTAAGATCCCTGCGTCGATCGGTCGCGTAGAAGGGGGGGAGCATTCCGGTTCTTGGACAAATCACAGGGCCAACCCACCACGGTGCCATGTGATAACCTGAACACAGCCTCGCTTCGCTAAGTATATTGAACAACTGCATTTCAGCCGTTCATTTGCTTAGGGCGCCTGCCTGTCATTACCAGTCAGTCTGTGACTGTGACTGTTGGGTTGGTTGGTCAGCTGGCTGTGTCTTTTGTCCTTTTGCCTCTAGCGCATTCCCAGGCCACACCACCAACCAGCCTTAGCCAATCCAGCGGCCAAGATGGGTAGAGCCGAGTTTAGCGACTCTGTATGTGCCTATTGATTGGTATCTATGTTGGTAAACGGCTTATGATACACTCCTCCAACTGCCGAAAGCGTCTTGTCTAACGCACGTCAGAAGGCAGCTATGATGTCTAATCTCTAATCTTATCAGATCTGCGTACACCACTTCGTCAGGAACCCGGGAAGCTCGACCGCCCCCGGGATCTCTTCCAGTACCACCTCGAGCTTGAACATCTTACCCTCGAGGCCACCATGAGCCGAGTTGCTTCGTCCTCCGATGCCTGCCGGAATCATCAGCCCAAGTGACGCTAATCTTTCCCACGCCATGCCCGCCACTCCCCGCCCCCAAACTCGGCCCCCAGCGCCAAGAGCCAGCATCCCCGAGCCGCCTGCTTGCACCCTCTGCTTGCCCATCTGGGAACTGTATTCGTCGTACGCCATGGCAAAGTTGACCGTGTCGGTGTGGGCCACTATGTCCAAACGAGCCGCTGCAATGAGCATGGCCAGTTCCAGGTCCGACAGCGCCGCCACCAAGTGGTGCTTCGAGTCGGGAGCCTCCAGCGAAACACGCTCCAGGTTCGTCTCCAGCACTTTCAGGTCCAGAGACGAGGGTGACAATGTCGATAACGGCATGATGAGGGACGTGAAGAACGCTGCAACGGATTTAGACGTGTAGAAGTGGTAGTCCAGGTGGTCCTGGAAACTTGGCGTCTCGCGTAGTACCTGTCGAACCGTATTAGTCGAAATGCCCATGTCCAGAGAGTGATGTGAATCGAAACTTACCTCGATCCTCCCCTCCCACCAATGGCGGAACTCATCGAGGCCCTCGAGTGCCACGTCGAACCCTTCCGAGTCCAAATCTTCCTCTTCTACCACCAGACCTTGCCTACAAATATCCCAAAAAGCGGGTACACTCTTTGGGAGTGACATATGAACGTAACGATGACTGAAACGACTCTTGACTCTCTTCTCCAGACTCTCCACAACGTCGACCCTCGTGGTTAGCCCAAGAACTGCAATAGGGGCCTTCCTCGCCTGCGCGATATCAAATAAGTTGTACAACAGCGTCTGGCGAGCATGCGTCGCAAACAGATCAAACTCATCGATGACAAATACGACAGATTTGGACGTGACGCCCTCGTCTGTTCCGGTGATCTCGGACGGATGGGACAGCAGCGCGAGCAGCGAGGCCAGAGTATCGGCGTAGTTGCTGGTCTTGTTTAGGTCATCCTCGACCTCCATTTCTTTGCCTAGCTGGCGCCATATCTCCTTCAGGGCTAATTTGTCATCCGTGTGAATGAAACCGCTAAGGCGGATGACATGAAAACTTTCCGTATTCTCGGTAGCCAGGTCAGACATGATCGTCTCGACGAGCTGCGAACGCCTCGTTAGCAAATATTAGCATCAAGCCTCGCATTTAGGTGGCCTACCAGTGTTTTCCCACAGCCGCGTGCTCCAATGACCATCATAGAGTTGCCCTCGCC
The DNA here is from genome assembly GCA_006503535.1 of Arthrinium phaeospermum. Taxonomy (NCBI): domain Eukaryota; kingdom Fungi; phylum Ascomycota; class Sordariomycetes; order Amphisphaeriales; family Apiosporaceae; genus Arthrinium; species Arthrinium phaeospermum. Next base: position 1,499,845 of record QYRS01000002.1, on the reverse strand, counting down.
GGCCAACACCGTTTGCTCGACCAGTTGATACGTTTTGTCATACGCCTCATCTTGCCCCTTCAGTCGGACACGACGACTGCCAGAACATCGGTCCAGCAGTACTCGCTGCATCGACTTGAGATGGCGATCAAAGTTTGGAATATCAGGGCACTCCGTGACTGCGCTAGACGCTCCCGAAACCTGCACAGAATCGTGGGCACCTGGTACTACATCTTCTTGAAGACAGTCCTTGCAGAACCAATCGTCCTCTGGTATTACTGGAACGCCGTAGCATTCCTGGTGGAACCCCTTGTCGCAGTGCTCGCAAAAAAGAATTTGATTAGGCGCTTCCGAGTCCGGTTTGGAGCAAATCACGCATATTTCATTATCCTCGGCGGGTTGTTCCTCATCGTCGTCCGAAGCTTCGATGGCTTGCTTCGTAGCCTTGGGGCGTGCTGATTTTGCAACGGACGGTAGATCCTCGAAGAAAATCTCCTCGACAGGCTTCTTGCTCCCACTATCAAAGGCGACATTCTTCCGCGGTCGGCCAGCTTTCTTATGCCGGGGCGTCAAGATGCCTTTGGGTGCAGGTGAATCTTTAGAAGGCGAATTCTGAAGCCACGCTTGGTTTTTGTTCACTCTGGGCTGCTTGACAGCCGGCTTTACAGTGTCGCTCAACTGGTCGGATTCGTCAGTCTCGGCTTGAGCAAGCTTTCCCAGTCTGCCGCGAGGCTTTCTTGACGGTGGCTGCTTGCTTTCGGGCTCGTCATCTTTCGCGACAGCGCTCTTTCCCTTGGAGGCAACCGGCTTCGCTGGGCCAGAGGCGCTCTTAGACACTCCATTTGCTTGCTTCTTCGTGCGAGACGCACTTTTATTAGACTCATCGGCGGCCTGTAGCTCTAGTTCGTCGCCCGAGTCCGGCACATCGTAGATATTGTTCGCGCTCCGTTTGGCAGATAGCGCTCGAGCTTTGACGGCCGGTTTGACAGTCGATTTGACAGCCGGTTTAACAGCCGGTTTAACAGCCGGTTTGGCGGCTGATTTGGCGGCTGATTTGACGGCCGATTTGACGGCTGGGCGAACCGGTGGCGGCGGATTCTCCGCTTGCAACTTCTGAAGCTTTGCAACTTTGACTGCGGGTACGACAGGGTCGGCCGCGGCTTTGGTGGTTCCTGCTTTGTTCGGTGCCTTGGTCGAGCTGGCTGTCCTAGCCGTGCCACGTTGAGAGGCCGTCGCACGCGCTGATGATCGTGTAGCTGAAGGAACGGCAGGTCCATTGGCCGCTGACGATGCCGCAGCTGCATTCAGCTTTCGCTTCTTTGCGGTCGCGGCTGGTTCGCTTGAAGGCGCATCCGAAGCTATCTCGTCCTGGGCATCTTGGAGTCGAGTCCTTTTGCGGCGAGTCGTAGCAGGCTCTGGAGCCATTGGGAGGCCTGCTGTTCACTGTGGCCGGCAGGGGCAACTTGGAGGATTGTTATGATGATACCACGCCGGACATTACTGCAGAAATGATAGGTAGGTAAGTTTTCGGGATATTCGTTCTTGCGAATGACGTTACGTGCAGTATAGGTACGTCTCGGGATGCAGTCTTGAGTGGTAAAGTAAAATAGGCAATAGGTGCTAGTTCTAGGTAGCTGCGATGCTGGTAAAACACCCCTGTAGCATTAGGTAAAGTTGTCAATTGGTAGCCAAAGCAACCCGCTAATTGACATTTTGCAGACGCGACCCGACGCGACAATGCGCCCCAGCTAAGCAATCCAGCCCCCAAGGTGGGGCAGGGCATCCAAGTCTTATGCCTCGTCGCCCAAGGCAAGATGCAACAGATGATATGTTGCCGGAAATGGTGAAAACTGTTGCAAGTAAAAACAACGTATTAAGTGACCAGATGAAAGTACGTTGGCATGCAAATTTCTCAATGAAGTTGTCCAGCATCACCAATGATGCCTTTGGTGGAATTCTCAGGGACCTGGGAAAAATATACGAGCTACCCCTATTCCGACTCGTCGTCGCTCAGAATAGGGGTAGCTCGTAAATCGGTTCTACCAGTTTTGGAAGAACAATCTGAGAAACATCTTGGTGAGACCTGGGTTTCTCACTGGTGTCCGTATGTCATTCCATGCGATATATCGCGCCTCTGGCCCGATGAACATGACTGAAGCCACAATTCATCGTTGATGCGGTATGATCGAGTTGCTCAGAATGTTGGCGCATCCCATAAAACTAATGCCCGGGTAATTCACAATACTATCGATATAAATTAGGCTCACCAGTGTCTTTTTAGCAAATAAGTCGTCGGTGCCCCGATCTAGCAGATGCCTGACGACTGCTAGGGACAGCCTTGACGGCATTCGTTTTCATAAGTATTCATCGAGTAAAGGACGATATCAACATGTTGGTGATCCTTGGAATATTGAAAAGTGGCACTGGAGACGTCTCGGTGAAATACAGAGAGTTCTGGGTAAAGCGAGTGTAGTGTACGCGTGTGCATTTCATCCCGTAGGGCCTGAGGCCCTTCAGGCCCCCAGAACATAAAAGGCCAGTACTCCTACAGGGAATTCGAGGTTCGCTGAGAGCGAATAGACGGTCGTGGAAATCGTAGCTCACCATGGGCCTCAGTTGCAATGACGATAACCCTCGCCATGTCTGGAACGCCATTCTGTAATCATGTCGTCGTTCCAAGGTGCAACAATCTGCCTGAAAGTATATCGCGACTGATATATTCTGCTGACATTAGTTCAAGGCGAACAGCTTCTCCTTTACGTCAACTATATACACATGCTCGAGTGACTATGAGGAAGCATAGTCTGTTGATGTAAACATCGAGTTTTGAAGGTTTCGGGATGCCTATTGGGCTTAAAGGGGAGAGTCAAGCTGAGAGAACTGATCTGATCGCTAATTCGCCCGAGATAGGAGATGAACATGATTTTTTGATCGACAAGGATATAAGACCAACGACTAAAAGCACATCATTGCTGGTGCCTTATTAGTATACTGTAAGCTGCGACTCAGGTGCATCGTGAAGGATGTTAGTGGCGGGCCACCTGCGGCAGACCTCGTCTCGATAGTCCATATGTATGCAAACGGAGCCTTATGGGTATTATTCAAGATCTCAGCACTCCATCGTCTAGGTTATGCCTCTTTCGAGCCCAATGGATATCAGGGGAGGCTGATCTGCCCCAACTAGCAGCCCCGGCGGCTAGTATGGCATGCAGGCAGAAGAAGAAGCTAGCCTACGCTCTTGTCTTGCTTTGTTCTCACGGGCTCTATACCTATACACGTATATCCTACGATGTACTAACTGTACTAGAGGCTGCTGGAGCTCCATGTGCCGTGCGTGACTCTTGGACCTCAGCCGCTTTCCGTGGCGGCCCTCTAGTCTGGCACCAATACTATTCCTACAAACACCCCCTTCCTCTACTACCTCTCTAGTCTCTGAAGAGCGGTATCAATTCCGCGCATGCTTATATTAGGTACCCAGCGCCAAGCTTGCGAGACAGATATGCTTGATTTCACTATACTAGAATGCCTCTCCCCCTCCCTCCCAAAGCTGCCGGCCCCGTGGAGTGGTGGGTCCAGACACACATCGACTCCGGACTGGCAAAAGCGGCTTGCGGCGCTAGGCTTTGATAGTTCGCGTTGGCTCGCTCAGGCATCCGGACGGTCGAAAAAGGAAAAAAAGGAAAACTTGTAAGTGGTCGGTCGGTGTTAGCCCTGATAGGGGAGGTTGTTGGGACGATCAGGGTCTTAGCAGATCAAAGGCAGGTAAGCATAAAATCAATAAATTCCATACCGAATGATCTGCAACATCCATACTGGCCTAAAAACCGCGCCGGCGGTCCTGTGGCGCTGCATCAGTTAGGCGGTTATACCGAAATACCTAATGCAGCTGAGCTCACCGAGGCACACCAGCAAAACGCCTATTACCACGTGTCGTACTAAAATGAAGCCCGAAACCCCATCTCGACCGTATATTGAGCGACGATCAATCGTGAACTTCGAATCGTATTGCCCCAATCGGTTACCCGGGATGGTCTTTTGGTTAGCGAGTGTCCCTGCTAGCTAGCCATGACGCGAGGGGGTTTCCGTCGAGTATGTCGGAATAAGCCGACTTGGCTGAACGAGAATACACAGGGGACCCCCTTATTGTCAGTCAGCTTTGCAATAGGGCCTCAGCTCCGTAACACCAAGTCACCTACGTGGTTTCTAGAACAGCCTGCCAAGCTCGTGTAGCTTGAGACACCAACAGTAAGCCCTCAGCAACTCATTTATGCGTATGATGTGTGCGCGCAGTCATATAGTTTCTTGGCGCAACAGAGTCAGAGGGAATACGCTTGCATGTACACCAGAAAAGACTAACAAGTACGGGTACAAGCTTTCAATTGGAATTCGGTTCCGAGAGAAAGGAAAGGGAGGAAAGTGTCGGTGGCCCTGTGTGGCCCTTTCGCTTGTTGACCCAGCTGTATGGATGGGATGTCCTTTCATCCTCCCCCTCCACACTTTGCGGTATGCCATCCCCGCCGTTCCAGGACTTGGGGTCCGACCCGGTAGCTTGTCACGCACATGGCTGGCTGCATTGTCCTTGCTTCATTCACTTCCCTGCAAGCCGAGAATTTGTGCGTATCATGGTGTCTGTCATTTTGCTTGAATGTGTCGCGTATGGCCTGATTGAGAGTCCCCGTCGCATCCTGATAACTGCATGATTGCAAGTATCACATAAGCATGCCGCTCTGCCTCATACTACGAACCTGTCACGAGGGGTCAGGTTGATGGACTTGTTACATCGCGCGACCCAGGACACGTCACACACATCTCCAGATATTACGACACGACATGCAAAAAAGGCAGTAATAAAGAACAAATGAATATATCTTAGATTGGATCTGATAGTATGCAGTGCTTCATATGCGGAAGCATAATGAGTATAGGGTATCAAGAAAAGAAAAATGACTGTAGCACGCTTCTGCTTAAAATGCCAACAACTCCTTACAAGCACAAGGGACGCCCCAGCCAAAGGTGTTATTCGACTGAAAGTTGGGCTAAACGCTCGTGAAGGAGCTTGAGTTCCTCTGGGCCAGGACCGGGCAGACCCTTTTTCGGTGCCAACAGCGGGCATTCTGGGCAAAGTTGATGAGAGCATTTGCCGCATTCCGTGGCCTCCGCGGCGTCCGCAGGAAATCTTTCGCTACACTCATGGCACATATGCCTGGGTGACCAACTCGTGCCTGGCTCATCATTCGGATATCCCTTGGGATACTTTTTCTGTTTGAGTCTGAAATAGAAAGGAGCGTTAGTCAGCATGTGTATACGGTCTGTAGAAATACGGTTGGACTCACGGTATTCGTTCACAGTCGCCACAGCGCTTGTGGCCGCACTGATCGCAGATACGGGAAGGCGCCTTGAACAGTGCTTGACATTCATGGCAGTACCTCCTGATCCGCATCCGGTGCTTCTTGTGAACTTGGTCTTGACCGCCGGGCTTCGGGCTCGGACGGGTCAATATAAGGGGGTCCTCTAGACCATAGTGTGGGATTATTGGTGCCAGGTCTTGGCTCTTCTGGGTCGCAGCCGCAGCGTCGCGTCTTTGACGGCTGGCTTTCTTCTCCTCCTCTGTCCGCTTGGGTGGGTTGCGGGGACAGTCTTCACAACGGCGGTGTTGACATCCAGGGCACGAGTTGCCTGGGCCAAAGGTGGCTTGGCATTTGTGGCATGTCCTGTGAATTCGAATCCGTACCGGCTTCTCCACCCGGAGGACATCGCCCCGGGCCGCATTCCATTCCAGAGGTTTCACTTCCAAGCCAAACCTGTCCCCTAATCTCCTCGCACGCTCGTCGTACACCTGAGAGCGAGGTATCCTGGTGGCATTCTCAGGTTCTGCCGTCTTGAGGGGCACACTCGGTACAGCGGAGCTAATATGATGTGTTAGATGCGGTTGAGAATAAGACCACAGGCACAATCGAAACCACTGCAGTACGTACCTTGCCGGCAGATTCAAGGGTGCCTCTTTTCCGGCTCGCGGATCGCTGGTTGGTGATTTGTGTGGTTGCTCGCTGGGCCTCTTGAGGATGGTCCTCATACGCGAAAGGCCCCGAAGAACTTTGCTCAGTCCTTTCCTGTCCTTCCCCTTGTTCCCCTCCGCCTGCGCCGAAGGTTCCATTGCCGAAGAACTCATGTTGTCGTCCCTGGCTTCAACGAACTGGAAGAAGTCTCAAGTCCAACCGTGCCAAGCCCCACCCGTGAAGATTGCTTAAATTACCGGCTCAGGCCTTGGGGGGCCGTTATTGCAGGACCTGACGTGACCAATTTATGACAATCGTCGTCATATACATCCAGTGAGTAATCCAAATTCGTATTGCATAATCCAGGATTGGAGCAGAAAAGACCACCGGTAACGGCGTGACCGTTGAATATTGTGTTGCGTGACGAAGCGGGCAGATGGTTGCAGCTACCAATCAATTGGTGGCGGTGTCCGGTGTCGACAGAGCGAGTATATGTAAAGTAAAACGATGGCGTTGCGAGCAGTGGCCGATATATCATATAGCAGCTGTCAGATTGAATCGCCTCTCCCTCTGCGCGCAAAGGCGATATCGATATCCACTAATAAACGACAAATTGCCGAGATGAGTGGTTGTACCGAGGAGCAACGTCCTCTACTCTGTCTGGAGCGTGGCTAGGCGAAAGGAAGAATATTTCAAGGAGACTGTGAGACATGGAATTCGAAGGTCAACACAATCGATCAATTGCTGCCCCGCGACGAGGCCAGGCCGGAGCGATCGAGGGTCATTGGTAAAGGAGGAGAAGTGGGAAAGGAAGCAAAAGAACACCGACAGGTTGGGTGGACGGGGCCTCGAGTTGTACTAAAAAGCCGTACGTACGTGCAGTAGCAGCATGTATGTAGGTATGAGGTGTGGTATGTATGTACAAGTATGTAGGTAGGTAGTAGGCAGGTCTGCATGTAGTTTTTTTTGCTCTCTTTCGCGCGCGCCCTCTCTCTCTCTCTTTCCCTCTTTTGCTTTTCCTGGTTGCTACCTACAACCACTACATTACCACCTCCTACCTAATCTATTGCTAGTTTCTCGACTTGGGCAGTACAACCACACCCCCATCCAAGACCCTGGCTCCCGCCTAATGCTCTTTTGGGGTCCTCTGCCCGCCGCAGGGTGCTTGGGTGAGGCCTGGACAGGCTACAGGGTGTCAAGTACCCGAAGACCCAAACGGAGCTTGCCCAACCAAGCCCTGAAGGGCCTTGTACCACTGCTGGATGTGGAGACCTGCATATGAGGGGCGGGTCTTGCAGGCAGTGTCTTCCGGAATGGTGGGATTGCCCATCAATAGATCTTGGCTTTGTAGCAGGTATATAGGTAATACCCAGAGGACCCAGAGGGCCAGACATTCGTCAGCGGCGATCACAGAACATACATATATAACTGGAGTGGCCCGAGAATGCGTCCGCAGGAGACCGCACCTCATCAAATGCTCTGTGTAGTATACAGTACCGTAGTTTGCAATAGGGCTACGACCATCGAGGGCGGCCCCTTGGGCGGGACTTCGCGCGAGGTGTGTGTGAATCAGACACATACATGACAGGACGGCCTGCACGAGTCAGAATAGCTTGGTGGTGCGCTTACTTCAGTGGTTGACTGGTAGGCAATCGATGCCGCCCCAGAAGCCGCCCTCCCCGCGCTACCTACTTTTTACCAAGTCCACGGGACTCTCCCATCAATGACTGATCTCAAAGATCAAGGGCCCCAAACTCTAAAACCTGCTTTCACCGACCCGACTGGTGTGTCTTCCCTCGCAGATACTACTCCTCCTACATGCCTGACCCGCTACTAAGAAGTAGCAGAGAATGCTCCCATATTCTGGGTAGGTATCTGCAGGTAGGTATGTAGTAGGTTAAACGACATTTTGATGTACTTATGTGGCTGGAAACAGGTATGTACATTGATCCTACGTGTTCTTAGCTTCAGCAGCCTCAGCGGGGGGACATCGCTTCTGGCCGGAGAGTTCTTAACTGCTGGCAACATTTTGTTTCACATGCGCCACTGTTCAAACATAACAGGCATGCCTGCTCGCTATTCACGGCAGGTACACCCTCCATATCCCATCATCCCAGCTACCACCCATCAGATCAGCCCATTATTGATTTAGCGTATCCACTGACATCTTTGCAGCAGCCCCAAAACGGGCATTTCTGATGTCCGAGCTCTCTCCGATAGCCCCCCCTGACGGTGTTGCAACAGCAAGGATGGCTGGCTAGCTCCATAGTTCAATAGGCTGGCTCATCTCCCCAGGAGAACGTTACAAGCAACATAAAGGTGGTGGGGGCTGCCGTCAGCACTGTATTCTTTGTTATGGTTCATGAATAATACTAATATTTCTAAATCCGAGAGCGTCGCTTCGAGTACGAGTGACAGGTGACCTCATATTGGCCTTCTCGAGCATCATCCCGGGAGTGAGTGAGGGCGGTCGGTCGCCTATGATTGTTTGCAGACTCGCCAGCTGGTGGCTGGCTAGGAAAGAGTATGTCACTTACTCCCTATAGTATAGACTCAGAAGCTAGCCTCTATGTCACCCAACCGAGAGGCTTGTCATGCGGCTTCAGCTATGTATAACACTACTGCTGCACTAGTAAGCAGAGGAGCGACGATGCTATACTAGTACTGAAACTGGGTATCAAAGGCAAGACATGCTATCTGGCTATATCATCCGCATGATATTACCAAGTATTGTACCTACTATGCAGTCTAGTATATTAATACCCGCGCTGCGTTATCGCGCAGGGAACCGTCTGTCCGTCTGTTCCTCTTGATGGAACGCTGGCTGCAAGCTGCGATGCCAACGTGGCAGACGGTGTTTTGCTCGCCTTGTCTCCTGCGTCGTCGAAACAGGCTACTACTGCCTACTACCGGCACTCCCTGAGCGAGGACCCGGCGCGTCAGATCCGTGTTGTTGGGTTCTACAAGTATGCATCTGAAAAAAAAAAAACCGTACTATCAAGTGAATGAGTAAGGTGTAACCACGACTTCTGATTTGTTTGGACATCTCGGAAGTAGGTTCCTGATCACCGCCGAGTGTGACGGCCAATGACAAGGCCTCACCTGGGCGGCGATCTCATGTTGTTGCAAATCCGTCAGCAGCCGAGATCATGGTACACCCACTTGCAGCGCAACCCTCGTCCACCAAACCACCAGCAGCGACAGCCGACAGTGGCCACCGCGCCAAGACCCAAAGCACTATGACCTCTTTCTCGAACCATGTCGGAAATAATGGTGTGGAGGCCCGGCTCTTTCCCTGAAATTTGGAGATGGAAAGTCGCCTCTGAGGAGACAGACCACCAACCAGATGGGAGTTTATTAATACTACTATACTCCTACGATGCATATTGGTAGATATCTAACGGTTAAAATAACGATCGAATGGCAAACAAAAACCAGAAAGGACACCGAGAGAAAAAAAAACAAGCACAAGCTGATGTTTGAAACTTGGGCGTTTCGCTCGAATCGACAATCGTGCTTGATCATGTTCTACACAAACAAACGGTCGGGATTTGGAATGCGTTCATCTCACGCCACGGAGATGCAATGCGTACTTGTACGTATCAAATCCCGAAGCGCTGGGACGCATGATCCCTGCCGACCTAAGAGGCTGCAAGCAGCCGGGCGGCTACACCCAATCTAGGCACTCCGGTCCCGTCGTCGTACAGCCTATGTACCTGGTAGTAAGTAGGGTATTTGGCTATCAGCTCACGATGGGACAGCCAACACACGATGCTTGGGCGATTGATTAATCACTTCAACTACCTCCAATGGCCCCCATTCCTCTTCCGGCTGCTTGGATGTCCCCTCAAGCTTCCCATTACCGCACGATTCAGCTCCGGCCTAGTCAAGCCGTCCTGTCGTTCCTTGCATTGCATGTAGGACCTTGGCCCCGGGACACATATACCTCAGCCGTTAAACCTTGACGGCATCTCACCGCATCACGCTGCGGCATGGTGAATGTGAAAGCCGCGGAATAAACCCGTGATCTTGGAGCGGCTAGAGCAAGCCACATCATGTAGGTAAGATAGATGTACGCCACCAAAGGGCAGGATAGTGTCAGATCATTGACAGTCGGAGAATTCTTTTACAATATTCAATGCATCGAGCTGACCAACGAGCTGAATACTTAACACGCCTGGTGGCTAAGTAGGTAGGTATTTTGGCCGCCTGTCTCCCCCTCCCCCAAAATAGAATTTTGATAACGTCCAACCAGGCTAACACGTACTTTTGATTCGATGGACGCGATGCAATAACTAACATGGACTATTAGCATTTGGCCAGCATTCTCATCCCTTGCCGCCAAACCAATCAGTTTCCGTCCCAGCAAGCAGCTTTCCCCCCATACTTTACAGAGTTTAGGTACGGACACGGATGTGTGAGACAAGCATAATCAAGCGTTCCACTCCGCTGGGAAATTCGGCGGTCAAGGGGACAAGGAGCACCAGTTCGCCACGTACCAGTTCACCGAAGTCCCCTACAGTAACCTAACGACCCGAGAACCCAGAATTGCCCTTCCGTTGAAGAAACAAGCAAAAATATGACGAAACCTCTACGTGCCTTTCTGCCTCTGCCTGCCTACCTCTTGTACTCGGCCCCCTTGACCGACAAAGTCTTCTCCTCTTATTATTTTTGCCCAACAACTGACTTTCTACTGGGTACTCGGTACTCTCCCACATTGTCAGAAAACGGTCCATGTCTTAAAAAAGCAATGAGGAAAACCGACTTGTCGCTCGTTACACCGGTTTCCCCTCGGCCGTCGAGTCGCATTCGCTAGAGTCGGTACCGTCGAACCGGATCGTCAGCGTTACACGTACACATTTAGGTACATGGACAGGCCCTAGGTAGGTTAAGAGGAGGGGAAAGACGAAGCGTCTAATTGCTTATTCAGCCCGTGCCGCTGCACTGGATTTTCACATCGCTGCCAATAAGAAACGCACGGGTGGGCTGGGAATCTGTGTAGTACCGGTAGTATGTTGAGTCGGTCAGCCGGTCGTTATCAACATTGCGCATTTCTTCTTCTTCTTCTGGCGATGAGCCAATAAGCTCGCCCGGTCCATTGTTTCTCCTGTACTTACAAGTACATACATCGCGTCCATATGCCGGCACGTGTGTCGCTCGTTGCTAAGATCTTACCTTAGATTGCTTACGTATGTTGTGTGTGAGCGTGTAACTCGGCCGAATGTCATCTTACATACCAGAAACCAAAGTAGCCCCTTTGCCGGAGCTGACAAAGGGCGCCAGACCGTTCACTGGGCTGCAGAAGCTCACAGCCAATATACAATTATGATGAATCAATTCAGTTTCCATGCTTGATGAATTAAGTAGTTGCCTGCTATGCTCAAGCAGGCATTCAAGTGCAGACACCAGTGTTAGTTCTCAGCCGCAAACAGGTACGAAACTGATATCTGTATTCTGTTCGTTTCTTATAGATTAATGCCTAAGGGAGTGTGTTGCTTCTCAGGGGGGAGCAAAGGACCCGGGGAGGAGAGATTGCATCGTCGTAGCGTCACATGAGCAGATAAATGCCCACATGCAGCAGTAGCCTCCAGCCAAGACAATATCACCATTCGTGTTTCGCATGCCCATTAATAGAAGCGAAAAGAAAGAAAAATCCATCAGTTCTTTCCAACGGGCAGCTTGATGACACTGCCAAGCACGCCCAAGACAACAGGATACCTGGGACCACGAAATTGTCTTGTGTCAGTTGACAGGTATGTATGGGGACGGAAAGACAGATAGGCGCTGCTTAGCTACCCCAGGGGGGAAAAAGAAGAAAGGAGGGAGACTGTTGACGGGGCAAGACAACACTTACAACTTGTCCGCAGGGCGGATGTGCAGGCCAGACTCCTTGTTGTAGTGGGCCTCGCCGGTGCTTTTGTCGGAAGAGGAGGACGAGCTGCTCGAGCTGCCGGTGATGGGCATACCGAGGATCTTGAGGCCGGTCGAAGAGCTCTCCTTCGCCTGCTGCAGGCTCTTCTCGAAGCTAGCCTTGGCCTCGTCCGAGAAGGTCACGTCCATAGACGGGCCGTAGCCGATGAGCAGAGCCTGTGGCTTAACCTGCAAAGGGGGGGACGAGAGTGAAATTTTGTCAGCTCGTCGTGGATGTTTGATCGAAGAGGGGGGGGAGGGGGGTTATCTCACATATTCCTTGTACTGGACCCCCTCCTCGAGCTTGAACATGTCGAGGTTGCTGGACCAGCCGCCGGCGCTGATGTCGTACGTCACGACGCGCTTGAAGGCGAGGCGCAGCGTCATGTCGTCGACGACGGCGTTGAGGCCCTGGTCGACCTTGGCCTCGCGGCTGCTCGAGGCGTCGTGGCTCGCCACCAGGAAGTTGTTGGGCCCCGACTCGGCCGCGCTGCTCGACTGCCCGAACGCCTCCCACTTGCGGCTCTGGCCCTTGCTCGCGCTGATGTCCCAGACCACGTTGTTCTGCGCGTCGGCCGCCGTGAGGCTCGCGACCTGCTTGGCGTGCGTCTCGAAGCCGCCCAGCGTCCAGGCGGGGCGCTGGTACACGTTGGCCGTGTCCACGGTCTCCGAGGCTTTGTACTCGCGGTCTGTCGCCTGCATGGTGATTCTACAAGACAGTGTCCATATCCCTTTGTTAGCTTCATACCACTCGTGAGCTGACAGATGCAAATGGCGAGAAGAAATAAGAAGGAGAAAACGTACCCGGGTGTGGACGTGTTGCTGTCCTGTGCCTGGTTCAGCTTGCGCAGGATGTTGGCGTAGACCGAGCCGTAGATCTCGCGTGTCTTGTTCTCGACCTTGACGGCCGTGTTCCACCAGCCCTCGTGCAGGTTCCCGAGCTTGTCCGAGACGCGGTCCTCGTACGGCTCCGGGTCCTCGGCCCGCTCGCGGCAGTCGAGCACGTACTTCTTGTACATCTGCTGCTCCTTCTTCTCCTGGTTCGCGTAGCTCTGCTTCCGCGTCTCCAGCTCCGAGCGGAGTTTGGCGAGCTCGTCTTTGGCCGTCGCGCTGGTGGCGTTGTCCTGAGGGGATTCAAGGCAAGTGAGCAATTCTCTTAGAGAGAAAGGGGGGAAGAGGATGTGAGGGAGGTTCGGCTTGAATAGGGGTCTGTCTTACAGGCTTAACGAACTCCATCCATCTTAATGCGTGATTCAAGTTAGCTTGGCCACGCCTAATACTCCTACCAGTGGAATGGCTGTTGGAACAGTAAAACTTCGTACCTGGCCAGATGCTGGATGTAGTCAATGTCCGTCTTGATGTAGAAAGGGGAGCCATCATTCTCCATCAAGTAGTTGGAGTAGTCGTGAATCCGCTTGTTGAAAACGGGCAGGGCGCTGTCGGCACCGCCACCAAAGACGCGCGAGGGCGGCGCAATGTAGAGGCGTTGCTTGGGGCCAACCTGGGTCGCTCCGAGCAGGTAGCCCTTGACCTCGTTGGCATAGGCAAGCCAGACAGCCTGGTTGTTGTCAGGGATCTTGACGGATTGGGGCTCCTCGACAGACATTGTGAGTTTGTTGTATGTTGACTTGGCAAGAATTTTGAAAGAATAATTTGGAGATAGATGTACCATGGGGATAACAAGCTTATGTTCCAGCGTGGCGATGAGGATGATGGGTCTAGAATAAAGCGGAGGGCGCACAGCTTCTTATAGCCTGGCCATCAACATGCTGAAGAGTTGCTCTCGGCACCGTTGGAGCATTTGCACGAGGGACAAAGTCCTCAGCAGCATCATGAGATCCTGCAGGATCCTCCTGACCGCCATCTACATTCGCTATTTGCCCATACACTGGGAAACGACGCCCTTGATTTTGAGATTATGGGCCGGTCTAGACTAGATACAGGTCTGAAATGATATGTGCCTTGTCTCTCGTTAAGCTACTGTATTTGATGGAGAGTTTATCAAGGGCAACGTCTACTTGACCAATACGATTTCCCAGGTTGCGCAGCCTTTGAGGCAAGTCTCGGTTATGATAACTGTAGCAGCCCACCCCATTACCATAGATACGTCCCGGCGCTGCCATGTTCGTCAGTGTGTCGCTATAGTCTTTGCTAATGAAACCCTTCTCATCTATCCCAAAGCTAACTCCTGCATCGTTGTTATCATATGATTTGCTGCCTTTGTTGCATCCAGCAACAGCGACAGGAAGATAGTGAGTGTTGATAGAACGAAGATTATATCTACCAGTTATCCATATGTAGACTCTCATATATGATATCCAGGCTCTTCCTATGCGGCGTCTACACCCAGCGTTACATGTACATGATAGGAAGTAAGTTGCAATCTAGTAGGGATAGGAACTACATGGGGCATAGCTTAATGGCGTATCGCCACCACAATATGAGAGTTCCCTTTGTCCCAAATACCCCAGTGGTCTAGACCACAGCATATTCGGCCTCCTGCAAGCGGCTGATGATATGTGGTAAGTGCCCATCGATGGCCGCGGCTTTAAAGGGCTGATTATGATCTGTATAGAGTGCTCAAATGAGATCTTGTTCATACCCGCGGTGTCAGGTCGTCAACGACATCTAGGAGAGGACTAGGGATGATATGTGACAAACTCCTTTCACAGAGATGTCTGCAAAGCCCCATTTCTGTGACCTAGGACTTACCTATCAAACATGACTGTCATATATCATACTTCAATTCGCGTGCGACGAGCGCAACGGTCGAAACCGAAGATTCTGGGGATTTGCTCCATTTCTGTAAGATGTCTTACGTGCGTCAGTACTTTTGCCCGTTATAGCAAGCAGATGATTGCCGCCCATGTCGCTAGGGAGTATTTCTATTTGCAATGCGGCAGAATATCGCCAAAGTAGGTAGCAATGGGAGTCCGGCGTGGTGAGCAATAGTTCACTCGTGCTAGCCATCTATGAGTCAGGCCGAAGGCAAACATACCATACAACACCATGTGTTGTTGTTGTTGTTACGGCGCATCGCTTATCACGTCGGAAAAGCCCCGAAGGGGGTTTGGTCGGCTTAGGTACTGATAGACGGGACCGAAGGGGATTTGGTCGGCTTGGTATTGATAGACCGAAGGGGATTTGGGTCGGCTTGGTATTGATAGACCGAGGGGCCCCGCCGCCGATGAAAGCCGATTGGCCAATGGCTGGACACCGACGCCCTGATGCGCCCTATGACGGTAGTCGTCGGACTGCCTGACTACTGTGCATAGCATCTAGTCTAAAGTATATATATACATGAACATCTTCCTAAATACAGTTGAAACAGTTAACGCATCTAAACCCTCGTTCGTCAATTGTTGATTACTCGCTGGCTACACGACCGGCGCAATAGACTTTCGGCCCCTTGAACGCTCAAGCCTCCCCTACCTGAAAATGCCGAATATAGTTGTGGTTGGGTATGTAGAGCCAGCCCAGAAGTACTCATATGGTGAAGAAGACTGACGCTTTTCTATAACAGCGCCGGGGTGTCTGGGTTGACCTCGGCTTATTTGCTGTCCAAAGATGGCTCCAACACCATCACAGTCGTTGCCAAGCATATGCCCGGAGACTATGACATAGAGTATGCATCTCCATGGGCTGGCGCAAATGTGCTGCCGTGAGTAGACGACTTTGACCTTCTGCCACTCAGATATGGTGCTGATCTACAAAGGATGGCGACCAAAGCCTCGAGCCGCTGGGAACGCCAGACATGGCCAGAACTGAAAAGGTTGGCCGAAGAGGTGCCCGAGGCTGGCATTCACAAGATGAGTATGTATACACCAAATCTAGGTCCTCTCCATCATCGAACATGCTGACAAGGCATATTGTAAAGAGTCGCGGGTCTACCGGAGAGAGAAGGACCTCGAGAAGCTACGCAAGGGGGAGTACGCGTTCGATGGCCTATTCCAGGAAAACCCTTGGTACAAGACCCTATTCGACGATTTCCGCGAGCTTCCCCAAGACGAGCTTCCGGCCGGCATCGCCTCGGGCGCCGAGTTCACCTCGGTCTGCATCAACACCATGCTCTACATGCCCTGGCTCGTCGGGCAATGCCGCGCCAACGGCGTTGTGTTCAAGCGCGGGGTCCTCAAGCACATCTCCGAGGCGGCCGCGTGGGGCCACGCCGGGGGCTCCCAGAAAGTCGACTTCGTCATCAACACGACGGGGCTGATGGCCTCGCGGCTCGGGGGCGTCATGGACCCGGACGTGCTCCCCGTCCGGGGCCAGGTCGTGGTCGTCCGGAACGAGGCGCCCTACATGGTCTCCAAGTCGGGCACCGACGACGCCGACGACGAGGTCTTCTACGTCATGATGCGCGCGGCCGGCGGCGGCACCATCCTGGGCGGGACGTACCAGAAGGGCCAGTGGGAGAGCCAGCCCGACCCCAACATCGCCTTGCGCATCATGAAGCGCGCGGTCGAGATGGTCCCGGAGCTAGCCGATGGCAAGGGCGTGCAGGGACTTGATGTCATTCGTCACGGAGTCGGGCTGCGACCATATCGGAATGGCGGCGTGCGCTTGGAGAAGGAAAAGGTAGACGGTACTTGGGTTGTTCACAATTACGGCCATGCGGGCTGGGGATACCAGGGCTCTTATGGCTGTGCCGAACGGGTTGTCGAGCTGGTGGCCGAGGCTTCGAACCAGCCCAAGCTGTGAGAGAATCTGCGGATATAATATCTATGAGAAGCAATGATGAAGGGAAATTGAGCCAAGCTTTACGGATAGGAATGTAAATATTCTTATTACGACCTGCCAATCCCTATGCACCCGCCCTTTAGGTTTCAATATGTACTAACCGAATATGCTGAAGCCATCACCATAGTATCAAGCTGAAAGGTGGTGTGCCTTTTTGGTGACACTAGAGATTAGCGGCTTACCATCTGCACCCCGAACCACTACCATCTAATTTTAGCGTGTCAAATGCCCATCCAGCACCCAGAGCACCCGCACGGGTACCCAGTAAGCCAGAGATTCTAGACCTTCTGTGTCTCAATCTGGCCTTTAACTGAACGTCATTCTTCCAATACATCGACGCGGCTGAACGCGTAGCGCAGCATCGTCGCCGCTAAAGCCAACACCAATCATCACCATGGCAGATCCCCAACCAGGACTTGTCGCGCAGGCTCGCAATCTAGTCTTTGACATTGCCAACCGTCGCCATGTCCTCTCCAAGCTGGTGCCGGTTGGCTTGTTCCTCCTGGATGCCGTCCTGTGCGCGCTGATCATCTGGAAGGTCCCCTGTAAGCAGCTGCACTGCCGGGCCTATAACCCAGCCCACGCTCCCGCACCCGGATCAAGTTGCTAACAGAGAATGCATATGCAGACACCGAGATTGACTGGAGGGCGTACATGGAGCAGGTTGCCCAGTATGCTTCGGGCGAACGCGATTACACCGTCATCAAGGGAGGCACCGGCCCCCTCGTCTACCCGGCCGCCCACGTATACACCTACCACGCGCTGTACAACATCACCAACGAAGGAAAGGACATCGTTCTCGCGCAGGAACTGTTTGCGGGTCTATACATGATCACGCTGGCACTCGTGATGATGTGCTACTGGAAAGCGAAGGTAGGTTTGTCCTGGCGAAGAATTTCTTGGGCGGCGCGGGCGAGCCTAGTATCTGACCTTGATAGGTTCCTCCATATGTCTTCCCTCTGTTGATCGCGTCCAAGCGACTGCACAGCATATTCGTCCTACGCTGTTTCAACGACTGTTTTGCGGTCTTCTTCTTCTGGGCCACCATTTTCTGTTTCCAGCGCAAGGCATGGACTCTCGGCTGTCTGGCCTTCACATGGGGCCTGGGAACCAAAATGACTCTACTGCTGATTCTGCCTGCGGTTGGCGTTATCCTACTCCAAGGACGGGGCTTTAACGGGGCTCTCAGGTCGGCCGCGATCATTGCCCAGGTCCAATTCGTCATTGGCATTCCCTTCTTGAAGGAAAATGCACACGGCTACTTGTCACGAGCATTTGAGCTGTCCAGACAGTTCTTCTTCAAGTGGACTGTTAACTGGCGTTTCGTCGGCGAAGACGTCTTTCTCAGCCGACGCTTTTCTCTTCTCCTACTAGGCTCACATGTCACAGTCTTGGTCACTTTCGCAATTCAAAAGTGGCTGAAACCTTCGCGCAAATCACTGGCGGCTATTGTAGCCCCCATCCTGCAATTCCACTCGCCCTTTAGTGCCCAAGAAGAGCCTATGGTGGCCTCGGGCGTCACTTCGACGTACATCATGACTACCATACTTACGGCCAACATTATCGGGCTCCTTTTCGCACGGTCCCTCCACTATCAGTTCTATAGCTATATCGCCTGGGCCACGCCGTACCTCCTGTGGCGGAGTGGTGCTCACCCCATATTCCAATATGTTCTGTGGGCAGTCCAAGAGTGGGCTTGGAACGTCTTTCCCAGCACGCCGGTCAGTTCTGGTGTCGTAATCGCCGTGATGGTGATTACTACAGCTTCGTCATGGTTTGCTGCAAACAAGGACTTTGACTCGGTGCCACGGATTCTCCCGAAAAATAAGTCGTGATGCAAGAGACAAGTTTGGTGATTCAGTCGTCATCTTCCGAATCGGAAGGAGGCATCTTGCCGACATTGGACTCATCTTCATCCTCATCGTCGTACGTGTTCTTTTTGAACTCCTTGGGCCTAAAGTCGGATTAGTCTACACGATTCGACCGTGACAGGAAGGATCGGACGCACCAATAGCTCTGCTTGCGCCATGCTTTCTCATCGCGGACGACATTGGAGATGCCGCCCTCAGCTCTGCTCTTGGCCTCGGGGGTGGGGTATAGGTCAACCAGGACGTAACCGCCTCGCTTGATCCATATAGTGTTTCGAAAGCGATCGGCGAGTTCCACTACGACAGTCTTCTGGTTGGGCAAAAGACAGCCGTACATGTTGTTGCCCTCGGCCTTGATCACACGCGCCAGAGATTGGTTCTCGCTGAGCGTGTCGGGGGGTGTCATGGCCTCCTCGGCCGCGGCACGAACATCACGCTTAGGCCTGCCCATCTTCAAATCCTATTGTCTATTTTCTGGTTTTGATGATGCGCGCAGGGTTTGGTCCGAGGTGGTAGGGGAAGAAGTGCGCTGTGATGGGGAGTTGAGGATTCAAGAACAGGCAATTTTTGGCAGCTACTACGGATTCGGGATCAACCGGAGTTCTTCCGATCCATAAGTTCAAACGTCAAAGTTGAACATTGATCGGTTGGCTGTGCAAATGTATACATACATCTAACAATATAAACAAAAGAACCCCCAAGGAGTGTCCTTCTCGAAAGACTTTGTGTCTGTCTGCCTTTGCAAGCTGTTCCCAGAAGCCTGCGCAGAGTCTGTATTCGCTTGCTCTGCCTCGAAGAACCTTTTTCCCCCGCGCAATGTCAAGCACGCTCCGATGGATCTTGGGCTCATATGGCGCGAACGAGTAGCTCTTTCCTCAATATCTCAATATCTGGATGTTTCCTTGGGGGTTGGTGGGAATATGTACAGACAAGCTTCCACATGTAATGCACCTGTAGTTCCAACCAGCCTATGACTTGGAGGTGTAGCCAGGTTGGACCGCAGCTAGACCCTGGGAGCCAGGTGTCAGGCGGAGTTTATTTACGGCATGGTCCAATTCCCCCACGCCCTGGGGACTGGGGGGCAATCATGGAATTGCGGGGGACCCAATACCCGCTTCCCTCTTCTTTGACCGGGACTGGAACACGCCCGGCCTGGCGGCTGGTTGGCCATCGTAGTTTCCGCGACGGTTTCCCCGTAGCATGTGCCACTTTATCTATAGGTGCTGGGTGCGTCTTTGTCGGGCACCACCCGGTCCATGACCTGAATCGAACGAATTCCCCGCAAAACAAAGCACAAGAGACCTTGCAGATCCGTCATCATGTGTATTATTCCCCGCTGGCCAGGGGTTCACCGGTGAGCCTCATTATTCATCAGTTGATTATAAATCTTCCTGGAAGCTTAGATAGGAAATTGTGAGGCCTCGGCTTGAGTACATTTTACTTCTATATGTGAATTCGTGCCGCTCCCCGGCCATTCTTCCACCTCTTTGGTAATTCCTTTACAACAGCACCTTCTGGTTCAACTAGCCAACAAGATTAAAGTAGCTTTTCCCGTCATCAGTAAGATGGACTCGCCCATGTTCGGGGCACTGGTCCATGTCGAATCCGCTCCTGCGCTACCTGCGGCGCCTGGACGGGTCCTTTCCCGTACACACCCCGCCGTGCCGCAGCGGGACGACGACATCGAGCTGCAGGCAACCAGACCGCGGATTCAGCATCAGCACACCAAGTCGCCTTCGGGGTCGCTATCAAGCCCCGTTGGGTCTCGGGATGGAGAAGCAGTGTCGGCACGGACTGCTGCTGCTGGCGGCGGCGGCGGCGTCCACGGTCCGTCTTCTCCCCTGCTTTGAGCACAACCGGGAGCGGCACGGGAGGAACAGACGCCGTCGAGGCCCTGCAGAGCCTTTCCGACCCGCCCATGAACCGCTACAGGCTCATGTCGATCTGTCTGATGCAGCTCCTGGGTGGGCTCAACGACGCCGCGCCCGGTGCTTTGATTCCGTATATGGAGACGTGAGTATATGTCCTTCCCTAGTTGCGATGGCCCTGTCTATGTCAGATCCTCTTGCCTTTCAGATTCCTATGAGAAAGTAGAGGCAGCCTCCTATCAGCACAATTGTGAACCCGTTGTCGCTGTATTATCCGATGGTGGCTAAAACGATGAAACTTAAACCATATAGCCATTACAATATCGGTTATGCCGTGGTATCACTCATCTTCATCGGCAACGCCCTCGGCTTCATCATGGCAGCACCCTTTATCGACACGATCCGGGCCCGGCTGGGTCGTGCCAAGACCCTGGCCCTGAGCCAGGTCTTGATGGCCTGCGGGTACATCCCCATGGTCTGCACGGCGCCGTTTCCGGTTGTGGTGATATGCTTCTTCTTTATCGGGTTCGGCTACGCTGTGAGCCTAGCTATTGGGAATGTGTTTTGTGGTAACTTGCGTGAGTGCTCTCTTTTTTCTTATTATTCTGTTTTACGTCACTCCAATGGGACATTCACCATGGTTGGGGGAACACTTCCTGGAGTGAAAGGGCATTCGACTCGATATATCTGCTATACTGCAAGAATAATAACATATCTCCCATAAAGGCCACGGAACCGCAATGCTCGGCGCCATGCATGGTAGCTATGGGATAGGAGGTACTATCGGACCCATCATCGCCACCACGATCGTGACCGTCGGCCACACCATCTGGTCGCGCTACTACTTCCTCACTCTGTCCCTCGCCGCCGTCAACCTCGTCTTCGCGACATGGGCATTCTGGGCGTACGAACGCGAAGATGCTGTTTCTTCTCTACCCACAACGACGACGCCGACGACTGCTGCTACTTCTTCGACTGCTGCTACAACGGTGCCGGCAGTGGATAGCAGCAGCAGCGCCATGTTCGCGGCGTTCAAGTCCAAGGTGGTGGTACTAGGCGCCCTCTTCATCTTTGCGTACCAGGGTGCCGAGGTATCCATCTCCGGCTGGGTCATCTCGTTCTTGATGACGGAACGGCCCGCGAGCGGCGTGGACCCGTCGTCCATCGGGTACGTGACGGCGGGCTTCTGGGCGGGCATCACACTGGGGCGGTTCCTGCTGTCGCCGCTGGCGACCCGCGTGGGCGTGAGCGAGAAGACGTTTGTATACATGCTGGTGGCGGGCTCGGCCGTCTTCGAGGCCCTGGTGTGGTGGGTGCCCAACGTGATCGGCGACTCGGTGGCGCTCGCCGTCGTCGGCTTACTGCTGGGGCCCGTCTACCCTTGCGCCGCCTCCGTCTTCACCAAGTCGCTGAGCCGGCGGGAGCAGGTCAGCGGCCTCGGCGTCATCAGCGCGTTCGGCAGCTCCGGCGGCGCCGTCGCCCCCTTCACCACTGGCATGCTGGCGCAGGTCGCGGGCACCTTTGTCCTCCACCCCATCGCCATCGCCCTCTTCGCCGCCATGATGGTCTGCTGGTACGGCATCCCCGCCGTCCGGAAGAGGACCGAGTAGAGCTCGCGCGTATAGAGCGGCGAGGCGATCCGGTGCATCTTCTTCTTGGACGAGATCAGGGACTTGGTGATCATCGAGTGCAGGGAGATGCTCTGTTTGGAGGCCATGGCTGCTTCGAACTGATTTTGCTTTGTTCTTCGGAGAGTGATGGTTTGCTGGTTTGGGCGGCGTATAGATGGCTGTATTCTGCGGTATAGATGCTACATACAAGATGGGGTGGATTTATATGAGTTGGTGCGGTGTCCGTTGTCCGGTCTCCAGCTTCTTGAATTCGGCGCGATGCTCTAAAACATCTGAGGATCCCCTTTCCGGTCAATTATTCGGCGTCTCTTGGAAACACACAGGTCTGTGTGGGTCAGTCTGTTTGGTATACATCGTGCCATAACCACACGATTACGATTCTGAAGCCCAGATAAAACCGAGGCATTTTCTTTTCGTTGTGAGCCTGGAATCGTCTTGCAGATAAATCGATCGGTTCTCAGTATCTGGTCGAGGTGGCAATCGAACGGTCGATATCATGACCATGTGGATCTTCGTTGCAACTGCGGCATGCCGACGCCGGCACTCATTCATCGAGGGGGCACGGTGACTCCTCTTACCCCGGCCCTTAACAACGGCCCTGTATATGACGATAAAAAGTCGGAAATTTCTGGCCTCCATAATAATGTTAAGGAGTGGTGGGATCCCCTCGGTCTATACTCTTACGCGCGAGAGAAGTATGTGTATGATGTGTCTGTTGTATTTCTCAAATGGCGTTCCTAGCGCAAATCCATGTGCACGCCGAGTCTATTCCTCTATATCATTTCTATCATGTCTAATTCGCATGAATTGTATATGCCCGAAGAATTGCGCAAATCTATTGCATATCAATCATCCTGACAAGTGTCATCATCATGTCGTGTACCTTAGTTGCGGCCAGTGGCAGCCTCCTGGACGGTCTGCTTGCCCTCGACAACGCTCTGGACAATCTTGTGGATATCCGAGAAGCTGTGGAAGACGGTGAAAGGAACGTTCTCCCTCTCGCAGTAGATGACAAGGTCTGTTTTGGTGAGGAGGACAAGTCAGCATGTTTCGTTCTTCGCGGCACCGATAAAGGGCCGATATCATGGATGACTTACCCCGGCCGGCCCTAGCGAACAGCAAATCCGTCTCCTTGGCGGCCGAGAGATCCGACACACCGTCGCCGGCGTAGAACATGACGGGGCGCTCCTTGAGGGCGGCGTACGGGCGGATCTCGAGGCTCTTGTCGTGGCCGTGCTCGCTCTCGTCGTGGTAGGTGATGGTCCAGCCGCCCTCCTCGTTGATGTCGGTGTGGCCCGGGCTCGGCACGACGTCGTTGCTGACAATCTGCATGTGCTTGACGGCCTCCTCGCCGACCAGGTGGGCCAGCAGGGCGCGGATGACGGGCTGCATGCCGCCCGACAGCACGACGACGGGGACGTTGTTGGCGCGGCACCAGTCGAAGAACTCCTTGAAGGCCGGGTCCAGCTTGATGTTGGCCGTCAGCACGCGCAGGCACTCGTCGAAGGGCGCCTTGACGCTGTCCAGCATCTCCTTGAACGAGTCGGCAAAGGTGCGCTTGCCGTCGAGGACGTCGTCCATGCCCTTGCGGCGCAGCTCGTAGCCGAAGCCCATGTTGTCCGTCATGTAGTCATTGCTGTCCTGCAACGTGATGGTGCCGTCAAAGTCGGTGAAGAAGATGGCCTTGGGGTTTGTGGCCAGGGCAGGCAGGTTGGTCTGTGTAGTTGAGCCCATGGTTGCTGAGATCTATCTATACCGGTGAGATACTTCCTTTCAATGTCGGTCGGTCAATTGAAAGATATGAGAAAGATTGGCAACTGGAATACCAACCCCTGGACAAGAGAGCGAACTCGGCACTTTGTAGATAAAAGAATATGCAAATGACGTCACGCAGAAAGAATTCAATATAATCCAGTTGGAGTCGGTGAAACGAGTGCACCTATTTTGAGAAGGTATAAGACGTCTAAGTTTGCTGGGCGTTTGGGATAGAGGAGGAAAGATAATATGAATGGGAGGAAGGAGAGGAAAATGCAGATGAAGGGGATGGATAGGTAATATAATTAAACGAACTGCTGCAAAACCTGTCGCGACTCAGAACGCTTCTTCTAAAAGAGTATGTACCTACCTACCTAAATTTACTATTCCGTGTAACTGACCGAACCCATCAATCAAACCGTTAAAAGATAGCGGGATGGGTTTCCTGTTACTTACTCCTAGGTACTAAAAACCACGATATAGTCCCGCCAATTGAGCCGGCGTCAGAGAAAGCTACCCCTCCATCCATCACTGAAAACCAACCAAGTTGGCAAGTGGGGGAGCGACAGGCCAAGCTGCTGCAGTGCCGTTGCCCAACCAGGTCCTTCCCAAAGCTCCCTGCGAAAGCGCCCTTACTCCCTGCAGGACTGTCTCAAGCGGGCAGGCGGTGAGTGTCTTGGGCCAGCATCGTATCGGGGATGACGGAACGTAGCTCTGGACTCTAGGCCTCGGACCTTAGGTTTTTTACAGCGCTGCTACAGGGTTGGGGGTTACTATTGCATTGTGTCCAGCATCAAATCCCTTGGGTTATTCTGACAGACCCCCGTGCCTCGAGCTTTCGAGCAAACCAGCCTCCAGCACCTAGAAGGTGTTGAGAGACTGTTTCAATTGCCTCAATTGGATAATGTCACCTCCTCGAGTATGGCGACCCATACTCGGGATGAGCACACGCTTGCTGCACGAGCAATCGCCATCATTATCGGCCGTGTCAACCTCGAGGACGCTTAAGCTCGTCACTGACGGCGGCTATAGCTTCAATCCCAAGTACAAGAGCCAACTACGCAGCTTTTCGTCCCGGCCGCCTTCTGATAGCGGGACGCCCCCCGACTTTTCACATCTCGATCCTAGCAACGTCTCGAAATCGCCGCAGCCTCGAACTGCTTCTTCATCTTTATCCGACTTACCGTCATCGTCACCATCTTCGAACTCTCCAGAATCCGCTGCCAATGCCAACTCTATCTCCAAAGATGGCACGGCCTCTTCGAAATCGGCCTCCAGCCAGCAAGCCCCCGCCTCCAGTGATATCACGACCGACCCCTCTCTGCCCTCGCAGTCCACGACCGCCTCCCCCATGGCCGACAAGTTCGCCTCCTTCATGGACCGCTTCCAGTCCTCGCTGTTCCGAGCCTCGCAGCGCGTCAACGTCCTGACGGGCTACACCGGCATCGAGACGCTCAAGTCGCGCATCTCGGACCTCGAGGCCTCCCTGGCCGCCGCCCAGGAGCACCTGCACGAGACCCGCAACCTCTACAAGTCGCGGGTCGACGAGCGGTCCGCCACGCAGCGCGAGGTGACGACCCTGCTAGCCCGCCAAAAGACCTGGACCCCCGCCGACTTTGAGCGCTTCACCAGCCTCTACCGCTCCGACTACGAGCTCGAGACGGGCGTCGCCGACAGCGCCCGCGAGCTCGAGGAGGCCGAGCGCGAGACGGAGCGCCTCAACCACGACCTCAGCTCCGGCATCCTGGCCCGCTACCACGAGGAGCAGATCTGGAGCGACAAGATCCGCCGCATGAGCACCTGGGGCACCTGGGGCCTCATGGGCGTCAACGTCCTGCTGTTCCTCGTCCTGCAGTTCGGCGCCGAGCCCTGGCGCCGCGCCCGCCTCGTCCGCGGCTTCGAGCAAAAGGTCCGCGAGGCCCTCGAGGAGGAGCGCATCGCCCGCGTCTTCGAGAGGGAGGAGGAGCGACAATACCAACAGCAGCCTGCCCAGCTACTTACGACGGCAGCTGAGGGGCCTGCTGCTGATGACGCTACTACCCCGGCGTCAGCGGAGACAGCCAGCAGCTCTGACCCCGTGGTCATGGCGGAAGGGATACCTGTCGAGATCGACTCTGCGGAGTCGATTTCCACGCCGGCATTGTCCTGGCGGGAACTGATAACAACGCCATCATATTGGAAAGACGCCGCCCACGATCTGGTGAGCGATCGCAGGATCGCTATCCGGATGCGGGATGTATCAATAGTAGCATTAGAAGGCGTCGCGGCTGGTGCCGCTGTAGCGGGTACAATTGCCGTCTGCTTGATGAGGAGGACGTAAGGTAAAAACAAAAACAGAAAAAAGGAGAGGGCCCCTTTTCAGATGAGAGAGCGATCTCCTCTCTTCTTTGTGTTTGTCACACAGAGTGAGCTACATGTACATATATAATGTTTGAAGAGACGAAAACTGTAAAAACCGAGATGTACATAAGTTAGTTATCATCACGACAACAAAATCAACGTGTACATATAACCAGGGCGCATACTACATCGGATCAGGCCGCCGTATATATACCTAGCCTTGTCGCCAAGCTAGCTATACAGGGGCACAAGACTCAAGCTCAAAGAACAAGCTCGAATGCAGCTCGAATGCAGTAAAGGGTTGTATTAGCAATCGTAATCCATTAGACATCAGCCGCTCCCGGGACTTTTGCTTTCTATTTGAAGTGGGTAATGGAGATCTCGGAGCCTGAGGGCGGGAGGATAAAAGTCAACCAGATGCAGCCATGCCAGGATGCGTATTCCCCCTGAAAAGGCATTCCTCATTGCCAGTCACTCCCCCTTCCTATCCTGCACGAGATGATAGGCCTCCGTATGCCCCATTCCTGCAAAATCGGTCAAGCGGCACCCTCCACATCCATATGACTACTCTCTAAAACGCTACCTTTTATACTTTCACTTCCGGCTCTTCCAAAGAGCCGTCGGCTAGTCAGCACATTCTCCTCGCTTTTTTCCACCTAGTCGTACTAATTCAAAAACAACGAACGCTTTCTCGTAGAACATGCTGGAAGAGCGAATGACGAAACATGATCAGACCCAGATTTACTCGATATCTCCGGGCATTCCAACTGTCCGCAGTCGTTCGAGGAGAAACAAGCAGCGACAACATACTGGACGTTACCCGCTGTGGTTCGTCGATGTCCTGTGTCGGGGACTGATCAAGTACATGGATACCACCCGCGTTGGACTGCCCTAAGAATTAATGTTGGATATCATGCGTACCAGTTGCTTAGTCAAAGTCGGACGTGTACGAGAAGCCGCGGAACTCCTCTTGCATGGCTTGCGAAAGCACTATAAGGATTGTCAGTATCTGTGCAACATACCAGGATTTACATAAGAGGGGAGATCAACTTACCCGACTGCACGGGAGTGAGTACAGGTGTAACACTAGTAAACTCTGAATCGAAGTTGCTGGTATCCGTTGCGTTCTTGATCTGCGGCATGAACGGCGGCGTCTCTCGCTTGTGGTAGATGTCGTCCCAGTTGATGTTGCGGAAGAAAGGCTGGTTCATGATCTCCTGAGCATCGGTGGGCCCGCTACCAAGGCGCTGGTCAGGCTCTCTGGTGAGAAGTTTCTGCAGGATGGACACAGAGTCTCGCGGCATATGGATAGGATACAGCGGCTCATCTGCCAGAATAGCATCGTAAATCTCGTCCTCGTCCTCACCGCGGAACGGAGACTGCTGTAGAAGCATTTGGTAGATCAACACTCCGAACGCCCACCAGTCGACGGCACGGCCGTATTTCTTGTCTAGTAGGATCTGCAGGGCATGTTAGCATCGGAGCGGCCCAGATCACTTTCTCAACTATAACTTACTTCCGGTGCCATGAACTCAGGGGTGCCGCAGAATGTGCTCGTGGTAGAACCATACCACATGTCTTCCTTACACAGACCGTAATCAGCGATCTTGATGTGACCATCCAGGGTCAACAGGATGTTGTCAAGTTTGAGATCACGGTAAATGACGCCGTTTTCATGGAAGTATTTCAAAGCCAGGCAGACCTCGGCGGCATAGAATCTGGAGGAGGTTAGCCGCAAGTGGCTACAACGTAGCAGGCATGACTTACTGTGCGCGCTTTGGCCCGAACTTGCCGCGCTGAATGTGCAACATCAGATCACCACCACTGATGTACTCCATGACGAAGTAGACTCGGGTTTCTGTTTGGAAGCAGGCATGGAGGTTCGTCAGGAACGGGTGTCGCTCTCGGTTAGCGATCAGGAACACCCTCTTCTCCGAACGTATGCTTTCCACTTCGTCGTTCTCGATGATAAACTCCTTCTTCAAAACCTTGATGGCAAAAAGGCGCCTGGACTTCTTCGTCTCTGCCAGCATGACCTTTCCAAAGTTACCCTTTCCAAGGACCGCCAAGAAGTTGAAATGGTCCAAGCCGATTCGCTGGCCGGTTCCCGGATCCGTTGCAAGAGGCAACGGCTTTCTAGACGAACCAGGGGCTCCTGAAGTAGACACGGCGGAGGACACAGGTTCAACTGCGGATGGCTTGGGAATGATGGGGGCACTCGGTTGATACATAGCCTGCTGCGATTGCTGCGGGGGCATCTGTTGTTGACCAGAGTGAATCTGTTGTGGCTGCTGCATCTGTTGCTGGCTGGAATAGTTATCGACATTGGCATACGCTTGAGGATTATACTTGGGTTGTTGGGGAGCGCCGTACCCCTGGCTCTGTGCGTACGGGTCTTCATAGGGGTCCACGGGGCCGCCACCACTGTACCCCCCAGTCCGACCAGCGGATGGATCCGAGTACTGCGAAGGCGAGGGACGAGTGCCCTGGGAAGCCATCGTGCCGCTCATAGCGGCCGTGGCTGCGGCGGCGGCAGCCATAGACCCACCGGTTGAGGTGCGCTCCGGATGCATGGGTCTTTGCGGAGACGTTTGGCCGCCATACATGGCCTTGGCCGCGTTGGTAGCCTCTTGCGATGCCTGTGAGGCGATACTTCCAGTGTAGGAAGGAACACCACCGAATGGAGAGCTCGGGCCATCGCTTGACGGGCTCATCTTCCCCTGCCGCAGGGTTTTCTCGCTCAACGATGAGACCTTGGACTGACGCTGTTTTTGGGTCCGAATGCCCTCGAGAATTTGATTGGCCACAGCCATGCTCATACCACAAAAGTCGGGTACGAGATGCACACATGCAGCGTGGGCTGTAGATTGGCATTCTGTAAAGGTATTATTAGCCTCTGCAGTCGGCTGAAACAAACCATTATATTCTTACCTGAACACTTCCGGCAGTTCTTCTTGCCAAATGGAAGCATATAACCGCAGTGACAGCACCAGTTGGCAGTGACGTTGGAGAAGGGCGTAAACCTGTGAGGAATACGGTGGTTGATCTTCTCTTCGTCCGGATCCGTCTCGGCGTTAGACTTGCTAATACACTTTGTAACAACGCTGCTATAACATTTAGTGTGACAAGTGTACTTGCAGTCCTCGCATTGCATGCCGGCGGAATACTTGAGGAAGTCGCCGCATAGCGCACATCGCATAATGTTGTAGAACTGGTGCTGCACGAACTTGTGGCCGTACATCTCATGAACTTCCTCCTTCCTCTGGCGAACGGCTCCTTTGCGACCAAGACCAAGATCTACGGGCCGACGGTCCTTGTTCATCTTCGTGAAGTTCAGCTGGAGGTGAATCCCGCCAGAGGGCTCCAGGGCAAACCAGGCATCGATTGGCTGGTTAGCAATCTGCGGGGCAGCTTGAGCGCCAAAGGACTGCTGCTGTGGCGGGCTCTGGAAGCCAGGAGACCCAGGGGGCGGACTGAACTGGGGCTGCTGGGGGTTCATCGGGAACTGCGCAGGTGGTGCGCCCGAGTTGCCAATCTGATTCGCGGATACCCATCCCGAGTTGTTAACTTCGGCCTCGATTCGCTTACGGCGCATCTCTTCTATAATGTCCGAAATTCGAACCCACAGCATACCGATGGGGAGGGCATGCTCGCCAGGTTTGTCGTAGACCGTAAGTTCTATCTCGTTGGCCTCCCTGACTTCAATGTTGTGGTATTCGCCTTCCCATCTATCATTGCGTGCAACTTTAGTACGTGCGACGATGTTATCTTCGACCTTGACGGCAACAAAAGTCTCGGGGCCCCGGGAGAACCGCGCGGTACTAGCATGGTCGACGTCCCTGACCTGGATAACCCTGAACGAGAGTTGGCCAGTAAGAGGCTTCCTCAAATTAGGAGTGTTGATGCTGTCATCTAGACGTCTGTTAGTCGTTGCACATTAGAGCCATGGAGAAACGTACCATCTTGGGAATCGCCAGACTCAAAGTCGTCAACATGCAGTTCCTCGTATCTCTTCAATGCTTGCTTGAGAAGCTGGATCTTCTGTTTACTCTCGACGCGCTTAGCAGCTGCGTCTGCTTTGCTCTTCCTATCGCCGTCCATTCCATATAGCTGCACCATCTTCTCGATGCCCTTGAGGTACTGTTCTTCGACGTTCAGTTTGAACTGGATTTGACTCAGCATGAGCTGGATGCGCGGACCAAGGTATTGAGTGTCGTATTTGATGAGATCGAGCTTCGTGAAGTTGGGTCTGCCTTTAGGCATGCCAGAGCCAGGCCCCGGAGGAGCATAAGGATGCCGGGGAGGCATAAGGTCGCCGTGGCCCCCGATCTGACTATACTGAGCCGAACCGTACGATGCACGATCGCCGCTTTGCCCCGTGTAACCACCACCACCACCACCACCACTGGCATCCTTGGGCGGCGGCGTGGGTGGCCCTTCGCTCTCGTTGAGAAGATCCGAGCCACTTTTAGGTCGCAGCGAACCGACAGCTGTTGAACCGGAGCTGAGACTCATATTGTCGACTCCTTGCCCCAAGCGTTTCACTTGGAGGTCTCGGAGCTTGTCCTCAAAGAAGCTGATATTTCGCCGGGCATCACGTATCTGACTGTTGATCCTGGATCGGACATCTTCGTTGCCCGTCTGCTGGAGCATGGAATTAGCCGCATTGAGCAATGCTTTTTCGCGCTCGATCTTCTTGTAGATCGCGGACATCTGTTCTTCTTCGTTCATGCTGGCGGCGGGTTGCGCGTCGTCACGCGCGGGGCCAGGCTTTGTGGGACGGCGCGATCTTTGTTGGTTGAGCAGAGACGCGGGAGGCTCTAGAGCGAATGGCTGCCGAATGGTACGGCTACCTGTAACGATATTATAGCCAAAGGGTCACCTAAGATCGAGCGACCAAGAGATTCGCAGACTAATCGATTGCAAAAAGTGGAAGTCTTCGGTTTCCGAGAAGGAGGATCTTGACCTTACGGGCCGTAACGTTAGTGGGGGGGAAGACAAAGCAGTTTAGTGGCTGCGGTCGCAATAAGGTGGTAGAGAAACAGGTAGAAATGCAAACCCCCCAAGGCGGCTGGGCTACATTAGCCCACCAAGGTAATAGGTCGGGATTGTTGGGCCGGGGTTCGCGAAGGAGTGGCGCGAGGAGGAACGCTGTGGGAGAGCGTGGATGGGTGTGTGTAATGATGGGTGGTGTGCGTGTGTGAGTGAGTGTGCGAGAGAGTGGGTGTGTGTACAAGTAGGGAGGATGCGTGCGCTCCAGCGATGACGATGGATGGCGGGGTGGTTTTTTCTGTTGTGGGTGGCCGGATTGGGATAGCCAGGATGGATGGGGTGAGCAGGTAGGTACGGGAGATGCCAAAGGAGAGAGGGGAAAGTCGCACATAGAACAGGCACAGGCAGGCCGGTCGAACTGGCCAAGTCGAGCAGAATAAGTAAAGTTGTGTACGTACAAGCAAATCCGGTCGGGAAAGGGACATCGAGTGCTGTAGTGACAGCTTGAATTCCCTGCTTTGAACTCAAAGCTCCTGTCTCGCCATGTGCCGTCGGCCTTAGCAATTCAAATGGTGGGAATCGGGTCGGTCAAGGAGGGAAATGCTGTTGGTAAGCTAGTAGTAGGCCGACTGTTGCGAGGTCAACATACGCGGGGCGCCAGATGGGTGCTGTGGAGGTTTCTCTCTCAAAGTCGCTACAAAGGAAGTTGACACAACCCGCTTCAGATGTGTTTCTTAAGGATGCAGGTATGGTATGATGTAGACAAAGAAAGAGACCAAAACGTGGCTTGCACTGGAGGAACAAAACTTCCTGTCCCCCTAGGTTCCAATCAATACTTTACTTACATTCGATGTGCCCGACCAACCGACTGGTGCCTTCAGCAAACCTCAGACTCGGATAAGGACGATTTGCTTTGGGAGGTGAGATTCCAAAAGGGAACTCGGCAAAAGAAGCCCCTCCCAAGTGGCAGAGGTGGGTTCAATATTCCTCCCTAGTCGAGAGCTCTCTTGCCTATTCCTCTTTTTGGCTACTGTTGATGGGATAGGGCGGGGGTTTACTTGTAGACGATTACGATGTGAGGGGGAAAAGAATGAAGACAACTCGGAAGAAGAAAAGAAGTCCTACTTGTTGTCGTTTGAAGAGGGTTATCAATTAACAAGACCTCCTCGGTACCGTATATACTTTCAAAACTTGAGATGATTGATTTATGTCTCTTGCCCGATGGCATTAAGGATGCCCAATCTCGCTGGCCCTGATCAAACACATCGCAACATAATGTTGCTTAGCGAATGCCTCCGCGAAACAATGCTTCATGCCGACAAAGTTTTAGAGCAAGTCGTCCGTAACGCTTTCCACATGCATGGCATAGCTTTCTGTACTTAATGCAGGTAATCACGACCTATACCGTTCTTTACTGCTTGCTTGCTACCTGCACAGTTCCTGTGGACTGGTAGAAGCTGGTATCCACGAGAAGAAGCCCCTCTGTACTTACCACTTGTATTACCGTGTAGGACTTGCGAGTCGCGCCATGAGGCGACTCTATTCCATTGTGCATACATACCTACATACCTACCTCTTAGGCTTTAAAGTCCTTGAGTCCGCGCAATCCATGTTGCGTTTCAAACCCATATCCATGTCACAAGTCGCATGGCGGTTGGGCGGGCAGAAGGAGCTTTGGCCAGGGAAGGAAATCGACTCATAGCATGTGAGTCAGGTTGCATTTTGACAGGCCCAGTAAGGTCTATCAACTCGTTTTCGGGGATAGCTTCGGAAACAACGATGATTAATGTTCGTTTTATCAT
The DNA here is from genome assembly GCA_006503535.1 of Arthrinium phaeospermum. Lineage (NCBI taxonomy): Eukaryota > Fungi > Ascomycota > Sordariomycetes > Amphisphaeriales > Apiosporaceae > Arthrinium > Arthrinium phaeospermum. Next base: position 1,466,964 of record QYRS01000002.1, on the reverse strand, counting down.
CGTGGTAAACATTACAACCGAATTCTGAAGCTCGTGTTGTGAAGGCAACTTGGCCCCCACCATGCATTTTCTTGGGTCGCGAAGTAGAAGTATACAGCGATGAATTGGCCGCTTCGTACAGCTGATCTTCTCTTGGCGTGCCCATGTTGCAAAAATCCATGAGTTGGCTGAGATCAATGCATGTTGGGGTGAGAGAGTGTGTGTCAAATGCTAAGATCTCACCTCCTCCATGAACGATTGCCCGCCAATCCCATGCCCCCTGTAAGACAGATCCCCGCAAGGCAGGAGGATAGCTATCCCCGAATTCTCGTAGAGCACCAACAACTTTCATATAGACTTACACAGATCTACGTTCTTGCCTCGCTCTAAACACGGTATATGTAGACCACTGGGGGCTATCTGCAAGTATTCACCATGGCAGCAGCAGCAGATCTAAAAGCCCACCTCAGCCCCGAAATCCTTGGTCTGACGGTGGCCCAGAAGCTACCCTGGGACAAGCACGCATCCATTGACTTCAGCGAAGCCATCGACTGGACCTTCTTCGGCGGCGCCCTCCTTGACACACCGCACCAGACAATCACGGCCGAGGAAGAAGCAATGCTGCACCAGAAGACCCTCCCAGCCTTGAAGATCCTCGCCTCCATGGGCCTCGCCAACATCAATATACCAGACCTGGCTGAGACCCTCTTGCCGCCCCCGGCTGACCCGTCCTTCCCGGAGCAGGCCCTCGGCCTCCAACTAGTCCTGGACCAAGCGCCCCGGGGGCTCCTAGACGGGCCCCTGGACGACCGATGGGTCTACGGCTACTTCGCTGAGCTGGCGGCCGGGCTGGCGCAGCAGCTCCGGGCGCTGCCCACGGAGCAATCGCCGCACAGCTGGGCGCGGTGGAAAGACGACGTATCGCTTGACTACTTCGTCTGGGTGCGGTTATGGTTCATGGCCCCCATCGTGCACCACGAGGCGTTGGCGCGCCAAGCCACGGCCATGACGGAGGAGCTGCGCGTGCTTGTGGAAAGCGAGTGCGGAGGCGGCGTCCGCGACCCATACCGAGATCTTCCCGACGGGGTCCGCTGGGATCTGTACGAATTTCCTCGCATGCTGGAGGCGCGCCAGGGGCCTCCGAAAGGAGATGACGGCAAAAGCAGCGTGGCAGCAGGCTGTTTTTGGATTTGTGCCCTGCTCGACGTGCACTATCCCATCCTAAAAGAGTATGGCCGGTATCCCTATCGAAATAGCGTGCTAGGCCGAGTGTCTACGTTGGATGAGGAAACTTGGTTGCAAAAGGCCACGTTCTTCAAGCCACTGGCGCCCGAAGTAGTGAAGCGCATTAGTGAGGATGTAGAGGCTGGGCGATGGTCACCTATAGGGGCAGAGCCGTAGATGAGTCAGTCAGACATCCGAACCAAGGGAAACTCTTGTATGAAGACAGTCACTACGCATGAAAACTTATATGAATCATGCTTCGAGATAGGGGCAAATACATCCAATTTCGATGTCGATACCATTAGCTACCACCAAGCCATTGATGTTTTGAGCCCTACGGCAGATGGGTTTTCTTCATGAACTCGTGAAGCTATTATATAGAGTATTTCCTTCGTCTCGGCTGAAGACAACACCCGCAAAACCGGCATATCAATTAGTTTCCTGGATGGTTGCCGGTAGGGGCAAGACAAAATCGGAGGGAACTGCACCAGCCAGCATTTCAAGCCGGGTTTTCTTCCGTCCAACATATACGCCCTTAGAATCTGCACGATTGTTCAGATACGCCTGCACGTCTTCCACCTCACCCTTAGCTAGAGCTGCATCGAATTTATTCTGGTCAAGAATCGCCATCAGTCGTGAGGTTTCGTAGAACCTGCCTCTAATCACCGTTTCGTCCTTCGTTACGTTTTGTAGGATGGGTACCCATTGGAAGTGAGTACCAGCTGCTGCTCTGACTTCGTCACGGAAAGCCTTCTCATTGAACATTGCAGGTGGTATTTGAGGCTGTTCAATGGCTGGTTGCTGACGGGGAATCTCCTCCAGACGATAGATATCACCGCTGAAAAACAGGCCGTCGATTTCACCACTCTTGGCAGTGAAGATCTCTTTGAGGACCATCAAGGTAGGCATGTTCTTGGGCCATGCCGGATTCATCTCTTGTGGGGTGAGTCGTATTCGAACCGCCTCGCCAACATTGATTCTCTCTGCGCCGAGGAAAATACCTCGGACGCTAAGTTTACCGCCACTGGGCCTTGAGTCCGATATGACGTTGAACAGAGAATAGGAGTGGTCAATCTCGATCAAAGCTTTCTTAGATCCTTCCACGCCGACAAGCTCCTGTCTGGAAGGGTTGTCCCCGGCATATTTAGCAACAATCTGGCTCCACAGCGCGTTCCGTACCCAAGTGTGTTGTAACTCGGGGAGGTTTACGGCTGGAACACTGAATGCAAGGAAGGGCCGCATCTCGTTCTCGGGTCTAAGGTGAGTTTCCAGCTGCAGAAGTGAGTGTGCTAGCTGCTTTATCATATACCGCAACCTGCCCTCTGGAGTCTCGGCTGAAAGTTTCTGTAGGACTATGCCTAAACGCCATGTAGGATTTGTTAAGAACCATACAGCTTCGCCCTCCCGGAACACGGCTTTATCTTCTGGTTGAGGAGTGGCCATCACTTGGTTACCAGCAAGGACGGGATTTTGTGTATGAGTAGAGGGATCAGTGGACACAGGCCCAGGAATGGTCTTGGGCTGAGCAGGTGCAGGCGCACTTATGGGTTGTTGTACTGCCTTGACAGCTGGGGCAGGCTTCGAAACCGTGGATGACGCAGAGGCGGTCCTACTCATCGGCGTTGCTGAGACTGCTGCAGTTCCTGTGGATATAGACGAGCCCCCCTTTGGAGCCGCTATAGTTGACGAGGCTGATGGTGCAGGAGCAGGGGCTGGCTGCGGCCACCACGATGGCTTTGTCTGTTCCGGATTGCAGAGCTGACAAGAGCAGAGACCTTTATCCTTGTTCCCGCCAACGATCCAAAGAAGATCTAGTTAGGTCAGAAAAAAGTTGACCTACAACTCACATGATGTTGCGTGGAAAGATGATGAGAGTTGGAGGGAGAGGGCAGAATGAGAAGTGCACTTACGTGGGAAAAAGTCATTGGGCGATCGGAAAGCCTTGGGCTTGTTGCCATGAGGATAACCATACAGATAATAATCTAGGCGATTCTGGGCTATACTGAGTGGTCAATGGCAGACTCCAGAAGGATGACCATCCATCAGTCGAGCATACCTGTTTTGCAGCGTATATGGTAGTGGTCTGGCAGTTTTTCGAGGAAATAGACACGATCTGTTCTGGTTAGGTTTTATACTCTTTCGTGTTTGTTAAGCGAAGCGGTTCATACCTTGGTGTTCAGGGCCGGGCAGAAACTGGTCTCGGAGCAGGGACCCGAGCCTGAACAGCCAGGCGATGTAGCGTTTATCATCCTCCGGCAGGATCTGGTGACCCGAGTTGAAGTCGCTGTCTGCCCAGGCCTTTCCGTCGCTGCTACCAGGGTCAAGCTTGAAGGGGTAGGCATCGCTGGTGCCGGATCCCGCAGCCATGGTGTTGGTGATAACAATGATGATGAGGACGATTGAAGGTCGCAATCCTCAAGTAGCGAGTATGGAATTGCGCTAACCTAGAAGCTGAACATGGAAGGCACGTAGTAGGTATGCGGTCAGCCCAATCAATGGCACGTCGCGCTCGGGCCAGAACGCCAATTTTCCAAACGGCCTGGGGGTACTTGCAGGGCACTTGCAGGGCAAGAGCGCTAATAGTTGAAGTCAGAGGCACCTGTCGTGTCGCCTAAATGTTCTTTTTATATCTTCTTCCTGCCTGAGAGGATGTCCCCTTCCTACTGCTTCAATCGCCAAGAGCAACTTATGTTGATTGAGAGACAACAAAGACTCGGGCACTGTACGCTTCGTTGTCTCCCATCTAAGATAATGACTAGGCGGTCTACTTTGATACCCCAGACTCAGTCAATTATGACTCAACGAAGTCTCCTAGGCGTTGCTGTTTGAGTACGTGACACTGTCATGATTTTCTCAAGAAGACCTCTGGTGCAAAAAGTTTATGTTTTCTTCGTGCCACGTACAGACAAATCGGGCTTCAGTAAGTATACGCAAAGGCCCATCGGGCTCTTGATATCCATGACAAAGAAAACTTATTCGGCAGTCTTGAAGAAGTTGTGACTGCGGTGCTCTTTGAACGGTTACTACAGGTAGGCTTAGAACTGACAGGAGTATGCAGGTGTATAAGTTAAGTACATGAGAGTGCCTGAAAAGGGTGTAGGGACTTACCGCTGGAGCATTCAAGACGTGGACATACATATTGACCAAGGGCTGCCGGCTTCTGTCGTTCTTTTATGATCAAATCTAGTTCTCTGCAACATCATACCAAACATCGCTGGGGGGTCCCTCGCTTAGTATATATACGATATGTTCGTACAATTTTCAATAACTGTGAGACCACTAATGCACCTAGCGGACTTAAGCGGCTACAAGACGTGCCGCCGGGCATATCAGACAGCGATTACTACGGACCCTGCAGAACGCAAACTCAGCCGCATGGTTTACATGTGTCGGTCGTATAGTCTTGCTTGACTAAGCTTATAAAGAAAACATATGCAGGGTCCCGGCGATTGCACCTCTTATTACCGGCCCCCACAGCCACCATGACGGCGTTGAGTGAACATTATGTATGAGGTTATGTCGGGACTCGCCGGAACAGGCGGCAGTCGTGGTATCAGCACTGTTACACGACGTTGGCTTTACCGACAAGCCTTGCTAACATGCAAGTGATCAAGAATCGATGAGTTCAGACCCGGGCTTAAAGGAGTTTGGCAACCAAGGAGGGCCTACGTTGGCGAGCGCTATGGTATAAAAGGCTGCTTGTTGCTGGCCTGGTTGAGTTACGAAGTGGCATCATTCACAACTATAAAACGAGAGTTCTCTCGAGGCCTGGTTGTCGCATCTGAATATCATCTAAATCAAACCACCATGGCTACTACCTTTGGAGCCACCACCGACGGCATCACTGTGGTCCGCCACTTCGCTGATCAGGTCAAGGGAAGAACTTGTAAGCTCTCAGACCACGGCCCCATGTCAGCGTTATACCATACTGACAGATACAACCAGTCCTCTTGACTGGTCCTAGCCAAGGCGGCATCGGCTCGGAAACTGTCATCAGCCTCGCTCATGGATCACCAGCCATGATCATCCTCATCGGACGGTCCCTGGCCAAAGCTGAAGACGCCATCAACGCGATCAAGGAGATCAGCACAAGCACCCGAGTGAAGTTTATTGAGGCCGACCTGGCCTCGCTGAAGAGCGTCAGGAGGGCGGCCGAGGCCATCCTCAACGACGACGAGATCCCCCGGATCGACGTCGTCATCAACAACGCCGGCATCATGGCCTGTCCTTACACGCTGACCGAAGACAAAATCGAACTCCAGCTCGCCGCGAGCCTGACGGGCCATTTCGTGCTGACCAACAAGATCATGCCCAAGATCCTGGTCGCCGGCGCAGGCAGCAGAATCGTGCTCGTCAGCAGCACTGCCCACCGGTACCGCCCCTTCAACCTCGAGGACCCCAACTTCGCCGAGGAGGGTACCTACACCGAGTACGACGGCTACGGCTCGGCCAAGTCGGCCGAGATTCTCTATGGCGTGGCACTGAACCGGCGCCTGGCGGCGTCGCGCGGCATCCGCACCTACGCCGTGCACCCGGGTGGCATCGCGACGCACCTGCAGGACCACGTCAAGGCGGCTGGGGACGAGACGCACATGATGGAAGTATTCGACAAGGTCTGTCGGGTCATCCACGGCATATCCATCGCCGAGTACTTTGCGAAAACCCCCTACAAGACGCTGCAGCAGGGCTGTTCCACAACGCTCGTTGCGGCTCTAGACCCCGACCTAGCGAATCGAGAGGGCTATTACCTGGAAGATTGCAGCTTGACTACAGACCCGGCTCTGGCTAAGCCCTGGGCGACGGATCCTGACCTTGCAGAGAAGTGCTGGAAGAAGACAGAGGAGTTGGTTGGCGAAACATACAAGTTCTAGACCGGTCGGCCAGTAAAGGATTATAGAGATGCACCAATAGATAACTCTCTCCTCTGAATGCATGTAGTAGTCGATGTATAAAAGCATATGCCATCAGGCAAGCCGTTCTCGAACTTGACGACCTCATCTCCAGGTTGGGTTATATATTGGCGTACCTTAAGCAGAATGGCCCCAAGATGGCGGCATGCAATACACACATGCATGTACCTATTATTCTTGATTGTTGCAATTTAGTGAGTGAGTCGCTGAGTGAGGTAGCTGTTGTAAGGGGATCAGTCCCAGTCTAATTGATCCCTGGAGTGCTTACAGGTAATTAGTGCCTATTAGGTAAGGGTATTCCCCCACTATGGAATTGCGCAACGGGAGCCCGGGATCTTGGATCTCTCCTTTCTGGAGAGTACCGCTCTCCTTCAGCTTTTCGGCCCTTGACACCATCCCGTCCCGGCAACAACCATAATTGCAATCCTCCGGCAAAGGGGAGAAAGAAAAGACGGCCAGGGGCTAAAGCAAAGATGCTCTCCTTCATATTGGTCCAGAACCGACAGTAAGACAAGCCTTCCCCAATTGCCCACGCCCATTGGCGCAAATGGCTAACAAGAGTGCGAGCGCAGAGGCAAGACGCGCCTGGCGAAATGGTACTCTCCGTACAGCGACGACGAGAAAGTCAAGCTTAAGGGCGAAGTGCGTAGCGACCAACCTTTACTTATCCTCTCTTATTGCCGCCAGTACAAAAGCATCACCGTCACTAACAAAAGGCCTTACCGACAACCAGGTCCACCGCCTCGTCGCCCCGCGCGACCAAAAGTACCAGAGCAACTTCGTCGAGTTCCGGAACCACAAGATCGTCTACCGGCGGTACGCCGGCCTGTTCTTCTGCGCCTGCGTCGATACCAACGACAACGAGCTGGCCTTCCTCGAAGCCATCCACTTCTTCGTCGAGGTCCTCGACGCCTTTTTCGGCAACGTCTGCGAGCTCGACCTGGTCTTCAACTTCTACAAGGTCTACGCTATCCTCGACGAAGTCTTCCTTGCTGGTGAGATCGAGGAAACGAGCAAGCAGGTTGTCCTAACGCGCCTCGAACATCTGGACAAGCTGGAATAGGAGGGAAACCCAAAGAGATAAAGAAAGGAAATAATAAATGCTTGGTAGCAAGCAGTAAGGGTGGCAAGTAAACAACTACGCACGCCTGGCCGAGTTGTAGCCCATCAAGGGTGCAATAGTGTTCCACCGGTCTGGTTTATTTGCTGATACGGCTGTATCAGGGAGTGCAAATCCATTGGCATGGCGTCTGGCGTAACTGGCATCAAAGAGAGTCTCGGCCTGGGAGTCCGAGGATTAGGATACGACCTGAGCATTTTGAATGCATACCTAAACAGCTCTGGCAAAGTGGTCGCTCGCATCGCCGAGGCCCAAGGTTCCGATATGCGGCAGTCTTTTTGATTGCCCATGTTAAGATCACCCAGACTGCAATCCCACTCATGCCTTTCTTAAACCGGTTGGGGAGCACATTATGTCAGTCCTGACTTGTGGTATCAGTTTCCTGCCTGTGGGATACATACCAGTACTATTGGTCACTGCGTGGGCCCGTCATTGGTATAAGTCATTTCACAGTAACAACTCCTAATGCTCGGCCCTTAGAAATGGCCATTGGTTTTCCCTTGGGGGCCATATCATTGGCCCCTTAAACGTGTTGTAACCATGTTGCATACGGGGTGTTGATAGGATCTATCAATATAGGGAGCACCAGGGTACGTTTGGCCACCATACTCAACAAATGTACCTGGATATGCACGTACAAACTAGTACAATCAAAGGCGGATTCTTTTCTCAAATCATACATTGCCACTAGACATGGCGGACACCATATCTTGTCACAGGAAGCTTGGGTCCACAAACAACACAGCGGCGGAGCTCTTTTACATTCTCCTACACAGCATGCAGTATCCCCTATATACGGGAACAAAATAGCAATTGTCTCGGTACCAAACTTCAGAGCAAATACATCGTTGTCATCGTGAGAATAGGAAGCGACACAAATCATGCCAAACTCCCTGTTGTCGTGGCAACTTGCCAAGGTGGTAACAACCCCCTGGCTTGTTTCGACTTTTCACTCCAAGCAATTGACGAGCCGCTCTCAAGTACTAGTCAGCCATGGTTGACCACTGCGACCACCCCAAAGAAAGTTTGCGAATATCAGTGTTGCTCATCGTCGTCCACCATCGAGGGCAAGCCCGGGAAAAAACCTGGAACTGTACCACTGAGAGTGGTCGATTACCACCCCTTTACTTGAATCGGCTTTCCTGTATCAGCTCCAAAAAGTGTCAGTAGATTGGAGAACATAGGAGCATGCTGGTTTGCAGTGTTTTTTACCTTTGGTGTCTGAAGTCGCGTCATCCAAGTCTTTCAAGCCTTCCGGGCTCTCTAAGCACATCATATCAACCGCGGTTGTTCTTCTGGGACGGGCATTCACGATCAAAGCAACCAGTCCAGGAAATAGACGGATGGCTGATTCGCTGTAGGGTGGATTCGTGAGGACTCGGTACTGGTTGCCATCTGGATCAACGATCAGAGTTGCATCCCCAGTTTCAGTGGCATCAACATTCCCCGACATAGAGTCCATCTGCGCGCTGAGAGTGTGCAGGAAGTCGAGTGCTTCAGCAGCAGCTGGCTTATTGGGTTCCCGATCAAGGTTAGGGGTCTCAGGGCCGGCTACAGGTTCGTCCTCCTGAGACAAAGAATATGGCGCGTTGCTGTTATGTGTGTCATCTACTCCAAAGGGAGTTGCCTGAGTGTCCTGTACGAACAGGTCCTCGTCATCATAGGAGAGTCTGCCCTCTGTTTCTGGCTTGTACAGTGTCACGGAGTGGTTTCCGTCAGGCTTGGGTGACCTCGAGCGACGATCTTTCTTGCTAGGTCGATATGTGTCTCTATTCCTGTTCCTATTCTTCCTGCTTTTCCCAGACTCTCTCACGGGAGTGACCTGGAAGGAAGGCGGTTCGCGGAAAGGTGACGATCTGACAGGAGGTGCTGGAGTGTCGGGTCTACTACCTCTCGTACCATGCATGAGAGAAGTGTCGCTAGAGAAGGAATGTGACCTTTCTCTATATCTGGGGCGGTATCTATCTGTGCTTTCGTCACGAGCTCGAGAGGAGCTTGCTGGGCGGTAGTTGTCAGAATACTGGCGAAGTGGAAAGCTGAGCTGAACAGGCGATCGTTCCCTACGATCATTTCGACTTTCAAGGTCCTTTGCCAAGCGTCTGGCAGCATATTCCTTTCGCCTGAAGGTGAGTGACGAACGGCGGTCGTTGTTAGGGCACAGAGTTCCAAGATGAACCCCTAACTTTCCGCAAAAGTCACATCGATAGTCAGGGGCGGGTGGTGTATCGTAATGAGGGTCCATGTTGGTCGGACATTCCTGGACCATGTGACCTTGCCAAGGGTCAATGACACATCTGGCAAGATTTTGTCGGGGACTTACCAGACTTGTTACATCGTTTGCATAGATACGGCTGCGCTTTCTTGCTCTTTGCATCTGCATTGTAATTTACTGTTTGTTTATGTTTAGTTCTCGCGGGCTTCTTGCTTGAGCTGCCGTTGCTTTCCAGCTGGAGATGCTGTGGGCTGAGTATGATAGGTATTGTTCGGTTACGCAGACGCATGCACCTCTGCTCTGGAGATTCTGAATCGGCAGATGACGGTCTGTCCCTTGAAACCAGTTTAGGTTCCTTGGAGAATTTCAGCTTACCTCCTTCATCTACCAAAGGCAGATCCTTTGCAGATTGCAAGTCTTGAACGGGACCGTGGAATGATTTGGCACGTTTGTTGTTAGCAACAGGTGTGTCATTGGCGCCAGTCCTTTTCCTGCCACCCACCCTGGTCGAATACTCGGTACTGGATGGTGGAGAAGCCTCCAACGCTGTGCCAGATTGATCATTGGTATCAATCAGATGAGATCTGGAGCTGTGAATGTGGCTGTCAGGTTGGGGCGATGCATGTTGCTTGCTCTCGAGGACTTGACGGATCTCATCATCGACCATTAAGTACCTGCGGCGGCTCGAGGGATCTTCTTGGTCAACAATATCCTTCCAATCTTTGAACGAAGAATAGATGGTACTGTCCTCAAGCCCGCGGTTTCTTAGAGACTGGATCCAAGTGGAGACGAGAGTATTCTCTCGCGCAAAGATGTCCTTCACAACTTGCTGATGAAGCCATTCCATGTACTGGTTGACCAGCTGCTGCTCTTGGCCATTGATCCGAATATGACGGTCAATGTTGTCTTCGAGCTGAACGAGGGAAATTTGATCAAGGCTCATGGAAGCGAGTGCTTCGGAACTCTCATGATGATCCATGACTTTCTTGTAGACTGACTTGGTCAGCAATTGATAGATCAAGCTTCGGGAGATGGGAACCTGGAAGCAAACATTGATTGATTTGAATAACAGGGACCATGAATAAATGTACGCATGTTTGGGGGCTTGGGTCCAAGTACTTACCTTTTCTTGCAGGTGGGGAGTAGGTGATTAAAAGATGGGCTTGCGGGAGGTTGCTCTTTCCTTCCCGTGCAGGATATGACCAGTGCGTGACTAATTCCACATCACCAGGCTATTTAGATGCTTAGTTAACGCAGAAACAGGATCCAGAAGACATTGGGCTGCGCTGAGGTGGTGGTAAGGATCTGGGCTGATATCTGGGTGTCATTTTGAGGGAGGGCGGAGGGCGAGCTACCTACCTAGGTATGTAGATACGTGATCTTCTTGTCTGACCAGTTGCAGCCAAATCAGTCTTGATCTTGCTTAGAAGAGTTGCTTGCAGGGAAACTGACATGGTCCGTTTGGCCGTAATAGTGCCCTCGCCCATCGTCCCTGCTTCAGGTCTTTCGTGGATGGCCCGCCCAGGTCGCTTACACTCAATTCTGTTGGAAGGAAGGTACCTAATAAATAATGCTGCCGAGCAGAGAAAACTGACCTGCTGGTATCTAACGATCTATTGAGTAGGCGAAACGAGTCCATTGCTTAACAAATGCATATTGAAGGATATTTAGTTTAGCAAACCCACGAGCAGAACATTCCATATCCAGAAACCGAATGTAAGATATCGCCGTTTGTAAGACTGCCTAAGTTCCCAAAAAGACCTCGCTGCACCTTCCCGCCTCGCAGCATGCGTACACACCGTGTGCCCAGACTCAAATGGGGGCCCTGATTGGTAAGAATGATATGTTGAATTGAAGCCCACGAAACGCAGAGGAGTCCAACCTAATTTAACAGAGAATATGACTATCAACACAGAACTCCAGGGAACGCCGCCCATAACATGGGCGAATACAACATGAAGCTATTAAACAATATATTCGCTATCCCTAGCGCTTCAAAGCCGCAAAACGTGCTGCAAGATCATCCACACTGGGTACATCGTCTCCCAGGCTCCCCTTTCTTTCGGTGTTCTTGCTAGCTATACCGGCATCGAGCATCTTCTTGCTGGGCTTCAGTTCCGCCGAGTTAAGTGTAATCTTGGGCCGAGGATTCTCGGTCGACGGACTTGGCGGGTTGACATGCAGGGGGCTTTGCGGACCCAAGGTGCGCGGTGGTGTGGCCCGGCTCAGGTCTTCCCTCTCCTGTGCTGCCTTGCTGTCGGCCGGTATTTCGGGCTCGATAATCTTCTGTGCCTGGCCGCCGCTGGGGTTGTCGTCCACATCATCATCCACAAACGCCGGGGGGTCGCCCAGGTTCGCAGGGCGCTTCGGCCAATCCACACCATATGCCCTGGCTATCTCTTCCAAATACCCTGTCACCAGCTCTTCCCTAGGCGGCGTTACGCTGAGCTTCTTCACGACCTTCTCTGAGACCTTTTCGTCCGAGTTCTCTGTTGCGGTCATGACAAACTCCTTGCCAAACTTCTCCCCAAACAGTAGTCGGACTGCCTGGAGCTCCTTGATCTCCGTCTTCGGTGCCGCGTAGATGATGCTCTTCACAGCCTCCTCCAAGCCCGGGTCGCACTGCGGCGCCTCCAACAGTCCCGCACGCGCGATCAGGAGCTCGCAGTACAGTTCGAGGATCTCGTGGAGTTCTGTGATGATATCGGTGCGGATGATGTTCTCGACGCGGATCCTGGCTGAATCAACCTTGCCCGTCTCCAATAGCTGGGCCATGGTCCGCCGCGCGGCTTTCGAGAGAGCCTCGTCTCGTTTCTGCACCATGCGCAATCTTGCGATCGCAAGTTTTAGTTGGACTTTGATCCTCGTCTATTCGCGGGGAGTTAGCTAATCACGCGCAACTTAGTCTGCCACAGGGTAAGAGGACGTTTGGCATACCAGCAGTGTCGCCGAGGGTGCCATGATGAATCGGGTTACGGGGTGATTCCCGGGGCTTCCTATGGTCAGGTCTTATGGTCCAGTCAAGTTGGGAAGAGGTAGTAGCTGCAGAGTTGACAGCGGTTTGGTTGGAGATCGCTTGCCCCGCGGCTGTTGTTTGGGTATGATCGTCGGGTCCTATCACTATGGATCCACCTGAGCTATGCTGGTGTGGGGTAAATGGTGAGCCTCAAGTCAATCATCAATGTATTGGTGTCAAGGCTGGTCCAGCTTAGTCTCCGTACCTGAGGGCCCTCTACGTCACCCTCCACCACTTTCAATTGATCGAGTTCGAGCAGGCTGAAGCCGAAACAAGCAACACCCACCTCATTATGCGATAAATCCGAGCCGATGGCCCGTGAAATGATTTTCTATACAAGCGGGCTTCGCAACTACACGTATATAATGTAAAGACCGTCAGGGCTGGGTGAAAACAGTTTAAAGTCATAGATTGTACGATAAAGTGATACATGGTAAATTCAATCTACAGACACGAAGTATCCTAATTTTTAACCAATTCCAGTTGCTTTCCTTGAGCCAGTTGCGCCCATTTTTTCTACGATGCTTGTAAACACTGCCCTTCCGTTGTGATGATTCAGCTGCGACTACCTATCTTCCGATTCCTCGCCATGCTAAAGTATAGTTGAGAGAGCCATTCTGGTCAACACGGGGTGTCCATCGCTTAATCCCGGATTGGTTGGCTCGCTTTGATCATGAAGACGGCCTGCGGCACGACAATAAGCGAGAATGCAAGATTGAGCGCGAGGCTAACGCCGAAGATCTTGAGGTACAGCTTGACAAGTCGAACCCAAGAAGCACGGGAGAAAGTATTCCACGCATCCTTCATGCTTACAAAGCCACGGCCGCCAACAATGGCGGGCTCGAGAGTTCCTTGAAACGAGCGGTCAAACGGAATGATCGTCTCGTCATGCTCGGGCAGCAGAGATGCTTGGACTCGAGTGAGCATCACATGTGCCGGGATCGTCAAGAAAATAGTAAGGATCAACATGACGATCATGACGACAAGACCTTTCCAAATGTCACTGCTCTGAGGCTGGGGGACTTCTCCGGGCCTCTTGGGGTTCCAAACACTCATGCCCATGACACGAGCAAGGAATTTCGGGAAGCCCTGCTGAATCTCGAGAGTGACAAAGTATACGGCGGTTGGTAAGGCGCAGGCGCGGAAAGTCTGCTTGAAGTCGGGCAGACGCTGCCAGAAATGCTTGTCTGAGGGGGCCGAGATGACGATGTGCAGCCAGGCGGCATACAGCTGGACGAGGGCAACGGCCGAGATCAGAGCAGCAATGGACTTGAAGTGGCTCAAGATGGGCAGCACGCTGACAATGCCATAGACAAACATAGTGCTGACCGTAAGGGCGACCCAGCAGGCGAAACCACGGAAGTTGGAGCGCCAGCCACCAATGCCGATCAGCGTGCGGTGGATGTTGCGGAAGCTGGCGGTGATCTGAACGGTCTGCGGGGAGGCACGAGCAGCCTCGTCGGCCACGGGAGCCGAATCGTCAATCACGGACTGGTCATCCTCGTTAAGCGATACAGGGTCATACGCAGGTGGGGCCGGGTCTTCGATCATGGCGAGCACCGGATACAGGTTGTTCATGGTGTATCCGACATAGACGAAGAGGGGGATGAAGATAAGGAAATCGATAAACATCAACGGCCAGGACCAGCCAGGCAGTTGATGAACGGGCCTGTCGCCATCTTGATAGGCGACGGCAGCCCGCTTGTATACGGCGGCGGCGACGTCTTTATACATGGTAACCAAATCTGCAACGATATTTGGAGTAGACAGACCTTTTGGAATTATGAAGATGGAAGAAAAGGCCAATTGAACCCAATGAAAGGCAACTTGGACTTGATGGAATAAAAGGCCAGAAAAGATGAGACAAACAACGGAAGAGGCGGCCGACTGGTTTTATGAGGAACCAAAGGAATGAGTAATTGAGTCGATCCCCCCTGCTCCCCTGCCTGAAAGACCAGTGGATGTTTCTAAGTAGGCAGCACCCAGCACCTGCTGTTATGCTGCGCCACCCGACGACGCATTGCAAGCGCCCGAGGGCTAACTCTGGGCTAACCAGCTTGCCTGGCCTTTCGCCAAGTCCTACGCTACGCTACGCTACGCTACGCTACATCACCATCGTACAGGGCGGCCACAGACTGCCAATCCTCCCCACTACACTAATGATTCCTTTCAGTCGGGTCTGATGGACGCCTAGATTAGGCATTTGGCCTGTTCAATGTTCTATCACTTGCATGTAGGAAGCTTGGCTAACAGTGGCATCTTTGCTTTACCTACAGGATGGCGATGCTTGATCTTGAAGTAGTACATGCATCAAACGTATCTTGACAGGGAATACCATTTATTGAAGTTATACAATGTAGGTATGCGTAAGACTCCGAGCAAGGGGCACTCCCACGTAATACATAGTAGTACATCCCAGGTGTTGTGCATACGGTGTCATGTACATCTTTTGCGTGCCGTGCCGTAACCCGGAGCCGTCTTCAACTGCCACGCCACTTGAATCTGCCTCTTCCGCCAGCAGTGGTTCCAGACAAAGCACGCCCAGTTATTGAATATTATCGTCGTTGAAATCTTGGGGGTGGCTCAGGAAGATATGTAGTTCTGCCCAAGCGTGTCAACAGATGGACATCTTGCACCGCTGACACAAATAGGTGAGCATTATTGAGTGACGGTGTCTCAGGCCTAGGTACAGGGACCCCAGGTCTGAAAATAGCACACGCCACCTGCAGCTTAGGAACAACCTGGTCCTTTTCCAACGACCCCACCGGTATCCGTTTACCGATCAACTTCAATACCTACTTACCTATTCATAGCGGGGGGTTGCGTCACTTCGGGAATGCATATTTACTTCCTTTACAGCGCCGAGCTACATCTTTCTTCGTTCCAGCCGCAGCCTTATTCCGTCCATGTCATTCGATCACCGTAAAATGGCAGCACCTTCGATACCTAATCTCCTCTCTCTTCGGGGCTCGAGAGGAGGTGGGCGGGGTCGGGGAAGTCGTCGTGGGGGCCCCTTTGGGGGTAGTGCCGCATCAGGACCAAGCCACGACACCACCATCCAGGGCACCGACACTGACGCTTCCGTCTCACGTCTAAGTGCTGTAGATATGGGCTATCTGGAAGATCCATATGCACAGTACTTTGTGCAGAACCAAATGGGCCCTCCGACAAGGAGATTACCCATAATCAACCGAGGTGAGATGAAGGCGACTGGTGAAGCAGCAGTGGTCTCTCAAATGTTTGCCGCGGCGAGTGCTAAGGCTGTAGACAGGGACTTACACACGAACCAAAGCCTTGGATCGGCTCATCGATGCTTTCTTGTCTTCTGATGTTGGTTCCGAAGCGGGTAGAAAGCAGATTGTGTCACTTGGGGCGGGGACCGATACTCGTTGTTTCCGACTGCTCTCCCGTAGCAATGTGGCAGGGCTCATCTACCACGAAGTAGATTTTCCTACAATATCTGCCAAAAAGCGACAGACTGTGCAGGGTACACCAGCTTTGCGGAACATCATTACCCCTGATCCTCAACAAGCTGAGGGCGACACGTTCTCAACTTCGTCTTGGAGCTGTACCCAGCTGCCAAACAATTGCCAGTACTGGTGTCATGGGGTAGACCTGCGTGACCTCGCGAAAGCCACGTCCCCAATTTTGCCAGGTCTGCAGCCAGGCGTGCCCACGTTACTAGTATCTGAGTGCTGCCTGTGCTATCTCCAGACGGGCCAGGGCAAGGACGTTATTAAACACTTCACCGAGCAGATGCCAGATCTCTCCATCATAATTTATGAACCTGTCAAGCCTGAGGATCCGTTTGGCAAGCAGATGGTGGCTAATTTGGCAGCTCGAAAGATTCACATGCCGACATTGGAGGTATACTGCGAGCCCACAGACCAGGAGACACGACTCAAGGAGGCCGGATTCCAAGCTTCCAAAGCCAGGACTGTTGAGTCCATCTGGAAGAATTGGATCTCATCGGATGAGAAAGAAAGGGTGGATGAGCTTGAAGGCCTTGACGAGGTTGAAGAGTGGAATTTGCTTGCCGACCATTACGTCGTGGCATGGGGTTGGAGAGGCAAGGGCTTTGAAGCCTGGAAGGACATACGATAATGAAAGAACGCCCAGTCATTTGCAGACTGTGATGGGGTAGACCTAGAGTAGATAATTGATTGCAATCCCCCGGTGTACACTCCCCTCTTGCTTTACTATAATAATTCTATTTCAAATGCGACATGGGCGTAGTTAGAGGTTATGGTAGGATAACGGTGGCATGTGTGTTCTTGAACAAGTATTCTTGAGTGACTCAATTGTCCCAAGTATTTATGATCCTATTTATACTCTAATAGATTCATAAAAATATATATATATATACAGCTGTATAGAGTCTATATATACTTGCATTAATGTTATTTATTTCGAATTTGTTTAATATAGAAATCCATATTGACTCTGGTCTATCGTGTGCTGGCTGGGCATAGAGAACCCATAAATGCTATCAGCCACAATGTCTTACAGCTCGATCATCAGCCTTAACCAGCCACATCTGCATAGAGTGGATACATCTGCCTTGCCGAACAAGCGCGTCCAAAGCTTAAACGGACTCTTTGGGAACCTCGCTCTCTTTGTAACCCGACAATTATTGAAGCCAGCAATCGATTCTTGAATGGTTCACTTGGAAGACTCATAAACTCTATAATAACTGCCTCAACTCTATTCTGACCAGAATCTGGCTGCCTCAATAGTGGACCCATACGTCTCCCTCCCCTACATGTATTTATTTCTCGGGCCATTGCTTTTCTTGACATATTTCTGTCATCTTTCTTGTCACCTTTATTGCCATCTTCTCTAAGCTGTATCTCGTTTCCTGCCAACTTGACATCCACAGAGACCTGAGATTACTCAAAGCTGCTCAGTCTAGACTGTCATCACCCATAAATATTATCAACCTCCTTTTCAAGCAACTGTGCCACATAGTCGAATCCCACGTCTGTGACGTCGGCTCAACAAGCTCAACATGGCGGATTCAAAGCAGCACAAATACCGCCAGGAGATCCAGCAGATGATGTATGTCTCTGGAGAGGCTGGTGAACCTTCAATCGAGACTACTGCTATGATTGAAGAGATTGTGCGTCAGCAAGTCATCGAAATGCTACGCAGCTGTACAGAGTTGGCAGCACGCCGCGGCGCCCGGGCTATCACCATCAACGATCTTATCTTCCAGATCCGTGATGACGCTCCCAAAGTCTCACGGCTACGCACATTTCTCAGTTGGAAGGATGTGCGGAAGAACGCTCGTGACTCAGACGAGAAGGGTGGTGACGTGGAAATGGGCGTGGCCGACGACCCTGCCGGTGCCGTTGTCGCTGGTCCCGTTGAAGAAGCCACCAAGAAAAACAAGAAGGCCAAGGTGAAGTTGCCTTGGGAGCCTTCTAGCTTCTACAGCCAGGAGGTCCCTGAGCGGGACGACGAAGAAGACGAGGAGGAAGAGGAAATGAACATCATCACCCTCCAGCGTCTCCGCAAGGCCGATGAGCGTACGAAAGCAATGACCAGGGAGGAGTACGTCACCTGGTCTGAGTACCGTCAAGCATCATTCACCTACCGCAAAGGCAAACGTTTCAGAGAATGGGCCGGATTCGGCATCGTGACGGACAGCAAACCCTCAGATGATATCGTCGATATTCTGGGTTTCTTGACCTTCGAGATGGTCCAGACTCTTACCGAAGAAGCACTGAAGATCAAGGACCAAGAAGACAATTGGAAGGAACGCAGTGGAGGGGAGAGCACTGGCAGCAAGAAACGCAAACTGGCTCAAGGCTTATTCGACCCGCCAAGTGAAGGCAGGGCGCCAGTCGAGTCGAGGCATATCCAGGAAGCCTTCCGTCGGCTGCAGACTAGGCCCAAGAGGTCGCGAGCAATGCTCAACGGTACACGACTTCAGCAAAGGACCAATCTCAAATTGTTCTAAGGAACATTACTTCAGCACCGCCGCCACAGCTCATGCCGGCTGAATGTACAACTAACTATTATGTTACCAACAAAAGCTCCGCTCGGGAGGATAACTCGGCGAGCTCACCACGAACAAGAACCAACCAAGTCGCGTTGGAGGTGCTGGACTCCTGCCCATTGGATACTGGAGAGATGAGCTGAGGGCTGGTTAGCCTCGTGTACGAGTTGATGTCAATGGGCTTCTATTGTCATTATTGGGAGATGCAGCTTTTATTTTGTTTTGCATACATCGATGCAGGCGCCTTGGGACTTGAGGCATTGCAATTGTTTGGCGTTATTGGGAAGGATGGCGTGATATACCCATTTCTATCAGTTACTCATGGATGTTTGATTAGGGCAGATTTTGAATACATCTTGTCCCTGACAAAACATTAAATCTTCTTCTCTGTGACTTGCTATGCAAGATGTAATTGCAGTAACCGTGACAATGTTTTGTAAGTAGCACCGACTCTACGCCTCCAGGGCAGCCTGCCTGCTCTGGTGGGTTATGTACAATGTATGTTGTATTGGGGGCCTACAATTGCTCACCTATTTCCCAGTCAGGCACCGATAGACACCAAACCTTTGTCGAGCATGGCGGGCGCATGATTGAATACAAAACATTGCCCTGTATTTTTCCAGCTCTTTGAATGGAATACGTTTCTGCCAAGTCCATCAATTGCCAGCATTCCTGAACGAAGGCAAACGAATTTCACGTACGCCCGCCACCTGTTAGTGCGATTTCCTGCTCTCCCCCGCATTGAACATTAGCAAGATACCACCCTTGGGTGATTGCATCACGTGGGGCATTGGGCTTATCGGTGTCGCGGGTCGGCTGTTCAATGCGTGACTACTACCTACTTACTGGCCAAGTTCCCAAACTACTTTTATTCTAGGAGATCTGAATCAACCCTCAACAAGCCTCAGAAACGATCGCCATTCCTTTCCGTACCATATCCTTCTCGGGCTACTGGAACTGTACCTTCCTCATCTTGTCCCTCTGTGGCAGCACCCCATTCACCATCCCCCGACAATAACTCGCCACCATGTCTACAGCCGCCCGCCGCCGTTTGATGCGAGACTTCAAGGTAACTTGGCTCCTACGATGTTGGCTAACAAGCACGGCTTTCGCTGACATAAAGATCCAGCGCATGCAAACCGACCCTCCCGCCGGCGTCTCTGCATCCCCCGTTCCCGATAATGTCATGACCTGGTATGCTACCACCTACGAATATTCGAGCACTGGACCGCACATAGAACTGACTTCGGTTCATCAGGAATGCCGTAATAATAGGACCCGCGGACACTCCTTTTGAAGATGGAACCTTCCGACTCGTCATGCACTTTGAAGAGCAATATCCGAACAAGCCGCCCGCCGTCAAGTTCATCAGCCAGATGTTCCACCCTAACGTCTACGCCACGGGCGAACTGTGTCTCGATATCCTGCAGAACCGATGGAGCCCCACCTACGACGTCGCAGCAGTGTTGACCAGCATCCAGAGGTAAGGATTACGGGCATGCATGTCGGTGTCCACAAGAGCCAGCATCTGACAGAACAAATAGTCTTTTAAACGACCCGAACACGGGCTCCCCCGCCAACGTCGAGGCGTCGAATCTCTACAAAGACAACCGCAAGGAATACACGAAGAGAGTTCGGGAAACCGTCGAGAAGAGCTGGGAAGATTAAGGGCTACATCTGAAAAGACCGAACGGTTCACGTTCGCCACATGGTTGGCTCATGGTTTACGGAGCAATACGACCGACATCGGCAAGCCGGTGCAACTGGCAAACTCGCCGTTCATTCAGTCCCGGATGTTACCTCAACGGAGGAGGTCACTTGGAGGACGACCGCCCTGCGGTTATTGCGAGGAGGCTTTGCTTTAGGCGTTACGGCAGGCGTATATAGGGATAGGCGTGCGATACCGGTTGAATGATGCTTTCTTGTCACGGTCTCTTCAAGGCTAGTTTTCTGCATCTTTTGCAAGGTCTCAATGTAGTCCTCAGTGGTCTGGCATATGGCATAGCTCCCGGAGTTCTTTTTCAACGAACATGGTCATGAAAAAAGGCGTACCTGATTTGGCAAGTACCTAGATTTCCTGGTACGGAATGACTTGAACACGTGCGAATCATCAAAACAAGAACCCAGGTAGGTTAATATAGGACTGTAAATCGAGAGTAGGTTGGTTTCCACCGTCTATGCAAGTGGGCGTGTCTGCATACGTACATGCATGTAAGTATGCATTTACATGTACGTAGGTATACATACATGAGTAGGGGTAGGTGAGTGTTGTCCCTTCAATGTTCAATCGATGCCAGTTGATGGAGACCTGTCCCCTGTTTGTTGACTTTAGTGTTCCAATTAGCGGTACTTGCGCCAACAAGTCAGTCACCAATGCCGCGATGGACTCGATGAGGTTGTATGTAGGTAGGTCGTACGTAGTTTCTGTTGCATTAACGGGGCAAATGAGCATCATACATGCCGGCTCAACAATGTTATTGAGTGTTGTTTACATTGGCACTGCTGGTGCACACATTGATTGATTGATGCAATTACATGTAAACATGCAAAGCCCAAAGTGCCTAATGACCCCACTAGATTGCTGCTAATCACTCGACACGCATCGCTAATCGACAGTTTGTACAGCAAAGCCGCCCGCTGTAAATGCAGCAAAACCCAACGCATCCCCTCCCTTCTACCGCCAACATTCGCATTGTGCCCCCTCTGACCCCCCTGAACCCCTCACCGGTAGCGCGATAGCGTGATAATCCATGAGTAAAGTAAAAAGTAGGCAGTAGGGGACCCATGCCTTCTGCCATGCCCAGCCAATCCAGGCACAACAGGCACAGACTGACCGACAGGCACCGCCTAAGTAGAGACAGAACCAGCGCCCAGACACTTTGTCCAGGTGTGACTGATCCCGTGTGAACCCTGTTTTCTTTTACTCTGCACCGCAACATCCCATTTCGTTCCCTCTACGACCCGACGTTCCTTTCTCCAAACCGGCACGGGATACGCGACGTAACGGCTGCACCTCCTTTATCCACCACAACCTCTGTGCTGGGAGACACAAAAAAAACATATTGTCATATTTTTATGACCTATCCGCCGATCTCGTCGGCCGAGATAGGTCTTGTTGATTTCGGATTCTGTTCTCTTGCCGAGCAAGCTGCAGCGAGCCGCATCCTGCATCCAACTTACCTACTATTCCTGACATGATTTGGAGGGCAACGAGCGCCCCTGATTATCGTCGACCGCTGCACCGCTGATTGCTGATTCCAACATCGGCTGCGTACAACAACCACACCAGAGATATCCTCTTTCCGCGCCGCCCACCATGTCGGCTATCAAGGTCGTCGCCCGGTTTCGACCTCAGAATAAGGTCGAGCTGGCCTCGGGTGGCCAGCCTATAGTTACTTTCGAGGGCGATGATACCTGTAATCTGAACGTAGGTACCCGATAGCAACCCAAGGCGGAGGCGGGGGCGATGCGCATCCATTCTAACTACGATGTATATATAGTCTGCCGAGGCAACTGGTGGCTTCACATTCGACCGTGTCTTTGATATGAAATCTCACCAATCTACTATATTCGACTATTCCATCAAACCAACAGTAGACGATATTCTTAACGGCTACAATGGAACTGTCTTCGCCTACGGACAGACGGGTGCCGGAAAGTCCTACACCATGATGGGAACGAACATAGAGGACGAAGAAGGCAAGGGTGTTACGCCGCGTATCGTGGAGCAGATCTTCTCCAGCATCATGGCGAGCCCTGGCACCATCGAGTACACCGTCCGAGTCAGCTATATGGAAATCTACATGGAACGCATTCGAGATTTGCTACAACCCCAGAACGATAACCTGCCGGTACACGAGGAGA
This sequence comes from Arthrinium phaeospermum, assembly GCA_006503535.1. NCBI lineage: Eukaryota > Fungi > Ascomycota > Sordariomycetes > Amphisphaeriales > Apiosporaceae > Arthrinium > Arthrinium phaeospermum. The sequence goes on along the minus strand of QYRS01000002.1, from coordinate 1,444,638 downwards.
AGAACAGGGGCGTGTATGTCAAGGGTCTTCTCGAGATCTACGTCTCGAGTGTACAGGAAGTTTTCGAGGTCATGAGGAGGGGAGGAAATGCTCGTGCAGTCGCCGCGACCAACATGAACCAAGAGTCGTCGCGATCCCACTCCATATTCGTCATCACCATCACCCAGAAGAACATCGAGACCGGCTCGGCCAAGAGCGGCCAGCTGTTCTTGGTCGATTTGGCTGGTAGTGAAAAGGTCGGCAAGACAGGCGCGAGTGGACAGACGTTGGAGGAGGCCAAGAAGATCAACAAGAGTTTGAGTGCTCTTGGTATGGTCATCAATGCCCTGACCGACGGAAAATCCTCCCACGTTCCTTACCGAGACTCCAAGTTGACACGTATCTTGCAAGAATCCCTGGGAGGAAACAGCAGGACAACCTTGATTATCAACTGTTCGCCAAGTAGTTACAACGATGCCGAAACGCTGAGCACCCTGCGATTTGGTATGAGAGCCAAGTCAATCAAGAACAAGGCCAAGGTCAACGCCGAGCTTAGCCCGGCAGAGCTGAAGGCCATGCTAAAGAAGGCGCAAATGAGTATCTCCACATTTGAGAACTACATATCGAACCTGGAGGGCGAGGTGCAGCTTTGGCGTGCCGGCGACAGCGTCCCTAAAGACAAATGGACGCCATCTTTCTCTGCCGAAGGGGTGATGGTTACCAAGGCCGACGCCGCGAAGGCCGCCAGGCCATCGACGCCTTCGCGGTTGGTGGCTGATAGTCGAGCGGAGACCCCCGCCCCGGCAGAACGGTCTGGCACTCCTAGTATCCCTCTGGATAAGGACGAGAGAGAGGAGTTCCTTCGAAGAGAGAACGAGCTTCAAGACCAGCTATCGGAGAAGGAATCTCAAGTTGTCAATGCAGAGAAGACCCTTGCCGAATCCAAGGAGGAGCTCACCTTCCTGAAGGAGCACGACAGCAAGATGGGCAAGGAAAACGAGAAGCTTACGACAGAAGTCAACGAGGCCAAGATGCAGCTCGAGCGCTTGACTTTCGAGAGCAAGGAGGCGCAAATCACCATGGACGCTCTGAAAGAGGCTAACGGGGAGCTCACCACGGAACTGGATGAAGTCAAACAACAGCTCCTGGATGTCAAGATGAGCGCCAAGGAGACAACCGCCGTCATTGATGAAAAGGAGAAGAAGAAGGCAGAGAAGATGGCTAAGATGATGGCCGGCTTTGATCTCGGAGGCGATGTCTTCAGCGACAACGAAAAGTCTATCGCGGACGCCATCAAGCAGCTCGAGACATTGTACGAGCTCAGCTCAACGGGTGACCCGATACCGCCCGATGACTTGCAGGACATCAAGGCTAAACTTGTTGAGACGCAAGGAATTGTCCGACAAGCCGAACTGTCTCTCTACAGTGGTATGTCCAGTGACTCCGAGGCACGCCGGAGGATGGAGCTGGAGACCAAGCTGCAGTCTTTGCAACAAGAATACGAGGACCTCCTTTCACGAAACTTGAGCGAGGCAGATGCGGAGGAGGTTAAGGAGCGCTTCAAGGACGCTTATGCCACCAAGCAGACTACCCAGCTAGAGCTGGTAGACGAGCTCAAGGCAGACATCGCGCAGAAGGCTGCGGAGAACTCCCGCATGAAGACGCTTATCGAAGACCTCCAGGGCCGCGTCAAGGCTGGCACAGTGCCTAGCCCTGGCCTCGCCAATGGCAAGACTGTTCAGCAGCAAATCGCCGAGTTCGACGTGATGAAGAAGAGTCTGATGCGCGACCTGCAGAACCGCTGCGAACGCGTTGTAGAGCTGGAAATCAGCCTGGACGAGACTCGCGAGCAGTACAACAACGTCCTGCGGTCGTCCAATAACCGCGCGCAACAGAAGAAGATGGCCTTCCTGGAGCGCAACCTCGAGCAACTTACCCAGGTGCAACGCCAGCTTGTGGAGCAGAACGGCGCACTCAAGAAGGAGGTTGCGATTGCTGAGCGCAAGCTTATTGCAAGGAACGAGCGTATCCAGAGCTTGGAGAGCTTATTGCAGGACAGCCAGGAGAAGCTGACGGCGGCGAACCACAGGTATTTGCGATCCCCCAACTCCCCATGTCTACAGAATACTAATGATGATTGCAGATTCGAGTCGCAGCTCACAGCTGTCAAGGAGCGCCTCGAAGCCGCCAAGGCAGGCTCAACCCGCGGCCTCGGTTCGCCCACCGGCAACGGTGGCTTCAGCTTCGGCAGTCGCATTGCGAAGCCTCTGCGCGGCGGGGGCGACTCGAGTGTCCCTGCTCCGGTCCCTACCATTGCCAACCTGCAGAACGAGGGTGGTGGTGGAAAGCGAAGCAGCTGGTTCTTCCAGAAGTCCTAGGAGCAATGACTAAGAGATTGGCTCCCATCATTGAGGCAGGGCTCGTACCGATCAGCGACAAGATTTCCCCGGCCAAGCTTGATCGTGGTACGAGACTGCTTCCCGTTTCACTTGTTACCCTGAATGTGAACTGGGCGAGGTCGAGCAGGGGTTAGACCAGAACGTTGGGCCGGACATTATACCCTATATACCCTGTTTGGTGTCCTCCTTGTCGGGTGAACATCAGGCTTGGGCCGACGTGGAAGATCAGCGGAGATAGACAGATTACGATGGTAAACGACCGGAGGCCAGAATGTTGGATTTCTATGCATAAAGACTAGGCGCGATAGGAGTCGTCAGAGGATCACTCTCACCCTTCATTGTGGTGTTTTCTTGATGATACGAGACCGTGTGGCTTTTTTTTTCACGGGTAGGATGACGAATGCGACATGCGATATGCCTGTGTCTTTTCCTTATCTCTGAATAACCCTGCTCCCAATGGTTCCAGCTATATAGGCGGTATGCTGCACAAGCCATTGGTGCCGCCGCGCTTTTGTCATGAAGTCAGGTAGCAACTAGACTCACATCACCAAATCCACTAGTAAGACAACATGCCAAAAATAGGGGGTCACACCTACTGTACATGCCAATTGGTTGGTATGGATTGATTGAACCTAACGTAGCATTAAACAGTCTCACATGAAAATCTACCGAGGGACGGGATGCAGGTAGGTGGGTTAGCGTGGTACTTGAGGAGCTACCCCAGCATATTTCCAGTCGGATACGCGGGGCCGACTCAAGCCGGGGAACGTGAATGTGAAGCTGATCCGTGTCCACGACTTAAATACTCCTTTGCTTGTTGTTGTGCATTCTCCTCCTCTCGTCCCAATTCTGATTTACTGTCTCTTTTATTTCCGTAACGATACTCCTCCTGCCCTCAACACTTTCCCATCCGTTTACCCCTCTGCGTGGCCCTATCGTGCGTCATCAACATGGTATTGCTTGCCAGACCCGCCACTCGGAATTGCCTCCGCTCAGCCGCTCGGTATCCCTCGGCAATAAGACACTTCACAGCGCAAGCAGCTCTACGACAAGAGATCCGTGATGCTTATATCCTCAGCGCTTCAAGGACACCCACCGCAAAGGTTCGTCATCATGCTGGGCCTCCGCGTGTATGGGACCCTTTCTCCCAAGGCTGACAAATGACGTAGTTCAATGGCTCTTTTCTGACGGTGCCGGCGCCGAAATTGGGTGCCGTGGCTATCAAGTCCGCCCTCGAGAAGTCCAAAGTTCCGGTCGAGAAAATCACCGATGTCTACATGGGCAATGTGCTCCAGGGAAACATAGGGCAGGCGCCAGCCCGCCAAGCTTCCATCTTCGCCGGCTTGCCCTCGAGTGTGGAGGCTATCACCATCAACAAGGTGTGTGCATCCGGTCTGAAGGCCGTCGTCTTCGCGGCGCAAAACATCCAATTAGGCCTCGCCGAAGCCCAGATCGCCGGTGGGATGGAGAACATGTCGCAGGTGCCCTACTACGTCCCTCGCTCGAGCAGCCTGCCCGCTTTTGGCCATGTCAAAATGGAGGACGGGCTGATCAAGGACGGTTTGACCGACGTGTATGACCAGTTCCACATGGGCATCTGTGCCGAGACCACGGCCAAGAAACACGAAATCACCCGTGAGATGCAGGATGCGTACGCGATCCAGTCCTACGAGCGCGCGCAGGCCGCGTGGAAGGACAAGGTATTCGCCGACGAGATTGCGCCGGTGACGGTCAAGGGCCGCAAAGGCGACACCGTCATTGATACCGACGAGGGCTACCTCGATGTCAAGCTGGACAAGGTGCCCACACTGAAGCCGGCATTCATTCGTGACGGTACGGGCACAGTCACGGCGGCCAACTCGTCCACCCTCAACGACGGCGCCAGTGCTCTAGTCTTGGGCAGCAAGGCCATTGCACAAGAATATGGCGCCGGGTCCAGGGTGCTGGCACGAATATGCGGCTCGGCGGATGCAGCCATGGAACCCGTCGACTTCCCAATTGCGCCTGCCAAGGCCGTGCCCATCGCCCTCGAGAGAGCAGGCATCACCAAGGACCAGGTCGCGGTCTGGGAGTTCAACGAGGCCTTTGCGGCCGTCATCAAGGCCAACGAAAAGGTGAGCAAGCAAATGCCGACATGAGTAGACGGACGGAGGCTACGAGTCGTGATATGTCGCTAATTATTCTACGACGACAGATACTTGGTCTTGAGAACGCCCGAGTCAACCCCCTGGGAGGTGCCATCTCGTTGGGCCACGCGCTTGGGAGCTCCGGTTCGCGCATTCTCACGACGCTGCTTCACCAGCTCAAGCCTGGCGAGTACGGCGTTGCTGCTATTTGCAACGGAGGCGGCGCGGCTACTGCTGTCGTGGTGCAGCGCATTGAGTCTGTTTAAATTGAATGTATAATATGGTAAATAACCTACATGCTGGTAGATACCCGTTCAAATATAACGTGGAAGTCTGTCTATAGCTGTCGAGCGAGGGCCCTGCTTTACATGGAGCAATGAGGGCTACATGTTTCTGTTCTGCCTGACAATCAGGTAATGAATTGCATCTGTGACTGAGGCATCCTAGGCAAATCTGAGGGTGGACAATCACATGATGCAATAGCTGGAAACGTGCAGCCGCCAGTACTGATGATTGTCATCCTATTCTTCTCGCCCTATGAATGCAGGTGTCGTAAAGGTTCAAGCTACCGTAGTTGCGTAGGTACCGTTTCAGGCCCCACCCCTGCAGAGACCCACGTACCGACCGTCAATCCACCTCTGATTGGTTATCTCCACTACCTTACCTCTCTGTACGCTGCAGTTCTTCGAGCTACAGCTTCGAGATCCAACCTACCTTACCTACTTCCCACCCACGCAGTTGCTCATACAAGCTCCTACACACTTATACGACCTATACCGATACGATTCCAGCAATTTCAGCCTCAAGCGAACTCTGGCCCTCTATCTGACTACGACATAAGAACCAGACCCCCAGAAACAGCCCGCGAAGCAAGCGCGAATCGATCCAGTCACCAACTTCGTTGTGTTCACTCATGCGCCGACGCTAGGGACGCCGGAGAGCGACATCAACGGGAACTCGAAGGGTTAGGGAGAGGGAGAGGGAGAGGGGCAGCCAGCGCCCAGACGTCGCCATGTCTTTGACCGTGGAGTTCTTGAGCGAGATCCGCAAATTCCTCAAGAACCGGAATGGCAACGGCCTGCGCGGGTGGCTGCTGGTCGAGCCGCCGCTGCCGGACCAGTACCACAAGCTCGCCGACGAGCTCAAGAAGGGCTATCGCAACACCGCCTCGCTCACCAAACTGGTCGACAAATGCCTCCCCGAAGATGACAACGTGTCGGACGAGGAAGGGACGGCGTGGCCGGGCTTCGTCTCCTTCATGAAGGACTACTTCGAGTACTGGCGGGACGTGGATTTCGACGACCTCCTGGGCGCCCACCAGCTGCTCACTTCTCTGACAAAGTAAGGAGACTCGACTGCCTCGGTTTGTCGCAAAGAGGCCTATTGTTGCACACAAGTGCTAATGTTCCCCGTGTCTCAATAGTTCCTGCACGACCGCGCTCAACAACCCGACCTACGGTACGATTATGCTGCAGACGAGTATATCGTTATGTGCTTCCCTCTCCAAACTGTCGATGACGCTTAATAAGCGCCCCGACCTTACACGGAAGTTGCAGACGGTGGACACCGGCGATGAGGAGCAAAAGTCCATCGTCGAGACCACGGCGGAAATTATACAAAAGGTCTTCACTGCGTGTCTGACTGATAGGTCAAGTCAGCGCCATGAGCAACCCAAGGGGAAGAAGACGGGAGTGTATATATTTGCCAATGTAACTCTCAAGTTGCTGTTTGCTGTAAGTATATCAAAAACCCTTGCGCCTGTATCGTACAACATGGCTAATTGCTCTTGGTAGGCTCGGAAAACCCACTTGGCAAAGCAGCTCTTCACAAACATCACGGCCAAAGCGCCACCGCTGTCGTTTTACCCAGCAGCACAGCGGGTGACGTTTCTCTACTATCTAGGCCGTTTCCACTTTATCAACAACCATTTCAGCCGGGCAGCGCAATGTCTACAAGAGGCCTATCTCGAGACGCCTCAACGGTTCGAGAGCCACAGGTGGTTGGTCCTCACTTATCTCATACCTTGCAATCTGCTGCTCGGCCGGATACCATCGGCACAGCTCCTTCAGCGGCCAGAAGCACAGTCGTTAGCGCCCATATTCATGCCGTTCGTCGAGGCAATGCGGACAGGGAATCACCTGCGATTCCAAGCAGCTCTGGATGCCAATGAGAAATGGCTTTTCAGCCGTGGCATCTTCCTAACCCTTCTGTTCCGTTTGCGCCCCATGGTCTGGCGAGCCCTTTCACGGCGTACCTTTCTCCTGACATACATTGCGCCGACGGAAGCGGATTCTCGCAAAGCAGCCACGTTGGAGCTGTCACATCTTCTCACGACAGCAACGTTTGTGCAAAAGCGTCTCGAGGGCTACTTGCCGGCGCATCCAGGCCGCAAACCACGCCAACCACACATCAACTCCATGTTTCTCAAGGCCGTACGTAACAGCGCCGCCGGCTCGGACGAGCACAGCACTCTTGCGCCACCGCCAGGGGGGCCGAAGATCTTGCGTCCCAACGAAGGACTCGTGTGGGGTAATATGCCCGTTACCGAGGACCACATCGAAAACATTGTAGCGTCACTTGTCGCACAGGGGCTGCTTCACGGCTTCATAGCACATTCCCAGGGCCGCTTTGCCATTATTGGTGCGAAGCAAAAGGGTGCCGTGGCAGCCGGTTGGCCCACGCCAGCTGAGCTTCTAGCCGTGGGTCTGAAAGAGGGAGAGGATGTCCCAGGATGGGTTAAGCGGGTATGAGAGGGCCGGCGTCCACAGGGGCAGGAATGGACAGGCGAGCGACGCAGCTATCTCGAAATTTGCATTGATGTCTCCCTTAAGGGGTCTACTGTTTAGTCGCATGAGCGCTGGGATTGATTGAATTGTTTATGATCTTGATACCCTATATTATCAACATGATATTGACACAAACCCCGTTCCCCGAATGCGAGTACGTGTGCGAGAAACTACGAATCATGGAGCGCTTTTTGTAATGGAAATATCAACGAAACAAGGCCGGCGAGACTGTTTTGCTTTCGGCAGTCCCTACACCAGATATTTAACAAATGCAGGAGGCACACTTTCACCTCCAATCATACCGACCATAACCGCGGTTCGCCTCGTACGACGAAACATTCTAAATCTACGATATGATAGATATTACATTTGACTTGGTATTTCTTCAACTAATTATCAACAATAGCAAGAAAAATCCTCCCTGACTTGACGATTACGAGATTACCTATATATCCGCAAGCCGCAAACTCAACCCCTTCATTTCTACACGCCGATGATGAGAGTGGTTGCTTCCAGAACTCATACAAAATGGCAAATCCAAGACTAGCCTGATACTTCCAAGGTGGCGTGCTGTTCGCATTGCCCCCCTATTTACTTGAGCCAAACCCAAACCCATCTACCGAACGCCTTCAGGTTCTCCGTGATGAAGAGGTTGTCGGTATCAACCAGCGCCAAGTCGCCGCGCCGGGGATTCGACGTGGCAATCTCGGGCTTGGGGATCTGCAGCTCGTTGGTCGCCCGTCGCTGCCATTTGAGCGGATTGATGCCCCAGAACTTGATCTGGTACAGGGCGACAATGGCGCCCAGAACGACGATCTAGGTTTTCGGTTCCCACGTTTAGTCAACGCGTTCTGGATGGGAGAATGGTCACACTCACGGCGATATAGCAGGCGACGAAATCGCTGGCGTGCATTGGCGGGACGAAGGTGCGCCAGCCGTTGAAGAGGACCAGGACGGTGCAGCCGAACAGGGCATAGTAGGCGCGGAAATATTGCCCGTGGGACTTATAGGGGTACTGCGGGTTGTCGCGGTCGTAGAGCTGCCGCACCTCGGGGATGTTCTCGATGTTCTCGTCCCGTCCCTCGGAGGCGGCCTTGATGCTGTTGATTGTCCGTCTGGGTCAGTTACCAGGCAAACGCACGCACACCCTTCTTCTGCTCTTGGATGGTCATTCTATTCTTGCTTACCTCCGGAAGAACGACAAAAAGCTTGCGGCCATGATCCCGTAGGTGATCATCATTGTCGTCACGCAGCATCGCACCATTCGCCCGAGAATCTAAAGAGAAGATGTATCAGCCGATGGGAAACTCCAAGTATTAATCTTTCTCGTTCGGCCTCACTCACCACTTGCGACTCCTCGTTGGCAGCCAAGAAGCCCAGCATCCCAAACATGGCGCTCACGATTACTGCGGTATGGGGCACGCCGTAGCTGGTCCGCTCCAGTCGTCTGCGCAAGCCGTTGACTACGGGGTAGTCGGGCCACACGTCCGGTATGCTGGCCAGGGCGTGGAGGGTGCGCGAGGCGTTGTAGAGGCCGTTGGCGCCGGCGGTGGTGGCCGAGAAGATGATGAAGTCGTTGATGAACAGGGGCCAGCCGCGGAGGCGGTTCAGCACGGCGGCGATGACGAAGACGCAGTTCTGGCCGTAGCCGAAGGAGATGACCTTGTGTCCTCGATGAGCGGGTACGTGTAGGGCACGTTGGTGCCGACGGCGAAGGTGGCGAGCGCGTACAGCAGGATGATGCGCAGCGAGATCTTGCGCGTGCCGATCTTGACCGTCTCCTCGGTCCGCAGGTCCCGGTTCTCCGCCGCCGTGATGGCGATGGTCTCGAACCCGATCAGCCCGAACAGGCACGAGTTGAGCGAGTCCCAGACCGCCCCGAGCCGCGCGCCGCCGCCCGTGGCCACGGCCCCGCTGGGCAGCGTCAGGTTGGACGCGGCGAAGGCGTAGGGGTCGTTGTACGTCCACATGGGCCCGCCGCGCTCGACGGGCTGCCGGATCTGGAGGGCGACGTTGAAGACGATCAGGAGGACGACGAAGGCCATCTTGACGAGGCCGAAGACGTACTCGAGGCGGCCCAGCTGCCGCACCGGCAGCATGTTGATCAGGAGCATGATGAGCAGGAAGCAGAAGACGTAGACCGCGGGCGAGACGTTGGGGTAGAACTCGAGCGTCGCGTCGGGGTAACCGGCCTCGGCGAGGCGCTCGGGTGGATAACGGAACTGGAATATGTGCGTGATGGCCACCAGCTCGGCCGAGACGAGGATGATCCAGGAGAACCTGTTTTTCTTGGTTAGACATAGCAGGGGGGCATTTTAGGTACGGTGGCGTGTTCGTTGGGCTCGACTTACCAGGCCATCCACCCAGCGGCATAGCCAAGTGACTCGTCCAGGAACCGCCTTGGAAATTCAATGATGGGCCCCTTAACTGGAAACAGCGCAGCCATCTCGCCGAGGCAAGCGGCGGCGGACCAGAGCACGGTACCTGTCCAGAAGAGGGGGTTTAGTATCACTGCTTGGCCATAACTACGTTTACACTGATAATTACAACTTACCCGCGAGCACATAACATATGGTGGCCAGACCCGGGCCAACAAGGTAGATGACGCGACCAGTCTGGAGGAACAGTCCTATGCCGATGCACTGCGAAAAGGACATCATGTTGACATGGCGTTCGGATAGCATAGGTCTAGCACACGAAGCGTTAGCAGTTGCCTGCCGCCTGTATTTGCTGGACTCATCTGATCTCCAACCCAGTAGAAGGAAGGGTGAACTGACCTGAGCTGGTTCGATGGGATCTTAGACGTCCCAAGGCCTCCCTCACCTCCATGGCAGAGGAGGTCGGCCCCGGAGTGTCGGTCTTTTCCATGTTGGCTTGGACCATTTTGTTCGACTATACCAGCAGAATATGGGCCGGCAGCTCTCATGGAGATGGGGATACAAGAGAGAGCTTCCTCGGCCGCTGACGACGATGGAAGTGGGAAATTGGGACTTCTGGGGAGCAGTACGGAGCTCCCTTTGTATTATAACGAGGCTGCCAGTATCTCCAGATCCGTCCCATCTCCTCAACACCTGTGTATGAACGGGCTCAGGCCTATTTGGGAGCAGCCTTGGACAAGATACTCTCAGCTACCGTCGCTCAGGTACCCGGTACTTACCTTTCGATCAGGCTCTGAAATTGGCAGGCGCCATCACGGTCCAGGCTCGCCATGCCTCTGCTATATCCATTTCCGGCTATTTGGTTCGGTGGTCTACAATATTACTTGAGCACCTGTATATATGCATCCTACATGTATCGAAAACGCTGCAAGCCATCATCCGAGATTCATGCTTCAGTCTAGGGCAGTCAAAAGGTACCCCCAAATGGAGTCCAAAGCTGGGGTTTCTCGGCAGCCAGTACAACAATGAGGGCGACCCCACTGCCTAAGCTGGAGGATACGACGACATACGACAGAAGCACCCAAACACCAGCTGCCTACTACTGTGATAGATGACTGAGATCTATGGTAGTATCCCGCATGGTTGGGTGGCACTGCAGCAGCCCACACACATGCTGGCTTGGGCCATAGCCCAGAAATGGCAAACAAGTCTTACTGCCTGGTCAGTACCAGCCTATCAGAGGTACAGCTGCAAATGCAAAATTGTCAATAGTCACCTATCCCCATGTGCGCCCTCCGGGGAAACATCGTTTACGGAGCACGACGGTAGGGCTGTTATTTGCTTATTTCAGCCGCCGAATCAACTCGCTGGCCTACGGGTGGTGTCGACGACTTGTTCCCCGAACGCACCAAGTCAATCAATATCTTCTGTCAGTCGTCACGACAAGCTTTTTCTTTTGGCCATGTACATGTTAACATATACCAAACTCCTTCGCAATCAGGGGCCGTGGCTATGCAAGAGGACATATGTGTGTTGAGGATGACTCAGTCTGAACCTGATGGCGGCCTGTCCTGAGCAGCTGAATCTCATGGCGCATTCTGGCAGATGGTGTAGGGGGTTTAGTACGTTGGCGTTGGATGTTCTGAAAAAAGGCTTAGAATATGGCCTTTTCTACGATCCGACATTGCTCACATATGCCGCCATCAAGCTGACCCTTCGTGGTGTCTCTCTCGGGGTTGGTCTGCTTGTGCTGCAGGTCTTGAACCTATTAGCAGCCATGGAGGGGCCATATCTCGATCTTCTTTGGCCAGACCGTTCCGCGGCAGAGTCTCAGCAATGCTTATGGCGTTCCTTCATATACATGAGCATATCTTCGAGTGGTGTATTGCTACAAGCCAGCTGTCATGGATACAACACGCAGCTGCGTCTTGGCGTCCCAGAGCTCTTCTGGCATAGTTTGGCGAGAACACCATCCAGACTCATCAGCAGGCCAATGCCCGTCCTCCAGAGCCTCCCTTCGAACTGAGTTTCTGACATTTGAGGCTGTATACTCTCTCGAAATGCGTGTTTTCGTTTCGCCAGCTAACATCTTCATGAGACCCCCTCAACGATGATGCTCCGCATTAGTTTCGCTCGGAACACATACGCATGCAAAGATGAGAGAGCCCGAGGAGAAGATTCCTTTACAAAGCTTGTCCGTAGAAGTCTACTTCGTCGTGGACTGCCCATTTCTCCACATCGTCTCCAATAAGAACATTGACGCACGGCGTCAGTCTGCCATTCCGACCGTGAGTTAGCAACCACTTCTTCTCTCCCCCGTCTGCAGAGAGGGGAAATGTGGCATCCGCCAGTCCTCAGTCTATCGGCCTTTGAACCCCCGAAGCTGCTTGACTGACTTGTGAAGGACGGGCTATACGAATTTGAGAGATCGCCGTCGCTCTGCCCGGAGTGCGGACATATTGTCACCAAGACGAGAAAACTCTCTTTTCCACAGAACGCCCCTCCACAAGGGCCATCATCGAGCGTGTCCAACGTTTCGCTCACACTGGCCCACCGCCCAGATCGGTTTGGGACACCGTCACCGTCACCGGACCCAACCCAGCTTCCTCCAAGGTATCATAGAACCACTTCCGCGGACACGGTTGGATCGTGGCAGCTCTTCACCCCGCCGGAACTCTTATCTGCTCAAACGCCAGAGCCGCGATATCAGTCGCCGTCCTCGTCCCTGCCGGAACCGGTCAGTTTCTTGCAAGTGATCGATGGCGAGATACAGGATCCGCGGTCATTCCCAATAGCATTGACTGCTGATCCCTCCACGGAACAGCAGCAGCAGCAACAGCAACAGCAACAGCAACAGCTCAAGTCATCATCATCATCATCATCATCAAAGAGCCGGTTCAACCTCAAGTGGCCCGGTTCAAAGACCAAGGCCGGACGACGCGAGCCCAAAGATTCGAAGCCGAAATCCATCTACTCCGTCGACAGCGCGGCGGCGGGCGGCGCCTCCAACCTGCCCAAATTCCTGTCCTTTGCTTTCTCGCTCACGGGGCGCAACCTGCTGATCTGGAAGAAGTACAGCGAGGCGCTGGTCCGGATCGAGCTCGAGAAAAAGGGGGCCCGGCTGATTGATCTCGGCGCGCTGCTGCCCGGGGGCACCGATGGGGACAAGTCCGTCAATATCCGCTTCGTCACCGAGGGCGACGAGTGGATCGTCGCCGTCGTGTCCCATGCCATATCCCACACACGTGTATGTTGTGCCTGTCTTTTGATTTCGTTTGTTTCCCTTCCCAGTTTGTTTCGCGTGGGTTTTGGCGACAGAAACTGGACTGTCGTTACTGGCAAATGATGACTGACCTCGTTTCCCCCCCTCGTAGCGCTTATCCCTGATGATCTTCCACTCGAGTGGCCTGAAGGAGCACTCCAGCCTGTACCCGCTCAACGACGAATCGTCGTCGCCCCAGGAACCGCTGTGCCTCTCCGTGTCCCCGAACAACCGCTACATCGCCGTGGGGCTCGGCTACAGGGTCTTGCTGTTTTGTTACCAGGGCGCGGATCAGAACTGGGTGAAGGCGCTCTCCGTCCCCAACTTCGCCGAGCGCACCGAGATCCGGTTCCAAGCCGCGAGCTTCGCGGCCGACAGCTCCTGCGTCGTCGTCTCGACGCAGGTCCAGGACGTGAGCCGCCGGTCCGAGAGCGACGACGCCGTCTACAGCTACGTATGGCCGTGCCAGCAGGGCGGCGGCGGCGGCGGCGGCTGGAACCAACCGTACCAAAGCCTGTGGCCCTGCAGGATGCCGACAGTAAGTAAATGACCACATTTATAGGGGAAGGCGGTTAATCTGATTCGACGCTTTGTAACACACAGGACGGACAAGGCCTCACATCGATCCACTACCACCCCAGCCTCTCCCTCGCCCTCGTAACCGGCCTGACCGCGACCCCCTACCCCCTCTTCCTGAGCCCGTCGAACCAGCCCCCGACGCCGATCCCGCCCACCGTCGCCGACTTCCGGATCCGGTCGTGCTGCGCGAGCCCCCCGGCGACCGCGACGGCGACCGCGACAAACAACAATAACAACAGCAGTAGCAGCAACGTCCTGTACTTCCTGGACGCGCGCAACAAGGTCCACCGCGCCGACCTGCGGACGCAGTCGGTCCGGCAGGTGGCGGACCTCCACACGGCGCGCGGGGCCCTGAAGCCGCAAGAGGAGCCCGCCGCCCTCGCCGCCACGGCCGAGGGCCACCTGCGCGTCTTCTGGCGGCAGGGCGCCGGCCTGTGGCTCGTCGACGCCGGGGAGCGCGTGGCGCCGCAGAAGACGAACCTTAGGGACATTTGGTTGGACGCTGTGGGGGACGGATAGGGGCGAGGGGGCATACTCGTACGTCGTGGGAGGGAGTTCCAGGCCCTTGGATACTTGCCAGGTGCAACACTTCAATAGAAACACGCAATAAAAGCAACAAACCCGTTCATTTCCATCCTGATATATTTACTTTCTGCTATGTACAATCTCGTTCGCGATATGTGCTGAAATCTAATATTGCTCGCTTTGGCGACTTCTGATGATGATGATGAGAGGCGAAAGACAGCCAGGGGATATCAACCGTGGCGCAAAATACACGTACACTAATTGAAACCCAATACAAAGCACCCCTTGCCTACTCCTTAAGTTCCCTTGGAATACAAGTTATTGCACAGAAGAGGAGTGCTTTGAGATAACGCCTCCGAACGACCACACTATGCCAGGTCTTTTGGAAAACTCGCACTCATCCCTCGCTAAAATCTCGACCATAGCACTGTTGCTGTTGGCCCTGGGCCTGGTCCTTGGCCTGGTCTTGGGCTTGGGCTTGGGCCTGAACACCTAGAGTTCGCAGTCTTTGCGAGAGCAGACCCTCCGCTACTCCAGGGTTACCGTTGATCAGGCTCGAAAACGCGTTGCCCCCGTATCCCACATCTCCCTTCCTCAGCTTGTCGTAGCGACTAATTTGGCTGTCCACGCCACCAAGACTCGAGGAGGCATTGCTCGAGCTTTGCGTTGCTGAAGGACGGGTGTCCTGCGAAGCCGCTGGGTTGTTCTCCGATGGCATCCCAGGAAAGGCCAGCGAAAGAGGCTCCACCTCCGCGTTATTGCCTGCAAAGTCGAGCGAGAAGTCCTGGTGTATCGTCTTCATGGCTGCCCCCGCCATGCCCTCCACAGAATCGGGGCCATGGCTAGAGGCGCCGAAGTAGAAGCCCGAGCTCCGCCTCCTGAGGGCTTTCTCGGCAGCCAGGCTGGCTCCAGGGCCAGTTCCGGCGGAGCTTGGCGGATGCATGACACGTATCGGTTTATAAGCCGTAAATCTTGGGTCAGGAAGACTTATCTCGTTTCGTAACCTCTCTTTACCGTCCGGTACCCGGTTTGCAAAGACGACACGAATGGATTTGTATAGGTAGTATCGGCCCTTCGAGGGGCTGCAGATGTGCAGGTGCACCAGATAACGCAAGATGGGCCTGTCCCCCGCTCCTATCGACTCTGCGCCTGGGAGATGATCGATTATAGGACCGTTGGAGTAACTGCGTTGCCGAATAAACGTCTTCGTACCCGGCTCCATGCCGGCTAAGTCATAAGGAACAAGAAACAGCTTGACGGCGGTCTTGTTCGGGTTCTTGATGATTATCTGGATCTGACCCTTTTCGGGGATCCGATAGCTTCCCCCAGGTGGCGCTCGCGGTGAGCTCGACGTTCGTTTAAGTCGCTGCGAGCTACGCGCCTCGTGGTTCGTGCCAGCGTTCATGTGAAGGCCATCGTCCTCTGCCATGCGCGCCCTGTTCTGTGCTTTCCGCTTTGCACGGGCGTCATCCTCTGGATTTGAGAGCCCGTTTTCGAGATCTACTTGGCCTACATACGGACTGGGCCCGTCATCTTCTTTGGATCTCCCGTGGGACGATGTAGCATAACTGTAAAATACGGCTGGAAAAGGCAATGTCACGTGGGGCGGACACCTAAGACTGGATTTGCACTTGCCTAGGCCCAAGACTCCGATCTGGGCAACAAAGTCTAGTGGCTTGGACGGGGTTGTAGACATACGCCCGCGTAATATACTTTCTTCGTAGGAACCCACCATGGATGCATGTTGTATGGGAGAAGAATCGGAACTAAAGGAAGGAAGCCTCGATCGGAGGAGGCCTGGCGTCTGCGGAGAAGTACCAGTAATCGAGAGGTTGGGTGTAGACGTCAGAGATCGTCGGGGTTGATGCGCCTGGTACGGATACGTCCTCTCGTGCCTTAACGAAGGGGCCTGTCTTGCGACCTGGCCTTGCGAAGAAACGCCATATGAACCACTATGAGTGGTCATGAGGGTATGACGACGGGGATTCCTCGTACTGATCTCAATACCCTCCATAGGAGAGGTAAGACCCAGATCCTCGTTGACCTCGGTTTGCACCAAGGGGCTCGTTGGGGGCTTATATACAAAGCTTCTCGATAGAGACGAGGATAACGGGGAAGCGAATCGCGGTTCCTTTGCGGACCCTGCTCCGGGTTTCCGGTTTTCACATTGGAAGGGCGTAAAGTTGCGCGGGGGCGTGGTGGCCAGCCACGGGTGTCCCTCATCCTCCGCCGCACTATCATTCTGGCACAGAATACTGCCTCTGCTCCTCCTGACTTCGGTAGCTGGCTCTTCGTGTGTGAAATCACCACTGTGCAAAGCAGACCGGGGTCTCTCGATGCTGAGCCCCTCCTGCATCCGCCTCTCGTCGTCAGAACCGTGGTCTCGTTTCTCTGGGGTTATCGTGGGGGGTGGTAGCAGAGTGGGCGAGTTGACTGCGGGTTTCGGGCTTCGGGATGGCGTAATGGGTTCACGGTCCCATATGGACTCGTACTGATAACCAATTAGCTTTTCAATTCCCTTACCAGCTGGCGAGGGAGATTGCCCACGTGTCGATTTGCAATCCAGGTCGGGCTTTCGCCTCGCTTCAACCTCTCAATCAGCTGCGCGCGGTCGGTACAAGGTGTTGGGTCTTCACCCTCCGAAGTCTTCCCCGGAGTAGTGGGCCTGGGGCTGTCTGGTATTGGCCCTTCGCATAGCTCAGTCCGTATGCTCTCTTCAGACGGCTGCCTTGCCAGAGATCTGCCATGCAAACGAGGCGCCCCGGAATCCAAAGAGCTGGGCGGTGACGCCATCTTAGTGCTCTCTAACGATGCCTCCTCCCGCTCCGAGTCTTCTTGGAAGATGGGCATATCAAATCACACTTCAGAGGCGACAACGACGAAGGTCGTAAATGGATGTGTCATGAGTCAAATTCAATCATGGCGTTCAAAGTCTCTGGGGGAGCAGTTCTTTGTTCGTGCTCGCGCTGTATCTTTCACGTAAGGGACGTTGGAGTATGTTTGTTGTAACCGCTGACTCGACTTATGGCTTAGGATGCTGGCCGAGCTCCTGAAGGTTTAGACGGAGGTCCTAATCCTTAGAAGATAATATCCATTCATATACCAGAGCCACGGTTGGTGCAGTTTCAGAACCAAAAAGAACGAAGTAAAGGACAAAAAGAGGTGCCTTGGTCGTTTCAAAGATCAATGGATTCGAATGGTAGGTATGCTAAGTACGCCGTGGTAGGTTACGTACGTAATAAATGGCAAACGAGACGAGATGGTGCGGATGAACGGGAACTGCATCGGGCTCCCTACATTTATCTCATTCCAGTCAGTGGGATGACCATGTACTTACACTGGATCTATCCAAGAGGGACGGGCGTTGGGCTGAACCGGATAGATTGACTGACGGCCAAGCAAAGCAGTCTGTTGCAGACGAGACCAGACCGGACCAGACCAGGTGGAAGGTGGAAGGTGGAATTACGGGTATCTGACATCAATCGATTGACAGATAGCAACGAACGAATGACTCTTTTTCTGGACCATCCGACTTTATGATGAGTGCCGGGAGTCGTAGCGCATGGCGCAACGTAACGTGAATGGGCAAGCGGGACTGATGGAACCAGTTTTAGAAAGAGAGAGACATGGGGTTTGAATTGGCTGCAGGGCCATTGGCATCTTGGACATGGATTAGGGGTCGTGGTGTTGCGGTTGTGACTGGAATTAGCGAGCAATAAGCCCATCCAAAAGCAGGCCGAAACAGCAGATCAGCCACCGCCAACACAGCAGCAGCCTGGCAGCACATGGTTTGCGCCAGTTGGCTCCAGGCCATTTGGGCGTGTTTGGTGTTTGGTGTTTGGTACATATTCTTGATCGGGGGTCCCAATCTAAAATAATGCTTGTAAGTTCCTACAGTAGCCGATGTACTGGCCGATGGGGGGCATGGTCATAGGGTCGGTCAGCTTCACTGTCATCTGCACTCCAGCGGCCATTTCCCAGGGCGCGGACCCATTGAGCACGCCTAATTATCCCGCAGTGCAGCACGCGCTAGGGGATTTAGGGAATGGACAAAACCCAGGTAGGCGATAGATAGGCGCCTTATTTGGGGACTTTAGGAGGTACGCGGTGGGGCAGCTTTGCATAACTACAGCCCAGGTGCCTCTCCACCTTGAATACGGCTGCTTTATCGATAACCACTTTTTCCTCAACTCGCCTTTGTTCACCAAGAAAGCCGAGTAGGCATCGCCCGTCACCACACGCAGTGAAAGGAGGGAAAATACGCAGTGGATCACGTGTACGAAAGATCATGTCTTCAACAAAACGGCCACTTGAAGATGACGCTGTTGGCGCTCCAGACGCCAAGAAGCCCAAAAAGGGTTTCCGCGTAGGACCGGAAAATCTCCCAGATGGCCCCTGGCGACGAAAGAGTAAGATCCGGTCTCCTCAGATGGTTTCAACCACATGAATGTGTGCTAACAATGGACAACAGTCGACAAGGTCAAGAAGGGCTTGATTGAGAAGGCCAAGTTGAAGAAGCAGTATGCAAAGATCAAGGCCGCCGAGGAGCAAACTTCGGGGAAGCCATCTAGTGGGGAGCCAGGCGCCGAGGGCGAGGCCGAAGCAGAGGAGCCCGAGGCCCAAATTCACCCAGAGCGGCAGGCCATGCTGGACGGGGATGAGCCCGAAGCCGAGCCTGAGCAGGACGAGGGCGGAGCGAGACAACGCCGCCCCCGAGCTCCGAGGCAGCGGCGACCGGACTATTTCGAAAAGGCCAAGTCCGAGGCTGAGCGGAAGAGGGCGGCAGCGGAGGAGCGCGAGAAGGAGTACCAACGGAGAACCGAGGAACGGCAGCGCAAGATAGAGGAACGTGACAGGTTCAGGAAAGCCATGAAGAAAGCACGAACGCCAGGTCGCGATGGCCAGCGCAGGCTAGGGAGGGAGAGCGGCCTGCTGCTGGACAAGGCCAAGCGAATGATGGGTGATGGAAAGTGAGCGTTCACTGACTACTTTTGGGCTTTACCCCGGTGGCCTACGGATCGAAACTAATAATAACGGCACCCTTTGTGGCAACTGCGCTTCTTCAGCAGCAACAAAACTAGAATGGCTGGGTATAACGCCAGACAGAGAAGTACGCCCAATGGATATAAGCATGCTGTCTCTATTCCGATTGGGCCGGAGTTTCTATTTGGCACAGAGATGCCACGCATTCCTGGTCCTGGTCACTACCAAACGTGTAAGAGTGAGGTGACAATACCCCACTTGGGCTGAGAGATGGAACCCATAGATATCTGCTTTAGCTCGCAATGTATTCCGATCTTCTTCATTTGGGTGCACCCAATGAACATCAATAAGCAGTAAAAGTAGCACTGAGATATATTTCTTTTCTAGGCGCAGCTAGCTAAGTTGATCTGCTTTGTTAGAAGGTATCTCTGCTAGGCTTGCCGTATTAATGAAGGCATTCATATCCCAACTTCGGCGCCCAGCCGCCTCATCGTCGACAGCCTCACAGTTACCAGGGGAGTATTCCGGCTTGATCAACAGTCTCCCTGTAGAACTTCATCTCCAGATCTTGTCATACCTCGACCCCGATGACGTGATCGCCTGCCTGCACACGAGCCACGCCCTGAGGTACATCTGGGAGTCCCCCAGCATATGGCCTGCGCTCGCAGATCGCTGGTACGACGGCTTGTCCACACAACTCCGCCTGGCCGTCCCGGTCTCCCAGTGCGGCGCCGCCTTCCGCCGCTTCCTGACCCGAAACCGGCGCCGCAGCCAGGGCCGGTTCCTCTCCTCGCTGCACCATGGCATGCGGCTCGAGGATGACGAGTACTTCACCACGTCCCTGAGCCGCGCCTTGCCCACCGCCCAGGGCGGCGTGTACGACTACGCCGCGGTACCGGACCTGTGCCCCCCTCCTGCGCCTGTCTCTTCCTCATCTTCTACCACTGCCGCTGTAAGGGATGAGGCGGCAGAGGGAAGTGACGGCACCGGCCAGCAGTATACGAGACTGGCGCATTTCGTAGCCTACGCCAACGGCCGTATCGCCTGGTGGCCGGAGGCGTACAGCCTACCCTACTTCGCCATTGTGGACGATCTCCGCACGCGCCGCCGCCGCGGCTACCTCTTCCCAGGCCACGGGAAAGACCGAACGGGGTACATGACGAGCCTCGGAGACACCATGCTGCTGATGGCGCGGGGAACGACACTGCACGCGTGGAACTTCGCCAACGAAGACGGCGGGGCGGCAGAGTCACTAAGGTCAGTTGTGATGCCGCAGCGCATCGCCCGCACCCTGAGCGAGAACGATACGGTGCTCATCGTGTCCCAGGGCGGCGAGGTCTGGCTCTGGCGCCCACGCTTTTCCCACGATCACCAGAAAAAAGAAGAGCCGCCCTGCAAGATCGATATCGCGAGCGCCCGTTGCTACGTCCCGGGCCACGTGCTCTCGGACCGCTACGACATCCGCGACATCGCCTACCGGGCGTGTCGCGTCGGGCTGCGGATCCAGCAGCCGCCGCCGCCTTCTTCCTCAGATTCTTCTCTGATGAATGGCGGTGGCGACAACGATGACGATTTCGAACAACAGGCCCTTGTGACGACGACGGCGGCCAACAATAATAACAGCGTAATCACGCTGGATTTCGTGCTCCATCCGGCCCGCCGCGACATCTTCTTCCTCGCCACGCTGCAGGACCGAAAACTGACCGTCTACGAATTCAGCACCGACGGCACGCTGCTCCATACCTTCATCCCCGACTTCCCCTCTCCGTCCCTGCACAACAACAACGATGGCACTGTCACTACAGCGAGCAACAATCTAGGTACGGAACCGCCAAGTAACAACCATCTCCTCCCACCCCGCTGGGCCGCCCACCGCGGCGGCCTGCGCTGGGAGAAGACGAGCGCGCACGGCGACTTCAGCCTGCTGCCCGTCTGGCTGGGCGGCCAGCAGACCAACGGCCCCTTTGACGCCATGGGCGCCGCCGCCGGGGCCGGCGAGCCCGTCATCTGCCCGCAGTGCCGCGACGCCGGCTTCGTCGCCGTCTGCTTCAACGTCTACACCAAAACCTTCACGTACCCCTGCTTCGAGACTGCCGCGCGCAGCAGCAGCAGCAGCCTCGAGGCGTTCCGGCTCTGGAACGGATGTTTGACGGAGCGGCTCTCGGCCGCCAGCGCCGACGAGGAGTGGCCGCTGATGGTGCTCCGGCCGTGTCGGGGCCAGGACCCAACAAGCCAAGGGACCGGAGAACAAGGAGAACAGCGACAACAAGAAGAGGCCCAAAAGGGGGAGGATGGTCATATTGCTCTTTACACCACGACTCAGACGACGAGACGCGAGGACGATCACCCTCTGGTTGCGCGTCGATGGGAGCTATCTATGCAAACGGAATGGGGGCTGTGGCAAACCTTATCCCCGGACTCCCAGAAGCGATTGCATCGCACCGTCAAGTTCGCTCTTGACCCCGACCAGATTTTTGCGGAGGGTCGCGTCCGAAGACAAGGCTCCAACCCCGCGACGTCGCTTGGTGTGCAATCACTCTGGGGCGACGACGAGTTTCTCATCTACATCAACGATCAAGTATACACCGCATGGCAGTTTAGCGGTTGAATTTCACATATGCATAGCGTTTCAAGTCAGTTTTAGTGGCCAGCATCACGTAGAGTAGGCAAGTAGGGAAGGGGAGACTGAAATATGAATGCCAGTCAGGAGGATCGAAACCCGAATCAGCTTTGGTATAATAGTTCTTCGACATTTGTGGCTCTGCACTCTCTCCATATCCGCTTTGCCTTTCGCAGCTACTTAGCGAAAGTCGTGTCATCACCGCTTCCCAAATGCGCAACATGGCTTATCATAGGAATACCGCAGATTCTTGTACTCCAACAAAGAAAAGAACATGTAGAAAAACGCCCCGAAACGCATTCGTGGCCACATCCCCTGCGGCGGTCTCGAAAGTGAGCAAACTCCAACGAAACGAACAACGACAATGCTTGCAAGGATATTAAGCTTCCTACAATGCCAATATGTAGACAGGCGTGGCACGGGGCACTCCTGAAAGAAGAGAAACGGATCCAATGATGGGAGGTGGGGGTGTCCTTCCTGATCGGCTTTCCGTAAGAAAGCCCTATATGATATCATCATAAAAGAGGGAGGACCGGAAGGTAGTCTCACGGGCCTGCCTCCTGCTGTCATAATCATGACGTGATGTAGCCGGTCCACCCAGGGACAGCCTCCATCGTCAAAGGTGGGTTATGTACAAGGTCGTTTGATTTTAGGGCATGTCGCCGTCAGGCTTTCTAATCCTCTGAGAAGATGATGTGGCTATTCTCGATAATAAACTGAACAGCGAGGTTCTTGGCGTGCATATCGGTCATCTCGCGTTCTATCGTCCTGTCCCTCATAATAGTGGGCGCGAAGACAACTGCCAAGTTCTTGGGCGACATCTGTTTTTCCTGTTAATGAATGCCCCAGCATGACTAGCAGAATAGTACTCACCAGGTTCTCACGTTCACGTTTGGCCACACGTGAAAGATGGAACATGAGGAACTCGAGACAGTCCTTGTGCTTCTGAGGCAGGGCGTTGAACGTCTTCCGCAAATGGTCATACTTTTCTTCATCGGTCGCAAAGGCTATGGAGCAGGTCAGTAACGGTTCAGGATTCGAGCGAGCAAATGGGGCAGGGTGGGACTGTGCATACAGTTTGTCTCTAGGACGCGATCGTAGACCTCGTAGGTTAACAGAGGAGTAGGGAGCTTTCTGAAATATTGTTTCAGAACGCTAGTGACAGCAGTTATGTCGATGTCGGGGTCCGAGATGTCAAAGTTTTCAGTGGTGTTGAAGCCGTCCTGGACCATCTTCACCTGCGAGTTACCACCAGTCTTTCGGTAGATACCTTCCGTGTCCATACCACGGAGCTCTACCTCCTCGATGCAACGGGTGACAACACAGGGAATCTGTCTTCGCTCAAAGTCGGCTCTTTCAGAAAGTTCCGAACCGAAGAGAACAGACGCAGCCTCGGCAATGGTATGCTGCGAGGAGTTCATAGCTGCCATGTTCTTGGGCATGGTGTTGGTCTTCTTGTTGAAGTTGAAGAAGCCCTGGCGGGCAGCCTCGGCGTCTTTCTTGGCTTGGCCGTTGGCAGGCGGCGGCATTTGAGACACGGGAGACTCGACCTGGACATGGGTCATATTGTAGGGTAGACCAATGTTCCCGATATCCAATCCCTGCTGGTCCCGACGTTCAGGTTGCTGCAGAGCGCCGACCGTCCTGTTGACACCCTTGGCAATGTTCTGGGCCATGGCTTTGGAGCCCTTCTTCCAGCTGAATTTCTGCACCTTGCCCTTGCGGATGTTGACGACTGTCGGGCCCTGTTCGACAATAGGCTCCTCCTGGTCGGGTATCAAGGTGGTGCCAGTTTGTATGCTGGTGTTGTCGAGGCTCACCGAGTGGTTCGATGAGCCCTTGTGCTGGTAGTGGATTCCTAGGCCATTGGGGGATCGGACGTCTTGCTGGTTGGAGTGGTTCTTGAATCTCTCCTGGATCTGGTGGGTGAGGTCGTTATTCATGTCGGCTAATTGGGCGTTCTTGGAGGATAACTGTTCAAACTCCAGCAATGCTCGGTCTCGGTCGGCCACTGCTCTGTTCTTCTCGTCGACCAGCTCATCGCGTTCGCTGTGCAGCTGTTCCAAAGATGCCGACATGGATTGTTTGAGCTTCTCAAGCTTCTGCACAAATTCTTTGATGGCGGACTCCTCTAGCTCCCCAAGGTCCACTGGGCGCCCCGTGTCTTTGGCCTTTTCGACATAGCCAGCCAACACCTCCAATTGGCGAATCATAATTTCTGTCTGCGTGTCCAGCACCGAAACCGTCTTTCGCTTTTCTTCCAATTTCTGGTTGATAACTTTCAGGTCCTTTTCGCTGGTAAACTGGCGCTCTAGTTCTGCAACCCTATTTTCGGAATTGCGCAGCCGTCGTTTCAACAATGCAGCGTTATCAGTTGTCGGCATCGAAAGTTGGCTTGTTATGTCGTGGCCATGACCATGACCATGACCGTTCAATGAATCCTCCAGAATGGGCGTTTTGGGCCAGTGAGGCGACGTAGTTGCTCGTGTTGACTCACTAACACTGCGGGTATGACCCATACGGCCCGTGGTACCGCTTTGTTCTGCGCTGTTGGTTCTACCATGACGCACCGCATTCGATACTCGGCGCAGAATGGACGACGAGCCCTCGTCCGTTCCGAGGATTCGCGCCATGTCTTCCTCCATGGTGAAGTCCCCTCCGGAGCTCCATCTCGGGAGCTTGGGTGACGTCTTGTTCTCGTTTACTTCCGGCAACGAAGTAACGGATTCTTTGGGGCCAGCATGCGTGGGAGGCGCAGGGGGCGCTCGCGGAGCCATATAAGTATCACTCAGCTTCTGTTCAGCGCTAGGCCGCGAAGGTTGTGAATAATCTTCGGCCCCCTTAGATCTCGGCACGGGTGGAAGGTTACCGTTGCCTGGTAAATGTTAGTTGCAAGTGTCCAGACCGTTTCGCTTTTCAGGGGGTACATACCATTGCCCATCTTGGGTACCTCTTTGCGCGCAATGGGTCGAGACATGCTCGATGGTCCAAGGGAAGAATCCGTTGACCGAACTTCGTCCTCATCCCTGGAACGCGATTCGTGGGAGGCACGAGATGTTGTAGACTGATCAATCGTCTGCGAGAGCAGCTGAGACGCATCTGTAAGAGCCTTCTCTGTCCTGTCCGGGCTTTCACTGTATCGCCCTCCACTCGATTCATGTTGGGAATCGGCACGGGTATTGGATTTCTTGGTATTCGGGGCATCCTGCAATTTGAACCCATCCGACTGGGGTTTTTCGTTCGCCGATTTTCGAGATCGGTCATCAGTCGTGGTTGAGTGCGACTTCCTATCAGCCCTGGACGACTTGGACAGCTTTCGACCCAGATCCTTCGCTGGTGGGCTGTCATAATCAGAGGATGGTTGTCGTGCCTTCTCCTGGAAAGCGATGTGCGGGGTTGACGATTGAGATTCCCCTTTCCGTTCCGATTTCTGGCCGTCTCTTGAGATGCTGAAGTAGTCCTTTTCTTTCGACTGTCTGCCTTGGTCTTGAGCAGAACTCTCTCTGGTTGACTGCGGTGTGGCAGAGGGTATAGGACTTGGGTCCAAGGCTACAGGGATGAAGAAATCGCGATCCTCTCCAGCTGTATTGTGAACCTCTGGGTGGCCGCCCATGAAAGCAGAGTTGCGATTGTTGCGATAGGATGGGAGAGACAGCGAGCCTTCCTTGGAGTGCTCTGCGCGCCGTTCGGGCGATCGAGCCGGCCTGGAACTGTTCCTCGAGCCTGATGAATCATGCTGATTATATGTCGGCCGAGGCCGCGGGGACAGTTCCGTTGGCGTGTTGTCGGATTCGGGATCTACTCGATCGTTGGAGAAGGCACCATTCGGTATGGCGTTTGGGGGAAGCGCAGGGAGACTCTTGTCTACTATCATGGGAGACCCGTCTTTTTCTCTCGCTTTACTCTGGGCTGCCGCTTTCGATTTTTTCCTCCTCCTTGCCATCAGAGATTCATGACAGCTCATGCAGAATATTCCCTGCGAGGTCCTGGCGTACCGCAGATTCTCAATCTTCCTCTTACAGTTGCGACATCGAAAGCAGGTAGCACAGAATGCCTGATCGCCAGTGAGGATGGCAAGATCCTCAATCTTGTTGCCACAGGCGCTGCAACTGTATGTGCAGTTGTTGCAAATGAGAGAGCCATCTCCGAGAAGCAGCAAGTTCGCATCGGAATCAAGAAGCGTGCCGCAGGTATTGCAGCGGAAGCAGTTCAGATGCCATCGGTTGCCGGCTATATCAACATCGTCAGCACCGTCGAGTGGAACATTGGGTACAGTGAAGAGAGACGTCATCGCTCGAGACAAGGGGACGAGTGGATGGGGTGGTCAAAGACCGGTAGAGACACTACTCGGTGCGGATCTGGGTATAGAAGAGAAGCTCTTGTATATGGAGACTTACCCAGCTCAAACGCTTTGCCCTCCTCGAGTATCTAAGTTTAAACACAATTAGCACCCGAAAGTGTGAATATCGTCGGTGGCGTCATGGCTCATGGTTCTGACTCCTTACCTCTCCACAGCCTTTGCAGGGGAAGTTCTCCTCGCTCTCCAGCTGGTTCTCCAGATATTCGTCCATGTTCAATTCCGGCAGAGTAGGCACGCGAGTCGGCAGGTGTTACGGTCAATCGATCGCTACTTGGCAGCGGTGTGGTCGCATACGACAGGTCGGAGGCCCAAGGTGGCCGGGCGAGGTAGGTTGGTTGGAATCGCAAAGTGGTCGAGGCGGGCAGCGGCTATGGGAACATGAACAATTGCCCCCAGGGGTAAGTATCAACGCCGCACCGGCGATGATGCAACAACAGTGACGGCGTGAGAGATTGAAGGGGCTGCGGCTGGCGGCTCGGTAGCAAGCCTTGGAATCCTTTTGGCAAGGCGCCGTCGAAAGTTTAGCCAAATCAAAAAAAGCCTGGGCCGGGTAAGATCTGATCTCACTGTCCTCTGAACTTCAGTCCCAATGGTCGGACGCACGGTGTCGATCCGAGGAGGGAACAGCCACGAATCCCAACCTAAAGTGTTTGCGAAGAGTCGTGCCTGTGCGTCGTCGTTGTTGATGTTGACGGAAAACTGAATCGCCTGGGCAGCCGAGGCGAATGCGATTGTGTCCGGGGGAGGAGATGTATAAGAAAGGCCACCGGCTATGGAGCAGCAACCGTATATTTTGTCGCTTGTTCAAAGACAGATGGACATAAGACAGGGAAACACAGAGACAGACACGTAGTGGAATAATGTGCGCGGGCCTTCTAGCGAACAGCTTCGACTATCATGGTCCCGAAGGCGAGAGGGAGGTTCCCACTTGATGCAATTAATAAGGGCAGATTGGTTTGTCCGTGATGTGTGTGGGAGGAAAAGAGAGGTGTATGTAATTCTCGAGGGGGGGGCGGCGGCCAATGTCGTCGCTGAGCTTCTCTTGCCTGTCTCGTCTTTTGCCTTGCGTCTAAAGCCTAGCAACCTACTTTACTACTTTTACTGTGATAATAAGGGGGTCGCCTGGACTGGAGGGGGGGTGTGGTTCGGAGCTTGCAAGCAGGCTCGAAAACAGAAAGCGGAAAGTCTCTAGAAAAGGCACAGTGCCAGTTGGGTCGAGTCGACTGTATAACAATGAACATTGATGGGCGAATTGCAACCGCAGCCTGTAGCCATCGAGCGGGCGAGCAGCGAAGTCTACTACAGCACCCTCTCAGTGAGGGTGAGGGGACGCTAGCAGGCTAGAGCCGACAGTGGTTAGCGTTGCGCTTCAGTTCCCAGCGCCACATTTTCGACCCTGGCCCATGGTCCATGGCCCGTGGCCTGCCCCTGACAGGGCGAGACTGGGCCGAGCCAGTGTGACTGTAAGTCAGTGTAGCACACAAACATCTGCGGGTTGTGACCGCATCATGGTTTGTCGAGTTATGTTGATTTGATAATAGCCAGATATATACAGCAGTTATCCTCATCAAGTATATGTGGGATTCCGCCCCGAGTGTTTGATTCAACTTGAGCATGTAGGTACTCGTCATATCATGCCTACTTACGGATACCTAGCCTTACACTTGCTGCATAGGCACATACAAACATGGGATATGTCAAGTCGACTAGAGCCATTACCTTCAACAAACATCGGATCGGACCCGAGTAGGGTGTTGACAGCACGACTCAGCCTCACATCTCAAACCCAACATCAAACATATGTACCCGGCATGTGTTGAAATACCGGCGGGTGTTGTTGGGCCCAGCTACTTATAGGCAAGAAGTGCCGTCATCCACCACTTGTCAGCAAAAGAAAGACTCATGTTATTCCGGATTCAGAACCCCGATGTGTCAACTTCAAGCGTTGGAGGCAGCAGGCCGAACTGGAAAGCCGCAGTTCAGCCCTCGAAAGGAAGGCTGAAACGTAAAAGCCATTAGCGAGCCAATGGACTTGGTCGGACGAGGTTCAAGGGTATCAGGATATTTAAACTCCAGACGTTACATTGTCACTCCGCAACACCGTTCCTGTCTAGTGGTGGTGGTATCGGAACTTGGGCACGTAATTCTTCTGGGATCGCCCATGAGACGGCAGCTGAGGTCGAGTCACTGACCGGCATGCTGGATGGCGTATGTGCACTTGTCATCTGCAGCCAGCATCGTTGCGTGTCCGGCTTCACTCTGGGGTACGTACGATCAGTACCTAGGGCCTGCACAAGATTTGCAAGTCGACTCCTCTGTTGGCTATGCCCCTTGGATGTTTACCCCCCCTTGAAGTAATCAAAGATAGTCTTCGCAGGAATTGTCTCTTCCACCCCACATCCAACGCGGTGAAGCGCGCGCGCGCGCGCGCGCCTCCATTCCTCTAGATGACGACGATGCCATCATGATGTGTAATAACAACATGACACTTTCCACACAAACGCGCTACACTTACATAAACCTTCCAGCCTTCCACAGGGCAAGAACCAATAATTCTCCGTTGACTGACAGGCGCTGGCACTTCCTCCATTTCACCGCCATACTACGATTCGTGAGAGGCACGCAACCAGCCCTCTGACCGCTAGAAAATGATCCAACCTTTGCAGACGTGGCTCGCATGGCGGCTGAGATCATATGCATACAAGCATATATTTATAGCCTGCCTGCGGATTGAAACAAGACCAAGCATGGAGCATGGAATATGCATCCTTCGCTCCCATTCAATCCCATCAGCTCAGCTCTGCTTGGCCACTCGTTGGTAATGGGCGACCATGCTTTTCTCATCTTCAAGCAGTTCTCCAGAGAGGAATGTGCTGTGCTGGGCGCTCCACTGGGCGCAAATACGTGCAGCCACTAGACGGCCCCTACCACTGTTCTAACATAGGCCCTGCATCTGGACCCTACGATCGGCGCTGCATCCAACCCAATATGGCCTCGCTGGCGTTTTTGGTGGCTTCATCGCGCACACTATACCAAATTAAAGGGTCCGCTACTTGTCAGTTTGGTTGACAGTACAGCTTGTATGCGCTGAATGCGTGAATGGCAATTGCCCTAACCCGGGCAGGCTGTCGGTTTGGCAGCCCCCTTATCTGTCAATTTGGCGCTCTCCTGAGCCGAGTCCTGTCTTCGTCCCATTCCCGGTTTGCGTGCCTGGTGCCTGAGTGCCTGAGTGCCTGGGGCGGGAGGGACAAGAACGTTGAAGGAGGAGTGGGCGGCGAAAAAGAACAGGGACCCCCTACTGTTTCATCTAGAGAGGCCCACTCCTCTGCCGAACATCGAAACAACTCCTATTTTATTATTCGAGCTTGTTAACCTTATTAGTCCACCGTACGTACAGTGTGTGGTTGGTTATGGGTGTGGCTCAGCCAGTCCCAGCCAGTTGCCAGTCCTGTTCATTTTCAGATCATCGAGCAAGTGAACGTCTCATTACACCGGGCGAGGCGCAATCCGTCATGGCCATCCAATTTACAGATCTGTAATTTGACAGAAGCTTGGAGACCCGCAGCGACCTGCATATGCGCATTCGTGGTCCGTACATTGTGCTGTCGTATGTACCTAGTAGCAAGATCACCAGTGGAGATCACATCTTACTTCCCAATTACCAAGACTATGTCAACGTTGGATGGGCGAGTGTCACTATATGCCAAGCCAGCTCGCCGGCTGCAGAACATAAGACGCACCCTGAAAGGTGTAAAATAGCTCCCCCCGTATGGGTATGGGCCACCAGCTGTTGGATCGGCGCAATCGACAGCCGGTGGCCGCAGGACCATCTGCCGCACCAGACTGCCATTTGCGAAGAGAAAAGTGAATCAACCGTATGAAATCTGTCTTCCGGTATATCGGATATGCATCTCGTCTCTTCGATATGAGCTTGGCGGCATTAGCACTACGGCAAACGTCAGATGCAAGCAGCCTGCAGTTTTCAGCTCACCCAAATCCGTACGCGTAGTCATGTCGTCCCGGGTTCAAGGACCAAGTCCGAAACGTCGTGTCAACTACTCGCATCTTACTATCCCGTACCCATAAGCAAGGTGCGCGTGTCGGGAGCCGGATACGGTGAGGTATTTAAAGATGATTGCTGTTGTAGTAGGTAGCAGTAGGTAGTATATTGGTTTATCACTCCTGGCTTCGGCTTTCGACGCCCCTTACCGTGGCCTTCTGCAACACGCACTCGACGATCTGAGGATCCCAGGGATGTGGGAGCGTCGCACACTATAGACCATTCACACCGGGTTTTCCCGGCCCCCTCCTTATATATATTGGGCAAGATAGTTGGACATATCTGTAGTTTGCTCATATAGATATTTAGGTAAGAGGCTGTTGTTACCTTACAGCGGGCGAGACGGGGAAGCAAGCTGGTGGCAGGTGTATGTAGTAGCGATCCCGATTGATACGTCGGACAATTTTCCGTCTTAATCTCAACAGCATCCGGGGCAGCCCCCTAACTGCAACTCCACCCACGAAAACGGTCGTCAAGCTCCACACTCTCGTCATCTAGCCCGTCGATCATGCATCGCGCCCCTAAGTCGCCAAGACCTCTTATAGAGGGCTGCCAAGGTCCATCGATCAACGTCCGTTTTCTGAAGCTGTCTAATCTGCTGTTTACGTATCCAAACCTGGGGTGTTCGTTAGTCTCATCTACGAGAGATTTATAGACGATCGGTCTCTCAATAGGGTTTGTAGATTGTCAAGGCCTGCGATCGTTGCCTTGCCAGTGGGTGTTTTTGTTGCTTTTCTTATTTCGTACTTGGATCAGCGTCCCAGAGTACCCGTCAGCGACCGCTTGGCATATTTGTTCTGCGAAACGTTGCGCTTGCATATGCATACTACGTACATTTACAGTGCAGCTGCAGCCTGTCTGCTGGCCCCTGGCGGCCGCAGGTAACAAGGAACATACATACTACTACAGCACTGTTGTGGGAAATGATGAAAGAGCATATGTTACACGCCAAAACAAATATAACAGGATGCCGTGTCGCAAATATATACAGAATGTATGTGCGTCTGCGCGCCGCTTATGAGCGAAACGTGCGACATGCATTGGCGTAGCCAAGGTTGCACGGAGGGAGTTGGCTGTGAGGATTGTTCGAGAAGCACCAACTTTCAAATACTTAATATAACTGGCCCGGTTCTGTCTGGGAACTGGATGCTGTGTTACTCACTTATTGCACCATCATCATCTTCATCGTCATGTAGGCAGCTAATTACCGCACCGGTACTCCGTACCAGCCTGCTTTTTGTGCCGTGGTGTGTCTTGGTACTGGATGCTGTTGTGAGTCGAATTGACTTAGGTAGGGGCCGTCCCGTGTTTATTAGATGCCATTTTCCTCATGATTGTCGCTCCAAGATTTAGGCGACCGAATTCGCTGACATAAGATGCCGTCTTCACTTCGCACATGCGTACATAATTATGTCGGCGCATGACAAGTTTTCGTAGAGAAGCGTATTTGCCCAAGTATGTGCCATGGTAATCGATTTTGGTTGGCTACTCATGGGCCAGTGAGCAGGTATCGTAGGGGGGGTATGGCAAATGGCAAATACACAGCTAGGGAAGACTGGCGCCCCTTTCTGCCTTATTGGCCATCCATTCTGTTCACACGTGTAAGACGAAATCCATACATTAGGTACTATGAGTCATACAGCATTCAGCCGTAAATGATATACGCAAGGACGTACTGGGGGATATGCCCAAAGGAATGATAACCAGTGTCAACATCGACACACTTCTACCAGCGCCTTGTGTCCGACACCGAAGGAATCCCTACATAGTGAAGTACTCGTGGGCTGTTTCATAGTGACTCCTAGTTATGTTCTTTCGTTGAGAACGGTTATAAATCGGGTAAGCTTTGGGCGGCAACGAAGAGCATTCAACACCTGACAGCAGACCCCGGTTAGGCTGACATCAACCGTAAGGGCTCTGGCCGCTGTGTTTGATGCCCATAGTATCGAGATGCATGCCGGTCCGCATATTGGTATATACTCTACTGTCTGTTTCTTGTAAAGCTCTGTCGCTAGCTGGGCATACAACCCATATTCTATGCGAGTGTTGATGCCGCTTGAACTCCGACCAGGACGACTTAATGCTCGTGGGCTCATCTAATTGTAGACAGTTGCCTAGCTTTCCCATTATGGTAATCTAACCCCCGAGAATTCGCGTAGTGGCGGGGACACAGTGACTTCTACGATATCCGCTGCTGTCCAGATATTGGCCATCGTGTTCATAAAATGTGTGTAAAGGGAGTCGAGCACAGCCGAGTCTTATCTGTTCGAAAGATACTAAGGTAACCCCATAGAAAAAGATATGTTCAAGTCACCACTGGCTACGCAAGATATCGTTCGTTCTATATAGAGAATTTCAATAATCGTTAGGCAATTGGGCCTAACGTAAGCTCAATTCATATCACGCGAATATGCTGTTCTCTCACGGGATTGCTGGGAACCACTGGGTACGTCAAGTGCCTGGTCCATTATGTAGGTACTCAGGAAGTATGTTGTTAACTGTGTGAAGATTCCTACATCTATATCCGAGCAAGATACTTCTGGATCATGATAAACACCATAATTATGGTGGGCGTATATGTGAAACTTCGTGTTGGCGAGACGTGCGAGAAAAATCTAGCGGGAGGTGTCTGACCAGACGGTACAGATACATTCCACCTTTGCGATAGCCGGTGTAGCAGTCCGGGCTTCCATCTAGTTGTATACATCTAATGGCCCTCACAGGATATACCCAGTAGTAACTACTAGGGACTGGTCAGAATGAACAACTGCGTTGGACTTAATCTGGTTGCGTGGATATATAACCCTTCTTCCCTCCCTCCCCGGTGGATATCCTGCGTAGAGAGCCATGGTCTTATGTAAGTCATCACAAGACCCGCGCCATGATTGAGATATTCCAATTGCCATTTCAGCTCCAAACCCCACGGAATGAAAGGGGGTTGATGAGTGTGCCCTGCAGGATCCATAGCCGAGAGAAAAGTAACCGGGTGAAGATAGGCCAGCCATCATCTCCTCGCCCTTCGAAGTAGAAAGACCAAGCAAATAAACACTCAACGCTACGAAAGCAACCATATAATCTTAGATCCCAAACAATTATCCAACGCGTACGGCGGCTGTTTAAATATGCGCCGTCGTTGGCAAGGAAGGGGATGCTATACATTCAACGCGGGCTAGTGCTCGCACCAACACCACCACGCCGTTCCATTTCTATGATGACAGGGCAGTCCCTGATTCTAGCAACTTCATCACTTCCAAGCGCTGACGAATAGGGAGGGCAAGGCAATGCATGCCCATGACTCTCGCCCTGGAGGAGAACTGGGCTCCGAAGCCGGGGTGGACACGCCGGCACCAACAATACCTGATTAGTGCCGCGAGGGATTCTCCTAGGAGAACCGAACCGGCCATACGGGCTTCGTCAACTGCATCCGTGCCGTGGCCTAGTGCGCACGATAGTTTACTGGGAAGTGGTTGAGCCAGTTGGGTCGAAAAGGGCCGACCTCCGCTTTGGAGGTTGTGGGGATAGGTATGGGGAGCGTTTTGTTGGAGTGACTTTTTGTCCCTTGACAAGTGCGCTTACTGTTGATCTTTCGCCTCGACTATAGTTACCGCATTCGGTTTGGCTAGATGATATTATTTCGACTGAATGGGCTAACAAATTCATTCCACTCGTCGAACCTAGAGGACAATAGTCGTGGTTGCGACAAATCGATACCCGGGGAGAAGTTGTTTCTGCATTGGCGGTCGCCCATGCCTACACATCGTCACAGAAGATGAGGTCATTATAAACGTGTCTTCTTTATTTTCTTCTTGTACAGAGTCGGTGTGAATGACGTCTCTAGGCTGGAGAAGACCGAGTATAGTGAAGCTGTGGAAACAAAACCCAGGGAAAACGCCGAGGTGGTCTCCGCCTTTCCTAGGGAGGATCCATACCTCCCAAGCCTATCAAGCGATAAAAACAAATGGATATTTTCCAACTCCGTCGCGCAAAATGCATATCAGTCGACTATTTGATGAATGTGGCCGTTCGTTGAGCACTGATTGGTGCCACAAGATGGAGAAACCATGGGAAAGCAGGGAAGAAATGGAAAGCGAATATAAGCTTTCCCGCCTGCATGTGCCAACTGTGCTCGACCGTCAGGGGAGCCATCGGCCATGGAAGTTGGTCTGCAGGGGGGGGGAGAGGCCATAATTATCGCCATATGCTCGTCACCCATCTTGACTGGCAGCTGGGTCGCAAATTCGATGCCAAGACCGGGGACGTCCAGGGTTCCCCAAGTAGGTAATTGGCAGTAGAGTTGCGCCACCCAATCACCGTGCTAGGGTTCGGCAGAATCGGACGCAAAGCAACTCTAATGTTGGGATGAAGTAGTGCTTTCCGCCGAGGAGATGGACATATCAGAGTCGGCGCGGTTCATGCCAGGAGTCCGATCCGCCGTGCTGCGAGACTTCTCACTGTGGAAAGGGTTAGCAAAAGTCACATCGGCGGATAATAAGGAAGTCTCGAGGGACGACATACAGAGCTTGTCTGTTGGAGTGCAAAGTACACTTCCACTTGCCACCCTTGGTGTTCAAGGTGAAGGAGAGGGGCTTGGTGTCAATGACGGACTTGATGTCGTGGCTAGGCATTTTGGAGGTATGGAGCGTATCTCTGTGGTACTGGGTGCTGAGAAAGGATGTTGAGTCTTGAAGACTTGGTAGGGTTTCTGAGGTGCGGATGAATAGACGTAGGCAGGCTGAAGATGGTTGAATGGCAACAGCGGTATCAGGAGGATAATGCAAGAAGCCGAGAAAGAGAATGGAAGGGGGGAAGAGCACAAGTTTAAATATATGCGTCTTAAACTGAGAGGAAGGAACTTTGCTCGGCTTCCTCAAAATAGGGAGGACTGGCGATAGGCCCAGTCAGTCCCGAGTGGCACTTACACTCTCCGGCTGGAGCCCCAAACCAGAAACCGCGAGAAGCCCTTATCTGCAGTACATATTACTCGCCCTTGTACAGGTCGAAGTGTACATCGGAAAGTTCAATGTTGGAATGAGCGATTTAGGGGCGTCCAATCTGCCCGAGCTGTCAGGTGGAGAAAGTACAGTACAGAACGTACCGTAACATATGTTTGTTCTGGTGTGCGAGGCTGCTCGCTGGTCGGAATCGCTAGTAGGACCGACACTTTGGCCGTTCTGGGAATAGTTACACCAAGCCGGCCACCCTGCTGCACACCCACATCCGCAACCCTTCGAGTTCAGGAAGGGTGCAGCATTCGCATGCTCCCTACATGCAGGAGCGAAATATCCCCCGGTACAGGGTACACTCAATACACTCTGGGGATCCCACGAATACGGCATGATTTGCAATTACTTTACTGTGCGTCTTGCGTCAGCATCAAGCACCCGACGATCGAACGGGGGCAACTGCAGCTGGCAACTTCCAAGTGGATGCTTGCTAAAGACCTGACTACAAGAGAAAAAAAAAGCTTCTAGAAAAACCGAAGGTTGCCTATTAGTCAGTAGGCGATGTCAGTCAGGAACAACAGCCGGCTCCATGTTCACCCACGGCGTCGGAATACCGATCGCGAACCCCATCAAATCGTCACAGAAAAAAGCACCCTAGCCAGCATCGGCTAACAACCCACTTCCGCTGCATGCGCAACCATCAACATACTTACAAAACATCTGCCTCCTCCTGCATGCCGAGGCCTGTCAGAAATCCATACTTGCATATGTCGCGCTATTTGTCCAGTTCATGGTGGGGGACATTCGAATCTCCTAGGAGGGACCATCTCGAGCCATATCTTACCACACTTATCAATTGTGGGATTCCCGAGCGCGTTGCTTCCATACATCTGTACGTGTATGCAAGGTAAGGCTCTAGGTATGCGTCCTTTGATGCCAAGCCTGCTTGTAGATGCTGCCAAAGCTTACCAGAGCTTCCAGAATGTTTCTTCCCTTTCGTACAGCAGTAGCATGGCTTAAGATGCCTGGTTCCGATCCAACGAGTCTCGGCGTCGATCTCTGGGCAAGGGGCCGCGGCATAGCGCCCATCTGATTGGATACGAGCAATGTACTGTATATGCAGTGTAGTAGTATGTGCGAAGCCATCTCCGTAGGTTCCGGCGGGATCTTCGCAGGAAGGCTTAGGAATACCAATGTACTCGTTTGCAGCCAACAGTGCGCTTGATTGCGATAGATGAATTTGCTTGGTGATCAAGTTTCGCGATTCGGATGCCTCGAAAAGGCGAAGCCGACAATTATCCCGCTGCTTTTTGACCAAACCCACATGTAGTCGTAGCACCCCGGGTGTGCCGACTCGCACGCCACTGCGCACCATGACGTTACATCCACTAAGGGCGTTCGAGAGAATCAATCAAAAGCTTGTCTCCATTAACCTTTTGATTACTCGGCCTAGCCTTCTGGCATGCAGGGGATGAGGGGGGATAGCCTGATGGCAAATGGGCGCCCATCAACGCATTTCTCTCGACTCCCTCAATCCATGCCACAGGTGCTTCCTCACATCCGATGCACCGATAGATATTACGAGGTCCATGCCGTCCCCTCAAGGCTGAATCGTAAAACCGTATCAACCATGGATTGGTCTTCTTCTTGCCTTGAATTTCCGGCTATTGTTGCTCCGATGGCTGAGACACGCCCATCACGATATGTATGCCTTACTGTGCATATGTGGGCAGTCCACGTTGTTCTATATTACTGTAACGCTGTATCGCGAAGGCATAAGCGCTTGGCGCCCTGCGCCGTGTGAGGAATAGCCCTGACTTGCTCACCGATTGGTCTATATCGCTGTGATCGTCGCCGGTCTTTGCTCCCAACGGTTACATGTGTAGGTATGTATGTAGGTAGGTGTATTGTATATGCAACGAACGGCAGC
The DNA here is from genome assembly GCA_006503535.1 of Arthrinium phaeospermum. Classification (NCBI taxonomy): domain Eukaryota; kingdom Fungi; phylum Ascomycota; class Sordariomycetes; order Amphisphaeriales; family Apiosporaceae; genus Arthrinium; species Arthrinium phaeospermum. Next base: position 1,407,708 of record QYRS01000002.1, on the reverse strand, counting down.
AGGGAAGTTCCAGCCGCGTTGCCCAATTGTCCCTTCGACAACCGAGAGCCGCGTATAAGCCCTTTCGTAAGGAGGCGTTCGCGATCCTTCACCGCTTTCCAAAGTGATGCGAGGAGGTCATTTGAATACATTCTATATGTATGTATGCTCTGCTCACCGTTCATTCCCGATGGGTTTACGACCTTCCAGTTATGCCACATGACCATGCATTGATGCTCTGGAGCCGCCCTTGATATATTGAAGCAAACTTGATTTGGAGACGGCCGTCACGCGACGCTGTATGCAGAGTAATTCCTTTTACACACTCCCACATGCAGCTAGAGATGCACCCCCAGACTCATCATGCTGTCCCCCACACGGGGCATACAGTTGTACCGCATTTCCCCAATACCCCGTAAGAAGCAACCCTCGCCGTTACACCCTTTTACTGGCTGAACTGAAGTCGAGCGGAGCCGGTTGGGAACATCCCAGCATATGCCTTGTGTATATGTGGCCTGCATCATGATAAGACCAGGGAAGCAGGACCTGAGTATACTCGGCACTGAGAGTGAAGTTGTGCCAATCTTTCTTTTATCCGAATTGGTGTAGGCGCCAGGTGCCAGGGTGGTTCGTCCCATGATTGCACGGGAGCTGCCGTCTCGGTTCCGCTAACTCGAGACTGCAAGCCAAGAATCGCATACTTCAATGCAATGGCTGCCAACAGATGCAGCTCGGAACCGCCGCATCCTCCGTACAGAAGATGCAGCTCGCTTCTGGGCAATGATATCACGACACGTGCCTTTCATGCAGATACTGTGTTTCAAATATTCATTTCTATTCAATCAATCATGCCGATTCGTCCCGTCTGTTGTACAGTCTACAGTGTGAAACTACTGCTCCCTTTGCTCCCAGAGTGATGCATTATAGGAGAGTCAAGTAGAGTAGGAAAGAGGATGATCGTCGAGGGATGGTGGTATCTACAGTCTAGAAATGATGGCCTGGGCGTAGTCCGTGGTGCTGGCCTTGCCGCCCAGATCGCCCGTCAGAGCCTTGCCTTCCGCCAGGGTATCAAAAGCAGCCCGCTCAATTCGGTTCGCGTACTCGTTCAGGCCCATGTGTCGCAGCATCATCATGGAGCTGAGAAGCAGAGCCGTGGGGTTGGCCTTGCCCTGACCAGCGATATCCGGAGCCGAACCGTGGACAGCCTCGAAGATGGAGCATTGGTCACCGATGTTGCCGGAGGGGGTAAGACCGAGGCCACCGATCAGGCCGGCGCACATGTCGGACAGAATGTCACCGTACAGGTTGGGCATGACCAGAACCTTGTCGTTGTAAGGCAGAGGGTCGGTGACCATCTTCAGGCAGGTGTTGTCGAGCAGCTCAGCATCGAACTCGATGTGGGGGAAGTCCTTGGCAACGTCCTTGGCAACGTTCAGGAAGAGACCATCAGACATCTTCATGATGGTGGCCTTGTGGACGACGCGGACCTTCTTGCGGCCGATCTCGGTGGCGTGCTGGAAAGCGAACCGCAGAACACGCTCGCTGGCCTCGCGGGTGATGAGCTTGATGCTCTGGACGACACCATCAACGACGACGTGCTCGATTCCGGAGTATTCACCCTCGGTGTTCTCACGGATGAGAACGGTGTCGACACCGTCGTAGGGGGTCTTGTAGCCGGCAACAGACCGGCAAGGTCGCAGGTTGGCGAAGAGGTTGAATGTTCGTCGCAGGGTGAGGTTGAGGGAAACGTGGCCCTTGCCGATAGGAGTCTGGCGATTCGGAACTAGTTAGTGATTCTGTTGTTCCTTGGCCCTTGAAGGTTCGAAAGAGGTATACTCACGGCGAGGGGGCCCTTCAGGGCAACCTTGTTCCGCTCAATGCTCTCAATTGTTGCCGGGGGAATGGTGGTCTTGCCATCGATAAGCATGGGTGTGACGTCAACGGGCTCCCAAGAGACAGGTGCCTAGATATCTCTTTAGTTAAAATTCCTGGCACATCGCAGACCATTGGTGACAACAAACCTTGGCAGCAGCGAAGATGTCCTTCACAGCCTGAGAGATCTCCGGGCCAATACCATCTCCCTCGATGATTGAGACAGGGAAGTTTCCCTATGTGCACTTCCAGTTAGATGATTGTCCTATAGCGTCGCTTGGTTCATTGTAATGCTGTTGTGCGAGGCGATTGTCGGTTGACCCAGTACCATGACATGTACATAGGATGCTTTTATATTGCGCAAATCGACCGTGAGGGTTTGCGAATGCAGGAGAAACGTACGCTGGCATCCTTCTGTCCGGTGAACTTGGCCACCTTGTCCGAGTAGAATCGTCGGTTCTGCCATTGAGAGAAACGTTAGTTGCCAATGGCGCAGATAGTCAAGACCAGCCGACATGTTGGTCTCACCTGGAAAGATAGAGTTGCAGCGGCGCGAGGAGCTGCGCGGACGCATTGGCGTCGCATGGGCGCCGAGACGCTTCGAATGGCCAGCATTGTGAATATTTGTCTGAGAGGAGCGGGTATCAAAGATGTCGAAAGGCTCCTGCAAACTGCGTGAATGGCGTTGAGGCTAGCAAAACAAAATCTCGGTTGGTATTCTGCAGGCAAAGAGCTTTCTTCGAGGGATAAAAGCTTCGGAATCACACTACGGCTGGCCCCGGCTATGCTATCAGATGTAAATTTGCTCTAGCTTGGTTCTGACGGGCGGCTAAAATCCGGCTCACACCAGTACATCACTGAGCATCTCCGAAAGCCAAGACAAGCCCTCTTTGCATCCTACTTACTGGCAGACCAGTAAAACATTGCCATAGTCTCTTTCTTGTCTATAGATACACTGGTAAAGAAGAACACGTTTATTGAGCTGCATGAGAACCAGACCGGCGCGGGGAATCAAGAGGTACCGTATGCGGATGGCACACGAAACGGTTGGCCTCACTAAGCTTAGTTGTGTAAGGCCCGTTTTGAACGTAAAGATCAGATAGAACCAACCATATACGTCAGTCAGACTTACAACGAGGCATGAGAAGGGAAAACAATTTGATCTATGTATAGTGATAAAAGTTATACTGTGTTTTTATTACAGTTGGTACATAAATGCCTTTAAAGCACAGTACTTAAACATATAGCTGGAAAAGTTTCTTGAACCATCTAGACCGCAATAATAAGCAGTATACCGTTTGAAACGTCGCTACTAGATATGCCCCACCTCTTCTCGGTAGGAGCTGGGAGCTGGGAGCCTTAGGCACAATTGGGGCCCGGACCGTCGCAAGCCTCCAAGGCGACAGGGATACCGACTCCCATTAATGAGTTACGGTTGCGACACCCGTCTCCGAATTCAGCGACCTACAACCCGCCAAAACATAGGCACTGCCCGAAACTGTTCTCATGTCGATATCCTGATGAGAAAAATGCTTGGTCTCGACGGCCATCAATTAAGCATATGATATAGCCATGGCCGCCCCCGATTTCGAGCGAAACGTGTTGGAGTTCTACGGCGTACCGACCGCATTCCCGGCAGAATGGCCCACGGACAAGGACAACAGCGACGGTTCGGACAGCGAGGCCGAACTGAAGAGGCAGAAACACACCCGCCGCAAGTCGCGGTACCAAGCCCTTGAGCGCGCTGTCAGCAATAGAACAAGTATCGTGCCTGGTTCCGAAGTATCGACAGGCGGCGTTGGCAGCTTGGTGCAGCGGGATGAGCCCGACCCTTTAGGGGGTAGCGACAGCGTCGTGGGATCCTTGCGGCGGTTTGGCATTCCTGTACAAGAAGACCCGCGCCTGCGAACCAAGTTCCTCTTGTCCTCGACCAACTTCTCGCCATCGCTATTTCTTTCCCAGCTACATGCGCTGGACGATACCCGAATGCTAGAGTCTGGTCTAGACAGCCTATCCCAATCTATTGACTTAAAGTCCGCGTCTCTGAAGGTCCTTGTCGAGTCCAATTTTGAGCGCTTCGTCAAGGCCAAAGCTACCATCGACAATGTCTACAAAGAAATGAAATACAGGGGCGTCGAGCCGCCCTCGCCAACGCGGGCACGCGCTCACTCGAGACATGCTAGCAGGAGCAGCTTCAGGAATAGTATCGGTGGGGCTGGCCTGGGTGTGAATCCGCTGGTCGCCCCCCTGTCCCCGGGTGCTGATGCTCGGAAGAAGAATGCGTTGGTGAAAGAAAGCGATTACGGTGTCATGGGCATCAAGGCACCACTGCTCGACGTCTCGGCTAAAGCGGAGGATGTATGGGGCCCTGCACTGGGCGGGCGCGAGAAGGAGGAGAACCTGAAGACGGTCCAATACTCCATCGAACGTTTCCGGGACTATATCGAAGCCAGCTCCAACGTAGCCGACAGCATTAAGCGGCGTGATTACGAGACTCTAGTAGAAGAGTACACGCGCGCACGCCGCTTCGCAGAGGACGCAAGGCGACTGGTACAAGACTTGGGTACAACTGCACCAAGCGAAAGTCAAGCCTATCAGATACTACTGGCCGCTCGCATGTGGCACGATGTTGACGACCAGATACAGTCATTCAAACGGGACATCTGGAAGAAGCTCATATCTCTTAATAATCTGTCCAAGACAGATGTACAAGCAGGGCGGCCCCAAGATCAACACATGGAGCTGATTAGTCTATTGCTGGAGCTTGGCGTTGAAGATAACCCCATCTGGGTATGGCTGCTTAGCAGGTATGACTACCTGAAGGGTAAGATTGCATCTGTAGCAGATCGAGGAAAAGTCGAAATCGAGGTCCTCAGGCGACGACTGGCCAACGGGCAGAAGCCAACACCCCAAAGTGTGGCAGGGCATCTCCGGGCACTCGGTCGACAATCTGTGGAAAGCAAGCCAGATGGGATCGACTCGCCAGATGTGATTGAGCTGTGGGACAAAATGCTGCAATTCCTGAACATGCTACTCTCAACACAAGGGATCCTCGGCGAAATTCTAGAATTCTGGCAGACTGTCGATGGTTTCATTGAGGGAAAGACACAGTCGTCTCTCCCTACTGGGTTTAACGGAGAGTCCCGTGTGCATCATCGCCTATCCGATCAGGGTACACTTGATCTTAGGAAGGGAACAGTTGAACTTGTCGACATGATACGACAGCATGTTCTCGAGTTCTTCGCCGGCGCCCCCCCTGAGGATATCTCTCTCCTATTTTCACCATTGCCACCATCGCCTGGAACACCAGGATCGGCCTCGTTGACACCTACCGCGCTCCGGGACCCCAGATTCAATTTTGACTCGAACAACCTACCGCCGCCGTCCCCAAGACGCGGCGAGGCCTGGGAAAAGTTTGCCTTCTGGCCGCCCAATGCCAACTCAGTCAGTGGTGTGCACTATCTTTCCAAGATGCTGGCTTTCATTGGGTCTGGTGCCTCTGAGATGGCTAGCATCGCGCCAGTGAGCCAGATTGATGAGAAACAGGTCGAACACCTCAAGACCCTGGTCGGTGCAGCTCGGGAGAGGTGTGTCACCGCTATTTGTGCTGCTTGGAACAAGGATGCCGAAAACATCAAGTATGTTGAGGACTGGCAAAGGTCGCGGGAGTTGGGTGATGTAACTCGAATGCCCACGACGTTTGCTGCGTTCGAAGGAGCGTTGTTGAGCGGAATGCAGAAGATTCTCTACATCTCTGAAGCCATGACGAAGCCCGACACTGCTGACATTGTTCTGCCTCCGCCAACGAAGCTGCTGCAGATGGTGCGTAGCCAGTACGTAACTACACTGTACAAGGCGCTGAGCGGCATGGTGGAAAACGCCGAAAGGTCAATCAAGAAAGCTGACGATGAGTGGACGACGGATTTGGAGACACCGATCCACTCTGGGAGCGCGAGGACTTCTCTCAGCGTCGGGATGAAGGGAATCGATGCTGGAGACCGGGTAAGTTGCGCTTGCTTCTGTTATTGGCGGAGGAAAATGAACTTTATAAGCTAACATCACGAATTGCAGAACGTACGCATGCTCTTGACTCTCAGCAACTTACAAGCCTTGCGTTCTCAAGTCGTACCAAACCTGAACAGCCAATTCGAGAATTCGTTCTCAGTCAAGCTCACCGACGAATCCAAAACAATCAAGGATGTGCTAGGCCAGATCGATGCGCGTCTGTTCCAGACATACACCAAGCCTTCCATTGAGAGCCTGCGCCGCATAATCCACTCTGGGCTTTCCGACGATCCAAGTTGGGGAAGCTCGCCCAAACCAGCCGAAGTCAAGCCGTATATCTACGAGGCTTTGCTGTCGCTGGTACTCGTACATACACAAGTGTCCACCACCGCCCCTTCTCTGACACCACAGGTCCTCTCCTACCTCCTGGAACAGCTCTCGCGCGAACTACTCGAGGCCTTCAAGGCTCGGTCCCCACGCTATGATTTGGGCGCTCTCATGCAGGCCACGCTGGATGTCGAGTTCGTGGCGCAGACGCTGAGTCAGTACACGACGGAGCGCGCCAGCGGCCTCCAGAGCGAAATCTATAGCATGCTCGACAGCCGCACAGACGACGCGGCTCGCGCCCGGTTGCAGGGCGAGTTACCCGGTATGCGCGATGTGCTGAAGAAGCTGCGCGACTTGAGCAAGAACTCATTCGCTTGCTTCAAGAAGCCGCGCAAGAGCCAGGCGGAAAGAACCATGACGGGTTGATGATGGAGTAGAGGGCATGGCCAGAGTTCACGAGGAGGTTTCACACCACACTACATACATATATTCAGTAGGTAGATATAATGAGACAATACGTTTTTCGATATTTTACCAGTTGGCTAGATCAAGTTCATATATTTTGACCGTGGTGATTAGACAGAGAGGCCACCGATAAAGCCCTTGGACTTAGCGAAGTGGCCGCCTTATGCTATTATACAAGGGGGGAAGCGAAAAGGCCGTAATGTAATGAACGGTTGCAGTCTGTCTAATCACAACGAACGGGCCTCTATCCGTATCAAGTTGCTCTTTGGCTCTCAAAGGGGCTCTCGCGTGGCAATAGTGTTGTTGCGCGCATACAATCCACCTTACTACCATATGCTTATGAAAGCATTGAACGCCTTGGCATGCATTACTCCTGCATATCTCCCGTAGCCCGTATGCAGCTGGGGCTGTACGTATGTAAAATCGTGGGGTCGACCCCCCCGTGCCACCCGCGGTCGTAGTCGCCCCTCAATCTTACAGTTCCAGTACTTGCGCCCAGATGGCATATGGCAATCTGCCGGTATGGCGAGGGCCATGAGTCTCTGCCCGCACTCCCGTCACCTGTTCTCGATCTCGAGTGCTGTGGCGCTGGAACTGAAGAGACCCACGACTTTGTGACAGCCCTGGGAAGCTGACCCAAGTTACGTTAGGCTTGCGCAAAATAATTCCAGACCAGATGGCGTACGTCACGCGGAGGCGGGCTTTTAAGTTTCATGCGTCCTGGAGCGCAAAAGCGCTTACTCGCTGTTAAACACAGAGACACACAGGTAAAAAGGCGACACGGCAAGGTAAACGCCTGTATGTAATGAGGGTGGAGGGGAAACTCCCGCATCATCCTATCTCATCCAAACCCAGGCATAACCATACCGGGTGTAGGTACATCCAAATCTCTATTTGGAAGTCTGCCTTCCCAGGCATTTTCCTGCCGTTCCGGTAGTCGTACATCCTTCCATCCACCTCGACACCTCTAATTGCAACCTTCTCCCCTACTTTTCCCTTCTGATTGATTCCTGCCCTTCATTTCACCAGCATCATCTTGTCTGCAAGAGGCCGTGAAGCTGTGTCTCATCGCGCCGAAATGCCTGCTCCAGTGGCCATCAAAGGTACGTCTGCCTACATATTTCTATTTGGGGCAAAAGATTGCCCCGCCCCAGCGATCCATTGCCTGTTGATCTCCTCTTTTCTCCCACAATGATTGGCAACGTCCCTAGGTGCCTCATGGTGGCACATGAGGTGTCAAAGTGTGGTGCGTTTCGACTGCTGCCTATCAAGTGGTCGCTTAATGAACCTGACGCTCCAACCCAGTGGTGGCGAAAACGCACGAGGCGGTTTGCGTGGCTTGACATTCATTGCTTGACCAAAACTACCTACCTATTGATATGGTTGGATTACTGCTTCTTCATTAACCCGCTGTTACTGCTTGTCTTTGGTTTTTGCATTTTCCACGTTCATGTTGGCATATCACAAGCCTTTTAGCCAAGATGCCTCCCATTAACCATGCCGCACTATCAGTCGGCGTTATCGCCGCGTCGGTTGTGATAGCCGCCGGCATCGCCATCTACGAATCGCCAGAGCTCCGACGGATGGCCGAAGATGTTCGACGGCGCATTGCAATCGCCTTGCATTCGCTCGGGGACAGCATCAGCCCGCAAGACCGTGAGAATCTGTTCAATCGACCGGAAGACGCCGAAGGGTTCCTTCGCTCACGGGGTATCGATGTCCGAGAAGGCGAAGTGGGAGTTGATGCAGATGACGAAACCCGCCGCCGCCAGCGAGAAGAGCTGATGTACTGGAATTCGATCGCTGAACAGAAGAGAGGGAGCCAGCAGCCTAAAGAAGAGAATCCCTCAACGCCCAAGACCAAGACCAGTTTCGATGAAATTCTGAAGCACGATTTTTGCGCCGACCAGGGAACTTTTGTCTTCAACACCGGAGCCAACATTAAAGGCGAGGAAGCTGACGGCCTGAGACGCCGCGGAGAAGGACCTCGAAACCTGAACTATACCGCTTACACCAACCCTTTCGCCGACGAGAACAGCATCGACGAGCACGTTGCGCTGGAGAACAGCCTGATGGACCCTGAAAATGATGAGAACGACACCGATATCTATAGCGTCTCGCACGTCGCCCGCGATGAGACGCCGAGAAGCGCCACTCTTTCCGCACCGCCTGAGCACATGCCCGCCCTTATCGACCCTGTAACCCCTGCACAGCAATCGCAAACTGCTTCCACTGCGACGTTTGAGGGACAGCTGGGCCAAGACGAATTCATGACTGCTGGCCCCGAAGACCGCGATGATGCTTACAGCTCTATCCAAGCTTGGGCACAGACAGCGCACCCTGGTTTCTACTCCCCTCTCCCAGAATCGCCTGCTGGTCCGCTTTCCGAACCCGAGCTGGTTAGCGAGGGCATCCATACTCCAACTGATTCTAATTCGATTGCTGGTTCCGGAGAGGATCTGGCGGAGGATGCACGCTCAGTCGACTCCCAAGGACACTCACGATACTACGATGTGATCAGCGAGTCCGAGGGCATGGCCACCCCCAACAGCTGGTCTGACGTTGGTAGTGTTGTTAGCGAGAACGATGGGCCTCAGCCCATCCACTCGTAGACTCGTAGCCTTGAACACACAGTCTGCTTCTTTCATGTTACATTAGGGGCTCTGTGGGGCCAAGGCGTCAATTCGGCTTAACAGGGGCAAGTGGTTTTATGGCATCTTGCAATTTGTCTTCTGGAAATTGGGCATCCATGGCGTTTGGAGGTTTGCTGTTGGAACATGAACTTTCGGATATCGTAACTTTCTTGGGGCGTCCACGTTTAGCGCTCAACACTTTTTCCCTATACCACAACATGACCACAGGTCCATTCTATGTTACTCTTTATTGTTGCTCTCGCGGGTTTGCATCCATTTTATATGTGAAGATTATATGAGGAATTTCGACTGTAATTCAAGTTTGCGTGGCTTCATTCACGGCCTGCTCGCCATTTTGGGCGCGAGTGCCATCGCCGTTGGTCTCCAATGTCTTCTCGTAATCTTCCCAGAGCTGCTCTACTGGCCGGCCCAATGTTCCGGTCCAAAATGCCTTCTCCTCGTACTTTCCAACTCGCAACGTCTCGTTCAGCTTTCTCACCGTCCCTTTGCCAAACCGGCCCTCCAGGTACTCGAGAAAATATGCGGTGTTTTGATAACCGGCGTCCCACTTGCCCGGTCGGTCCTTCTTGTTCCAGTGAGGTGGCGCCAGCCCGCATTGCAGTCGCACCCAGTCGGCGATGCCCTCGATGAGCCCGCCGGGGGCTGCCCCCTGGCCGTTCCACTGATGGCAGTGGACCAGCTCGTGCGTGAGGACGCCCGTGATCTCGTGGGCACGGCGCCCCGGCGGGTTGATGCCGGCCACGTACTCGAGCGACAGGTGGATCTCTTTGTGGTCGTCGTCCAGGTCCATCCCCGTCGTGTAGGCGACGCCGCCCATGGACCGGAGGATCAGCGTCACGGACCGCGTGGGCGGCGGGTGCAGCTGTGTCTGCGTCGGGGCCGTGTACAGGTGCGCGAGGACGTTCTGCACGGCGGCGCTGAAGACTTGGGTCGGCACGACGGAGCTCAGGAAGATGGAGGTTCCCGGGTGCGCGAGGTCGTTCAGCTGCAGTCGCAGCTTGGGCAGGTCGAAGGAGGAGGAGGAGGTTGAGGTTGCTGGGGGGTAGGAGGGGCTGCGGTTGAGGAGGACCCGGACTCGGTCACGGCCCCTCCACCCCGGGGCACGGGCGACGGGGTCGGCTCCGCATCGGGAGGGGGAGGAGCATCGTGCTTGTAGGACATGCCGGGCATGAAAACGGGCAAAGGCACAGGGGTGGTCAAGGGTGGCAGAGGCATATAATGGATGGATGGTTCGAGAAACACCACCCGGCACGACTTTTTTGTACTTTTGGTTGCGGCTGTTGCATGTGTACCTAGGTATTCAATCTGCTACAGGTGATGGATGTGGATGCGGGGCTGCCTGTTGGCGCTTTCATGTGTTGGTCCAGCAATTGAGTACCAGGCAGACTGGTGACTGGGCTGGCTGGCGGCGGAGGGGCTAGGTAACCTTTTCGTAAGTAGCTGCTTCATACACGAACAAGTCACCTTTCAAAGATATGATAGGGTATCTACATTGAAGTGACTGACGTCTTGCTCTGCTGGAACAATATGTCTACATATTTACATGACCGCTGGACCTGCGTGCATCAGTCTCGGCGCTGTTGCTGTTGGTCATGGAGGGCTCCGTTTACCTACTGCTGTGTGTGAGTTTGCCCCTCACTTTACAAACAAGTATCATGCCTATTTGAGATCACCGGCTGGGTTGGCAAGGGTACTGTTCTTGAGTTACAGGGGACCATGCCGCCCTAGCGTGGAGGAATTGCCGCTAGAGACCCAATCAATGTCTCGCTTTGGTGGGTGTTCTATTAGGCCAAGCAGGCCCACCGTCTTCTGGTTGGGCTCTTGGGCTGGATTGGGATAAAGGCCGAAACTCCACAGCTGCCGGCGTCTCTATCTCCGCAGAAGCTGTTTGCTGCATGCGAGAGTGGGAGAGTGGGAGTTGCAGCAGCTGCTGGTTGATCGGCAACAACACGACTTGATTGACTAAGTAGACTCCCGAAAAAACACAACACCTGTCCGTCCCTATCATTGGGCTTTGGGATGCGTCGCGACAACAAATCTGCTACACCATCTCACATGCTCTTTTTTCGCCGTGGCCTCCCGTTCGCAACCACCATCGACTGATCCATATCTGACAAATCACAACCGCGACCCTGCCATCTATCTCCTTGACCAATGTCATTACTGCATTTGCTAGAGCCTACCTCCGGTACCCAGCCCATTCTTTGCGAACCGAACAGCAACCCGACAGACCCAGCCTGAGTATGTACAAACGAATGCGCCCTTTTGTTCCTCACTCCTTGCATGTGTCCGGCATCTCAGCCGGGCGAAATAAAACGGCGCTCCTCTGCTCGACAAACTTTTGCTACCCAAAGCTCCCTTGGATCGAATGCGACGCGCACCAGCACGATTACTGACTTTACTGTGTCTTTTTTGCAGGAAAACCGATACCTACCGTTGGCTTGTCGAAACATTAGCTCACAGTACCCTTCCGGCGGGTGACCATGGCGGAAAAACTCACCGAGCAGCAGGTCGCCGACCTCATGGCGATACTGAAAAAAGATGTCTCCGTCGATGCGAAAGCCCAGCAAGTCACCGCCGCCAAGTCCGCTATCAAGCAACACAACGTCCCGGACACGTGCGTCGCGCCGCTCTTCGAGGCCCTGCGGCTGGCTTCCAGCTCCCAACACTCGGCCCTCGTCAATGCCGGCTTTACCGCACTCAACCACCTCCTGACGCGACTGTCGCGACAGGAGCCCAAGTATATCCTGAGGGAAGCAAAGTATACGATGCCTCTGATTGTGGAAAAGCTGGGCGACACAAAGGACAAGTTCCGAGCTCTGGCTATCCAAGCTATGACGACCATGTACGGAGCTGCGCCAGTAGAGGCCGAGCGATTCGTGCGCAACGTGGCTATGGCCGGCAAAAACCCCCGGGCCAAGGAGTCGAGCATGCAATGGCTGGTGCAGATGCATAAGGAGCACGGCTTGCAGTTCAGAGTATACGTTCCCACACTAATGGAGTTGTTGGAGGATGCCGACGGAATGGTGCGCGACGTCGCCAAGGCCACAGTTATAGAACTGTTCAGGTGCGCCCCCCACGAACCGCGTACTTCTTACCTGTCGCAAACGCTGACCAAGTGCCCTACAGAGACTCCCCAGGAGCTGCGAAGTCTGATTTGAAGAAACAGCTCAAGAACTTCAAGGTGCGACCAGCGATAGAAGCGGCTATTGTGAAGGAACTAGTCCCTGGCCCTGCGACAGCCAAAAGAGTGATGCCCGAGGAACGACCGGACTCTGCGCCTCTCGTCAGGCCAAGAGGAAACTTGGCCGCCAGTGTGTCCTCTATGTCCAGCGAGAGACCTACAACGCCCGCGCCAGAATTGCGCTCAGAACCAGTCGACCCCGCATACGTCAATACGTCGCGTGAGCTAGAGGATATCTTCAGGGATATGCTCCCATGGTTTGAGGGCAAGGAGACTGAGCAAAACTGGCTGAAGCGAGAGGAGAGCACCACAAAGCTGAGAAAGCTCATCGCCGGAAATGTGCCGCAAGACTTCCCTGACCAGTTTCTGGCTTCGTGCAAGAGCATGTTGGATGGCATCATCAAGGCATGCCTGACCCTACGAACAAGTTTGGCGAAGGAGGCATGCGCTCTCGTTCAAGACATGGCCTTGGCTTTTGGGCCTAGTATGGACCCCATGGTCGAGCTACTCATGCAGACGTTTATCAAGCTCTGTGCCGCGACCAAGAAGCTCATGTCACAGCTGTCCAATGTCTGTGTTGATACGATCCTCGGCAGGTGCACCTACAATGCTAGGATCATGCAACACATCTGGGGTGCCTGCCAGGACAAGAACGTACAACCCAGGACCTATGTCGCCGGATGGCTCAAGACACTGATCAGAAAGGAGGCGCACCACAAGAATCACCTTGATCTTGACCTTTTGGAAAAGTGCATCAAGAAAGGCCTTGGTGACGCGAACCCTGGCGTTCGTGAGCAGATGCGTTCAACATATTGGCTATTCGCCACTGTTTGGCCCGCAAGAGCAGAAACGTAAGTTGGCCAAACCCTTTCTGGCTTGTCGAGGCAGTGTACTAACTCGCATAACAGGATTATGGAAAACCTGGATTCCACGGCGCAAAAGCTTCTACAAAAGGACCCGAACAACCCCAACTCGCCCAAAAAGGGAGCCGAGCCAGCAGCGCGCCCAGGCATGGGTTTCTCCAAGAGCACGATGTCAACCGCATCGAAACCATCGTTGAGAGACGCTATGATGGCACAGAAAAAGGCTCTTGCAGTAAAAAATCTACCAGCGCGCCCAGGCTCTGCGATGGCAACAATATCCCCGCAGCGTCCCGCATCCACATTGAGCCACTCCTCATCTACCCAACCCAGTGCCGGCGCCTCTACAAGCCAGACGCGGGTCAAGGCTGCAGCTGGCCATGGAGGCATGTCTGCTGCCCCTACGAGGCCTGTGCGAAAACGGCCCGAGATGGGGCAACGGCCAGAAATGGCGCCCCGACCCGCTACTGCCGGGCCGTATGCCGGTCGCAACAATGATGGCCTGCTATCCGGGAGATCCAGTCCGGTTGAGATCAAATCCAAGGTCAGCGCCCCCAAGGCTATCTCGGGGTCCCCTAGAAGGACGGCACCGAGACCCAGACCCGGGCACCAACCCACCCTCAGCGAGTCCAGTGCAATGAGCCCGCCCAGGCCAACAACGACAACCAAAGCCACAGCGGCGGAATCGCCACGACCTACCCCGGTCAAGGCTCAGACTGCCATGGCTGGCTTTGATCCTAGCGGTAGCCCTACAAAGGCAGACGAAGAGTTTTCTCTGGTCGTGCCAAGCGCTACCGAACCCAAAGAGAATGCCATACCGACACCTGAAAGGGAGGCGTCTGTTGTTCCGGAGCCGCAGGAGGTGCAAGAAGAGCTCGCAGCACATGTGGAGCCTACAACGCCTGTAGAGACTATAGGGTCCCCAGAACCCGCCGAAGCTGCGGAGCCAGAAGAGCCATTCGTGCTAGTAGAGCCTTTCGAGCCCACAGAAACTGCAGAGCCTATGGAGGTCTCGGAGCCTGTGGAGGTCTCGGAGCCCACGGAAGTTCCGGAACCTATGGAGATCTCGGAACCCATGGTAATCGTCCAGCCCGAAGAGGCAAATGGCAGCGAGGAAACACGTGAACCACACCCTGAAACCCCATCAAAGACACTCAAGGTCTATGAGGATCCTTTGACTGCCCAATCCCCGTCCACTAGCCCACAGCCCGCCACCAACGGGGACTCTATACGGCCCGTCCTGGAAGCAAGACATGTCAACGAAGATGCAGGCCGCTTGAGCCTGAACGCCAATGCTGTCGGGGCCGCAGGAGAAAACCCACCAGTCAGCCCAGACAAAGCCCGCCAAAATACTCGCATACTAGATAGCGGTACTGCGCGCGTCAAGTCGCGCAATCTCGACGTTCACGGCTTCCGGAAATTACAGTCCCTGATACGGAACAACAAGGGTCTGTTCACGGACGACAAATTTGATGCGCTGCTCGTTGGGTTGTTCCAGTACCTGGAAGCCCCTCTAGCGGATCTCAGTACCGAGAAGATCCAAGATGTCAAGGCCCAGGTCTTGGCGACGATCAAGCTTCTCTTGAAGAATCTGCGTGACAACTTTCAACCCCACGTCTCGAGAGGTTTGGAGGCGCTACTTGCTACACGCGCTGCCTACGAAGCCCGCACCCACATCGTCAGTGGCATGGAGCTCTTAGCCGACGAGTTGGTGCTCCTTGGAGACGCCGATGAGATCACCGTCACCATGACTCGTCGCTTGGGCGAGCTGGAGATGGACGCTGCTGGCTCGCGCAGCCTCGGCATGGGTCTGCACGTCCTCAAGCAGGTCATTGACACGCGCCCGACGTTCACGCCCAACGATACTGAGATCGGCGGACTAGCGAGCCTCGCGGCCCGCTGCCTCGAGAGCCGGGAGAGCGGCGTTCGCATGGAGGCCGTACAGCTCTGCGTCGCCCTACACGCGCGCGTCGGCGAGCACAAGTTCTGGGAGTGCATGAAAGGTGTCAAGGACGACCCCAAGAGCCTCATCACATACTACGTGGTCAAGCGCCAGCGGGAGACGTCGGCCGGCCCGGCGGCGGCGGCTTAGTTGAAAGGCTGCTGCTGGACCGCGGTGGCGCTGGCTTGGTGTCTGGCCTGGCTCGTGTTCGCCTGGGCGTGCTTCTGCCTCGAATGGTCGCTCGCCCCCCTTCGCTGGGTCTCTTCCACAATTTCTTCGTCGTCTTCTTCTTCTTCATACACGTCTTTCCCCCCTCCTTCCTCCTGCCCATGCCGTTGTTGCTCTTGCCACTCTTCGCCGTTTATGCGCCGTCGTCATAGTCTCTATTCTCGTATACGGGTTCTGATAGACATTGACTGGCGGAGAAGTAGCAGTAGGCAATAAAACGAGAGCACAAAAAAGCCACCCGGGTAGGGTAGGGTAGACGGCAGGGGGAAGAGGACCGTGGGTACTACTACATACAACATCGGAGTTTCAGCTTGTGATGGGCGTGTCGGGCTACTATTATACCTCTTGCTTTTTGTGTGTTGTTCTTCCTTCTTCTACTACTTCCCTTCATTTTCATAATTTTTACTCTTCCGCCTTGAACGGCAACAAGAGCGAAAGAGATTAGGGAAAGGGGCGATTTCGACCTGGTTGATACGGAAATCTTGAGGAGTTTTCAGGGAGGTCTTTTGTATTATTATTTTGCCTGCAAACGGAAAAAAATGGGGGAGTTCACTTGTTCTGGTTCTTTTTAGGGGATGGGGGGGGAAGGGGGGCCGACACTAAAGGGGAAGGGGGGTAAAGAAGGAACGAGAGAGACGTGACCGAACCTTCCATTTTTCTTTGCGGTTCTCTCTGGTTCATGAGGGAGAGGGGAAGGGGACGGATACGGGGGTTCTTTGTACACTTTATACAGATTTTGTAATGATACGACACTTTTTGCGAGTATAGTAATATGTTGGAACACTTTGTTCATCATGCTTCATTGCTTGTGTATGTTCAACAGTCTACTATGACAATAGCTGGCAGAAAATGCAAGGCCTGAAAACGCCACTCCTCCTAGACTTGCTATGGGGTATCTTTGTCTAAGAAGCATCTAATCCACAGCACCTCCCAAAGCCGTTTTTGCTTTCCTCTACTTCTTCATAGTTGCGTTTATTAACACGCCGGCAAATGTACAAATTCTGCACACTGCGTTGTGAGACGTCCTCTCTGCCCTTATCTCCGCTCTTGCTGGCTACCAAAACAAGGTATGATATACTGGCAAAGAGGTCTCTCCAGACCACATTCTCTCAGGTCAGGAGAAGGTTGGAGCAAAAGAGGAACTCGAGCGACCTTGAATCAGACTGGTCAAAAGAGAAGTGATCCCTCCTTTCTTGTAGAAATGCACCTGCACAAGGTCAGTCAGTAATGGCTGGGGATTGGGGTGGGGGGGGGGGGGGTCTCCTTACAGGTTACATTCAGGTCCCGATAATACTTCTTCACTATCTCATCCTGCTGTTCATCAGCCATAAGAGGCGTGTCTGAATCGGGTGCTGTTGCTCTGGGAAGAGTATGCCGGATCATGAGCAGCATGCGCAAGAGGTCGCAGAGCCCGTATCCCTGGTGATAGAAGTGATTGGGTTGCTTTTCCAAAGGCCACTGTTGCCGGATACTCTCGCCCTCCCAGGCCTTGAAGGCCCATGTAGTCTTCTCGACGCAGTTCAAGAAAACCATGGCCGTGAGGAACATGGGAAACCCAAGTTTGGTCTTGCCGTCCTGCAAGTTGCGCTGGATCCCGTTGAGAAGGCTCTTGCTGGTCGCGGCCGCTTTTCGCTCGGCCCCCGCAGTGAGCTGCGTGCAAATGTTCGTGAAGATTTCGTTGTGAGAATCATCAGTGACCTCCACAACACCACCGCTGCCGTCGCTCATCTTCCTAAGAAAAGACCACTGGCGTTCGCGGTCCATCAGCTCTACCAGGCCCCAAAGATCCAGTGATCTTCGCAATAACTCATCATTGCTTTCTTCCACAACCTGCATAGCGCATTCAAGGGTAACCCGCACATGAGACGATTGTTCGCGCCTAATGAGTTCGGGTAGAACCTGGCGCATGTACGTTTCTACTTTGGCCGGAATGTCCTCCTTGTTGGAGTCAATCATAACCAGCGTACTGGGAGCTTCGGGGTCACCCTTTTGCTCCTGGGCATCCTTAGTCGAGTAGCCTTCCAGCATTTGGAAGACCATTTGGTGCCCAGTCTCTTTGAAATGAGATGCCTCGATAACGACACCCTTATTGGACAGAGTGTATTCGCTTTTCAACTCATTGATGCGCTTTTGTGCAATGACGACCTGCACACCGGCCGAGTAGAGTTCGAGTTGCTCAGCCAGCTTTGTTCGCACGCATCCAGTAAGCCAGACTCGAGGCGAAAGGACTTTTCGACATGTGTCACATGGAGTGCCCTTTGAGCACACCTTTCGTAATATGCGACACCGTATGCAGGCACCAATACGACGGACTTCCTGGACCTCCTTTCGTCGCTCAGAGTCGAACCGAGCTCGTGCATGTTTCGAGCGTGTTCCATTGGGGCTGATAGTCTCCATGCGCATGCCACCCTTGGCAAGGCTAAACGCAAGCTGCTGACTCTGACTGCTTACCGTAGCTGGTGCCTGAAGACCTTCAGGGATATATGTAAGCTCTGCCCAGGGGGTTTCGGTAATATTAACCTGGTGATCGCCGGGAGTTGCAGGGCGTTTGGCATCGGTGGCCAGAGGCGGCGAAAAGTCAATTAACATGTCTGCTTCACCCGCCATTCCCTCGGCCACGAGAGGCGCCGGGGCCTCCGAAGTGGTGGTTTCCACGTTGGATACAGGCGGTTCCAGTCCTGTTGACGGAGTTGTCATGGCATCTGATTCAGGGGGAAAGGGGGCTTCGGGAAGACGCTGTTCCCCGGAGGCCTCCGAGGCGGGTGCAAACTGTAGCGACTCGACAACTTCCAAGTTCTCATCAGGGGCCGAGGTTACAGGACACTCGGAAGTGCCCATGGACTCCGAACTCGACTCTTGCTGCAATACCTGGTGCAATTGAGGGTCGAGGAAGGACGGGTTCAGCCGAGCAGTAGCTGCCACGGCTACAGAAAGATTCGAGTCGGCGGGCACGCCATCCGCTTGCAGGAGATTCTGCAACTTCTCCTCCGTGGTGAGTTCGTGCTCATGCTGCAGTTCATGCTGCATCTCGTGTGGCATCTCGTGAGGCATCTCATGTTGCATCTCATGCTGCATCTCATGCTGCATCTCATGCTGCATGTCGTGCTGGATTTCGTGTTGCATACCATGTTGCATGTCGTGCTGCATGTCGTGCTGGATTTCGTGCTGCATGTCGTGATGCATCTGATGCTGCATCTCATGTTGGGCGCCTTCTAACCCTGGTTGATCCTCGGTGTGCGGTTGGCCATCAAAAGTCAAGGGTTGCTCTTCCATGGTAAACTGCTCGTGGAGCTGCTGGAAGTCATGGTGTTCCATGGGAGCGAGCAGACTGTCGGCAAACGGTGCTGACGTCGCATCGACGGCCTGGTTGCGGTTGTGCGGCATATGGTCATCGTGTTTCTCACTGAGATCGATCTGACGGGACACTTCAGCCAGTGTCTCGAGGGCGGTCCAATTGCTCTGCGTCAAGGCAAGTGCATTGGCTGCCGAGTTGTTGTTCTGGGCGTTGTTGGCCCTGTTACTGCGGGCAGCAGCCGTGTTGCCAGAAATGCCATGGAGGGCCAGGCACGCATTGATCCTCTCGGCTTCAGAAATGGCAGGACAGTTTTTGGTCAGATGGTTTGTCAGAGAGTCGATGCGGCCCTTGGCAAAGTGCTCGCCACATTTTACACAGGTATGCGCATATCTGTTACTGTTGTCCTTGAGCTTCTCGCCTCGCTCAAAGTAAGAGAGGATGACTGGATTGGGCTATTTGATTTGATACTAGTCAGCAACCTGCCGTAAATAAAATATGAGAGGCTTCTCCGACATTGCTAGATTGCCTGGACGTGAGAGAGCAAAATATTGAAAGCAGTACTCTCACATCAACAAGGCCAAGTCAAGGCGAGAATGTAGCTGAAGACTTACCTTTCGACCCATTGTAAGTGCGGTGCGATGCGATGGCGATGCTCATGCGACAGGCAGGTGGAAGGCGGTGAGAACAAATTTGGGCGGTGAATGGGCGTTGAGAAATAGAACCGGAAATATTTTAATGTCGGAGGTATGTAGTGGGATGCCGACTTGAATTTTTTTTTCTCCAATGGAGCTTGCAGGGTTGGTGGGAGTAGGTACCTGGCCAAGAAAATAGAAAACTGCGCAGACTCCGTAATGTGCCGGTTGATTGATAAGTGCATTATGTATTGGTTTCATTCTAGCACAGTTATTAGCAGGCCAGGTTACTTTACGGTTCCCCCACAGAGCCCCTCCAGTGTCCAAATCCAAATGCCCGGGAATACCTCTTAGTGGTGGGTGCGCTACTGTAGGTGCGGTACTGGCACCATAGACCTAGAATCGTTCAGAGTGAGTGTTGCGTCAACATTCAAGGATCAATTGGTGGTATCGTTTTCAAATGGGAGATACGTAGGTGGGTGGGTATGTGTGGAGGATAATTACTAAAACTCATATCAATGAAAAATATACTCGTTCTAAAAACCGCCATGCCCATTACAAGACGTAAAACAACCGTCTACTGCTATATGGCCGTATCAGATTCATACGAACCCCCCTTAGGATCTATATCTTCGCCCCGGAGCCTCATAATTCATTTACGCCTCCCATGATCAAGTAGCGCTGTTGGATTGACGATGATCCGTCCATCAAGCAGCCAGGTAACACCGGAGCCATGCATGAACCCCTAACTCACCGCCCAAATCTTGCTCATCCCAGGCCAGCTCCATTATGACCAAACATCCTCCTAATGCCAAAGGTTAGCGGGGGGTTTTCTCTAGGCGAAGCACTTTGTTGTTACGTACCTGGTATTGGTTGGATGCCCTCATATTCTTCACAATCTCCTCTGCCTTGGCTTCGGGGATGCCTCGCTGCTCCGAGATGATCTGGGCGAGGACTGTGTTGACCTCACGTGCCATGTTTGCGGCGTCGCCACACACGTAGACGTAAGCTTTCTTCTCCAGCAGCTCATTGATCTCCTTTGAACGCTCCTTGAGAAGGTGTTGAACGTAGACCTTCTTAGGGCCATCTCTCGAGAAAGCAATAGGCATGTCGAACGCATCACCCAAGGCCTTCTTGCGTTCCTGCGAATATGTAAGTGGATGAGTCAATCAGGGAAAAAACCAGGGTTTACTTACCTCCCACTCGGACTCATACATAAAGTCCTCGCTTCGCTTCCGGCAACCAAAGAAGAGTATAGTCTTGCCCACAGTCTCGCCATCCTCGGCCTGCTTGGCACGTTCTTGCACGAAACCTCGGAAAGGAGCGACACCCGTTCCAGGACCAATCATAATGATAGGCTTAGACGGATCGGAAGGAAGCTTGAAGTTGGAGTGACGCACGTGGACCGGCACATGAATACCATCGTACTTGTTACGGGGACCACAGATTTCGTATGTCATACCAAACGGCTTGGGGTTCGGCTCACCATTTTGCTTTTCCTTGAGAGCAAGCAGATAATTGGTAGCGACACCTTGGAAAGGATCGGCGCGTCCGGGGATCACTTGAGACTCAACCACAGCTGTGATCGAGATCTTCTTGGGCTGCACAGCAGAAGACGAAGAGATGGAGTAGTAGCGGGGTTGCAGTTTGGTCAAGCCTTCAATGAATGCAGAAAAAGGCACGTTGTTCCACTTCTGGCCGCCGCCAACCATGCGCAAAAGACCGGCGAGGTTGTAGTGATACTTGCTAACCTTATCGTGGAAGTAGTCCTTGTCTTGTCCGAGCTTTGTCATCTCCGCCTTGGAGGACTCATCGGGGGCGAAAGCAGCAAGAGTGGCAACAAACTGACGAGAAATGGGAGCGCAAATCTCCATGTGGTATCGCACAATTGCATCAAACGTTGTAGGGGTCGGGAAGGGAACTTTGGCTGTGGGCTCAAGGGCTTTGACGCTAATAACAGTGTCCCGTTTCTCAGTGAGGCCAAGGATGTCCAGGAAATAGTCAACCTCCTGTCCGGCGTTTGTGGGCCAGATGGCGATATGGTCACCAGTCTGGTAGGACAAGTTGGAGCCGCTGATGTCAACTTCCAGATGCAGGCAGTTGCGATCCTTGACGTTGAAGATCTCCTTGGATTCGACGATAGGGGCGATGTAAGGGTTGTGGGCATTGAAGGGACCGCGAGCAGAGCCCTCGAGGTGCATCTTGTTGGGCTCGCCGAGGTAAACCTCGTGCGAGTCCTTGGTGAGACCTTCGCGCTCGACAATGCCGAAGATGGGCTCGTACTGTGCTTCGCGCTCCTCCAGTCCCATCTTCTTCGCAAGAGCAGCCCACATGGGCTCCTTCCAGGCAAGGAAGTCTTCTTCCATTGTTCCAGCACCGTCATCGCCCTCGCCAGCATCGCCAATTCTGTGGGCGCCGAGCTTCGTCAAAGCCTTGTCGACGTTGCGGACCATAGAGTTGTAGTGTTCATAGGTGTTGTTGCCCAGACCAAAGGTGACATATTTCAGGGTGCCCAGAGGCGGGTCGGCCGACTCGGAGAAGGAGACGTCCTCGCCAGTGATGAATTCGTAGAAATCTACTGCATTATCGGTGGGTTCGCCTTCACCGTAGGTAGCGAGGACGAAAAAGACGACCTTGTCTTCCGGGAGCTGATCGAGGTTGTCGTAGTCATAGTCCTCGAGGTCGGCTACCATGGTCTCAAGCCCGAAGCGGCTCTTGCCCTCTTTGGCCAATCTTGAGGCATAGTCCTCGGCCGTGCCGGTTTGCGAGCCATAGAAGATGATGCAGTTTTTACCGGCTTCCTCGATCTTCTCGAGAATGTTTCTTGTCTTGCCGGCCTTCAAGCCGTTGGTGTTTGCGAACGAGTTGGCATAGGGGTCTTTGGTGACACCCCACAGCTTGCCCTTTGTGAAATAGGCCGAGGTGGCCAGTAAGATGACCGTCAGGACAATAATGTCCAGAGTGTCGAGTTGCGTTGCCATGATGATGTTGCCTGCTTCCACGGGAAGCCTCGTAGGGAAGCGGGAGGAACCCGAGGTTTATCGCGAGTTGCGGCGGGCCACGTTGTGAAAAGTGGCGATGCACTGGGCGTATACTGTGTGCGATCACGGTGGGGAGCGTAGCTGAACCGGTCTTGTTCCCCTAGTCCCGCCCGAAAGTGTCACAGAACACGACTTGAAGTCACCCAAACGAAGCAAATCGTTAGGTGTGAGCCTCCCAAGATGTTTGCTGGTGGAGGACAGTGATTGAGTGCGGGTTGGTTTTAGGGAAAGTGTGGACGTAAGCAGGGACAAAAGGATAACCTAAGTCAATCTCTTGAGAGTTCCCGGCGGGAAATAATCCACCCCGTAGTCGGGCCCAAGTAAGGCAGGACCTAGCCTATGTAGGACCTAGGTACTTTTCGGAGGTTCAGGGTTTGCAGAGTATGGTGCAGTGTGAGTGGGTGGGTGCGTGGGATTGGGGAGTGTGAGTGTGAATGTGCGCCCGCTTGCCGCTCGCTCGCTGCTGCTGCTGCTGCTGCTGCTGCACGGTTGAGACGGACCAAGACGGCAACCAATTCTTTTGGCTGCTGTTCGCTCCCGTCGCTGGTAAGGATTTAGTGCGATAGTGCGATAGTGCGAGATTTTGACCACGCTGTCCAGACTCCAACCCTCTCCACTCAGCAGCCCTGTTGCATCGAGAGTAGGGGACCCCGCAAAGTTGCAGCTCCAGGAAGACCAGAGGGTTGGGTAGAGCACTGGGCAGAGCACTGGGCAGAGGGGATACGGAATAGCGGGATAAGGGCTGTCAGATTCGATCGTAAGATGGTGGAATGGAAAGAAACCCGTGGAAGCATTCTACTGCATATGATGATGCTGATAATGATGATGGAGGAGGAGGAGGGTCATTCCCACGGACTCCATCCATGTGGTGTGTGACCTTGAGTTCTGTTGAGGTGCAGTTTGTATACGTGCTATATCTCTTCTATCCCCTCAGAGGCTACAGCGCTGCTTGGGGTACAATACAGCCACAA
The DNA here is from genome assembly GCA_006503535.1 of Arthrinium phaeospermum. Classification (NCBI taxonomy): domain Eukaryota; kingdom Fungi; phylum Ascomycota; class Sordariomycetes; order Amphisphaeriales; family Apiosporaceae; genus Arthrinium; species Arthrinium phaeospermum. Next base: position 1,384,253 of record QYRS01000002.1, on the reverse strand, counting down.
CTGATCGGCACGGCCGTGCAAGTGCTAGCAAGGGGGATTTCAGCCAATTAGCTCTGCTGCTTGTTACCAGCCACCGCACGGCTCACATACCAGTGTGTACAATACACCAAATTTGGCGTGCAAACGGTATCGGTTATTCCGTCACAGCTAAACCCTTTTCAGTCAGTCGCCGATCCCTATTAATGGGTATAAATAAATACTTAGTCTTAGCTTACTTAGTATATTTCACATACAAATCTACAAATACCGGTCTCGTCTCACCGGGCAACGGCTCTAATAAGCCTAGTTAATGCTAAAGTTTACACGTTACTATTTATATTACTATATATTACTATACTTACTTTTTTATGTTTTAAGTATTTAAATAAGCAGTTAATACGCGTTTATTGCTTAATTAAGTAATTAATTAATTACTAACCTCGTCGTCGCCGTTTTATTAATAAAAGAATATATAAATACTATATTAATTATTATATTACTAGTGTAAGATTATAATTAATTAGTTTATTTATTAAATCGATTAATTTTAGTAAAAAAATTAGCTAAAACGTAACAAATCGTGTTATTAGAGTAATTATAATTAATAAAACAGCTTAAATTAATAGAAATTTATTAACACCGTTAAAAAAACGCGTATTTTAATAAACATTAACTAGAAATATGCCGATTTGTTAATTCCTTTGTTGAACGCGTTAAACAAAGCCTATTAACGCTTTTTAAGGAGAGATGTTTAAGTTTAACGCCTTATTAATATAACTCGGTAAATCGAACTCCATTACTTTATTTATTATTAATCTTCGTAAGTTGGCCGGTAATTATTCCATAATATATTATTAATTGACTAATTGAAAGGGTTAAACTACGCGCCTTGTTTTGTAATATAGCTAAGTAAAATATTAATTAACTTTAAAAATCGTTTTATAATACGCTTTAAATATTAGGTCGGCTAAAGCTATATTAACGTTACGCCTATAAATATAAATTAAGTAAAAAATATAATATTTAATTAATAATTAATATATTTACCTTTATTACTCCTTAATATTTAGTTCTTTATCGGTTAAAAAGTCCTCTCACCTTTCACTATTATTATACGCTAACTAATTAACTAGAAAAGTAAAAAAATATAAAAGTATTATAAACTGGTTAAATATAAACTTGTTACCGTTAAGGTATTCTATTTAAAAATATTTATAAAATAATCGATAACGCTTATAAAAAAAGTAAAAGCAGCGGAGGTTCTTAATATCGCAAACGTAAAAAAAGTCGATATTCTCGCGATTATGCCGTTCAACTTTAAACAACTTAGCGCCGACGAATTTCTATAAGTTAATTAATAAATTTCTTAATGTATTAAAATACTTAATAAAAACGTAGTATTTTTAATTAAAATAAGTTACTTATTTATATTAATTATTTATCGATTATTTTAATGCGATATTAATAAAGTATTAAATCGTATTAAATAAAAAAGATTAGTATAAGTCCTTTTTTATATTATAAAATTTAATATTATTATAGAAACCTTTTAATAGCGACGTTATTATTATTTATAATAGTGTTAGAATATTGAATTTAAAAAAAATTAATTAAAAATAGTTTAATTCTATATTATAATATAAATTTAAATTTAAATAAATTTAAATGTATATTATAATATAGGTATTTAGTTAAAATACTATATTTATTTACTATATAATACTTATTACTTTAGTTTTTTATTTAATTTTTCGATTAAAAATTTACGATATTTATTATATTTATTACTTATCGAAACGGCGTTAATGGCGTATTAAATCTATATTATAATTTTATCGGCGTTATTATTTTAATATATCGTGTTAAAGGCTTATTAGTAAACCGCCTTAAAGTTTTTTTTAAGTAAATTACGCTTAATTGTATATTTTTAATAATATTAATATTATAAATTATGTATTAACGTTTTTAAAATAATAGTATAATTATGAAATACTTTTTATTTAGCGATATTATTATCGTTAATAACGAAGGTTGGATTAAATTTAGGTACTTATTTTTTAATACCCTTTAAATAAGCTTATATAAAAGTAAAAAAAGAAGTTTCTATTAAAAAAAAGCTAAAAAATAATTAATTATTAATAAAATCGCGGATTATTAAAATAAATATTTGCTACTTTAAATTATTAGTATTATAGGTAAAATTAATTAATATAATCGAATTGAAAGTATCGAAGTAATTAGTAAGTAAAAATAGTATAAAATATAAGCTGTATTAAACTTTATTAAGGCTTATTAATTTTTTAATAATAACGTTTATACGTTTTATAAAATAACCTTTATTAATATAATAAAGATACGCGTTAGAGAGCTGGTCCAGCTTATCGCCGCGCTAAGATACCTAATCGAAATTACTTTTCTATTTTAAATATTTTATTACCTTTTTATATATTATTCTACGATTAATAATGGTATAATTAATAAAGCCGGCCGGTTAAGTGTGTAATTAGAAAGGAATATTATTTATTAGGTATCGAAAGGCGTTATTAACGTTTAATTTATGGCTAAAAACGATATAATTAATGATAGTTTTTTATAACGTTTTATTAATTTTCTTTAAATCGGTATTATTAAGTGTGTAGTTATGTTTTTTATCGGAATATATAATAGTAACCTAATTAATAAATAATTAAAATTATCTGCTTATATATAAATTTAATAAGTTAGAATAATTACCCGTAATATATTCTTAAACGCGTTATTATTTATATCGTATATAAACGCGACTTTTAATTTATATACGTAATTTGCTCTAATTTGAAAAAATTTTTAATGATTATTTATCGATTTATATTTATAATTACGATATTTGTTACTTTTTTAATAGTTATAAGCGTATTAGTAATTATATATAATAGTTTAATGTAAGTAATTTAATATTAAGAAAATAATATTCTTATAGCTATTATTCTATATATTAAAAAATAGCTGATAAATTGTATTCCATTACTTAATCGGTAAATTAACCGGTTAGTTACGTTTAATCTATTTAGTAACGCGTTTCCGGTTAAAATTATATTTAGGTGTAATATTAAAATAAAATACGAATTAAGTAAGTAAAAAATAAGATTTTTAAGCTATCGTAGTAGGAGTAACGTATTAAAGTCGGTAAAGCGCGTTTAAATAAATTGGACCTATTTAAATAACGTAATAAATATTAAAATCGTTAAAAATTAATATAATCGGTTAAAAGGGCTTTATTTTAAAATAAAATAAGTTAATAATAGTTATTTAAATATATATTAATTAATTTATTATTATTAACGTTATTAACATTATTATATTGTAAAATTAATAAATTTAATATAGTTGATGGTTTAAATAACTTTAAGCTAAAAATCGATAAATTAATATATTTAAGTAAATCCTATTACTTAATATTATATTTTAGGCTTACGATATTTAATATTACTGTTTTTTAAGCTTTATAACATCCATCGATATCGATCAACAACAATAATAAATAAACCTAAGGTACTTCCCAAAGCGACTTTACAGATATACTCTACAGGGGGGTATCGCCACCGAAAATTGGTCTGTACTGAAGCTAGCAGGGGTTGTTAGCTGTGACGGAATAACCGTCGCCGTGCAAGCAGCGTTATAGCCTCTGAGGGGATACAATTGGTACATGCCTCTCTTATCCTGGACACCCGATAACCTCCCGCGCTCGTTTCCAGAGTTATACTGTATGCATGGCGATGACGGCTTGAGTAGATAGTCCAATTAATGATTAAGATTATGTTGACTGGGCACGTTTCTCTCCTCTGACCGTGGACTTCCATCGGTACAGTAAGCAAGCACTGTATCACACCACTTGCAGCGCACTAGCATGGCCCGGCTTGACCCGTGATGATTGTCATCCACCTCCGGCTGCACGAGTTCCCGAATACCTACTATGTAGATAGATATCTCGCACGTGTATTCGGTGCTGTAGCTCATTTCGATGGAATCCAACTCAGAGGCCCATCATGTACGTGGATGGCCGCAGTATGTCACTTTACGCATGCATTAGCTGTCTCGCTTACCCGTACGTATGTGCAAGTTTCAATCTGCATAAGAGGCATGGCCCATCAGGAATACTCAGGGTTTAGTAGCCATCATCGAACATCTTAAGTTTGCCCGGATGCAGGAGGCTAGTAAACTAGGAGCTTTATATCCATACCCGAATCACTGGTAAGTTTCTTCTCTAGAGGCACATACTTACATATGTAGGTACAGTAGGCATATTTATACATCAATGCATGCAATGCCAACTTACCTAATCATCGGGGTTGGCCAAGGCAGGAAACTTCCGAATCGTCAAGCGGCAGCCCCGAATGCTTCGGGCGGCGCCATAAGCTCTTCGGTACCCGGGCACAATGTACATCAATACATCAGCTAAATCAAGATTACGACTCGTAAACCGGAAGAACTTCCCTTCAACTTTCCAACAATATATAGACTCTGTAGTATAAGATAGGTGCTCAGCATCCTCCTCAAAGAACGGAGATGTATCGAATAAGGTTCTGTTGCATATAGGTAGTATATAAATGTATGGATGTACTTATCTATGAGTTGGATGCTAGTCGAAGAGCTTAGAGTCTTGACAAACCTGCCAGGCCTACCAATCAATCCATTGTTTTCTCTTTTGTAGTGCCGGGGCATGACATCCCAATCGGAGCATACCTTACATGTACCTACCATACATGAGATAGGTAACTCTTAGTCAAGAGATAGACCACCTGCAGTTTAATGAGTGCCAATCAGGCTTCTTCATATCCGAGCCTAGGCACGCAGGAGTGTTCCTGCTCAACGAAAAGGCCGTATGAATCTAGACTTGGCCAATATTAGGCCTTAGATGATGGCAGCGCTGCTGCCGTACTGTACGGATCAGGGATTACTTGGTGCCATTGACATCGATGATGCGTACAGAGCATGTCAATTGCCAATGGATCTGATAGGTAATGCCCATGCATAAGTAGCTGGATAAGCTGGCATGCCGATCATTCACGGGAAGTGTTGTTCCAAACGCAGCGCTTTCGTGATGGATGGGATATCCTGGGTCGGCTGAAAGTGCATGTCGCAACATAATGTGCGGCTGGTCTCAGTCTCTCCTACCTCCTACCTACCCCGTAGCTTTACAGCTCTGGACAGCAGGTTAAGCTTTGCATTCAGCCAGACCTGGATCCCGCACACTGAATTGGCTGTTAGCCGTTTGGCCCGTATGTGGCTGAATTGCAGAGTCCTTCGCACACTGGCAGCCCAACGCTGCGTGAACAAACAGCATGACTGTATGTAAATCTGATAGGTCATCGGCTCGTACCTTGCATGCCCATGGACCCGAAATTGTGATGGAGCAGCGGGATAGGATTAGCGAGTCGTTCGCTAGCAACAGCAGAAGCACGAGGCTCCAAGATGCCAAAGCGCGCGACACCTCCCTCGCTACAAGGGCCAGAAGGGCCAGAGGGGGGAGAAAAGAAAAAGGACGGGGATTGATTAGGTCCCGGAGCATTTTCAATTTAATTCTCCCTCCGTTGCGACCGTATAGTAAATTTACATCATAGCCAGCGATATTGCCCGCCCAGCCAATTCATCAAATTTAGATGCAGCAAACACAGCCAGCGCCGGTCCTGATGCCATAAGAGAAGATCATGGGGCATGCTTTATATATGATAATCTTCGATGATGAGGTGTGAGTGTGGTTCCCATACCTGCCCAACCTACCTAACCAAACCTTCAATTACGGTCCTTTTCCTCTCCATCCTGGCCTACCCCGTCCGTACCCCTTGTAGCGTCCACCCTGATCAGTCGAAACACAAGCTTGCGACCGGCGTCGCGCCCCAATCTGAGCGCGCGGGACTGCGTTTGGCGGCCAACAAGCTTCCTGTCCGCACAAACGTCGTGTTTCACAAGAGAGGGGTGAACCGTCCAGGATAAGGTGCCTGGAGAGTGCAGTTACTGTATTCGATGCCGTTACTGACATCGACGTCGGTATTTGTAGCTCCGTCGCAGGCGCTCGCAGAACTTAGCCAAGATCCACTGAGGCATTCTCCCCGTTCGACATCGCGGCTCAACGTCCTCGACGAGGATGACAGCTGGGAGAACACCGTACGACATCTCCCTCTGTCTCTAGAGCCTCCCATCAGCCGGTCGGCTGCGCATTCTCGCGAATCTTCCCTCGACAAGTCCATTGGGCTCGCCGGCATACCAGAGTCCCCGCCACCGTCCGCCGGCCCTACCTCCTCGCCACGGCTTCCGACCTCAGCCGGCTCCCGTCAAGGCTTTGCTGGTATCCTGGAAAGAGTGATAGATTCGAAGGCGGCGGCGTATGGGCACCACCGACAAACATCGATCGTCCATGGGTTCCAACACTCGAGGAATGGAAGTTTGGCCAGCACGTCCTCGAGTCCACTGAGCCCGCAGATGATTGCTGCTGCCGGCGTTGGGCTACTGAACGACAGAACAGAACCGCTTGGGACGGGTCGAACGGAGACGGATGCGACCATGGCTTCCCGACCGCCAACGGCCTTGTCAGGCTCAACCGCAAACTCCAGCATGCATTCCACGTTGGAGAGGACCTTGTCCACGACCGATAGCAATTCGGGAACACTTACGCAGAGAAGGGTAGAGCGAATGCATAGCAGGTCAAGACGGGACCACTCCCACCACCCGTCACACTCTTCGCGCCATCATAACGAAAATAAAACTGTCGGCGAGTATGCCTTGCATGTCTTATTTACACATGTAAGTTTGGAAATGGCCCTGAACCCTGTATGGGCGGCGTACTAATGCCCTTCCAAGTTCATCGCGCTTGCCGAAGAGAAGCTGAACGAATGCATCACGGTTCCTTTTGACCCCGAGCCGCAGATCGAGCAGATCTGCGGCCCCGGGGCAGACCCAGCATTCGACCAATTCATTGTCGCCCTTGGTCATATCGCAAAGCAGAGGCCGAAACCTCTGATCGACTTGATCATGCTATGGAGGAAACACAAAAGCGAGTCCGCCAGTGAAGCAAGGCAACAGCTCCAGCAATCGAGAGGTGCCCCTACCAGCGCCCCCCTTTTGAGGCGCAACACCGAACCGGTACAAGTCGTCGCTGCGAACGCATCGGCTTCGGAGGCCGGGGCAGCAAATAGCCCAACGTCACTTGCAGCGAAGCAAGAGTATGTGGCCCAGGCCGAACGTCGGTCTATTGTGTCGATCTATATACTCTGTCGTGTTCTTTTGGAGGTTATCAGTCAAAGTAGTCTCAGCTCCATCACGGTCGAAATGGAAGACAAACTCGAAAGCATCATCTTTGGCCAACTCAAGATTGCCGACATTGAACAACTTTTTGTGTCTCCGTTGAAGTTGGCCAACTGGAATCTGTTCGCGCAGCTTCTGGGAGTCATGAGTGAGATCAATTTTGTCAGTGTTACAGATAGATTCGTCGTCGACCTCGACCGTTCGCTCCAGGAATATGCAGCCCGAAGCCCTACGACGGCGAAAGACCCTGAAGGTCAGATGGAGCTGGTGTTGGGGGGCATGAAGCACCTGCGCATCAATATTGAGAACGACCTTGCATGGGAGCAGTCGTGCGATTTCCTAGTCTCGCTGGGAAGACTTTTCGCCAAATCGCATGGCCAAAAAGTCAAATCAGCGTTCTGTCAAGTCTTGGACACACTGCTCCTACCCATCGCCGCCAAGGCAAGCAATAGTCATTTCACCAATCCCAAATGGGGCGAAGTCATCAGTAACACTACACCCCGCTTGGCACAGATGTTCGTCAAGCCCCGTCATTGGCAATTCGCGTTCCCCTTGACGGCTACCATGGTCTGCGTTTCACCCCCTGAAACGTCGAGTTCGCAGTGGTTGCAGCTCGTTCTACCCTTGCAGCCGCGGCTGAAAGACCGGGCCATGCGGCCGTTGTGTCTCCAAGTCATTGCGAGACTCCTTTGGACCTACCTTTATCGGAGTAACGACGCCATAACTGGCGCTGCTCGAAAATTAGATGAAGTCATGAAACTCGTGATACCGCCTACTAAACGGACGTTTACGCCTGCTGACACAGCCGTGTCAGGCCCCCTCATCCAGATAATCAGAATAATTGGGTACAAGCATACGGAGTACTGCTTTAAGAACATTATCTTCCCCTTAATCAATGCGGATCTATTCAACTCGAATAAGGACCTGAAGGTCGAGCAACTCGACCCGGATAGGATAGTCATCGGCATAAGAGCATTCCTAGTTGTCGTGTCAGACCTGGAAAAGGGTGAAGACGGCCGCCCTCCGTTCCCGCTCGAGTGGGCATCACCGCCCCCTGCGGACAGAGCAGCCCCAAGCTCGCCTTCAGCTGCTTCGACGCAACATCTTCCGCTCAATGGAACGCCAGCAACGACCCAGGACGATTCCCTCTCCAAGCTCGTCCGGCTGGATGCGCTAAGCGATGTAGCGAGGGAGTACTACAAGAAGTTCTCGGAGATCCTTGGCAAGATCACCATAATCTGTGATAATACCTTTGGTGGACAAGCCGCACTGGATGAGAAGTTCAACAGTCCAGGTCCCAAGACACCAATTGCCGAAACCTTCAACTTCACCCGGCGAGAAGATCATCAAAGCCCCGCCGAACAGAAACAAGCGTTCTATGAGCTTCTCCATGTTGCCGTGCAAGCGCTTCCTCGCTGTCTCTCCAGTGATATCCCTTTCAATCCTCTCATCAACCTTCTATGCACAGGGACCGCCCATGTACAAACAAACATTGCTGAGTCTTCCGCCCAGTCACTCAAATCCATCGCCCGGCAATCACATGCAAACCAAGTAACCATGGGATTTGCCCGCTTCATCTTCAACTTTGATGACCGATATTCCACAATGTCGGATGGAGGGATGCTCGGGCCTGGCCATATTGAGAACACCCTGCGGCTTTACGTAGAGTTGCTACAAATTTGGAGAGATGAGATACGAGAGAAGACACGGGAAGCAGCAGCCGGTCCTATCGAAGGCAATGTGACCGACAAAAGGGGGATGAAGCTGGATCTGTCCAGTATTTGGGCTGAAGTTGAGCATGTCGAAGCGCGCGGTTTGTTCTTTCTGTGCTCCCAGTCTCGGAGAGTGAGATACTTTGCAGTCACGGTTCTTCGACTCATTACAGAATTTGATGCCGCCCTGGGTAAGGACAACACGCTCGGGAAAGAGAATCAGCGCTTGATTGACATCCTCGAAAATGATTCTGAGCAAGTCATGAGCTTTAAGGACGAGCTGCTGTCAGTGGCAGAACGGAGCCGCCTGCAACGCGGCAAACAGAATGGCAACAATCGGGGTGCCTTGATCGAGCTTTGCACAAGCGACGTCTCCTACGATACTACGCTATGGTTCAAGATCTTTCCCAACCTGATCCGGATCGCGTATGACCGTTGCCCCTTTACTGTCACCATCGGCCGCGATCTGGTCTGCAATCGAATACTCCAAATGTACAAAGGCATTGTGATCATGTCAGAACCCACCCGAGGATTGTACTACGGCTCTGAGCCAGGAAGTGCGCGATACAATACAAGAACGCCGGTGACACAGCCGGATGTTCTTGTTGAGCAGTTCAAGCTGTATCTTACATTCGCTTGCACAACCTTGGTGGATACCGGCACTGCTCAACCCGGCCTCGTGCAGGGCAACCAGCACGCACGGAGAGGATCAAAGTCCTCTGACAAGATCATCTCCGCCCGCATCCTGTTCAAGTATCTGATCCCTTTGCTACAGGTGTCATCGGCTTCGGTCCGCGAGGCTGTCGTTCTTGCCATGGGTTCCATCAACATCAATATCTACCGCACGTTGCTCGAAGAACTTGCTGGCCAGGTCGCGAGATGCAACGATGAAGCCCGAGCCCGTATTCACCAACGCACTAACAGCGGCCCCCGTCGAAATCGCAAGATGGATCTGCTGCGAACGGAACTCACCCATGTCTACAAGCTCACTTCTCATTTCCTCAAAGAGCCCGAAGTTTACAATGACGACTGGATCCTGAATAACCTCACTACGTATACTAAAGACCTCAAACTGTTCCTGATGGATGGCGAGGTGCAGATGGATTGGGAATTCCAGAAGCTGCGGCGTCATTATTGCGGCCTGATGGAGGAATTATTCGAGGGTATCAACCGGGCCCGAGACCCCTCCCGGTGGTTGACCTTCGAGGCTCGCAAGTCCTCTTTTGCGCTGATGGAAGACTGGTGCGGCTTTTCCCCGAATCAACCGCAGATTCGACAAAGGGAAGACACGATGAGACAATCTATGATCGATCAACAGTCAGTCGGCGAGCGAGGCACTCTGTCTGCGGCGATGGAGATCGAGAAAAGGAACTTGCGGACTGCGGCTCTAAGCGCCATGGCGGCGCTCTGTGCCGGTCCCATCAGCGTTACCACTGAAAGCGGCGTCAACTTATCCTTCGACATACGCCGCATGCTCGCGTGGGTCGAAACCATTTTCAATTCAGGTAGTGACCGTCTAAACATCATTGGACGTCGTGCTCTGAAAAACCTCATCGTCTCCAACCAAGTCGAACACTCATATCTGCTTGAACACTGCATTGCGCGCTGCTATTTGGCCGACGCTTCAAAAGTTCTTGAGAGTTATTTTGCCGTCGTGACCGAGGTTCTTCTACAGCACACCGACTATCCGTCGCCTTTCTGGAGGCTCCTTGGGCTATGCCTCTTTACCCTTGGCAACGATGCAAGCGAGATCCGATCCAAATCAGCACGCGTCCTGCGAGCTCTCGAAGAGCGGCAACAGGCCGGACGTACTTCCAAAATCCAAGACTTCGACATCAGCATATCTGACAAGACTAAGGCCGTTTACAAACTGGCTCAATTCGAAATCTCAAAGCGGCTTGCAAAGCAACACCCCGAGCTCGCCTTCCACATCTTTTCCGAATTCACTCTCTATTTCAAGAGCCTTCAAGCAGGAGCTCAGCGCAATGTGGTAGCTGTGATCTTGCCCTGGATCCAAACCATTGAGCTCAAGATCGACCCCAATGGGGGTCCTGTAGCTAGTTCATACGTGCTTCTCGCGAATCTGCTGGAGATAACAATCAAGTCCAGCGCAGCTTTGCACAACGAAGTGCAAGCATTGTGGCAAGCGCTGGCAACTGGTCCGCATCCGGGCAACGTTCGACTCGTCATGGACTTCATCATTTCTCTCTGCCTCGAAAGACGGGAACAGAACTTTGTTGAATACGCCAAGCAAATAGTGGTATTCCTATCGAGCGCTCCAAGCGCGCCGGGCATTAAAGTGGTCGAGTTTCTGTTGATGCAGATTACACCCAAAGCCATGGTTCCCAACGAGAAAAGAGAAGCCGTGCCACCACCTCCCGATGTCAACCAATTGCCATACTGTGCTGACCTTGCCGAGGCTCTCCCTGTCGGCACCAAACAAGCCGGTTTCTCTCTTGGGCAACTGGCTCTGATCCTGCTCGTGGATTTGATGGTGTCCCCCGTACAGCTCACCGCCGACAACCTGCCGGTTTTGTTGCAGGTCGTCACAGTTCTCTGGGATCACTACACTCCACTTGTCCAGGAACAAGCCCGTGAGATGCTTGTCCACCTTATCCACGAACTCGTCATTTCGAAAATGGATGATGCTGCACCGAAGGAGACGAAAGAGTCCATTGAAAATCTGATCGATGCCATTCGTCGCCACGATCGGACGGTGGTCTGGAATTATGAAGATAATAACGGCAAAGTCGTTGACCGCGAGAACAGCGTGCCACATAGCATGGAGTATCTCACTGCTCAGGTTGTAAAAACCTTTGAAATCACATTCCCTGGGATCAAGGAGCAATGGAGCCGCCTTTCTCTGACATGGGCTACATCTTGCCCTGTACGGCATCTGGCCTGCCGGTCATTCCAAATTTTCCGATGCATCCTGACATCAATGGACCAGCTCATGCTGGGAGACATGCTTGCGAGATTATCCAATACCATTGCAGACGAAGACTCCGAAATCCAGACATTCTCCATGGAGATCCTGACAACACTGAAGACACTCATCGTCAAGCTAGACACTGATAAGCTCTTAGCCTTGCCGCAGCTATTTTGGACCACATGCGCTTGCTTGGAGTCTATCAATGAGCGGGAGTTTCTCGAAGCCGTGGATATGCTTAACGAGTTCTTGGAGAAACTTGACTTCTATGATCCAACTGTTCGCCGCATTCTGACGGAGGGGCAACCCCCGCGGTGGGATGGCTCTTTTGAAGGATTGCAGAATTTGCTTTACAAGGGGCTGCGGTCATCCATATGTCTCGAGCCAACCCTGAAGACGCTGGACAAGCTGGTGCAGTTACCGAGCGACCACTTGATCGGGATGGATGACCGTTTGTTTTTCACTACCCTTGCCAACTTTCCTCGCTTCTTGGAGGCGCTGGAGCAGGACCTGGAAACGCTTCCCGACGATGTGATGCAGTCCGCGGATATCTTGTTCGCAGTTGCTGAGGCACAGGGCTTTCAGTCCATCTGTGCTGCTCTTGATGGATTCATGAGCTGCGGGTACCGCAGCAGCCATGACTTCCTTTTGCAGCTGTTCTATGCCCTTCGTGACGTCTATCTTCCGCGATTGGACGTCAGTATGCTTGTCATGTTGATGGGATTCCTGACGAATAGCATACCGCCGGTCAAGATCATGACCATGCGGATTTTGAGCGTCATCATCCCCGAAACGGAAATGAGGAAGCCAGAGATTGCTGGGCACGGTTCGGATCTAATATCGCCGCTCCTGCGTCTGCTACAAAGTGAGTACTGCATGGAAGCCCTCGAGGTTTTGGGCAGCATCATGACCATGTCGGGATCCTCTATGGACAAGCACCATCTCCGGATGAGCATGACAAGGGCATCCTCAAAGGCCGTGCGCAAGGAATATGAAAGAACTCAGAGTCTATTCGGTATTCCCGAGGAGTCTGGCTGGGCTGTCCCTATACCTGCCAAGAAGACGGACATCACGCGCGCCAACATCCACGCTGCATTCTATGTATGCCAGTCCGACGCAGAGAACGGGACGCCGACTGAGCCTACCCCCACCCCCGAGGTCGAGTTCCACAATGATGACTTCCCCTATGGCTACTTCCAGGTGCCCGAACGCAGCGATACCATGATGTCTGATGATGCTCGTAACGAGGGCCAATCAGGAGCGGATCTGGTCACGAGACTCGACAGCCTTGATGACTTCTTCGACGACTTGTCTCAAAGCCCACCAAGTGAGGGCCGCTCATCCCGTACCATTACTGAGTTTTCGCCCGAGGGCTATGAAAGCACCACTCAGCTCTACGATGAACAGATCCTGCCCATCCTCCACCAAGCCAGCAGCAACACTTCATTCCAAAACGGCTTCGTTGACCGTCCAACCCCAGCTGGCTTCTCCCCGCGTGACATACCTACCAGCAGCGCCAACACCATGAATCCTGGCGCGTTCAACATCGCTGCCAACAATCAAAATGCCATGGACCTGATGACGACCACCATCGTCCGCCCGCCCTTGCACAACCGCTCCATCACGTCACCCTCAGCGCCTGCGAGCTATACCCCGCAATTGGGCGACTCGTTCACCTCGGACGACGAGCTGACCGAGGACGTCTTCTCGGATGGCGACGACGCCGCGACCTTGGCTGGCAGCGGTAGCGTTGGTAGTGGTAGCGGCGGGGGCGGCAGCGGCAGCGGCAACGGCAACGGCGGGAACCCGCACATGGGCGGGGTCGCCGGAGCCGGCGGGAGTGGTGGCGCGCCGGGGGGAGCAGGCGAGAATGGCAACTTCTTTCTCGAGTCCATGATCCGCCCCGTCAAGCAGGCCACGCGCACGCACATGCGCCGCCTCACGGGCGGGCGCTCGCGCGAGGCCGAGCGCCAGCGCGACCTCTTCCGCACGCAGCAGATTGGCCAGATTTCCAGCCCCCAGGTGCCCAAGGTGCCCAACACCTATCTTATGAAGTCGCCGGATTCGCCAGGTGATATGATGTGATGATATACACACGCGTACACAGTAGTAACCTTTTATACGGGCAGGACGGGGTGTCGGGGAGGGCGGGGGAGGCATGAAGACAATAATGAACTACACTTAATTGTACGGAAAGGAGGGAGATGAGTGAGGGTGGCGGAAGTACAGTTTATCTAATAACGGGTCGCGACTGTTATTTATCTTCAGCGCGGCGCGTTCGGTTGTTGCAGCAAGACAGGTGATAATTTCTTTTAGATATCATATCCACTGGGCTTTGGGGGAGAGGTTTATATATCTATCAATGTATGTACGCAACTGCATGTATCAAATGTTTTGGCAGATGATGCCCAATCTACTCCATGATCTAGACGGAAGACGCGTTTTCAAATCTTGCAACAGGGTAACGACAAGTAGGCACGCAATAGCATGTCCGCGAAATTACGGTCTTAAATTTATTTTCTTCCACCAACAGGGGGTAGGTGACCGCAGTGGAAATACGGGGGGGAAGAACTGTAGAGGCAGTCCCAATCTTCAAGCGTGCATCACAAATTTCTCACCAGGCCCTAGCGACCCAGCCAAGGGAGGAATACGCAATCTACGAATATAAATCCGTTGGCACAGGTATGTCCCACAGTCATCCCGTGCTCTATTTGCATTTGGGACTGTCGTGGTTCTTGGGTGACCGGTGATTACCCCAAATGGCTACCAAACCACATGCATATATATATCAGTTTGTGGCAAGCCGTGGTTTTACGCTTACAGCGTGTTCATCATGACTGATATGGTCTTCAAACAATAGAGTTGGTAGTTGGTGAAAGCATGGGAGAAGCATCAAATGACAGTGGCAGCTCAGCAGATGACTCGCTATCATCAACTCGATATGCCAGAACCAGCTGGTTAGTATTCACAGTAGATAGAGCAGGGGATGGGTACCTGGGCATAATTCACGCGCAATCTTTGGAAATAAGTATTAGCATCATTTGTGTTCATGAGATATTCTGATTGTTTGTGAGACGAACCCTAAAAGCAACGCTTCTTAGCCCCAGCGCAAGACTCCAATCCTGTCAGCCGCAAGTGCTCCCTGTAAACAGAGAGAAGGGCATATCCGCTCGTCGTTATTTGGACCGCGTCCTCGTCATCTAAAAGAAATCAAGTTTGTGTCGAAGCAACTAACCACCCATGGCGACTGGTATAATAAGATGGTGAAGAAACAACTAGTATCGGTATCTGGTAGAGTAGTCTTTGGGACTGACGACCAAACCACGTCCTTTCTTGGCGCCCTTGTAGACAGTTTCGGTGATATCGATGAGCTCCTGCTTGTCTTCGAGAACCCAGTTGATCTTGTTGTTGTTTCCGGTTCCGCAGTCGACCATGATGTGCTTGTTGCGGAAGAAGAACATGATGGTGCAGGCGTCGTACAGTTCTGTTGGTTATGCCGTTCGATCAGTTTGTGGTCCACGGCAAGATGCACGGAAGGTCTTGGGGTTGTGGTACTCACCATACATCTGGTTGAAATCCGGTACTTGGTCGATGTCGCACAGGTAGATGACGCAGAAGTTGGATACGGCGTTGGCGATCTTGTAGAGCATTTCGTCTTGCCTCATGCAGTCCGGATCCCAGTCTCTGCCAAACCGAATCAAAACAAGGCGATCTTCCTCCGAGAGGATGGCCTAGAACGACGCTCGACGTTAGTATGGCTCGTCCAGGCAACAAAGCGCATATCTCACGGGGAAGCATAGCCAACTCTACGGCGTGCGAGCTGATCTGCTTACCTGGTCCACATGCCATCCCGTCTTGAGATGCGGAAGCACGAACGACATGGTGAGGATGACAAGTTGTTTGCGTGTTGATTTGGGAGGCGCGAAGGCGGAGTGGAAGATCCCACGATGAGCTGGTGTTTGGAGTTTAACTGACTGATGCAAGTGTGGGGGTTTGGTTAAGCGGGAAGCACACAAGGTCCGCGGGTGGGGCCTTCGTAGCTAGCTGCTGCTGCAAGTACCTATCGGTAGGAGCTAGTCTAGCAACGAAAGGCGGTCAGACACTCTATCTGCAATCAACAGGACTTGCCGGCAGAATTTGTTCGATGCCTTGAACTTTTTAGTGGAGACCATGCTAGCTTTCATTGATGTGTGTGGTACGGAGCATCTCATGTAAAGCGTGCAGCAAAACTGCAACGAAATATTTGTTGCTTGTATAGCAAAACAGACCTCACTTCGCAACAGACCGTCTCATCGAAAGGGCCCCAGGAGTGGCTACCTACAGGACTACCGTATCTAGGATACAAGAGGACGCCGAGGGAAAAGCGGCTCTACGTCTTGTACTTCCATTCGGTTGATCCTCTAGGTCTAGCCAAGATGATGAAACGGAAGAGTTATACTGGTCGCGATACGTCGAATCCCGACCCTACAGACACAACAAGGCCTCCCAAGAGGAAGCGCAATGTTGTCCACGAGGCGCCCACCTCAGAAGAGGTCCACACCGCCAGGCAGCTTCATCATCTCTTGACATTTGAGCAAGACTTGCGCAACTCCCGGCACGGCCTTCAGTCATTCAAGGAACTCCTTGATGGCATTGTAAACGACAAACAAGACGGCCAAGGCGCCAGGTTGGACATTCTCACCCAGTACCTGGATCTGACCAAACCCAGGGAGTTTGAGGATGAAGTGCCCGTCTACCTCCCCGATATCATGGAAACCTGGAGCTTGGCGGCACAAATGGACAACGAGATTGTCATGTCAGCAGTCGTCGTCGTTCTTGCCCTGCTCTTGAGGGTGATTTCGGACCATGTAGAGCTTGTGCCGACCGGTCTGGGCATTGCTCGTACCATTCTCCAGAAACGCCAGCAAGGGCTTCTGGCTAAAAACCTGGCAGCGCAAAAGGGAAGGGACTTCGTCATATCGCCGACTTTGCGACTGGTCAGGGAGATAATCTGTCTCGATGGCGGCGCGCTTGCCGCACCCACATTCCGAGCAAGAAACTTTACATTAAAGTCTTTAGCGAGGAATCTGGGCCTCCGCTATCTCGGTGAAGGTGCAGAGGACCCTCAGAGACCATCCATCAGAACTAATGCCGTCAGAGTTGTCATGAGCTGTCTCAAGTTTCTGCAGGTTGAGGCCAAGAAGGAGCTTCTGTACCAAAAGGATATTGTGGCCGCTCTGATGCGGGAGCTCAGGGAAGACCCCTCTTACCTCATCTTGGAGGTTCTCAATACCTTGAGAGATTCGGTTGTTCTGGACGCGAAATTGCCCAAAGACGTGAAGATCCGGCTTCTCAATGCACAATCGCTGATACGGATATCTTCACTTTATACCTATCGTCAGGGGCCATCGGCAGTGGATGCTGCTCAAGAGGTTCAGCAAGCAGCACATGCCTTTTTAATCGCAGCTTGCACGACTACGGCGGCCGGTATAATACGGCCTCAAGGTGGCTATTACCCAGACGGGGTCGACTCCAACGCTATCATCAACTCTGATCCTGATGATGTCAATGAGCCCGGTCTGGAGAGTGTGCCTTGGATGGGCAAGTTTGACGACGAAGTGCCCGTACGCAACGCTCTGCTGGCCGAGTTTATTCAGAACCTTCGGCCATGGTCAAGCGTAAAGCAGAACGAGCTGCTTAGTGCGATATTCGCAGCTTGCCCTGAGCTCGTGGCAAACTATTATACCAACAAAAAAGCATTTGGATTTGAGCCAAAGTTGTCCGCCACATGGATCGGTTATTCTACTCTCATTTTCAACACCATCCGCTTGAACATCCCTCCGTTCTTTGGCCATCCCAACGAGTACGCCAAATTACCGCCGCCTACCTCAGTTGTCCTCGGCAACATCCTCCCATTGCCACTGGATGCCAAGACGATATCCCGCTGTTTGACCCTCACCCAGAACTCAAAACTCATATCTTTTTTCGCGGTCCGGTTACTTGTAGTAGCCCTAGAGAAGCTCGCGGCGGTTTTGGAAATGCATCGACAGGCTTCTCTTTCAGCAAGTTCGCTTTGGAAGGATGCGGCCCGGCGGCTCGTTGAGGAGTTCTGCCGGCGGGTGCCTAACTTGAAAGACATCATCGTAAGTGCTTATCGTGCCTTGGCCGATGACGACCTTCTACAACGAGTGGCTGTGACGCGATGCCTCCTGTTGTACCATGAAGTGATCCCTCAAGTTGCGCTAGCGGCCAAGTTTGACTTCTCTTCGTTACTGTCCACTGCTATCAAACGATTCGAAGTGTTGGAAGAAGACAAAGAGGCTCGTTCGCTGCGGTTGCTAGAACTCGAAAACATCTCTGCGATCGCCGAATATTCGCCTGGTATGAAATGGTTTTCTCACGGCAAGGATTTCGAACACTCGCCTTTCATGACACTGTTACGGCTGTTCACCGAAAACACCCAGGGGATGTTTACAGTGAAGTCGACCAGCACCTTATTGTTTGTCGCTGAGTCGCACGGTCTAGTCACAGGAAAGTCGAGAGGATCAGGTATTGAGCCGTTGATGGATGCCCTCAGGAAACAGGAGCGCATTGATTCTCAGATATGGGCTTTCCTGGACAACTGCGTGGAGCGGTGTTCCAGATCCCCGATCAAGTACCAAGAACTCATCATGGAACTGAGATCCAAGCATGCGGCTGAAGCAAAGACGTTGGGTGAGCTGTCTATAACGCCGTTAATGATGACCATGGTAGAGCAGCTACCTTTCGCGGTAACCTCAATGGCCAAAAGTGAAGCTCTCACGAGTCTCGCCGTCTTCCTGTCTGATTACCTTGGGTTCTCAAGGGATGCAGGCATAGCAGAGGCGTTACTCAAGGATGTGTTACGCAAGTTCAAAGAAGCGTTCGGGAAGACAGAGGCTCGGAAGAATCTAGTCCTGTCGGACCTGAACACTTCAGACGACATGGAACTTGACGAGGTTCCGACCGCGAACGGTCAAGTCAAGGCCAATGACAACGACCTGAGCCGAGATGAGCAGGAACAACTTGAGCAGTTGCTTCATGTACCTGTCAAGGCCAGCAAAGACAACAATGCCTTGATGAACTGGGCATCGAAAACACCGGAAGAGTTGGTCGAAGAAGGCTACACAGCATCGGTCATCTGGCTTCTCGCTTCCGAACACCCTAGCATCCGCAAGGAGGCCCTGATCAGCTTGACCAAGATTGCACTCAAAGTTAAAGAGTCAAGCTACGAGGAGAACGAACAGGTCTGGCTTCTGCTTTCGGAGTTGACCGAGACAGCCAAGCTGGTCATCGGGGAGGGCACCGTGCCTAATACCATTCTGGCCTTCGTCTGTCGCGCACTTGATATCCTGAAAAGCCCGACGCATGCCCTGTACCCGAAGCTCAACACGTTTCTCACTCGTGGTCCCATCTGGGATCTCGATAAGGTCCCGATGGTTCAAGAGATCCTACATGAAGGGCCTACGGCTGACGAGGCCTATTACACCGAGTTGAGCTGGCTGCTTTCCTACCTTCTGGACTCGCTTAGAAGTACTGCTGATGTAGCTGTCTTCCACAAGAGAAAGGTGTTTGAGCGAGTCTTGGTGCTCATGTCCAACCCTTACATGGGGCCAAATCTTCGCAGCCAGATACTGCGGATTATCTACCGAGCTACGACAGTCGAGGGGGGAAGCGATACGCTGGTTACCCGGTTCGGTGGTGTGAGTTGGCTATCGGCACAAGGGTTCACCAGTCATACGGATGGCGATGTCTGTCGGGCCTTGGCCAAGCGGTTGTGTGCCACCTGCAGCCCGGAACGACTCGAGGCCTGGGCCAAATTCTCTGGGAAGGACCTCGAGCAAGTATTGTAAGATGAATATAGACAGTGACGATAGTTTGCGATTTGAAATAAAATACCCACAGTTTAAAAGAAGCATGCCACGGGGAAATTATGACATTCATTAACCCAAATCCATGTATGCTGTGGAGGAGATGCAGAGATCCAGATATCATGCTGGGGTGTTCTCCCTGTGGAACACATTGGGGCCCATGTTTGCGTCAAGTTTGTGCTGTCCACGATAGGGTGCGTACATACGGATGGATACCTCGTACTCAAAGCTGGGGAAGTTTTCACGTGTCAATATGCGAATGACGGCTTTACGTTGTCGAATACTCTATCAGACAGAGCTATCAAAGACTAATAAATCAATTGTCTAAAAGACCAAGGATGAATGCAGTACCAGGTAGTACGCAATCTGCATATCACTTTACTAGAAGCTGCAACGGTTATATATTTTGCCGCCGGTTCGAGTAAACATCCCAGGTGCCGGGCGATGGGTTTAAAAATAACACGACAGGACGGATTATTTTCCTCCGTATCCTGGAGAATGCAAACCATGGCACGCGCTGTCTCCTGTCATATGAGCATATCTTCTCTTTGACGTGAATAGCGGAGGAATGTATGGAATGCCAAGCAGCATTACGAATCGCCAGAAGCGATCGACAAGAGCCATCCGATGATCCGAATAAGGGACCAGTGGGACGACATACGACGACTGCTGCCAGCCAACAGCACCCAGCAAAAAGGGCGGCATGCAAAGTGCCACCAATCACGTATCCGTACTGTATGACGACGAAACGGTCGACGACCCCACTTATATCCGCGTCACATAAGACTGATCTCTCGTTTCAGATGGCTCGATGGCGGACGGCAGCAAGTGTGCCCGGAGCGCGTTTCATGTCTCTCTTTTTTCCTTCGTTTTCCCTACCATTGAGCGGCAGCCAAACAGCGTGGCTGTACAGGGCGTCTTTGTCTCAGAATCAGCCAGCCAGCAAACCGCTTGCTGCCTGCCTCGCTGCTTACTCTCTCCCTTTGATAAATGCATACGAGCACAACTCCCTCTTGTCGTGTATGTATACTAAAATAGCAATTTTTGAAGCTTATTCGGCGTCGCGGGCCAATGAACGGCAGCTTAGCGCCTAAAGGTGAAACGGGGTCGAATGGCCTGCGGTCAGCTTATCTATTAGGACTTTTTTGCCATCCCAACAGGGCGGACGTTTGTAGGGCGTAGATTAGTTGACATCAGCCGTTGGAATCAACTAGCGAGCGACCTTGCGAGTCGCGACCACCCTCCCACTTCGGGACCCGGGCCCCATAAGCGCCAAACAA
The DNA here is from genome assembly GCA_006503535.1 of Arthrinium phaeospermum. Taxonomy (NCBI): domain Eukaryota; kingdom Fungi; phylum Ascomycota; class Sordariomycetes; order Amphisphaeriales; family Apiosporaceae; genus Arthrinium; species Arthrinium phaeospermum. Next base: position 1,363,204 of record QYRS01000002.1, on the reverse strand, counting down.
CCCGAAGAAGCAATTGCCAGAAGGAAGGAGGAAGGGTCTTCCAGTGGCCGGTCCAGTAGTCTATCTCCATTGGTCTGGAGAATCGCGGCCTTCCAAGCCACTGGTTGTTTCCCTGCACGCATCTTCCGACATTTGTGCGTCAAAGCAAAGCGATTCGCCAGTCCGGATTAGGGGATCTGCTCGTTTGGAGGGCCCCCAAACAGCCCCAAGCCTGTTGCGTCCTCCTTCTTGGGTAGGATTTTGTTTCCCTCCTGGCCCCTGCATCAGCCGATGTCGAGTTCTGGTCGAGACCTCGGAGGCCCACAAGTACTTGTGACCAGCCAGGCTGGCCGTGGTTGATCTGTATCAACCGAATATTTTGTAACAGTGGTTTGAGATCGGCATCAGCCAGCTTTGCGAAAACCGGGTCAGTAGACTGGGTCGGCCGGGGTAGGGATGGGCCCCGGCTGGCTTTGGCAGAACACAAGGAAAAGAAAAGCCATGGCAACGTACGCACATGGGGTAGATTCGTAAGCTGTGCCCCAGAAATGCTGCTTGGTGCATGCTAGGACCTCCCTAGCAGCTACACACTCGGCACGTTGCACTCGCAACGCCCCAATGACAAGCGCTGCCACTTCGCTATTCTTGGGATGTACGGCCTGCTGCGTGTTACTACTTGTACAATGAGGCGCGCCCGTTTTGGAACCAACCGTCTCTTTGATTCTTCTGCTTACGGCGGACTGTGAGTTTCGAGTTCTATATCGGTAGTGAAACATATCAAAAGTCGGCAGGGCCCCCTTTCAGAAAACAAGACAGAAAGAGAGAGAGAGAGAGGACTGTGTCTTCGTCTTTTCCCCGGAAGTGTGTGTGTGTTTTGTGCATAGTGTGCTTGCGGCTGCTCACTGATTCCATCCTCCACACGTTATCATCATCATCATCAGCATGTACGCCCGTCCTCTCAAGCGCTCCCGGTTACTATCGCCGGCCTTCCTCTTCTTCTTCAGTGTCTTTGTTTTCTTTCAGCTCATCCGCTGGTGCCGGCCCGCCCCTGGGCTGAGCGATCGGATATTGGTCGAGGAGGAGTCGGGTGAGTCTTGCAGGCATCACGATGGCCTCTCCGACGTCTTCGTCGTCTTCAAGACGGGCGCCACCGAGGCCCTAGACCAGGTGCCCACCCACCTCGCCACCAGCTTGCGCTGCGTCCCGAACTACGCCGTCTACTCCGACTACGACGAGGTCATTGACGGCGTGCACGTCCAGGACTCCCTCGACGAGGTCAGCGACGACCTCAAGAAGACCCACCCAGACTTCGAATATTACCAGCGTCTGCAGCAGGGCGGCCGGTCCGCCTTCTCGGACGAGGAGAACGCGCAGTGGGCCGCCACTCAGAGCACCATTGCTGGCCGCGACACCCCTGGCTGGCGGCTGGACAAGTGGAAGTTCCTGCCCATTGCTGAGAAGGCGCTGCGCCAGGGAGCCGGCACCGGCGCCAACTGGTACGTCTTCTACGAGGGCGACAGCTACATCTTCTGGCGCAACATCCTGGACTGGATCACCAACCTCGACCCGGCCGAGCCGCACTACCTCGGCAACCCTATGATCATCGGCGACGTCGCCTTCGCCCACGGCGGCTCCGGTTTCGTCCTGTCGCGCACCGCGCTCGAGATGGTCGTCGAGTACCGCCGCCAGAACCTCGAGTTTTACGACGCCTTCACCGCGAGCCACTGGGCTGGCGACTGCGTCCTGGGCAAGGCCCTCGCCGATGCCGGCGTTCCCCTGCTCTACGCCCGCCCCAACCTCCACGGCGACCACCCCGCTGAGCTCGGCTTCCTCGGCTCCGTCTCCGACCCCACGAGCCAGGACTGGTGCTACAACATTGCCAGCTACCACCACATGGCGCCATCTGATATTGTGCAGATGTCCATGTTCGAGCGCCAGTGGAACAGAGGAGTAAGTTACCCGACTTTGTGAAAGCCAACGCCGAAGATGTTCGTTTTTGCTGACTCCGATCTACAATAGAACCGCACACTCTTACGACATGGTGACGTTTTCACAAACTGGGTCCTGCCGCACATCACGTCGCGGCGCGATGCCTGGGACAACATGTCCGAAGACGTGGTCGAGTACCCCGAAGGCACCACCATCACCATGCGGGACTGCTACAAGGTCTGCCTGGGACAGCCGGACTGCATGCAGTACTCGCTCTCTGGGCAGTCGACTTGCAGGACGTCCAAGATGATGCGTCTCGGCCGCCGGCGCCCGGCGGTCGAGGGCGAGGAAACGATGGCGTCGGGCTGGATGACGCATCGCGTGAATGCGTTTGTAGAAGTCATGGACGAATACTGCGGCCAGGAGGGTTGGATATTGCCCTAAATCTGTGCTGCTTTTCATTTTCTTTGTCTCATGTCCATCATGTATGAATGGCTCGGTTGTCGTTTTATCTTTTTTCTTCTTTTTTACTTGGTATTTATCTGGAGCGACGGCGTTAAAGGGGGGTACCACATAAACACCAACCGCGGGACAGCGGTGGAGATGGGAACAGGAGCATTGGCATCGCTTGGGGTTTCTTGTCGGAACAAGGGTCCCGATACCCATGGCAAGACGTGTATAAAATAGCGAGGCTTCACTAGCCATCATCCAGCATATCCTTGAATATGCATTACAGGAATTCAAATCATTAAGCAATATGTACTTCCCGCCGCCCTTTTGCTGTAGTGGGAGATGACCGGCAAAAAAAAAAAAAAAAAAAAACTGAGCACATCGGCGTTGATAGGGAGTATGGGGTCTACATACTTCTCAGCTGAATATATCGCTGTCCCAGTTCGGGCATGTGCATCGGCGCAGCTGGATGCGGCATCCATCTCCAGGGCCCAATTGCACTCCACGCTGCCAAGTAAGTGGTCCTTGCCACTACGTCTTCCCTCTTGTATGCAGATATGCAGTAGCACAACGAGTCCCTACGCCCTTTTCGATAGGAACCATCTCTCCAATCTCCGATCGTGCAGCATCTGCTAGCCGCTCTGAGATAGGGAGATGATTTCATAACGAGAAGTATAGCCGACTTACGAGTCTTTACCCCGCGGCACGCATATGCGGGCGAGATGTCACAGTCACCAGTCTCGATATCCTCAACACACATAGGCGCAAACACACGCACACGCACACACACTATATGTCGTGGTAAAATCGGTCAATCCATAGAGTTTTATGCCCTGCAGACGACTTTGAGAGCCAGCGGACGGGACTGAAGTACGTATAATATACCATCTACAGCTGAAACTGTGATAATGGAGTATTCGACGCACCTCTGGCTCATCGCCGGGGCAATTCTGTCGTTCTGGCTGGTGTCTACCGCCGTTTCCTGGCGGCGGCTCCGCCACGTCCCGGGCCCCTTGGTCGCGTCCGTGTCGTGGCTATGGGCCCCGTACATGGTGCTGCGCGGCCGCGGCGGCGAGTTCCTGCACCTGCGGCGGTACGGGTCCGTGGTGCGGACGGGCCCCAACGCCGTCGTCATCGACGACCCCCAGGCCCTGCGGCAGCTCAACGGCGCCCGCAGCCTGGCCCCCCGCGACACGTGGTACTCGCCGACCAAGCTGGACCCGGGGCAGGCCGCCACCTTCTCGTCGCTCGAGATCGGCCCGCACGACCGGCTCAAGGCCAAGGCGGCCGCCGGCTACAGCGGCCGCGACGGCGGCGTCGACTTCGAGGCCTGCGTCGATCGCGTCACGGGCCGCCTCATCGACGCGGTTCGGGGCCGGTATCTCTCCCGGGGCGGCGACGACCTGGTCGAGGTCGACTTCGCGCACCTGATTCGCTACTTCACGCTGGATCTCATCACGGACGTCGGTTATGGCCAGAGCTTCGGCTTCCTGGACGGCAAGGACGACGAGTACCGGTACACCGAGGGGGTCGAGCAGTTTGAGGTCTTGGTGCCGATGTTGGCCGAGATACCGCCGCTGCGCCACCTGTTGGATTCTCCTTTCGTTGCGTCGTTGGTCGCTCCCAGCCCCGACGGAAAGCGCGGGATAGGAAGAGTTCTAGGGTAAGCAACCCCTTGTCTTTCAACTATCGACGGACACTCGTGGGAGCCGGATCCACGTGGATGCTAACAGAATGTAACCGCCGGCAGTATTGCTCACAAAATCATCCGCGAGCGATTCGCGGGCAACGAGAAGGATCAGGGAGATATGATAGTACGTCCCACCAAACACATACCCGCCGGCCCCTAAGGAAAAGGCAGGCATGGATGGAAACTAAATAACCATCTTGCAGGGTGCTTTTATGCGCGGCGGAATGAACCAACGGGAGACTCTGGCCGAATCCTTCGTTCAGATCCTGGCCGGCTCGGACACCACAGCCATCGTCATCCGCACAACCTTGTTACACGTCATAACGTCGCCCAAGGTCTACCAGCGTCTGAAACAGGAGATCAAGGCTGCGGGTGTTGACAGATCGTCCCCTATCGGCAACGAGCAAGCGAAGAGCCTTGCTTACTTCCAGGTAAGCAAACCATCACCATCCCATCCAAGGGCCTTACTTCGTGCATATCATATTGCCTTTTTATTCCCCTTTCTATGTAACGGTTGTATCGTATCACCCGATGAGCACAGGCTGACTCGCTATTTTCACCCACCACGCCAGGCCGTCATGTGGGAAGGCTACCGGATGCGCCCGCCCGTGCTCTACGGCCTGTTCAAGGTCCTCCCGCCGGGCGGCGCCACCCTCTGCGGCGTCCCGCTGCCGGGCGGCACCGCGGTCGGCGCCAACAACGTCGCCATGATGCAGCGCGCCGACGTCTTCGGCCGGGACGCGCGCCTGTTCCGCCCCGAGCGCTTCCTCGAGTGCGACGAGGAGACCCGGCGGGAGATGATCCGCACGGTGGAGCTCAACTTCGGGTTCGGGCGGTGGCAGTGCGCGGGCAAGAACCTGGCCATGATCGAGCTGAACAAGGTCTTCTTCGAGGTGAGTGCTGTCTTTTCCTTTTTTACGTTAATGGAAGTGGGAGAAAGGGGCAGATACGTTCTTCTCCTTCTGTTGGGGGGGAGAAGACGGAAGGACATAGTACACTGCATGCGTGTCTTGAGCTGAATTTTGAATGTATTACTGACTCGCTCATCATGGTAGCTGCTGAGGGCTTTCGACTTTCAGGTGGTGAATCCCAGCAAACCGTGGGTAGAGAAGCCGACGACTGTAAGCATACAGAGAGAGATGTGGGTCAAGATCACGGAGGCGTCAGATGAATAGTGCAGTTCAGTTACCTGAGGCGACTGCCTATGATGCGCGCAGAGTGTGTAATGTGTCTTCCCTACAACTATATATGAATTGCAAAAGGTAGCCATACTTGATACATCAAGGAATGTAATGTGATTCGTAAGGTCGACCACGATTTATAATAATTAGAAAAACAGCAGTATTGTATACATGAAAATAGCCCCCTAAAGCCCTTGTGTAAGTGCGGCACTAGAAACAGGGATCACTTGACATTAGGCGTCAGCATTCGCCTACATAAAGATAAGAAAAAGATGAACGCCAGGGAGAAGCCGGAAGGGTTTAATTTGTAGACGAGTATTCAGCAGTGCTCGGACGGGCTGGTAAGTTATTCACAAGAGTATTCGAGATGCCAAGTTGTGGTGTTTCAACTTATTCAGGTAATACAAAGCTATTAATGCATCGTGGTAGAGCCGGACCCTCTCACGCTCGCCCCGCAGGACCGTGCTACTATGCTACCCCTCTATTGCGTCTTGACCTCCTGGTCCAGCTCGACGGCCTTAACGTGCTCGTGGCTCTCCATGGTGCTCATGGTGTCCTTGGGGAATTCAACACTGGTATGGAGCAAAATGGGTCAGTCTGAGATGAGATAGATGTAGTGGCAGGGCATGGCCCGGCTGGTTGGACATCGGCCCGGCATCGGGAACGGAGGAGAGGGACGAGGGGTTAGGTAGCAACATACGAGAAGCCCTTGATGAGGTTGTACTCGTGGCCAATCTTGCCGCCCTGGTCTTCGGCATGCTTCTTCGCGGCGGCGATCTGGTCGGCCGACGCATCGGGCTTGCAGGTGACCTAATAAATTAAGCGAGTGTTAGGAATCTTCGTGGCCGAAGAGCAACCAAATCTTGCGCCTCGACTGCAGACGTACAATGTAGGTAGGCATCTTGGCTTGTGTGGATTCGCGGAAAAAACGCTTGGAGGTTGCTGTTCTTGGATGGTAGGAGCGTAGAGATGTGGGCTTGGGTGTTGATGATGGTCTTGGGGGGAGAAGAAGCTGTCGAGGAAGCATGGGATATTAATAAGAGAGGAGGCCGCCGCCTGGGGTTTACTGAGGATCCAACCCCATCAACAGTAACCATACTACGCGCGCCTACGGGACGCAGATAAAGGAGTGGACGCACTTGCATACGTCATGCCGCTAGCTTATGCCTAAGGTTGCCTCTTGAAGCCGAGCAGTCACACACCACATGAGACGAGCTTCAGTGACCTCACAGGCTCACACACACACACACAGCAAGGACGACCAAGAAGAACTGGTTTTTGGCGGCCCAACCAAGCTACTGGGAGTCGCTTCTTATCGCGATGCATCTATCATAGGCGGACTAGTTGGATCGATGTCTTACTTGGAGATAATGTGCTACCTGGCTCCTGGGCGGAGGATAACGTCTTGTAACCCAACGTCGATGGGCAAGATGAGGGGTCTCGTTGTTGCGACTAATGTGACTGGTACGGTTCAGTGTTGTCAATGCTATCAAGCCCACTGCCCCTCCTTCTGCTAGGGGTCCTCATGGTACAAAGTTACAAGGCACAGCGTGCCGCTAACTTGAGCTGCCCCACATCGATAAAATTGATAAGCCCCGATTAGATAGCTATCTCGAACTTTTTTTTGCTGGTAAGAGAACTACCCATATACAGCGTGCATAGACTTATCGATCCTGCGGTTCTGGTGCTTCTTTACATTAGAAACGCCGCCATCATGGAGGACCAATCGCATAAGCCTCATCGCAAGGCGAAGGAGAAGAAGAAGCATTCCGGAGGTTAGTACAGGTCTTTTTTCCTCTTCCCAGATGCCTTGTCCTAACCGAGTTTTACCCTGCAGACGTGAACCCCAAGGCCTTTGCTGTTGCCAACCCGGGCAAGCTTGCGAGACAAGCCGCTCGCTCGTCAGATATCAAAGAGAAAAGCTTCCACGTTCCTCTCGCCGACCGTACACCCGATCAAGCACCTGCGCCCCGTCTCGTCTCGATCGTCGGCCCCCCCGGTGTTGGAAAGACCACGCTCCTGAAGTCGCTGGTTCGCAGATATGCCAAGGAGACTCTGCAAGAGCCCCAGGGCCCAATTACCGTAGTCACGTCCAAGAAACAACGTTTGACCTTCCAAGAATGCCCCAATACGTTAGAAGCTATGGTCGACACGGCCAAGGTGGCCGACATTGTCTTGCTGATGATCGACGGCAACTACGGGTTTGAAATGGAAACCATGGAGTTTCTCAACGTCTTGAGTGCTACGGGTATGCCAGGAAATGTCTTCGGTGTCCTGACCCATCTGGATCTGTTCCGAAAGCCCCAAGCGCTGAAGGATGCGAAGAAGCGGTTGAAGCACCGACTTTGGAGCGAGCTTTACAACGGTGCCCATTTGTTCTACCTGTCTGGAGTAATCAACGGACGATACCCTGACCGCGAGATCCACAACTTGTCGCGTTTCCTTTCAGTCATGAAGAACCCCCGACCTTTGGTCTGGCGCAATTCGCATTGCTACTCTGTCATCGATTCGTTCCGAGACGTCACGCATCCTACAGCCATGGAGGAGGACAAGAACTGCGACCGAACAATCGCGTTGAGCGGATACCTAAGGGGTACAAACCTCGCAGCGGAGGGACAAAGAATCACGGTGCCTGGTCTCGGCGACTTCACCGTATCTCAGGTTCAGGCGCTACCGGATCCATGCCCGACACCACAAATGGTACAGGCAATGGCAAAAATAACAGGAAAGACTGGCAGGAGGAGGCTGGATGAGAAAGACAAGAAGATCCACGCGCCTATGTCCGACAGATCTGGTCTTAAGATTGACGGAGACGCGATCTGGATCACGAGGGAGAAGGGCTTCAATTTCGACAAGGATGCCGAGGGGGTTGAACGCGGCGAAGGCGAAGAACTCATCATCTCGCTGCAAGACCAGAAGAGGTTGCTCGGCCAAACCGATGATGGTGTGCAGCTGTTCCGTGGCGGCGAAAAGATTTCAAAGATTGCCGAGGAAGAGGATACTGGCAGAAAAAAGCACAGAACCGTCAGGGTGGCTGAGAGAGACGACGACGAAGATGATATCGTGGATGATGAGGGATTCGTTAGCGGCGAGGAGGACGCTGTGTCGGACGAGGAGGCCGAGTTCAGTGAACAAAAACTGGGCAAACTCTTCCGGCAAGATAAGGACAAGACTGGTAACGAAGACGACTTCGCCTTCGCTGACAGCGACTCCGATATGGGTTCTCTTGGTTCCGAGGTTGAGGACGAAGACGACGAAGACGACGAAGACGAAGACGACTCGGATGACGATGAAGATCTCGACGATGGTGAAAACCAAGCCGAACGCCGATGGAAGGAGAACCTGACACTAAGGGCATCTAACATGCACGGCAAACGTCCGTCATACCGAACTGCTGATCTTGCACGGCTGATGTACAACACGTCCATCTCGGCGGATGAGGTTCTACAAAGATGGAAAGGCGAGGTTGAAGGCGAGGAGGAAGATGAGGACGACATCGAAGCAGACGACGAAGATGATTTCTTCAAGAAGACCAAGAACGAAAAGGACGTCATGACTGATGATCGCGCCTTGCCTGCTTATGACTACGAGAAACTCGCTGCCAAGTGGGCTTTGCAAGATAACATCGAGCTCATTCGAGAACGATTCACCAGTGCGAACCTCGCCGGCGGTGGCGGGGAGGAGGACGATGGCGAGGACGGATTTGAGGGATTTGGGGACGAAGACAGTGAAGGTGATGGAGAATTCGAGGACCTTGAGACCGGCGAGGTTCACAAGGCTGAATCGAAGCCAGTGGAGGACTTCGAAGACGAACGCGCCCAGAACGCGAAGCGCAAAGAGGAACTGAAGCTTCGGTTCGAACAAGAGGACCGTGAAGGTTTTGCCAACGACAAGGCCAATGCCCGACGTGAAGCTGGCGCAGATGCCGATGAGTTTGGCGAGGACGAATGGTATGACAGGCAGAAGGCTGTCATTCAAAAGCAGCTTGACATCAACAATGCCGAGTTCGAGGCGCTGGATGACTCGCAACGTATCAGCGTCGAAGGATACCGCGCTGGGCAGTATGTGACCATCACCATCGAGGGCGTGCCAGCCGAGTTCACCGACAACTTTGATGCCAGTATGCCAATCATTGTTGGTGGAATCACTCCGACTGAAGATAGGTTTGGATTCTGCCAGGCAAGAATCAAGAGGCACAGATGGCATAAGAAGATTCTCAAGTCTGGAGATCCTCTCATTATCTCTCTGGGCTGGCGCCGGTTCCAGACTTTGTAAGCAACATTCCTTCCAAGACTCCTTTTCGACATTCGAGTACCCAAACTGACTGTATACACACACAGACCCATGTACAGCACATCCGACAATCGGACAAGGAACCGCCTGCTAAAGTACACGCCGGAGCATATGCATTGTTTCTCGACTTGGTGGGGTCCTCTGATTGCACCCAACACTGGCTTCGTCGCTTTCAACACGCTGTCGTCCCAAAACCCTGGCTTCAGAATTGCTGCCTCGGGAACCATTCTGAGCGTCGATGAGACAACCGAAACGGTCAAGAAGCTCAAGTTGACTGGTGTGCCTTACAAGATCTTCAAGAACACCGCTTTCATCAAGGACATGTTCAACTCGTCTCTTGAAGTGGCCAAGATGGAGGGTGTGGCCATCAAGACGGTTTCCGGTATTCGTGGTCAAATCAAGAAAGCCCTTAGCAAGGACGATGGCAAGTTCCGTGCTACCTTTGAAGACAAGATCCTGATGAGCGATCTTGTGATTATGCGCGCCTGGTATCCTATCAAGCCCCACCGATACTACAACCCGGTGACAAATCTTCTCGGAGGATGGCAGGGTATGCGCTTGACGGGCGAGGTCAGACGAGACCAAGGCCTACCCACGCCGCAGAACAAGGACAGCAAGTATAAGCCGATTGAAAGACCAACGCGCCATTTCAACCCTCTGCGGGTGCCCCGTGCTCTTGCCGCCGACCTGCCCTACAAGTCTCAGATCGTCCAGGCGAAGCCTCAGCGCCACAAGACGTACACGCAGAAGCGAGCCGTGGTTCTGGGCGGGGAGGAGAAGAAGGCCCGCGACCTCATGCAGAAGCTCACGACCATCCGCAAAGACACCGTCGCCAAGCGGCACGCCAAGAAGGAGGAGAAGCGCGTCGAGTTCCGCAAGAAAATGGCGACCCTCGCAGAAAAGAAGGAATCGCGCGAAAAGCGGGAGACCAAGGACTACTGGCGTGCAGAGGGCAAGAAGAGAAAGGCAGACGACAGCGGCGGCGGTGGGAAGAGGAGACGCTAGTCTTGCTCTCTCGTTGCTCGGACTTTGCGCGCTGCGTGTTTTTATCAAGACAAGCTGTATATCTAGATCTAATAGTATCTGCCCGGTATAGAGGCGTATATAAAAGCTTGCATTTCCATGATTTCAAAAGTCCAAGTCTTTGGCATACTCTAGATATGGATTGTGTTCGGGCGAGGTTAGCCCCTAGTCAGTACGAGTAAGGTAGATGAGATGTTATCGCAAACGGCACGCACGCATTCCATACAACGCGCCCGGCCGATGTTCATATTCCACGGCGGAATGGCACATACAGAGCACGCAGAGGTTGAACTGACATCAGGGGGGCGAGGTTCAGCCCATCTCTGCAGAGCGTAGATTGGATCAAGCTTTCCATTTAGTGGACTTTTTCCTATACCACAAACAGACAAAAACCCGGCCAGTCCACTTGGAGGGCTCAAGAGTCAACCATGACAGAGCATAATCTCTTTTAGCCTTATAGCGAACAGAATGGGACTCGTCTTTGATGCCTGCTTAAACAAGATTGATACTAGATGTAGTGTGAACGCGGCTTTTAGTTCCGAGAGACCCGTCCGGCCTCCCCTTCAGTATTCCGTGTATGCAACCCAATAACTGTAGGCTGCACTATTTATCTAGTAAGGCACCTTGACGGCCTCGTGGTGCCTGACCGTGTTTCTGCACACCAGTTTCGATTTGCAACTGGCCACACACATCAATCCAAGTTGTCCGCGATATTTACCTCATACAGGAGCACCATCGCTTGCTACAAGAATCAGGGGCACAGCCACTCTGATGGACAGATGCTAGAGACATGCATGAGCCGCTATGTTCATACGGGTGGTCACCAAGATAATGCAACCATTTACGATCAAGAGCGGCTAGACGAAAGACGAGGGGCACATGGTTATATCAGTGTATTTGTTACAGCAAACCATGGATTGGGTATGTCGCTGGTCGATGCCAGTGGACAGAGACATGTGGAGAGAAGCAAACCAATGCTATTCTTCGGCCTACCAACTCTACACCCAGTGTCCCCTCTCCCTATGTAGAAATGACCGTTGCCGAGGAACGTTGAAGTTGTTACTAATGATTTCGGTTGCACTTAATGTCTAAACACCACCATGGACTCAGCTAGATACCTTAATGGCCCAGCTAAGACCTCAGAGGGTAGTTCAATCGTCGACCTTGGCTCATGGTACGCAAGGTATCTTCCGATTTCCGTGCTAGGGATCGGCTTAGACTTCAACGGCCACTGTAAAAACACGGTACATCTCGTGTTAAGGGACTCAAACTCGCTCTAGTTCGTACAGCAGGTGCTTATAATAGACCCCGTTGATCATCCTCGTTCACACGAGGGCATCGAACCGTTGCTGTGACTTGTCAACCACGTTCCCTCCTTGGTCTCTCTTTGCCCCCATCCAGTGACTGAACCCCCTCTTTCCTTACCTTGCCCACGATGCGTGTGCAAACCCCCTTGCTCGCCCTGGTCGGCCTGCTGGCCAGCAACGCGCGGTCCGAGATGCGGTTGACGACCCCGCAGCCCATCACCAAGCACGGGGTCGAGGGCCCCTGCGACCAGATGGACCCCTACGACCGGTCCCACGTCACGAATTGGCCGGTCCGGGGCCACGACGTCGGCCTCGTCTTCTCCGAGCACAACTCGCACGTCACCCTGCAGGCGACCGTGGTCCACGAGGGCTCTCTGTACGACTTCCGCGACCTGCGGCCCCCGATCCACGTCCACCGCGCCGACGACTATTGCTTCATGCGCATCCGTGGCATCCGGGAGTGGATCGGCAAGGACGCCCTCTTCCAGGTCAAGCAGTACGTTCCCGGCGTCGGCTACAACTTCACAGTATGTTTGGGAAGACCTCCATCCCCGTTCCCTTTCCTCCCTTCAACCCCCAACGCGTGAGGAGCAAGGGGGGAGGAGTAAAAAGAGAGAGAGACGGAAAGATGCTGACTGATTGTCCACAACAGTGTGCGGCCATCAAGTTTGTCGAAGGAGGCCCAGCCAAGCCGACCTGCCGCGGCTTCCACGACCAGCTCGTCGAGGCGGTTGCGCACCCGCTGGATCGCCCGCCGATGGGGGAAGGCGACGGAGAAATCCAATACGTCGAAGCCGACGAGTGAGAAGGCGACGTCGTCGTGCTGGACAGCGATGCTTGAGGTATTGAGGCGGTATCCGTCGGCCCGGTTCCATACCCGACAAGTGTGAGAGGGGGTTACATCAAAAATCTACATACAACTGTTTTAATTATATCTCTTGGGAATTAGTATTGATGTAGAAATGAGCATCAGATTGGAAGTTGAAACCCACAGAGTCTAGATCTATGTAGCTGCACCTTCCATCTTGCAGACCGCAGCCGAGACATATTCAACTGTTCCAAACGAAAGACAACGGTCCGACGCAACGCATGACGTGCACAACATCAAGCCTTGATGAGCTAGACAGACAAGCCGAAGAGTCAGTGAGTAGAGATGGAACAACAAAATTACAAGAAAGCTTTCTGATTGGCTGCTTTTGCTTCGATTTAAAAAAATTAGTCTTCAACCAAGGAAGTTCCGAAATCGAGTTCGGACAGCCCTCCGGAAATGGTCGACGTCTGATTGGTCAATCATGCTCGGACCTGCTCTCCGAGAATTTTTCTTCATGTCTGGGATCACCATACTACGACCTTACAGGGTAATGTTTAACCCCCCTCCCAGGTATCTTTCTGAAGGTAACAGAGTTAAACTAACCCTTGGGGGGTAGTACTACAGTGGTCAACCAGTGCAGAACTAGGCAAGTACAAGAAACATAGGAAAAACCAAGAAGAGTACATACACATTTGATTTACCAACACCCATTGAAGATATTTCATGTAGCAGGATGGGGCATTAGGTAATTTGAGCTTTGCCGGCCAGTCATTTACGAGGCAGTCGATGGCATCAAGCCATATTCTTTTCATGGTTCCCTTATGTACATACCTACCTAAAGTATGAGTTGTTCCTATCCGGTGCGGAGGCAGGTTTGTTATGGCTCAACGATACCATCCACAGACAGCAGGACTCATGGCATCTCCCCCATGCGACAACCAATACGAGACGGTAATTCAATATCGAAATTTGGAAATGCCATAACAAGGGTTCCTGCACTCATGTTCTGGGCCTATGCATGACGTGTCAATGACGGACGAAATCGAGGGTCGGTGTGGTCGGTAGTACCTAGAGGGCTGGGAAGCAGTCCTAAGGAGGCGGGTTGATGCAAGTTGGAGCGGAGCATCACGCGGTTTTCTTCTAGGAATCGCGATCTACTCAGATAATAACCAGAGACAGACAAGTACATTTGACACGCTCGATGTAGCCTCGGCATGAGACTCGAGGGTCCTTGTCATGCAAGCTTCTACATCTATCTGTCTTACTTACTCCCTCCCCCCAGCTCCCCCTTATTTTCTGCTCGGGCAGCCAAATCGGTGATGCAGAGGGAAAAAGAAAAAGAAAGCAGCACGTATCTATAAGCTATACCATCTCCCCTCGCTCATTTTTTTTGCAGCTGGGTAGTGGTCTACAGCAGTCTCTCTAACACTCGTACTCCCCTATCATGCGCCACCACAACGGCCAGCATATTCAGCGCCGCCCTTTAGCGCCCAAAGGCAGTCCCCACCCCAAAGTCCTGGCACCTCACCCTGACCTGAAGGGCAGTGTGAGGCCCAGACGCCAGATCACCAAGCATGCCGTAAGTCTTGACGGTATTTTACTAACCATATAATGCGCCGGTCATTTTCCCCGATCATAAACCCTTGCTAAGCTGTTCGTCATATAAAGTGCAAGCCATGCCAAGTGAAGAAAGTCAAGGTATGTGTTCAAAGACCGGGCCGCGCTCCCTGCATGTCCCTCATACCCATAATCTAATACCTAAGGAATCGCACGTGTGCTAGTGTGATGGGAACTTGCCATGCACGCGATGTACTCTGCGCGAGATAGAATGCGTCTCCAGTGTCTCCAGCGACAAGATTTCCCTGCAGGCTGCCCATGCCGATTTGGAGGCCCAAGGGCGGCGGGAGGAAGATTACAAGAGCGTCTTCACGGCTCTGCAAACCGGAAGCGATGGCGAAGCAACCGAGCTCTTGGCACGCCTAAGAATGGGAATGGACGTCAGCGCCATCGCGGAGCTCCTGCGGGAAACCCACGACAAAGCCCCGGCCTCCTGTCCTGATGACACAGACACGCAACCGGCCGCCTCAAATCCGCAAAGACCTACTTGGGAGTTGCGCGCACTCGAGAAAAGCTTCCTCGTGCCGCTGTTTGATCGTAGTATATGGGATGCCACGGAAGGAGAGGGGGGTGTCGAGGAGGAAGAAGATGGCGATACAGACATGAGCCAGTATGACACGGAAATATGGCAAGAACCTTTATTGCAGGTAAGCCATAACAAATCCCGGACCTACCAACGCGATACATCTGAGACGTATTCTTCTAGCTCCGATGGTTCGGCAACCTGCCGTTCTCGAGCGGAATAAAGGCAAACCACTACCCGAGGAAGGTCCAGGAGTTGCAATTATCGAATATTTGCAATGACATCTGGGCAGCTATGCCGGCCAACTGCCGCTCCGGAGGTACGTTGTTTCTCCCGCTGACTCCTGGCGGGCAACTTTCTTTTCGCTTTCCCTTTGCCGCTCACACGATGCAGGTTACTCCACTACAGGCTCTCTTTCGGGGATGCTGGACATCGCCCGCCAATTAATAGCCGCCGGCACCCCGGCGCGCGAGATTACGGGCGAACACCACAACGTGCTGGCCATCACCAGCTCCACCGAGTTCTCCCGGTCGTCGCTTCTGTCCCAATGGGCCGCCAGATTCATCTTCAGCGTCACGGGCACGAGCCGCAGCCTCACGTCCATTGCCGCCGCCTGGCGTGTTTGGGTCCTGATGCGATGGCGAATCGACCCGTCGCCCGAAACGTACGCGGCCATGCCGGAATGGATGCGGCCTACGATCAAGCAACTGTTGTATCCCCATGTGGAAATTGTCGACTCGATTGCCTATCCCAATCTGCGAGACGCGGTAACTTCCCGGCCCTCTATGCAGGCCCACCCCAACCTATTGTGGTTGATGGATGCATATCGAGGTTGCAGGTAGGGGGCCCCATTCTGAAACCAGCATCACACACAGCGCTTATGCTGAATGGAAGCGTCAGCTAATTTTGTGTGATTGCAGATGCAGCTTTAAGATGGACTTTTCCGAAATTGTCTGTTCCAATAAGATAACTGGCCAGCCAGACTTGACGGACTCTGCAAAGGTATGTGTTTCAATGCTGAGCAACACAGGGGATAACCCCCTTGCCGGGGTAGACACTTACAAGGACCGTGAACAGGCATGCGTCGCAGACCTCGACAATTGGACAATCGGGCCAATTTTTCGGCGGTATCTGCCGAATATGGACCAGCTGGTAAACATTCGCCTCAATGACGATATCCCGGAGCCAAGGATACTAGACGAAACGTAGTTTTTTATAGATCGATAGAGCGCGTTGCGATTAATCTGCTACATCTCACCCATCCATGTAATGGCCACACAATATAGAGCCAGCGGTCGATTGAAGACTGAATCTTTCCTAATATGGCGAGGACACAACAATAGAAGGTAGCAGTCATCTGGTGGCCTGGTTTTTATCTTGTTTGTTCCCTACCTCTCTAACACATATTTCCTCTCCCGGCGTGGCATTTCGCCCGCAGAATATTGACGGTATCGGTGACGTGGGACTCGATCTGCGCTGCTTGCATGACCTTCAAGCCGAAAGAGCCGCACAGGGCCGCCTAAAAGAGAGATGGAAAGCTAACGGCTGAGATTGCCATGGCTCTCGGCCATGGATCGTCCCTCGGCCGGGCTTGGAACAACTTGGATGGCCTGGAACTTAGCTCAAGACGCGAAGATGTACAGCAGCATGGCATCAATGTGGCAGTACATCTTCCATTCGCCATAGAATACCAGAGGGGCTAGTAGCAGCACGCCAAAGTCCAACAAGAACGAAATTGGCATGCGGGATAGCCAGGCTCAAAACGGTGTCGCAGGGGCTGCGCTGTGCTGATAACGCCAATGCGCACATCATCCACGACACACATCACGCTCGTTTTCCTACGGCAAAGCTCTATAGGCTGACAAGAGGACACTCTAGCTGTGGCATTTTGCACCTAGGAATTTCGTGTCGACACTATCCGAGCGGCTACGAGGCAGTCGAGCATTTCCAACAAGCGCGCGGCAAGTTGGAAGGGGAAAGGCGACCCAAGCCCGCCACAGCTTAGACTACTTGGACCGGAAGAATTTTGCCGACGCTGTCACAATTGCAAATGACGTAGTAATGGGGTGTCGTGCACTATAAGACGAGCTTCGAAGGTTGCGACGTTGTTCCGCTCGATGTTACCGGCCAGGGTCCGGTGATGGCAGCCTCCCATGGGCTCCCGATCGGGGTCGCCGTCTCCGGAAGATCGAGGCAAACGCAAATCTGTCCTGCCCAGTGAAGATCTCAATGGGTAACATTCTCCTACCATGTTCCGATGTTCCCCCATCACTGTGGCTTCTTGTTCTGCTGAAACTCGTTGTCTTCACCGACAAACATCAAATCTCCCCATCACCGTCTTGGGGCGTGGGTGAAGGGTAAGGTGGGACCAATCCACCAAAGCGGCCGAAAAGGGACAGAAACGAGGCATTCTGGCTTTGGGTACCTCGGGAGCGTGGTCGCTACCTACCTCGTTGCCGGTGTTGGTATCACATTGCCTTTGAGAACCAACTTGCCCGGTATGTCCCAAAGCTTTAGAACGGCGTGCAATGAACACATTGATGTAAGTACCTAATGTCGGCCAAGAAAGCATGTAGAATGTAGCTGCCACATCCAAAAGTCTTGAGCTTATCTAATCAGAGTGAGTCGGGAACTCCAGTAAACCTCGTGTTATGGCGGAAAGCACCTGCCAACGCTGCTCGTTACAAGTGCCTGTTTAGGCAAGTGCCGAGAGCAGGCCAACCATGATCTGCCAGGGACAGGTCGGCAAGCCTACTGGACAAGCTCATGCTAGACGGATACCGTGTTGGCTGATTGGACGACGGAGAAACTACGCGATTGACGACATCAGACGGAAATTTCTGATTGCGGCGTGCATCGAGTCTGAGCCTCGAGATGGGACGTGCTGCTGGCCAATTTCCAGACGAGGTCATCGTCTGGAGTTGCCCATTGCTAACTAGCCCGTCTCAGAAGCAACCTCCCCCATTGCGGCCCCACTTGCGTGTTTCCAGATGATTAACCCCTGGATTTATGGGCCCCTATGCCCGACCTGGTCGATATGATCCCCCGTCATCTCTTCGTTCCACCACCTCGGCGCGAACTCGACGTCCGGATTGGACCAACACACTCGCAAGTCCACCTGGATCGTCGCAGATAGAGCAATATCACATGGATCCTAGACTCAAGTCATGTCAGGACCACCCGCACTGCCGGGGGGTCTGCCGGGGCCTGCCGGGGCCTGCGACCTTGAGGCTCTGCGAGTCAACGGCGGGCTCCATTGTTTGATTCCCTTCTCGTCATGTCATTGGCAGGGATGCTGCTTCAAACCCCCATCAGACATGGGACGAAACCGTTACCCAATATCAGGTACCAAGCAAGGACCCCTCTCGGTCCATGTCAGCCGACATTTGCCTGCATCTTCTCCCAAGAGACGTGGGGGGCCTTCCGGACTGAGATGAAGGGCCATTCGTTTTTCGGAAGAAGCCTGGCTCTCTGACCAAGTAGTGGGGTGCAAAGGAGGGCGTGGTCCAGGGAAAGTATATAGAGAGGCCATGATTCATGTCACTCTCTGCTGTCTTTTTGCTTCGCTCCTCAGCAATCCAGTTCAGATCACTTCCTTCCTTCGCTTTTAACCATCTTCATTCTTTACAGGTCGGTGACCTCCACATTCGTTCTACACTCTATCGAGAATATCCACAGCCAGGTGCAACCTTTTAAGCCGTTTTCCGAAACCTC
This sequence comes from Arthrinium phaeospermum, assembly GCA_006503535.1. NCBI lineage: Eukaryota > Fungi > Ascomycota > Sordariomycetes > Amphisphaeriales > Apiosporaceae > Arthrinium > Arthrinium phaeospermum. The sequence continues at coordinate 1,344,687 of QYRS01000002.1, read as the reverse complement.
CATCGCCATATACCAGCAACTCGCTATAGCCAACCGCTTCTTCACAACATCAACCTCCGCCAAAATGCAGTACGCACTTACTTTCGTCGCCCTCGCCGCCCCGGCTCTGGTCTCGGCCCACGGTGCCATCTCCTCTCCCAAGCCCCGTCCCGCCGGAAAGGCCATGGCCGCCGCGTGCGGACAGCAGGTGCAGAACCAGCAGTCCTCGGACGCCTTCGGCAACATCCAGGGTGAGATGCAGGTGGTCGGCAAGGACATGACGGCCGACTGCAACCTGTGGCTCTGCAAGGGTTTCCAGTTCGAGGACAACTCGGCCAACGTCCAGTCCTTCACCGTCGGCCAGAAGGTCCCCATCACCTTCGACCTGCACGCCCCTCACACCGGTACCGCCAACATCTCCATTGTCGACACCAAGTCCAACAGCATCATCGGCACGCCCCTCAAGACCTACGACACCTTCGCCTCCAACTCGGCGCCCCAGGCCGCCGACGAGAAGAGCGTCACCGTCACCATCCCCGACCTCGGCGGCAAGTGCACCACCGCCGGTGAGTGTGTCATCCAGCACTACTGGGACGCCCGCTCCATCGATCAGACCTACGAGTCCTGCATCGACTTCACCGTCGGTGGTGGCGGTGCCGGCGGTGCTGCCCCGGCCGCGCCCGCCCCGTCTGCCGCCGCTCCCGCCTCCTCCGCGGCTGCCAGCAGCGCGCCCGCCCCTACCACCCTCGCGACCCAGACCCGTGCCGCCACCAGCGCCGCGGCTGCCGCCCCCACCAGCTCTGCTCCCGCTGCCGGCGGTGACGCTCCCGCCACCGGCGGATCCGGCGCCGCCCTGTACGCTCAGTGCGGCGGCAACGGCTTCTCCGGCGCCACCTCTTGCGCCGAGGGCACCTGCAAGAAGCAGAACGACTACTACTCCCAGTGCGTCCCCAACTAAGGGGTGTTGAACCCCGTGTTGGACAGGGTGGAGTCGGTTGCAAGCTTCAGCTTTAGCTTCGTTGTATATAGGATTTCTCACATTTTCTCAAAGCATATAAGGGGGAGGAGTATTTGAACTGTGTATAGATGCAGCAAGAACTGGACATACAATAAACATTCAGTTGTTTTCTCATTGCCAATTTGATTTTCGACCTGACTTTCTTGCCTTCTGTGAGTTTTCTCGACTTTTTTTTTTTTTTTTTTGTAATGATGGCGCTTTACGCTTGCTGAAAAGGAGTGTCCATCATGTAGTTTGCGTATGCCCGTAGATGCTTTGCGTAAGTTTTCGTAGGAACGAAGTGCAAAATATCAAAAACACAAAATTCAATGGTTCCCATCCTTGTAGTTGCATGTCTCGTACGAATCTCTTATATGGCAGAACTACGCCGAAAACCAAGCTCATTGGATGGCTTCAATTGATTTTAAGTACATTCAGGTTACTCCAGGAAGTCTCCAGGGACGTCGGGTCCTATAGTTAGCTTGGTTAGCTGGCTGAAGATCATAAAGCAAACGGTTCCGGGGGCAACGACTTACCCCATACATGCAAGCTGTCAGGCGAGGCTTTCGATCGGTGGGGAGGCTGGGTGTCGTCGACCAGATCTCCGTCTACGTAGTGCTCCATGATGTTGCCGGTAGGATCAAACCTGATAACGCTGGTCAGTATATCCGTCCCACACGTACTGACAATCCGCCAACTTTGGGCGGCTGGCAGGGACTTCGTTTGCTTTTCGTTTTCTTGGACGTACCAGTAATCGAAAATTTGACTGCCTAGAACATGTCTTCCGACACCCCAGCAGTTCTTGTAGCCCTTCTCCCTCAGCCAGTCGTGGCCCAGGACCTGGGTGTCGAAGTCATGCGTCTCAAACGAAGTGTGATGGACGTGGAACTTGGGGCCTAGCAGTCGGAGCTATCATCAGTACTGCAGCAAGAAAGATGCCACACGTCTTTTTAGGGCATACCTTGGTAGAAAAAGAAGCAGTGGTGGTCGACAGGATCCTTCCCACGATCCAGCCGCAAGAAGCAGGTAATATCGGTACCAGCCTCGTCATGCACGAGCTAGGGAGGTAAAAATATGTCAGTGAGTCTCTTTGGATTCGGGATTCTGCTGAATCCCAAGACAGGCCACACCAATGCAGATAAGACTTACATCACTCGCGATGAGGTTGAAGCGAGATGTGTAGAACTCGAAGTCCTTGGCGTAGTTGGTACTACAGTGGCCCCAATGCCCAAGCTTGTGCACCGGTGCCGGTCTCTTCTCAAAGCGCTGGAAGTGGTTCTTTGGCCGGTTCTTCTCCCTAGGCTATCCGAGCCAATATCACCGCATTAGTATCTCAATGAATCATATGCTTACTCTATCCGAGGTTCATGTCGCAAGAGCCAGCCCTGCCGCAATGAGGCATAAAGGGCTGCCACAGGGATATAGACTTACGTAGTTAATAGGCTCCTGCGGGAGCGGGATCTCGAGGACCCCAGACTCCTCCTGGCCGTAGACGAGGTGGAAGGGGAAGTTGTCGACGGGGTCGTAAAACGTGACGCACTTGCCCTTGCCGGGGGCGTCCTCGAGCTCGTAGATCTTGGTGGCCTTGGGCAGCGTCTCGGACGCGTAGCGCAGCTCGTCTTCCGACTCGACGACGTAGCCGACGCCGGCGAACTCGTCCCGGTCCGCCTTGACGGCGCAGATGACCCAGGGCTCCGTGCCGTAGCCGCGGAAGTAGATCTTCTCGTCGCCCTTGACCCGCTTTTCCTCCGTGAAGCCGAAGTCGTGGAACCACTGGACCGCCTGGTTCATGTCCTTGTACTTGTAGTACGCATGGCAGATCCGGTTCAGGATGATCTTCCGGGGTGCCTCGGCAGCCATTGTGGGGAAGATTTGCCGGGAGATGTGCAGCTAGTATGCAGTAACAATTCGCCTTATAGCGGAAGTGAGTAGGGAATCACCGGTTTCAGAGGGCCGTTGTGTGTGACAGCAAGGCTTAATTTATGGGTGATTTCGAATTAAAGGAGGCGGAAAGATGGTTTCTTCTTAAGACGGACAAAGCCTTGGGGAAGGAGTGGCAGAGCATTGATATAAGTATAGGACGATGGCCAAAACACCCGGAGTCCGCCAGCTAACCCGGGCGCCCTGTATTTCCCCCGCAAAGTATCTCTGGATTTAACCCAATCGAGCATATGGAGACTGGCTATAGAGCCACTGATTGGACCTATCGGAATCAATCGAGGAGAGAAAATGCCGAGTCGGCAGAGGGTCGAGGTAAAATCGATGATCAGCAGGCGCGAAACTGGCCCATTGTCGCAATCTACTGATAGCTCGCACGGAATACGACACAGGGGACCAGCACCGTCGCATCCGTCCTACGAGGGCCCTCAGAGGAGCCTCTATCCCCCGCTGCAATTTGACGCAGGAGTGGTTGGAGATGCCTACAAGTCGGCACTTCGAACGGGGCCAGATGGACCGATTGATGAGTTGGAGAAACGTCTTCTTATTTGAGTAGTTGCAGATCGTACTGTACGACCCTGAGGTCCAGCTGTGCGTATGTCCCAGTTGTTAGCCAGCCACGATGATTTAACGATATGCGCTACTCATGTCCTTGCAGCGGCGGAAAAGGCGAAGGCAGCTAAATCCGAATCATTCCATAAATCCGAATGATCAGTCGACGGTTGGACTCTGCTCCAGCAGGGTCAAACAGGTCAAGACCCTCTTGTCGAGACAGTATTGGTATGGAATTGATTTCGGGCATAGTTCTGAGTCCGTTACAAGTTGGAGAAGTTATGGTTCCCTCCCCGCATAAGCTGTAGTTGTGTAATCGTATCTCCCTCCCAAGCTTCTGCCCAAGCCTCCTCCTTTCCCTAGGTAGCTTCTGCCCTTAATGGCCTTCACGAAGCCTGTGAGATGTGATATACAGTTCGAGTATACAAGGTAATGAGTGAGTTGGAAGACATACACGACACTTCTTCGCACACTATGTAACCTATGTAGACACTGCATGAATGAATGAGGTGATTGAGGTCTCTGGCTACATCTTTACCTAGTGCTGGATATAAAATTCCCCGCTACGGCGGAGGTAGGTACACAACCTTATTCCGCACTATTGCAGTCCCACAACCCTCTAAATTGGAACCCCATGACGACAGGCACCAGGCCCGCCCCAATTCTGCCCCCAAAAGCCCGCCTGCTGGAAGGACAGATGCAGGGCACGGGCAGGGGTCGTCGCGACATCGCTTGCTCACTGGCCTCCCCTCCAAAAGTTCAGCCCCTCCATCCATCAAAGCAAACCTTGAGGCTGAAAGACAAGACCAAATCCTACCCTAGTCTTACCTGCATATTGGGGGATCGTACAATCTGAATGCCACTTTGGCTTCCGCGAGCAACCTTGTCCTGCTTCTGCACTCTCTTGATCGCAATCGCTGCAATAGTCCTGCTATCCACCACAGCCCCCGAACGGGCCACCACCGATCTCTTCTTCGCCACCACCACCACCTCCTCCTCCTCCATCAGCGCGTCCGCCGCAGTCGTCGCCAACATGATCAAGAAGCTCTCCAAGGCGAGCACCAACACGTCCCTCACGTCGACGGCCTCGAACTCGACGACGGACCTCGTGAGCATCAACGGCGGCGGGGGCCCGACCCCCGTCCAGGCCCCGCCCCGCCTGCTGCCCTCGATCCTGACCGACGGCGGGCCCCTGCCGCGCCTCATCGTCTTCGACCTCGACTACACGCTCTGGCCCTTCTGGGTGGACACGCACGTGTACCCGCCCCTCAAGACGGTGCCGGGCAGCCACAACTCCGCGGCTGTCGACAAGGTGGGCGAGACCTTTGCCTTCTACGGCGACGTGCCCTCGGTGCTGCACGGCCTCGGCATCGCGGGCATCAAGCTCGCCGTCGCGAGCCGCACCTCGGCGCCCGACCTGGGCCGCGAGCTCCTCAAGCTGCTGCACGTGCCCGCGCTGGGGTCCATCTTCAGCGGCATCGGCGGCTCCGGCGCCGGCAAGGAAAAGGAGGCCGCCGTCTCGGCCTTCACCGCCGCCCTCGGCCGCAAGGACAAGGCGCGCCGCTCCCTCGACTTCTTCGACGCCGGGCTCGAGATCTACCCCAGCTCCAAGATCCGCCACTTCGAGGCCATCCACAAGAAGACGGGCATCCCCTTCACCGAGATGCTCTTCTTCGACGACGAGAGCCGCAACCGCGAGACCGAGAGCTTGGGCGTCACGATGCGCCTCGTGCGCGACGGCGTCTCGTGGCAGGAGGTCGAGAAGGGTATCATGGACTGGAGAAAACGCCGAGCCGGCAGAAACTAGAATGGCCATACATACTGAGCCAGTGGAGAGGACCTTCACATTACAATGGGCACAATGGGGTCAGGTATTAGAACACGGCCACCGCGGGAGGCTCTGGTCAACTTGTTTTGAAATGTGTTTAAATATTCAGCGAGGCGTTTGGAGTTGGTAGATTAGCATAAGCTATGGTATATAGAAGGTAACCAAATCCGACATGCTACCCATGTCCGTCCACGCAAGATAAGTCGTCTAAATGCACGCAGGTGCCAGAATAAATGGTATAAATCTTTCGGCGTTCAAAATGCCACAAAAAGGAGTCTCGGTTATTCGTATGCTCTCTATACATGACCTGATAAGATGTCCATATTTACTGGACCGTGGTGGTTTCTTTCGAAGGGATGTCGTCTGCTGCGGTCTTCTCGGAGAGCCCGTTCGGCGCAGCTTCCTCATTTGCCTTCGCAGCTTCGGCAATGGAGAGTTTGTTCAGGTCCTCGGTTGCGGCATCTACAGGCTTGGGTGTCTCTCCATTTGTCGATGCAGCAGTTACTTTCGCATCCGCTGCGGCAGCTGGCTCCACAACCTTGTCCTCGCCGAACTTTTGGTTGGGGAAGGCCACGGGAATAGTGGCAACGCGCTCCTTACGTTGCTTCTTGTCCTTGGTCCCGACGGCCAGAAGCTCGAGACGCTTACCGTCGTCGTACGGCCGCCAGTACATGGGGCCCGGAGGCAGCGCCGTGTAGCCGTTCTCCCACGACATAAGGCGGGTCACCTCGCCATCAAACTTGGGCTCCTCGAAGAACTCCCATTCCATCTCGCCGCCGTAGGCCTTGGGAATGTTCTTGATATCGATGAAGGAGGTCAAGACTGGTAGCACATCGGTCGGGCCGAGAATGAAGATCTTGGAGACGGTCACCGGGTCGAACCAGCGCTTGACCCAGCCCCATACTGTCGAGAAGAAGGCGGGTGCGCCAATGATGAAAATTCCTATGTTCAATCAGATCAGCAACTCAAACTTATATAGGCAAGGGGGCTGGAGAAGGAATATGCTCACGGTCGAGAGTCTCTGGGTAATGGGCAGTCGCCAGCATACTGGCTGTCTGCATGTGCGACTTCAGGTTCCAGAACATGCGCAAGCTGACTTGGGATATGTCCACGATGTTTGTGCTCAGGGTGATGGGCGTCTCGGCATTCTCTCGATCGGTGCACTGGGTGCACAGCGGCTGCGCAAACCGAGTCAAGTTCTCGTAGAGCGCAAAGAGACGCAGGAGCTTCGCCGGCGTCGTGCCATCCGTCTTGGCGTTGCTATAAGTGGTGTCGGCCGACTTCTCATATTTGGAGACCGTGTTGGAGTCGAGATGCCGTATTTGATAAACGTATATTGGAATGCCCCTGTGTTCTCCTCCGTTAGTACACGAACACAGTGCCCGCAGGTTCTATGCTGGGAAAGTCGAGTCATACCGTCGATCGCGTCGTCCCGTAAACATGGGATACTACGGAGTACATGCGCCTTGGTAAGTAAATCTGGTCCGTCCACACATCGCTTTGTTTTGTTTGGTTGTTTCGTTTCGGGAACTCACCAGCTTCTTGGAGGTCTCGTAGGCATCTACATCGATGGTGTCATAGAGCACATCAATCTGGTTGGCGGCGCGAAACTTTTCGGTCTCGCTGAACTGGCCGTAGGCATCTTGGACTACCCACTTACGCGCCCGGAGATATCGCCTAGATGGTTGCCCAATGGTGTCAGCTCTCTCCCACCTTTTCCTCTACACAGGGCAGGACTGGGCGCATACAGTAACGTAGGATCGTCGTGCGACGGTGGTGGTCCCGGGGTCCAAGCTTTCTTCTCTTGGAGGAAGACCTTAAAGTCTTTGAGCGCCTGCTCTTCGGACGCAGTGAGATGGCCAAGATGACCCTGTGGATATCCGTGTTCGACCCCGCCGGCCGACGGAACCCGGTGAATCGAGCTCGATTTGGTCATGGTAGGCAAGCAAATAAGCTCTGGAGATATGGTACGATAGTTATAGGCGAGCAAGTGGGTGGAAAAATCGGTCCAAAACTGCAAGGTTTCAGAGTATACCAACGAAGGAGGGAAGGGACAAAGGCGAGGTGTGTTACGCTGCAACAAGTTGGGATCGTGGTGTCAGTTGAGCACAGGAATAAGCAACCTAGCTTGGGAAATTCTGGTAATGATGAACAATACTGCAGGTACCCCAGTTCTGCCCGCAGTAGTATCGAGCAGCAAACAAGCCGAATTAAGTAATGACCACCACCTGTATGTAGTACTGTATTCACTCGGCTAACCTAACAGTAGCTGGTTAGATTGCAAGGGATTAGAAAGCAAATCTGCGTGGCGATGGCAAATCATTCTTTTCAACTCTCAACTCCGTCAGTCCCTATTGTCCGTCTTGTCCCACTTGCACCCGCTCCAGCCGTCTGGGTCTATCCAATTTTAGCGCCTGAACCTTCAGTGCATGCAGTCAGTCCCTGGGCGTTTTTTTTGTAGGCTAGCACTTAGGAGGTATTCACCCGGCCTGCGTGTCTGCGTGTGTGCCGGCTAAGCTGCCCGACGCTTCTTGTACGCCAGATGAATGACGTTTGACTAGCACTTCTGTGCGACTCGTGCGGCTGTAATGCTTATGTGGTGTCGAGATCGATCAGATTGACACGCATCTTACCTACTTGGTCTGCATTACTACAGTATGTACTTGCATAGTAAGAAAACCTTGGGGAATAACGAAATGAATTAATATCGCAGGCATCAGAAGTATGGATGTTACATCCGCCCTCTCCGTCGTCGGCCGCGTGGGAAAAAACCCTCTTGACGTCAACCCATGCATCCCCTGCCAAACTATGGGCTGCACTAGCGCTGAACACATCCCTGGCCTAGTCTCCTCTCACCGATGTAAGCTGACCGATCACCATTGAAGCAATTATTTGAGACGAAATTGACTTGCTTGTAAATAAATAAGACGAACTTCTGCTGACGAGTATCCTTGACTTGCTACCACTCTATAGGGCTATTCAAGTCCTTGCCGCCAATATTGCCTCTCTCTCTCTCTCTCTCCCTGATATTGATGGTGATGATGATATTCATTGTCTCACGCTAACCTAACATCCTGGGAAAGGATGTCTGGAAGTTACGCGGCTCTACAGCTATTGATACCGGGGATACCATAAGGTTTGGTGGCATTGATTATCACATACTTACCGCCTTGCGGCGTTGGCATGGCTTGTCCCTTTCGCACACATCACTTCAGAGGCGGCACATCGGACAACCCGTAGTGCTCGCCAAACGGATCCCAGCTGGGGTCGGTGTGCCTCTCGTACTCGATGCCCAGCGCCAGGTCCGCCGCCGCCGCCTCGCCCCACACGTGCCCGATCCACGCGAACACGGTGTCGACGGCGGCCGTCACCCCCGAGCCCGTGAAGACGTGCCCGTCCTGGACCCAGCGCGCCCGCGCCACCCAGTACGTCCTTGGCCCGTGGGCGACCGTGGCGGCCCAGCTGCGCTTGTTGGTCGTGGCTCGCCGGCCGTCCAGCACGCCGGCGCGCGCCGCGATGCCCGCCCCCGTGCAGGGCGCGACCAGGTACTGCAGCCGGGGGAAGACGTCGGCGACGAACTGGATGGTGTTGTCCAGGTCGGGGGCCCGTGTGCCAATGCCGCCTGGCACCAACAGCATGTCCAGATCGATGCTCTGGTCCCGTACGACAGAGTCGAAGGTGTGGCTCGGCACGATCACTTGGCCGAAGCTTGAGTTGAACGCGTTCATGGCTTGCGGTGCCGTCGAGACCGGGTCCAGGGTCGCGGCGATCATGTAGAGGTTGAGCTGCCGCTGGAGGGAGAGCAGGTTCAGCGGCTCGAGAGACGCGAAGACGTCGAACGCATCGAACGCTGGAAAGAGCACGACGCCAATGTTCTTGACCGGCTTGGCTACACACCGAATTCAGTGATCTACTTCTCCAAATGTACCCGGATGTCTTACAGTGTGTATCATTGGATTGGCATAGTGCAGCTTGCACCAGGCAAGGAAGCAATATCACCAGTCCAGAACCGTAAAGTTTCATGATGGCAGGTCTTCTGTGGTACTGGTTTTTCTTAGGTAGGCAGAGCTGAAGAGTCTACTGAAGAGTCTGAGTTGCAAGTCAAGAAGTCTTGTACGCCATGATCTTTATATACTAATATATCTTGTAGGCTGACTTGTGCCAAGCTAGACTATTCATTCCCACCAAGTATCGAAACAGTCTTGTCCAAGATACACCGATACGTGGAGTATATGCATTTCCCAACAGGTTGGCATGCATGCATGCACTATTGTGAGCAAGTTCGAGCAAGTAGTACAGTAATCCGGCACACACTTTCTTTGAATATTATGTACTGTATCGGGCAACCGGTTGAGGTCTTCCGTATATGTTTGACAGATCAGCCAGAGCTTCCCTTTTCTTACCTAGAAGCAAAGATGAAGGAATGAATAATCCAATGGATCGGATGATGCACCCGACACCCGATTGATCTACATGAGTTGAGATGACGATGAGGGGTTTGCAAGGTTGGAGTTGTATGCCCCTTCGGGTTGGAGGCGGGGCTCGACCCCGAATGTGAGTGAACCTCCCCGCTCCATCTCTCGGCTCCGCCATGCTGCGGTCTCACCGGCGATAGGTTGTACAAGCAGTAGTAGTAGCCTTTCGACTATCCAGAATCAAGACGCTACATTCTATTCTCCGACATGGATGAACCAAGCAAAGTGTCAGCAAGCAAAGCGGCAACCTCGGACTACGACCTTGCCAAGCCCCTATCCTCAACCACCGGGCTTCGACAGAGTCTGTCGTCATACGGTGATACGCACTTCTCGCTCTTTTTGCGAAAAGCGTTCATCAAGGCACTGGGATACAGCGACGATGCCCTCTCGCGTCCGATTGTAGGGATCGTGAACACGTCCTCGGGGTTCAACCCTTGCCATGCGAACGGCCCGCAACTGCTCGAGGCCGCCAAGCGAGGTGTGCATCTTGCCGGCGGCCTGGCGGTCGATTTCCCGACCATTAGCCTGCATGAGTCCTTCGCAGCCCCCACGAGCATGTTTCTGCGGAACTTGATGAGTATGGATACCGAGGAGATGATCAGGGCGCAACCTGTGGATGCCGTAGTGATGATCGGGGGTAAGTGCATAGCTCGTAATCGGGACTTTCGATTTGCGTGTTGGTTGCTAAATCGTCATTGTCCTCTAAGGCTGCGATAAAACGACCCCAGCTCAGCTTATGGGCGCTATCTCGGCAAACAAGCCGGCTATACATCTGGTCACGGGCCCGATGATGCCAGGGAGTCACAAGGGTGTCCGCATAGGGGCCTGTACAGACTGCCGAAACAATTGGGCCAAATATCGTGCTGGGGCAATTGATATAGAAGAGATCGCCGAGTTGAATGATGAGTTAGCTCCTACTGTAAGTCAAATATCTTGATCGGAGTTAGGTATGATAGATATTCTGAGGTTAGTCTAACAATTCGTATCCAGGCTGGCACCTGCGGTGTCATGGGGACAGCGAGCACCATGGCCTGCCTTCTAGTTGCTTTGGGAATGATGCCCCTGAAGGGCGCAACACCAGCCGCGGTGTCATCAGCCCGCCTTCGCGTCGCTGAAGACGCCGGAGCCCGCGCTGCCTACCTGGCCAAGAACCCTCACCTGACGCCCCAGGCCATCCTGACTCGAGAGTCCTTCGTCAACGCCATCACCGTGCTCCAGGCCATCGGCGGTTCGACCAATGCCGTCGTGCATCTCCTCGCCATCGCGAACCGGCACCCGGCCGTCGCGGGGCAGATCACCCTGGATACGGTTGACGAGGTCGGCCGCCGCACGCCCCTGTTGCTCGACCTCAAGCCCAGCGGCGAGAACTACATGACCGACTTCCACGCCGCGGGCGGCATGCCGGCCCTGCTACAACAGCTGCGCCCCCTGCTGCACCTCGACGCCCTGACCGTGACGGGCCAGACCCTGGGCCAGGAACTGGACCAAGCAGGTCCCGTCCGGCCCCTAGCCCCCGACAGCCCCGTAAACTGCATCCGCCCCTTCGACGCCCCGCTGTACCCGCGCTCGTCGCTCGTGGTGCTGCGCGGCAACCTGGCGCCGCGGGGCGCCGTCGCCAAGGCCAGCGCGTCCAAGGACCGCCGCCTGCTCGCGCACTCGGGCCCCGCCGTGGTGTTCCGGGGCACGGCGGACCTGGCGCGGCGCATCGACGACCCGGGCCTCGCGGCGACGGCCGACAGCGTGCTGGTGCTGCAGGGCATCGGGCCCGTGGGGAACCCGGGCATGCCCGAGGCGGGCATGGTGCCGATCCCGCGCCGGCTGGCGGCGGAGGAGGGCGTGGGCGATATGCTGCGCATCTCGGACGGAAGGATGAGCGGCACCGCGGGCGGGACTATTGTGCTGCATGTGGCGCCCGAGTCCGAGGACCCGTCCTCGGTGCTCGGCGTCGTCGAGGACGGCGATGTGATTACGTGCGACGTGGAGAGTAGGTCGTTGCGGGTCGAGCTCAGCGACGAAGAGATCCAGAGTCGGATTGCTCGAAGGAGGCAGGTGGTAGAGGCAGAGGCAGAGGCAGCCCGTTCGGGACCGGGACCGGGGGAAGCTGGAGGAACGGCTTCGCACTGGGTCGAGAGGGAGAACATGAGGGGCTACAGGGGATTGTACATGCGGTCGGTCAATCAGGCAGATGAGGGGGCCGACTTTGATTTCCTGACAGCAGCTGGACCGAAAAGGACAAGCTAAGGCGCCCAAGGGAATTTCAGACTCTATTCAAAGTAGACAGGCCATTGGAACGCATAAGGCGCTGGACATAGGAAAGAGAGAGGGAAGCAGGGACACCTCAGAGCATAACAGTAACAGCATGATCTAAATGGGTATAAAGAATCAAGCAGCAGGATCCGTCATGCAGAAGTCAACATTGCCGCCCCGGTTGCCCCAGTAAGTCGGGAACGTGACCGGTGTCCCGCTCCCACCCAGAAATGCAAAAGTGAGGATGAAGATAATGACTTGGGTGCCGCCCTCGAGGCCGGCACACAGCACGTAGTTATACTTGAGAAACCATTCTGGCTTGTATCTGCAGGAGGCCGGGGTGGTCAGTAGGGAAGCCATGATCATGCGCATAAGGGATAGACTCACCGGCGAAGATAGAATTGACTCCAGAACGCAATCAGGAAATACATCAGGATAGACGAGTTGATGCCGGAAACCAAATAGCCAATGTGCCACGCGATGATGGGTATGTTGACCATATCGAGGCGATATTTCGGCATGTAGCGATGCGCAAAGTACAGGGGCAGGGGCGCCGCAAAGCCGAGGACAAGCCCCAGAGGCACCCACTGGTAAGTGCTTCCCCAGGAGTACATGTATTTCGAAAGGCCGCCCTTTTCGTGCAAAATGTTGTCAGTATAAGTTAAGTAGGTATTCAAGTGCATGGAGGTCAAAGAGTGGCGGCCAACGTACCCAGGTGACGGCTTGGGTGTTGAAGCTCTGGAGGTGAGCGCCAGACCAGATGTGGGTCCCCTCAATGGAGAGCAGGATGTCTTTCTGCGCCTCTGTGATGCTCATCATGACGGCGTAGTTGATAAGACCGCCCGCCAGAGTCCCCACAAGCTGCATCGTCAGTGTGCAGCGTGGTGAAAGCTTTGCGTACTGCGCCAGCTTGAAGTCGGCGAGAAGGACAAGTCCTTGGTAGACAGACGTCGCGCCGAAGAGGGTAAAGTACCTGAACACGCATGGTTAGAGGACGATCTAGCAAAGCAAAAGGGCGTGGAGGAGGAGGGTAGAAGCAAGCCGTACATGTTAGCCAATGGCTTGCCGGGTTCCATATAAGCGCCAATCATCTGGATGACGGACGTCACGGGGGCACCGAAGCCTGTGATAGCAACTTGTGCTCCGATGAAGAGGATGAAGACCCATGCCATGCTGATGGCGATGAGAAAGGCCCACCATTGCATGCCGGAATTGGTCTGCTGGATACAGATCAGTCCCGCGGCCGTAGCCACGATGAAAATGATGCCAAACCACCAGTCTGGAGCAGGCTTGTAGTTGAGCATGAGCCGGTAATGGGGATCGAGATCGTCTTTCTCTTCCTCGCTCAATCCCTCCTTTTCCTGCTTCTTCCAAGGCATCCACGTTTCAGCCCTGGCCAGCCTTTTCATGTTGGCTACTGTTACGCCTGACCAAGCACACTTCAGGTCGTTCCAATTGTAGAGGAGCATGTGCGTGATGGTGGCTGTGATTGCCAGGTTCTCAGTCAGCACATACTGGGCGAAGCTAGCCGCCATGTAGGGAATGCCTTCCTGCTGGACCTGGACATCATCAACAATGCCCTGCGAATCCAGGATGGCGTTCTGCTGGTAGACCACATAGTGCGTCGAGTTTGATTTGGGGGAGAACAGAAGCTGGGACAGCAAGGGGAAGTCCTTGGCTCTCCAGATATTTCCGTAGTACATTCCCAGGCAAACTGCCACATTTAGGCAAATGCCCACGACGACATTGACTTGAGTCTAATGGCTTGTCAGCAAACAGTTCCTGCCTCGGCTCACGCGCGGATAGAAAGTACGTACAGTGAGCGGCATGAAAAGGGCGGAGCTCCCAATGTATTGGAAGTCGAAGCATAGGGAAAAGAGCCCGAGTCCCTCATTGCCGTTTGCCCCACCAAAGATGCGCGTGAAGTGCATGCTGTTCTGTTTCAAAAGACAGAATATACTGACCCCTGTCAAAAGGGGCATAACGTACTGAGGCATCACTTCCCAGACGAACATACAAGCAAAGGCCCAGTAGAAGAGCTTCAACTGTGGCTTCACTTCTATCCTCTTCCGGTGGAGGGTTTCAAGTAGTGACATGAGAGGCAGACTCCCGGGATGCACAAACTATACCGCCCGTCAGTCTTTCGTTCACAGTTGCAAGAAAAGGGGGTTGCGGCTCACTTTGGTGGGATACACCAGAGCTTTACGCAAGACTCCAGCGATGCCATACCCCAGACATTGGGAGGAGAAGATCAGAAGGATGCAGATCGCCGTGTTTGGCAGCTCGTGGTACCACAGTTTCTGGACAGCAAGGACTTGTGTTGCCTTGGCAGAATGAGCCGCGGTCGACGACATGATCAGTATGGCTGCGTGTTCCTTGCTATTGAAGGGGTGGGGGTTGAGGAAGCGGCCGAGCCAGCCTCGTCGTGGAATCAGCTCCATCGCAAGAGCAATGACATAGCTGACAACGCAGAGAAAGATGGTGGAGATGCCCACGCCTTGAGGCTTAAACATATACACTGTCGCGAGGCTCGAGGCTAGAGCAGAGAGTGCTAGGCCTGGATTGTACCCGACTATTAGTTATCATTGGCTCGCATAGTCGTTGCTAGGCCATTGCCCATGAACGCTATTTTGAATCTGGGCAACTCACCGATAAACCAGGTTCTGAAAGTCCAAGGGTTAAGTGAAGGGTCGTCCTCGACATGAAGGGCATAGAGGCCGATCTCTGCCATATTATCGACCTTCTCGGCTGCCGTTCTACTCCCCGCAACTGAAGCATAGTCGGGATCGTCAGAACCACGGCGGGACTCATCGTTGCTACTTTTCCCAAAGTCTCTATCTTCAACGGCAGAAAATTGTATAAGGTGTTTTTCTGATTTCTCATTGTAGTCTGAGTCTCGGGACGCTGATACAGTCAGTTGAGCTCCGGTTAGTACAGGCGAGTCGCCTTGGTCTGAAGTAATCTTAGAAATCATGGCGACAGTTGTAGTGGCTGTCGTCCGAGTATCCCGACTGTCAGCCAGAGAGCCACCGGGGATTCATGCCTTTATAAAGAAAAGTGACGTCGCCTTTCGCCGAGCGATTCCCGCCATCATACGACGAGAAACGCAATCTTGCCATATCCCCGGATAGTTTCAAGATATGCCGCAGGGAGCGGTTGACTCGTGTAAGCCTCCCCCGCCAAACCAAAAGTCCCATGATGGAGATGCGCTTCAATGGCGTGCTGCCTTGGATGCCGCCTGGGGTTGCGAACATGCAGGCAATATGCTTTCCAGTATACAGAGCCCAGTGTTCTGCCCGCTCTGGATTAGCTGGACGGTCATCTGGTCTGGGAGCACGATAGGGCCGACCCATACTAGGGGGATGCAAGAGTTGGGATACTGCGGCGCGAATGCAGAACCCGGGGCGATTTCGTGAGGATAATTACGGGCTGCCTTGAGAGATTATGCGCGCGCCCATGAGCACGGTTGGTCTCCTTGCCGCTACCGACCGGGAGAGTTGACGCGAAGATCGACCAACGGTCTCGGCATTCGCAGCTACTGATGCGGTGATAGCGTCCACCCGGGAGTAGGACAGTTGACGCGCCATTACTCGCACTGCATGCATACCGGGCTATAACTTTGAGGTTCCCAACACCAACCGTACGCTAATAGCAAGTTGCATAGCCCCCGCCGGGTTCTCATGTGATCCGAGTAAAACCGTCCAAAGCCATGATGAACCTCACCGCGGACCTTGATTCCCAGCGGATTTTCGTAATACCGTGATATCATGGTCACTCGGGATCGCCCCTGTTCCGACACTGCCTGCCGTGCCAGACCCATAAGCAGATAATATCTTGAAGGCATGATCGAGGCATAGAGAGGAATGTCGTTCCACATCTGCGCTGTGTGTTTATCAAACGCCGAGTTGAAGCCGGCGGTTGACAGTATATCCATCCACTGGCTGCCTCCCTCCCAACCGTTATGCAGGCCCATCTACAGGGGCAATCGTCGTACCCCAGGTTCTCCCCCATTAGAATGCCCAATAGAGTAGTACGTTAGCTGTACTATTCTGTATGTAGTCACATTTATACAGGCCCTGGGGACTCTAGGCTGGCCGGCGGGGCAAGATGACTGCTTCCAAGGTATATGTTCGAACAACCTTCGAGTAATGCCAAGATGGGAGCTCCTCGGATCGGGGAATAACCTCGTTTCTACCCATGGTCATGATGTGCCTGGTTTCTTGTAAAGCTCATGTTGAATCGCGACAAGTTCCACGCACATTCTCACTTTAGTTCACCGCATACTACACGCAAGTCAGAACGGGGACTTTCGTGAGTCCTGCGATTCTCAGGCAACCGCCCCTTGTCATCTAGGCGGTTACGCAGTCTTCCATTCCCACCGTCTGTCTCAAGACATCGTGATATTCCAGTGCTCGTAAAAAAAGAAGAAAAAACAATTCATGCCATGAAGAAAAATGTTGGTGTTCTCCTGAAGGTGGCCGGTATAGTGGCAGCTCTGGTTGCGACCGTATTCCTCATTTCCTATCAGAACTGCCCGAGTAAGTGTTTTAGATCAGTATTTTGATTGTACGAAAGAGACTGGTAAGTAGAAATGTAGTTTGATGATAATATCTGGAATGGGCAGGATTTGTTCAAGATTTGGGCGAGGTGTGGCGCTGCTGTAGATCGCAGCCACTGTAAAAGCAATTCCATGCAGTTATGCCGCCGAAAGGGCCCTCGCTGCCCGCTTCGCTGCGATTGTTGTCTCTGATTACTTGACATGTTTCCATGCCGTTATCCATGCTATAGAGTCATGATATATCAATCCAACAATTACTGAGATCCATTTACAGCGACTGATGTATTCTAGGTACATTTTCAGACTCATTGATCCTACGGTGAGCACCTACAACATTACGGTGCACGGCTTCCTTCCTGGAAAGCAGATCGATCTACTATAAGACCATGGCCCCACTACAATTGCGATTAGTTGACCATGATTGGCCACTAAGCGACCCGCGCTGGCCACTTAGATAAGCAGCCGCTAGCAGCCCTTTAGCATGGTAAACCCCGTCGCCCATTAAAAATTTCGAAGTGGCAGAACGCGATAAGGCGAAAGAAAGTCTCAATGCGGGCGCTTTTCAATTGCTTCCCTTTTCAGTTCACAGCATCATCGTGACTCGACCCTCGAGATCACACCACCTGCCATCCATTCCTTCACGAGACGGAGTGTTCTACAGCCTGTTTGCTTGCCCTGAATTCATCCTGTTTTAATAATGTTCAAGGCTTCGTTGCAGAGGCATGCGCGGCTCGGCCATGCCGTCGCCCGCCGCCAATTTTCTGCTCTTTCTTCTACCAGAGGCATTCGCTTCCAGACTCTCGAGCAGCACACAGGTCGCCTGAGACAGCCGATTGGCGCTCAGTCTATCTCATTGAGATGCCTTTCTCAAAGATTGTACTCCCAGTCTGCCGCGGCCCCTCAAACATACGATGATGCCGGCTCTGCTTCTACCCCCGAGCTCATTACCAAGTTCGGCGACCTCTCCAAGCTCGGAGTTCACCCTCGTCTTGTCGAGGCCATCACAATGGGCATGAAGTACGAGACCATGACCGATGTTCAGTCCAAGACGATCAATGCCGCCCTCAATGGCGTCGATCTGTAAGCATTTGCTCTCCCCTCCGCATTTCTGGCTTTGGCTAATTTGTTATTTTCTACAGCGTCGCACAAGCCAAGACCGGTACCGGAAAGACTCTGGCCTTTTTGGTTCCTACACTTCAACGATTACTAGCCGCCGAACCTGACCTTGTTGACAAGTATAAGCGTCGAACTGCTCGATGCAATGATGTCAAGGCCATCATCATGTCTCCTACTCGTGAATTGGCAGAGCAAATCGGTGTTGAGGCCAGCAAGTTGGTTGCAAACACCGGCATTGTCGTACAAACCGCTGTCGGCGGTACCAGAAAGAGAGAAGCTCTTTTCAAGATGCAGCGAGAAGGTTGCCATATTCTGGTTGCCACTCCGGGTCGTCTCAAGGACATTCTTACCGACAGCTACGCTAACGTAGCTGCGCCAAACTTGAGAGCATTCGTGCTCGACGAGGCTGACCGCATGCTGGATGTTGGGTTTGCCGACGATATCCAGGAGATCCTGTCTTACCTGCCTAAGATTGAGGATGTCGACAGACAAACTCTCTTGTTCTCCGCTACCATTCCTCGTGATGTCGTTCATCTTGCCAAGAGTCTGGTCAAGACCGACAACTTCGAATTTGTTCAGACAATCGACAAGAACGAAGCCCCTACACACGAGCGAATTCCCCAGAACTTGGTTGTTTGCCGCGGATACGAAAACTACTTCCCCGTGATCATGGAGCTCGCCGCAAAGGCACGTGAGCTACATGCGTCCGACCCCGAGAAGCCTCCTTTCAAGGCCATCGTGTTCATGAGCAACACTGCCACGGTACAGTTTGCCAATGAGGTTTTCCGATCAACCTCTCTCGCAGACCGTCGCTCGGGTATCCCAATCTACGACATTCACTCCAAACTGACGCAACCGCAGCGTACCAAGAGTGCTGAGTATTTCCGCCGCGCGAAGGAAGGTATTCTACTATCTTCCGATGTTACTGCTCGAGGAATGGACTTCCCTGGTGTAACGCATGTCATCCAGATCGGTTTGCCGCCGGATCGTGATCAGTACATCCACCGTATTGGCCGTACAGGCCGCGCTGGACGTGCCGGCGAAGGCTGGCTTCTGCTTTCTCAGGAAGAAATCGATGAGGCTCGACGCCGTCTTCCAGGCCTCCCAATCAAGCCCAACAAGACGATTGATGTTGCGCAAGTAGATATTACCCAGAACAAGGAGGCACAGGGAGAGTCTGGTAAATACATCAGCGACATTGCAAAGGCGTACGAAAGCGTACCAAAATCCATGTTCAGACAAACATACAACGCCATGCTGGGTCAGAAATTCGGCCGAGGGTTCAGGGCAGAGGATATTATTTCCCTCCTCAACAGATGGTGTCTGCAAGGAATGGGCTGGGAAGAAGTCCCTGCTATTACCGCGTCGAGTGCACGCATGCGCGGCCTTAACCGGATTCCTGGAGTAAGGATCGGACACGACCCTGTGGATGACGCGCCAAGCAGATTTGGGCGGAGTGCTGACGGTTTTGGTGGTCGTGGCGGAGGGGGCGGCGGATTCGGAGGTAATCGGTTCGGTGGCGGAAGGGGCGGCGGTTTTGGAGGCGATCGCCGAGGCGGGTATGGAGGCGATCGCCGAGGCGGCGGCGGTTTCGGCTCAAGATCCGACGGTGGATTCAACCGTGGCGGTGGCGGCGACCGTAGACGCCCCCCGAGCTTCGACAGCAAGTTTTCTGGGCGAGTTGATCGGTCTGACGGAGACCGCAGGGGCCAAGGCCGAAGCTCTGCCAGCTTCTAGGCGTTTGTTTGGCCATGGCCTTGACGATGCGTCAGGGTGAGACTGACCCGTACGACTGTATAGATATCGAAGAGCGATGTACATTACGAGAACTCCTCTGAGCCAGGTGGTTTCAGGTGATGCTACTTTTTGATTGGGGTCAAATACCACTTGGGGAAAAGCGCAGCATTGCCTGGAGTTTGAGGATTACTTACTGTTTGATTTTATATCAAAAAAATGGCTGGGACAACAGGGTCAATGACGATCCTCGCACAGGAAATCTCTACTTCTGATTTGATGTATGATGGGAGGAGTATGGCACGATACAGTTCACTTTATGTATAAAACGTGGGGAATAATAGAGAAATGAAGTCGGTAACATGAATCGTCATGTCGCGTGATTTTACCAGGACACTTGCTAAAGCGGACAGTAAGGTTGCAATCGCTCTTATTTCGTGCCCTCGTGATATGCCAATATAGCAGTGGTAAATTAGTGAAACACCAAAACCTATATATATGTCAAACCCCTAGCCCTGTGTCTCTTCTACTTGAAGTCCTTCGCAGCTAAAGTCAAGTTGGGTAGTTTCGCTGTGTAAATATTCTCTTTGCACTCTCATGGACCGCCGATGCCGCTGCTATAAGTACTATTGATTGCCAGCCCCGGCCCTTTCCGCAGCAATCTTGGCCTCCATCTTGCGCCGGGCTGCTATTATCATCTCGTCTCGTCGCCTCTGCAATGCGCTCTGCCTCTCGTCCCGGTTCGAGCTCCAGGCCTTGCCCTTAATGTCGACCGAGTCACTGCCCTCGGCGCCGCCGGACGATTCGCTGATCCGGCTCTGCAGGTTGTACCGCGTGATGAGATCAGGCTCCGTGGACTTGGGAACGACGGGTTTTTGTTGCTGCGATCGGGAGGAGGCGGCGTTGGCAGGCGTGCGGGGAGGCGATGGCGGTTGGAAAGTTACGGGGGGCTATAGGGAGTGGAGAGCGTCAGCATCGCACGGTCGTCGTAGTATACCCGGGAGAGAGCGAGAGAGAGAGAGAGGAGTAAAACTTACGGTTTCTATCCGCCCGCTCAGGACGCGCTCCGTCGTCGCCGATATGCTGCCCCCGGTCCGCTGCAGGTCCCACAGAATCGCGCGCCGGTCCAGTTGCGGGAACATTTGCTGTATGCGCTCGACGGCGGCCTCGCGGGTGCGGGCGGCGGCGGCGGCATCGCGGGGCTGCTGCTGGCCCGTCGAGGGCGTGCCCGAGGAGAAGAAGAAGTAGCGCACGGCCAGCCCGCCGAGCACGACGATCAGGATCAGCGACGGGAGCGAGATTTGTTCGTCCGCCATGGTGACTTCCGCCTGTTTTGTTTTCTTTTCTAAGTTGTCTTCGTTGCCCCGATGGCTGGCCAGGGATGGGGGGGCAAGTTGGGATTCGAGGTGAAATGGAGGTGTGCCGAAGGAAATATATAAACGATCCCGGAACTTCGTGGGTTTCTTGCTTTGCTCGAGGCTAGAGGCTGTGTAGTATTTGCTCGCGAGACGGTCGGTTTGTGAGGGAGTTCAGGATGGCGAGGGGCGTCTGCAAATAATCGAAAGACCACTTCCAAGGTTGTCGCGGAATCGTTAGGTTGGAGCTAAGTCGAGGTTACGTCGTGGCTTACCTAAGCGGATAAGCGCAAGAAGGCAACCAAACCTTTGACTTGACCAGAATCGACTTTCCTCAGTGGCTCTTTTTTTGCGGGGACAAGCTTTCCTATGCCACTCCGTAACGCATGTAGGGACCTGCCTGCCTGCCTCTTGTCTGTCTGTTTCGAAGCCCGTTCCTCTCATTGGAGCCAAACTGGCCTGGGAAGAATTCGGTGTGTCCGTGTGCATTTCTTATCACGACGACACATCAACACGCGATCTGCTATAGTATTCCTTCATTCAATCAAATATGGGCCTTTGGCAGCTCAATCTGAACTCCTAGCCTTCGATTCGGGCCTAGTCAGCGGAAGGCATAACACTGAACGTTCCCAAATCCCACCTACTCGCTGCCTGGCACCTGGGTTGCTTATTCCATGCCTTCTATCTTGTGGTAGCGCTTGTTATCTGGGCAGCAGGTACTTGTATCAGGATGCAACTTCTCTCGGCTTGCGGCTGGCTCACTCGGCACAGGGCAGCCACGAGGTTGTAATGCGACTGGCTGTCGTTGCCTCCAGAGTACAACAAGGCCTCGACCTATCTGACTACAAGACCGCTGGTTGACAATGGACTTGACTTGAGCGAGCGTGCACTGACATGTTCGGATGGCCTCTTGGTTGCAATACTCGAGACCACCAATCTGCAAACGAAGCTTCCCGTCGGCAACCCGTACCACAGACTGTTTGCGCTACGAAGCTGTCTGGCTGGCTATGGCATGGTTTCCCTCAAGGCATACATGTATGATGCGTAATTCTGATCATTATGACGAAAACCGCCCCTTTCCGACGCCGTTCGTCAAGCCCTCTAACAAGCAAAGTCACCGCGGCCCATTTGGGTATGGCACTTGTTGTATGCTTCGTTCTGCCCGACTGCCGGCGCTCTGGAGTTGATATTGGATGCAGGAGGATGCGCCCTATGACATAGTGTCCCTACCAATATTGGCAACTGTGGCTTCGGAACCTGCACAGTCCTCCATGAGAATATGATATAGCAGTTGACTAACCCCAAAGAACACAGGACTTCCGCCTATTGACGCAAATTTGGCCATAAAAGCAAACATCGGTCTGTGTTGTCGGGAACGGGATTCGCAGTAGCCTACCGCGAGCAGAAACCAGCAGAACAAGCCCCAAAGCGTTCCATGCCATCGGTTACGATATTCAGTTTCTGAGACATGAGCCAGACCAAGTGCCAGAAATTTCACAACTACGCGGTCACCGAAACAGGACCTCGGCTGTACTACAGAGCAAGCTTGATGAAGTGCGCTTACCTGATACGTCCCCGACTGTGTCAACATCCACTTAACAGAGTCGCTCGCCTGACTGTGCCATACCAGCGACCGGGAATTCTGCATCATGTGGGATATACTCAGGTGTAGTGAAAATTGGCGGTGGATGGGAAGCCCGAGTGAAGTTGTGATATTCGGAATATCTGGTCCACAAAAACACGGCTCGTTGGAGTCCATAGTCGGGAAGCTTGGAAGCTTGCTTGGTGGCTTGCTGAACCCAGGCAATTGATAGGCATGAACTATTACGAAAAAAACAAAGACACGGAACGGGACAAGCCTAGAGCTATGAAGGCCGGTAGAGTCAATACATCAATGTCCTCGTCCGAGTTAGCCCCACGGGCGGGCGGTTTGGGTCGCCGACATCTCGATGCGCACTGGCCTATAGTCGCAGCCCGTGTCTCTCCAACGGTGGCTAGCTGACTTTCCACTTCGGGAAGTTGATATATTCTTGGCTAACAGTAAGTGCGGCACGCTGTGATGGAGCTTCTGAGCGCATCATCTCCAACAACACCAAACCCCTATGTCTTTCCAAGAAGCGTCCATGCCAGCGGCCTGGGTAGGTTCGCATCGGCGATGACCATGCGCGGCACAGCTCGACCGTTCAAGCGCAACGCAGAAGAGGAAACCATTTGCGGATCATTGATCATCGTTGATGTTTCCGACGAGAGAGAAACGGGCTGGCCGGCGTTCCCTATGGAGGAAAAGGAAGATCACCGCGCATAGTGTCCGTCAAGCGACGGCTTTGAAGCAACAGAAAGCCCCTGAGCCATCTATATATACATGCCGACTCCCACGGTGCCAAACAGTATCCCCCTTATCCATCACATCAGTGCACAGCAAACAGAGAAGCACTTCCTTCATTCTTCTTCACAGTTATTCCAACTTCATTTTCTGAATCAATCACCATGGAAAGCCCTATTCACTACAGTCACCCCCACCACGCCGATATGTCTTCGGACAAGATCGGCCAATCTGTGGTGCAGACCACTGAGATCACACCCGAGATGGAGACCAGTGGCTCTACCATGGACCGTTCCCAATCTCCTGAATTGGGGAACGGGTTCTCGTCCAGTGCGAGTATGAGCATCCACCCCTTCAAGCGCAGCCTTCTTCGGTCCTCCAGCCCTACCGGGTCGGTGCGAACCTCCTTCGGCGGCTCCTCGCGCCGTCAATTTGTATCGCGCCGCTTCAGCGGTGGTAGCCTCATGCGAACCCACCGCTCCGAGGTCTCCAAGGAGCTGACTTTGCAGGGCGAGGGCGAGTTCTTTGCCCTCATGGAGCTCATGTCCGGCATCTCCCGCCGAAGCACCTCCTTGAAAGGTGTATGGACGAAGCTCATCGCCGAGAGAGAATCTTGCCTCTCTGAGATGGACAGAATGCAGGAGCAGTTCGAAGAGTACACCGAGATCATTGAGAGCAAGGACAAGGAACTTACTCAGCATCAGCATGACCACGAGGAGAAGAAGAAGGAGGTTAGCAAGCTGCGCCTCGAGTTCAGCACCGTGCTTGCCAGCGTCAACGAGTACAAGAAGAAGCTCACCGACCGCGACACTGACCTCGGCAATACTCGCCGAGAGCTCCACGAGTACAAGGAGATGGCCACACGGCTCCGTACTGAGCAAGAGGAGACGAAGCGGACGCTGGAAGCCACCCAGCTGAAGCTCGTGTCCAGCGAAGAGGAGCTTTCCCACACGCGCAAGGACGCAGAGAAGCACCACGGTGATCTCCGCAGCCTCAACCAGAAGTACTCGGAGCTGCGCGCAGGCTTCACAGAGGCTACCAGCAAGCACGAGTCCACCCACAAGGAGCTCGTATCCGTCAAGCAGGCCAGGACTGCCCTCACGAAGGAGAAGCACGAATGGCTGCACGTGAAGAGCGAGCTTGATGAGAGCCTGCGCAAGGCCAACCACAAGTGCCACGAGTTCTCGAGCAAGTTTGAGGAGCTCACCAAGACGAACGAGAAGAGGGTCCAGGAGTTGCACCAGTTCAAGCAAACCGTCTCCAAGGTCGAGTACGAGAAGGACGAGCTGCACCACTCCCTCGAGGAGCTGAAGCGCAAGGCCGACGAGAGGCACAGCAAGTGGGAGGACGCCGAAGACCGCAGCGGCAAGTGGAAGCTCAAGTGGGAGCAATCCGAGCGCGAGTTGGCATCCACCCGCGAAGAGATCCGCCACTTCGAGGTTGAGAAGACTGAGCTCCGCGAGACCTTGAAGAAGAAGGCGGAAGAGCTCCGCGCCGTCATTGTGGAGAAGGACCGCATCAGCGCCGACATCCACACCGAGCGCAAGAAGTCCGAGGAGCACCACCGCAAGATCACCCTGCTCCAGGAGACGATCCGCCGCCACGAGGCCAGCATCAAGGAGCGGACCGAGTCGATCCGCGCCTTCCACGAGCGCATCGAGCGCATCGAGACGGAGCGCGACGGCGCGCGCAGCAAGTGCGGCGACCTGAAGATCGAGATCGAGCAGCTGCACACCAGCATCGCGACGCTCAAGGCCGAGGTCACGGCGGTCAACGAGAAGCACGACGCGGCGACGGAGCAGCTGCGCGAGAGCGAGGCGCGCTACGAGGAGATGTGCGTGACCATGACCGAGTACACCGAGGGCCACGGCGAGTTCGAGTACGAGGTGACGACGCTGCGGACGATGCTGCGCGAGGCGCGCGAGCAGAAGGAGAAGGCCATCGAGGCGCGCAACTCGGCCGACCACGAGCGCGACGAGGCCATCTCCCGCTACGAGGAGAAGTGCCGCGAGCTCGAGCGCTACGAGGAGCAGATGTCGGAGCAGATGCGCGCCCAGGCCAAGTCCTCCAGCAGCATGAGCGCCAGCGGTGGTGGCAGCCGCACCGTTCGCCGCTTCTTCTCCCGCTCCAGTATGTCCAACGAGATGCTCAACGGCTCCAACAGACAGGCCAGTGTCGGTATCGACGAGTAAGGGGTTGTATATGTGGCTGAGCCCCTTCGACTGTTATTTTCCTTGTTTTTCCAATTTAGCCCGTGTCCGGACCGGGTTTTTCCTTTGTCTGTGTAATTGTATCTATGGAAAAGGGTATTGGTGTATATTGTAAGATGTTTGTCATGTAATCTCTAGGTAGTTCGATCGCATACAACTTGTCCAAGACCCCTAATCTTCTGCGAAATCCAAGTGTCATGAAGTGTGCATGTTATAAGACCTGGTAGTAATAAGCCAATGTATTATTTGGTGACAAGGTTCAGCTGGATATAAGACTCTCGGTAGCGTTCGTTTTCCAGCCACATATTCGGCCGAGTTTCGCTTCAATTGTCCCGAGCCCACGCCGAACCCGCGCCGCATGGGATTCCGTTCAATTGCCAGGCAGAATATAAACTACCGTTCATCCGACGATATAAGTGATATATCAAGGAAGACTTGTTAGTAATTACTATAGTGAACACATCGAACTTCGTCCCACGCCTATCTTTCAACGTTCTGTCCACGTTAAAGTACCGA
Organism: Arthrinium phaeospermum; assembly: GCA_006503535.1. NCBI lineage: Eukaryota > Fungi > Ascomycota > Sordariomycetes > Amphisphaeriales > Apiosporaceae > Arthrinium > Arthrinium phaeospermum. The sequence goes on along the minus strand of QYRS01000002.1, from coordinate 1,318,859 downwards.
ACCCCTCTTGGAACGGGCTTCGACCACCAACAACCCATATCAAGATCCATAAACGTCCAAACCCATTCCACCTAAATCTCATTAACGAGTTTCAATATGTTGAGAAGCATGGGGCTGTCGGAGCCAATCTTCAACAGAGCCGAGATCGAGATACGGGCGCCGCCTGCACTGGTTCGAACTGTCGTAAGTATCTGGCATGATACGTCATCCACAAACAAACGCGAGACCCTGCTGACCTCGTTTCCCAGCTTATGGACTTCCCTCGATACCGAGACTGGACACACAAGTCCCGTTGGTCCATCACGGCAGACAGGAGTGTACAAGACCTGAAGCCCGGCGACAGCCTCCGGGTTGATCTGGGCGGCATGTCGTTCCGACCAACCCTCGTGGTAAGTGAGACATTATATCGGTCTCTCCTCGGAGCATAAACTTCCCTCCAATTTGCCATGTAGAGCCCCGACTAATCAACTGCCGGCTGGCATATCCAGGACATTACGGAGAACTCGTTCACCTGGGACGGCAGTCTATGGGGGCTCTTAGTTGGACGCCATTATTTCCACGTCTTGCCGAGCGAGAAGACGCCGGGCAGCACGCTTTTCGTCCAGAAAGAGGACTGGACGGGGCCCTTGTCCGTACCTCTCCGTCTGGGGAAGAAGAAGCAGTGGGACCATGGCCCTGGCTGGGATATGTTCAACGAGGACATCAAAGCCGAGTGCGAGAGAAGGGCTAGCTGAACCAAACAGTGTTCCGGCTTCGCCTTCTCTATAATAACACCAATCCTGGATCCGAGCTGAAGAATCTGGTACTCGTCCAGCTGCCCTGGTATAAAGGAAAGGTCCCCCGACACACCCCACCCAAAGCAAAAGATCTGCCCAAACGCATTTCAATGTTTCATATTCGAATAATAAATTACAACTTCGCATAGACTGAGTTGGTATCCTTACTGTGTACTGAGTCCTCTGTACACCCGCCGCAATACTTCGGCGGCACCCAGCACCCAGCCTATCCGCTGAGGATAGCTGTATACTGCCGCTGGCTCAACTCACACGACCATGGCCTCCAACAGGGCAAAAAGAACAGTAATGAACAGCCTCGAGAGGCAAAAGAATCGACCCAGACGGGATTCGAACCCGCAATCTTCAGAGGAATAGAGATCGGTGAACCGAAATCTGACGCGATACCATTTCGCCACCAGGCCTTGTTGTTTGATGAAAGTTGATCCTTTTTGAAAAACTAAATACCCCACCACCGTAAGGAATGACATTTTTTAACCCTTCCAGTAAGTGGGTTAGGGCCCTAAGGAATGGATACATGCACGAGGTAGACGGAGTTCGGTTGGTTCCGGACCCTAACCTATATAGGAGCCTATGGGCACCCCTGAGACTATATGTGGGAGGCCCGAGTAGGCGAAAGGCAATCCATGATATATTCGAAATGTGCTATGATTGAAGGAGATTGACTTCTTTGAAATATAGCTTTACGTATGTCCTGGAAGAGAGAGAGAGAGAGAGACCTGCTGAGATCGATACTAGGAGGTATACAGTTGCTCAAACACCCCAGACGTGGGGGCCAAGCTATTATATCCACTCTCAAGGCTTATTGTGCACCCCACTAACACAGCACTTGCATTTTGGTATGTGCAAATCGCAAATCGCATGTGTTTGGCACGCTGGGTACTGGATATTGGCTTTGGACTCATGACTTTTGTGTAGCTTGAGGAAGCGCCAAGGTGTTGTAGTCGGGTGCCGTCGACGTCTCGGCTGGCAAGATACCAGGATGATCTCAGTGTACCCTAAAGTATACAACTACGGATTTTGTCTAGCAACGAAGCATCAATGAAATTCGGCATTGAGAATCTACCTAACGCTCCCACGTCAAGTAGACCCCCCAAAATATACTATGGCCCTTCTTGGCGCTCTGGCTCAAAGCAAGGGTCCTGCGATACTAGACTTTCCCGAATGTCCTAAGATCATCTCGTTAAAATGTGGCATAACTTTTAGGGATGAAATTGGTTCTTTGGGACATGTTCTCGCCTACCTGGCAGCCAGCCTGGCTTCCTTCTTCCCTAAAAGGCTTGGTGTAATGACTACGCATGTAATGCCTCAGAGTGGAAACGCCTGAGGCGTTTCTTACAAACAAAACTGAATACCTGGGATGCTGCAGTAGCGTACCAAGGTATTCGGCAGTTGCCTCGCGCCTGCCTCGTCAAATGGGAATTCACAGAGCATCAACATAGGATTATATCAATAGCTATCTAGCCGAGTCTTTTACCCTCCTACTTACCCCCTTCAAGTACTTCGGCCACCTCATGGAACATCAAATTACTTTCCCCGCCAACCGCGCTTTGTAATCATGGGTCGTCTTGTGAACGATGACGAACGGCGAGATCTGGCAGAGCAGATCTCCCAAAAGACATCTGGCTTCATCCAGTCCAGCAACCATCGCGACCTCCTCGACATCGTTGACTCTCTCCGATCCCATGGTGTCAGCCATTATGTTGACCTCCCCCAGATCATCGTTTGTGGTAGCCAGTCCTCGGGCAAAAGCTCCACCCTCGAAGCAATCTCGGGCATTGCATTTCCAACCAGCGAGGGACTCTGTACTCGCTTTGCCACGGAGCTGGTCTTGCGACGCGGCGATAAGCCTGAGATCAAGGTCCACATCCAGCCGGGCGCCAGCAGAAACGAGGAGGACAGGATCAAACTCTCTGCCTTCTCAGAAGGTGCAACAGAGCAGGATGACTTTGCAAAGATTATCGAGTCGGCCAAGAGCGTCATGGGGCTTGGCGACGGAGAAGACTCAAAAGTGTTCAGCACGGATGTGCTCCGTATCGAAAGCACATCTCCAAATGCACCAAACCTGACGCTCGTCGACCTGCCTGGCCTGTTCGGTGCTTCGGACAAGAACCAGTCAGATGATGATGCGTCTCTGGTCGAGAACTTGGTGGTGTCCTACATGAAGCAACGCCGCAGTATCATCTTGGCCGTGGTTTCAGCCGACAACTCTTTCGCCAACCAGCCGGTGACCAAGTTCGCACGCAAGATTGATCCATCAGGAACACGAACTCTGGGCCTTATTACCAAGCCAGACAGAATCGATCAAGGCTCGGAAAGCGAAAGATATTACATCGAGTTGGCCCAAAACGGGAATGTGAAGCTGACACTGGGCTGGCATGTTCTGCGCAACAAAAGCCATACAACTTCTGACGATACCCCAGAAGAACGAGACGAAAGAGAGTCTGATTTCTTCTCCAGCTCGGCCTGGCAAGTTCTCGACTCTTCGCAGCTCGGCGTGGAAGCCTTGCGAGACAGGTTACGGGAGGCTCTCTGGAACCAGATACGCATAGGCCTTCCAGGAGTCAAGTCCGAGGTACAATCCGGAATAAAGGACTGTTCAAGCAAACTGAAGCAACTGGGGAAATCTCGAAGCACGCCGAGGGAGAAGCACCACTATCTTCACAAGATTGGAAGTCAACTTGCAGTCCTGGTGCGGGCTTCCATTGACGGGGTATACGCCGACTTGTTCTTCGAGTCCTACCCTGGCCAGCCTGATGCCTTCGAGAGACGCCTTCGAGCAAATGTGCAAAAGATACTTGCCAAGTATGCTGAAAAGATGCGTATCGATGGACACGCTCTGGAGATAGTTGAGTCAGGCCTTCACCCGAACCGTACTTCAAGGTACAAGTATATGAACAGAACCGATTATCTCAACGTCGTGGAAGAACTTATGGAGGAATGCAGAGGACGGGAGCTGCCTGGCACCTATAATCCTCTGGTTGTCGGTGATCTCTTCGCTCGACAGTGCAAGCCCTGGGAGGCCATCACCACCAACCTGGTTGAGGAAATCCATGAAGCAGCGGCGACTACATTCAACAAGATGGTTTCTGAGATATGCGACCAGAATACACATGGCCGCCTGATGAAAGGGTTGATCCAACCTGCGCTGCACCAGCTCAGGAAGGATCTGAAGGCAAAATTGGACGAGTTACTGATGCCTCACCTATCAATCCATCCGATCACCTACAACGACTACCTCACCGACACGGTCCAGAAAATCCAAGATGACCGGCATAGTCGTAATTTTGATCAGCTTACCCTCGGGGTTATCGACCGGACTCGTCATGAGATGGATGGCAGCCTACAAGATGATGTGCCGTTGAAGGCACTTCTTATGAATCTGGAAGAAGGCACACGTCCTGATGTGCGGAAGTACTCTGCTTCCCTTGCTGCCGATGTTGCTGCAGCATACTATACTGTAAGAAACACTCGTCATACTGGCGTTGCGTTGGCATGCGTACTCACACAGCTCCTAGGTCGCCCTGAAGAAATTCACCGATGATGTCAGCGTTAATGCAGTTGAGGCTTGCCTAATCCAGAAACTCCCAGATGTGTAAGTTTTAAATCATCATCACCTACATAGTTGGGGCAAAGAACTGACAATAAATACTAGACTATCGCCGGGTGTCGTCTGGGATCTCTCAGATGATCAGATCGACCGGCTGGGATCCGAAGACGACAGCACCATAACCGAGAGGAACGAAGTGACGAAGAAGTTGGGGATCCTTGAGCAGGGTCTTCAGAGTCTTGATGCTTTCACGGCCCGCTCTGGTATTCGCGCAGTCTAACTTCGGGATATTGGTAGAGCTGATGTGGATTGCTATGTGTTTATGTATTCCGGTAGCTGGCAAAAGTCTGGTTCTCCATCAAGTGAGATAGCCAGCAATTGTGCTGGATTCTAGAAGGGCAGACGGATGCCCAAAGCACTTGCAGCTGTAGGTACTTTAGCTTCGGGTCTGGTGCCCCTCATTTACCCCACGCTTAGTGAGCTGCAGGCACCGAGTAGATGACATAATTACCAAACGTCTCCATGTACAACGTCCATCATCTTCTGTTTGCACCAGGTACTTACAGAACTTTGTATGCGAAAGCATATATAAATGCAGTCAGCTTCCCTTCTTTGGCTCTGACTCTATGAAATTTCCCATAATTCTCCAAACCGTCACCTTCATCCATCAAACCATATCCTATTGCGCATTTAGTGCATCGCATTTGACGACGATCACCGAACTAGAATACCTAGCTCGTCCACATACTTGACCATGTCTACGAACCCGTTAAGTCCGTCTGCCCTTCTCCAGGGCATGGCAGACGCTCTTCCCACGCACACGCAAGGCGATACAACATCCGATCTGAGCAGCTCCCATGACGCTCTCGCACTTTTCGCACACGCCTGCATGGCTTCCCTAGGCTTCCGCCTGACTGGCTTCGACGAGTCCAAAAATGATGAAGCAAGGTGCCGGGACCTTGCGCCGCGCCTGCCAGAGAACTGGAACGCGTCGTTCAACAACTGCACCTTCGTCTACGCCCACTCACAGTCAGCCCTACGCTTCGTTCTCAAGGTTGACCGCATGGGTGGCAAGGCCGAGATCCGTGGCTTAGCGATCGATGATGATCGCATTGCTCGTGTCGAAGTCACAATCAAGGACTTTATATCAAACGGCGCCTTGCCTGTCCGGATCACACTGACAACTGATTCGACCGAGGATCAGACTGAGGATCGGAGCGACCTGTCCCAGAAACTCCAGGCAGTTTTCATCAACGAAGCTCGGATTACTGACTTGGCCAGCCTGATCAAGATCAACATCATCCAGAAGCTACTGCCGTCTTTGCAAAAGGAGGGATATGAGGAGAGCCCCGACGACAGGGCCGCAAGAGAAGATGCTGAAGGCGCAGGGCGCCGTCCACCTCGACAGCCAGTCATGCCCCAGCCCATGCCTCCGCCTGCACAACCCAACCCATACGGCGGCCCTGTTGACCCCCCTCCGCGCCGTCCAGTGCCAGCAGGAGACTTTCCTCCTCCCGATTTCGAAGATGAGCTTGAGATCAACAGGCCACCACGCGGATTCCCTCCAGGCGCGTCGCCGTTTGGTAATCTTGGCGCGGATGACCTGAATCCGCCTGGCCTGGGACCCAACGATCCCTTCCGACCAAGCCTTGGAGGACTGCCTCGCCCTGGTGGGCATCGCGGAATGCATCCTACCTTTGGAGACATCGGCGGTGGCGGTATTGGCGGCGAGCCTTACGATCCTCAAGCGCCACCCGGAGCCCGTTTTGACCCCTTAGGACCCGGCGGTATGCCAAGGCTCGGTGGCCACAGACCAGGTGGCGGCAATAACCCTTATGGTGGCTTCGGAGGATTTGGAGGAGACATCATATAATCTTCAAAGAAGCGGTGGTATGATAGGTCGGTCATGAGACATTGATTTTACACTTGGGCGTTCTGGGCTTCATGAATGATGGTACCAGTCAAAATGTTACGAATTTGATGAAAATGATACCACAACGCCTGGAAGCATTGCCCCCGTATCTGTACGACTAGCACAAGAGTGATCAACCCCAATACGTTGTCCTTCTCTTGACCTAATTAATAAAGAATGTCCCGCTATCAACAATTGCAATTGATGCTTTCTGTGTGCTCGTGAGATATCGTGATACAATGTACCCATCCGAGATCAACAGACTTTGTGGTTCGCCTTAAATTTCACGACTTATTTCAGGTGCTGTTCCTGGTTTTCGACTACATTTACTGCCTGATACCTGATATATTTACAATTGTCAGGGACTAAGTAGATTACCTAGTATTAGCACTGCATGGCCAGTGATTATTGCCGAGATGACAACGGCAGCGACGATGTTGAGGCCAATTCTTTTCCTAGTTCCACCCAACAGTCAAAGTACAGGGGACCTGCTTCTACAGTTCTAATAGCGGCCGTCATCGCACCACCGATATCACGCCCAGCTTCCGGCCTCGTCTTCGACTGCGTCTGCAGGTTTGGCTGCGACGGGATCCAGTGCTGTGGATACCCTATGGGCGCCTCGCTCTCATCCCGCAGCTCGACCGCCACGGTGTAGGTGCAGCCTTCTGGCAAGGGCGGCAGCTGCTCCGCCGCACTCGCCATTTTCCGGACCGCGGCGCGGAACCCCTCGTCCACGTCCGTCCAGTTGATTTTGTTGTTGTTGTTGTTGTTGTTGTTTGACCCTTCGGCAGCCTGGATGCTGCCGGGACCTCCGGGCCCGACCCCGTCGTCTTCCTCATCCCGCCGGCTGTTGCCGCTGCCGCCACCGTCGTTGGGGCTGGCAAGTGGTGGCTCCTGCTCCGTGACGCCCGTGAAGGCGGGGAAGGCGCGGAGGTCGAACATCCAGCGCTCCAGCACCTGGGTCCCCGGCGCGTGGATGACGAGGGCGACGCGCTCGACGGCGCCGAGGATCAGCTGGGCGCGGATCGCCGACACAGCGTCGCTGATCCAGGTGCAGACGCCCGGGTGCCGCGACTGGTGGACCGCGAGGTTGTAGGCCCGGGCCGTGAGGAAGGTCGCCGCCGGGTACAGGGACCGGTAGTAGAGGACGTTGTGGATGGCCACGGTCAGGAAGTGCGTGAAGGAGGTGAGGAGGTGCGAGGCTTGCGGCAGGGACACCGAGAGGCCGCCTTGGGCTTGGGGGGTCGAGGCCATGGTTGATGCCGGGAGGGGGGCCTTGTGATAGGTCCAATTGGAGTACCGGTCTTTTTGTTTGTACGGTACCTAAGGTAGACAGACGGGCCCTTGTTGCCGTATGCGGCAGCTAGGTCCACTTAATGGAACGGAACGGCACGGCGACGGCGAGACGGTACGGATTCCCAACGTGAACACGGCCACCACCGTGTCGGCCACCACGAAGATTTTGGCGCAGTGTGACGATCGATGTTTCGTTTTTTACTTTGTTTGCCCGCTAACGTTTGGGGGAAATGTTGTGTCACGGGCAGCAGTTAGGTAGACCAAACTAGAAAAGGCGTCCGTCAACCATGCATTAGCATCATGGCCTAGGTGCCAAGACTTAGCATCAATCAGCCCTATGGCGAGATGCTCATTTAGAAATCACGCGTTGAGGGGTAGGGGGAAACGCGTAAAGTGAGACGCCAATTTCACAAGAAACGCGAAATACAGTTTAACAAGGCCTAGCCCCTAAATTCCACGTGTCTTTCAGCTTTCAGGAGGGTGTCACGGTGCGCAAGTCGCAATGTTCCTTGTCTACCTATTGGTATGAATCGAGTATAATTCCTACCTTTTCGCCGTTGCGGTGACTGTGGCCGGGTATAGTGGTAGAACGCATGAGGGAGTTACTAATTTATGTACATAATAATGGATGTATGCGAGATCGGGTACGATTGACTTTGGGTCTCCCAGACTTTTCACGGCAAGGCAGACATCCGGTTGCCTCGCGATCGTCAATACCCGATGCGAGTCGATTAGTAAGTTAGGTAGATAGGTATGGCTGTTAGGATAGGTACTTTGTCATATGATGGGATGGTGCTTGTTCGCTGCTGCTGCCCAAGTCCAAAACGCGACTCCTGCAGGTCCCCCACCATTGTTTAACCAGGCCAGCTCTAGCATCCAAGATTTCTGCGCATGCTATTTAGATTAGGTAGGTAGGTAGGCACCCAGCTTGACCGACAATCCGTCCGATCAACTTGTAACAGGAGGGACTGATGATTATCCCACCACCACATAATAATTGTTGATTCCGCTCTTTCATAATTCGACGTGGGTAGCTCCTCATTCCCTTCTTTATCCTTTCTGTATAGTCCAGCAAGTGATCCCGCTGGCATCCTTATTACTTATTGTCCCATCAACACGGACCCCGCGCAAACCAGTTTGTTGACTTTCTTTCTCGGGCAAGTGGGACGAACAAACGGGTAAACGACCCCCTCCGAAAATCCCACTTTAAACCCCTACACTCGACACCTTTAACTTGCCTTTCGACTCGACTTCCACCACCGTTTTTTGGACTGTATCTTTCGAGCCTCGCCTTCATTTTGACCCTACCCGCAGACGAATGGTCACGATGGAAGACCAGCTCGTTCAGGTCCTGGCGAACACCCAGCTCGCCGCCGAGGGCCCCCGCAAGCAAGCCGAACTCGACCTCAAGCAGGCCCAGGCGAACCCGGCCTACCCGCTCTCCCTCGTCAACATCGCGAGCCACACGTCCATCAGCGTCGAGATCCGCCAGCAAGCCATATCCGTCCTGCGCCTCTTCATTGAGAGAAATTGGAGCGGAGAGAGCGACGATGGCCCCGTTATCCCCATTGCCGACGCCGCAAAGGACCAAATCCGACCCATCCTCCTCGAGCTCGCTCTCCTCTCAGAGCGCAAGATCAAGTCAGCAGCCAGCTTTGCCGTAGGCAGAATCGCCAATGCAGACTTCCCCGAGAGATGGCCGACTCTTCTGCCCACGCTCTTTGGCTACATCAACTCTGGGGACGAGAGCCATCTACACGGCGCGCTCAAAATCCTCTGCGACCTCGTCGATGAGAGCTTGAGCGACGACCAGTTCTTCAGCATGGCCCAGGACATCGTTAAGGTCGTATACGAGGTGGCCGTGAGCGAGACCGATCGCAAGCCCATCCTGCGAGCCCTGGCAGTCTCTGTCTTCCGAGGGTGCTTCGACCTGATGGACCAGGTCAAGGAAGACCACCCGCAAGAGGTCAAGGCCTTTGCTGAGCAGGCTCTGGCAGGCTGGTTCCCCTTCTTTTTGCAGACCATGAAACTGGAGCTACCACCACTACCGGAAACCGAACTCGACAGCCAGCCCGAGGAATGGAATGGCATCATCGCATTGAAGCTCCAGGTCGTACGATGCCTTCTTAAGGTGAAGAACGTTTTCCCCAATTTGCTACTCCCGCAGACGCCTCATTTCTTCGAAGCGGCTTGGGCCGAACTTGTGCTACTCTGCACCCCTTACGAACAACTTTATATCGTGAATGGCAGTGCTCAGGGTCGATTGGAGGATGCCGACGGCCTTCCCTACACTTTGGACTTCCTCGTCCTGGAAGAACTCGATTTCCTGAACGGTTGCCTCAAAGCCAAGCCGGTACAAAGTGGGCTTGAGGAAAGGCTCAAGGCCCACCCTACTGCCCACGAAACGCCTTGGGTTCTCGATGTCATGAAGCTTTGCACTTCGTATGCTAGAATCACCTCCGAAGAAGAGGAACTGTGGGACATAGACGTTTCCCTGTACCTCGCCGAGGAGTGGTCTGTTAGCGCCAACTACACACCCCGAACTGCTTGTGGCGATCTCTTGTGCAAACTGGGCGAGTGGCTAAAGAATGGGGTTTTCGAGGGTCTGTTCGCTCACACCAAGACCGTGTTTGCAACCGAATCACCTTCGTGGAGAACCCAGGAAGCCGCGTTATTCTTGCTTAACATGCTCATCAGCGATTTCCTGGACTGCGGCAAGGAGGTGCCAGTGGAGATTGTCCAAGCCTATCTCGAATTGGTGGATTACTGCATTAACCGCCCCGATGAGCCATTGCTGCGTGCTAGAGGCTTCCTTGTCGCTGGTCAGCTGATAAGATGCCACCAAATTGCTGCCGGTTTTCTCGACCGTGTGATCACCGCGATAAACGCGCCAGACGAGACGGAGATTGTTCAGGTTGCCTGCATCAGATCGCTGGAGGGCTTCGTCACGGGAGGTGCTGTCCAGCCGAATGGCCAAGCCCAGGTCGTACAGGCTATTGGCCAGTGGATCATGAACAAGGACATGACAACTCTCGAAGAAGCCGACGATCTCCTTATAAGTTTAGCTGAGACGCTACGGGCTGCCATCAACATTGACAAGCGCGTCGCCCTCTCTAACGATGTGCCGGCTCTAGATCTACTTTTCCAGATTGCGAAGCACGGCGCCAATAACTTCCAGGTCACCATGATGATCTGCGAAACATTTGAAGACATCGTACAGACTATGGCTGATCCTCAGCTCTACCAAGCACTGTGCCAGAAAGTTCTGCCCTCATTGACGTCCACATTCGACGCCGCTAATGTCACATCAGATGACCCTCTCGTAACGGTACGTCTGCATGGTTCTGCTCACCCCTTTCCGTAGGCGCCTGCTGACATAATCCATAGTTTGCGACGGAATTGATGGCTGCTCTGACGCAATACGGTTCCGAGCCCCTTCCTCCCGGTTTCGTTGCCGCCACATTACCCAAGTTGACCCGCTTGTTGATGGAAAGCATGGAAGGAGAGGTCCTACGGCCGGGTGTCGAGTCGGTCAAGTATCTCCTCCAGCATGGCCACCATCAAGTCTTCAATTATCAAGATGAGAATGGTACCACTGGTGTAGAGATCTGCCTCCGGATCATCGATCGGCTTCTCAAGCCGGAGATAGAGGATCACGCAGCTAGCGAGGTCGGTGGTCTGGCAGCAGAGCTTGTCGAGAAGGCTGGGCCCGAGAGACTTGGCGAATATCTCGATCCTCTTCTGAAAGCAGTGGCTACGCGCCTCGCTACAGCTGAGGCGGCGCCGTTTATTCAGTCGCTCATCTTGGTATTCGCACGACTTTCAATGGAAAGGGCAGATGCAGTTGTTGAGTTCCTTAGTCAACTGCAGATCCCTGACGCCCATGGCAATGGACAGCCCGGTCTACAAGTTGTTCTCGCTAAATGGCTCGAAAACTCGGTCATCTTTGCTGGCTTTGATGAAATCCGCCAAAAGTAAGTCTATGAACACGAGCGACCTACCAGAGCTTCAAACTGACTCGATACCCCAACAGCGTCATTGCCTTGTCCAAGCTGTACGAGTTGAATGACCCTCGCGTAGCACAGACCATGGTCAAGGGCGATTTGATTGTCCCCGTCAGCGATAGAATCATGACGCGCTCGAGGGCGAAAGAGAGTAAGTCGGCCATCCATCCCCTTTGTCCCGGTACTTATTATGTAGCAGACCCAGACCGATACACGATAGTACCTGCTACCCTCAAGATCATCAAGATCTTGGTGGAGGAGCTTGCTTCGGCCTCTGGTGCGCAGAACGCATCAACGGCTGCTGCTGCTGCCGCTTCCAAGTTCGCGGATGAGGAAGAGGAAGACGACGATGGCTGGGAGGACGAGCCCGACACAGTAGACTTGAGTCTTGGAAGTACCAAGAACGATCTCATGGGCTACCTGGAGGCTTCTAGTATGACCCGCCACCAAGACGATGAGACAAACCGGTTCTTGACCGACTTCTTCCGACGATTGTCGCAAACGCCCGACTTCCATAGCTGGTTCGAGATGTTGACTGATGAGGAGAAGCAAAAGCTGAACGCCGTCGGATCCTGAACAAGCCGCGCCATCACGTCGTGCTAGGGCGTTGGGGATCTATAGCACACACCGGCAGTATCACGTTGCATAGGTGGACCGACCATCCCCTTTGAGGGAGTGGATGCATTGTCATTATAACATGAATTGGCTAGCCGTGCCTCCCTCACCAGCAGATGTTTAACCTGGTTCGCCGCCAGACTAGATAATGAAATAAAGATATAACGTTAATTGCGTCTCGACTGCGGCAAGTGACAACCTCGGTTACTACCATTCCCCAGCCAGCTATTCTTACCCAGATGACATATCAACCCCAAACTCGTGGACTGAGGAACCTTGTCTTATATTCAACTACTACGAGGTTATTGACATTCTTCTCAAACCTGACGCCGGGATAAGGTCCCATAAACAGTCATCTTTGGGGACAGTGCTGTATATTTCTGCAGATAGATAGCCTGTGTCTTGCAGCGCTCTCTACTTAATCAAATAACAGGACGCCTCCAACAATTGGCCCGCCAGCCCCCGATTTCCGTAGGAACTGCACAGCGTCTTCCTGGCCATTGGCAGCCGCCGTTTGCAATGCGGTTTGGCCGCCCCAGCCGGCAGAGGCATCGATATCTGCGTTTGCCTTCAGTAGTATCTCCAGTATGTTTATATGCCCCTTTTGAGCAGCCGCATGCAGCGCTCGGCCCCCTTTAAATGAACTCCCCTGCGCGTCCACGTCCGCGCCGGCCTCGATCAAGACATTGACAATTTCTTCATGGCCGATACAGCACGCTGCCTGGAGCGCCGTGATGCCCTTGTGTCGGCTCGGGAGCGCATTGACATCAGCTCCGTGCTGCAGCAGAAGCTTCACGATTTCCAGGTCCCCCACTGAGGCGGCCGCCGCGAGAGCCGTGCGACCTGCTGTGCCCGCCGGCTTTGCGTTAACGTCGGCCCCAGCCGCGAGAAGGAGCTCTACAATCTTCAGATCCCGCGCTTCGGCCGCGACCTGCAGGGCTGTGCGGCCATGGTAGCGTAGCGCAGGGGCGTTGATGTCGGCGTTGCATTCCTGCAACAGGTAGGAAACCACGGATGAGTTGCCGGACCGGCAGGCTTGTTGCAAGGCGTTCCGTCGCCCGTTGTTGCCGCCGGGGGCCTCGACGTCGGCGCCCGCGGCTATCAGCTTTCGGACCACGGCCTCGTGCCCGAAGAGACACGCGGCTTGGAGGGCCGTGTTTCCGTAGTAGCCGGCGGGCGGGGCGTTCACATCTGTGCCGTCATCCCGGAGCAGATTCTCGACCGCGGCTAGGTCTCCGTCCTTGGCGGCGAGCTGCAAGGGGGTCCAGCAGCCATCCTCCTCGTCGAATTCTCCTAGCTCGAAGGCTCCCTCTGTGGGCGTCGGGGGCAAGGAGAGGACCTCGGCGGGGGTCCGGGGTAGTTCTTGTGTCTGCATGGCGTCTGTTTAAAGAGATGTTCCTTGTTTATGTGCAGAGTTGGTCCATAGAGGTCTCGGGACAAGCAGCCTTCTATGTTTGTATGTATGCACTTTGGAGGGCCGATCGTCCATCCACCTCTCCTATTTGGCCCCTTTCACAAGTCACACACGAGCCAGAAACTGGTATGCGGAGAAATTAGTCGAGGGCAAGAGGGCAAGGCAAGAAGTCGGTGTCTGGGATGGGCCATCCCAGGCGGGGCAGCTGTCCATCCATAGGCATGATGGAGAGGACATGAGACACTAGTTGAGCATGGTGTTGTTGTATCTTCCTGGCCAGCCAGTAATAAACATTGGGGTCCTATGCGTATACATCTGGCCAGGCAAGGGCTGGCGGAACCAATCGGAGAGATGACAGCAAACAAAGTCAGTGAGAGGTGTTCTTGATTCTTCCACGTTGCTTCCCCATCTGCCCATAACCAGCCTACATACTTGTAGATGTATCAATCCAAATATTAAGCGGTACGTACTTCCAATCAATGTTTTAATGTTAGATTTTGAACTTCCTGGGTCAATCCTAAGAAGCTGCCGCAACGGTCAATTGATTGATCAATTGAAGCACAGGCACGGTTACATCCCACCTAGCGCGCGCCCACTCCACTTGACGCTTGGGATTACGGTAGGTTCCTCAATGCTGGTCGGGGTT